>PVNU02004009.1:0-1285000 GCA_003013855.2 Liriodendron chinense | reverse complement strand
TATTTACATGAGAACAATACACGTAAAGTTTCATCCGGTAAAACGTTCCGTGAGTATTGGAATGAGAACAATGTATATCATGTTCCACCGGTTAAAACGTTGCGTGAGTATTGGAATGAGAACAATGTATATTATGATCCACCGGTTAGGTCGATGCGTGATTGTTTATATGGCTATGCTTATCAACAACCATATAGTGCGCCATCATACAATGCGAACGAACCTAATTGGCGGAACTATCAAAATTCCAGTCGGAGAGATGGACCAACAATGAATGTTAACTATCCCCAAGGGCCCCCTATTTATGTGTCTCCACCGAAAAAGACCCTCGAGGATACGTTGCAAACGGAAAGCACCTCGCAAATCATCAATGAAATGGAAACATTGACTGAGCACATGGAATCACACCTCACTAATGAGGAGGAAAGGACTCCCCTAGTCCAACCTCCGTTTAACCTAATTGAACAACTCGAGGTGATTGATTTCAATTCTTTCGATATACTTGTTGAGCGTGACGGAGATACTATTACCTTTAGATACAATGAAGAGATTCTAATGAAGGTTGACGAACCTGAGGAATCTGAAAAATCTGAGGGTGATAATATGATTGGTGATGTTCAGCAAGATGAGGACTCAGAGTGTGCTGATGAGCCCGTGGTCCCGTTTCCCCAAAGGTTGGTCTCTTCTGAACCTCTAGTTAATAATCATGCCATGGAAATTCCCCAACAAAGTGATTTTAATACAATCCACCAGCTGACATGCCCAATTTTATTATTGATGAAGAGTTTTCCTGTATTGAGTGTCCTAGTTCTTTGGAAGATTGCTTGGCTCACTTTGAAGATTCAAATGATCCCATGATAGTTAATGCCTTGCAAGACCCGGTGCATGAAAAGTCATTTTCCACTAAGTCACAACTAATACCATCTATTGTGAAACCACCAGAAAATTCTGATTGTATGGAGAAGACATTGCCACTTGAAGAATCATTTGAAGTCTCTCCATCGCTTTGGTCTTTTCAGACTAAAGTGGACCATTACTGGGAAGATCCGTTTTTTATAAACCATTGCCCAGTTAATGAATTAAGGAGATATCTTCTTGATGATGTCTCCTTTTCTCGTATATGTGGTGAGAATTTCTATTGGCCCATAATGATTAAGTACACCCATGTACATTGCCGAGAAGGACTATGGATGGTCCTAATGCGAAATTTGTTGAAATACATGATGATCCTACTCCAGTCTATTCCCTTGATTGATCTCCTAGTCTGATGGAGATTCATTTCCCTGCTTTCCTAGGATAGATTAGTTTAGATTAGGATTTCTTGTCTTTGCTTATGATTAGGTATGAATAAACTCGCTCGTTGATAATTCTCTCAGGTACTCTCTCACTCACTCCTCTTTTTGTTATTGCTCTCATATTATGTTACATTGCATATTTTTCAACATTGAGGACAATATCGAATTTAGGTTGGGGGGTGGGAATTCCTGCGGAATTTTATTGAAAATATTGTTGAAATTTTTTTAGTTTTATGTTATAAAAAAAAATCTAAGGATTTATGTGATTTATGTGATTTTGAAATAATTTGAATAGAAGAATAAAAAGGCATTTAGTGATGACAATGTTAAATTTTAGAGTTTAGTTGCTTCAGTAAATTTCAAATTTGAGTTCTTTCCATTAGTTTTCTATTAGAAAATGATAAACATTGATTGAGTTATGAATTTTCACAGTTCACATCTAGCTTTCACTGCCTAGGATTTGAGTTTGATACTATAATGTTGACTTGATGATTGTTGAGAGTGATAGGAACCAAGCCTGGAGATCCTTGCTTACTTGGTTCATATAAAAAAAAAGTGAAAAAAAGGGAATATTCATAGTAATTTGGGGCAAGGATTTTCATCCATTGTCGTTACCATTACAAAACATTACCATAGTACGAAGTGAGCCTTTTGGAGTCTTTGGCTATCGGTTATTGATTGAAAAAAAAAAGCTGGAAAAATATTGAAAAGAACAGTAACAAGGTTCGGAATCAGTGACTTGGTTTATTTGACCATTCTCTACAATCATCAGTGTTAACATAAAAGTAGAAGACTGAACCCCTAGTTGTGTCAAGGCTAGACTTCACCGTGCACCATGGAACTCAATGTTTAGAATGATTCTATTGAATGATTAATGCTTTGAACTCAATTAGGTTGTTTACTAAGTAGCTAGAATCTAGGTTTATATATTCTCAAAACTATATGCCATGGAAACTCTACTGTTTAGAAAATTTGAAGGAACACATAAAATCTTTTCTCCCTTTATCTTTGTTTTATTAGGAAATAAGAGAAGTCTCAAAATAGTTTCGATTGGTGAAAACTTTCAAGGATAAGATTGATTGCAGTATTTTGAAAAATCCTTAGATTACTTTCGCCTGTTTTGCTCGGGACTAGCAAAATGCTGGTTGGGGGGTGTGATAAGTACCTAATATTGTATAATTAACCCTGGTTGTTAAGGGCATTATCATTGTTTTTCCGGTTAATTATTTCTCATTAGGTGAATTTTCTGTCTTCAGGTGATCAGGAGAGGTTAGACAAAATTCAAGTCAATCAGGACGATTAAAGGCCCTAAAGTGATCAAGATCAAGTGTGTGACGATACTGAAGGAAATTAAATCATAAAGACCAAAGGATGGATCATGTTCTATGATGGACTGCATCACAACTGTTTATCGGAAGCCCAGGATGTGCATGTCTGATTGTAGTGATTTGGAGATCACATGAGTTTGAACGGTCAAGATTGGGTGTCCACGTGAGGGACCAACTGCGCATCAGATCAATGACCCTGATCATCCAGCACTGTGGACCATACCATCATCAACATTGTCCACGGCCGTCCATCCAGCACCGTCTCTTGCCTCATCACCATCAATCCCACTCATTCCCCAGCAATGGACGTTCCAGCCGTCCAACCATTCAGCCCAAGTCCATCTTCTAAGCCCGCATCAAGCACGTGCCAATCATCTCAATCTAGCCGTCCAATGAGCTGGACCCCACCTGTTGGAAGTACAACAGCGTCAGTTGATGGAGATTGCATCTCCACCGTCTACACAAGCAAGGTTGTGCTTCAGGTGACCATCAGCAACAAATCATTCCAACCGTCCATCCAGATGCTGATCCTCACCATCATCAAGTGGACCGTCCATCCATCATCCATGGTCACCTCACGTCCAGCCCATCTACAGCTAGAACCTCCGACCGTCCAGCATCCATCAGCAGCCGTCCAGCAAGTGGCCACCGTCCACATCCAGCCTTCCTTCATCTCCATCATCGGCCAACTCCTCAGCCGTCCATCAAGATGGGCCCCACTCCAACGTACAGAAAGGAAGGTTGAGCCCCAGTTCTCTCATCAACAAGCATTGGACGTCCCTGCTCTTTCTCCATGCCTGCACACATGTAGCAGTCCACAGTTCCAACATCCAGTAAACCCAACCTCATCCATTGTCCAAGATGCTGGACTGTTTCCAGCCGTCCATCAAAGTGGACCCCACTGTTTGTAGGTGCAACAGTGTGCACGTGCAAGCAAAAGGGGCAGCAGATCACCTGTCCATAGCATCAACGGTGGAAGCCTCCATCAACCAGCACGAGTGGAGCACCGGTCCACTCCTCCATGGCTGCTGATCATCACACGCTCTAGCTCCATCACATGAAGCGTCCAAGCGCTGTGGATCCCACCTTCATCTGACGTGTAACAGGACTCCTTTTCTATCAACAGTCAGGCGCAACTCCACGTCCAGCAATGGTTTCAAATAGGAACCAGTCCACTTCCACCGCATTCTCCATTGCACCAGCAGCCAAAAGATGGAGATGCTCTCTCCATTCCCAGCTTTCCAACATCACCAACAGATCCAGCTGATGGAGATGTATGCACTTCATCTTCCTACAAACAGCAAGCATGATGGAGATCTAATCTCACCTTGCACCATCCATGGCCAGCAATGGAGAACCACTCCCCACTCTCCGTGCAAACCAAGCAAGAGAGGAGCTCTCTCTCCCTCTCTCTCTCTCTCTAGCTCTCTTTCCCAACACATGTGTAAGGCTTGGAATGCCACCTCATCATCCAAGCCTCACTCCATTCCCAAACCTAACTAAAAATCTGCTTTGGGTTTGGAGTGACACCTAGGCTTGGAGTACCTTTTTTGCCACATGTCATTCCAAGCTTAACTCCAAGCCCAAACCTAAAGGAAAAGTTTGCTTTGGGCACTCCAAGCCTAACTCCATTCCTGAACCTAAGTAAAAACCTGCTTTGGGTTTGGAGTGCCACCTAGGATTGGGAGGAGGCTTGGGAGCCTCTCAAAAGTCTATAAAAGGAGGCAATCCCTTCTCATTCTCATCATCCCATCCCTCAAATCCAATTCTCTACAACTCCTCTCTTCTCCTTTAGTTTTCTTTCTTTCTTTTGTAGAGTAGAGTAGTTTTCTCTTTTGTAGAGAATTTAGTCTTGCATTGTAGCATGGTTGGCTAAACCTCTAGCTAAGGCTAGGGGTGAAGCCTTTGAAGAAATTTGCAAGCTTTGGTTCTTTTGGTTCAACATTGTGTGGTGTAAATGTTGGAGTTCTCTTTGGTTGATTGGTTTGGTTATCCGCCTCGACAGATGCTATTGTTGTGTAAGCTCCTTGATCCATCGTTGACTCCGGGCACGTTGGATGCTTGGGATCCCTTGCACACCAATTAGCTAGTTCATGATCGATAAAGTCCCTTGATCCATCGTCGACTCCAGGCACGTTGGATGCTTTGGATTCCCTACGGTCATCGAGCGAGTGCAGGTAAAGTCATCGATCTGTAAAATCCCTTGATCCATTGTAGACTCCGGGCGCATTGGATGCTTTGGATTCCCTGCGATCGATAGACGATATCTTAACGGTTAGATCGGTCAATCAGAGCCTCCTATCTTGTAAGTATGCATTTGATCGTATGAATTGTGATCTTATCGGTTGACTTGTTGGCAAAGTTGTTGATCTGTACAATTCCTTGATCTATTGTCGACTCCGGGCACAGTGGATACTTGGAATTCCCTGCGATCAACTAACGAGTGCTTCATGGTCAAATCAATCGGTTCAGATCACCATCTTTTATGAAATATGCAAATGGTTTAACTGTTTCATCTTCCGATTGGAATGAATCTTTATTCAATTCCAGTTGAGTTATAGTTGGACCAATAAATCAAATCTTGTGAATGAATCAAAGGTGGATCCCTGATGCTTTAGCCCCTTTTCTATTTTTATCTTTCACTACACACAACTTGCTCCACTCTTGTGGATTAAACCAGATTTCATCTCTCACACCTAAACTAATTCCTCTAAGTGTTCTTAACCCCAATCCCTGTGGATCGACCTCGGTCTTACCGATTATTTTACTACTTCGCTACCTGCACTTGGGTGTGCAATCTTCGGGTTGTAGCAATTTGTTTCACCAATTTACACGCTACGTAAGATTGTCCTACAATTCCTGCGTTTCAAGAGGTGTTACATGAACATGCAAATGCCACATATGGTTATCAACTGCCTTTTAATGGACCGGTGGGTAATACGTACAATTCTACTTGGAAGAACCACCCAAATTTCAGTTGGAAGAACGCTCCCACGGGTAATCCTGCTAACTCTCAAGGAGGGCCACCCATGTAAAATATGGCCCCACCTCAATTCTCGATGGAGGACACCTTAAAAGCATTTATAAAAGGGCAAACACAAATCAATCAAATAAATCAACAAATGTTCTAAGAGCTTAAAGTCTCGGTTGATGAGATTAAGGGACACTTGAATGCTAGGGAAGGGACCTTTCCGGCCCAACCTCAGCTCAATCCAAAGAAAGTACATGAAGTGAGCATTCCTAATCTCTCCAACCAACATATGAAGCAAGCCAAATCCGTCACCACTATTAGAAGTGGTAAACAAATTGATAAATCTATTTCGGTGAAGACCAACAAGCCTAATGATCCGGTAAATTCCGAGGATGAGGACAGATCTAACTTAGCCCCACAAGAAACGGAACGTGTTTACAAGCCCGTAGCACCATTCCCTTCGAGATTGGCGCTCCAAAATCTCTTCCAAACTCTCATGATATTTTAGAGATTTTAGACAAGTCAAGATAAACATTTCATTGCTTGATGCCATCAAACAAATCCCCTCTTATGCCAAGTTTCTAAAGGACCTATGCACAACTAAACGCAAATATAATGTGCAGCAACAGGCCTTCCTAAATGAGCAAGTGAGTGTCATTCTCACTCAAAAGACCCCCCCAAAATTCAAAGATCCCGGTAGTCCCAAAATCTCATGTATCATTGGAGACTACCGGATTGAGCGTGCATTGCTAGACTTAGGGGCAAGCGTAAAATTGATCCCGTACTCAGTATATGAGCAATTGGGTCTTGGTGAATTAAAACCCACTAAAACCACATTGCAACTTGCTGATAGATCCATCCGTGTACCGAGAGGGATAGTTGAGGATGTTCTAGTCTAAGTTGACAAATTCTACTACCCAGTAGATTTTATCGTCTTGGACACACAACCGGTTATAGATGCTAGCACTCAAATACCGATGATTTTAGGCCGCCCGTTCCTTGCTACATCAAACTCAATCACTAATTGTCAGAACGGGGCGATGCAATTATCCTTTGGGAACATGACATTAGAGGTGAATGTGTTCCACTTGGGCAAAAGGCATAGGAATGTTGATAAAGACGAGCTCTTCGAGATAAACATGCTCGAATCTTTTGAGGAAGAAGAGCTCCTCCAACTTGAACCACTAGAAAGCTTGGAGACATGCTTGGACATTTTGAGGATTTCAAAGACCCCATCGTTAGTAAAATTGTGCAAGCATTGAATATTGAGAAACCGGTAGTTGGTATTAGCCGATGGAGGCCATATTTTGAAAGATTGCCACCAACCACATCAAGGCCTCTACCGTCTAACATCAAACCACCGAAGCTTGACCTTAAACCATTTCCATCCGAGCTTAAATATGTATACTTGGGTCAAGAAGAAACATTCCCAGTTGTCATTGTCTCTCACCTAGGGAAGGACTAAGAGCTTAAGTTGATTGAGCTACTCATAGAACATAGGGGAGCCATGGGTTGGACAATAGCGGATCTCAAGGGGATAGACTTTTTGGTTTGTACTCACCATATACACCTTGAAGAAAATGCGAAAACGACTAGACAACCTCAAAAAAGGCTAAATCCAAACATGATGGAGGTTGTCAAAGCCGA
This sequence comes from Liriodendron chinense, assembly GCA_003013855.2. Lineage (NCBI taxonomy): Eukaryota > Viridiplantae > Streptophyta > Magnoliopsida > Magnoliales > Magnoliaceae > Liriodendron > Liriodendron chinense. The sequence continues at coordinate 1,277,759 of PVNU02004009.1, read as the reverse complement.
GGTGTTAAAGCTACTAGATGTGGGTATCATCTACCCCATCTCGGATAGCCAATGGGTGAGTCTTACCCAAGTTGTCCCTAAGAAATCCGGTATTACCATTGTAGAAAATGCCAACAACGAGCTTATACTGACTAGAGTAACCATCGGTTGGCGTATGTGCATTGAATATCGGAAGCTAAACACGATCACTAGGAAGGACCACTTCCCTCTCCCATTCATGGATCAAATTTTAGAGAGGTTAGCGGGTCATTCTTATTATTGCTTCCTAGATGGCTATTCCAGTTACAATCAAATTGAGATAGCCCCAGAAGACTAAGAGAAGACTACTTTTACATGCCTGTTTGGCACTTTCGCATACCGAAGAATGACATTCGGACTATGTAATGCACCCACCACATTCCAACGATGCATGTTGAGTATTTTCTTGGACATGGTGGGTGAATTTCTCGAGGTATTCATGGACAATTTTGTTGTTTTTGGTTGTACTTTTGATGAGTGCCTCAATCACTTGAAGTTGGTCTTGACAAGGTGTGAGGAGAAGAACCTCGTTTAAACTGGGAAAAGTGCCATTTCATGGTACAGAGAAGAATAATCCTAGGACATATCATCTCGTCTAATGGAATAGAGGTAGACCGGGCAAAAATCGATATAATTTTCAATCTACCACCACCCAAAAGCATACGCGATGTGCGGTCCTTCCTTGGACACACCGATTTTTATAGAAGGTTCATAAAGGATTTTATTCATATCTCACGGCCCTTATGTAATCTTCTCCAAAAGGAGAACCAATTTGAGTGGAGTGCCAAATTTTAATTAGCTTTTACAAAGCTAAAAGACATGTTGACAACCGCTCCTATCATGCAACCATCGGATTGGTCCGTACCTTTTGAGTTCATGTGCGATGCGAGCGATTATGCTATTGGGGCAGTGTTAGGCCAAAAGAAGGATAAGAAGCCCCATGTTGTCTACTATGCGAGTAGGACCTTGAATCCTGCCCAAGTCAATTACTCGACTACGGAGAAGGAGCTCCTAGCCGTCATCTTTGCCTTGGACAAATTCAGGCCTTACTTAATAGGATCCAAGGTCATTGTTTACACAGATCATGTGGCGTTGAAACACCTTCTTTCTAAGAAGGATGCCAAGCCCCGTTTGCTAAGATGGATCCTACTCCTTTAAGAGTTCGATTTGGAGATCAAGGACAAGAAGGGAGTAGAAAATGTGGTGGTGGATCATCCATCCCGCCTAGTTCTACCTAATTTCATTGACGAGTCAGCTATTGATGACTCATTCCCTGATGAGAAAGTCTTTGTTGCTATGCATCCACCATGGTATTCTACATAGCCAACTATCTTTCCGCAGGTGCGATACCAACTCATTGGACTGCGCAGGATAAATGAAAATTTCTAAGGGAAGTGCGCAGATGTTTCTGGGATGAACCTTTACTTTTTAAATATTGCCCAGATCAAATTATTAGGAGATGTGTCCCTTGATGATGAACATAATTCCTTCATCTCCTTTTGCCACCATCAAGCATGTGGGGGTAATTTTTCTGCCAAGAAAACTACTGTAAAAATTCTTCGGTGTGGTTTTTATTGGCCCACTCTATTTAAGGACACCCACGAGTTTTGCAAAGCATACGAGCGTTGCCAAAAGTTAGGAGGATTATCTCGTCAAAATATGATGCCTCTTACTCCAATTCAACATCTTGAAGTCTTTAACTGTTGGGGCATCGATTTCATAGGGACCGTTCCCCTCATCTTTTGGACATGTCTATATATTGCTTGCCATAGACTATGTGTCTAAATGGATAGAGGATATTCCATGTAGAACCAACGATCATCGTACGGTTCTAAAGTTCCTTAAAGAAAACATACTTTCCAGATTTGGAACGCCTCGAGCGATCATTAGTGATGGTGGTTCTCACTTTTACAATAAGCCTTTTAAAGCATTAATGAAGAAATATGGCATTAGGCATAAAGTGAGTACCCCATACCACCCACAGATGAGTGGGCAAGCTGAAATTTCCAATTGAGAAATCAAACAAATTTTGAAAAAGACGGTGAGGCCGGATCGCAAAGATTGGTCACTAAGATTAGATGATGTGCTTTGGGCTCACCGTACCGCTTACAAGACTCCTATTAGAATGTCCCCCTATAGACTTGTCTATGGGAAAGCTTGTCACTTGCCTGTGGAGATTGAACACAAAGCCTATTGGGCAATTCAAGTGTTGAACTTTAATGTTGACAAGGCTAGCTCGCTTCGCAAACTCCAAATGAATGAGCTTGACGAGATCGGGAACGATGCCTATGAGAACTCGAGAATTTACAAGAGTAGGATGAAGACCTTTCATGACAAGCACATCTTCAGGAAATCTTTTCATGAAGGTCAGAGTGTGCTCTTGTATAGTTCTTGGCTTCATCTTTTTCTGAAAAAAGTACGATCTCGATGGATCGGCCCATATATTGTTAAAGAAGTTTTTCCTCATGGGGCTGTCGAGATAGAGAATGCCGCAAATGGTAACTGGTTTAAAGTTAATGGACAACGCCTTAAACCATTTGTTGAGAAATTTGATTCAGAGGACACGCCCATCACTCTTAATGATCCTGTGTATCAAGATGATTGATCTCCTAGTCTGACGAAGGTATAGCGTAGATTAGGTTAAGTTACTTTTTCTATTTTAGTGTTACTGTTTTAGTGGATTTAGTTGTTGGAGTTGCAGACTTCCATGATCGACTCTCTCAGGTAATATTGTTCTCACTCTCTTGTATTTTACCATTTCTCTCATGTTCATGCTCATTGCATATCTTTTTAGATTGAGGACAATGCAAGATTTGGTTGGGGGGTGAAATGAGATTCCTTATCTAGCAGTTTGCAACATTTCAAGCATCATATGCGCAAATTTTTTTGAATTTTCTAAAATTTCAAAACTCTTTTAGAAAACCTTATTTCTATGCATTCGAGATGATACGAGTATAAGAAAAGGAGATACGAAGTGAGTGATGTTGCAAGTCTTGAACTTCTCTTAATATAATGATTTTATATGTGAACTCCCCTATTTATGTGATTGATAGAAAATTTGAACACTCTTACACCTAGTTCACATTACACGATTTCATGGTTTGAAGGGATTATGTGATTTGTGGATTGACTAGACTTAGATTTGAGGTGTTGAGGAACCAAGCCGGTGTACTTCGTCCATCCTTGTCCACGGGAAAATAATGAAAGATATGGATTTCTAAAAACCCTATCTAATGTAAAAGAAAAAGGAAAAGGAAGGATGAAAATTAGTAATGATGGAGAAAATGGTGGAAATTTTCGAAAAGGACTACCTATTTAGCAACCGGGGGATGGTCTACCCGTAATCAAAGCCGGAAATGGGACGTAGTGTGATAGCCGTCAGAAGGATGGTAAGGCAAATTCCTGTCACAGGCTTGTTGTTGCTTTGTGCACCTTAAAATCTATAGTTTAGTTGATCTGTGAAGAAGCTAATCCCAGAATCTCATGAGAAGAACTTTCACTATGCACACTAGGTTGAATTTGTTCGAGTTCTTCTATTTATCAATCAATCAGCGGGAATTTCATATGGACACTTATTATGTTTTGAGAGTTTAAGGTTCCAATTTCTATCACTTAATTTTTTCGAATTTTACACTTGTATGTCTTGGAATGGACAGAAACATAGTTTCTGAAGGAGAGTTGGTTTTTGGAGGTTTGAACTGGTTTCACACATGTTTTGCTCGGGACTAGCAAAAAGCTGGTTGGGGGGTGTGTTGAACCTCCAATTTATACATGATATAGGCCATTACATCATATTATATGCATGGTTTGCAAGTTTAAAAGGCCTATTAATGCATGTTTTGTGATTGTAGGAATAAGAGCGACTTCACCCAATTGGAGGCCAAAAAGAGCGGATTTAGAAGCCTTTGAATAAAGGCCTAAGGTGGACCAAAGAAGGAAGAAGCAAGAGGGAGGAAAGAGAAAAAAGAAAGAAAGAAAAAGAAGAGAAAAACTGGTCCAACCGGTCATGATCGGACGACCAAGGAAGCCATGACTGGTCCTGACCGGTCTGCTGCCCTGCTGCTCACCTCTGGAAGTCATTGGACCAACGACCAGCTTGGTCCGACCGGTCGGCCAATAGTCAGGCCCTCTATTTTGCACGCTAGACGTTCATAGTAACAAGTCTGACAGGTCAAGACCGGTCGGCCAGCCCAATCCGACCGGTCACGACCGGTCGGTCGTGCATTAAACAACAGTTTCCAATTTAGGATCCGAGATTTTCTGCGCAAGTGCGTAATGCTATGCAATTCTGGAAGATTCCGATGCAGTAGAGCCTCCCCACTATAAAAGGACACCTGGGGTCTCTTCCTAGGGCATCATAGAAGCTGTGAAAGTTCGTGGGGAGTGAAGGAAGCTGTCGTGGAGCATTTGCAACCCTCCCAACTCCGGATTTTTATGCTTTTTATGTCTTTTTCATTGAGTTCTAGTGTAGTATGACAATGCTCGGCTAAAATCTCTTAGCTAAGGCTGAGAGGTGAAGCTTGTAACCAATTTCATGTTTAATTCAGTTTGATTCAAGTAGTTTCACTTTAAGTTTGAATTTTGAATGTTCTAGTTCATATAAAGTTGATATTTTTAGAAGTTTTATGAGAGTTGATGTGCTCCGGACATGGATTCCTTGCAATTCTCTGAGATTATCATGTTTTGCTTGATTAGATTCGAATTATGGTAACCCTTGAGCATGTCATAGTCCATAGGCATGGCTGTTACTCCGAAGACTATGATTTCGAATGCTATGTGATTGAATGAGACTAGAACTTGGAAGTTCAACTTAAGTGGGATTGAATGTGTTTAATGCTTTATATTCCAACTAGATGAGAGATAGAACTTCAAATCTAGTTGTGTATTATGCTTGGATTGATTGGATTGACATGGGATTGTTACAAGTGGATCCTTGAAAGCCTTAGTTCCTTAATTACTATTTCTCTTAAGTTTCTGTTTTAACATAATTCTCTCAATTGAATCTCTTAAGATATTGCAATCCTACTTGCTGGAATAGTATAGTGAAATTGTGGTTTTACCGCTAGTGAGATAAGCTTGAAGGTATGCTTATGTCCTAGAGGGGGGGTGAATAGGACTTTTTAATTTTTCTTGCAAATTCAAAAACTCAATTGCATTTATACCATAATTTACCAATTAAGTGCATGTAAATGATAGCAATTTATCACCCAAGATCTAACTCGATTGACAACTTTACTAAGAGAAGTATTTCATCAAACAGTTTATACGCATTCTTGTATTAATTATTCAAGGATGGCATATGAGCATTTTGTCAAACATAAGATGGGCATACAGTTAAGCACTTATAAGAGTGATCAACAAGGAACAAAATAGACAAAATGCATTCACCACATTGCACACGATGTATAGTGGTTCGGTTTCCCTACTCCACTCCCGGTTCACGATCTCAACCTATGAGACAACCGGATTTCACTATAGTTGTTGTTTTAAATTAGGTTAACCATCAACCTTAACATCCTTTGATCTAGGACCGCGTTTACCATCCGCCGATGGCCCAATCCAGGGACTTGACGAGTTTGGATCTCAAACTCTCACCAATCCTAATCCAATGACGGTCACGTACACTCCCGTCGGAGTTTCCCAATCCAGGGAATAGTGATTCAATAAATGGACTCTCAAATATTAGACATACCTAGATGATTGAGCCCCGATTCAGCGCCGTTGATGAGTAGCTTCAGCTTCAACGAATGCCTTAGCTCCTCTCCAAGCTCCCACGATCAGCTACCAATGCATATGATGTTCCTAGACTAGTGTCGGGTGGGTGGGAGAAGATATTGATGTTCCATATGCCTATTACAATGCAATGGATAATGAAGGAACCATCAATTGGATCATTCAATGGCTATAAATGACTTCAAGATGAAGATTGAATGATAGGGACAGCCATGAATGCCATGCTTGAGTTCATTGTTCAAATCGAGCTTTGAATACTCAATGTAGTGCCATTAATGGCTAGGTTTGAAGGATGAACTCAAGACTATGATGAGCAAAAGAGATTAGATGAAAGCCTTAATAGCCTCTCTTAATGCTTAAATGGGTGTGCAAGTTCTACCCTCAAAGCCCTCAAAATATGCCTTTATAGGCTCCAAGAATCGGGCTCCAACGGATAGAAAACGGTCACGTGCGACCTGTCTAAAAAGCCCAACGACCATCTTAGTTGTGCCTCCGACCGGTCTGACGACCGGTCTCCCTATATGAAAAACACCCCTAAAGTCTCTGGAGGTTTTTTGGTCCATTTACGACCGGTCGTGGGACGTGAACGACCGGTCGTGGGTAGTCAGCGACCGGTCTCCCTTTTAAACTATTTCTCCCATTTGGTCGCTGGACGTTTTTCGTCCAAATGCAACCGGTCGTGCGACCGGTCCTAGGAGACCAGCGATCGGTCCTCAGACCGGTCCTCAGCCAGACAGAAATAAGATTGTTTTCCTTTCAAAAGCTTTCTGACTGAATCCTGCTTCAACCGACCGGTCGCCCGAACGGTCGTCAGGCTTAATTTTACGGCCTGAAATGGGGTGAACTCCCTTGTCTTTAATGGTGCACATAGAGATGATTTTCCTATCTTTTTCAACTAATTGGCACCTACATAATGGAGGTCCAAGACTGATCATCTTGACCTTAAGTCCGTGGATCAACTGCAAACAAAAAATGTGGTTCGAATGCCATGGACTAGGAAGTTTTGGGATCCTATAGGCTGTCTATATGCAACTTACCTTCCGAGCTTGATCTGGCTTGAATTTGAGTGCGGAAAGTTGCTTTGGTCTTCAAGTCTTGAGTCTTCAATCTTCATCGGGGCTCACGAGACTTGACTGACTCAATGATCAGGCAATTGACAATACAATGCACTAATTAGTGCACTAACAATCTCCCCCTTTGTCAATTACATGACAAAAGCTATCCTACCAGAACAAAATACATGTTCAAGATATTTCATTGATAAAGCATTAAATACAGGACTCTTGACATGCCTAGTTTAAGCTGCTCCTCTTCAGTTTGCTCCCCCATAACCTGTCAATCCCTGCATCACAAAACATAGCAAACTAGTTTTGGTGGGACTTGATCTTTCTCCCCCTTTTTGTTAGCAATTGACAAACTATTCTCTCCCCCTTAATGATATATCAATAAATCTGAGGTAAGATTAGATAGTATGTCGCAGTTATAACTATAAGCACATGCTAACAAGGAGAGTATAGGGTGCATGACTCATAAAACCATGGAGCATGCCAAGGTACATGATTAACAAGAAAATGTAACTATCTAGACAAGGTTAATCATGCAAAATTGGTCAAGGATATACATTTGCAATGAAAGCACAAAGGGCTTATAGCCCAATCAACCAACCTCCCCTAATGGTATATCAAGACCAAAACTAAACAAAGATTAGCATTCAATGAAGCATATAACTCAAGATGATTAGCTAATCTAAGACGGATGATAGCTAGCAAGCAAATATACAAATTTAAGCAATGCTAAACTACCAAATTTGGACTAAAGAGGCTTGAATCCTCTGATTTGCCCATAAGAACAAACATGAGGCTGAAAACCTCAGATTTTCCTATTGTTTCAAAGAGGCTAAATTCCTCAAGTTCATCAATTTGCTCAAAATGAGGCTTGATCCTCAGATATGTATTTGAGCTCAATATGGTCTCCTAAGGTCACCTAACCTAGATCACAACCCCCTTGGGTATGATAAATAGGACCCAACATGCTTGTTGGGAGGAAATTCATTTATCCTAGATTTTTCTCCCTTAGGTTCATTCCAAGTTGGAGATCAATGTTTGGTAGGGGATATGACAATAGTTCCTACCCTAGTTATTGTTGACCTCAACTAATCATTTTACTTATAGTTCAACATGAGGCAACATAGATTCCCCTTTTTACTCCGTATCATGAACATCCCAAAACAGAAAAAAACACTTACACCCAATTACATGTCAGAACATAACTTATAATCAAAACTTTACAAAGTGACATGTACTGACACGAAACATCTTCAATTTCTCCCCCTCAACATCTGCACCTAAGAAGGCCTACAAAACAAATTGGCTTCTTGGTGGGATATAGTTCTCCCCCTTTTTGTCAGTCATTGACAAGGGTTAGCTTAAAAAAGATTTGCCTATAAGAGCAGCGAAGCTAAACCATGAATTAGGAGAGATAGATCATGAAACATATGGGTGAATAGAAGCAATACATAGAAACTTGATATACAATAATCATTACGCACAAAAGGGCCTTTCGCCCAATCAACTTACCACCCCAACTGGCATGTATATCAAGAGCAATGAAACACATTTAAGCTATATTAAATAGAATCGTGAGCCATAAGGGCTTAATGCACAAACCATCCAACCTCCCCCTATCAATATACCAAGAAGAAGCAATAGACTCATAAATATAACACTACAAAGCATAGAGAATACTACTATCTTCAAAAGATGAATCAATAAAGCTCAAAAAAGTGGATCCAAACAAGTGATGACATCAATAGATATAACTACAAAGCGCAATCATCCAAGGGTCTACCAATTATCTAAAATGTATAAATACATAACATGTCGAGCGACAAGTGTCTTGGTCACCCAAAAAGATACTCCTGACCAAGACACATGATACAATGATGCTAAAAATCAGTCCCGTCCCCTAGATCTGGTGGCGGTGTATCGCCACGAGCAGCTCGCTCCCAAGCCTCCAAACGCCTATCAATCTGGTCAAGGCGAGCCATAATAGCCTCATGCTGCACGAGTAGAGTGGCCTGTCCCTGAAACAGCTAAGACTCGGTCCGATCCATCCACTGCTTAATCCGTGTAAGATGGTCCTGAAGCTGGCGTAGCTCAACAGTATAAGCTGAAGAGTTCGCTGCAGGGGAGCTACGTTGGGAGAACGCCCGTGGGGGCATACTGAAGCGTCCAGGAGCGAAACGAGGATCGATGGAGGGATCGGATGATGTCACTGCTGCTTCAGGCTGTGATGGCTCAGAGGAACCTGGAGGGGCCTCACGCTGCAGCTGAGCCACCTAAAGTCGACGCTGGACATCCTCTTGTGTCTTGCACATTTTGGTTATAATAGAGCAATTTAGAATGAGAGGTTTTACGATCACATCTGAGGGATCAACAAGTCTTACTGCTTTGGCTAACCTACAGATGAGATACCCAAAAGGAAGACTCGCCGACAGACCATTAGACACCAAGATGGCGGACCGAATGGCTTTCATAATATGCGAGGGAAGACACATTCTACGGCCCTGACTGACATTATAAAGAACAATGACCATGTCTTCGGGAAGGTCGGCCTTGTTGCTCTTTCTCGGGAATACGTTCTTGAAGAATATGTTGTGAGTAAGATGATAATCCCAAGACATTGACGAGGCACGAAGAGCATTGTTGTTAACCCATCTAGGGCACGCTCCATTGCATAAAGCTCTAGTCATGGTGTCTCGAGAGGCGGGTTCGGTCTCCTCATCATCAGAGAGCTCATCCTCATCAACAATAGATACGCCAGTAGCCTCAGCTATGGCAGGAAGACCAAATGTCCAAATCCCGTCAGCGAAATGGACTTCGAAAGAAGAAGAGTCATCAGGAATGGAGCACAAGCTCCCAACCTATTGCATCTAAAAGATGGACCACCCGATAAGGTTCCAAGTCCACAAGTTTGGCGGATTTTTCACAAAGCACATCACGATTTTTGAAATTGTTCCAATTGACAAGATGTGATGTGTCTGATGCAGTAGGACGGGGTTTGGAAGGAGATTTAGACGATGAAGCAACCCCTTTTCCTTTGGAAACCGTCTTCTTGGAGGTGGGTTGTGGGGGGCCCCTCATCATGTTGGATTTTCGAGCGGCGTTCACGCCGAGGAGGGGATGCATCTTCCCTCCCACGAGAAGACATAGTGGGGCCGAACAATCCACACAAGTATGCCTTAGGAATTAAAAGAGAAGGATACAACAAGGAAGAACAAGACTAAAACCCTTATCAATGAAGAAGATGATGATTAGAAGACAATGTACCACGTAGGAGGGCTTTAATCTTCGATTGGAGACCTAGGGAAGCTTGAGGAGGGCAGGTGAGACCTCTAGGATGAAAGAGGAGGAAAAAAATGGGAATAGAAGTGATTTGGGGCAGCCCGATTTCTTTTAAACACCTCCAACCCGCGCCCGCTGTCCGGTCCACGACCGGTCCCAAGACCGGTTGCACGATCGGTCGCCCGACCAGTCGTAGGCCCTAAACTGCAAAAACTGTGTATTTTTTTTTAAATTTGCACAGCTGGATTTACTTTTAATTCTTAAAAACGGCTTTGTTTGTTATAAAATTATGCAATTTAGGATGACAAACGGTCCATCATCAGATCATATCAAAAGCATAGGTTTGGCCATATAATTTTACGAAATTTTGATGCCAAAAATGAACAAATTTTAAGCAAACTGTGATGATGGATCTTATATCCAAATATACCTATTTATGCTCATAAACGATGAGGCTAAGAACCTCATATTTTACTATAAAATGATAAACCACATTTATCCAAAGGCTAACAACCTGCAAAACAGATAATTTGTTAGCCAATCCCCAATGCACAGCCACCAATGAATTTCCATGATATTACAGATTGATCAAGTTCATGGGGCTGGCATAGGGCTATGAGATTATTTGCCATTCATTACCCTCTTGGCAATAATCTCTGGCTTCATACTTGGAGTATGTTTCTTTAATACTCAAGGTGTTATGGTCAAAAGCTTTCTCCCAAATATATAGATGTGGGGAGAGAAGGGTGATGAAGATTGTCAAGGTTTGCATGATTTCTCGCTCTTTATCACCACGGGATTTAGAATCTAGTTGTCCCATTTTTCTACCAGATCACTCCCAATATGTTATAATAAAGCATGAGGAGGAAGCATGACCATAACCATCTAAATGTGGCAAAGATGTTTAGTTGAAGGATTTTCATATAATTACACTTGCCACAATAAATTCATCAAACCACATCATCTCAGACATAAAGATAAACAAATAATTGCATATGAGATGGCTAACTAAAGAACTCAAGATTGGTTATGCTAATTATGCATACAAGGATAAGTTCGATAGATAGAAAATGTTTAAAGAGGCTAGATTTCCTCAAGTTTACTTATAAAGCACAATTAACAAAATTTTCTCGGCAAGATTAAACAATTAAGCTTTAATGATATTCAATCAATTCAAGATACACAAACTTAGCCGAGAATGTCACATACTACACATGAAGCATGCAACATATATATGGTCACAAATGAATTTTAATTATTGAGCAAAATTGACCACAATAGGGATTAGCAAAGCACACAATCAATCCAAGCTAATCCAAAAGCAATTAGTTCAACTCAAAATGATTTGAGCATGATACACAAGAGTTAAACTAATCAAAAGAGAATGAGGCTTAGTCCTCAAATTTACCAATATGCACATATAGTTAACTACCCGACTAGCACACAAAGCCACCCATGGATTTCCTAAAATCCAAAGGTCTAAAGATGTCAACTAGCCGTCTCATCATGGTTGGCGCATAACATTGATTTTGGGTATATGAATTGCCAATATGATTCCCAAAAACCCTTTGTTGTTTGCCCTAAACCATATTCTGAATTTTCTGGTTCAAATGGGCAACCTGCTTTAGCATCTCCCCCACATAATCATATCTTTTAGAAGGGGATGAAACTTTCCTTTTCTTGCCAACCTTGCGAGATTTTTCCTTATTCTCAACTTTGGTTGAGTTCTTCACAATTTTTGGAGCCTTCTCATGTTGGCTCTTCTTTTCTTGAGTCACTCTTTCAGTCACAATTGATTTAACTATTTGAGGTCGGACTGAGGTGCATGGCGGTCATTTTACAATTGGGCATTCAAATTTAAAGTGTCCCGCCTCTCCACAAAAGTGGCATGAGAGAGCCGACTTGGGTTTGCTCTCAAGTGAAGAAGACTCAACCTCTACAAATACCAGAGAAGGGGTTTTCTTGACATATTTGTAACTCCATTTTTCTCCCAAATCTTTACCCATAATACAAGATTTACTTATTTACGCATTTTGGGTTTCTTGGTCCTCGTTCTCATTGGTGTAGGTCTTAAGTTGGTTGACCTCAAGTTTTAGAGCTTGATTTTCATATTTAACTGTTTTAAGTTCAAGCTCAAGCTCTTCAATTCTTTTTACTGCCTCTCTCAATTCATTTTGAACATTTTCCTTTTCTTTAGTTAGAGAGACATGGTCAATTTTCAACTTTTGCTTTTCAATCTTTTCTTTATTGAGCTCTTTCATAACTTTTAAATTTTCACAATAGAGCTCATTATAGACATCTTGTAATTCGTCATCCTCATCATTATCTTCCTCTTCACTACTAGAGGATGTCTCATCATTGCTCATATTCTCCCTTAAATTGATACTTACAACTCTTTCAGTAGAAGGGATGGGCATGGATGAATCAGTTGTGCAAGAATGTTCATAAATAGATTCCAACTTCTCCCAAGCTTGCTTAGCGGATTCGCAAGTAGATATTTGTTAACATCAGATTTTGTAACAGGATCCTCCGGACGTTCACCTTCTCTCCAATAGAGACTTCCTCCGCCGAACCTGAAAGAAGATAGAAAGCAATTAAGGGAGGCCGGCGTCCAGCCGTTAGCCCTCCGATGCTTAAGTCAGATAAGGCAAGAAGGAGAATAGCCAAGCAACCGAGGCTAGAGATTGAATATTGTGTACCTGTATCTTAATGGAGTCATCTCCTTATATAGATCTGAAATGATCCAATCTGTTACGTAAGATATCGAGATCCCGCTGATTTCGTGGGATAAGATTCTTATCCTCAGATAGAGGGGAGATCTAATCCAATGACTCATCCGATAGTTTCGTTCCTTGATAGCGATCCCTTGAGATTCGGAACCATTGAAGAAGATAAGCCCAAAATCGGCCTATACGGGCTGCTGGTGCTGAGGGCTAAGGGATGTCACCACAGAAAAAGCTGTTCGCATGTTGGAAGATGGTCGCGAGTCCAAGTGCTCGCTCATTCAGATGTAACACCTTTCAACGACTTGTGAGAAGGTCTGCTCGCAGGAAAAACACAACTTCTCTCGCCTTCCAGTATTTGACTATCAATCACAACTTCTCGAAGCTTTGGTAGTCGAGCATCGTTTTTCCTAATATGCGAGCTGCGAACAGACGTTCTCGATAGTCGAATAAAGGTGCTCGCAAGATCGGAGTATCTTCAGAATATGCGAGTCGCGAAGAGACGTTCTCGATAGTCGGATAAAGGTGCTCGCGGGGTCGGAACAGCAGGAAAACCTCCAGTAGAGATCTCTGCTGTTTTGGCTATAACAAATGCCCCCCAAGTCCTTACCGTCAAGAATTCTAAGGGAAGGACTTATTCACCGTCATACGTAACCACCCGTTGTCTTTATCGAGACGAAACCGTACATGATTAGGTTGGAATTAATGATCGCCAGCTTTCCGCAGCCTTTCCGCAGACAGGGAATGAAGAGACGCTCGCCACGTGTCTGAGGAGTTAATGGGCGTGCCTGCTCGACTGCCGCACCAAACGGAAGGCTGCCACGTATCATCATATGCGGTGGAATGATTGCCTATAAATATACGGGGTCCGTCATATCTCTGGTTTTCTACAGAAGTTTTTCGAACGAAAGAATTTTCCCGTCATCTTCCTCTCATACTCCTTCCTCCCGTGTTCCTTTTCCTTCCTTTCTTCCTTCTGTGTATATTCCTTTTCTTTTCTTTTTTTTAACCATCTTATGGCTGAGGACTCTGACGAGACCACCGTCCCACTGGGAGATGCTACACCGGAATCCTCTGCTTCTAGTAATGCGAGGGTTCCGGCAGGCAGATACACGGCAGCCGGATATCCTTCTATTTTATCGGAGGACCGGCTGGTTGAGTTACGGGAGAGGTATCTGATCCCTGACTTATCATTCTCCGGTTGCCCGGAGATGGAGAGACCCCAGATTCTCCCCCCCCCCCCCCCCCCCCCCAGGGTGTGTGGCTTTCTACGAGTACCAGCTCATCCGGGGGGTACGCCTTCCTCTCCATCCTTTCGTTCGGGATGTTCTTCGATGCTCTAAGATTGCCCCCGGGCAACTTATTGTGAACGGATGGAGGGTGGTTCTGAGCTCCTTCAGCCTCTGGGCTCAGGCCGGCAACGGGGAGCTCACAGCTGAGAAGGCGCCTTCGTACTACCTGTGTTACTGGCACCGGGATAACTTCGTGCTGGGGAAGCCCTCCTAGAACTATCCCGGCTAGAGGAAACGGTGGTTCTATGCTTCCGGGAACTGGGAGTCTGCCTCCTCCAGGGGTCCAGGAGTGACCCATTTTTTCTGTGAAGGTAGGCACAGTCCCACATTGTGCTGTTTCTCTAGTTAAAATTCTAGGGTTTATATATATTTTGACCGCTACTTGTGCTCGCAGGTATCCCGGCCCTGAACAAGCCAAACTTGAAGGGAGGGATTAACGAGAAGATAGTAAAAGTATACAAGTTGCCTGTTGGTGATAGGCACATCGAAGCCTGCTTGTCCTGCTCGCGACTCGCGGCAGCGGGATTGATATCCGGTGAAGAAGTCACGATGACAAAGGCTGGAGAAAAGAGGGGTTTGTTGCCTCGACTAAAGGGCACAAACTTGAAAAGGCAGAAGAAGTCTGCCGGGCCTTCTCAACCATCCGCCTGCAAGGGTGGCGACCAACCTGCTCTTCTCGCGAGCACGGTGGGGGCACCAGCAGTGCCCAACATTCCCTTACTGGTGGTCGCACCTGGACTGCCAGTGATTAACATTACTGACAACTCCCCTGATGGGGCAGGGTCCAGCTGCCCCCCAGCTGATGAGGCTCGCGAGCAAACAGAACCTCGCGAGTCGGTTCCTGCTCGCGAGCTGACCCCTGCTGGCGAGCCTGGACCTGCTCGAGAGTCAGTGGCCCCACCTGTCGCGAGCACGACTGGGTTGGTCGTCGCCCAGCCGTCTGGAGGTGGAACATTCTCTATTCCTCGCCACCTCCATCCAATTTGTAAATTTTTGTTCGACAACATTTCCTCCCAAACTTTTGGCTCTCTTCTCGAGCCAAGCCCTGAGAACCTCTTCCTTGAGGTGGGGGTAAGGATGGTTCAGGTAAGACCTCGGAGATTTTGTTTAACTTCCTTATTTTTGGGCTCTCAAGTATTTTTTCTCACGTTTTCTTTTCCATTTTGCAGGGCTTAGACCTCATCTTACGGACGAAGCGTGATATCGTCGTCGCTCGTCGCGTGATCGATGAGGCAGAAGGAAAGAGGGTCGCCTTGGAGAAGGCGGTCCAAGGAAGGGATCAGCTTCTCAAGTCCCGTGAGGCGGTGATCTCTAAGAGAGATGAGGAGAAGAAGATCCTCATCGAGAAAGTCCAAGTCCTGACCGATAGGTATCAGGCTTTGGATTCTAACTTCGCGAAGCTCGCGGAGTTGAAGGAGAAAGCGGAGGGAGAGAGGGAGATCTTTCGTCAAGACAAGATCTCGCTGGAGGAGCGGCTCGCGGAGGCCAAGTCGCAGCTTAAAGAAGTCAACGAAAATTTGGAGAAGGAGCGCTCCAATCTCGCACAGCTCAAGGATGACTCGATCCATTGGGACGAGGAGAGAGTCGCCTTGGTAAAAATGCTCTCGGAGGAAGGGCCTCGGGTAATTTCCGAGTTTCGAAACTCGCAGCTATATGATGATGAAAGATATGAGTCATATGATGCTGGTCGCGACTTTGCGCTAAGAGTAGTGCAACGAATGTCCCCATCGTTTGATATGGGGGAATTTGGACGAGTCGCGACCATCATAGCTACAGAGGAGCAAGCTGCTGCTAAGAATGAGGTGACCGAAGCCACGCAGGCTGGAGGGGCTCCAGAAATGGGCCCTGAAGTCGAGAGCACGGCTCCTCCCCCGAGAGATTGATGTTCTTTTTTGTTTTTCTTTCTCCTGTACTCGCGAGCAGACATTTGTAAACAATTGACATTAATGAAAAAGATATTTTTGAAAATGTTCTCGTTCTTCTTGTTTACCTTCTCTTTTTCCCTTCATGCAATGAATGCCTTCTCATTTCAATGAGTTATGCTCAACCCGGGGGATCGTAGTGACCATTCCCTCGTAGAGATAGACTGATCTATCGATTGAGAAATGAGTTGTGCTCAATCCGGGGGGTCGTACTGACCATTCCCTCGTAGAGATAGACTGATCTATCGATTGAGAAATGAGTTGTGCTCAATCCGGGGGGTCGTACTGACCATTCCCTCGTAGAGATAGACTGATCTATCGATTGAGCCTCCGAATTTACCAAGGGTAGAAGAATGGTCGAGAGTACAAACGTGCTCTCCTTCAGCGTTATTTTTTATCCATAAAATGGAAATGCGACCATCCAAGGTGAATTTATCCCTACCAAAGGTAGGCAATTTGGCCAAGAGATTGTATGTATTCTCTTCAGGGCTGTTCAGGTCCAAGTAAATGGAGTAGCAACCAAAAGATATCTTTGACTTTTTATTCATAAAATGTCGTTGTGAACTACATCGAATCTAGGGGAAGTATTGCAGCAAATGCTCCACGTGCCAAGGGCGACGTACGGGTTTTCCCTGCATGTCTTCGAGGTAATAAGTACCGGGTCGCACAATCTTAATAACCCGATACGGGCCTTCCCAATTTGGATCCAGCGAACGAGCGGGAACTCCGAGTTTTTGCTTCAGGACCAAATCTCCGAGTTGGAAGGATCTAGGCCGAACCTTAGCATTTCGATAGCGAGCAATACGTTGTTGATATGCGGCCACTCGTACTTGTGAGGTATTTCTTCAGTTCTTCCAAGAGATCGAGATGAAGTTGAAGATCTTCCTGATTACCCGCAGGGTCATACTGCTCGATCCGATACGAGGGCACTTGAATTTCCACTGGTACTACTGTGTCGACACCAAATGCTAAGGAGAAAGGGGTTTCGCCTGTTGATGTACGAGCCGTGGTTCTATATGCCCATAGTACTTCTGGCAGAAGTTCCGACCACATACCTTTACATTCACCTAGCTTGGTCTTTAAGTGGTGCTTGATGATTTTATTCACTGCCTCAACTTGCCCATTTGCCTGGGGATGATATGGAGAGGTGCGGAGGTTACGTATCTTCCATTTTCCACAAAATTCATCAAAGGCTGCGTTGTCGAACTGCATTCCGCTGTCGGTAATTATAGTGTGAGGGAGTCTGAAACGGCATATGATATTTCTTCATATGAACTTAGTAGTTTGTTTCTCAGTAATCTTGGCTAAAGGTTCTGCTTCGGCCCATTTGGTGAAGTAATCGACCCCCACTATCTCGAATCTATTTTGTCCTTTTCCAGTAGGCAAGGGCCCGATGATATCGACCCCCCATTGCGCGAAAGGCCAAGGATTATCTATTGGAGTCATTTGCTCGGATGGTACATGAGGTATAGGAGAATATCACTGGCACTTGTCACATTTTTTAGAGAATGCAATTGCATCTGCTTTCATAGTGGGCCAGTAATATCCTTGCCTCATCGCCTTATATGCAAGGGATCGCCCCGTGGGGTGGTTACCACATGCCCCCTGGTGTATTTCATCTAGAACACGAAGTGCTTGTTCTGGATGAAGACACCTTAAATAAGGCAAGGAAAAACTTTTGCGTAACAATATTCCGTCTTGTAAGGTATACCTGGTAGCTCGATGACGAATTTGTCTTGCAACTTTCTTATCGTCTGGAAGGTATCCGTCTCTGAGATAAAGGATAATGGGGTCCATCCAACATGGAGATGATTGTACCGATATTACTTGCTCAAGAGTTGCTTGGTCGATACTCGGGTTCTGAAGATGCTCGATGGGGATTGAATGTGATAACTCAGATTCTGGCGCAGAGGCGAGCTTTGCCAGGGAATCTGCGAGTTGGTTCTTCTCGCGAGGAATATGAATTATTTCATAAGTCTTCAGTTTTGCGAGCAGGATGAGGACACGAGATTTGTATAAGGCCATCCTTTCTTCTTTGGCCTCGAATTCACCGAGAACTTGGTTGACAATGAGCTGGGAGTCGCTGTGAATTAGTAGATTTTGGATTGAAAGGACAATTGCTAGTTCGAGGCCAACGATCAAGGCCTCATATTCTGCTTCATTATTTGAGATGCGAGTATCAAAATGTAAAGCGTATTGGAAATGCGACCCGTCCGGGGCGACTAGGATTAGGCCTGCTCCGCTACCGGTGGCCCGTGACGACTCGTCCACGAAGAGGGACCAGGAAGGCTGGTCGCTGGTCGTGGAATTGTCATCGGAAGAGGAGTATGTGAATTCAGCGATAAAGTCAGCCACGGCCTGGCCCTTGACAGCAGGCCTGGGGCAGTACGAGATATCGTGCTCGCTGAGCTCGACCGCCCATTTAGTTAATCGTCCGGAAGTCTCAGGTTTTTGAAGGACTTGTCGTAACGGATGATTCGTTGGTACGAGAATAGCGTGGGCTTGAAAATATGGTCGCAGTTTTCGTGCTGCCGTGACCAAGGTCAGGGCCAGTTTCTCCATATCAGAATAACGGGTTTCAGCATCTACCATTGCCCGACTGATATAATAAACGGGCCTTTACATCCCGGAGTCTTCTCGTATTAAAGCGGCGCTAACGGCCATGGAAGACACAGATAAATAAAGGATGAGTTGCTCGTGCGCTATAGGTTTAGATAAAACAGGGGGCTTGCTCATATACTGCTTCAGTTGTTGAAAAGCTTCTTCGCACTGTGATGTTTATTCCCAATCAGATTTTGCTGTAGCACGGAGGAGCTTAAAGAAGGGTAAGCATTTGTCAGACGCTCGCGAGATGAACCTGTTCAACGAAGCGATGCGACCAGCCAAACGCTGGACGTCCTTAAGAGTGGTCGGGGATTTCATCTCTATCAACGCTTTTATTTTTTCGGGATTTGCCTCAATCCCTCGCTGGCTGACCATAAATCCGAGAAACTTTCCAGCAGATACTCCGAATGCACATTTTTCTAGATTCAACTTCATTTGATATTCCCTCATCAGATCGAATGCTTCTTGAAGATAAAAAAGATGATCATCTTCTACGATGCTTTTCACGAGCATGTCATCGACGTAAACTTCCATATTTCTGCCGATTTGAGCAGAGAATATTTTGTTGACGAGACGTTGATAGGTGGCCCCTGCATTTTTAAGACCGAACGGCATAACTTGGTAGCAATATAATCCCCGGTCTGTGATGAAGGCGGTATGTTGGCTATCAGGTGGATGCATCATGATCTGGTTGTAACCAGAATAAGCATCCATAAAGCTAAGCAGGGCATGCCCAACTGTTGAATCGACCAGCTGGTCTATCCGCGGCGTCGGAAAACTATCTTTGGGGCATGCTTTGTTCAAATCTGAATAGTCGATGCACATTCTCCATTTGCCATTAGCTTTCCGGATGAGAACTACGTTCGCGACCCACTCTGGTTAGTCAACTTCTTTTATGAAATTGATCGTAAGCAGCTTTTCGACTTCAGCTTTGATTGCCATTTGCCTTTCTGCAGTGAAGGCACGTCGACGCTGGTGTACGGGTTTATGCTTTGGATCGATATTCAACCGATGTGCGATAATGTTGGGGTCGATGCCTGGCATATCTTTGTGAGACCAAGCGAACACGTCTTGATATTCAGTGAGGAGGCGGATCAGCTCATCCCGGACGGCTCCCTTCAAAGAGGATCCCATGCGGATAACTCTGGACGAGTCATCTTTAGCTAAGTGAACCGCCACTGTATCTTCCCCAGGAGTTCCTGATTGAAGGGCGCTCTCTCTCGGGTCTAGGGAGTTGTCAGTCGAGGAGTTAGGTGAATCTTGTGCTATCGTCATGACAGGTGCTGCTGGGACTTTCTTTCGGTCTTGTAGGGCTATCTCGTAACAAGACCGAGCCTCCTTTTGATTTCCTCGCACAACCCCAACACCATTTGGGGTAGGGAACTTGACACACAAATAGGAAGGGTGTAAGGCTGCCCCAACCTTATTAAGCGATGGCCGCCCCAAAATGGCATTATATGCTGATTTTCGATCCACCGCGAGGAAGTTTATGAAGACGGTAGTCTTCGCTGGACTTTCTCCAAAAGTAACTGGGAGATCAATGCTTCCTTCAGGTATTACCACCTCACCTCCGAAGCCGATGAGAGGGGTTGAAACTGGCTTGAGTAGGCTTCTGGCAAGTGCCATTTTGTTGAAAGCCTTCAGATACAGAATATCGGCTGAGCTACCTGTATCCACCATAATTCGATGAGTCAGATAATTAGATACCTTTAATGTGACTACGATGGAGTCCTCGTGAGGGAAGTGAATTCCCGCTGCATCTTCGAGGGAGAAGGAAATTGGAGGATGGCTGGCTTTTGACGCGCTGGGTGCCTGTTCCAGCCAATAAATATGCTGGGGTTCTTTAGACGCCTTCCGAGCGTACGCTTTCCTTGAAGCTTGAGAGTCGCCCCCGCAAGCTGGTCCTCCGACGATGGTGCGGATTTCTCCAGTAGGCTCAGCGTCCTCTTGGGCAGTATGATGATGAGACGGCTCCTTTTGGCGTGGTGAGGCTTTCGCCCTTTCTGGTGATCGATTTTTACGAGCGATATAATCCTGGAGATGGCCCTTTCGAATAAGGCTTCGATATGATCTCGTAGAGAGATGCAGTCCTGGGTTTTATGCCCGTGATCTTTGTGGAAGTAACAGAACTTGCTCTTGTCTCTCTTCTCAGAATCAGATTTAATCTTTGCAGGCCACTTTACATATGGTTTGTGTTTAATCTCCATTAAAACCTTTTCATGAGACTGATTGAGAGGAGTATAGTTATGATATTTACCAGAATAAGGCTTCTTGGGAGAACGGTCGCGTTGATCACGACGATATTTTTTATCTACAGAAGAGGTTCCTTCTGGCTTGTGTTTCTTACCCTGTACTCCATGGCGTGTCAATGCGACTTCTTCTGCATTGATATATTTCTGAGCTTTGGCTTGGAATTCTGCCATAGTTTTCGGAGGGCTCTTATCTAAGGCAAACCTGAATTTCTCGCTCGTTATTCCGGCTATGAGGGCTGTGAGGCCTTTTTCTTCAGTATAACCCTCAGTTTGAACGGCTTCGGCAGTGAACCGTACTGTGAACTCCTTTATTGTCTCCCCATGCTGCTGTTTCAGATCCATTAGATGGGAGGTTGGCTTCTTAATGCGAATGCTTCCCATGAATTGAGAAAGGAATAACTCTGATAACTGTGAAAAGGAGCTGATGGAACGAGGTTTTAGTCCCCGGAACCACGTACGAGCTGCTTCCTTCAATGTTAGGGAAAAAGCCCTACACATGATTTCTGAGCCATGTCCCTCCAACTCCATAAGAGACCTATATGTTTCCAGGTGTTCAAGGGGGTCGCCAATACCTGTGTACGGGGTGATAACAGGCGTTCTATATTTTCTAGGTAACGGTGCCTCCATAACCTCGCTGGTGAAGGGGGACTTGGATTGATGTATCGCCGCCATGACGGCAGATGGTTGATTTGCCTGGTATCGCTGCTCTATAACGTCAAAATGATCATGGATTCTTTTGAGATCTCCTTCCCATGGTAAGGTATAGTCTGATGTTTCGACGGTGGAGTCCTGAGGTTGAGGTTGGCGAGACGCACTAGAATGTATGGAATGTGGAGGCAGCACAGGGGGGTGGTTGCCGAGTGGTGTTCGGTTTGACGGAGGATGATTTGGTTGAACCCGTGGTTCGTCCACAGAATGTCTGGAAGCCACCGGAATGGGTTGCGGTGGTAACCCCTCGGAGGGTTGTCTCTACGGTTCGGGGAAATGCTGATTAAGCCGATTTGACAGGGCCTGAACTCCGGCATTTAGAGTTAGAAGAGTATTTCCGAGGAAACGCAGAACGTCGTCTTGATTTCCAGAGGCCTCCAATAATGGGTTTGCTGATGGCATATTTGGGGCTCCTTGCGGGATATTCGTCGAAGTGGGTAGAGGGACAGGTACGGATTCCGTCTCATCGGGCGGAGGTGGTGCCTACCTTGAAGTCGAAGGATGAACAGCCTTTTTAGGAGGCATATCAGAAGGATTTTGATCAGTGGTTAGAACGATTGACTTTGACGATCAAGTTGGAACCATTGAAGAAGATAAGCCCAAAATCGGCCTATACGGGCTGCTGGTGCTGAGGGCTAAGGGATGTCACCACAGAAAAAGCTGTTCGCATGTTGGAAGATGGTCGCGAGTCCAAGTGCTCGCTCATTCAGATGTAACACCTTTCAACGACTTGTGAGAAGGTCTGCTCGCAGGAAAAACACAACTTCTCTCGCCTTCCAGTATTTGACTATCGATCACAACTTCTCGAAGCTTTGGTAGTCGAGCATCGTTTTTCCTAATATGCGATCTGCGAACAGACGTTCTCGATAGTCGAATAAAGGTGCTCGCGAGATCGGAGTATCTTCAGAATATGCCAGTCGCGAACAGATGTTCTCGATAGTCGGATAAAGGTGCTCGCGGGGTCGGAACAGCAGGAAAACCTCCAGCAGACATCTCCGTTGTTTTGGCTATAACAATATTCTATTTTGTTCCTCTTGGGAGAGGGCACAACGGATTACATCAAGGGCGTTAATATTGCTCATAGAATTGGCCCTTTCTTCTTTACTCCATTTTGATTCATCTTTTGGAGTGGAAGTGGTCGTACCCTTACTTTTAGTTTGAACAATAGGAACCGACCAACCTTTCGCAATTATGTCACATATAGTTGGATCTAGTGACATTAAAAATATGCTCATTCTAGCCTTCCAATATGTATAATCGGATCCATCAAAGTGTGAATGAATAGAAATCAAACTTGGCTCGGAGTTGGACATACTTACAAGCTCACTTAGGATCTACCTCTAGGCAATTAAGCCCTTAAAGAGGAACCCGCTCTGATACCAATTGAAATTGCGGTTTTACCGCTAGTGAGATAAGGTTGAAGGTATGCTTATGTCCTAGAAGGGGGGGTGAATAGGACTTTTTAATTTTTCTTGCAAATTCAAAAGCTCAATTGCATTTATACCATAATTTACCAATTAAGTGCATGTAAATGATAGCAATTGATCACCCAAGATCTAACTCAATTGACAACTTTACTAAGAGAAGTATTTCATCAAACAGTTTATACGCATTCTGTTCGCTTCCCCAAGTGTAGGGTTGCGATGTAGTAATAAACTTGGTAAGACCGAGGTCAATCCACAGGGACTTGTGTAGGAATTCACAAACACATCCAATAGTGTCTATTGAAAGCTAACAACCAGATTTTGTATGAGATTGATATAAGTAACAACTTTGAACTAAATTGAAAGTAAACAATTATAAAAAGGCATTAGGGGTTCAAGGATCCACTTGTAGCAATCCTTGATGTTCAATCCGCTGTGGTTTCTTATTCTCTCAACTAGAATCGATATTAAGATCTATCTAGCCAGATGATAGAGTTGTTAAACCAACAATCTGTCATATGTATGAGCCCTGTGTATGATTCACTCAATGCAAGCTAGGCTGAGCATGCTTCAATTGCATAGGTCAGTCCCAATTCCAATAAACTAAGTTCATAATCATGATCATCATTAAGTCCTGTCACCAGACAAAGTTAGATCATGGTTTGAACTTGAATCAAATCATATGCACAGTCCCATACATAATTCAGAAAACTAGAAAAGTAGAACTTTGGTAGGAAGTCCCCACATGAAGATCATAGTACTAGAGCGTACTCCAATTCCTCGGATCATACAGGTCTAGACTAACACAAAGCAATTAAGAACTTAAGTAATTCTCCCAAACATCCATGAGTCATCATAAGACTAAGAAAAACTACTTAGAACTTGTATAAACTTCAAACCATTGTTCATAAACATTAAAACTAATCTTAAAACCAACTTAGAACGAATTGAAACATCTTAGATCCACTACAAGCTTCACCTCTTAGCCCTAGCTAAGAGGCTTAGCCGTTCATGATCCAAGGAAACATGAAACAACTAAGAAAAAACATAAAAACAGCAAAACAAACTAGAAGGAGTTATGGAACTTCGAAATCCACTTCCGCCGCCTCCAACCTTGCTTAAGCTCTTCTAAGATACCCTAGGAACGATCCCTATGTGTCCTTTTATAGTGGGGAGGCTCCACAACTTCAGAACATTCAAGAATTTGCGTAAAACTTACGCACTGCGCAGAGAAAATCGGCGCCAGAAATAGAAGGTTCAAATCTTGCGCAGGCGACCGGTCGTACGACCGGTCGCAGTGGCTGCATGACCGGTCGTGGATGCTGGACGACCGGTCTCAAAATGGCCAAAAAGTGTCCATTGAGTTTCGGCCCAGAAAAATAATTTAAGGACCGGTCGCACGACCGATCGCAGAAGTGGACGACCGGTCGCACGACCGGTTGTGAACAGTCTAGAGAGTTATGGCCTCTAGGTCTCCTCTGTTCATGTGCGGACCGGTCGGAAGACCGGTCCTTGGCCTTAGACGACCGGTTGGATGACCGGTCGTGGGCACCTTCTTCTGCTTTCTTTCTTCTTTTCTCTGACTTCTTTCTTTCATTATTTGACGCTTAGCCCATTTGATCCTCTTTGCTTCTAACTAGCATCTTTAAGTCTTCAGTTGATGCTTCCTCTCTCTCATCCCTACAAACACAAATTTATGCATTAGATTGGTCTTTAAATTATGAAACCATGCATAATGAGTGATGAATTGGGGTTAGAATATGCACAATTAAGAGCTCAACACATTCTTGTATTAATCATTCACGGATGGCATATGAGCATTTTGTCAAACATAAGATGGGCATACAGTTAAGCACTTATAAGAGTGATCAACAAGGAACAAAATAGACAAAATGCATTCACCACATTGCACACGATGTATAGTGGTTCGGTTTCCCCACTCCACTCCCGGTTCACGATCTCAACCTATGAGAACACCGGATTTCGCTATAGTCGTGGTTTTAAATCAGGTTAACCATCAACCTTAACATCCTTTAATTTAGGACCGCGTTTACCATCCGCCGATGACCCAATCTAGGGACTTGACGAGTTTGGATCTCAAACTCTCACCAATCCTAATCCAAGGATGGTCACGTACACTCCCGCCGGAGTTTCCCAATCCAGGGAATAGTGATTCAATAAATGGACTCTTAAATACTAGACATACCTAGACGATTGAGACTCGATTCAGTGCCGTTGATGAGTAGCTTCAGCTTCCACGAATGCCTTAGCTCCTCTCCAAGCTCCCACGATCAGCTACCAATGCATATGATATTCCTATACTAGTGTCGGGTAGGTGGGAGAAGGTATTGATGTTCCATATGCCTATTGCAATGCAATGGATAATGAAGGAACCATCAATTGGATCATTCAATGCCTATAAATGACTGCAAGATGAAGATTGAATGATAGGGACAGCCATGAATGCCATGCTTGAGTTCATTGTTCAAACCGAGCTTTGAATACTCAATGTAGTACCATTACTGGTTAGGTTTGAATGATGAACTCAAGACTATGATGAGCAAAAGAGATTAGATGAAAGCCTTAATAGCCTCTCTTAATGCTCTAAATGGGTGTGCAAGTTCTACCCTCAAAGTCCTCAAAATATGCCTTTATAGGCTCCAAGAATCGGGCTCCAACGGATAGAAAACGGTCACGTGTAACCTGTCTAAAAAGTCCAACGACCGGTCTTAATTGTGCCTCCGACCGGTCTTCCTATATGAAAAACACCCCTAAAGTCTCTGAAGGTTTTTTGGTCCATTTGCGACCGGTCGTACGACCGGTCGTGGGACGTGAACGATCGGTCGTGGGTAGTCAGCGATCGGTCTCCCTTTTAAACTATTTCTCCCATTTGGTCGCTGGACGTTTTTCGCCCAAATGCGACCGGTCGTGCGACCGGTCCTAGGAGACCAGCAACCGGTCCTCAGACCGGTCCTCAGCCAGACAGAAATAAGATTGTTTTCCTTTCAAAAGCTTTCTGACTGAATCCTGCCTCAACGGACTGGTCGGCCCGACCGGTCGTCAGGCTTAATTTTACGGCCTAAAATGGGGTGAACTCCCTTGTCTTTAATGGTGCACATAGAGATGATTTTCCTATCTTTTTCAACTGATTGGCACCTACATAATGGAGGTCCAAGACTGATCATCTTGACCTTAAGTCCGTGGATCAACTGACAAACAAAAAATGTGGTTCGAATGCCATGGACTAGGAAGTTTTGGGATCCTACAGGCTGTCTATATGCAACTTACCTTCCGAGCTTGATCTGGCTTGAATTTGAGTGCGGAAAGTTGCTTTGGTCTTCAAGTCTTGAGTCTTCAATCTTCATCGAGGCTCGCGAGACTTGATTGACTCAATGATCACGCAATTGACAATACAATGCACTAATTAGTGCACTAACATATAGAAGCTGTTTTCTAATTCCCTGTGGATCGACCTCGGTCTTACCGAGATTTATTACTACATCACAGCCTTGCACTTGAGGCGAGAGAACAATAATCCTCACTAGTTTTGTGATGTGGTCGACTTGATCTTTAGATCTGCTTCATTTTTAGGTTCATGCCCTAAAATGAGCTAGCAAAACAGATGAACAGTGTGGATATCAAGCACATACATCACGTTGGGCCCCATAGTGCCCAACACATAAACACATTACCGTTGGCGGTGGTGTTGGCTGACACCTAATCCACTTCAACAAATAAACAAAGAACATGGATAAAACACAATATGGAGCAAACATTGTTGACCCAATTTTGGGATCAGCATGCAGAACACGTGGTATTTAATTTGGATATTTCACAATCATCCACGGAAAATTCACCAAAATATAAGAGACAAGAGGCAAGAGGTAAGAAGATCAATCGCAATTTTATTTCTTAGATTTACGTACATTCTAGGTGGCATAGGACTGCCCTTAATTATGTTCCACAGGAATAATCCTAAGCTTAATGAGTTGCCATGAGATGCACAATGTTATGCACATGTGATGTGGTGATAGCCTTACCTTCTAAAGGGATCACTTTAGCCTTTTAAGGGTTGGGATCACCAAGTCAAAAACTCAATGTGCTCTCCTAATAGAGTAAATGACAACGGGAAAAAATATAAGTGACCATTTGGTGATCGATATGTCTAGCCTCGATAGAATTGTGAGAATCAGCTTATATCTCAAATGTAGCTTGAGTGATGTTGGCCTCATGGGGCTCATCACACAACAGTATAAAAGATGACTGTCAATGCGGTAGACTTAGTTTATCAAACTAGCTAGGTTCATGGCCATATATATGATAGAAGTCAAAGGTTTATAGTTTTTCTTGAGAATTGGCTTCTTTTTAGTTCATCGTACAAGTAGGCATATGCATGAGGGTTAATGATATCATCAACATGCGTGTATCAAATGATCATGAAATTTCAAGGGTCTGTATGTTATCAGCCCTAGTGGAAGGGGTGAGAATCTATTGAGGCGATCCGCAGGCCTTTGCATGTTTGAGAGTGAGGTTGAGTGATCCTGTTCCGGTGGCTCGAATACTGTGGATGAGATTGAGATGTAATATAGTCTTCATGGATACAGATGCACGAGATGACATGATATACATGATGATTCATGAGCTCGAAATATAAAGTTGTAAAGGAGAATGAAAGTCATCTCAGAGCCCAAGATGACATTCTTGTAGAGTTTGGAGCACTGTCCCGAAGTGATAGTCTCATAGTCAGAGATCTCTTTTAGAGAAGTCTGATGAGCATGGGAGAGTTTCATGGGCGAAGAAGTTAGTCAGTAGCCTTATGAGTATCCTCGGGGCTTGGGGAGGTTGTAATCAACATGTGAAGGAGGCCTTATAAGCCTTCGAACTGATACAGTGAACGGAGCAGGCTCGCTAGCACGCTAATCGTAAGGGTAGTTGTAAAGATGGTTTGAGCCACGATGGTTGGGGTTCAGCACACTTATACAGAATCCGGATCATCTGTTGAAAACGAGCAGAGAACCTCTGCTGCTGCTGCTCTGATTGGTCCAGCTTATCCTGACTGTGTCAGAGCAGCTTAGCTCTGACACAATCAAGTTAAGCTGGATCAATCAGAGTAGTGACAAGCAGGACTTTTCTGCTCGTTTTCAACAGAGGATCCGGACTCACTTATGTAAGGTTTATATCAAACCATAATTACATGCTATATCGCTTCTTATGGCAGAGTTCGATTGCTTTCACGAAGGTCTGGGATGGAGATTTTGATAACATCACCCCTTACACTAAGGACATGCATGAGGTTCATCAGGTTCTGGCATTCAGGAATTCAAGCATCATTTCTCTTGTATGGGTGACATGCATAGGTCTCATTGGGGATACGTACCTGGATGTGACGTCTGACAATCTGCAGAACACATGGAGTGTGGAGATAACAAAACCATGGAACGATGGGAGCGAACCGGACACTAAACAGGCCCAAGACCCGAATTGGAGGCTTTTATTGTGTACATTGGGAAAAATTAGAGAGGGCACCAATGTGAAGGGTAGTACGCGGGTGTCTTAGACTGTGAGCAAGCAGAGGGGTGCTAGTGCTCCGCCCTGGCGCTAGCAAGATTGTTGGTGCCCCCTCTCTAGTGCGTCATAGAGCGTGCTTGTGAAAGCATTGACTCTCAAAAGAGTGAGCCAACTAAGGTGCTGACGCTCGAGGTGTGCACTGGCAGGGATGCCGACGCTCTTCCGAGTTTGCTTAGATTCTCTATAAAATTTACCTTTTTGATAAATGGAGGCAAAAGATCCTTAATGACCGACTAGAGAGGTACTTGTAGGTGTATTCGATGGAAAATTTCTGCCATGTGGGAGGTTATGATTGGCCCACGCTGTGCCATCTGACAGTTGTACCACGTTCCCGGTGGTGGTTGAGTCAAAGCTCAGTCGTCTTGAGTTGACTCGGATCGAGCTCTTAGACAACAATTCGCGACTTCTGTAAAATCACAATAACTCATTTGGTACAACTTTGATTGAGCTTTGGATACATTAGATAGGTAACTCAAAGGACTATCAAATCAAATCAGGGTCATTAGACCTCCGATCACCCACTAAAAGTGGCTACAAAGTGATTATAAGTTGTGAAGTTTTTCGGCTTTCCAACCTTATTTACAAGCTTGTGAAGGGGAAATCATAATTATTTTGTCCTAGCTTGAATTGAGCTGATCTCAAGCTCTTTAGAATGGTCTTTGAGCAACCTTTAAACCCTCATAATGATATTTTGGGTCTTGGATTCGCTTTCATGCTCTTAAATTCAAAACCTAAGTACGATGATTCTGATCCCAAGTTCTAAAGTGTGAACTAAGTTTAATACATTCTAACTTCCACATTCTTATTTAAATGATCATTCACCCAAACCAAACTATGATTTAATCATCCAAACCACACTAAAATAAATTTAAAATTCAAATCTAAACTTCATGAATTTAAAATTCAATTCTACTGTCACTATATTATCCTTCACATCGCGCTTTATCTTAATTAAATTTGTATAATTTCTCAAATATAAAATTAAACAAAATCCAAATCTAATGGAAGTAACCCCCTAGGTATCCTTCATCTCTAGCTCCTTTCTCATCTTATAAATATGCAATTATTGTTAATTTGGTGAACTGGAAGCCTAGTGAGATTATATCCACCACTAGCTTGATACACACTCAATGGAGGCAAGAAAAACACAACTTAGAGCGAAGCAAGGTGTTCGCTCACCTCAAGTGCAAGGCTGCGATGTAGTAATAATTCTCGGTAAGACCGAGGTCGATCCATAGGGAAAGAAGTAAACAATTCAAATTATTCTAATAACTTAAATCTAGAAAGTTTGAAAAACAATTTTTAAAAACTAAACAAGAAATCTGAGAAATAAGAAAGACTAGAGCATCAAGGATCCTCTTCTAGTCTTAACCATGCTCAATCCAATGATTTGATCCTATCACAACTGGAATCGAAGTTTTATCTCTATCCAGCCGGAAGATATAGCAATCAAAGTACATAAACAATCTGGAATAGATGGGTGTTTACTGATTTGGTTCCCTCAATAAAGATTAGGCCTTGGGCACACTCAATTGTATAGGCCAAGCCTCTTTCCAATCTAGTTGAGATTCACAACCATAGCTTTCATCAAATCTTGTCACTAGACTTGAATACGACCAATGATTAGAACTTTAATTAAACCAACTTCAATAAACAACACCAACTATCTCAAATTCTACACAAAATACATGAACCTTCCATCATATTTCTAATAGAGATTCCAATGTTTTGATCCATGGAGAACTCGAATCAAAAGCTTCCATTAATCAACAACCCATAAGCCATTCCGATTAATCTCAGAAGTCCAACAAGAACTGAAGTACTTCGCACACAAAATTCTTAAATCATCTAAAACTATCAACTTTATTGAAACCATAATGAATTGTTCAATACTTAAAGCATAAATCATAATCAATGTATCAAAGCATGATTAAAAACTAAAAAGATTCACCTCTTAGCTCTAGCTGAGAGTTAACTAGAAGAAAGTATAGAAAAACTAGAACTAGAACTAAAACTAAGAAAAGAAAGAAAAACTAGTTGTAGGAGGCTAAAAAACCTCCTAGGTCTTGATTTCTTTGCTCCCACGTTTCTAGATGCCTTAGGAAGAGAGTGGAGGTGGCCTTTTATAGGAGAAGTCCCGCACCAAGTTGGAAAGTTCTGGATTTTATAGAGTCCTTATGTAGTCTGGACGCTGGCCGGCTGGCCAGACCCCCTTGGCCGGCCGGTCGGACCTTGCACAGCAACATAGGAGCCATCTGGACACCATCCGACCTGTCTACCGACCTGTAGACTGGCCGACCAGACCTGGTAAAAATAGTCCAGTAAGTTTAGCTCAAAACATCCTGAAAGTTTGACCTGTCTGGCCTTAGAGCCGACCACCTGGCTCTGGCCACTTGGCTGGCCGGAGGTGTAAATGCAGGGCTGTTTTCTATAGTTTCTCCACTTTACTTTTCTAGTCCTACAACTCTACACTTTGGTTTTTCTAGCCATTTCAGGTCTTCAACTTGATTTCTTCAAGGCTTTTTCTCCACTTCTTTGGCTCATCAAAGCTTGGTCTCTTAATTATTCTAAATCCTGCAAATTAGTATTAAATTCATGACATCTCTCTCTTTTACCTACAAATACAAAAACAAGCATAAGTCCTTAACTTTAACAACCTAAACTATGTAATTATGCTATGAATTGGGGTTAGTGTTCGCTCACCTCAAGTGCAAGGCGGCGATGTAGTAATAATTCTCGGTAAGACCGAGGTCGATCCACAGGGAATTAGAAAACCAATTCTAAACTATTCCAGCAACTTGAATTGAAACAATTTGGAGTTTTGAATTAAGAGAACTAACTTAAAACAGTAAGTTAGAAAAATCAGTAATTTAAAGGAACTAAGGCTTTTAAGGATCCACTTGTAGCAATCCCATATCAATCCAATCAATCCAAGCATAAAACACAACTAAATTCGATATTCTATCTCTCATCTAGTTGGAAGATAAAGCATTGAAACACATTCAATCCCATTTAAGTTGAACTTCCAAGTTCTAGTCCTATTTAATCCCATAGCATTCAAATCATAGCCTTCGGAGTAACAACCATGCCTATGGACTATGGCATGCTCAAGGGTTACCATAATTCGAATCTAATCAAGCCAAATATGATAATCTCAGAGAATTGCAAGGAATCCATGTCCGAAGCACATGAACTCTTATAACACTTCTAAAAATATCAACTTTATTCGAACTAGAATATTCAAAATCCAAACTTAAAGTGAAAGTACTTGAATCAAATTGAATTAAACATGAAATTGGCTACAAGCTTCACCTCTCAGCCCTAGCTGAGAGATTCTAGCCGAACATTGTCATACTACAACTAGAACTCAAAGAAAAAGACATAAAAACTAGAAAAACCAGAATCGACGGAGTTTTAGACGCTCCACGGTGCTCTCCTTCACTTCCCACGACCTTCAATCTCTTCTAGGATGCTTTTAGACAAAGCCCTAAATCCTCTTTTATAGAATAGTACGGAATATTCCAGATTGCGTAAGAAATCACGGAGTTGTGTAGAGAAAATCGGAGCTCGTAGGACAAGCTCTGTTATGCTGCTGACTGGTCGGATGACCGGTCTGAGCTCCTGGACGACCGGTTGTAAAACAGTAAAAACAGTCCAGTGACTTTTTGGAATTTCCTCCCCCTCTCTGTTGAGTGCTCGACCGGTCTAACTACCGTTCTGGGTGGTGGTCGACCTGTCTGACGACCGGTCTAACTTGGTCCAGTAATATGTACAGCAAAAAGGGGGTCTCTATTGAATTGCAAACCGATCGGACGACCGGTCCTGTGCCTTGCCCGACCGGTCAGACGACCGGTCTTTAGTGCTGTTTATTCTGTGTTGCATCTTCATTCTTTCTCTTTCTCCCTTGCTTCTGAAAGTGCGGTTTTACCGCTTGTAGAGATACTCGGAGATATGTCTATGGACCTAGAGGGGGGGTGAATAGGACCTTTTTTAAAATTCTTTTCGCCTACTTAAGCAATTCAACAAGTTTAAGCTAGGTAAGCAAGAACACCTTGGCTTCCAAGCCTTGGTGGGTCCAATCACAAGACTAGCAAGAGTTAAGCAATAGCCAAACCTAGTCTAAGCATGCATAGGTAAGAAAATGATTCAACTAATTAAGCTACTAACCTATGCACCTTGTGTAGTCTTATGAGATTGGATCAATGAGCTCAAGTCTACACAAGTAGTGAAGGTACATCTTGTGCAAGAATGCCTAAAAAGTGCCTAGCATGCATTCATATCAATCATTCATAATTAAGCAATTAAACTAACAATGCAAAGATATCAATGTGCTCAATAACAATCACAAACACAAGAATGTATAGTGGTTCGACTAAGTGTCTACTCCACTCCCGGTTCAAGTACTCAACCCCTTTGAGCACACCGGCATTCACTATCGGAGGTTTTAAATGAGGTTCACCTCTCAACCTTTACACGGAGGTTTTATCGGTTCACCTCTCAACCGTATCCGGAGTTTTAGACATAGGCTAACTCTCAACCTTATCGCACGTTTACTCCCGTGTAGGAGGCTCCTCCTTGGAGACTTAGTTTAGGCCCGGCTGACGGGCCAAGGAACGGCTAACGTCCCTAAGGCGAGTTGACAAACAAACTCTAAAATGGACTCTCAAATGAGACAACTTACTTGTCGGATGAGCCCCTTGTTTAGCGCCGAATTGGGTTGCTTGATCTTTGCTCTCCCGTGCTTCAATCAGCTTCCCTTTGCTCCCTCGATCGTGCCGCCGTTGCGTTGCCAATGCCTCAGCCACATTCGATCAAACACCTTGCATGCGATGCCTTGAAATGCCCAAGGTGCTAGGAGAATGGGTTTGAGAACTCTACAACTTGGTGGGAATGGGTTTCCTAGAGTCTCTTACCTACAACGATCTCATCTTCGAGTTTAGGACAAGGATTTACCAATCAAGTAGCCTCCTAACTCTAGAGATCAAGAGGGGATGAAGGTCATCTTCTCCATGAGCTTGGAATGCTCTTAATCTTGTGTTAAAGCACAAGAGAGATGCCTTGCATAGGTCAAGGAATAAGCCTCAAAAGAACTCCTTCAATGGTGGCTTTCCTTCCTCAAAAATCCCTCTGCAAATGACCAAAACCGGAGCCCCATATATAGGCAAATGAAGCCCCAACGGTCAAAAAACGGCTCTATGCCGACCTGTCCCGACCGGTCATGACCGGTCGGAGCTCCCTGCTGGAGAACAACATGAGTATAAGCCACATACACTGGCCGACCGGTCATGACCGGTCGGCTACCCTCACTGGACAGGCCATATCACTCTGGCCGACCGGTCATAACCGGTCGGCCCCCCATGCTGGATGTTGAGCATTACAAGAGCCAAAAAACTGGCCGACCGGTCATGACCGGTCGGCCCTCCTAGCTGAATACCTTCATTTGTGAAGGCCGACCGGTCATGACCGGTCGGCTGGCCTTGTAAAAACAGCAGGGATGCTGGCCGACCGGTCTTGACCGGTCGGACCAGCCTGGGTCCCCTCTCTAACAAGCTGAATCACCTCTGTCTTCAGCTGAAGTTTTAGGCCAAGGTGGGGATGTTCAAATGGGACACCTAGGGCCTATCAATGATGCCTAATGGGTTCTAATTATGGTCAAGGACATCACAGATACAAAGGGGATTGGTTTTGGTGGAGGTTAAGGCATCAAGGCATCTCATTTACCTGAATCTTCATTCTAGATGCAGCCGGTCCGACTTGAGTCTTCGGTCTTCGTCTTCATTGGGCTCAACCGACACAAGACTCACAGCTGTAAGTGATTGACAAACAAGGTGCACTAGTATGCCACGAAAAAGTGCACTAACAGCTTCTTTCTTCTATCCTTTGATAGTCGATTCCTTGATCTTCAATGTACCTTCAGTGACCTTTTTAGCCTTGAATTGGTGAAATCGCCGTCTCGCTCCAACAATCACAAATCACGCATTAGATGGGTCTTTTAAACATGCAAACCATGCATATAATGTGATGTAATGGGCTAGATTATGTATAAATTGCAGGCTCAACACACCCCCCAACCAGCATTTTGCTAGTCCCAAGCAAAACGTGTGTGAAGCAAGATCAAATCTCCAAAAACCAACTCTCCTTCAAAAACTATTCTTCTATACATCTCAAGACACACAAGTGTAAAAGTCAGAAAAAATTAGGTGATAGAAGTTGAAGCCTTAAACTCTCAAAACATAATATGTGTTCATATGAAATTTTCGCTAATTGATTGATAAATAGAAGAACTTGAACAAATTCAACCTAGTGTGCATAGTGAACGTTCATCTCATGAGTTTCTAAGATTATCTTCTTCATAGATCAACTAAACTATGGATCTCAAGGTGTACAGATCAACAACAAGCCTATGACAGGAATTTGCCTTACTGTCCTTTCGACGGCTTTAACACACATCCCATTTCCGGCTTTGGTTACGGGTAGACCATCCCCCGGTTGGTAATAGGTAGCCCTTTTCAGAATTTTCCACCATATTCTCCATCATTCCCATGTTTTCATCATTTCTTTCCCTTTTTTATTCATTAGACAGGATTTTTAGAAATACATATCTTTCGTTATTTTCCCACGGACAAGGACGGACAAAGTACCCCGGCTTGGTTCCTCAACACCTCAAATCTAACTTTAGCCAATCCATAAAGCTACATAATCCTTTGAAACCATGAAAATCGTGTAATGTGAACTAGGTGTAAAAGCGTTCAAATTTTCTATCAATCATATAAATAGGGAAATTCACATATAAAACCATTATATTAGAAGTAGTTCAAGACTTGCAATATTCATCACTTCATATCTCCTTTTCTTATACTCATATCATCCTAAATGCATAGAAATAAGGTTTTCCAAATGAGTTTTGAATTTTAAAAAAAGTTTAAAAAAATTTACACATATGATGCTTGAAATGTCCACAAACTGCTAGATGAAGAATCTCATCTCACCCCCCAACAAGATCTTGCATTGTCCTCAATGTAAAAATATAAGTTGTAAGACCCGTACCCTGAATTGCCCTCCGTACGTTTAGTTTCCGGTACCGGTATGTCTCGGATGGACCAGATTAGAGAGCCTTGATCGCGACCCTATTTTAGTACCGCATCGACCCAAGACCTATACCCCGGCGACCGCGTAGGCGCTGCGATTCCAACCCCGTGCGGCACGTTCCATTGTGATACCCGGTGTGAAAGTTGCGATCATTTGCGCAATCTGAGGTGGGCCGCGCAACGCGCTTGTGTTGTGGGCCCCACTTGCACAAATCCCAAGAATATGTCAAATCAATCAAATCAATCACCATCACCCTCACCTATACCCCTCTCATCACCCTAGTCTACACACACCATACCCACCACATCACTCTCTCACCTCCGAAGTCAACTCTAATCATGCCTCCCATACCTTCCATGCCCCTCCCATGCTAGCCATCATCACCCCCCATGATTCCTCCTCTCTACCCATATAAGTGCATACATAGGGGAGAGGAGGCCTTCTCATTTTCCATATTTGCAAGAAAGAGAGAAAGGAGAGAGAAAGAGATATGAGAGAGAGAGAGAAGAAAGATATTTGAGAGATTTGAGTGAGATTAGAAGAGAGATTAGAGGAATTATAGGAGGAGATCCAAGCTTGGAGGACCCTGATCATCATCCGGACCGTTCGATCGTCAACCCGACCCATCCAACCATCCAACCATCATTGTGAGTGCATCCATGTTCCTATTAGGTTTCGTGTAGAATCTAGGATTCAAATTGGTCCCACCTTTTGATGGTGTGGATCCCACTTGGGGACCTATTTTGTGGCATGATTAGTGTGGCCAATGGCCCACCATGATGCTTGATTTTCTTTTCTCCCCCATTCTTTAAAACACAAAGATATGGATGAAAGATAAATATAAGGATTATCTTGATCCAAAGCTAATTGGGCCCACCATGAGATGGCCCAGCTGATGAATGGAGTGGATCCTGCATGTGTGGAACCCACTGGTCAAGGCACAAAAAAAAAGTATTTATAAAAAGAAAAAAAAACGGGGAAGAAGAGGATGGCCACTGAACAGACAGCGTCCAGAGGACGCTGCTGCCCAGCAGCGCCTAGCCCCCTTGGGCGTTGATCGTGGGTCCCCACTCGTGGGACTCACCTTGATGCATGTATTCAATCCATGCCGTCCATCTGTTTCTCCAGCCCATGTTAGGGCTGGACACCAGAAATGAAGTAGATCCAGATCTCGGGTGGACCACACCATAGAAAACAGTGGAGGCAAGGATGCCCACTGTCGAAACTTCCGTGGCCCACCGTGATGTTTGTAGACTGAATCACCAGTCCAATATTGGACTCTATGGGCTCCCCATTAGTTGAGGAACCTGATGAGCGGAGTGGAGCTTCCCTAAGTGGGCCCCACTTGATATAAACCTAGAGAAAAGAAAAAAAAAATGGTTGGGGATGCCGGACGTTCACAACGTCAGAACGCTGGAACAGTCCAGCGTCACCTGGACGGTTTGAATGGGTCCCCACTCGTGGGACCCACCTTGATGTGTGTGATGAATCCACACAGTCCATTTGTTTTCCCAACTCATTTTAGAGCCACGGCCCAAATATGAACCAGATCCAAATCTTAAGCGGACCGCATTACATGAAACAATAGGGTAAATGATGTCCACTGTCGAAATTTCCTCGGCTCACCTTGGTATTTGTAGCCCACGTAATATGCCCAATATGGGGCTCTTCGGGTCCCCCATGAGCTGGGGAATTTGATGAACGGAGTGGATCACCCTTATGTGGGACCCACTCGATCAAAACCAATGAAATACAAAAAAAAAAAAAAGAAAAGAAGGAAAAAAGAAAAAGAAAAAAGAGACGCTGGGAGCACTGACAGGTGAGTAGCTATCTCGCTACTACAGGTGACGTCACCAACTCCCATGGGCCCCACCGTTTTGTACGTGTTATATCCACACCGTCCATCCATTTGGGGAGATCATTTTAGGGTATGATCTGAAGAATGAGACAGATCCAAATCTCCAGTGGACCCCACTTGAGAGGAAACAGTGAGGACAGTGACCCTACTGTTGAAACCTTCCTACGGGCCACCATGATGTTTATTTGAGATCCAACCTGTTTATAAGTCCACACACGTGTGGAGAAGGGAAAGCAAAATATCAGCTTGATTGAAAGCTTCTGTGAGCCCCACTACAGTGATGTTTATTTGTCATCCAACAGAAGGGGGTGCTGGCTGGGCTGGTTGGGCTGCCCAGCAAGTGGCCCACTCGTGGGACCCACCTAGAATGTATGTGCCTTATCTATTACGTTCATATGTTTCTCCAGCTCATTTTAGTGGCTGAGCCAAAATTTAAGCATATCCAAAGGTCAAGTGGACCATGCCACGGGAAACAATGGGAATAATGATTTCCACCGCTGAAACCTTCCCAGACCCTACAGTGAGGTTTATTTGTCATTCAACCTATTCATAATATCACATGGATGTGGATGAAGGAGAAAAAAAAATATCAGTTTGATTCAAAACTCTTGGGGCTCATTTGGGTGCCACGCTCCAAGCAGCATGCTTTGGCACGCTGCCCAGCAAGTGGCCCACCCTGTGGGTCCCACCACGATGCATCTGTTTTATCTATGCCGACCATCTATTTTTCTATATTATTTTAGGGCCGTGGGCCAGCATAATGAGGTAAATACAAACCTCAAGTGGACCACACCGTAGGAAACAGTGGCCATTGATGCCCACCATTGAAACTCCTCTTAAGGCTACTATGTTATTTTTTTCCATCCAACCAAAGGCTATGGGGCCCATCTTGGGCTCCCACCTTGATAGATGTGTTGCATACATTGTTGTCCTCCTTGGCCGGGGCGTGGGGCCCAATTTTGGGTGGGCCACACGTAGAAAATAAGGGTGGTTGAACGCCTACCATTGGAAACTTTACAGGACCCATCCGTTATGTTTATTTGCCATTCTTCCTGTTCATAAGTCACCCAGCCATGGGTGGGGTTCCACACGTGTGGTGTGCAGGCCCCACCTTGGTGTTTGGTTGCCATCTCACTTGCTTAGTGGGAAAGCACAAATATCGGGTTGATCCCAAACTGTTGGGGCCCATTGATATATGTGGCTTCCCCACTCCTTTGTGCGGTTATCCCCAACCACGGGTCCACCTTGTTATGCATGTGTTCTATCCACGTCAGCCATTGGCCACTATGGTGCGATATGTATGTTGCCCATCGATTAGGACTGCCTTAATTTTGTGCTTAATCCAAACCATCCAAATGAATGGACCCTAGCATGTTATGTACAGGATGGCCTTGGGACCACCTTAATGTGCGTGTTCGAATGACCGCGTTGTCCATCCCATGGATCCACCTTGATGATTAGTTGTGTAAACCCTTATTAAAAGGTTATATAGATCTGGATGCATGGGAATCCCTAAAGTTCGCTCGATCCAAGTCACAGGGCTACTTTCTTAAACTCACCCTGTGGAACTGTCTTGTCAATTCACTTTGTTAACTCACCATGTTGACCCGCCTTGTCAACCTGCCTTATTGACTCACCATGTTGATTGATCATGGTAACTCAGCTTGTTGTATACTCATATGACTCACCCCTTCTACCCTTGTACCCAACTATTAAAGACTACTATATCGTGTATATCCCATCCACACCGTCCGTTTACCTTTAAGACGAGTGTGGGGCTCATCCTCGACGTTAGTATGTCATCTAAGCCATCCATTATATGGAGCCTATCTTGCAATATGAGGTTAGACATGTCGTCCCTTTTTGGACCTCATCATATTGACCATCTATCTCAGATTACCCTACCATGTATGATTCTCTGTCATGACCCGTCTATCTTGCAACCCGTTCTATGACATTCCTTTTACGGACCATTATCGCGTTTATCTCAACTGTACTACAAGATTATGGGTCTCGCCATGATTTTGGGTATTCTACTCTTACCGCTCAAGTAGGTTCTACCTTTGATGTGTCGGTAGTGTATTCAATCATTTTCTTTCCATTTGGGTTATCTAAATGTTGAAGGTTAATCCACACCGTTCAATTGTTGGACCATCTGTGTTGTTGTATACCATCCATTTAGGGTCCTATCTCTTTGTGTTGTTTGTGTTATAAGTGAATTATCTTTTTATGATGTTTTTAGTATGTTTGTTGCCACACATAGTGTTGTTTGGAATACCCATATGTGATCTTTATATTATATGCTTCGACGACCACCATGCATGTGTAATGAGTATGCATCCCGAATCACCATTGTTAGTTGGGGACCACTAGGGCATAAACGCATTCATAAAGCATTCGAAATGTAGTCGCGCAAATGTAATTCACGTGCTCTCTACCGCAAACCTCTCCAATAGGTATGGGACTATTCGAGGACATAAGTCTATCATCCTGACTTACACTATATGGTAGGAATAGCTTAGCATACCTTGTAGCCCTTGGTGCGAGATTCCCTGGCTAGCGACATCCCGCACTATGACTTGATCATTCATATGTGTCCCCTCATCTTAATCATATTTCAAATAGGTTGGACTAGATTGATTTATTGCCATTGTGGTAGATTGACAACTTGTTGGCACTCATACTGTATGCTTGGCTCATGCATCATGAATGCTTGGCTCATCTGATTGTCTTATATCAACCGGCCATAGCGGCCGCGATTGTCGTGCAGTTCATTACCAGTTGACGGTGACATTGTATTTGAGACCCTATAGTTTTATGGTGCTCTTTGGAGACTTGCACGGGCATGTCGTCCCACGTTTGTATGTATGGTTGCATTTTGCACCGTCTGCTTGTGCCGCATATAGCATGGTTACTACGTTGCAACCACAACTCCATCGTGGTTTGTAGAACACCGAAAATATGTGATCTTTAAACTGGATGCCAAAGATGTCCCTGGGTAAAAGTCCCTGATCCCATTGGTACCAAGGTGGGTGCTCCATTCAAGGACCGGGTGGTTTAATCATACACCAGTATGTCGAATATCAAACGGTGGTGTTTTCCACTGCACGTGGTCAGTTTGGAAGGAAGTCTGACCTAACCTGCCGGAAGAGTGTTGGCAAAGTGGGTTGAGTTTGACCAGCTGTGAGTAGGTCCGCTATTGCACCAAATAGGCTTTGACATTCTACTGGTGAGTAATGAGGTCTGTGAGAACCCGGTGATGTTCCGTTTCAAAGATGGTATTGGTATCACTGTATGGTATTGGACGGTCCTGACGTGGGCAGGTGTGATGTGGGCGAGGCTATAAGCCCGGGCGAGCTACCACACTGGGCGAGCTACCAGTTCTGAATCCTGCATTGCTTAGGCGATCGCATTATGACTATTCGTATCTGGACCACTATACTGAGAGGTGGTGATTTGCATACATGCATTAGATCATTATATGCGACATTAGGCCCTGTAGGCCATTGCATAGTATGAGTATATAGCCTTGGTAGGCTGGTTACCTATATTGCACGCTTGCATAGCCATGGTAGGCTAGTTATATGTATTGCATGCTTGCATAGCCGTGGTAGACTGGTTATCCACATCACATGATCGTGTAGCCTAATTAGGCTAAGTTTTGGTTTAAATTTCTCATCATGCTTTACTGCTTACTCTGATATTTATCATGCTTGTCATACACACTACGCACGCACACACGCACTCACAAAGCTTCCTTCGAAGCTTATGCGCGTTTGTTACGCTGCAGGTTATACCAGAGTGTATTAGCAACGTTGAGTTGGAGTTGGGAGTGCAGTAGCAGGAGGTGCCAGATTGCGCACAGTTTTTATATTTACGCATTGTGTATTTACCTTTCAG
The DNA here is from genome assembly GCA_003013855.2 of Liriodendron chinense. Taxonomy (NCBI): domain Eukaryota; kingdom Viridiplantae; phylum Streptophyta; class Magnoliopsida; order Magnoliales; family Magnoliaceae; genus Liriodendron; species Liriodendron chinense. Next base: position 1,236,325 of record PVNU02004009.1, on the reverse strand, counting down.
TACTGTATGTAAATGAAATGACTTAGTGGAAATATTGTGTTTGTCTTTAATGGTACTCATATGGTGGTGCTCATGTTTCAAAAAAAAAAATTCAGACTCTAAAATTCTCCTTGTGCTATCCTAGGATCGGAACCTGGCGTGTGGTGTTAGGATCCGAGATCGGGGTACTACGGAGGCTGCCACCTCTGAATTCGGGTTACAGCGAATGGACGTTGAGAACCGAATTTGGGGCGTGACATATGTAATTAGCGTGAACATGAGAGCAATGGTAAAATAAAAGAGAGTGAAAACGAGATGACCTGATAGAGTCGATCATGGAAGTCTACAACTCCGACAACTAAATCTACTAAAGCAAATAGAACTAAAACAAAAAAATAAACTAGACCTAATCCTACTTAAAGTAATAAAAAAAAACCTAAGTTATTCTTTTAGAAAGAGAATCTCCATCAAACTAGGAGATTAATCAGCATTATTGTTGAGCTCTTAATTATGCATATTCTAACCCCAATTCATCACTCATTGTGCAAGGTTTGTATGGTTTGGAAGCTAATTCAATGCATGTTGTGTGACTACAGGATTGAGGGTGGACTCTACTCAATTGAAGATATAATGAGCTCATTTGGAACTATTCTAATAAAGAAAGAAAGAACTAAAGAAGAAAAGAAAGCAGAAGGAAGAAAGAAAGGAAAAATACAAGAAGAAAGAGGGCTGACCGGTCGTGACCGGTCGGCCAAGAGAGCCTGACCGGTCTGGACCGGTTAGCCAGGTGCACTGGAACCATACTAAACTAGGCCGACCGGTCTTGACCGGTCGGCCATACCTGCTGGAGCTGCGCTGAAGACGTCCGACCGGTCTTGACCGGTCGGACATGGTTGCTGGACCAAGGTTGGACAAGCCCGACCGGTCATGACCGGTCGGCCATGCTTGCTGGAATGAATGTGTATTGAGGCCGACCGGTCGTGACCGGTCGGCCATGCGTACTGAGTTAGAAATTTCTAATTTCATCCCGATTTTCTCTGCGCTGCGTAAGTGTTACGCAAGTTCTCGATTCTTCCGAAGTTGTGGAGCTTCCAGACTATAAAAGGACACCTAGGGATCGTTCCTAGGGCATCCTAGGAGGGTTCAAGCGAGGTTGGAGGCTGTGGAAGTGAAGATTGGAGTTTCACAACTCCTTTTGGTTTGCTTTGCTGTTTTCATGTTTTTAAGAGTTGTTTCATGTTTCCTTGGATCATGAGCAGCTAAACCTCTTAGCTAGGGCTAAGAGGTGAAGCTTGTAGTGTATCCAAGATGTTTTAATTCGTAGTTAAGTGGTTTTCACTTTGGAATTTATGATTATGAACTAAGGTTTGAAGTTTATACAAGTTTTTAAGTAATTTCTCTTAGTCTTGTGATGACTCATGGATGTTTGGATGAATTACTTATCTTCTTATTTTGTTTGCAACGGTCTAGACCTGTATGATCCGAGGAATTGGAGTGCGCTCTAGTACCAAGCTCTTCATAAAGGGACTTCATGCCAAAGTTCTAGTTTTGGTTGATTATCTGAAATATGTATGGACTGTGCATATAATTTGAATCCAGTTCAAATCATGATCTAGCCTTGTCTTGTGAGAAGACTTGAGGATGGTTATGATTGGGAATTGGACCTATAGAAAAGGTGAATGACCTATGCAATGAGCATGCTCAGATCAGCCTAGAGTTGAGTGAACTTTATGCACAGAACTTACATGTTACAGACTTCTGGTTTAACAGTTCTATCATCCGACTAGATAGACCTGACTGGTGATTCTAGTTGAGAGAATGGGAAACCACAGCGGATTGAACATCGAGGATTGCTACAAGTGAATCCTCGAACCCCTAGTGCCTTCTTATAATTGTTTACATTCAATTTAGCTAAAACTGTTAATCACACACATTCTATTCAAACTTTGATTGTTAGCTTCAATAGAAACTTGTGGATGAGTTTGTGACATCCCACATAAGTCCCTGTGGATCGACCTCGGTCTTACCGAGATTATTACTACATCGCAGCCCTACACTTGGGGAAGCGAACAATTATATCATCCAAAAGGACAAAGTTAAGCAGGATCATCAAGTGGTGTAACAAATTTTTCAGTAGAACTATCCACCATCCTGCTTTGGAAAGTACATTGGTGACATTAATCATTCTAATCCATTGAAAATCCTGCTGAAAGGTTTCAGTAGGTATCTCAATAAAATTATCACATGTACTAGGAAAGGAGAATTGCATTGGTTGAAAATTATTAAAGATGGATCTCCTTTCCTTCTTGTCTGGGCAAAAATCATTCAAGTACGGGTCATCCCAAAGGTGGTTTTCATTAGTTTGAGCAAACCAAAGAGATGTGGAGACTTGTATTTCTTCTTCACAAGTCGTTGTGGTCTTCATAAAATCAGTATTCACCGGTGCTTCCACAATTAATTTTTCAGTTTGGCACTTTATGGAGGGAAGCTTTTATACACTGGATGGGTCTCCCTCAAGGCGTGTACAATGTCTTGAATCATGGGATCATCCCAATCTTCAAAGTAAGTCAAACACTCCTCTAGAGTATAGGAGACCTCATAGGGAGTTTTCAGATTTAGATTTTTTATGTCTTCCTCCCTTTGCGTAGGTTGGATTGGGACCTTAACCTCCACACTTTCAGATTTTAGCCTCTCCATAGGCAAATCAAGCACCAATTCTTCCAAATATTGCATAATAAATGTGTTTAACTCAGAAATTGGTGTCTTGTTAAATAAATTTTCAAAAATTATCACTTTCAAGGCCTCATTAATAGTCAAATAAGTTCCATCCTTGGAATGTGCTATGCACGTCTCTAATCTTCCAGGTAGATCATGTTGGAGAAACTCCCCATCTTTCATGGATTCTATCATGTTTACCTCATTGGGGCCATCATTGTCATCCCAATCCTTAAAAGGATCAAAGCTAACAACATCTAAATGATCAAAATTCTGATTTAAAGTGAACTCCTCTTCCATGATTGATTCAATCATATCAACCTCGTGGACATCATCATCATTCCTATGCCTTTTGCCCAAGTGGAACACATTCACATCTAACGTCATCTTTCAAAGGACAATTGCATTACCCCATTCCGACAATTTATAATTACGTTTGATGTAGCAAGGAAGGAGCGTCCTAGAATCACCGGTATTTGAGTATTAGCATCCATAACAGGTTCTGTGTCCAAGACGATGAAATCTACCGGGTAGTAGAATTTGTCAACTTAGACTAGCACATTCTCAACTATCCCTCTTGATACACGGATAGATCTATCAATGAGTTGTAATGTGGTTTTGATGGGTTTTAATTCACCAAGACCCAATTGCTCGTATACCGAGTACAAGATTAAATTTACGCTTGCCCCCAAGTCTAGTAATGCACATTCAATCCGGTAGTCACCAATGATGCATGATATTGTGGGACTACCAGGATCCTTGAATTTTTTTTATTTTTATTTTTTTTTTGGGGGGGGGGGGGGGGGGGGTTTGAGTGAGAATGGCACTCACTTGTTCATTCAAAAAGGCATTTTGTTGCACGTTATATTTGCGTTTGGTTGTGCATAAGTCCTTTAAAAACTTGGCATAAGAGGGGATTTGTTTAATGACATCAAGCAATGGAATGTTTATCTTAACTTGTCTGAAAATCTCTAAAATATCATGAGAGTTTGGGAGAGATTTTGGAGCAACCAATCTTGAAGGGAATGGTGCTACGGGCTTATAAATGCGTTCCGTTTCTTGTGGGGTTGAGTTAGATCCATCCTCATCCTCAGAATTTACTGGATCATTAAGCTTGTCGGCCTTCACCGGAACAGTTTTGTCAATTTGTTTACCACTTCTAAGAGTGGTGATAGTTTGGCTTGTTCCACATGTTGGTTGGAGAGATTAAGGATGCTTACTTCATGTACTTGCTTTGGATTGGGCTTAGGTTGGGCCGGAAAGGTCCATTCCCTAGCATTCAAGCATCCCTTTATCTCATCAACTGAGACTTTAAGCTCTTGGAACATTTGTTGGTTCGTTTGATTTATTTGTGTTTGCCCTTACAGTATCTTCCATTGAGAATTGAGGTGGGGCCATGTTTTGTATGGGTGGCCCTCCTTGAGAGTTGGTAGGATTACCCGTGGGATTATTCTTCCAATTGAAATTTGGGTGGTTCTTCCAAGTAGAGTTATACGTGTTACCTGTTGAACCTCAAATTTATACATCATCTAGCCTATTACATCACATTATATGCATGGTTTGCATGTTTAAAAGACTCATCTAATGCTTGTTTTGTGATTGTAGGAATGAGAGCGACTTCGCCCAATTGATGCTTTAAAGACCTAATTAGAGGACTTTTATTGGTGATTGAAGAAGGACCAAAGAAAGAAGAAAGCAAGTAGAGGAGAGAGAGAAGAGGAAAGAAAGAAAGAAAAATTGAAAAACCAAGGTCCGACTGGTCATGACTGGTCGGTCAAGGGAGCCACGACCGGTCCTAACCGGTCGACCACCTGCTGTCCCCCTTGGGAAGTTGCTGGAACAAGGACCAGTTTGGTCCGACCAGTCTTGACCGGTTTGCCAACAGGTCAGGGCCCCCCTTGTGTATGCTGGACTCCACCCCAACAGGTCTGACCGGTCAAGACCGGTCGGCCATGCGTAAACAGTGCTTTCTAATTCCAGCTCCGAGCTTTTTCTACGCAGTGCATAAGTGCTACGCAAATTCTGGAAGATTCCGACATGGTAGAGTGTTATAGGCAAAATGATGGAGATAAGATTTCACGCGGAAATGCCCAAAACGTCCATTCGACTCTCGAGATTATCTGATCGAGAGTCGAATGTTTGATAGGTGCGGGACGTCCATTCGACTCTCGAGATTATCTGATCGAGAGTCGAATGTTTGATAGGTGCGGGACGTCCATTCGACTCTCGAGATCACCTGATCAAGAGTCATAGATTGAAAAATACGGAACAGCTATTCGCAAGTCCCGAGTCTTCATAACCGATAGTGAAATACGGCAAAGCTCGATCCGCGAGCAGACCTTCTCACAAGTCGTTGAAAGACATTACACCCAAAATATGTACTTGGACTCGCGACCACATTTTAACCTGCGAGCAGCTTTACTACGGGCGTCTCCTTCCTTTTCGGAGGCCGTGACTCCCAGCTACGGGCGTCTCCTTCCTTTTCGGAGGCCATGACTCCCAGCTACGGGCGTCTCCTTCCTTTTCGGAGGCTATGACTCCAACTATGGCATCCGGCCGGATCCAGTCGGATTTCAAGGGATTACCATCTAGGGGCGTGATTGTTGGAATATATCATTGGGTTGGATCTGACTAAAAAGATAGGATCTTATCCCATGAAATCAGCGGATTCTCAGTATCGTATGCGACATCAATGGGATTTCGACATCTCACGTAACAGATTGGATTGTTTCAGATCTATATAAGGGGATGGCTCCTTTGAATAGGAGGTACGTACTCATCATTCAATCTTGGTCCCGTTTTGCTTGGCTTCTCTTCTGTGGCCTAACTTAAGCGTCGGAGGGCTAACGGCTGGTCTCCAGCCACCCTTATTCGCTGTCTTGCTTCAGGTCTGGTGGTGGAAATCCCTCCTGGAGCGAAGGAGAAAAGCCGGAGGATCTCGTTACAAAATCTGACATTAACAGTTTGGCGCCGTCTGTGGGAACGATTTGATCATCAAAATCAATCGTGTTAACCACCGATCAAAATCCTTCGGTGATGCATTCTAAAAAGACAGTTCATCCTTCAACTTCGAGGCAGGCACCACCTCCGCCCGGTGAGACGGAATCCACACCTGCCCTCCCACCTGTTCCGACGGATATCCCTCAAGGAGCCCCAAATATGCCATCAACAAATCCATTATTGGAGGCTTCTGGAAATCAGGATGATGTCCTACGATTCCTCGGGAACACTCTCCTAACTCTAAACGCCGGAGTTCAGGCACTGTCAAATCGACTTGATCAGCACTTCCCTGAACCGCAAAGACAACCCTCCGAAGGGTTACCACCGCCACCCATACCAGTTGCTTCCAGGCATTCTATGGATGAACCACAGGTCCCGCCACTTGGCGGCCATCCCCCTGTGCCGTCTCCACATTCTATACATTCCAGTTCGTCTCGACAACCTCAACCGCAAGGCTCCACCGCCGAAACGTCTAGCTATACCTTGCCATGGGAAGGAGATCTCAAAAGAATCCAAGACCGTTTTGATGTCATGGAGCAGAGATACCAGGCAAATCGGCCATCTGCTGTCATGGCGGCAATACATCAATCTGAATCTCCCTTCACAAGCGAGGTCATGGAAGCCCCGTTGCCCAGAAAGTATCGAACGCCTGTTATCGCTCCGTATACAGGCATTGGCGATCCTCTGGAACATCTGGAAACATATAGGTCCCTCATGGAGTTGGAGGGACATGGTTCAGAAATCATGTGTAGGGCTTTTCCCCTTACATTGAAGGAAGCGGCTCGTACGTGGTTTCGGGGGTTAAAGCCACTTTCCATCAGTTCCTTTTCCCAATTGTCGGAGATATTTCTTTCTCAATTTATGGGAAGTATTCGCATTAAAAAGCCAGCCTCCCATCTGATGAATCTGAAACAGCAACATGGGGAGACAATAAAAGAGTTCACAGTACGGTTCACTGCCGAAGCCGTTCAAACCGAGGGTTACACTGAAGAAAAGGGTCTCACAGCCCTCATTGCCGGAATAACGAGCGAGAAATTTAGGTTTGCCTTGGATAAGAGCCCGCCGAAAACTATGGCGGAATTCCAAGCCAAAGCTCAGAAATATATCAATGCAGAAGAAGTCGCATTGACACGTCATGGAGTACAAAGTAAGAAACGCAAGCCAGAAGGAACTTCTACAGATAAAAAATACCATCGCGATCAGCGCGATCGCTCTCCCAGGAAGCCTTACTCTGGTAAATATCATAATTACACTCCTCTTAATCGGTCTCCTGAAAAGGTTCTAATGGAGATAAAACACAAGCCATATGTGAAGTGGCCTGCAAAGATTAAATCCGATCCCGAGAAGAGAGATAAGAGTAAGTTCTGTTACTTTCACAAAGATCATGGGCATAGGACCCAGGACTGTATCTCCCTACGAGACCATATCGAAGCTCTTATTCGAAAAGGCCATCTCCAGGATTATGTTACTCGTAAAAATAGGTCACCAGAAAGGCCGAAGACCTCATCTCGCCAGAAGGAACCGTCTCATCATCAAACCGACCAAGAGGATGCTGAGCCCACAGGAGAAATTCGCACTATCGTCGGGGGTCCAGCTTGCGGGGGTGACTCTCAAGCTTCAAGAAAGGCATACGCCCGAAAGGCGTCCAAAGAACCCCAGCAGATCTATTGGCTGGAACAAACGTCCAACTCTTCGAAGGCTAGCCCTCCCCCAATTTCTTTCACCCTCGAAGATGCAGCGGGAATTCATTTCCCTCATGAAGATTCCATCGTAGTCACACTGAAGGTATCAAATTATCTGACTCATCGAATTATGGTGGATACAGGTAGCTCGGCCGATATTCTGTATTTGGAGGCTTTCGACAAGATGGCACTTGCCAGAGACCTCCTCAAGCCAGTATCGACCCCTCTTGTCGGCTTTGGAGGAGAAGTGGTGACACCTGAAGGAAGTATCGATCTCCCAGTCACCTTTGGGGAGAGTCCAGCGAAGACTACCGTCTTCGTAAACTTCCTCGTCGTAGATCGAAAATCAGCATATAACGCCATTTTGGGGAGACCGTCACTAACTAAGGTTGGAGCGGCCTTGCACCCATCATATTTATGCGTTAAATTTCCAACCCCAAATGGCATAGGGGTCGTGCGAGGAAGTCAGCAGGAGGCACGGTCCTGTTACCAGATAGCCCTCCAAGATCGAAAGAAGGCTCAAGCGACACCTGTCATGGAAATAGTTCAAGGATCATCCGACGTTCTCGCCACCACGTTGGATCCAAGAGAAAGTGCTCTGAAATCAGGAACTCCAGGGGAGGAAACAGTGGCGATCCGCTTGACCGAAGACGACCAGTCTAAGATCGTGCACATCGGTTCCTCCTTAAACAGTATCCACCGCGAAGATCTGATCCGTTTCCTCACTGAATACCAGGACGTGTTTGCTTGGTCTCATAAAGATATGCCGGGCATCGATCCTAATGTCATCGTACATCGTCTCAACATTGACCCAAAGCATAAACCCGTACATCAGCGTCGACGTGCTTTCACTGCAGAAAGACAAATGGCGATCAAAACTGAAGTTGAGAAGCTGCTCGCGGCAAATTTCATAAAAGAAGTTGACTACCCACAGTGGGTCGCCAACGTAGTTCTCGTCCGGAAAGCTAATGGCAAATGGAGGATGTGCGTCGATTATTCAGACTTAAACAAAGCATGTCCCAAAGATAGCTTCCCGACACCACGAATCGACCAGTTGGTCGACTCGACAGCTGGACACGCCCTCCTCAGTTTTATGGATGCTTACTCTGGTTACAACCAGATTATGATGCATCCACCTGATGGCCAACATACTGCCTTCATCACAGATCGAGGACTATATTGCTACCAGGTAATGCCGTTTGGACTCAAAAATGCAGGGGCCACTTATCAGCGTCTTGTCAACAAAATATTCGCTGCTCAAATCGGTAGGAACATGGAAGTTTATGTTGACGATATGCTTGTTAAAAGCATCGATGAAGATGACCACATTCCTGATCTTCGAGAAGCTTTTGACCTGATGAGGAAGTATCAGATGAAATTAAATCCAGAAAAATGTGCGTTTGGAGTATCTGCAGGGAAATTTCTTGGGTTCATGGTTGGCCAACGTGGAATTGAGGCGAATCCCGAAAAGATTAAAGCATTAATAGAGATGAAATCCCCAGTGACTCTGAAGGACGTTCAGCGTCTAGCTGGTCGCATCGCATCATTGAACAGGTTCATCTCGCGAGCATCCGACAAGTGCCTGCCCTTCTTCAAACTCCTTCGTGCAACGGCCAAGTCTGATTGGAAGTGGACACCTCAATGTGAAGAAGCTTTTCAACAACTGAAGCTATATATGAGCGCTCCCCCCATTTTATCTAAGCCTGTGGCACATGAGCAACTCATTCTTTATTTATCTGTGTCTTCCACGGCCGTTAGTGCCGCTTTAATAAGAGAAGATTCCGGGGTACAAAGGCCAATTTATTATATCAGCCGAGCAATGGTTGATGCAGAAACTAGGTATTCTGATTTGGAGAAACTGGCCCTAGCCTTAATCACGGCAGCTCGAAAACTGCGACCATACTTTCAAGCCCATGCCATTTTAGTACCAACAAATCATCCACTACGTCAAGTCCTTCAAAAGCCTGAGGCTTCCGGGCGCTTAACTAAATGGGCGGTCGAGATCAGCGAGCATGATATTTCATTCTGTCCTAGGACCGCAGTCAAAGGCCAGGCCGTGGCTGACTTCATCGCCGAATTTACATATTCTTCTGAAGATGGCGTCATGACCAGCGATCAACCTCCTTGGTCGCTCTTCGTGGACGGGTCGTCACGGGCCAGTGGCAGTGGAGCGGGCCTGATTTTAGTGGCTCCAGACGGGTCGCATTTTCAATACGCTCTGCGTTTCGAATCACGCGTCTCCAATAATGAAGCAGAATATGAGGCCCTTATTGTTGGCCTCGAGCTAGCCGTTGTCCTCGCAGTCCAGAATTTGATAATTCATAGCGACTCCCAGCTCATTGTCAACCAAGTTATTGGCGAATTCGAAACCAAAGAAGAAAGAATGGCCTTATACAAATCTCGTGTCCTCATCCTGCTCGCCAAACTGAAGACTTACAAAATATTCCATATCCCTCGCGAGCAGAACCAACTGGCCGATTCCTTGGCAAAACTCGCGTCTGCACCAGAATCAGAACTATCGCATTCGATCCCCATCGAGCACCGTCAACATTTGAGTATCGATCAAGTGACTCCCGAGCAAGTTATATCGGTACAATCGTCTCCATGCTGGATGGATCCTATCATCCTTTATCTCAGAGATGGATACCTACCAGAAAATAAGAAAGCTGCAAGACAAATTCAGCTTCGAGCTGCCAGGTACACCTTACAAGATGGAATCTTGTTGCGAAAAAGCTTCTCCTTGCCTTATTTGAGGTGTCTTCACCCAGAAGAAGCACATCGTGTTCTAGATGAAGTACACCAGGGGGCATGTGGTAATCATCCCAGGGGGCGATCTCTAGCATATAAAGCGATGAGGCAAGGATATTATTGGCCTACTATGAAAGCAGATGCCATAGAATTTTCTAAAAAATGCGACAAGTGTCAACGATATCAACCTATACCTCGCGTACCATCTGAGCGGATGACCCCAGTCGACAGCCCTTGGCCTTTTGCTCAGTGGGGGATCGATATCATCGGTCCCTTACCTATGGGAAAGGGACAGAATAGGTTCGCGATCGTGGCGGTTGATTATTTCACCAAATGGGCCGAGGCAGAACCATTAGCCAAAATTACTGAAAAACAAACTACTAAGTTTATGTGGAGAAATATTATATGTCGCTTCGGACTTCCTCATACCATAATTACCGATAACGGAACGCAGTTCGACAACGCAACCTTTGATGAATTTTGCGACAAATGGAAGATACGTAATCTCCGCACTTCTCCATATCATCCACAGGCGAATGGGCAGGTCGAGGCAGTGAATAAAATTATAAAGCATCATTTAAAGACCAAGCTAAGTGAATGTAAAGGGGGGTGGCCAGAACTTCTGCCAGAAGTGTTATGGGCCTATAGAACCACGGCTTGTACATCGACAGGTGAAACTCCTTTCTCCTTAGCATTTGGTGTTGACGCAGTGGTACTAGTGGAAATTCAAGTGCCCTCATATCGGATCGAACAGTATGATCCCGCGAGCAATCAGGAAAATATCCGACTTCATCTCGATCTCTTGGAAGAGCGAAGAAATGCTTCCCAAGTACGAGTGGCGGCATATCAACAACGTATTGCTCGTTATCGGAATGCAAAGGTTCGACCTAGATCTTTCCAGTTCGGAGATTTGGTTCTAAGGCGAAATCTTGGAATTCCTGTTCGTTCATTGGATCCGAATTGGGAAGGCCCGTATCGGGTTATTAGGGTTGTGCGACCCGGTACTTATTATCTTGAAGACATGCAAGGGAAGCCTGTACGTCGCCCTTGGCACGTGGAGCATTTGCTAAGATACTACCCCTAGATTCGATGTAGTTTATCATAACATCTTATGAATAAAGTGAAAGATATCTTTTGGCCGCTACTCCATTTATATGGATCGGAATAGCCCTGAAGAGTGCTTACACGTCCTCTTGGCCAATTGCCTACCTTTGGTAGGATTGAAATCATTACTAGTTGGTCGCTTCTCCATTCTCATGGACCTGAACAGCCCCGAAGAGAATGAATACCATCTCTTGACCAACCTTCTACCCTTGGTAGAATCAAAACCTCAATCGATAGATTAGTCTATCTCAACGCGGACATGGTCTCACGACCCCCGGATTGAGTCTAATTCATTTTTTCATGAGTTAGTTACTCGCAATTGGTGAGAGGAGGAATCGCACTCCAAAAATGCGAGCACCACAGCTCGCGCCCAAATTAGGGCCGCGAACGGGGTCACATCCTGATCGCGAGCAGCTTAGCTCATGCTCGAATTAAAGGGTCACATCTCTGACGAATCCATTCAAGATTAACAAGCAAAAAATAAAAGATGAAGGGAGAACAGCAATGAAACAGCGACACTTCCAGAAACATCTTTTCATTAATAAATCAGATGATTACATATACATTTGTATAAAAGAAAATAAAAGGAAATCAATCGCTAGGAGGAGCCACGCTCTCGACTTCAGGGCCCATTTCAGGAGCCCCTCCAGCCTGCGTGGCTTCGGTCACCTCGTTCTCGGCAGCAGCTTGCTCTTCTGCAGCTATGATGGTCGCGACTCGACCGAATTCCCCCATATCGAAGGATGGGATCATTCGTTGCACTACTCTCAGTGCAAAGTCTCGACCAGCATCGTATGACTCATATCGTTCATCGTCATACAGTTGCGAAGTCCGAAACTCGGAAACTGCCCGAGTACCTTCCTCCGAGAGCATTTTTACAAGGGCGACTCTCTCCTCGTCCCAGTGGATCGAGTCGTCCTTAAGCTGCGCAAGAGCGGTGCGCTCTCTAGTCAGGTTGTCGTAGGCCTCCTTGAGCTGCGACCTGGCTCCCGCGAATTGCTCCTCTAATGAGATCTTGTCCTGTCGGAAGATCTCCCTCTCTCTCTCTGCCTTCTCCTTCAGACCCGTGAGCTTCACGTAGTCTGAGTCCAAGGCCTGATACCTGTCGGTCAGGACTTGGATCTTCTCAATGAGGATCTTTTTCTCCTCATCTCTCTTCGAGATCACTGCCTCACGAGCCTTGAGCAGTTGATCTCTTCCTTGAACTGCCTTTTTCCAAGGCAGTCCTCTTTCCCTCAGCCTCCTCTATTGTGCGACGGGCGGCAACGATATCACGCCTCGTTCGCAGAATAAGATCTAAACCCTGCAAAGAGATGAAAAATATAAGATTTCTGGAACGTATCAACAGGTCGAAACAGATCTTGACAAAATCTTACCTGAACCATCCTCATCCCCGCTTCAAGGATAAGGTTCTCAGGGCTTGGCTCGGGGAGAGAGCCAAAGGCGTGAGGCGGAACGTTCTCGAACAAGAACTTACACACGGGGTGGAGGTGGCGTGGAATCGAATACGTCCCGCTCCCAGACGGTTGGGCAACGACCAAACCGGTCTGCTCGCGAGCTGGAGGCATGGACTCGCGAGCAGGTCCCTGCTCGGCAGCTGGGACCAGTTCCCGAGCAGGAGTTGGCTCTTGAGGCTCTACCTGCTCTCGAGCCTCTTCAGCTGGGGGGCAGCTGGACCCCACCCCATCTGGGGAATTGTCTGCAATGTTGATCACTGGTGGCCCAGGTGCGACCACCAGTGAAGGGATAGTAGGCCCAGCTGGGGCCCCCGCCATGCTCGCGGGAAGGGCAGGCTGATCGCTGCCCGCGCGGACGAAAGATTGAGACGGTTCGGCAGGGGTTCTCTTCTGCCTTTTGGAACCTGTGCCCTTCAGACGGGGCAGTAGGCCTCTCTTCTCTCCAGCCTTCGTCATTTCGACTTCTCTCCTGGATATGAGGCCTGCTGCTGCAAGTCGCAAAGGAGATAAGCAAGCCTCGATATGCCTATCTCCGACAGGCACCTTATACACTCTGACGATCTTCTCGTTGATCCCACCCTTCAAATTCGGTTTCCGCAATGCCGGGATACCTGCGAGCACAAATAATGGTCAAACGAAGCAAAACCCTAAAAATTATTCTAAGGAAACTGCACAATACGGGATTGTGTCTACCTTCACAGAAAAACCGGGTCACTCCTGGACCCCTGGAGGAGGTAGACTCCCAGCTCCCGGAAGCATAGAACCACCGCTTCCTCCAGCCGGGATAGTTCGAGGAGGGTTTACCCAACACGAAGTTATCCCGGTGCCAGTAACATAAATAATACCAGCCTTCGCTGGATGGAACTTTCTTCAGGCGGAACATACGGAGGAACTCCTCCGCCGTGAGTTCCCCGTTGCCAGCCTGAGCCCAAAGGGCAAAGGAGCCCAACACCACCCTCCACCCGTTCACAATGAGTTGCCCAGGGGCAATCTTGTAACACCGTAATACATCGCGAACAAAGGGATGGAGGGGAAGGCGTACCCCCAAGATGAGCTAGTACTCGTAAAATGCTACGCATCCTGGGGGGGGGGGGGGGGGAGTCGGGTGTTTCTCCACCTCCGGGCAAGCGGAGAGTTACAGAGTCCGGGATTTGGTATCTCTCCCGTAGCTCAGCCAGCCGGTCCTCCGATAAAACGGAAGGATATCCGGCTGCTGTGTATCTCCCCGCCGAAACCCTTGCACTGCTGGAGGCAGAGGACTCCGGAGTGGCATCGCCAAGGGGGACAGTAGTCTCGTCAGAGTTTCCAGCCATGGGGAGATGAAAATAAAAGAAGACGAAAAAGGAAGTATACCGAGAAAAAGAAAGATTAAGCACCGGAAGAGGAAGAAGAATGGAAAGAAAGGGTTGCAGGATTCTTTCGAAAAACTTCTGTAGAAAATCAAAGAAATGGCGGACTCCGTATATTTATAGGCAATCATTCCGCCGTATCTGATGGCACGTGGCAGTCCCTCGTTGGACACAGCGCTCGAGCAGGCATGCCCATTAACTCCTCAAACACGTGGCGAGCGCCCCTTCATTTTCCATCAGCGAAAAGACTGCGAAAAGCTGGCGCTCATTAATTTCAGCCCATCATGAGGGGTGTCATTCTCGATGAAGGTAGCGAGCGGTTTCGTGTGATAGTGAGCTAAGTCCTTTCCTTAAGAATTCTTGACGGCAAGGACTTGGGGGGCATCTGTTATAGGCAAAATGATGGAGATAAGATTTCACGCAGAAATGCCCAAAACGTCCATTCGACTCTCGAGATTATCTGATCGAGAGTCGAATGTTTGATAGGTGCGGGACGTCCATTCGACTCTCGAGATTATCTGATCGAGAGTCGAATGTTTGATAGGTGCGGGACGTCCATTCGACTCTCGAGATCACGTGATCAAGAGTCATAGATTGAAAAATACGGAACAGCTATTCGCAAGTCCCGAGTCTTCATAACCGATAGTGAAATACGGCAAAGCTCGATCCGCGAGCAGACCTTCTCACAAGTCGTTGAAAGACATTACACCCAAAATATGTACTTGGACTCGCGACCACATTTTAACCTGCGAGCAGCTTTACTACGGGCGTCTCCTTCCTTTTCGGAGGCCGTGACTCCCAGCTACGGGCGTCTCCTTCCTTTTCGGAGGCCATGACTCCCAGCTACGGGCGTCTCCTTCCTTTTCGGAGGCTATGACTCCAACTATGGCATCCGGCCGGATCCAGTCGGATTTCAAGGGATTACCATCTAGGGGCGTGATTGTTGGAATATATCATTGGGTTGGATCTGACTAAAAAGATAGGATCTTATCCCATGAAATCAGCGGATTCTCAGTATCGTATGCGACATCAATGGGATTTCGACATCTTACGTAACAGATTGGATTGTTTCAGATCTATATAAGGGGATGGCTCCTTTGAATAGGAGGTACGTACTCATCATTCAATCTTGGTCCCGTTTTGCTTGGCTTCTCTTCTGTGGCCTAACTTAAGCGTCGGAGGGCTAACGGCTGGTCCCCAGCCACCCTTATTCGCTGTCTTGCTTCAGGTCTGGTGGTGGAAATCCCTCCTGGAGCGAAGGAGAAAAGCCGGAGGATCTCGTTACAAAATCTGACATTAACATAGAGCTTCCCCACTATAAAAGGACACCTAGGGTCTCTTCATAGGGCATCATAGAAGCGGAGGAACTTTGTGGGAGCTGAAGAGAGCTGTCGTGGAGCGTTTATAACCCTCCTAAATCCAGGTTTTTATGCTTTTTACGTCTTTTTCATTGAGTTCTAGTTGTAGTATGACAATGCTTGGCTAGAATCTCTGAGCTAGGGCTGAGAGGTGAAGCTTGTAGGTAATTTCATGTTTGATTCAGTTTGATTCAAGTACTTTCACTTTAAGTTTGAATTTTGAATGTTCTAATTCATATAAAGTTGATATTTTTAGAATTTTTATGAGAGTTCATGTGCTTCGGAAATGGATTGCTTGCAATTCTCTGAGATTATCATGTTTTGCTTGATTAGATTCAAATTATGGTAACCCTTGAGCATGCCATAGTCCATAGGCATGGCTGTTACTCCGAAGGCTATGATTTCGAATGCTATGTGATTGAATAGGACTAGAACTTGGAAGTTCAACTTAAGTGGGATTGAATGTGTTTAATGCTTTATCGTCCAACTAAATGAGAGATAGAACTTCAAATCTAGTTGTGTTTTAGGCTTGGATTGATTGGATTGATATAGGATTGCTACAAGTGGATCCTTGAAAGCCTTAGTTCCTTTAAATTACTGAAATTCTAAAGTTACTGTTTAAGTTAGTTCTCTCAATTGAATCTTTTAATCATTACAATTCTAGTTGCTGGAATAGTTTAGAAGTTGTTTGCTAATTCCCTGTGGATTGACCTCAGTCTTACCGAGATTTATTACTACATCGTAGCCTTGCAATTGAGGCGAGCGAACAAGTTTTTGGCGCTGTTGCCAGGGAGTTTAGATAACGGTTCTAGATTGTTTTAGTGGCTGTAGAAGTAGAAGTAGATAGTTTTTTTCTAATTTCCTAGGACTAACGAATTGTTTTGATTTGTAGGACTTTTTCTCTAGTTCAAGTAAATTGGGTAATATCCTTCTAACTTAGTGATTTTTACAAATTTTTAATTTTTAGATTTTTTATTAATTTCTGTTTTAGGACTTAGGATTAATTTAGTTCTCAGTTGTGTGGTTTATGTCCCGTTGGGAACGTGACCACAACAATTGTCTCCAATCCGAAGGTGGTTTAGTTGGACCACTCTCCGTCCGTAGACGAGTCTGAAGATCTATTGAACATCGTGAAAATTTTGAAAGTATGGACCAAATTCCATTAGGGCATCCTCCCCCTACTCCAACTATAAACACAAATTAAGAGGGAGTAGGAGAGAATGAGGTACACGACGTTCCTCCAATGAGATCTTTACGGGATTACTTACAACCGGCCCGTGCAGCTACACCCTCATGCATGGTTTTACCACCAACCGGGGGAAACATCGATATAAAGCCGGGAGTAATTCAACTCATACCAAAGTTCCATGGGCTAGACTCTAAGAGCCCATACCTACACTTAAAGGAGTTTGAAGAAGTGGTAGCTACCTTGCAATACACTAATGTTTCAAAAGATGCCATTAAACTTAAACTTTTTCCCTTTTCAATAAAAGAAAGAGCCAAGACTTGGCTTCACTCTCTTAGACCACACTCGATAGGGTTATGGAACTAGATGACTCGGGAATTCTTAAAAAAGTTCTTCCCGGCTCATAAAACAAATACCCTTCGAAGAGCCATAACGAATTTTTCGGCTAAAGAGAGTGAATCATTCTTCCAATGTTGGGAAAGGTTTAAGGACCTCTTACTTCCTTGCCCACATCACGCCTACGAAAGTTGGTGAATCATAAACTTTTTCAATGATGGATTAAGTTCCAATATGCGCCAATTTGTAGAGATGATGTGCAACGGCGAGTTTATGAGCAAAAACCCAGATGAAGCTTGGAGTTATTTGGATATGTTGGCCGAGAATAACCAATCATGGGATACCTCGGATACATCTAATAACCCCAAGCTTACTCAAGAAAAAGAGAAAGGAGGGATTTTTATCCTCAAGGAGGAAGATGATGTGAATGCAAGGCTAGCCAGCCTCACAAGAAAGATCGAGGAGATAGAACTTAGTAAGAGTAGAGTTTCAAATCCAATGAAGCTATTGAAAACACGTGTGGGATTTGTTTCACTAATATACATGCTACGCAAGGTTGTCCTACAATTCTTGCGTTTCAAGAGGTGTTACAAGAACATGCAAATGCCACATATGGTTATCAACGGCCTTTCAATGGACCGGTGGGTAACACGTACAACTCTACTCGGAAGAACCACCCAAATTTCAGTTAGAAGAATGCTCCCACGGGCAATCCTACTAACTCTCAGGGAGGGCCACCCATGTAAAATATGGTCCCACCTCAATTCTCAATGGAGGAGACTTTAAAGGCGTTTATGCAAGGGCAAACGCAAATCAATCAATTAAATCAACAAATGTTCCAAGAGAGTCTCGGTTGATGAGATTAAGGGACGCTTGAATGCTAGGGAAGGGACCTCTCCGGCCCAACCTTAGCCCAATCCAAAGCAAGCACATGAAGTAAGCATTCCTAATCTCTCCAACCAACATATAGAGCAAGCCAAATCCATCACCACTCTTAGAAGTGGTAAAAAAATTGACAAAACTGTTCCGGTGAAGCCCAACAAGCCTAATGATCCGATAAATTCTGAGGATGAGGATGGATCCAACTTAGTCCCACAAGAAACGGAACGCGTTTACAAGCCCGTAGCACCATTCCCTTCAAGATTGGTGGCCCCCCAAAATCTCTCCCAAACTCTCATGATATTTTAGAGATTTTTAAACAAGTCAAGATTAACATTCTGTTGCTTGATGCCATAAAAAAAATCCCCTCTTATGCCAAGTTTCTAAAGGACCTATGCACAACTAAATGCAAATATAATGTGCAGCAAAAGGCCTTCTTAAATGAGCAAGTGAGTGCCATTCTCACTCAAAAGACCCCCCCCCCTCCCCCCCCTCAAAATTCAAAGATCCTGGTAGTCCCACAATCTCATGTATCATTGGAGACTACCGGATTGAGTGTGCATTGCTAGACTTGGGGGCAAGTGTAAACTTGATCCCGTACTCGGTATATGAGCAATTGGGTCATGTGAATTAAAACCCCCAAAACCACGTTGCAACTCAATGATAGATCCATCCGTGTACCAAGAGGGATAGTTGAGGATGTTCTAGTCCAAGTTGACAAATTCTACTACCCGATGGATTTTATCGTCTTGGACACACAACGGGTTATAGATGCTAGCACTCAAATACCGGTGATTTTAGGCCACCCGTTCCTTGTTACATCAAACGCAATCATAAATTTTCGGAACGGGGTGATGTAATTATCTTTTGGGAACATGACATTAGAGGTGAATGTGTTCCAATTGGGCAAAAGACATAGGGATGTTGATGACGACGAGCTCTTCCAGGTAAACATGCTCGAATCTTTTGAAGAAGAAGAGCTCCTCCAACTTGAACCACAATAAGGCTTGGAGATATGCTTGGCACATTTCGAGGATTCCAAAGACCCCATCATTAGTGAAATTGTCTAAGTATTGAATATTGAGAAACTGGTAGTTGGTACTAGCCGGTGGAGGCCCCATTTTGAAAAATTGCCACCAACCACATCAAGGCCTCTACCGTCTAACATCAAACCACCGAAGCTTGACCTTAAACCATTGCCATCCGAGCTTAAATATGTATATTTGGGTCAAGAAGAAACATTCCCGGTTGTCATTGTCTCTCACCTAGGGAAAGACTAAGAGCTCAAGTTGATTGAGCTACTCAAAGAACATAGGGGAGCAATGGTTGGACAATAGCGGATCTCAAGGGGATAGACTCTTCGGTTTGTACTCACTATATACACCTCAAAGAAAATGGGAAAACGACTAGACAGCCTCAAAGAAGGCTAAATCCAAACATGATGGAGGTTGTCAAAGCCGAGGTGTTAATGCTACTAGATGTGGGTATCATCTACCCCATATTAGATAGCTAATGGGTGAGTCCCACCCAAGTTGTCCCTAAGAAATCCGGTATTACCATTGTAGAAAACGCCAACAATGAGCTTATACCGACTAGAGTAACAACCAATTGGCGTATGTGCATTGATTATCAGAAGCTAAATACGATCACTAGGAAGGACCACTTCCCTCTCCCATTCATGGATCAAATTTTGGAGAGGTTAGCTGGTCATTCCTATCATTGCTTCCTAGATGGCTATTCTGATTACAATCAAATTGAGATAGCCCCAGAAGACCAAGAGAAGACCACTTTTACATGCCTGTTTGGCACCTTCGCATACCAAAGAATGCCATTCGGACTATGTAATGCACCCGCCACATTCCAACGACGCATGTTGAGTATTTTCTCGGACATGGTGGGTGAATTTCTCGAGGTATTCATGGACGATTTTTCTGTTTTTGGTTGTACTTTTAATGAGTGCCTCAATCACATGAAGTTGGTCTTGACAAGGTGCGAGGAGAAGATCCTCATTTTAAACTAGTAAAAGTGCCATTTCATGGTACAGAGAGGAATAGTCCTTGGACATATCATCTCGTCTAATGGAATAGAGGCGGACCGGGCCAAAATCGATATAATTTCCAATCTACCACCACCCAAAAGCATACGCGATGTGCGGTCCTTCCTTGGACACGTCGAATTTTATCGAAGGTTCATAAAGGATTTTACACATATCACAAGGCCCTTATGCAACCTTCTCTAAAAGGAGAACCAATTTAAGTGGAGTGCTGAATGTCAATTAGCTTTTTCAAAGCTAAAAGACATGTTGACAACCGCTCCAATCATGCAACCATCGGATTGGTTCGTACCTTTTGAGTTGATGTGCGATGCGAATGATTATGCTATCGGGGCGGTGTTAGGCCAAAAGAAGGATAAGAAGCCCCATGTTACCTACTATGCGAGTAGGACCTTGAATCCCGCCCAAGTCAACTACTCGACTACGGAGAAGGAGCTCCTAGCCGTAATCTTTGCCTTGGACAAATTCAGGCCTTACTTAATAGGATCCAAGGTCTTTATTTACACAGATCATGCGGTGCTGAAACACATTCTTTCTAAGAAGGATGCCAAGCCCAGTTTTCTTAGATGGATCCTACTCCTTGAAGAATTCGATTTGGAGATCAAGGACAAGAAGGGAGTATAAAATGTGGTGGCGGATCATCTATCCCGCCTAGTCCTACCTAATTCCATTGACGAGTCACCTATTGAGGACTCATTCCTTAATGAGCAACTCTTTATTGCTATACATCCACCATGGTTCGCTGACATAGCTAATCTTTCCACAGGTGCGATGCCGACTTATTGGACTGTGCAGGATAAACAAAAATTTCTAAGGGAAGTGAGCAGATTTTTCTGGGATGAACCTTTACTTTTTAAATATTGCCCAGATCTAATAATTAGGAGATGTGTCCCTGATGATGAACCTAATTCCGTCATCTCCTTTTGTCATGATCAAACATGTGAGGGTCATTTTCTGCCAAGAAAACCACTACAAAAATTCTGCAGTGTGGTTTTTATTAGCCCACTTTATTTAAAGACATCCACGAGTTTTGTAAAGCATGCGAGCGTTGCCAAAAGTTAGGAGGATTATCTCGTCGAAATATGATGCCTCTTACCCCAATTCAACATCTTGATGTCTTTGACTATTGGGGCATCAATTTCATGGGACCATTCCCCTCATCTTTTGGACATGTCTATATATTGATTGTCATAGATTATGTGTCTAAATGGATAGAGGCTATTCCATGTAAAACCAACGATCATCGTACGGTTCTAAAGTTCCTAAAAGAAAACATACTCTCCAGATTTGGAAGGCCTCGAGCCATCATTAGTGATGGTAGTTCTCACTTTTGCAATAGGCCATTTGAAGCCTTAATGAAGAAATATGGTATTAGACATAAAGTGAGTACCCCATACCACCCACAGACAAGTGGGCAAGCTGAAATTTCCAATCGGAAAATTAAACAAATTTTGAAAAAGACGGTGAGGCCGAATCGCAAAGATTGGTCTCTTAGATTAGACAATGCGCTTTGGGCTCACCGTACCGCTTACAAGACCCCCATTGGAATGTCCCCCTATAGACTTGTCTATGGAAAAGCTTGCCACTTGCTTGTGGAGATTGAACACAAAGCCTATTGGGCCATTCGGGCATTGAATTTTGACACTGACAAGGCTAGCTCGCTTCGCAAACTCCAACTTAATGAGCTTGATGAGATCCGGAACGATGCTTATGAGAACTCGAGGATTTACAAGAGTAGAATGAAGGCCTTTCATGGTAAACACATCTTCAGAAAATCCTTCCATGAAGGTCAGAAAGTGCTCTTGTATAATTCTCGGCTTCATCTTTTTTCGGGAAAATTACAATCTCGATGGACCGGCCCATATATTGTTAAAGAAGTTTTTCCTCATGGGGCCGTCGAGATAGAGAATGCAGCAAATGGTAACTATTTTAAAGTTAATGGACAACGCCTTAAACCATTTGTTGAGAAATTTGATTCAGAGGACATGTCCATCACTCTGAATGATCCTGTGTATCAGGATGATTGATCTCCTAGTCTGACAGAGGTATAGCGTAGATTAGGTTTAGTTGCTTTTTCTATTTTAGTTTTACTGTTTTAGTGGATTTAGTTGTCGGAGTTGCAGACTTTCATGATCGACTCTCTCACGTACTATTGTTCTCACTCTCTTGTATTTTACCATTGCTCTCATGTTCATGCTCATTACATATCTTTTTACATTGAGACAATGCAAGATTTTGTTGGGGGGTGAGATGAGATTCCTCATCTAGCAGTTTGCAACATTTCGAGCATCATATATGTAATTTTTTTGAATTTTCTAAAAATTCTGAACTCTTTTAGAAAACCTTATTTTTATGCATTCGAGATGATACGAGTATAAGAAAAGGAGATACGAAGTGAGTGATGTTGCAAGTCTTGAACTACTCTTAATATAATGGTTTTATATGTGAATTCCCTTATTTATGTGATTGATAGAAAATTTGAACACTCTTACACCTAGTTCACATTACACGATTTTCATGGTTTGAAAGGATTATGTGATTTATGGATTGACTAGACTTAGATTTGAGGGTTGAGGAACCAAGCTGGGGTACTTTGTCCATCCTTGTCCATGGGAAAATAGTGAAAGTTATGGATTTCTAAAAATCCTATCTAATGTAAAAGAAAACGAAAACGGAAGGATGAAAATATGGGAATGATGGAGAAAGTGGTGAAATTTTCTGAAAAGGGCTACCTATTACCAACCGGGGGATGGTCTACCCATAACCAAAGCCGGAAATGGTAAGTAGTGTGAAAGCCATCGGAAGGACGGTAAGGAAAATTCCTATCATAGGCTTGTTGTTGCTCTATGCACCCTGAGATCTATAGTTTAGTTGATCTATGAAGAAGATAATCCCATAAACGCATGAGATGAACTTTCACTATGCACAGTAGGTTGAATTTGTTCGAGTTGTTCTATTTATCAATCAATCAGTGAGAATTTCATATGAACACTTACTAGGTTTTGAGAGTTTAAGGTTTCAACTTCTATCACCTAATTTTTTTGAATTTTACACTTGTATGTCTTGGGATGGATAGAAACATAGTTTCTAAAGGAGTGTTAGTTTTTGGAGGTTTGAACTTGTTTCACGCATGTTTTGCTCGGGACTAGCAAAAAGCTGGTTGGGGGGTGTGTTGAACCTCAAATTTATACATGATCTAGCCCATTACATCACATTATATGCATGGTTTACACGTTTAAAAGACCCATCTAATGATTATTTTGTGATTGTAGGAATGGGAGCGACTTCGCCCAATTGATGCTTTAAAGACCTAATTAGAGGAATTTTATTGGTGATTGAAGAAGGAGCAAAGAAAGAAGAAAGCAAGTAGAGGAGAGAGAGAAGAGGAAAGAAAGAAAGAAAAATTGGAAAACAAAGGTCTGACCGGTCATGACTGGTCTGACCGGTCATGACTGGTCGGCCAAGGGAGCCACGACCGGTCCTAACCGGTCGGCCACCTGCTGTCCGCTTTGGGAAGTTGCTGGAACAAGGACCAGTTTGGTCCGACCGGTCTTGACCGGTCGGCCAACAGGTCAGGGCCCCCCTTGTGCACACTGGACTGCACCCTAATAGTTCCGACCGGTCAAGACCGGTCGGCCATGCGTAAACAGCGCTTTCTAATTCCAGCTCTGAGATTTTTGCGCAGTGCATAAGTGCTACGAAAATTCTAGAATATTCCAAATTTTCTACATCGCAGCCTTGCACTTGAGGTGAGCGAACATTTCCCACCAGTCCATTAAAAGGCTGTTGGTAACCATATGTGGCATTTGCATGTTCTTGTAACACCTCTTGAAATGCAGGAATTGTTGGACAATCTTGCGTAGTGTGTATATTAGTGGCACAAATTCCACACATGTTCTCAATGGCTTCATTAGACTTTAAAACTCCACTCTTACTAAGTTTCATGACCTCGATCTTCCTTGTGAGGCTGGCTATCTTTGCGTTCACATCTTCTTCTTTAAGAATATAGATGCCTCCTTTTTCCTTTTGTTGAGGAGGCTTGGGATTATAAGATTTGTCCGAGGTATCCCATGATTGGGCATTCTCGGCCAACATATCTAAGTAACTCCAAGCTTCGTCTGGATTTTTATTCATAAACTCACCGTTGCACATCATCTCTATGAATTAGCTCATGTTGGAACTTAATCCATCATTGAAGAAGTTTATGATTCGCCAGCTTTCGTAGCCGTGATGTGGGCAAGAAATTAGGAGGTTCTTAAACCTTTTCCAACATTGGAAGAATGACTCATTCTCTTTAACTGAAAAGTTCATTATGGCTCTTCGAGGGGTGTTTGTTTTATGAGCCGGGAAGAACCTTTTCAAGAATTCCCAGGTCATCTCGTTCCATGACCCTATCGAGTGTGGTTTAAGAGAGTGAAGCCAACTCTTGGCTCTTTCTTTCAATGAAAAGGGAGAAATTTTGAGTTTTATGGCATCTTCTGAAACATTAGTGTATTGCAAAGTAGCCAACACTTCCTCAAATTCCTTTAAGTGTAGGTATGGGCTCTCAGAGTCTAACCCATGGAACTTTTGCAAAAGTTGAATCACACCTTGCTTTATATCTATGTTTCCCCCAGTTGGTGGTAAGACCACACACGAGGGTGTAGTTGTACAGGCCGGTTGTAGATAGTCCCGTAATGATCTCATTGGAGGAACATTATGTACCTCATTCTCTCCTACTCCCTCTTGATTTGCTTTTGTAGTTGGAGTAGGGGGGAGGATTCCTTAAACGTGTTTGTGAAATTGCGTCGGGTAGCCTAACACGACACCCTACGCATACGCGTGCGGAAGCTTGAGGAGCAACTAGAATTATGGCTAAACGTATAGGAGGGGGGTGATTAGGACCTTTTTAAAATCTTTTCGCCTACTTAACAAATTTAACAAATTGAACTACGTAAGCGATAACACTTTGGCTTCCAAGCCTAAGTGGGTCCAATCAAAAGACTAGCATATGATAAAAGCTATAAACAACATAGTTTAAACAAGCATAGATTAATTAAATGATTAAGCTAATGAAGAACCTAATCTATGCTACTCAAATAGACTTGAGTGAGGATGGATCAAGAAGTTCAAGTCTACTTGAGGTAGTGAAAGTACATCTTATGAGTGTGGATGTGCCTATCAAGTGCCTAGCATACATTCCTAACTAAGCATTCATAATTAACAAGTTAAACGCAATGCATAAGGAGAAATGTGCTCAAGAACAATCACAAACACAAGGATGTATAGTGGTTCGACTACGTGTCTACTCCACTCCCGGTTCAAGTACTCAACCCCTTTGAGCACACCGGCATTCACTGGGGAGTTTAAATCTGGTTCCTCCCAACCAAGGTGTTTTAACTCGGATCCACCCAACCGGGGAGTTTACAGGTTCCTCCCAACCTACACGTTTGCACCCGTATTGGTGGCTCCCCCTTGGAGACTTTGTTTTAGGCCCGACTAACGTGCCAAGGAACGGCTGACGTCCCTAGATTTTAGGCCCAACTAATAGGCCAAGGATCGGCTAACGACCCCGGGGCGAGTTTGTCAAACAAACTCTACACTCAACTCCCATAGGGAATTGAGTGGATGGACTCTTAACAAGACAACCTTACTTGTCGGATTGAGCCCCTTGTAGCGCCGTCTTGGGTTGCTTCTTCTCGCTCTCCCGTGCTTGAATCAGCTCCCCTTGTGCTCCCCCGATCGTTGACGCCGTTGCTTTGCCAAGGCTTCAGCTCCAAGATCAGTTATCTTGCATGTGATGCTCTATTGGAGATGCCCAAGGTGCTAGGGAATGGTGAAACCTCTACAAATGTTAGGAAATGGGTTTCCTAGAGGAATGCACCTAAATGGACTCCTAGGTAGTGTTTGGACAAAGGATTTAACTATCATCAAGGTGTCTAAACCCTAGGAATCAAGAGGGAACAAGTCCATTCTCAAGATGCCATTGAATGGCCCAAGCTTGTGATGAAAACACAAGGAGAATGACTTGCCTTAGGTTTGGGATAGAGCCTCTAATGATCTCTAGCAATGGTGGCTTCTATCTCCTCAAAATCCCCTCTCTTCTCTCAAAAAACGAATCCCCCTTTTAAATAGATTTTCTTCCAACGATAAAAAAACGGGCAGATTCGTGCATCTCCGATTGATCAGAAAAAGTGTCCGATTGATCGGAGCCCAGTTCGATTGATCAGAGACAAGTCCGATTGATCGGAAATCTATCTAGAGAAGTCTCTGGAAGAAATTCCGATTGATCGGAACACTGTCCGATTAATCGGACGGCCCCTTCCGATGGATCGGAATACTGTCCGATTGATCGGAAATATGTCTAGTGAGTTTTCAATTTTTTCTGGGACAATTTCCGATTGATCAGAATTTCTGTCCGATCGATCGGAGTCCTATCGGAGCACCTGTCCGATTGATTGGAGTCCTATCGGAAACTGTTGTTTGAGCCTTTTTTATTGCAACAGCTTCCACCTCTTTAATTAGTCTAATTTATCTAGAAGCGCCCTCTAACCTATAAAACACTTATTTTCAACTTGATGGCCCCTAAGAGGAAATCTTCGAGAAACATTTCTGCGGCCTCACCCCATCCTAAGTCACCACCAATGGCTAACATTACGAGTCCTGATACAAATCCACCAATGACTTTAGTAGGAGGAAACTCCAATGCTCTACAACCTTGGGAAGCCATGTTAGGCACACTCAATCGTCACACTGGTATGTTGAGCTCTTAATTCTGCATATTCTAACCCCAATTCATCACTCATTATGCAAGGTTTTTATGATTTAAAGACTAATCTAATGCATGTTTTGTGATTGCAGGAATGAGAGTGGACTTCACCCAATAGGAGACCAAAAGGATCTATTTAGAGTCTTGGATGAAGACCCAAGGTGGGCCGAAGAAAGAAGGAAGCATAGAAAGAAGAAAAGAAGAAGGAAATGAAGAAGAGAAGGGCTAGACCGGTCGTGACCGGTCGGCCAGGAGGGCCACGACCGGTCTAGATCGATCGGCCATCTTCCCCTGACCCTCTGGAACTCTCTGGACCAATGACCAACATGGTCCGACTGGTCGTGACCGGTCGACCAGCCCAGTCCGACCAGTCTGGACCGTTCAGCCAACAGGTCTGAAGGTCCCCTGTGCACGCTGGACTGATGGGATAGGCAGCACGACCGGTCGTGACCAGTCGGCCAGCCCTCAAACAGCAGACTTTCTGTTTCTGCTCCAATTTTCTCTACGCACTGCGTAACCTTACGAAAATTCTGGAAGATTCCGACGCTGCGGAGCTTCCCCACTATAAAAGGACACCTAGGGGCTTTTCCTAGGGCATCTTAGAATGGATTGAGCACGGTGGGAGATGGCAGAAGTGGATTTCGGAGTTCCACAACTTCTCTTAGTTTGCTTTCTAGTTTTATGTTTTATTTAGTTGTTTTCACGTTTCCTTGGATCATGAACGGCTAAACCTCTTAGCTAAGGCTAAGAGGTGAAGCTTGTAGTGAATCTAAGATGTTTTAATTCGTTTAAGTTAGTTTTAAGTTGGATTTCATGTTTAAGAACAATGGTTTGAAGTTTAATTCAAGTACTAAGTAGTTTTTCTTAGTCTTATGATGACTCATGGATGTTTGGAAGAATTTCTTGAGCTCTTAATTGTTGTGTACTAGTCTAGACCTGCATGATCTGAGGAATCGGAATACGCTCTAGATCTGTGATTGTCATGTGGGAACTTCTTACCAAAGTTCTATTTCTGGAAATTCTATAGTATGTGGGACTGTGTATGTGATTTAAATCAAGTTCAAATCATGATCTAGTTTTGTCTTGTGACAGGATTTAATGATGGTTATGATTGCGAACTTAGTCTATTGGAATTGGGACTGACCTATGCAATTGAGTATGCTCGTCTTAGCTTGTATTGAGTAAATCATATACATTGATCGTACATATGGCAGATTGTTTGGTTTAACTGCTCTATCATACGGCTAGATAGATCTTAATTTCGATTCTAGTTGAGAAAGTGAGAAACCACAGCAAATTGAGCATTACGGATTGCTACAAGTGGATCCTTGAACCCCTAGTGCCCTTTTTATTAATTGTTTATCTTCAGTTTAGTTCAAAGTTATTATTTACATCAATCTTCTCAAATCTAGTTGTTAGCTTTTCAATAGAAACTATTGGAAGTATTTGTAAATTCCTACATAAGTCCCTGTGGATCGACCTCGGTCTTACTGAGATTATTACTACATCGCAACCCTACACTTGGGGAAGCGAACAAGTTTTTGGCGCCATTGCCGGGGACTTTGACGATTTTTCACAAAATTTCTAAAAATAGTATCTATTTAGGATTTTTAGGATTCTAGTACTAACTTAGCCATTGCAAGACACCTTGTGCTTCGGTCTTAGAGAAGAGTAAAGAAAGGAAGGAAGAATTCTTCTTTCCTTTTTGTTTCATTCTTTTAGGTTTTGCATGCCACATTGGGCTCGGGATTCCAATAACCGACTCATTAGTGAAGGGGGAATAGTTGAAGGAATTAACAGAGAACCATGTGCTAGGAGACATCTAACTTCTCCAATTTTGTCTGAAAATATGGCTTTAAATTAACCTAATCAGATGGCCAATCAAAATCTGGGCTAAAACCAAACTGAAACGGGAGAGAATGTGGTTGAGAATGTTCCCCGACCAAGAACATTACCTGATTACTTGCAACCAGCAAGAGCGAGCACTCCCTCATGCATAGTTTTTTCACAAAATGCAGGGAATGTAGATTTGAAACCGGGAGTAATCCAACTCCTCCCGAGATTCCATGGATTAGACAGTGAAAGTGCCTATCAACACCTTAAGGAATTTGATGAGGTAATAACCACCATGCACCTTGCAAATGTAACTGATGATGTGGTTAGGCTTAAATTATTTCCTTTTACTCTTAAAGATAAAACTAAAGGTTGGCTTCATGCATTAAGGCCAAGATCAATTGGAGCATGGACTGATATGCATAGGGAGTTCATAAAAAAATTCTTCCCCACTCACAAAACGAACATGTTGAGGCGCCTTATCATGAACTTTGCCAAAAGGAAGATGAGACCTTCCAATGTTGGGAGAGGTTCAAGGACTTGTTAAATGCATGCCCACATCATGGCTATGAAATTTGGCGGGTTATAAGCTTTTTCTATGAAGGACTGACTTCACCTATGCGTCAATTCGTAGAGATGATGTGTAATGGGGAGTTCATGAATAAGGAAGCTGATGAAGCATGGGACTATTTGGAGGAATTAGCTGAGAATGCACAGTCTTGGGATACATCTAAACCAAAAAATTCCAAGACTAGCCAACGAAAGAAAAAGGGAGGAATTTATGTCCTATTAGAAGAAGATAGCATAAGTGCACGTGTGGCTAGCCTCACAAGAAAAGTTGAGACCATGGAATTAAAGAAAAGAGAGACGATCAACTCTAATGACGTTGAAACTGTTTGTGGAATTTGTGCTGGAAATCAACATATAACACAAGATTGTCCGACAATTTCAGTGGTTCAGGACATCTTACAAGAATAATCAAATGCCATAAACAGTTATCAACGACAATTTGGTGCTCCAAACTCAAACACGTTTAATTCTAGTTGGAAGAACCATCCCAACTTCAGTTGGAGGAATGGACCCACTGCGAATGCAAACAATATCCCTCAAGCTCAACCTTTACTAAGTCCATCCCTAGTCATTACACCAAAAGCTACGCTAGAAGAAATGTTAGGTGCATTCGTATCGGTTCAAGCTGAGTATAACAAGACAAATTCTCTGAAAATAGATGGGTTCATGCAAGAGCAAATGAAATTTAATCAAAGTTCAACTCAAGCCATCAATGACTTGAAAACTTCAATGGCTAGAGTTGAATCTCACCTCAGTGTTAGGGAGAAAGGCACACTTCCTGCCCAACCTCTTCCTAACCCAAGAACCCAATTTGAGATACAAGACGCAAGCTCATCCTCCTAACATACGGAGCATGTTCAAGCTATCACCACTTTGAGAAGTGGAAAAATAGTTGATAAATCTAATCCAGTGAAGGCCCCAAAGCCTAAAGATCCGGAAAATTCCAAAGAGGATGATAGTTCAAACAACACCCCACAAGAGAAAGAACCGGAAAGGCAATACAAGCCGGTTGCCCCGTTTCCCCAAAGGTTGATTTCACCCAAACCTTTAGATAAAAACCTGAAAATTTTAGAGGTTTTCAAGCAGGTGAAGATCAACATTCCGTTGTTGGATTCTATAAAGCAAATACCATCTTATGCTAAATTTCTAAAGGAATTGTGCACAGTCAAAAGGAAACACAATGTTCACAACAAAGTACTTTTGACTGAGAATTTGAGCGCTATTATCAAACAAGAGGTGCCCCAAAAATACAAGGATCCGGGTAGTCCAACCATCTCATGCATCATAGGAGACTACCGGATTAAACAAGGCTTACTCGATTTGGGGGCAAGTGTGAACCTCATTTCATACTCGGTTTACGAACAACTTGGGTTAGGTGAATTGAAACCCATCAAAACCACACTCCAACTTGCTGATAGATCCATTCGTATACCGAGAGGAGTGATTGAGGATGTTTTAGTCCAAGTTGATAAATTCTACTACCCAGTAGACTTTATTGTCTTGGATACACATCCCGTGATAGGTACCGGTGCTCAAATTCCCGTCATACTTGGCCGCCCTTTTCTAGCTACTTCCAATGCGATTATCAATTGTAGAAATGGGCTTGTACAAATGTCCTTTGATAATATGACTCTTGAGCTAAATATATTTGATTTATGCAAATAACCATGGGAGGTTGATGATGAGATCCACGAGATAAATATGATTGAATCATTCATGGAAGATACATTCTCCTTGTCATTATATTCTGACCCTTTGGAGGCATGTGTGGCCCACTCTCATGAGATAAATGATAACACAATACGAGAGATGGATGCCATGTTAGATGTAATGCCGGTACTTGATAAGAAAAGATGGAGAGCCCTATTTGAGCCTTTAACCGTAAACGAGAACAAGCCCCTCCCATCCAATATTAAGTCACCAACACTCGACCTAAAACCATTACCAAGTGAGCTGAAATATGTCTATCTAGGTCTAGATGAGACATATCCGGTGGTGATTTCTTCCCACTTTGATGAAGAACAAGAGAGTAGACTAATTGCCACTCTAATAGAGCACAAGAGTGCCATTGGGTGGTCGATTGCGGATCTCAAAGGCATAGACCCACAGATTTGAACTCATCGCATACACCTTGAGGAGAATGCGAAGACATCTAGGCAACCACAAAGATGACTCAATCCAAACATGAAGGATGTGGTTAAGGCCGAAGTGGTGAAACTATTAGATGTGGGTATTATTTACCCAATATCCGATAGTCAATGGGCGAGCCCAACTCAAGTGGTGCCTAAGAAATCTGGAATCACCATCGTAGCCAATGCCAATAATGAACTCGTACCAACTAGAGTCACTACCGGTTGGAGAATGTGCATTGACTACAGGAAGCTAAACACTGTCACTAGGAAAGACCACTTCTCCCTACCGTTTGTTGATCAAATTTTAGAAAGGTTGGCGGGTCATTCCCATTTTTGCTTCCTTGATGGCTATTCAGGGTACAACCAAATAGAGATCGCCCGTGAAGACCAAGAAAAGACTACATTCTGTTCGCTTCCCCAAGTGTAGGGTTGCGATGTAGTAATAAACTCAGTAAGACCAAGGTCGATCCACAGGGACTTATGTAGGAATTCACAAACACATCCAAAGTTTCTATTGAGAAGCTAACAACTAGATTTGTAGTAGATTGATGTAAGTAGCAATGTTGAACTAAACTGAAGTAATCAATTAATAAAAGGCACTAGGGGTTCAAGGATCCACTTATAGCAATCCTCGATGCTCAATCCGCTGTGGTTTCTCACTTTCTCAACTAGAATCTAAATTAAGATCTATCTAGTCGGATGATATAGCAGTTAAACCAAACAATCTACCATATCTAAGATCAATGTACAAGAATCACTCAATGCAAGCTAGGATGAGCATGCTCAATTGCATAGGTTAGTCCCAATTCCAATAGACTAGGTCCTTAATCATAACCATCATTAAGTCCTGTCACAAGACAAAGCTAGATCATGATTTGAACTTGATTCAAATCACATACACAGTCCCACATACCACAGAATTTCAGAAAAAGTAGAACTTTGGTAGGAAGTTCCCACATGAAGATCATAGTATTAGAGCGTACCCCAATTCCTCGGATCATACAGGTCTAGACTAACACAAAACAATTAAGAACTCAAGTACTTCCTCCAAACATCTATGAGTCATCATAAGACTAAGAAGAACTACTTAGAACTTGAATTAAACTTCAAACTATTGTTCATAAACATGAAATCCAATCTTAAAACCAACTTAAACGAATTGAAACATCTTAGATTCACTACAACTTCACCTCTTAGCCCTAGCTAAGAGGTTTAGCCGTTCATGATCCAAGGAACCATGAAACAACTAAGAAAAACATGAAAACTGTAAACAAACTAGGAGTTGTGGAACTCCGAAATCCACTTTTGCTGCCTCCCACCTTGCTCAAACTCTTCTAAGATACCCTAGGAACGATCCCTAGGTGTCCTTTTATAGTAGGGAGGCTCCATAACATTAGAATCTTCCAGAAATTGCGTAAGCTTACGCAGTGCGCAGAGAAAATTGGAGCTTGTAAAACACACTTCATTATGCAGACGACCGATCTGAGCTACTGGACGACCGGTCTCATGACCGGTCTCAAAAGTGAAAAATTTGTCCAGAGAGTTTTGGGATTTTTCCACACAGAAAATAAATTCAAGGATCGGCCACAGTAGTGGACGACCGGTCGCACGACCGGTCTTAGACAGTCCTGTGAGTTGTGGCCTCTGGGCCCCTCTGTTGAGTGATCGGACCGGTCGGACAACCGGTCCTGGGCCTTGGACGACCGGTCGGACGACCAGTCTTGGGTGTCTTTTCTTCCTTCTTTTCTTCTTTTCTTTGCTTCTTTCTTCCACCCTTTCACATTTGTTCGTTTGATCTTCTTTGCTTCTAAATGGCATCTTTAAGTCTTCAATTGATGCTTCCTCTCTCTCATCCCTACAATCACAAATCCATGCATTAGATTAGTCTATAACTCATGAAAACCTTGCATAATGAGTGATGAATTGGGGTTAGAATATGCACAATTAAGAGCTCAACACACCCCCCAACCAGTATTTTGCTAGTCTCGAGCAAAACATGCTTGAAACCAATTTCATTCTCCAAACCCAACTCTCCTTTAGAAATCATTCTTCTATACATCCCAAGCTACACAAGTGTAAGAGTTAGAGAAATTAGGTGATAGAGGATGAAACCGTAAACCCTCAAAACATGATAAGCATCCATATGAAATTCCCGCTGATTGGTTGATAAATAGAAGAACTTGAACAAATTCAACCTAGTGTGCATAGTGAAAATTCATCTCATGAGTTTTTAGGATTATCTTCTTCATAAATCAACTAGACTATAGATCTTAAGGTATATAGAGCAACTGCAAGCCAATGACGGGAATTTGCCTTACTGTCCTTCTGACGGCTTTCACACTACGTCCTATTTCCGGCTTTGGTTACGGGTAGACCATCCCCCGGTTGGTAATAGGTAGCCCTAATTGGAATTTTCCACCATTTTTCCATCATTCCCAATTTCATCCTTCCTTTTCCTTTTTCTTTTAAATTAGATAGGATTTTTAGAAATTCATATCTTTCGTTATTTTCCCATGGACAAGGATGGACAAAGTAACCCAGCTTGGTTTCTCAACACCTTAAATCAAAATCTATCTAATCCACAAATCACATAATCCCTTCAACCCTTGAAAATCGTGTAATGTGAACTAGGCGTAAGAGTGTTCAAATTTTCTATCAATCACATAAATAGGGGAATTCACATATAAAACCATTATGTTAAGAGAAGTTCAAGACTTACAACCTCATACACTTCATATCTCTTCTTCTTATACTCATATTATCTTGAATGCATAGAACAAGGTTTTCCAAAAAAGTTTTGAATTTTAGAGAAATCGAAAATTTTCTACATAATTGCTCGAAATGTTACAAAACGCTGGATTCATCCAAGTGATCCTACACCCCCTAACCAAATCTTGCATTGTCCTTAATGTAAAAGATGTGCAATGAACAAAACATGAGAGCAATTTGAAAATAAAAGGGAGTGAGGAATGATTGTACCTGAGAGAGTGAAAAGTGGAATTCTTCCTCATTCTAACAAACCTATGAAAAATAAACAAAAGCAACCAACTCCTAATCCTAAATACTCTATACCTCCATCAGACTAGGAGATCAATCATCCTGATACACAGGATCAGTCAGAGGTATGGATGTTCACTTCCCCAAGTGTAGGGTTGCGATGTAGTAATAATCTCGGTAAGACCGAGGTCAATCCACAGGGAAGGAAGTAAACAATTCAAACTATCCTAATAACTAGAATCTTAAGAGGGTTGTGAAATTGGTTTTGAACATAAAATAGAAAATCTGATAATGAAAAGATCCACTTATAGCTCTCCTTAAATGCATAATTCGCTATGGTTTCTCACTTTCTCAACTAGAATCGAAATTAAGATCTATCTAGTCGGATGATAGAGCGGTTAAAATAATCAACCTGACATATGTATGATCCATGTATATGATTCACTCAATGCAAGCTAGGACGAGCATACTCAATTGCATAGGTCAATCCTAATTCCAATAAGCTAAGATCGCAATCATAACCATCATTAAATCCTGTCACAAGACAAAACTAGATTATGATTTGAACTTGATTCAAATCACATACACAGTCTCACATAGTTCAGAATTCCAGAAAAGTAGAACTTTGGTAGGAAGTTCCCACATGAAGATCATAGTACTAGAGCGTACTCCAATTCCTCGGATCATACAAGTCTAGACTAGCACACAACCATTAAGAACTCAAGCAATTCTCCCAAACATCCATGAGTCATCATAAGACTAAGAAAAACTACTTAGAACTTATGTTAACTTCAAACCATTATTCATAAACATGAAATCCAACTTTAAAACCAATAAAACGAATTAAACAATCTAAGAAAACTATAAGGTTCACCTCTTCGCTCTAGCTAAGAGATTAGCTAATGAAAAGCATATTAAAAATAAAACTATAACTAAGAAAAGGAAAAAAAAACTAACTGGAGGAGGCTAGGAAGCCTCCTATGACTTGAACTCCTTGCTCCCCACGTCCTTGGTTGCCCTGGAATAGAAGAGAGCACCCCCTTTTATAGTGCAGCAAGAGTACCGCAACGTAACAGATTTTGTTTCGCTTCGTACGGCTTGATCAATGGTTGGATTGCCTTTAAAATTGATTTATAGCTTCCTTGTAATGTGATATTCCTCATAGATGATTTAGATTTCCAAGATTATCCTCTGAATGGGCCCACCAATCATATCACCAACCGCCTCTCAAAATCGCGCACTTCGGGTACCTTCAGAACCAGTCATCTTGCTTTCAACGCTCCGGAGTGTACAGATGCCGGATTGATCCCAAATTTTGAAAATTGGTAGAAAACTTCCTCCTCTACATGATATATGGATTAGATTGTCCAAAACAATCCCAAAATGTGGTCCGAAAATTAGAACACTTAGGGCTTTTATAAACTCCGTGCAGTTGAATCTTTCTGGATGGTCTATCTTTCTTCAACCGGTACGATCAAACCACACATCCTTTTGATCTGAAACTTTATGGTTATTTATATATAGATGTGGTCTAAAAGATGGTCAAAGTAGATTCTTCATATCATCAATGATGGGTCACCTGGACCGGCCTAGAGTGGAGTAGGCGAAATCTGGAACTTTCTGGACAGTTCGTATTGTTTTGGCCACCACGGTCAATCCGTAGCTCCGATCGACACGAAACCACTTGGGTTAGTTCGACGTCGAGCTCCTCTTCAACATGGACATGTTGGATTTCCAAATATCATTAAGATGGGCCCAAAAAATTGGTCTGAAAAATCAGAAACGGGAATGGCCTGCTGTCTGCAATCTGCAAAGCTGAACTTTCATGGCCGACCGGTCTAAACCGGTCGGACAGGGCTGGCTGACTGGTCAAGACCGGTCGGAAAAGAGGGGCCTTGCTCCAGCAGCCTCTGTAGAAGGAATAATTGTTGGCCGACCGGTCAAGACCGGTCGGACCACCTTTTGGGGCTCCTTTTTCTTTCCTTTCTTCTTTCTCTTCTTTCCTTTCTTCTTCCCTCTTTTGTTCGTCCTTTCATTTGATCTTTAAGGTATGTAAAAAGGGTCTCAAAGCATCCGAATGATGAAGTCTCTCTTTCATTCCTACAACCACAAAACTATGCATTAGATTAGCCTTTAAATCATGAAAACCATGCATGATGAGTGATGAATTGGGGTTAGAATATGCACAATTAAGAGCTCAACAATGGACATACCTTCTGAAGGAAACTTATCAAAGAACGGCTTTAATCGCTGACCATTCGCCTTAAATATGTTGTTGTTCCTTGGATTTAACAACTCGACGGTCCCATATGGGTAGACAGTTTTCACAATGTAGGGATCGGTCCATCGAGATCACAATTTTTCTGAAAATAAATGTAGGCGAGAATTATACAGAAGGACTTTTTGATTGATCGTGAATGTCTTACGAAGAATGTTCTTATCATGGAACACCTTTGTCTTGTCCTTGTAAATTCTCGCATTCTCGTATGCTTTGTTCCGGAGTTCCGCTAGTTCATTCAATTGTAGTTTGCGCAACGAGCTCGCCATGTCAAAATCAAAATTCATCTTCTTAATTGCCCAATATACCCTATGTTCCAACTCCATAGGCAGGTGACAAGCCTTCCCATAGACAAGTTTATAAGGAGACATTCCAATAGGGGTCTTAAAAGCAGTACGGTAGGCCCAAAGCACATCGGTAAGTCGAAGCGACCAATCTTGCGATCGGGGTTCACCGTTTTCTCTAAAATGTGTTTAATCTCCCTATTGGATATCTCAGCTTGTCCACTAGTTTGTGGGTGATAGGGAGTGCTCACTTTGTGTGTTACGCCATATTTCTTCATTAAGGTTTCAAATGGGCGATTACAAAAGTGAGACCCTTCATCACTTATGATGACTAAAGGTGCTCCAAACCGGGAAAGAATATTCTCTTTTAAGAAACGAATGACCGTTTTATGGTCATTATTCTGGTAAGGGATGGCCTCAACCCATTTGGATACATAGTCAACGACAAGCAAGATGTATGCGTTTCCAAAAGAAGATGGGAATGGACCCATGAAATCGATGCCCCAACAATAAAAAATTTTGATTATTAAGATGGGATTGAGTGGCATCATATTTCTATGGGAGATTCCTCCCAATTTCTAACAAGGTTCACATGTTTTGCAAAACTAATGTGTGTCTTTGAACATAGTGGGCCAATAAAACCCACATTGCAGAATTTTTGCTGCGGTGGGCCAATAAAACCCACATTTTCGCTGAAAAGTGGCCACCACATGCCTAAGAATGACAGAAGGAGATGATACTTTGTTGTTCATCATCTGGCACTGTTCGCTCGCCTCAAGTGTAAGGCTGCGATGTAGTAATAAATCTCGGTAAGACCGAGGTCGATCCACAGGGAAAGAAGTAAACAATTCCAACTACTCTAATAACTAGAATCTAAGAAGTTTAAGAAAGTAGTTTTTCACATGAAATAGGAAAATCTGAAATTAAGAAGAACTAGAGCATCAAGGATCCACTTGTAGTAGTCCAATGCCAATCCGTTCATCCAAGTACAACACAATTAGAATCAAAGTCCTATCTCTCATCTAATTGGAAGATATAACATTTAAGCACAACAATCCCACTTAAATCTGAAAATCAGATTTCTAATTCTAATGAAGCACATAGAACTTGAACTTGTAGCCTTCGGAGTAACAGCCATGCCTATGGACTATGGCATGCTCAAGGGTTACTACAATTCGAATTCAAACAACCCAATCATGGTAATCTCAGAGGATTGCAAGGAACTCATGTTCGGAGCACACAAACTCTCACAATTCATCTAAAAATCCAAACTTTATTCAAACTAGAAGTTCAAAATCCAAAATTAAGAAAATGGTACTTGAAATAAAAGAATTAAAGCATTGAAACCAACTACAAATTTCACCTCTAGCCCTAGATAAGAGGTTAGCTAAGGAAAAGTATATTAAAACTAGAACTAGAACTAAGAAACGGAAGAAAAACTAGCTGGAGGAGGCTAGGAAGCCTCCTATGACTTGAACTCCTTGCTCCCCACGTCCTTGGTTGATTTGGAATAGAAGAGAGCACCTCCTTTTATAGTGCAGCAATAGTACAGCAACATAGCAGAATTTGTTTCGCCTGGTACGGCTTAACCAATGGTCGGATTGCCTTCAAATTTGGTTTGTAGCTTCCTTGTAATGTGAGATTCCTCATAGATGATTTAGATTTCCAAGATTATCCTCTGAATGGGCCCACCAATCACATCACCGACCGCCTCTCAAAATCGCGCACTTTGGGTACCTTCAGAACCAGTCATCTTGCTTTCAACGCCCCGGAGTGTACAGAGGTCGGATTGATCTCAAATTTTGAACATTGGTAGAAAAATTCCTCCTCTACATGATGGATGAATTAGATTGTCCAAAACAATCCCAGAATGTGGTCCGAAAATTAGAACACTTAGGGCTTTTATAAACTCTGCGCAGTTGGATATTTCTGGACGGTCCATCTTTCTTCAACCGGTACGATCAAACTACACATCCTTTTGATATGAAACTTTGTGGTTATTCATATATAGATGTGGTCTAAAAGATGGTCAAAGTAGATTCTTCATATCATCAATGATGAGTCCTCTGGACCGGCCCAGAGTTGAACAGCGAAATCTGGAATTTTTTGGACAGTTCGTATTGTTTTGGCCACCACGGTCAATCCGTAGCTCCGATCGACACGAAACCACTTGGGTTAGTTCGGTGTCGAGCTCCTCTTCGACATGGATGTGTTGGATTTCCAAATATCATCAAGATGGCTTCAGAAAAGTGGTCCAAAAAACCATAAACGGGAATGGCCTGCTGTATGCAATCTGGAAGTTGAACTTTGCATGGCCGACCGGTCACGACCGGTCGGACAGGGCTGGCCGACCGGTCATGAACGGTCGGACAAAGCTGGCCTTGCTCCAGGGAGTGCATCCGACCGGTCATGACCGGTCGGGCCTTCTTGGCCGACCGGTCTTGGCCGGTCGGACCCAGTTTTGCTTGTTTTTCTTCTTTCTTTTCTTCTCTCCTTCCTCTCTCTTTGCTTTCTTCTTTCTTTGGTCCACCTTGGGCCTTCATCAAAGGCTCCAAATGGCCCCTTTTTGATCTCTAATTGAGTGAAGTCCGCTCTCATCCCTACAATCACAAAACATGCATTAGATGGGCCTTTTAATCATGAAAACCATGCATACCATGTCATGTAGTGGGCAATGCAATGTATAAATTGGAGGTTCAACAGGCACACATCTCCTTATGATTTGATTGGGACAATACTTGAATAAGTATGGGTCGTCCCATAGGAATTTTCGCACCTCAGTGAAGAATTTATCCTTATCTTGCTTTTTCCAATGTGTAGGAATTGTACCTGTAGCAAGATAGTTAGCAATGTCCGCATACTGTGGAAATTGGGAAACAACAAAAAGTTGTTCATCAGGGAACATGTCATTGATCGCGGTCATTTCATGGGAATCGGTGAGGACAAGTCGAGAGAGATGGTCAGCCACTACATTTTCTACTCCTTTCTTATCACGTATCTCTATGTCAAATTCCTGGAGTAGAAGGATCCATCTTAACAACCGTGGTTTAGCATCCTTCTTAGAGAGAAGGTACTTAAGCGCGGCATGGTCAGTGAATATGATGATCTTCGATCCAATCAAGTAGGACCTAAACTTGTCCAAGGTAAAAACTACGGCTAAAAGTTCTTTTTCTGTAGTAGTGTAGTCTTCTTGGGCTGAGTTTAAGGTTCTACTTGCATAGTAGATAACACATGTCTTCTTCTCTTTTCTTTGGCCTAGCATAGCACCAATAGCATAGTCGCTTGCATCGCACATAATTTCAAAAGGAAGGCTCCAATCAGGTGGTTACATTATGGGAGCACATGTCAACATACCTTTAAGTGTGGTAAAGGCATTTTGACAATCTTCATTCCACTCAAAAGAATTCTCCTTTTGAAGTAAGTTACATAAAGGACGAGAGAGTGAACTGAAGTCCTTTATGAATCTTCTATAAAACCTGCGTGTACCAAAAAGGACAGCACATCTCGTATGCTCTTGGGTGGTGGAAGGTTAGAGATAAGATCGATTTTCGCTTTGTCCACCTCGATTCCATTTTGTGAAACGATGTGACCAAGTACAATTCCCTTTTGAACCATAAAGTGACACTTTTGCCAATTCAGCACAAGGTTCTTCTCTTCACATCTTTTCAGCATAGATTTTAAGTGCATAAGTGTTCACTCCCCAAGTGTAGGGTTGCGAAGTAGTAATAATTCGGAAAGACCGAGTATCGTTCCCACAGAGATTTATGAATGGGTATTCTCAGAATTTGTCTAAAATAACTAATAATTAAGATCCTATTAAGAACTAAAGCTGGAAAATAATGATTTGGGTTTAAACAGTGAATGTGTAAGGTAATATCAATCTAAAAAGGCACTAGAGCGCCAAGGATCCACTTTTGACAAATTTCAATGCATCAACACAACTAGGTCTCTCATAAATCAATCGGAATCGAATTCATATCTCTATCCGATTGGAATATAGAGCAGTTAAATCAATAATTATCCAAAATAGTTGCTTATTCATTGATTTAATTCCCACATCAATGCTCAGGCATTGGGCACACACAATTGTATAGGACAAGCCTCTTTCCAATCTAGTTGAGATTCACAACCATAGCTTTCATCAAATCTTGTCACTAGACTTTATTACAACTAATAATTAGAACTCTAATTAAATCAAAATCAATCAACAAACAGCTATTCCAGATTATAACAAAAGATAAGAACTTTAGTTGAATGAGTTCCCACATGAAGATCGGGCCATTGTACACA
Organism: Liriodendron chinense; assembly: GCA_003013855.2. Taxonomy (NCBI): domain Eukaryota; kingdom Viridiplantae; phylum Streptophyta; class Magnoliopsida; order Magnoliales; family Magnoliaceae; genus Liriodendron; species Liriodendron chinense. Next base: position 1,195,347 of record PVNU02004009.1, on the reverse strand, counting down.
AGGCAATCAAAGGATCTACCATGCCCAGAGTCGATGATAGATCAATGAACTACACAAGCATAAACAATGCTCAGAAGGTAAGCTACCAAGCTTAGAATCACTAAGAATCACATGAGCCCGGAGTCATCAAGAGATCAAAGTAAAACCAAACTAGTTCTTGATTCAAACTCATATTGAACTAAAATTCTTCAATTAAAACATAAAAGGAAACCTAGGTTGCATCAATCCATAAAAAAACGAATCAAAAGCTTCACCTCTTAGCCCTAGCTAAGAAGTTTTAGTTCATCTCTAACATCCTTGACCTAGAAGCCTAAAAAACATAAAAACTACTAAAACAGGAAGAAAACTAAGAAAGCTCGAAGTAGAATCCGTCTCCTAAGCATTCCCCACGTCCTAGCCTCCTCTAGTATGAAGAGAAGAAGTCCTTTTATAGCTTGGAGGCGTCCATTATTTAAGAATCTTCCAGAATTCGCGTAAAAATACGCACTTACGTTGAGAATTTCGGCGCCCAAAATAGAAAGCTTGTTGTTTATGCATGGCCTACCGGTCTGGACCGGTCGGACTGGGCTGTCCGACTGGTCTTGACCGGTCGGACCTATCTGTTTGATAGTCCAGGGAGTGCAATAGAAGGGCGACCTGTTGGCCGACTAGTCTTGACCGATTGGACTGGCTTAGCTGACCGGTCACGACCGGTCGGACTGTGCTGTTCTCCATCTAGCAGCTTCCAATGATGTGGCCGATCGGTCACGACCGGTCGGACTGCTTTTCTTTCTCCTTTTTCTTACTTTCTTTCTTCTTTTCTTTCTTTTCTTTTCTCTCCTTGCTTTCTTCTTTCTTTGGCCCACCTTGGGTCTTCATCCAAGGCTCCTAAATAAACCCTTTTGGTTTCCTATTGGGTGAAGTCCACTCTTATCCCTGCAATCACAAAACATGCATTGAATTAGTCCTTTAAACATGTAAACCATGCATAATGAGTGATGAATTGGGGTTAGAATATGCACAATTAAGAGCTCAACACACACCCCAACCAGCATTTTGCTAGTCCCGAGCAAAACATGCGTGAAACAAGTTTCATCCTCCAAAACCTAACTCTCCTCTAGAAACTATTCTTCTATACATCCCAAGACACACAAGCGTAAAAATCAGAAAAATTAGGTGATATAGGTTGAAACCTTAAACTCTCAAAACATAATAAGTGTCCATATGAAATACCCGCTGATTGATTGATGAATAGAAAAACTTGAATGAATTCAACCTAGTGTGCATAGTGAAAGTTCATCTCATGAGTTTCCGGGATTATCTTGTTCATAGATCAACTAAACTATAGATCTCAAGGTGTATAGAGCAACAACAAGCCTATGATAGGAATTTGCCTTACTGTCCTTCCGACGGCTTTCACACTACGTCCCATTTTCGGCTTTGGTTATGAGTAGACCATCCCCCAGTTGGTAGTAAGTACCCTAATCGGAATTTTCCACCATTTTTCGATCATTCCCAATTTTCATCCTTCCTTTCCTTTTTCTTTTACATTAGATAGGATTTTTAGAAATCCATATCTTTCGTTATTTTCCCACGGACAAGGATGGACAAAGTACCCCGGCTTGGTTTCTCAATACCTCAAATCTAAGTCTAGTTAATCCATAAATCACATAATCCTTTCAAATCATGAAAATCGTGTAATGTGAACTAGGTGTAAATGTGTTCAAATTTTCTATCTATCATAAAAATAGGGGAATTCACATATAAAACCATTATATTAAGAGAAATTCAAAGCTTGCAACATCCCTCACTTCGTATCTCCTCTTCTTATACTCATATCATCTCAAATGCATAGAATTAAAGTTTTCTAAAAGAGTTTTGAATTTTAGAAAAATCAAAAAAATTTCTACATCATTGCTCGAAATGTCACAAAAGCTAGTAGATTCATTTAAGGAATCTCTCACCCCCCAACCAAAACTTTACATTGTCCTCAATGTAAGAAAGTATACAATGAATGCAGCACATGAGAACAATGCCAAAATAAAAAGGGAGTGAGAAAGAGAGATATCACCTGAGGAATATATTTCATGGCAAGATTAGCTTTTGGAGATAGATTACTTCACAAATAAATCAACTGATCAAAGCAAATCCTAATGGGAAATCATTCTAGGAAACTATTTAAAATCATCCTTCGTCAGACTAGGAGGTTAATCCCAACAACTCATCCAAAAGCATAAAGTTAAGCAGAATCATTAGATGGATCAAAAGGTTTCGCAATAAAGTCATCCAATATCTTGCTTTACAATATACATGTGTGTGAGTGATCCAGATAAGCCACTGAAAATCTCAAAAAGTAATTTCAGCGGGTTCCTTAATGTGTTTACTACATGTATAAGAGGAGACAACATAATATTTATCAGAAAAAATATGTCTCCATTCAGACTTACCTGGGCATTGATATTGCAAGTATAGATCATCCCAGGATTGGTGGAGTTCGGTATGCATGATCCACAAAGGTGTGGAAATATGAATTGATTTCTCAGCACAACAAAGTGTTGTTTCCACATCCTTCTCTCGGCTAACGTCATATGCCGATACCGACTCTAAAATTGTGACCATATCCCTTATCGTATCATCGTTCTTATCAAGGAAGTAAGTCACGTCTTTGTCTAAGTGACCATAGTAAAAAGGTGAGAGAGACTCATCTTCCACAATAGAATTGATCATGTTTATTTCGTGGACCTCCTCATTTTCATCCTCTTGTTGGTTGCCAATATTGAAAGCATTCAACTCAATTGTCATATTGCCAAAAGACATTTGTATGACCCCACTCCTACAATTGATGATAGCGTTTGATGTAGCTAGGAATGGGCGGCTAAGTATGACAGGAATTTGGGGGCCAATATTAACCATGGGTCGTGTGTCCAAGACAATAAAGTCCACCGAGTAGTAAACCTTGTCAACTTGGACAAGGACGTCCTCAATCACCCCTCTCAGAATATGAATCAATCGGTCAGCAAGTTGTAATGTCGTTTTGGTGGGTTTAATTCACCTAAACCCAATTGTTCATAGACCGAAAAGGGGATTAAGTTCACACTTGCCCCTAAATCGAGTAAAGCATGTTTCACCCGGTAATCTCCAATTACGCATGATATTGTCGGACAACCGGGATCTTTGTATTTCTTGGGCATCCCGTGGTTGATAATGGCACTTACATTCTCTGTCAAAAATGCCTTCTTTTGCACATGTATTTTTCTTTTAACCGTGCAAAGGTCTTTTAAAAATTTAGTATATGATGGTATTTATTTAATGACATCCAACAATGGGATATTGATTTTGACTTGCTTGAAAACCTCCAAAAATTCCTGATATTTATCTTAAGGTTTCTAAAATCAAGCGTTAGGGGAATGGAGCAACGGGCCTATATTCTTTCAATGGCTCTTTTTCATTCATGGCGGTGCTAGGTCCATCATCCTCTTTGGAAGATACCTGATCATTAGGCATTGAGGCCTTCACTGGGTCAGATTTTTCAATAATTTTACCACTTCTAAGAGTGGTGATGGCCTTAGCACGTTCCATGTGTTGGTTAGAGGAACTAGGCACGCTTATTTCGCATTGTGATTTCGGATTTGGTATGGGTTGGGTTGGAAGAATCCCTTCCCTTACGTTTAAGCGAGCCTTGATTTCCTCCACTGAATTTTTAAGCTCAAGCATTATCGTATGGTTGGATTGATTTATTTGAGCTTGACCTTCCATGAATGCTTTCAATGTATCCTCTATAGGCATTTGAGGTGGGACCATAGGAAATTGCATTGGGGGCCCCTTTTGAGGATTATTTTGGTTAGTTCCATTCGCGCAATTGAAGTTAGGGTTGTTTCTCCAACTAGAATTATTCGTGTTTGAACTTGGAGTACTAAAAGGTCATTGATAACTATTCAAAGCATTCGATTGTTCATATAAAAGTTCTCGAAATGCATAAATTGTTGGACAATCTGGCGTTTGATGCACATTGGAAGCACAAATACCACAAATAGTTTTAACAATCCCCCTTTGTTGGGTTGTGTCCACTTTCCTTAATTCCATCTCCTCAACCTTTCGTGTGAGATTAGCCACTCTAGAACCTAGATCATCTTTCTCATTTAAAACATAAATTTCTCCCTTTTCCTTGGCTTGGGGTTGTTTTGAACTTGTTGGCTTAGATGTATCCCATGCTTGTGTGTTTTCAGCCAACATGCCAAAATAATCACAAGCTTCCTCCATTTCCTTGTTCATGAACTCCCCATTGCACATCATCTCCACAAATTGGTGCATGGTTGAGTTTAATCCATCATAGAAGAAACTAATCAACGTCCACCGTTCATAGCCATGATGTGGGCATGCGTTTAATAGCTCATTATACCTTTCCCAACATTGAAAAAAAATTCATCTTCTTTTTGGGCGAAGTTCATTATGGCCCTTCTTAGTGCCTTGGTTTGATGAGTAGGGAAGAATTTTTTTAGAAACTCCCGAGTCATCTCAGCCCATGTCCCAATAGACCTTGGCCTTAAGGAATGTAGCCATGATTTGGCCTTCTCTTTCAAGGAGAAAGGAAATAATTTAAGTTTTATAATATCCTTGGTTACATTGTCATAGTTTATTGTGGCGATAACCTCTTCGAACTCTTTAATGTGTAGATAAGCGCTTTCAGAGTCAAGCCCATGGAATCTAGGAAGAAGTTGGATCAACCCCGGTTTAAAATCAATATTTCCCACATTGTGAGGGAAAATTATACAAGAGGGAGTACTCATCCTAGTTAGTTGTAAATAGTGACGTAAAGTTCTAAGTTTAGGTACATCCCCTACTTCATTCTCATCCAATTCAGTAAAGTTTTGGGCTTGATTTTGATGTTAATTAGCCCCTTGATTTGGTTGATTTTCAGCCATCTCTCTAGTAATTTTAGGAAACTTTTGACGTGTTCTAGCACAAGGCTCTCTATCAATCCCTTCAACAATTACTCCGTCACGAATGAGTCGGTTATTAGAATCCCGAGCCCAATGTGGCATGCAAATCCAAAAAGAATGAAACAAAAAGGAAAAAGAATTATTCCTTCCTTTCTTTACTCTTCTCTAAGACTGAAGCACAAGGTGTCTTGCAATGGCTAAGCCAGAAGCAAGGATAGAGACCGATTTCTCCTGGTCAATAGGGGTTCAGAGAACTCCCCACCCACTCTTTGAGTCTTTTGAGAAAAGTGCAGAAAAAGAAGAAAGAGGAATAGGTTTGAGAAGAGAAATCTCTGAGCACAAGGTGATCCAAGACGGCAGTGCCGACCAATAGGAATCAAGGTGGCACAAGGCCAACCTATCAGAGATCCAAGAGGAGTCTCCACCCACTCTACAAGAGATGAATATGGTAGGAATGAGTAGGAGAAGAAGAAGAGTAAGGTTAGAAAGATAGAACCTGATTTGGCACTTGAGATTCCTACTTCTTCTTCAACTTCCTAAAAATCCTTGAAGTAGATCTATGTTAGAATCCTGAAAAATAAAAACAAACTAAGTTAGTATCCTGAAATTAAAAGAAAATTTAGCCTAGAAAGCAAAACAAATCCTAAACCTATCTTAACACAATCTCAACTAAAAGCTATCTCAGTTAATTCTAAAAATATCGCATAGAAATCCCCAACAGCGGCGCCAAAAACTTGTTCACTCCCTAAGTGTAGGGTTGCGAAGTCGTAATAATTCGAAAAGACCATGTATCGTTCCCACAGAGATTTATGAATGGGTATTCTCAGAATTTGTTTAAAATAACTAATAATTAAGATCCTATTAAGAACTAAAGCTGGAAAATAATGATTTGGGTTTAAACACTGAATGTGTAAGGTAATATTAATCTAAAAAGGCACTAGAGTGCCAAGGATCCACTTTTGACAAGTTTCAATGCATCAACACAACTAGGTCTCTCATAACTCAATCGGAATCGAATTCATATCTCTATCCGATCGGAATATAGAGCAGTTAAATAAACAATTATCCAAAACAGTTGCTTATTCATTGATTCAATTCCCACATCAATGCTCAGGCCTTGGGCACACTCAATTGTGTAGGCCAAGCCTCTTTCCAATCTAGTTGAGATTCACAACCATAGCTTTCATCAAATCTTATCACTAGACTTGATTACAACTAATGATTAGAACTCTAATGAATCAAAATCAATCAACAAACAGTTATTCCAGATTATAACAAAAGATAAGAACTTTAATTGAATGAGTTCCCACATGAAGATCGGGCCATTGTACACAAGGCAATCAAAGGATCCACCATGCCCGGAGTCGTTGATAGATCAATGAACTACACAAGCATAAACAATGCTCATAAGGTAAGCTACCAAGCTTAGAATCACTAAGAATCACATGAGCCCGGAGTCATCAAGAGATCAAAGTAAAACCAAACTAGTACTTGATTCAAACTCATATTGAACTAAAATTCTTCAATTAAAACATAAAAGGAAACCTAGGTTGCATCAATCCATAAAAAATGAATCAAAAGCTTCACCTCTTAGCCCTAGCTAAGAGGTTTTAGTTCATCTCTAACATCATTGAACTAGAAGCCTCAAAAACATAAAAACTACTAAAACAAGAAGAAAACTAAGAAAGCTGCGAAGTAGAATCCGTCTCCTAAGCATTCCCACGTCCTAGGCTCCTCTAGTATGAAGAGAAGAAGTCCTTTTATATCTTGGAGGCGTCCATTGCGTAAGAATCTTCCAGAATTCGCATAGAAATACGCACTTGCGCAGAGAATTTCGGCACCCAAAATAGAAAGCTTGCTGTTTACGCATGGCCGACCGGTCTAGACTGGTTAAACTGGGCTGTCCGACCGGTCTTGACCGGTTGGACCTCTCTGTTTGATAGTCTAGGGAGTGCAATAGAAGGGCGACCTGTTGGCCGACCGGTCTTGACCGGTCGGACTGGCTTAGCCGACCGGTCATGACCGGTCAGGTTTCCTTGGCCGACCGGTCAAGACCGGTCGGAGTGCTTTTCTTTCTCGTTTTTCTTACTTTCTTTCTTCTTTTCTTTCTTTTCTTTTCTCTCCTTGCTTTCTTCTCTCTTTGGCCCACCTTGGGTCATCATCCAAGGCTCCTAAATAAACCCTTTTGTTTTGCTATTGGGTGAAGTCCACTCTTATCCCTGCAATCACAAAACATGCATTGAATTAGTCCTTTAAACATGTAAACCGTGCATAATGAGTGATGAATTGGGGTTAAAATATGCACAATTAAGACCTCAACAACAAGGCACTCATCAAAGCTACAACCAAATATTGAGAAGTCATCCATGAAGACTTCGAGAATTGTCCCCACCATATCAGAAAAGATACTCATCATACATCGCTGAAAAGTGGCAGGGGCATTGCATAGCCCAAACGGCATCCGTCGATAGGTGAAGGTGCCGAATGGACATGTGAATGTACTCTTTTCTTGGTCTTCACGGGCGATCTCTATTTGGTTGTACCCTGAATAGCCATCAAGGAAGCAAAAATGGGAATGACCAGTCAACCTTTCTAAAATTTGATCAACAAACGGTAGGGGGAAGTGGTCTTTCCTCGTGACAGTGTTTAGCTTCCTATGGTCAATGCACATTCTCCAACTGGTAGTGACTCTGGTTGGTACAAGTTCATTATTGGCATTGGGTACGATGGTTATTTCGGATTTCTTAGGCACCACTTGAGTTGGACTCACCCATTGACTATCGGATATTGGGTAGATAAACCCACATCCAATAGTTTTACCACTTCGGCCTTAACCACTTCGTTCATGTTTGGAATGAGTCGTCTTTGTGGTTGCCTAGATGTCTTCGCATTCTCCTCAAGGTGTATGCGATGAGTACAAATCAGTGGGTCTATGCCTGTGAGATCCGCAATCGACCACCCAATGACACTCTTGTGCTCTAATACAGTGGCCATTAGCCTATGTTGAACCTCCAATTTATACATTGCATTGCCCAGTACATCACATTATATGCACGGTTTTCATGCTTAAAAGGCCTATCTAATGCATGTTTTGTGATTTCAGGAATGAGAGCGGAATTCACCCAATTGGTGACTAAAAAGAGCCATTTGAAGCCATTGGATGAAGAAGGAAGAAGGACCAAAGAAAGTAGAAAGAGAGGAGAAGAAAGGAAGAAAGAAGCAAAAGGAGAAAGCAGGAAACAGAGGCCAAGACCGATCGTGCGACCGGTTGTCCATCGCCAGGACCAGTCGTTCGATTGGTCCGATTGTTTGCAGAAGAAGAAGTTTTTCACAGAGGCCACTGGACCATTCACGACCGGTCGTGCGACCGGTCGTCCGATGCCCAGACCGGTCGTGCGACCGGTTCTTGCATTAAAAATTAAAAATCAAATTTTGACAAAAACTCGCTGGACTATTTTTGGACGTTTTACGACCGGTCGTGCGACCGGTCGTCAGGGAGCTCAGATCGGTCGTGCGACCGGTCGTCTACGTAATAAAGCTTCCCCGTGAAGCTCCGAGATTTTCTACGCAGTGCGTAACCTTATGCAATTTCTGAATGTTTCCGACACAAGGGGCTTCCACACTATAAAAGGACACCTAGGGGCTCTTCCTAAATCATCATAGAAGCCAAGGAAGGTCGTGGGAGAAGACAGAAGTCGTCATGAAGCGTCAGCAACCCTCCAATTTTCAGTTTTTCTAGTTTTTATGCTTTCTTATTTGAGTTCTAGTTGTAGTATGACAATGCTCGGCTAGAGTCTCTCAGCTAAGGCTGAGAGGTGAAGCTTGTAGCTAATTTCATGTTTAATTCAAGTTAATTCAAGTAATTTTCAATTCAAGTTTGGATTTTGCATATTCTAGTTCTTCTAGTTGGTAGTTTGAGATGTTTTATGAGAGTTCATGTGCTCCGGACATGAATTCCTTGCAATTCTCTGAGATTATCATATGTTGTGGTGTTTAGATTCGAATTATAGTAATCCTTGAGCAAGCCATAGTCCATAGGCATGGCTGTTACTCCGAAGGCTATGATTTTGAATTCTACATTGATTGAATGGGACTAGAACTTGGAAGTTCAACTTGAATGGAATTGAATGTGTTTGAATGCTTTATTTTCCAACTAGATGAGAGATAGGACTTCAAATCTAGTTGTGCTCTATACTTGGATTGATTGGATTGACATGGGATTGCTACAAGTGGATCCTTGAATGCCTTAGTACCTTAAATTACTGGTTTTCATTAAGTTACTGTTTTAGTTTAATTATTCAATTGAATGCTCATATCTATTGCAAACTGAGTTGTTGGAATAGTCTGGAAGTTGTTTCTAATTCCTTGTGGATCGACCTCGGTCTTACCGAGATTTATTACTACATCGCAGCCTTACACTTGAGGCGAGTGAACAAGTTTTTGGTGCTGTTGCCGGGGAATTTAGATAACTGTTTTCGAATTGTTTTAGTGGCTGTAGAAGTAGAAGTAGATAGGTTTTCTGATTTTTTTTAGAACTAACAAACTGTTTTGCTTTGTAGGATTTCTTCTCTAGTTAAAAGCACATCAGGTGATACCTTTCTAACTTAGCTTTTTATAGATTTTCTATTTTCAGATTAATTTCAGATTTCTAGGATTTAGGATTAGTTTGTTTTTGGTTGAGTGGTCTATGTCCCATTGGGAGCGTAACCGCTCAAATCGTCTCCAATCTGAAGGTGGTTTAGTTGGACCATTGTCAGTCCATAGACGAGTCTGAAATTACCAAGAGCATTGTGAAAGTTTGGGGAGTATGGATCAAACACCTTTAAGGAATCCTCCCCCCTACTCCAACTGCAATCGCAAATCAAGCGGGAGTAGGAGAGAATGAGGTACATAACGTTCCTCCAATGAGATCACTGCGGGATTACCTACAACCAGCCCGTGCAATTGCACCCTCTTGCGTGGTTCTACCACCAAACGGGGGAAACATTGATATAAAGCCCGGTGTAATTCAACTTATACCAAAGTTCCATGGGCTAGACTCTGACCGCCCGTATCTGCACTTGAAAGAATTTGAAGAAGTGGTGGCTACCTTGCAGTACACAAATGTTTTAGAAGATACTACTAGACTTAAACTTTTTCCCTTTTCATTGAAAGAAAGAGCCAAAGATTGGCTTCACTCACTTAGACCACATTCGATTGGGTCATGGAATGAGATGACCCGGGAATTCTTGAAAAAGTTCTTCCCGGCTCATAAAACGAACACCCTTCGAAGAGCCATAATGAATTTCTCGGTTAAAGAGGGTGAATCTTTCTTTCAATGTTTGGAGAGATTTAAGGACCTCCTACTTGCTTGCCCACATCATGGTTATGAGAGTTGGCGAATTATAAATTTTTTCAATGATGGATTAAGTTCCAATATGCGCCAATTTGTAGAGATGATGTGCAATGGCGAGTTTATGAGCAAAAAATCCAGATGAGGCTTGGAGTTATTTGGACAAGTTGGCTGAAAATGCCCAATCTTGGGATACCTCGGATAAACCCAATAACCCCAAGCCTATTCAAGAGAAAGAGAAAGGAGGGATGTATATCCTCAAGGAGGAAGACGACGTGAATGCAAGGATAGCCAACCTCACAAGGAAGGTCGAGGCCATGGAACTTAGTAAAAGTGGAGTTCCAAAGTCCAATGAAGCTATTGAAACCATATGTGGGATTTGTCTCACCAATTTACACGCTACGCAACATTGTCCCACAATTCCTGCATTTCAAGAGGTATTACATGAACATGCAAATGCCACATATGGGTATCAACGGCCTTTCAATAGACCGGTGGGTAATACGTACAATGACAGTTGGAAGAACCACCCAAATTTTAGTTGGAAGAATGCTCCTACGGGCAATCCTACCAACTCTCAAGGAGGGCCACCCATGCAAAATATGGCCCCACCTCAGTTCTTAATGGAGGATACCTTGAAAGCGTTTATACAAGGGCAAACGCAAATCAACCAAACGAATCAGCAAATGTTCCAAGAGCTTAAAGTCTCGATTGATGAGATTAAGGGACGCTTGAATGCTAGGGAAGGGACCTTTTTGGCCCAACCTCAGCCCAATCCAAAGCAAGTACATGAAGTGAGCACTCCTAATCCTTCCAACCAACACATGGAGCAAGCCAAATCCATCACCACTCTTAGAAGTGGTAAATAAATTAACAAATCTATTCCGGTGAAGGCCGACAAGCCTAATGATCCAGTAAATTTTGAGGATGAGGATGGATCTAACTCAGCCACACAAAAATCGGAACGAATTTACAAGCCCGTGGCACCATTCCCTTCGAGATTGGTTGCCCCAAAATCTCTTCTAAACTCTCATGATATTCTAGAGATTTTCCGACAAGTCAAGATTAACATTCCTTTGCTTGATGCCATCAAACAAATCCCCTCTTATGCCAAGTTTCTAAAAGACCTATGCACAACAAAACACAAATATAATGTGCAGCAAAAGGCCTTCTTAAATGAGCAAGTGAGTGCCATTCTCACTCAAAAGAGCCCCCCAAAATTCAAAGATCCCGATAGTCCCACCGTCTCATGTATTATTGGAGACTACCGGATTGAGCGTGCGTTGCTAGATTTGGGGGCGAGTGTGAACTTGATCCCATACTCGGTATATAAGCAATTGGATCTTGGTGAATTAAAACCCACCAAAACCACGTTGCAACTCACTGATAGATCTATCCGTGTACCGAGGGGGATAGTTGAGGATGTTCTAGTCCAAGTTGACAAATTCTACTACCCGGTAGACTTTATCATCTTGGACACACAACCGGTTTTGGATGCTAACACTCAAATACCGGTGATATTAGGCCTCCCATTCCTTGCCACATCAAACACAATCATCAATTGTCGGAATGGAGTTATTCAAATGTCTTTTGGGAACATGACGTTGGAGGTGAATGTGTTCCACTTAAGCAAAAGGCATAGGGATGATGATGATGTCCACGAGGTTGATTTGATTGATTTAATCGTGGAAGAAGAGTTCGCTTTAAGGCAGAATTTTGATCCTCTAGATGTTGTTAGCTTTGATCCCTTTGAGGATTGGGACGACAATGATGGTCCTCATGAGGTAAACATGATAGAATCCATGGATAATGGGGGGTTTTTCCAACAAGATCTACCTGAAAGTTTGGAGACATATTTGACACATTTTAAGGATGAATCTAATTCTCATTTTATTAAGACCTTGGAAGTGTCAATTTCTGAAAATTCATTTAACAAGTCACCAATTTTTGAGTTACACAAATTTGTTGTGCAGGATTTGGAAGAGTTGGTGCTTGACTTGCCTACAGAGAGGCCAATTTCTGAAAGTGTAGAGGTTGAGGACCTACTCCAACCTACACAAAATTCTGAGAAGGAGGAAGACATAAAGGGTCCAAATCTGAAAATTTCCTCCGATGAGGTCTCTTATACACTTGAGGAATGCCTAACGTACTTTGAGGATTGGGATGATCCCATGATTCAGGACATTGTACATGCTTTGAGAGAGACCTCCCCAATGCCTAAAAAGTTTCCTTCCACAGAACACCAAACTGAAAATTCAATTGTGGAATCACCAGTGAAATCTGATTTTGTGGAGATCATATTGACTTGTGAAAAAGAAATACAAGTCTCCACATCTCTTTGGTTTGTTCAAACCGAAGAACACTTCTGGGATGATCCATATTTGAATAATTTTTGCCCAGACAAGAAGGAAAGGAGATCCATATTCAATGATTTCCAACCAATGCAATTCTCCTTTCCTAGTACATGTGACAATTGGATTGAAGAACCCGCTGAAATTTTTCAGCAGGATTTTCGATGGGTTAGACTGGTTGATGTCACCAATGTACTTTCCAAAGCAGGATGGTGGTTAGTTCTACTGAAAAATTTGTTACACCACTTGATGATCCTATTCAACTTTGTCCTTTTGGATGTTATCATGATAATTGATCTCCTAGTCTGATGGAGATCCTCTTTTTACAAGGACGAGTTAGTTATCTTTATTGCTTTCCGTATATTAGGTTTAGTTTATCTAGTTTTATTGTTTTAAGTAGTTTTAGTTGTTGGGTTGTAGACGTCCATGATCGCTCTCTCAGGTACTATTGTTCTCCCTCTCTCATACTTTACCATTGCTCTCATGTTCATGCTCATTGCATATTTTTTTTACATTGAGGACAATACAAAATTTGGTTGGGGGGTGAGATGAGATTCTTCATCTAGCATGATGCAACATTTCGAGCCTCATATGCGCAAATTTTTTTGAATTTTCTAAAAATTCAAAACTCTTTTAAAAAACCTTATTTCCATGCTGTTAATGTCAGATTTTGTAACAGGATCCTCCGGATGTCCACCTTCTCTCCAACAGAGATTTCCTCCGCCAAACCTGAAAGAAGACAGACAGCAACTAAGGGTGGCTGGGGTCCAGCCGTTAGCCCTCTGATGCTTAAGTCAGGCCAAAGCAAGAAGAAGAGTAGCCAGGCAAAACGGGACAGAGATCGAATATTTTGTACCTTTCTCTTAATGGAGTCACCTCTTTATATAGATCTGGAGCCATCCAATCTGTCACGTAAGATATCGAGATCCCGTTGATTTCGTGTACGATACCGAGATACCGCTGATTTCGTGGGATAAGATCCTTATCTTTAGAGGCGAGATCTAACCCGATGACTTATTTCGGCAATCACGTTCCTTAATGGCAATCCCTTGAGATCCGGAACCACCAGAGAAGATAATCCAAAACTGACCTATACGGGCTGCCGGTAGGCGTAGTAATAGCGCTGATCGCTCATGTAGAGCTGGAAACCGTAGTTGTAGTCATAGCCAGCGAAAAGGAAGGAGACGCCGACAGGACGGAAACCACCGAACTGGGTGTAGCCCTGCCTGGCATCGCAGAGGGATTGAACAAGCTGCTCGACGGGAATCGGGTGCTGGTACTGAAGGCTAAGAGGTGTCACCGCGAAAAAGCTGTTCGCATGTTGGAATATGGTCGCGAGTCCAAGTGCTCGCTCATTTAGACGTAACACCTTTCAACGACTTGCGAGAAGGTCTGCTCGCGAATTTTGCTTTGCCGTATTTGACTATTGGCTATGAGAACTCGAGACTTGTGAATAGTTGCTCCGCATTTATCAATCCTGCGACTCTCGCTCACATGATCTCGAGAGTCGAAATGGGCGTCCCGCACTTACCCAATCTGCGACTCATGATCAGATGATCTCGAGAGTCCAATGGGTACTTCCGTATTTACCCGATCTGCGACTCTCGATCAGATGATCTCGAGAGTCTAATGGGTACTTCCGTACTTTACCGATCTGCGACACTCGATCAGATGATCTCGTGAGTCGAATGGGCGACCGTGTACAATCTTAATAGCTGAGTTGGATCTCCATTATTTTACCTATAACAGATGCCCCCCAAGTCCTTGCTGCCAAGAATTTTGATGGGAAGGACTTAGCTCACTACCACACGTAACCGCCCGCTGCCTTCATCGTGAACGGAACCTCACATGATGGGCTGGAATTAATGAGCGCCAGCTTTCCGCAGCCTTTCCGCAGACAGAAAATGAAGGGGCGCTCGCCACGTGTTTGAGGAGTTAATGGGCATGCCTGCTCGAGTGCTGCGCCGAAGGAGGGACTGCCACGTATCACCAGATGCGGCGGAATGATTGCCTATAAATATACGGAGTCCGCCATTCCTCTATTTTTCTACAGAAGTTTTTTCGAAGAAAAAGAATTCTCGCGTCATCTCCATTTTCATCTTCTCCCTTCGGTGTTTCTTCCTCTTTCTTTCTGTTTACTTGGGTATATTTCCTTTTTCTTTTCTTTTTATCTTCTCATGGCTGGGAACTCTGACGAGACCACCGTCCCGCTAGGTGATGCTACTACCGGAATCCTCTGCTTCTAGCAGTGCGAGGGTTCCAGCAGGGAGATACACAACAGCCGGATATCCTTCTGTTTTATCGGAGGACCGACTGACTGAGTTACGGGAGAGATACCTGATCCCCGACTCAGTCACTCTCTGATTGCCCGGAGATGAAGAGACACCAGATTCCCCTCCCCCAGGATGCGTAGCTTTTTATGAGTACCAGCTCATCCTGGGGGTACGCCTCCCCCTCCATCCCTTCATACGCGACGTACTCCGGTGTTATAAGATTGCCCCCGGGCAACTCATTGTGAACGGATGGAGGGTAGTCCTGGGTTCCTTTGCCCTCTAGGCTCAGGCCGGCAACGGGGAGCTTACAGCGGAGGAATTCCTCCGCATGTTCCGTCTAAAGAAAGCACCATCCAGCGAAGGCTGGTATTACCTGTGCTTACTGGCACCGGGATAACTTCGTGCTGGGGAAGCCCTCCTCGAACTATCCCGGCTGGAGGAAGCGGTGGTTCTATGCTTCCGGGAACTAGGAGTCTGCCTCCTCCAGGGGTCCAGGAGTGACCCATTTTTTCTGTGAAGGTAGGCACAGTCTCGCATTGTGCAATTTTCTCCAGTTATGGTTTCTAGGGTTTTATTCATTTTTTGACCCTTGTTCGTGCTCGCAGGTATCCCGGCCTTAAGAAAACCAAATCTAAAGGGGGGAATCGACGAGAAAATAGTAAAGGTGTACAAGGTGCCTGTTGGTGATAGGCACATCGAGGCTTGCTTATCTCCTTCAGCGACTTGCAGCAGCGGGCCTAATATCCAGAAGAGAGGTTGAGATGACGAAGGGCACAAGCTCCAAGAGGCAGAAGAGAACACCTACCGAACCATCTCAATCATCCATCCGCACGGGTAGCGATCAGCCTGCCCCTCCCGCGAGCATGGCGGGGGCCTCGGCTGGGCCCACTATTCCCTCACTGGTGGTCGCACCTGGACCGCCAGTGATTAACATTGCTGACAATTCCCCGGATGGGGCGGGGTCCGGCTGCCCCCCAGCTGAAGAGGCTCGAGAGCAGATAGAGCCTCAAGAGCCGGCTCCTGCTCGCGAACTGATCCTTGCTGCCGAGCAGGGACCTGCTCGCGAGTCGATGCTTCCACCTCGCGAGCCGGCCGGGTTGGTCGTTGCCCAACCGTCAGGGAGCGGGACATATTCTATTCCCCGCCACCTCCATCCAGTATGTAAATTTTTATTCGAGAACGTCCCCCCCCAAGCCTTCGGCTCTCTTCCCGAGCCAAGCCCTGAGAACCTTTTCCTCGAAGCGGGGGTGAGGATGGTTCAGGTGAGACTCTGCCAAGACCTGCTTTAATCTGTTATTACGTTCCAGAATACTTTCTCACATTTTTCATTACTTTTGCAGGGCTTAGATCTTATCCTGTGAATGAGGCATGATATCGTTGCCGCCCGTCGCGTGATAGATGAAGCTGAGGGGAAGAGGACTGCCTTGGAGAAGGCAGTTCAAGGAAGAGATCAGCTGCTCAAGGCCCGTGAGGCGGTGATCGCGAAGAGAGATGAGGAGAAGAAGATCCTCATCGAGAAAATCCAAGTCCTGACCGGCAGGTATCAGGCCTTGGACTCAGACTTCGTGAAGCTCACGGGTTTGAAGGAGAAGGCTGAGAGAGAGAGGGAGATCTTTCGCCAAGACAAGATCTCGTTGTAGGAGCGGTTTGCGGAGGCCAGGTCACAGCTCAAGGAGGCCAACGACAACCTGGACAAGGAGCGCTCCGCTCTTGCACAGCTCAAGGATGACTCGATCCACTGGGACGAGGAGAAAGTCGCCCTTGTAAAAATGCTCTCGGAGGAAGGTCCTCGGGCAATTTCCGAGTTCCGGACTTCGCTGCTATATGACGACGAAAGATACGAGTCGTATGATGCTGGTCGCGACTTTGCGCTAAGAGTAGTGCAACGAATGATCCCATCCTTTGATATGGGGGAATTTGGTTGAGTCGCGACCATCATAGCTGCAGAAGAGCAAGCTGCTGCTGAGAACGAGGTGACTGAAGCCACGCAAGCTGGAGGGGCTCCAGAAATGGGCCCTGAAGTCGAGAGCACAGTTCCTCCAAGAGATTGATCTTCTTTTTGTTTTCCTCTCTTGTACTCGCGAGCATATATTGTAAACATTTATCATCAATGAAAAGATATTTTTTTTGGAAGTGTTGTTCTTCTTGTTTACTCTTTCCCTTTCATGCAATGAATGCCTTCTCGTTCTTGTTTACTTTCTTTTCGTGCACTGAATGCCCTCTTGTTGCAATGAGTTATGCTCAACCCGGGGGGTCGTAGCGACCATGCCCTCGTGGAGATAGACTGATCTATCGATTGAGAGAATGTGCTCAATCCAGGGGGTCGTAGTGACCAAACCCTCGTGGAGATAGACTGATCTATCGATTAATGTGCTCAATCCTGGGGGTTGTAGCGACCAAACCCTCGTGGAGATAGACTGATCTATCGATTGAGACTCCAAGTTTGCCTCCAAGTTTACCAAGGGTATGAAGGTCATCCATAAAATGGAACTGCGACCATCCTAGGTGAATTTAACCCTACCAAAGGTAGGCGATTGGCCAAGGGATTGTATGCATCCTCTTCAGGGCTATTCAGATCCAAGTTAATTGAGTAGCGACCAAAAGATATCTTTCACTTTATTCATAAAAAGTTGTTTATGAACTACATCAAATCTAGGGGTAATATCGTAGCAAATGCTCCACGTGCCAAGGGCGACGTACGGGATTCCCTTGCATGTCTTCAAGATAATAAGTACCGGGTCGCACAATCCTAATAACCCGAATGGGTCTTCCCAATTTGGATCCAACGAACGAGCGGGAACTCCGAGTTTTTGCCTCAGGACCAAATCTCCGGGCTGGAAGGATCTAGGCCGAACCCTAGCATTTCGATAACGAGCAATACGTTGTTGATATGCTGCCACTCGTACTTGGGAAGCATTTCTTCGTTCTTCCAAGAGATCGAGATGAAGTCGGAGGTTTTCCTGATTACTCGCGGGGTCATACTGCTCGATCCGATACGAGGGCACTTGAATTTCCACTGGTACCACTGCGTCGACACCAAAAGCTAAGGAGAAAGGGGTTTCTCCTGTTGATGTACAAGCCGTGGTTCTATATGCCCATAATACTTCTGGCAGAAGTTCTGGCCACACCCCTTTATATTCACCTAGCTTGGTCTTTAAATGGTGCTTGATGATCTTATTCACTGCCTCGACCTACCCATTCGCCTGAGGATGATATGGAGAAGTGCGGAGATTACGTATCTTCCATTTTTCACAAAATTCATCAAAGGCTGCGTTGTCGATCTGCGTTCCGTTATCGGTAATTATAGTGTGAGGAAGTCCGAAACGGCATATGATATTTCTCCATATAAACTTAGTAGTTTGTTTCTCAGTAATCTTGGCTAATGGTTCTGCCTCGGCCCATTTGGTGAAATAATCAACCGCCACGATCGCGAACCTATTTTGTCCCTTTCCCATGGGTAAGGGCCCGATGATATCGACCCCCCACTGAGCGAAAGGCCAAGGGCTATCAACTGGAGTCATCCGCTCGGACGGTACATGAGGTATAGGTGAATATCGTTGGCACTTATCACATTTTTTAGAAAATTCAATTGCGTCTGCTTTCATAGTGGGCCAATAATATCCTTGCCTCATCGCCTTATACGCTAAGGATCGCCCCCTGGGGTGATTACCACATGCCCCCTGGTGCATCTCATCTAGGATATGAAGTGCTTCTTCTGGATGAAGACACCTTAAATAACGCAAGGAGAAACTTTTTCGCAACAATATTCCATCTTGCAAGGTGTACCTGGCAGCTCGAAGCCGAATTTGTCTTGCAGCTTTCTTGTCGTCTGGTAGGTATCCGTCTCTGAGATAAAGGATGATGGGATCCATCCAGCATGGAGACGATTGTACCGATATTACTTGCTCGAGAGTTGCGCGGTCGATACTTAGGTTCTGACGATGCTCGATGGGGACCGAATGTGATAACTTAGATTCTGGTGCAGAGGCAAGCCTTGCCAGGGAATCGGCAAGTTGGTTCTTCTCGCGAGGAATATGAATTATTTCGTAAGTCTTTAGTTTTGCGAGCAGGATGAGGACACGAGACTTATAGAAGGCCATCCTTTCTTCTTTGGCCTCGAATTCACCAAGGACTTGGTTGACAATGAGCTGAGAGTCGCTATGAATTGACAGATTCTGAATTGCAAGGACAATGGCCAATTCGAGGCCGACGATCAGGGCTTCATATTCAGCTTCATTATTCGAGATACGAGAATCAAAACGCAGAGCATATTGGAAATGCGACCCATCGGGAGCCACTAAAATCAGGCCCGCTCCACTGCCACTGGCCCATGACGACCCGTCCACGAAGAGTGACCAAGGAGGCTGGTCGCTGGTCATGGTATTATCATCAGGAGAGTACGTGAATTCGGCGATGAAATCAGCCACGGCCTGGCCCTTTACCGCGGTCCTAGGGCAGAATGAGATATCGTGCTCGCTGATCTCGACTGCCCATTTAGTTAACCGTCCGGAAGCCTCAGGTTTTTGAAGGACTTGTCGTAGCGGATGATTCGTCGGTACTAAAATAGCATGGGCTTGAAAGTATGGTCGCAGTTTTCGAGCTGCCGTGACTAAGGCTAGGGCCAGTTTCTCCATATCAGAATACCTAGTTTCTGCATCAACCATTGCTCGACTGATATAATAAACGGGCCTCTGCACCCCGGAATCTTCTCTTATTAAAGCGGCGCTAACGGCCGTAGTGGATACAGAGAGATAAAGAATGAGTTGCTCATATGCTACAGGTTTAGATAAAATGGGGGGTGTGCTCATGTATAGCTTCATTTGTTGAAAGACTTCCTCACATTGTGGCGTCCATTTCCAATCAGACTTGGCCGTTGCACGAAGGAGTTTGAAGAATGGTAAACACTTGTCAGATGCTCGCGAGATGAACCTATTTAACGATGCGATGCGACCAGCCAGACGCTGGACGTCCTTCAGAGTGGTGGGGGATTTCATCTCTATCAGTGCTTTTATCTTTTCAGGATTTGCCTCAATTCCGCGCTGGCCAACCATGAACCCGAGAAATTTCCCTGCAGACACACCGAACGCACATTTTTCTGGGTTCAATTTCATTTGATACCTCCTCATTAGGTCGAAGGCTTCTCGGAGATCAGAAATATGATCATCTTCTACAGTGCTTTTCACGAGCATGTCATCAACATAAACTTCCATATTCCTACCAATTTGAGCAGCGAATATTTTGTTGACGAGACGTTGATAAGTGGCTCCTGCATTTTTGAGACCGAACGGCATTACTTGGTAGCAATATAATCCTCGGTCTGTGATGAAGGCGGTATGCTGGCTATCAGGTGGATGCATCATGATCTGGTTGTAACCAGAATAAGCATCCATAAAGCTAAGCAGAGTGTGTCCAGCTGTTGAATCGACTAACTGGTCGATCCGCGGTGTGGGGAAGCTATCTTTGGGACATGCTTTGTTTAAGTCTGAATAGTCGACGCACATTCTCCATTTGCCATTAGCTTTCCGGACGAGAACTACGTTCGCGACCCACTCTGAGTAGTCAACTTCTTTTATGAAATTGACCGTGAGTAGCTTTTCAACTTCAGCTTTGATCGCCATTTGCCTTTCTGTAGTGAAGGCTCGTCGACGCTGGTGTACGGGTTTATGCTTTGGATCGATATTGAGACGATGTACGATGACGTTGGGGTCGATGCCTGGCATATCTTTATGAGACCAAGCAAACACGTCCTGGTATTCAGTGAGGAAACAGACCAAATCTCCACGGTGGACACTGGTTAAAGAGGATCCAATGTACACGATTTTAGACGGGTCGTCTTCGATCAGATGAATCGCCACTGTTTCCTCCCCAGGAGTTCCTGATTGGAGAGCATTCTCTCTCGGATCCAACGAGGTGTTGGTGGAGAAGGTGGGTGAGCCTTGTATTATCTCCATAACGGGTGTTGCTTGAGCCTTCTTCCGATCCTGTAGGGCTATCTGATAGCAAGACCGTGCCTCCTGTTGACTTCCTCGCACGACCCCGATACCATTTGGGGTAGGAAATTTGACACACAGATATGAAGGGTGCAAGGCTGCCCCGACCTTAGTAAGAGACGGCCGCCCTAAAATGGCGTTATACGCTGATTTTCGGTCCACCACGAGGAAATTTACGAAGATGGTGGTCTTCGCTGGACTTTCTCCAAAAGTAACTGGGAGATCAATGCTTCCTTCAGGTGTTACTACCTCACCTCCGAAGCCGACGAGGGGGGTCGAAACTGGTTTGAGCAGGCTTCTGGCAAGTGCCATTTTGTTGAAAGCCTCCAAGTATAGAATATCGGCTGAGTTGCCTGTATCCACCATAATTCGATGTGTCAGATAATTTGATACCTTCAAAGTGACTACGATGGAGTCTTCGTGAGGGAAGTGAATTCCCTTTGCATCTTTGAGAGTGAAGGAAGTTGGAGGATGGCTGGTCTTCGACGAGCTAAACGTCTGTTCCAGCCAGTAGATTTGCTGGGGTTCTTTGGACGCCTTTCGAGCGTATGCTTTTCTGGAAGCTTGAGAATCGCCCCCGCAAGCTGGTCCTCCGATGATGGTGCGAATTTTCCCCGTAGGCTCAGCGTCCTCTTGGTCAGTTTGATGATGAGATTGTTCCTTTTGGCGAGACGAGGTGTTCGCCCTTTCCGGTGATCGATTTTTACGAGCAACATAATCCTGGAGATGGCCCTTTCGAATGAGAGCTTCGATATGGTCTCGTAGAGAGATGCAGTCCTGGGTTCTATGCCCATGATCTTTGTGGAAGTAACAGAACTTGCTCTTGTCTCTCTTCTCGGGATCGGATTTGATCTTTGCGGGCCACTTCACATATGGCTTGTGTTTAATCTCCATTAGAACCTTTTCATGAGACCGATTAAGAGGAGTGTAGTTATGATATTTACCGGAATAGGGCTTCTTGGGAGAACGTTCGCGTTGATCACGACGATATTTTTTATCTGTAGAAGAGGCTCCTTCTGGCTTGCGTTTCTTACCCTGTACTCCATGGCGTGTCAATGCGAATTCTTCTGCATTGATATATTTCTGAGCTTTGGCTTGGAACTCTGCCATAGTTTTTGGAGGGCTCTTGTCTAAAGCAAACCTGAATTTCTCGCTCGTTATTCCGGCTATGAGGGCTGCGAGGCCTTTTTCTTCAGTATAACCTTCAGTTTGAACGGCTTCAGCGGTGAACCGTACTGTGAACTCCTTTATCGTTTCCCCATGCTGCTGTTTTAGATTCATTAGATGGGAGGCTGGCTTCTTGATGCGGATGCTTCCCATGAATTGAGAAAGGAATATCTTCGATAACTGAGAAAAGGAGTTGATGGAACGAGGCTTTAATCCTCAGAACCACGTACGAGCTGCCTCCTTCAATGTTAGGGAAAAAGCCCTACACATGATTTCTGAACCATGTCCCTCCAACTCCATGAGGGACCTGTATGTTTCCAGGTGTTCAAGAGGGTCGCCAGTACCTGTGTACGGGGTGATAACAGGCGTTCGATACTTTCTGGGTAACGGGGCTTCCATAACCTCGCTGGTGAAGGGGGACTCGGATTGATGTATCGCCCCCATGACTGCAGATAGCCGATTTGCCTGGTATCGCTGTTCCATGACATCAAAATGATCATGGATTCTTTTAAGATCTCCTTCCCATGGTAGGGTATAGCTTGATGTTTCGGCGGTGGAGCCCTGCGGTTGAGGTTGTCGAGACGAACTAGAATGTATAGAATGTGGAGACGGCATAGGGGGATGGCTGCCAAGTGGTGGGACCTGTGGTTCGTCCATAGAATGTCTAGATGCCATTGGTATGGGCTGCGGTGGTAACCCTTCGGAGGCTTGTCTCTGCGGTTCGGGGAAATGTTGATCAAGCCGATTTGACAGCGCCTGAACTCCGGCGTTTAGAGTTAGGAGAGTGTTTCCGAGGAAATGTAGGACATCGTCTTGATTTCCAGAAGCTTCCAATAATGGGTTTGCTGATGGCATAGTTGGGGCTCCTTGAGGGATGTTCGTCGAGGCAGGTGGAAGGGTAGGTACGGATTCCGTCTCATAGGGCGGAGGTGGTGCCTGCCTTGAAGTCGAAGGATGAATAGCCTTTTTAGGAGGCATCGCGAAAGGATTTTGATCGGTAGAACGATTGATTTTGATGATCAAGTCGTTCCCACAGACGGCGCCACACTGTTAATGTCAGATTTTGTAACAGGATCCTCCGGACGTCCACCTTCTCTCCAACAGAGATTTCCTCCGCCAAACCTGAAAGAAGACAGACAGCAACTAAGGGTGGCTGGGGTCCAGCCGTTAGCCCTCCGATGCTTAAGTCAGGCCAAAGCAAGAAGAAGAGTAGCCAGGCAAAACGAGACAGAGATCGAATATTGTGTACCTTTCTCTTAATGGAGTCACCTCTTTATATAGATCTGGAGCGATCTAATCTGTCACGTAAGATATCGAGATCCCATTGATTTCGTGTACGATACCGAGATGCCGCTGATTTCGTGGGATAAGATCCTTATCTTTAGAGGCGAGATCTAACCCGATGACTTATTTCGGCAATCACGTTCCTTGATGGCAATCCCTTGAGATCCGGAACCACTAGAGAAGATAAGCCCAAAACCGACCTATACGGGCTGTCGGTAGGCGTAGTAATAGCGCTGATCGCTCATGTAGAGCTGGAAACCGTAGTTGGAGTCATAGCCAGCGAAAAGGAAGGAGACGCCGACAGGACGGAAACCACCGAACTGGGTGTAGCCCTGCCTGGCATCGCAGAGGGATTGAACAAGCTGCTCGACGGGAATCGGGTGCTGGTACTGAAGGCTAAGAGGTGTCACCGCGAAAAAGCTGTTCGCATGTTGGAATATGGTCGCGAGTCCAAGTGCTCGCTCATTTAGATGTAACACCTTTCAACGACTTGCGAGAAGGTCTGCTCGCGAATTTTGCTTTGCCGTATTTGACTATTGGCTATGAGAACTCGAGACTTGCGAATAGTTGCTCCGCATTTATCAATCCTGCGACTCTCGCTCACATGATCTCGAGAGTCGAAATGGGCGTCCCACACTTACCCAATCTGCGACTCATGATCAGATGATCTCGAGAGTCCAATGGGTACTTCCGTATTTACCCGATCTGCGACTCTCGATCAGATGGTCTCGAGAGTCTAATGGGTACTTCCGTACTTTCCCGATCTACGACACTCGATCAGATGATCTCGCGAGTCGAATGGGCGACCGTGTACAATCTTAATAGCTGAGTTGGATCTCCATTATTTTGCCTATAACACATGCATTCGAGATGATAGGAGTATACGAAGAGGAGATACGAAGTGTGTGATGTTGTAAGTCTTGAATTTCCCCCCAACATAATGGTTTTATATGTTAGTTCCCCTATTGTTGTGATCAGTAGAAAATTTGAACACTTTTTACACCTAGTTCACATTACACGATTTTCATGGGTTGAAAGGATTATGTGATTTGTGGATTAGCTAGACTTTGATTTAGAGGTGTTGAGAAACCAAGCCAGGGTATTTTGTCCATCTTTGTCCATGGGAAAATAACGAAGAATATGGATTTTTAAAAATCCTATCTGATTTAAAAGAAAAAGGAAAAGAAAGGATGAAATCGGGAATGAAGGAAAAATGGTGGAAAATTCTGAAAAGGGCTACCTATTACCAACTGGGGGATGGTCGAACCGTAACCAAAGCCGGAAATGGGACGTAGTGTGAAAGCCATCGGAAGGACGATAAGGCAAATTCCTGTCATAGGTTTGTTGTTGCTCTGTGTACCTTAAAATCCTTGGTTCACTTAACCTATGAAGAAGATAATCCCAGAAACTCATGAGATGAACTTTCACTATGCACACTAGGTTGAATTTGTTTGAGTTCTTCTATTTATCAATCAATCAGTGGGAATTTCATGTAGACACTTATTATGTTTTGAGAGTTTAAGGTTTCAGCTTCTAGCACCTAATTTCTCTAAATTTTATACTTGTATCTCTTGGGATGGATAGAAACATGGTTTCTGTTGGAGGTTTGGTTTGGAGGTTTGAAATTGTTTCACGCATGTTTTGCTCGGGACTACCAAAAATCTGGTTAGGGGGTGTGTTGAACCTCCAATTTATACATTGCATTACTCAGTACATCACATTATATGCACTGTTTTCATGCTTAAAAGGCCTATCTAATGCATGTTTTGTGATTTCAGGAATGAGAGCGGAATTCACCCAATTGGAGACTAAAAAGAGCCATTTGAAGCCATTGGATGAAGAAGGAAGAAGGACCAAAGAAAGTAGAAAGAGAGGAGAAGAAAGGAAGAAAGAAGCAAAAGGAGAAAGCAGGAAACAGAGGCCAAGACTGGTCGTGCGACCGGTCGTCCATCGCCAGGACCGGTCGTCCGATCGGTCCGATTGTTTGCAGAAGAAGAAGTTTTTCACAGAGGCCACTGGACCATTCATGACCAGTCGTGCGACCGGTCGTCCGATGCCCGGACCGGTCGTGCGATCGGTCCTTGCATTAAAAATTAAAAATCTGATTTTGACAAAAACTCGCTGGACTGTTTTTGGACGTTTTGCTACTGGTCGTGCGACCGGTCATCAGGGAGCTGAGACCGATCGTGCGACCGGTCGTCTGCGTAATAAAGCTTCCCCGTGAAGCTCCGAGATTTTCTGCGCAGTGTGTAACCTTACGCAATTTCCGGATGTTTTCGACGCAAGGGGCTTCCACATTATAAAAGGACACCTAGGGGCTCTTCCTAGATCATCATAGAAGCCAAGGAAGGTCGTGGGAGAGGACATAAGTCGTCATGGAGTGTCAGCAACCTTTCAATTTTCGGTTTTTCTAGTTTTTATGCTTTCTTATTTGAGTTCTAGTTGTAGTATGACAATGCTCGGCTAGAGTCTCTCAGCTAAGGCTGAGAGGTGAAGTTTGTAGCTAATTTCATGTTCAATTCAAGTTAATTCAAGTAATTTTCAATTCAAGTTTGGATTTTGCATATTCTAGTTCTTCTAGTTGGTAGTTTGAGATGTTTTATGAGAGTTCATGTGCTCCGGACATGAATTCCTTACAATTCTCTGAGATTATCATATGTTATGGTGTTTAGATTCGAATTATAATAATCCTTGAGCAAGCCATAGTCCATAGGCATGGCTGTTACTCCGAAGGCTATGATTTTGAATTCTACATTGATTGAATGGGACTAGAACTTGGAAGTTCAACTTGAATGGAATTGAATGTGTTTGAATGCTTTATTTTCTAACTAGATGAGAGATAGGACTTCAAATCTAGTTATGCTCTATACTTGGATTGATTGGATTGACATGGGATTGCTACAAGTGGATCCTTGAATGCCTTAGTACCTTAAATTACTGGTTTTCATTAAGTTACTGTTTTAGTTTAATTATTCAATTGAATGCTCATATCTATTGCAAACTGAGTTGCTGGAATAGTCTGGAAGTTGTTTCTAATCCCCTGTGGATCGACCTCGGTCTTACCGAGATTTATTACTACATCGCAGCCTTACACTTGAGGCGAGCAAATAGCTTACTCTCTTGTTCCTCATCCAAGTGGGAAGAAATCACCACCGGATATGTCTCATCTCGACCTAAATAGACATATTTCAGCTTACTTGGTAATGGTTTTAGGTCGAGTGTTGGTGCCTTGATATTGGATGGGAGGGCTTTGTTCTCGTTTACGGGTAAGGCTTGTTTAATCCGGTAGTCTCCTATGATGCATGAGATGGTTGGACTACTCGGATCCTTGTATTTTTGAGGCACCTCTTGTTTGATGATAGCACTCAAATTCTCAGTCAAAAGTACTTTTTTATGAACATTTTGTTTCCTTTTGACCATACATAATTCCTTTAGAAATTTGGCATATGATGGTATTTGTTTTATAGCATCCAACAACAGGATGTTGATCTTCACCTGCTTGAAAACCTCTAATATTTTCAGATTTTTGTCTAAAGGTTTGGGTGAAATCAACCTTTGGGGAAACGGGGCAACCGGCTTATATTACCTTTCCGATTTTTTCTCTTGTGGAGTGTTGTTTAAGCTATCATCCTCTTTGGAATTTTCCGGATCCTTAGACTTTGGGGCCTTCACCGGATTAGATTTGTCAATTACTTTCCCACTTCTGAAAGTGGTGATAACTTGAACATGCTCCGTATGTTGGGAGGATGAGCTTTCATCTTGTATCTCAAATTGGGTTCTTGGGTTAGGAAGAGGTTGGGCAGGAAGTGTGCCTTTCTCCCTAACACTGAGGTGAGATTCAACCCTACCCATTGAGGTTTTCAATTCATTGATGGCTTGAGTTGAATTTTGATTGAACTTCAATTGCTCTTGCATGAACCCATCTATTTTCAGAGAATTAGTCTTGTTATACTCAGCTTGAACCGATGCAAATGCACCCAACATCTCCCTCTAACGTAACTTTTGGTGTAATGACTAGAGATGGACCTAGTATAGGTTGAGCTTGAGGGATATTGGTTGCATTCGCAGTGGGTTCATTCCTCCAACTGAAGTTGGGATGGTTCTTCCAATTAGAATTAAACGTGTTTGAGTTTGGAGCACCAAATTGCTGTTGATAACTGTTTATGGCATTTGATTGTTCTTGTAAGATGTCTTGGACTGCTGAAATTGTGGGACAATCTTGTGTTGCATGTTGATTTTCGGCACAAATTCCACAAATAGTTTCAACGTCATTAGAGTTGATCGTCTCTCCTTTCCTTAATTCCATGGCCTCAACTTTTCTTGTGAGGTTGGCCACCCGTGCACTTATGCTATCCTCTTCTGATAAGACGTAAATTCCTCCTTTTTCCTTTTGTGGGCCAGTCTTGGAATTTGTTGGTTTAAATGTATCCCAAGACTGTGCATTCTCAGCCAATTCCTCCAAATAGTCCCATGCTTCATCGGCTTCCTTATTCATGAACTCCCCATTACACATCATCTCTACAAATTGGCACATGGGTGAAGTGAATCCTTCATAAAAAAAGCTTATAACCCGCCAATTTCATAGCCATGATGTGGGCATGCTTTAACAAGTCCTTAAACCTCTCCCATCATTGGAAGAAGGTTTCATCTTCCTTTTGGGCAAAGTTCATGATAAGGCGCCTCAACATGTTCGTTTTGTGAGTAGGGAAGAATTTTTTAATGAATTCCCTATGCATATCAGTCCATGCACCAATTGATCTTGGCCTTAATGCATGAAGCCAACCTTTAGCTTTATCTTTAAGGGTAAAAGGAAATAATTTAAGTCTTACTACATCATCAGTAACATTTGCAAAGTGCATGTTGGTGATTACCTCATCAAATTCCTTAAGGTGTTGATAGGCACTTTCACTGTCTAATCCATGGAATTTTGGAAGGAGTTGGATCACTCCCGGTTTTAAATCTACATTCCCTGCATTTTGTGGAAAAACTATGCATGAGGGAGTGCTCGCTCTTGTTGGTTGCAAGTAATCACGTAAAGTTCTTGGTTGGGGAACATTCTCAACCATATTCTCTCCCGTTTCGGTTTGGTTTTGGCCCAGATTAGGATTGGCCATCGGATTAGGTTGATTTACAGCCATATTTTTAGACAAAATTGGAGATTTTAGATGTCTCCTAGCACATGGTTCTCTATCAATTCCTTCAACTATTCCCCCTTCACTAATGAGTCGGTTATTGGAATCCCGAGCCCAATGTGGCATGCAAATTCAAAAAATATGAAACAAAAAGGAAAAATAATTCTTCATTCCTTCATTTGCTCTTCTCTAAGACCGAAGAACAAGGTGTCTTGCAATGGCTAGGCCAGAAGCAAGGATAGAGACCAATTTCTTCTGGTCAATAGGGGTTCAGAGAACTCCCCACCCACTCTTTGAATCCTTTGAGAAAAGTGCAGAAAAAGAAGAAAGAGGAGTAGAGGTGAGAAGAGAAATCTCTAAGCATAAGGTGATCCAAGACGGCAGAGCGGACCAATAAGAATCCAGGTGGCTGTTGACCTCATAATTGTGCATATTCTAACCCCAATTCATCACTCATTATGCATGATATACATGTTTAAAGGACCAACTTAATACATGATGTGTGATTGTAGGAACAAGATGGAGAGTTCATCATTTGAAAGCTAAATGAGGCTTCTTTCAAGCATTGAAGACCATAGGATCAAGCATGAAGGAAGACAAAAGAAAGCCAAGGCAAGGAGAGAAGAGAAAAGAAAGAAAGAAAGAAAGAAATAGAGAAGAAAGAGAGCCAGACCGGTCGGCTGACCGGTCGGCCAAGGAAGCTGACCGGTCAAGACCGGTCAGCCACACACATGCTGATGGAATGCCCACGCCGACCGGTCATGACCGATCGGCCATAGTGCTGATTTGATCAAGGAGGGTAGCCGACCGGTCAAGACCGGTCGGCCATTGCTGCTGTACCAAAAGAACAGACGGACTGCCCAAGCCCGACCGGTCATGACTGGTCGGGCATAGCTGCTGGAGACTTGCTGAAGATGTCCGACTGGTCATGACCGGTCGGACAAGGTTGCTGGACAAGGGAACTTTCAAGGCCGACCGGTCCAGACCGGTCGGCCATGCGTAACAATCACTTTCTATTTCAGAAACTCCGGAAATCTCTGCGCAATTGCGAAAGCTTACGCAATTTCTGGATCCTTATTGCGTATTGGACTTCTCCAAGCTATAAAAGGACTTCATATCTTTATACCAGGGGGGAGAACGTGGAGATTGCTGAGGAGACGGATTCGACTTCGGATTTCCTGTTTTAGTAGTTTTTCTATGTTTTTAGAGGCTTTTAGTTCAAGGATGTTAGAGATGAACTAAACCCTCTTAGCCTAGCTAAGAGGGGAAGCTCTTGATTCGTTTTTGATGGATTAATGCAACCTAGGTTTCCTTTTGTGTTTTAATTGATGAATTTTAGTTCAATTTGAGTTTGATTCAAGTACTATGTTGGTTTCTACTTTGATCTCTTGATGACTCTGGGCTCATGTGATTCTTAGTGATTCTAAGCATAGTATCTTAGCTTTTGAGCATTGTCATGCATGTGTAATGCATTGATCTACCATCGACTCCGGGCATGGTAGACGCTTTGATTGCCTTGTATGCAATGGCCTGATTTTCATGTGGGAACTCATGCAACTGAAATTCTTATCTTTTATGTGTGATCTATAATATGTGTTTAGTGATTGATTTTGATTTAAATAGAGTTCAAACCATGAGTTGTAATCAGGTCTAGTGACAGGACTTGGTGTAGGCTATGGTTATGAATCTCAACTAGATTAGAAAGAGGCTTGGCCTATACAATTGAGTGTGCCTAAGGCCTGAGCGTAGTTGTGGGAATCAAATCAGTTATTAAGCACTTGTTCCATATAATTGTGATTGAACCGCTCTATATTCCAATCGGATAAAGAAGGAATTCGATTCCAATTGAGTTATGAGAGACCTAGTTGTGTTGATGCGTTGAAACGTATCAAGAGTGGATCCTCGGCGCTCTAGTGACTTTTTAGATTGAAATTACCTTACTCATTTACTGTTTAAACCCAAATCTCATTTTCCAGCTTTAGTTCTTAATATAGTCTTAATTACTAGTTGTTTTAGTTAAATTCTGAAGATACCCATACATAAATCTCTGTGGGAACGATACTCGGTCTTTCCGAATTATTACTACTTCGCAACCCTACACTTGGGGAGTGAACAGTGGCACAAGGCCTACCTTTCAGAGATAAAAAAGGAGTCTCCACCCACTCTACAAGACATGATTATGATAGGAATGAATAGGAGAAGAAGAAGAGTAAGGTTTAGAAAGATAAAACCTGATTTGGCACTTGAGATCCTTATATCTTCTTCAGCTTCCTAGAAATCCCTG
This sequence comes from Liriodendron chinense, assembly GCA_003013855.2. Lineage (NCBI taxonomy): Eukaryota > Viridiplantae > Streptophyta > Magnoliopsida > Magnoliales > Magnoliaceae > Liriodendron > Liriodendron chinense. The sequence continues at coordinate 1,164,615 of PVNU02004009.1, read as the reverse complement.
CAAAAAGAAAAATCAAACAAAACAACTAAGTTAGTATTATTCCTAAAATTCCTAAATAGACACTATTTTCAGAAATTTTGTGAAAAACTGTCAAAATCCCTGGCAACGGAGCCAAAAACTTATTCGCTTCCCCAAGTGTAGGGTTGCGATGTAGTAATAAACTCGGTAAGACCAAGGTCGATCCACAGGGACTTATGTAGGAATTCACAAACACATCCAATAGTTTCTATTGAGAAGCTAACAACCAGATTTATAGTTGATTGATGTAAGTAGCAATGTTGAACTAAATGAAGTAATCAATTAATAAAAGGCACTAGGGGTTCAAGGACCACTTGTAGCAATCCTCGATGCTCAATCCGCTGTGGTTTCTCACTTTCTCAACTAGAATCTAAATTAAGATTACCTAGTCGGATGATATAGCAGTTAAACCAAACAATCTGCCATATGTAAGATCAATGTACATGAATCACTCAATGCAAGCTAGGATGAGCATGCTCAATTGCATAGGTCAGTCCCAATTCCAATAGACTAAGTCCTTAATCATAACCATCATTAAGTCCTGTCACAAGACAAAGCTAGATCATGATTTGAACTTGATTCAAATCACATGCACAGTCCCACATACCGCAAGATTTCAAAAAAAGTAGAACTTTGGTAGGAAGTTCCCACATGAAGATCATAGTATTAGAGCGTATTCCAATTCCTCGGATCATACAGGTCTAGACTAACACAAAACAGTTAAGAACTCAAGTACTTCCTCCAAACATCCATGAGTCATCATAAGACTAAGAAGAACTACTTAGAACTTGAATTAAACTTCAAACCATTGTTCATAAACATGAAATCCAATCTTAAAACCAACTTAAATGAATTGAAACATCTTATATTCACTACAAGCTTCACCTCTTAGCCCTAGCTAAGAGGTTTAGCCGTTCATGATCCAAGGAAACATGAAACAACTAAGAAAAACATGAAAACAGTAAACAAACTAGGAGGAGTTGTGGAACTCCGAAATCCACTTCCGCCGCTTCCCACCTTGCTCAAACTCTTCTAAGATACCCTATGAACGATCCCTAGGTGTCCTTTTATAGTGGGGAGGCTCCGCAGCATCAGAATCTTTCAGAAATTGCATAAGCTTACGCAGTGCGCAGAGAAAATAGGAGCTTATAGAACACACTTCATTACGCAGACGACCGGTCGCACGACCGGTCTGAGCTACTGGACGACCGATCGCACGACCGGTCTCAAAAGTGAAAAATCTGTCCAGAGAGTTTTGGGATTCTTCCACCTAGAAAATAAATTCAAGGACCGGTCGCAGCAGTGGACCACCGGTCGCACAACCGGTCTTAGACAGTCCGTGAGTTCTGGCCTCTGGGCCCCTCTGTTGAGTGATCGGACCGGTCGGACTACCAGTCCTGGGCCTTGGACGACCGGTCGACGACCGGTCTTGGGTGTCTTTTCTTCTTTTCTTTGTTTCTTTCTTCCAACCTTTCACACTTGTTCTTTTGATCTTCTTTGCTTCCAAATGGCATCTTTAAGTCTTCAATTGATGCTTCCTCTCTCTCATCCCTACAATCACAAATCCATGCATTAGATTAGTCTATAACTCACGAAATCCTTGCATAATGAGTGATGAATTGGGGTTAGAATATGCACAATTAAGAGCTCAAGACATTCACATGTCCATTAGGCACTTTCACCTATCAACAGATGCCGTTTGGACTATGTAATGCCCCTGCCACCTTTCAGGGTTGTATGATGAGTATCTTTTCTGATAAGGTGGGGACAATTCTCGAAGTCTTCATGGATGATTTCTCAGTATTTGGTTGTAGCTTTGATGAGTGCCTTGTGCACTTGAAATCTGTGCTGAAAAGATGTGAAGAGAAGAACCTTGTGTTGAATTGGGAGAAATGTCACTTTATGGTTCAAAAGGGAATTGTACTTGGTCACATCGTTTCACAAAATAGAATCGAGGTGGACAAAGCGAAAATTGATCTCATCTCTAACCTTCCACCACCCAAGAGCATACGAGATGTATGGTCCTTTTTAGGACACGCAGGATTTTACAGAAGGTTCATAAAGGACTTCAGTTCACTCTCTCGTCCTTTATGTAACCTACTTCAAAAGGAAAATTCATTCGAGTGGAATGAAGAATGTCAAAAGGCCTTTACCACCCTTAAAGGTATGTTGACATGTGCTCCCATAATGCAACCACCTGATTGAAGCCTTCCTTTTGAGATTATGTGCGATGCTAGCGACTATGCTATTGGGGCCGTGCTAGGCCAAAGAAAAGAGAAAAAGCCATGTGTCATCTACTATACAAGTAGAACCCTAAACTCAGCCCAAGCAAACTACACCACTACTGAAAAAGAACTTTTAGCCGTAGTTTTTACCTTGGACAAGTTTAGGTCCTACTTGATTGGATCCAAGATCATCATATTCACTGACCATGCCGTGCTTAAGTACCTTCTCTCTAAGAAGGATGCTAAACCATGGTTGTTAAGATGGATCCTTCTACTCCAGGAATTTGACATAGAGATATGTGATAAGAAAGGAGTAGAAAATGTAGTGGCTGACCATCTTTCTCAACTTGTTCTCACCGATTCCCCTGAAACAACTGCGATCAATGATATGTTCCCTGATGAACAACTTTTTGAAGTCTCCCAATTGCCATGGTATGCGGACATTGCTAACTATCTTGCTACAGGTACGATTCCTACACATTGGAAAAAGCAAGATAAGGATAAGTTCTTCAATGAGGTGCGAAAATTCCTATGGGACGACCCATACTTATTTAAGTATTATCCCGATCAAATCATAAGGAGATGTGTGCCAGATGATGAACAACAAAGTATCATCTCCTTTTGTCACTCTCAAGCATGTCGTGGCCACTTTTCGGCTAAGAAGACCACAGCCAAAATTCTGCAATGTGGGTTTTATTGGCCCACTATGTTCAAGGACACACATGAGTTTTGCAAAACATGTGAGCCTTGTTTGAAATTGGGAGGAATCTCCCGCAGAAATATGATGCCACTCAATCCCATCTTAATAATCGAAATTTTTTACTGTTGGGGCATCGATTTCATGGGTCCATTCCCATCTTCCTTTAGAAACTTATATATCTTGCTTGCCGTTGACTATGTGTCCAAATGGGTCGAGGTGATCCCATGCCGGAATAATGACCATAAAACAGTCATTCGTTTCTTAAAAGAGAATATTCTTTCCCGGTTTGGAACACCTCAAGTCATCATAAGTGATGGAGGGTCTCACTTTTGTAATCATCCATTCGAAACCCTAATGAAGAAATATGGCATAACACACAAAGTGAGCACCCCTTATCACCCACAAACAAGTGGATAAGGCGAGATATCCAATAGGGTGATTAAACACATTTTGGAGAAAATGGTAAACCCCGATCGCAAGGATTGGTCGCTTCGACTTACCGATGCGCTTTGGGCTTACCATACCGCTTTTAAGACCCCTATTGGAATGTCTCCCTATAGACTTGTCTATGGGAAGGCTTGTCACTTGCCTGTGGAGTTGGAACATAGGGCGTATTGGGCAATAAAGAAGATGAATTTTGATTCTGACAAGGCAAGCTCGTTGCGCAAACTTCAACTAAATGAACTTGTGGAAATCCGAAACGAAGCATATGAGAATGCGAGAATTTATAAGGACAAGACGAAGGTGTTCCATGATAAGAACATTCTTCGTAAGACATTCACGATTAATAAAAAAGTCCTTCTGTATAATTCTCACTTACATTTATTTCTAGGGAAATTGAGATCTCGATGGACCGGTCTCTACATTGTGCAAACTGTCTACCCATATGGGACTGTCGAGTTATTAAATCCAAGGAACGGAAACATCTTTAAGGCGAATGGTCAGCGATTAAAGCCGTTCTTTGAGAAGTTTCCTTCAGAAGGTATGTCCATACCTCTAACTGATCCTGTGTATCAGGATGATTGATCTCCTAGTCTGATGGAGGTATAGAGCAGTTAGGATTAGGATTTGGTTGCTTTTGTTTATCCTTTTTTTATAGGTTTGTTAGAAGGAGGAGGAATTCCACTTTTCACTCTCTCAGGTACTATCATTCCTCACTCCCTTTTATTTTCAAATTGCTCTCATGTTTTGCTCATTGCACATCTTTTACATTGAGGACAATGCAAGATTTGGTTGGGGGTGTAGGATCATTAGGATGAATCCAGCGTTTTGTAACATCTCGAGCAATTATGTAGAAAATTTTCGATTTCTCTAAACTTCAAAACTCTTTTGGAAAACTTTGTTTCTATGCATTCGAGGTGATATGAGTATAAGAAGAGGAGATACGAAGTGTATGAAGTTGTAAGTCTTAAACTTCTCTTAGCATAATGGTCTTATATGTGAATTTCCCTAGTTATGTGATTGATAGAAAATTTGAACACTTTTACACCTAGTTCACATTACACAATTTCTATGATTTGAAACGATTATGTGATTTGTGGATTAACTAGACTTTGATTTAAGGTGTTGAGAAACCAAGCCGGGGTACTTTGTCCATCCTTGTCCATGGGAAAATAAAGAAAGATATGGATTTCTAAAAATCCTATCTAAATTAAAAAAAAGGAAAAGGAAGGACGAAATTGGGAATGATGAAAAAATGGTGGAAAATTCCGATTAGGACTACCTATTACCAACCGGGGGATGGTCTACCCGTAACCAAAGTCGAAAATGGGACATAGTGTGAAAGCCGTTGGAAGGACAGTAAGGCAAATTCCTGTCATTGGCTTGTTGTTGCTCTTTATACCTTGAGATCTATAGTCTAGTTGATCTGTGAAGAAGATAATCCTGGAAACTCATGAGATGAACTTCTACAATGCACACTAGGTTGGATTTGTTCAAGTTCTTCTATTTATCAACCAATCAGTGGGAATTTCATATAGACACTTATTATGTTTTGAGAGTTTACGGTTTCAACCTCTATCACTTAATTTTTCTGAATCTTGCACTTGTGTATCTTGGGATGTATAGAAGAATGGTTTCTAAAGGAGAGTTGGGTTTTGGAGAATGGAATTGATTTCACGCATGTTTTGCTCTAGACTAGCAAAATGCTGGTTGGGGGGGTGTGTTGAGCTCATAATTGTGCATATTCTAACCCCAATTCATCACTCATTATGCAAGGTTTTCATGATTTAAAGACTAATCTAATGCATGTTTTGTGATTGCAGGAATGAGAGTGGACTTCACCTAATAGGAGACTAAAAGGATCTATTTAGAGTCTTGGATGAAGACCCAAGGTGGGCCGAAGAAAGAAGGAAGTAGAGAAAGAAGAAAAGAAGAAGGAAATGAAGAAGAGAGGGCTAGACCGGTTGTGACCGGTCGGCCAGGAGGGCCATGACCGGTCTAGACTAGTCGGTCATCTCCCTCTGACCCTCTAGAACTCTCTGGACCAATGACCAATATGGTCTGACCGGTCATGACCGGTCGGCCAACAGGTCTGAAGCTCCCCTGTGCACGCTGGACTGATGGGATAGGCAGCGCGACCGGTCGTGACCGGTCGGCCAGCCCAGTCCGACCGGTCCAGACCGGTCGGCCATGCGTTCAAACAGCAGACTTTCTATTTCTGCTCCAATTTTCTCTGCGCATTGCGTAACCTTACGAAAATTCTGGAAGATTCCGATGCTGCAGAGCTTCCCCACTATAAAAGGACACCTAGGGGCTCTTCCTAGGGCATCTTAGAACGGATTGAGCATGGTGGGAGACGGCGGAAGTGGATTTCAGAGTTCCACAACTTCTCCTAGTTTGCTTTCTAGTTTTATGTTTTATTTATTTGTTTTCATGTTTCCTTGGATCATGAACGGTTAAACCTCTTAGCTAGGGCTAAGAGGTGAAGCTTGTAGTGAATCTAAGATGTTTCAATTCGTTTAAGTTGGTTTTAAGTTGGATTTCATGTTTAAGAACAATGGTTTGAAGTTTAATTCAAGTACTAAGTAGTTTTTCTTAGTCTTATGATGACTCATGGATGTTTGGAAGAATTGCTTGAGTTCTTAATTGTTGTGTACTATTCTAGACCTGTATGATCTGAGGAATCGGAATACGCTCTAGATCTGTGATTGTCATGTGGGAACTTCTTACCAAAGTTCTATTTTCTGGAAATTCTATAGTATGTGGGACTGTGTATGTGATTTGAATCAAGTTCAAATCATGATCTAGTTTTGTCTTGTGACAGGATTTAATGATGGTTATGATTGCGAACTTAGTCTATTAGAATTGGGACTGACCTATGCAATTGAGCATGCTCGCCTTAGCTTGCATTTAGTAAATCATATACATTGATCTTACATATGGCAGATTGTTTGGTTTAACTGCTCTATCATCCGGCTAGATAGATCTTAATTTCGATTCTAGTTGAGAAAGTGAGAAACCACAGCGAATTGAGCATCAAGGATTGCTACAAGTGGATCCTTGAACCCCTAGTGCCCTTTTTATTAATTGTTTATCTTCAGTTTAGTTCAAAGTTACTATTTACATCAATCTTCTCAAATCTAGTTGTTAGCTTTTCAATAGAAACTATTGGAAGTATTTGTGAATTCCTACATAAGTCCCTGTGGATCGACCTCAGTCTTACCGAGATTATTACTACATCGCAACCTTACACTTGGGGAAGCGAACATGGTATCATTCAGCAACAACAGGCCCAACAACATGAGCAATAACCTGACACCAAGCCACCCTCAAACAACTAATAACGATCGTGACCCCTGGCCAAACTCCGATTCCAACCTCTACTCAAACCGTACCTTTGCCTCCAGTGGAAACCCAGACGACCACACCAACACCCCAAAATCAACCTGAAACACTTAAAGTACCCCTAGCACCTAGACAGGCTCCTCTGCCAAATCAACCTCGGTTCATGCTTCCTGAAGAAACCATCCTGATTGAGAAATTCCTGAACATCCTGAAAAGTTCCATGGAAACCCTGACCCTACCAAGGCGGATTATTGGCTCAAGCAAGTGGCTAAGGCACTGAACACCCTAGCTTGTCCCATGCAACACCGAGTGACCCTAGGTGCATACCTATTAGAGGGGGTGGCTTACGTTTGGTGGCATGCAACAAAAAGAAGAGTCCTAGAAGGATTCCAGTGGACGTGGGACACTTTCCATGCCAAGTTTTGTGACAAGTTTTTCCCTGAACCATATAGGAAAGAGAAGATGTCTGAATTCATGAAACTAGAGCAAGGTAACCTCACCGTAACCCAATATGAAGACAAATTCGCTGAGTTGTCAAGTTACCTACCCTCAGCAGTAGAAGACCTGGACTACAAGATCCACAAGTTTCAGGAAGGCTTGAGGCCTAGTATTCGGTCAAAGGTTAGCATATTGAAGCTTCATACTTATGAAGAGATCATAAATCGAGCAATGATTGCTGAGAAAGACACTAAACGCTATATCCAGCAGCGAAATCAAACAAGGCAAGTAGGCTAGAAAAGCAGAGCAGTACCAAACTCACCTTCCAATCCTGACAAGAGACCAAGATTTGCACCAACCAATCAGCAACAAAACCCGGACCCCTTCAGCTGTCACTACTGCAGAAAGCTAGGACACAAGGCCATCAATTATTTCAAGAAGGCTGCAGATGAGAAGAATGCCTCCCAGCCTAAGGGGAGTCAATCACAAAAGTAGAATCAAGCACCCAAACCACGTGCAGCAGCCCGTCCTAAAATGCAGAAGAGAGAAGCACCAAATCCAAACCAAAAGCAACAAGGATGTCTCTACGCTATGGCTCCACCAGATAATGTGGAAGAAGATCCCCGCGCCATCAAAGGTACTATCTTTACCGACGATGATCCGGTAGTTGTCTTATTTGATAACGGTGCCTCCATTTCTTTTATTGCTGCATCAGTCGTAGCTCGATTAGACTTTAGAATGTTTAGGTGAATCTGTGGTCTTAGCAACACCTATGGGTCAAATTGTAGAACTAAGAAAGGAATGTCGAAGGTGTCCTTTAACCATTGACGGAGTCAAATTCGAAGCAAATCTAGTTATATTGAACATGAAGAACTTCGACGTGATCTTGGGAATGGACTGGCTCTCTAAGCACCGGGTGAACTTGGATTGCCATGCTAAGACCATATCATTTCTCTTCCGAGCCACGACTAGGTAGTGTTCCAAGGTAAGAAGAGGAAGGAAGTAATCGAACGCTTGATGTGCGTCGGAGAATCGGTTGAGCTATCTGTCGACCAAATCCCCATAGTAGCTGAATTCCCTAAAGTATTCCAAGATATTCCTGGTCTACCCCCAAAGCGTGAAGTAGATTTCTTCATTGATCTCGTGCCCAGTACGGCACCTATAGCATTGGCAGTGTACCGTATGGCTCTTGTAGAGTTGCAAGAATTGAAGAAACAGTTAGAAGAACTCCTAGAGCAAGGATTTATTTGCCCCAGCGTATCTCCCTGGGCCGCGCTTATCCTCTTTGTACGGAAAAAGGATGGTTCGTTTCGCCTGTGTATTGATAATAAAAAGTTGAACCAAGCCACTATTAAAAACAAGTATCCTCTTTTGCACATAGATGATCTTTTCGACCAGTTGAGAGGAGCCCAATTCTTTTCGAAGATTGATTTAAGGTCCAGGTACCATCAGCTAAGAGTGAGAGATGCAGATATTTCCAAAACGACATTCAGAACGAGGAATGAACATTATGAGTTCGTTGTCATGCCCTTCGAACTGACAAATGCCCCAGCAGTATTCATGGACCTGATGAACCGTGTATTCAAGCCGTACCTAGATAAATTCATTATTGTTTTCGTCGATGATATCCTCATATACTCGAAGAGTAAGGAAGAGAATGCTGAGCATCTAAGAATAGCCTTGTTGACATTGAAGGACAACTAATTGTATGCTAAGTTAAAGAAATGTGATTTCTGGGAAGAAGAAGTGAAGTTCCTTGGTCATGTAGTCACTCGCGATGGGATAACAGTCGACCAGTCCAAAGTTGAAGCAGTCCGCCAATGGATCCAACCTACCTCAGTCACTGAAGTGCGAAGTTTCCTAGGGCTTTCAGGAAACTATCGTCGTTTCATCAAAGAATTCTCAAAGATTAGCAGCCCCTTGACCGAGTTAACTAAGAAGAATACTCGCTTTGTTTGGAGCACGAAGGCAGAAGAAGCTTTCCAAAGGCTGAAAGAATTGTTAACAACAGCCCCAGTTCTAGTATTGCCTAAAGAAGGAGTAGAATTTATGGTCCATACCGATGCCTCACGAGCAGGCCTAGGTTGTGTATTGATGCAGGCAGTAAAGTAATAGCTTACGCCTCTCGCCAATTGAGACCACACTGTTCACTCGCCTCAAGTGTAAGGCTGCAATGTAGTAATAAATCTCAGTAAGACCGAGGTCGATTCACAAGGAAAGAGGTAAACAATTCCAAGTACTCTAATAACTAGAATCTAAGAAGTTTAGGAAAATAATTTTTCACATCAAATAGGAAAATCTGAAAATAAGAAGAACTAGAGCATCAAGGATCCACTTGTAGTAGTTAAATACCAATCCATTCATCTAAGCACCACAAAATTAGAATCAAAGTCCTATCTCTCATCTAATTGGAGGATATAACATTCAAGCACAAACAGTCCCACTTAAATCTGGAAATCAGATTTTTAGTTCTAATGAAGCACATAGAACTTGAACTTGTAGCCTTCAGAGTAACAGCCATGTTAAGAGACTATGGCATGCTCAAGGGTTACTACAATTCGAATTCAAACAACCCAATCATGGTAATCTCAGAGAATTGCAGGGAACTTATGTCCGGAGTACACAAACTCTCACAAAACTTCTAAAAATCCAAACTTTATTCAAACTAGAACTTGAAAATCTATAAATAAGTAAAGGGTACTTGAAGAAGCAAATTAAAGCATTGAAACAAACTACAAACTTCACCTCTTAGCGTTAGCTAAGAGGTTAGCTAAAAGAAAGCATTAAAAACTAGAAACTAGAACTAAACGATGAAGAACACTAGTTGTAGGAGGCTAGGAAGCCTCCTAGGTCTTGATCTCTTTGCTCTCCACATTGTTAGATGCGTTAGGAAGAGGCTATAGGTGTCCTTTTATAGCTTAAAGGCGTCACCGACTTGGAAGAAACGCGAAACTACGGAGTCCTCCTGCACTTAGGAAACCTAAAATCCGGAATTAGAAGCTTCAATACGCTGTTTGCACGTGGCCGACCGGTCATGACCGGTCGGACTGGGCTGGCCGATCGGTCTTGACCTGTCTTTTGTCAGTCCAGGGAGCTGACTACCTGTTGGCCGACCGGTCTTGACTGGTCGAGCCTTCTATTTTCTTCATTTTCCTTCTTTCTTTCTTCATTTTTCTTCTTTCTTTCTTCTTCTCTTTCTCCTCTCTTTCTTCACCATTCTTTGGCACTTGTTATATTTATCTTCAATGCATACAAAGTGACTCTTTTAACCATATAAACTGTTTAGGAAAATAGTTTAGGAAAAACTTGTTACTCTAATAACTAGAATCTAAGAAGTTTAGGAAAATAGTTTTTCACATCAAATAGAAAAATCTGAAAATAAGAAGAACTAGTGCATCAAGGATCCACTTGTCGTAGTTCAATACCAATCCATTCATCCAAGCACAATGTTGAGCCTCCAATTTATATATGATCTAACCTGTTACATCACATTATATGCATGGTTTGCATGTTTAAAAGACCCATCTAATACATGTTTTATGATTGTAGGAATGAGAGTGGCTTTGCCCAATTGGTGACCAAAATGGCACATTTAGGAGCCTTGGATGAAGACCCAAGGTGGGCCAAAGAAAGAAGAAAGCAAAGAGAGGAAGGAGAGAAGAAAAGAAAGAAGAAAGAATGCAGAAAATGGGTCCGACCGGTTATGACTGGTCGGTTGCACTCCCTGGACACTTAACAGACAGGCTAGACCGGTCGGCCATGCAATTTTGAGATTTCAAACAGTAGGCTATTCCCTTTTTAAATTTTTTGCCCAGTTTTTGGGGGCCATCTTGATGATATTTGGAAATCTAACACATTCATGTCGAAGAGGAGCTCGACGCCGAAATAACCCAAGTGGTTTCGTGTCAATCAGAGCTATGGATTGACCGAGGTGGCCAAAACAATACAAACTGTCCAGAAAGTTCTAGATTCCGCCTATTCAACTCTGGGCCGGTCCAGGTGGCCCATCATTCATGATATGAAGAATATAATTTGACCATCTTCTAGACCACATCTATATATGAATAACCACAAAGTTTCATATCAAAAGGATGTGTGGTTTGATCGTATCGGTTGAAGAAAGATAGACCATCCAGAAAGATCCAACTGCGCAAATTTTATAAAAAGCCCTAAGTGTTCTAATTTTTTGACCATATTCTGGAATTTTTTTGGACAATCTAATCCATCTATCATGTATAGGTGTACATTTTCTACTAATGGTCAAAATTTGAGATCAATCCCACCTATGTACACTCTGTAATGTTGAAAGCAAGATGTCTGGTTCTAAAGGTACCCGAATTGCCCGATTTTGAGAGGCGGTCGCTGATCTAATTAGTGGGTGTTCGCTCGCCTCAAGTGTAAGGCTGCGATGTAGTAATAAAACTCGGTAAGACCGAGGTCGATCCACAGGGAAATAGAAACAAGTTTCCAAACTACTCCAGCAACTTAGTTTATGGAAGAAATTGAGATTCAATTGGGTATTTAACTAAAACAGCAATTTAATGAAAAATCAGAGATATAAAGTACTAAGGCTTTCAAGGATCCACTTGTAGCAATCCTATGTCAATTCAGTCAATCCAAGTAGAGAACACAACCAGATTTGAAGTCCTATCTCTCATCTAGTTGGACAATAAAGTATTCACACACATTCAATCCAAATCAAGTTGAACTTCCAAGTTCTAGTCCATTCAATCAATGTAGAATTCAAATCCATAGCCTGCGGAGTAACAGCCATGCCTATGGACTATGGCCTGCTCAAGGATTACTACAATTCCAATCTAAACAAGCAACCTGTGATAATCTCAGAGAATTACAAGGAATTCATGTCCTGAGTACATGAACTCTCATAAAACATCTCAAACTACCACTTTTGGAACTGAAACATAAGAAAAATCCAAACTTGAATTGAAAAATACTTGAATTAAACTGAATCTAACATAAAATTAGCTACAAACTTCACCTCTCAGCCTTAGCTGAGAGGTTCTAGCCAAGCATTGTCATGCTACAACTAAAATCTCTAAATAAAAGCATAAAACTAGAAAACCCGAATAGGAGAGTTGCAGACGCTCCACGATCGCTTTCCCTCCTTAAAATCATGTTCCTTAGCTTCTCTGATACCCTAGGAAGAACCCCTAGGTGTCCTTTTATAGCAATAAACCTCCCTTGCGTCGGATTCTGCGAAAGATTATGCAGTGCGCAGCGTTTTTCGGAGTCCTGATTTAGAAAGAATTCTCCTTACGCAGCCGACCGGTCGTGACCGGTCGGACTGGCTCTTTTAAACATTCCAGGGGGTGCAGTCGACCGGTCATGACCGGTCGGACTGGACTGCCCATTCATCCAGCAAGTGTGGCCGACCGGTCATGACCGGTCGGACCAATTTGAGTTCATTCCAGCGTCTATAGCCGACCGGTCATGACCGGTCGGGCTCCTCTGCAATGTGGTCAGCTTCCATGGCCGACCGGTCATGACCGGTCGGTCTGCTCTCTTCTTTGATCAGCAAACGTGGCTGACCGATCAAGACCGGTCTAGCCCCTCTGGCCGACCAGTCAAGACCGGTCAGACCTCTTCACTTTGTTCTTCTTTCTTTCATTTCTCCTCTTTTCTTCTTCTTCCACTTCTCCTTGCTTTCTTCTTTCTTCGGTCCTCTTTCGTCCTTCATGCAATAGCTCCAAATTCTCTCTTTTAATCCCTAATTGAATGAAGTCCGCTCTCATCCCCTGTAATCACAAAACATGTGTTAGGTGGGCCTTTAAACCATGAAAATCATGCAAACCATGTCGTGTAATGGGTAATGCAATGTATAAATTGGAGGTTCAACACACCCCCCAACCAGCTTTTTGCTAGTCCCAAGCAAAACATGCTTGAATAAGTTCAAACCTCCAAATCCAACTCTCTTTCAGAAACCATGTTTCTATCCATTCCAAGACATATAAGTATAAAATTTGGAAAAAATTTGGTGATAGAAGCTGAAACCTTGGGCTCTCAAAACATAAGAAGTGTCTACATGAAATTCCCGCTAATTGATTAATAAATAGAAGAACTCGAACAGATTCAACCTAGTGTGTATAGTGAAAATTCATCTCATGAGTTCCTGGGATCATCTTCCTCATAGATTAGGTAAACCAATGATTTTAAGGTGCACAGACCAACAACAAGCCCATGACAGGAATTTGCCTTACCGTCCTCCCGACGACTTTCACACTACGTCCCATTTCCGGCTTTGGTTACGGTTCGACCATCCCCCGGTTGGTAATAGGTAGCCCTTTTCGGAATTTTCCACCATTTTTCTTTCCTTCCCGATTTCATCCTTTCTTTCCTTTTTCTTTTAAATTAGATAGGATTTTTAGAAATCCATATCTTCTGTTATTTTCCCATGGACAAGGATGGACAAAATACCCCGGCTTGGCTGCTCAACACCTTTAAATCAAAGTCTACTAATCCACAAATCACATAAACCTGTCAACTCATGAAAATCGTGTAATGTGAACTTGGTGTAAAGGTGTTCAAATTTTCTATCAATCACAACAATAGGGGAACTATCATATAAAACCATTATGTTGAGAGAATTTCAAGACTACAACATCACACACTTCGTATCTCCTCCTCTTATACTCACAGCATCTCAAATGTATAGAAACAAGATTTTCTAAAAGAGTTTTGAATTTTTAGAAAAATTTGAAAAAATTTGCGCATATGAGGCTCGAAATGTTGCAATATGCTAGATGAAGAATCTCATCGCACCCCCCAACCAAATCTTGCATTGTCCTCAATGTAAAAGATATGTAATGAGCATGAACATGAGAGCAATGGTAAAATATGAGAGAGTGAGAACAATAGTACCTGAGAGAGTGATCATGGAAGTCTGCAACTCCAACAACTAAATCCTACTTAAAACGGAAAAACTAAAGAAAACCTAACTATGCTATACCTCCATCAGACTAGGAGATCAATCATCCTGATAGACAGGATCAATCAGAGTGATGGACGTGTCCTCTGAATTGAATTTCTCAACAAATGGTTTAAGGCGTTGTCCATTAACTTTAAAACGGTTACCATTCGCTGCATTTTCAATCTCAACTGCCCCATGAGGAAAAATTTCTTTGATAATATATGGGCCAGTCCATCGAGAACGTAATTTGCCCGGAAAAAGGTGAAGTCGGGAATTATACAAGAGTACTTTCTGTCCTTCATGGAAAGCTTTCCTGAAGATGTGCTTGTCATGAAAAGCCTTCATCTTACTCTTGTAAATTCTCGAGTTCTCATATGCATCGTTCCGGATTTCATCAAGCTCATTTAATTGAATTTTGCGAAGCGAGCTAGCCCTGTCCATGTCAAAATTTAAAGCCCGAATTGCCCAATAGGCTTTGTGTTCTATCTCCACAGGCAAGTGGCAGGCTTTCCCATAGACAAGTCTAAAAGGGGACATTCCAATGGGTGTCTTGTAGGCGGTACGGTGAGCCCAAAGCGCATCATCTAATCTTAGGGACCAATCCTTGCGATCCGGTCTCACCGTCTTTCCAAAATCTGCTTGATTTCCCTATTGGAGATTTCAGCTTGCCCACTGGTTTGTGGGTGGTATGGGGTGCTCACTTTGTGCCTAATACCATATTTCTTCATCAAAGTTTCAAAGGGTCTATTGCAAAAGTGAGAACCACCATCACTAATAATGGCTCGAGGCGTCCCAAATCTAGAAAGTATGTTTTCTTTTAGGAACTTGAGAACCGTACGATGATCGTTGGTTCTACATGGGATAGCCACTATCCATTTAGACACATAATCTACGGCAAGCAGAATATAGACATGTCCAAAAGATGAGGGGAATGGTCCCATGAAATCGATGCCCCAACAGTCAAAGACTTCTAGATGTTGAATTGGGGTGAGAGGCATCATATTTCGACGGGATAATCCTCCTAACTTCTGGCAGCGCTCGCATGCTTTGCAAAACTCGTGGGTGTCCTTAAATAACGTGGGCCAATAAAAACCACACTGCAGAATTTTCGCAGTTGTTTTCTTGGCTGAAAAATGACCCCCACATGCTTGATCATGACAAAAGGAGATGACTAAATTGTGTTCATCATCGGGGACGCATCTCCTTATAATTTGGTCTGGGCAATATTTAAACAATAGAGGTTCATCCCAGAAAAATCTGCACACTTCCCTTAGAAATTTACGTTTGTCTTGCGCAGTCCAATGAGTTGGCATCGCACCTGTGGAAAGATAATTGGCTATATCAGCGTACCATGGTGGATGCATAGCAACAAAGAGTTGCTCATCAGGGAATGAGTCCTCAATAGGTGACTCGTCAATGGAATTTGGTAGGACTAGGCGAGATAGATGGTCCGCCACCACATTTTCTACCCCCTTCTTACCTTTGATCTCCAAGTCGAATTCTTAAAGGAGTAGGATCCATCTTAGCAAACGGGGCTTAGCATCCTTCTTAGAAAGAAGGTATTTCAGTGCCGCATGATCCGTATAAACAATAACTTTGGATCCTATTAAGTATGGCCCGAATTTGTCCAAGGCAAAAATGACAGCTAGGAGCTCTTTCTCCGTAGTCGAATAATTAACTTGGGCAGGATTCAAGGTCCTACTGGCGTAGTAGATGACATGGGGCTTTTTATCCTTCTTTTGGCCTAACACCGCCCCAATAGCAAAATCGCTTGCATCGCACATCAACTCAAAAGGAATAGACCAATCTGGTGGTTGCATGATAGGAGCGGTTGTCAACATGTCTTTTAGCTTTGAAAAAGCTAATTGACATTCGGCACTCCACTCAAATTGGTTTTCCTTTTGTAGAAGGTTGCATAAAGGCCTTGAGATGTGACTAAAGTCCTTTATAAACCTTCGATAGAAACCGGCGTGTCCAAGGAAGGACCGCACATCGCGTATGCTTTTGGGTGGTGGTAGATTGGAAATTATGTCAATTTTCGCCCGGTCTACCTCTATTCCATTGGACGAGATGATATGTCCAAGGACTATTCCTCTTTGTACCATGAAATGGCATTTTTCCCAGTTTAATACAAGTTGCTTTTCCTCACACCTCATCAAGACCAACTTCAAGTGCTTAAGGCACTCATCAAACGTACAACCAAAAATAAAAAAGTCGTCCATGAATACCTCAAGAAACTCACCCACCATGTCCGAGAAAATACTCAACATGCATCGTTGGAATGTGGCGGGTGCATTACATAACCCGAATGGCATTCTTCGGCAAGCGAAGGTGCCAAACGGGCATGTAAATGTGGTTTTCTCTTGGTCTTCCGGAGCTATTTCAATTTGGTTGTATCCGGAATAGCCATCTAGGAAGCAATAATAGGAATGGCCTGCCAACCTCTCCAAAATTTGATCCATAAATGGGAGAGGGAAGTGGTCTTTCCTAGTAACCGTGTTGAGCTTCCTATAATCAATGCACATACGCCAACCGGTGGTCACCCTAGTCAGGTATAAGCTCGTTGTTGGCGTTTTCAATGATGGTAATACCGGATTTCTTGGGGACAACTTGGGTAGGACTCACCCATTGGCTATCTGAGATGGGGTAGATAATACCTACATCCAATAGCTTCAACACCTCGGCTTTGACAACCTCCATCATGTTTGGATTTAGCCGTCTTTGAGGTTGTCTAGTCGTTTTTGCATTTTCTTCAAGGTGTATTCGGTGCGTGCAAACCGAAGGATCTATCCCTTTGAGATCCGCTATTGTCCAACCTATGGCTTCCCTATGTTTTTTGAGTAACTCAATCAACTTGAGCTCTTGGTCTTTCTCAAGGTGGGAGGCAATGACAACTGGGAACGTTTCCTCTTGACCCAAATATACGTATTTAAGCTCGGATGGCAGTGGTTTGAGGTCAAGCTTCGGTGGTTTTATGTTAGATGGTAGAGGCCTTGATGTGGTTGGTGGCAATTTTTCAAAATGGGGCCTCCACCGGCTAGTATCAACTACTGGTCTTTCTGCCTGCACAATTTCACTAATGATGGGGTCTTCAGAATCCATGAAGTGTGCTAAGCATGTCTCCAAGCTTTCTAGTGGTTCGAGTTGGAGGAGTTCTTCTTCTTCAAAAACTTCAAGCATGTTTACATCGAAGAACTCATCATCATCGACATCCCTATGTCTTTTGCCCAAGTGAAACACATTCACCTCTAGTGTCATGTTTCCAAAAGATAGTTGCATCACCCCATTCCGGTAATTGATGATTGCGTTTGATGTGGTAAGGAATGGGCGGCCTAATATTACCGGTATTTGGGTGCTAGCATCCAAAACCGGTTGTGTGTCCAAGACTATAAAGTCTACCGGGTAGTAGAATTTGTCAACTTGGACTAGAACATCCTCAACTATCCCCCTCGGTACACGGATAGATCTATCAGCGAGTTGCAACGTGGTTTTGGTGGGTTTTAATTCACCAAGACCCAATTGCTCATATACCGAGTATGGGATCAAGTTCACACTCGCCCCCAAGTCTAACAAGGCACGTTCAATCCGGTAGTCTCCAATGATACATGAGACGGTGGGACTACCGGGATCTTTGAATTTTGGGGGGGTCTTTTGAGTGAGGATGGCACTTACTTGCTCAGTTAAGAAGGCCTTTTGCTGCACATTATATTTGCGTTTTGTTGTGCATAGGTCTTTTAGAAACTTGGCATAAGAGGGGATTTGCTTGATGGCATCAAGCAAAGGGATATTGATCTTGACTTGTCTGAAAATCTCTAGAATATCTTGAGAGTTTGGGAGAGATTTTGGGGCAACCAATCTCGAAGGGAATGGTGCTACGGGCTTGTAAATGCGTTCCGGTTGTTGTGGGGCTAAGTTAGATCCATTTTCATCCTCAGAATTTACCGGATCATTAGGCTCATCGGCCTTCACCGGAATAGTTTTGTCAATTTGTTTACCACTTCTAAGGGTGGTAATGGATTTAGCTTGCTCCATGTTTTGGTTGGAAGGATTAGGGATACTTACTTCATGTACTTGCTTTGGATTGGGCTGAGGTTGGGCCGGAAAGGTCCCTTCCCTAGCATTCAAGCGTCCCTTAATCTCATCAACCGAGACTTTAAGCTCTTGGAACATTTGCTGATTCGATTCATTTATTTGCGCTTGCCCTTGCATAAATGCTTTCAAGGTATCCTCCAATGAGAATTGAGGTGGGGCCATATTTTGCATGGGTGGCCCTCTTTGGGAGTTGGTAGGATTGCCCGTAGGAGCATTCTTCCAATTGAAATTCGGGTGGTTCTTCCAACTCTCATTGTACGTATTACCTACCGGTCCATTGAAGGGCCATTGATAACCATATGTGGCATTGGCTGTCTCATGTAGCACTTCCTGGAATGCAGGAATTGTGGGACAATCTTGCGTAGCGTGTAAGTCGGTGAGGCAAATCCCACATGTGGTTTCAACAGCTTCCTTGGACTTGGGAACTCCACTTTTGCTAAGTTCCATGGCCTCAACCTTCCTTGTGAGGTTGGCTATCCTTGCATTCACGTCGTCTTCCTCTTTAAGGACATAGATCCCTCCTTTCTCTTGAGTGGGCTTGGAGTTCTTGGGTTTATCCGAGGTATCCCAAGAATGGGCGTTTTCAGCCAACATGTCCAAGTAACTCCAAGCCTCATCTGGATTTTTACTCATAAACTCGCCATTGCACATCATTTCCATAAATTGGCGCATATTGGAACTTAATCCATCAATGAAAAAATTTATAACTCGCCAACTCTCATAGCCATGATGTGGGCAAGCAAGCAGGAGTTCCTTAAATCGTTCCTAGCATTGGAAAAAAGATTCACCCTCTTTAGCCGAAAAATTCATTATGGCTCTTCGAAGGGTGTTCGTTTTATGAGCCGGGAAGAACTTTTTTAAGAATTCCCGGTTCATCTCAACCCATGACCCAATCGAGTGTGGTCTAAGAGAGTAAAGCCAATCTTTGGCTCTTTCTTTTAAGGTGAAGGGAAAGAGTTTAAGTCTGATAGTATCGTCAGAAACATTGGTGTAATGCAAGGTGGCCAACACTTCTTCAAATTCTTGCAAGTGTAAGTATGGGCGGTCAGAGTCTAGCCCATGGAATTTAGGTAAAAGTTGAATTACGCCCGATTTTATGTCAAAGTTTCCACCGTTTGCTGGTAGAACTATGCAAGAAGGTGTAATTGCACGGGCAGGTTGTAGGTAGTCCCGTAGTGATTTCATTGGAGGAACATTATGTACCTCATTCTCTCCTACTCCTTCCTGATTTGCGTTTGTAGTTGGAGTAGGGGGGAGGATTCCTTACAGGTGTTTGATCCATACTCCCCAAACTTTCACAATGCTCTTGATAATTCCAGACTCGTCTATGGACTGACAATGGTCCAACTAAACCACCTTCAGATTGGAGACGATTTGAGTGATTACATTCCCAACGGGACATAAACCACTCAACCAAAAATCAAAACTAATCCTAACCTAGAAAACTGAAATCTGAAACTAATCTAAAAAACAAGTTAGAAAGGTATCACCTGATACGCTTGAACTTAGAGAAGAATTCCTACAAAACAGAAAACTTTGTTAGTTCTAAGAAAATCAGAAAAACCTATCTACTTCTGCAGCCACTGAACTATTTTGAAAACCGTTATCTAATTTCCCCAGCAGCGGCGCCAAAAACTTGTTCGCTCGCCTCAAGTGTAAGGCTGCGATGTAGTAATAAAACTCGGTAAGACCGAGGTCGATCCACAGGGAAATAGAAACAAGCTTCGGAAATACTACAGCAACTTAGTTTATGGAAGAAATTGAGATTCAATTGGGTATTTAACTAAAATAGCAATTTAATGAAAAATCAGAGATATAACGTACTAAGGCTTTCAAGGATCCACTTGTAGCAATCCTATGTCAATTCAGTCAATCCAAGTAGAGAACACAACCAGATTTGAAGTCCTATCTCTCATCTAGTTGGACAATAAAGCATTCACACACATTCAATCCAAATCAAGTTGAACTTCCAAGTTCTAGTCCATTCAATCAATGTAGAATTCAAATCCATAGCCTGCGGAGTAACAGCCATGCCTATGGACTATGGCCTGCTCAAGGATTACTACAATTCAAATCTAAACAAGCAACCTGTGATAATCTCAGAGAATTACAAGGAATTCATGTCCTGAGTACATGAACTCTCATAAAACATCTCAAACTACCACTTTTGGAACTGAAACATAAGAAAAATCCAAACTTGAATTGAAAAATACTTGAATTAAACTGAATCTAACATAAAATTAGCTACAAGCTTCACCTCTCAGCCTTAGCTGAGAGGTTCTAGCCGAGCATTGTCATGCTACAACTAAAATCTCTAAATAAAAGCATAAAACTAGAAAAACCCGAATAGGAGAGTTGCAGACGCTCCACGATCGCTTTCCCTCCTTAAAATCATGTTCCTTAGCTTCTCTGATACCCTAGGAAGAACCCCTAGGTGTCCATTTATAGCAATAAACCTCCCTTGCGTCGGATTCTGCGAAAGATTACGCAGTGCGCAGCGTTTTTCGAAGTCCTGATTTAGAAAGAATTCTCCTTACGCAGAGCCGACCGGTCGTGACCGGTCGGACTGGCTCTTTTAAACATTCTAGGGGGTGCAGCCGACCGGTCATGACCGGTCGGACTGGACTGTCCATTCATCCAGCAAGTGTGGCCGACCGGTCATGACCGGTCGGACTGGACTGCCCATTCATCCAGCAAGTGTGGCCGACCGGTCATGACCGGTCGGACCAATTTGAGTTCATTCCAGCGTCTATAGTCGACCGGTCATGACGGGTCGGGCTCCTCTGCAATGTGGTCAGCTTCCATGGCCGACCGGTCATGACCGGTCGGTCTGCTCTCTTCTTTGATCAGCAAACGTGGCTGACCGATCAAGACCGGTCTAGCCCCTCTGGCCGACCGGTCAAGACCGGTCAGACCTCTTCACTTTGTTCTTCTTTCTTTCATTTCTCCTCTTTTCTTCTTCTTCCACTTCTCCTTGCTTTCTTCTTTCTTCGGTCCTCTTTCGTCCTTCATGCAATAGCTCCAAATTCTCTCTTTTAATCCCTAATTGAATGAAGTCCTCTCTCATCCCCTGTAATAACAAAACATGTGTTAGGTGGGCCTTTAAACAATGAAAATCATGCAAACCATGTCATGTAATGGGCAATGCAATGTATAAATTGGAGGTTCAACAGTGGGCCCATTCAGAAGATAATCTTGGAAATCTAAATCATCTATGAGGAAGATCACATTACAAGGAAGCTACAAATCAAATTTGAAGGCAATCTGACCATTGGTTAAGTCGTATGAAGCGAAACAAAATCTGTTATGTCGCGGTACTCTTGCTGTATTATAAAAGGAGATGCTCTCTTCTATTCCAAACCAATCAAAGACATGGGAAGCAAGGAGTTCAAGTCATAGGAGGCTTTCTAGCCTCCTCCAACTAGTTTTTCTTCCTTTTCTTAGTTCTAGTTCTAGTTTTTAATATGCTTTTCATTAGCTAATCTCTTAGCTAGAGCTAAGAGGTGAACCTTATAGCTTGCTTATATGTTTTAATTTGTTTTATTGGTTTCAAGTTTGGATTTAATGAAGAACAATGGTTATTGGAAGTTTGAATAAAGTTCTAAGTAGTTTTTCTTAATCTTATGATGGTTCATGGATTTTTAGAAGAATTGCTTTGGTTCTTAATTGTTTTGCATGACTCTAGATCCCATACGATCCGAGGAATCGGATTCAATACGCTCTAGACTTGGATCATCATATGGGAACTTCAAACCAAAGTTCTACCTTTTTGTTCTAAATTCTGAATATTATGTTGATTGTTCATATGATTTGAATCAAGTTCAAATCATAATATAGTCAAGTCTTATGACGGGGTTTGATAATTATTATGGTTTTGATCTTAATCTATTGGAAATAGGATTGATCTATGCAATTGAGTGTGCTCAAGTCTTAACTTGAATTGAGGGAATCATGTTGATGAACAACACATGTGTTGGATTGCTTTAATAATATAACCGTTTTATCATCCAGCTAGATAAGATTTTATTTCGATTCTAGTTGAGTAATTGAGAAACCATATGAATTATACATCTAAGGAGAGTTACAAGTGGATCCTTGATGCTCTAGTTATCTTTTCATTATTACATTTTTCTGTTTCATGTTTAAAACCAATTTCACAAACCTCTTAAGATTCTAGTTATTAGGATAGCTCGAATTGTTTACTTCCTTCCCTTTGGATCGACCTCGGTCTTACCGAGATTATTACAACATCCCAACCCTACACTTGAGCAAGCGAACACACAACACAATTAGAATCAAAGTCCTATCTCTCATCTAATTGGAGGATATAACATTCAAGCACAAACAGTCCCACTTCAATCTGAAAATCAGATTTCTAGTTCTAATGACGCACATAGAACTTGAACTTGTAGCCTTCGGAGTAACAGCCATGCCAAGAGACTATGGCATGCTCAAGGGTTACTACAATTCAAATTCAAACAACCCAATCATGATAATCTGAGAGAATTGCAAGGAACTCATTTCCGGAGTACATAAACTCTTACAAAACTTCTAAAAATCCAAACTTTATTCAAACTAGAACTTGAAAATCCATAAATAAGTAAAGGGTACTTGAAGAAACGAATTAAATCATTGAAACAAACTACAAACTTCAACTCTTAGCTCTAGCTAAGAGGTTAGCTAAAAGAAAGCATTAAAAACTAGAAACTAAAACTAGAAGATGAAGAAAACTAATTGTAGGAGGCTAGGAAGCCTCCTAGGTCTTGATCTCTTTGCTCCCCACGTTGCTAGATGCGTTAGGAAGAGGCTGTAGGTGTCCTTTTATAGCTTAGAGGCATCACCGACTTGGAAAAAATGAAGAATTACGGAGTCCTCCTGCACTTAAGAAACCCAAAATCCAGAATTAGAAGCTTCAATTCGCTGTTTGCACGTGGCCAACCAGTCTTGACAGGTCGGACTGGGCTAGCTGACCGGTCTTGACCTGTCTTCTGTCAGTCCAGGGAGCTGACTACCTGTTGGCCGACCGGTCGGGCCTTCTATTTTCTTCATTTTCCTTCTTTTTTTCTTCATTTTTCTTCTTTCTTTTTTCATCTCTTTCTCCTCTCTTTCTTCACCATTCTTTGGCACTTGTTCTATTGATCTTCAATGCATACAAAGTGACTCTTTTAACCATGAATTGATGAAATCTTCTCTCATTCCTATAATCACAAAAACATGTATTAGATTAGTCTTTAAACATGAAAACCATGCATATAATGTGATGTAATGGGCTATGACATGTATAAATTGGAGGCTCAACACACACGAGCAGAACTATCCCATCCACGACCTAGAATTAGTAGCTATGATCATTGCCTTAAAGATTTGTAGAAATTATTTGTATGGGGAGCAATTCAAGTTAAACGCTGACCACAAGAGCCTGAAGTACTTATTTTAGCAGAAAGATCTGAATATGTTTGTGGACCATACCTGCCTCATTGGACCCATCTAAACTTACCCTAGGTGTCCGATTGTCAGATAAACTGCCCGTTTAAAAGTTTCTAATTCTAAACTCATTATTTCCTTTTTTCTTCTCATGGACCGTTCATCACTTAGTGGTCCTCATTCCAAAATCCGTCACAACTATTTTGTAGCCCATACTTGACTCAACAAATATGTGGAATCTCTCCTCAAACAATGTTGTGTACACTTTCCAAAACGGCTCGAAAGATGATGTATTTCAGCAACTGTTCATCCGAAGATGGTCTAGCTTCCCTAAAACCCTAATTCCGACCCTACCTCTATATATAGGGCCTCTCTTAGCCAGAGGTGACCCCCACCCACGAATTTGAGAGAGAGAGAGAGAGAGAGAGAGAGAAAGAGAAAGAGAAAGAGAGAGAGAGAGAGAGGAAGGAAAGAAGGAGTGTCATCTTGTTATTCTTTCATCCTCATATATCTCTAATAAGCTGAAGATCATGAGGTGAGAACTTCTTTAAGATTGGGTTGATAATCTCATGTTTTGAAAGTTGATGATTCTTATATGCTTTTGTTTACATGTGTTTCTTTGTTCTCTCCTTATTTAGCTATATATACATGCTTTTAGATACCTTTTTTTCCATCTCATGGTGATGAGGACATTCATTGGACTTAAAAAACCAGTAAGTAATAGAATGTTTGTTGCACATATGGGATTTATGTAACCATCTTTAAGGGGACCACCTTTCCTTTCATATTGTATAAAGAATAGTTGTGGTTGTCTAATGGAGATCCTTATTATGTTGTATTCCTTTTTATATATGTGGATGGACTCCTGATCTGTGGTGATGAATATCGGAACACCCGGTTAAGATGTTGCCCTAACCTGAGACGATGCTTTTAGCTTGTCCGGTTAAGTGGTCACCCTGATCTGTGGTGGTGGTATCAAGATCGCCCGATTAAGTGGTTGTTAAATCCCTTTATTACTATTATTATTGTTATTATATTTGCTATTATTATTATTATTGCTCAAGTTGTTAAGGATCTCCATAAGACTATAGTTGAGCATGGTTAGTATGAACCTTAGTAGTACGGGCCGCCATCCTGGGATGTGATGCGTCGGTTACGACTGTTTGATGAGTGACGAACCATGAGGAAGGATGTCGTGGTAACAAAGGTTGGTTAGACATTAAGTGGCTTGGTGTAAATTTGTAATAATAATAATGAATGGTTAACTCATGCATGCACGTGGCTCCATGTGGGTGTATGGAATTGAGAATAGGCTAGAGCGTCTTACTTCTCCCATACAATATCACGTGTAGATTTGGGCTATGAGCGTCCCGTTTCTCACGTGGTCGGGCAAAAGCTATGGGTTTGCATGTCCCAAAACCCCTGGCGGCATGTCTAAGGATTCCTACGCTGGGTCATACATTATCATGCATTGCATTAAGTAAGAGTAATGAATGTTTTGTTATGATTTTTATGCGATTATTATTTCTAACCTTAAAGTAGTTCTTCATTATGCCACTTTTGACGATGTTTTTGTAGAAAATAATTTAGAACATGTAGGTAACGATCCTCAGGAGCCCGAGCCTCAAGGAGACTATTATGATGGCTCGTGGGAGCAGATGGTGGAAAACAAGATCGAATAGTCATTCATAGTTCTAGCATTTATTAAGTATTTGAATTGTAATAATTCCCAATGGGAGGACGTAGTTATGAACATGGTGATTGATTGAATGACGGTTACATGGTTTGATGATTTAGTTTAGTTAATGAAATAATATATAAGTTTGGTTTCACCGTCTTGCTCATGGTTTCCAAATAGTGTGAAATGTGCATGTTTGTGTTAAAATTATGTAAGGGGTATAACCCTCACACATGCCAAATAGCCTTGGGAATTCGGTCATCGTGATGTACACGGGAGCCGAAATCTCGGGGTGTTACATGGAGCATTCCAGATCATTCGACGACAATCTTCATGTCCGGTTTCATTCCGAAATGACATTTATAGGTTTTGGTCACGACCGCTCATGTTAGGGTCGCACTGGCTTTTTTCGGGTACTTTCAATCTCGAAATCGGTCCGAATCGTCGTAGATGAACCGCTGGATGATGTTTTATGTTGGGTGTGAATTTGAGCCCCAACAAATGCCCTCTCGGTGTGCTCTGATGGATGCTTATGTCACGCCAGTGTGGTGCACCGGTCCCAGGCTCAAGTATAAATACAGGGACTCACTGAGTCATTTCAACATTTTTTGAGTCAAAGGAGAAAATTTCTCTAAGGTGAGAGAGCATTTCTTGGAGCCTTAGGCGGATGTGGTCCTCTATGAGCGCATGTGGGCTTCCAGTTGCTTTTTTTGTTGAAGGATTTCCACTTAGGCGCATGTTGCATTTCCACAGGGAGTGGGCGCATGTCCTGGGTGCATGTTGCTCTGGACATGCGCCCAGGGCCTTGCCGTGAATTTGTTTTTCTCCTGCAATTTGAGGTGGGCACATGTGGGAGGCCACATACGCCTGGTGCTTCCATCTTAGTCATTTCATTTTCTTTCTTCTTAAGCTGGGTGCATGTGGGAGACCACATGTGCCTAGGGCCATGCTAATTGAATTTCACACTTCTCCTCTTTATGGATTGGGCGCATGTGAGGGACCACATGCGCCTGGGCCTCCACCTTGGGCGCATGTGAGCCCGCTACTTGGTGAATTTCTGAAATTTTGGCCCCAGTACTTGCCTTCGGTGAAAAAGCGGCGTATCTGGCTCTATCCTCGACTGAATTTGATGTCGTTTGTGGCTATCTTACTCAATGCTCGAATATGATTAGGACTTAGTGCTTAGGGCCCGTTGTTCGCTCGCCTTAAGTGTAAGGCTGCGATGTAGTAATAAATCTCGGTAAGACCGAGGTCGATCCACAGGGAAAGAGGTAAACAATTCCAACTACTCTAATAACTAGAATCCAAGAAGTTTAGGAAAACGGTTTTCTAACATAAAATAGGAAAATCTGAAATTAAGAAGAACTAGAGCATCAAGGATCCACTTGTAGTAGTCTAATGTCAATCCATTCATCCAAGCACAACACAATTAGAATCAAAGTCCTATCTCTCATCTAATTGGAGGATATACATTCAAGCACAAGAGTCCCACTTAAATCTGGAAATCAGATTTCTAGTTCTAATGAAGCACATAGAACTTGAACTTGTACCCTTCGGAGTAAAATCCATGCCAAGAGACTATGGCATGCTCAAGGGTTACTACAATTCGAATTCAAACAACCCAATCATGGTAATCTTAGAGAATTGCATGGAACTCATGTTTGGAGTACACAAACTCTCATAATTCATCTAAAAATCTAAACTTTATTCAAACTAGAAGTTCAAAATCCAAAATTAAGAAAAAGTGTACTTCAAATAAAAGAATTAAAGCATTGAAACCAACTACAAATTTTACCTCTAGCTCTGGCTAAGAGGTTAACTACGAAAAAGCATATTAAAACTAGAACTAGAACTAAGAAAAGGAAGAAAAACTAGCTGTAGGAGGCTAAGTAGCCTCCTAGGACTTGAACTCCTTACTTCCTACGTCCTTGCTTGATTTGGAATAGAAGAGAGCACCTCCTTTTATAATACAGCAAGAGTACCGTAACATAACATATTTTGTTTCACTTCGTACGGCTTAACTAATGGTCGGATTGCCTTCAAATTTGACTTTTAACTTCCTTGTAATGTGATCTTCCTCATAGATGATTTAGATTCCAAGATTATCTTCTGAATGAGCCCACCAATCAGATCAGCGACCACCTCTCAAAATCGCGGAATTCGGGTACCTTCAGAACTAGTCATCTTGCTTTCAACGCTCCGGAGTGTACAGAAATCGGATTGATCCCAAATTTTGAACATTGGTAGAAACCTTCCTCCTCTACATGATAGATGGATTAGATTGTCCAAAAAAATTCCAGAACTAGGTACGAAAATTAGAACACTCAGGCCTTTTATAAAATTTGCGCAGTTGGATCTTTCTGGATGGTCCATCTTTCCTCAACTGGTACGATCAAACCACACATCCTTTTGATCTGAAACTTTGTGGTTATTCATATATGGATGTATTATAGAAGATGGTCAAAGTAGATTCTTCATATCATCAATGATGGGCCACCTGGACCGGCCCAGAGTTGAGTAGGCGGAATCTGGAACTTTCTGGACAATTTGTATTGTTTTGGCCACCACGGTCAATCCATAGCTCCGATCAACACGAAACCACTTGGGTTATTTCGGCGTCGAGCTTCTCTTCGACATGGATGTGTTGCATTTTCAAATATCATTAAAATGGCTCCCGAAAACTGGGCTGAAAATCCAAAAACGGGAATTGCCTGCTGTTTGAAATCTAGAAGTCTGAAACTGCATGGACGACCGGCCTTGACCGGTAGGACAGGGCTGGCCGACCGGTCTTGACCAGTCTAGCCTGTCTATTAAGTGTCCAGGGAGTGTAGCTGACCGGTCAGGACCAGTCGGGCCTTCTTGGCCGACCGTTCTTGACTAGTCGGAGCGATTTTCTGCATTCTTTCTTCTTTCTTTTCTTCTCTCCTTCCTCTCTCTTTGCTTTCTTCTTTCTTTGGCCCACCTTGGGTCTTCACCCAAGGCTCCTAAATGTCTCCTTCTGGTCTCTGATTGGGTGAAGTCTTCTCTCATTCCTACAATCACAAAACCTGCATTAGATGGACCTTTTAAACATGCAAACCATGCATATAATGTGATGAAATGGCCTATACAATGTATAAATTAGAGGTTCAACACACCCCCAACCAGCTTTTTGCTAGTCCTGAGCAAAACATGTGTGAAACAAGTTCAATCCTTCAAAAGCCAACTCTCCTTCAGAAACTATGTTTTTATCCATTCCAAGACATACAAGTGTAAAATTCAAAAAAAATGAGGTGATAGAAGTTGAAACCTTAAACTCTCAAAACATAATAAGTGTCCATATGAAATTCCCATTGATTGATTGATAAATAGAAGAACTCGAACAAATTCAACCTAGTGTGCATAGTGAAAGTTCATCTCATGAGTTTCTGGGATTATCTTCTTCATAGATCAATTAAACCATGGATCTCAAGGTGCACAAAGCAACAACAAGCCTATGACAGGAATTTACCTTACCGCCCTTCCGACGGCTTTCACACTACGTCCCATTTCCGGCTTTCGTTACAGGTAGACCATCCCCCGGTTGGTAATAGGTAGCCCTTTTCAGAATTTTCCACCATGTTTTCCATCATTCCCAATTTTCATCATTCCTTTTCCTTTTTCTTTTACATTAGATAGGATTTTTAGAAATCCATATCTTTCATTATTTTCCCATGGACAAGGATGGACAAAGTACCCCGGCTTGGTTCCTCAACACCCCAAATCTAAGTCTAGCCAATCCACAAATCACATTACCCTTTCAAATCATGAAAATCGTATAATGTGAACTAGGTGTAAAAGTGTTCAAATTTTCTATCAATCACATAAATAGGGGAATTCACATATAAAACCTTTATATTAAGAGTAGTACAAGATTTGCAACATCACTCACTTCGTATCTCCTTTTCTTATACTCGTATCATCCCAAATGCATAGAAACAAAGTTTTCCAAAAGAGTTTTGAATTTTAGAAAAATAAAAAAATTTCTACATAATTGCTCGAAATGTCACAAAAGCTAGTAAATTCATCTAAGGAATCTCACCCCCAACCAAAATCTTATATTGTCCTCAATGTAATAAGGTATGCAATAAGCATGACATGAGATCAATGAAATAAAACAAAGGAGAGTGAGAACGAGAGTACCTGGGGTAGCAAGTTGATCAATTCTAGCATCTTCCATTGTCTCGATGGGACTTATTCAATCCTAATTGCCAAAAAATAAATCCTAACCTACCTACCTACCTTTGATTAGTCTGATCGACTACATGATCAAATTGGGGCAGGATCTTCATGAATTTCAATAAATTTCTCATGAGGACCATCTAAAGTCCTGCTCGATAGTAGACATGGGTGCTTGTCTTCATTAAAGTCCAACATTTATGTGCATCACATGATGATAGGAGGAGATAAGAGCAGCAAAAAGATCTCTTCAAATTCTAATTTGGGTTATGATTGATTAAAAATGGGTCCTTTCAGTCAAAATTTTCAATAGGCTGAAGGACCCATGATGGTGGAGAGACATTCATCAAGTTTTCATTGGTTAAAGATGTCTCCTCCACAAATTCAGAATTGTACGGTACTTCCACAAACAATGGTATATAGTGTAAATTAGTGGAATGGTGTTCTTCAGACACTGACACCGTGTCTAACAAAATACCAACTCCTTAATCATCTCATCATCAAGATCATAAGAGTGGGCTAAGAATTCCTCTAGGAAATCGAGATAGTCGGATGAAGGGTCCTCATCCTCCCTTAATGATTGAAGAAATTCTGTTTCAATGATAAGGAATTCCTCCTCTATAGAGAGGAGGTCTTCCAAAGAAAATTCTTCAGATTTAGTGGTAAGCACATCATCTAACATTGGTTGATCTTTTAAAATTTCAGATTGTGCCACCTCATCATCCAAAGGAACAGAATTTTCAATCAAAGGAAGGTCTACCACAATAGAATTTGGTATGTGTTGTTGGTGGAAGGACTAAAAAAGATCGACTTCGGCCATCTCTCTAGCATGCATATCCTCTAGAGACTCATAATCATTTTGCCCCTTGGAAAAAGAAACCATAGGTTCTTAAGCATTCACCAAACCCTCATTGTAGGCAACCCCACTACCGCTTTCAAATTTTATGATTCCTCAGGTTCGTCAACCGTCATTGAAATCTCTTCATCATTAAGTTCAAAGCATCCAAAAGAGATAGTGGACTCACCATAATTGATGATGACATTGGGATCATCGAGATCAATCTCCTCTAAAAGTCTATTCATTAAATCCGAAGAACGTGGGACTTGGGTAGCCTCATCCTCCTCATTAAAGCGGATTGATTTGATGCCCCCAATTTCGGGCTCAACGTCTTCGCAAGAAGGTGAGTAAGCTTGATTTGATTGTTCATCTACATACTCTTTTCATATTTCCTCAAGTATTTGTGTATACATGTCATCACTAGAGGAAGACGTTTTAGGGTGATTGTTAATAACCACGGTTGGTTCTTCCCTTGAACAAGGAGAATGGTGGTTTCCCCAATTAAGACCGTACGCATTATAGGATGAAGAGTTATATGATGGTTGATAGGCATATCCATACAACCGATCACGCATTGTCTTCACTAGTTGGCCACTATTCACTCGTTCCTTTTGTTGTTTCACACCTCCTACCATAACCGGTGGAACACTCATGTTGTTTTCAATCCAGTAATCACGTAATGTTTTCCCCAGATGATCATTATTCAATTTTGCTTCATTCCGGTATTCCCCCATCATCTTACGTCATGTCTCAACATGTGTATTGCTTTCATTAATGTAATCACGCATCGTCTTACATGGGGGGGTAGTGGAGGTTCTTTGAATCTCAAAAAAATACTCATGCTTGGAGGGATCCCAATCACAACGAGTTTGGGTCCCCCAATCCGACGTCTCATCCGCCAAAAGGTACTTATACGCACCATTCGTCCAATCATACATGATGAAATTTTAAGGAATTGAAAATTACCCTAATTTTAAAAAAAAAGGGAGATGGGGAGATGCTACCCAATAGAGTGAGATCTATGTCAGCAACAATGTCCTACAAAAAAATTTGTTAGTAATCTAAAAAAAATCAGAAAATCTACTTCTATAAAAACTGAAAATCCTACCTAACTAAGATTACTCTATAGCTACTAGAACAATTAGAACCGTTTAACCTTTTCCCCAGCAACTGCGCCAAAAACTTGTTCGTTCACCTCAAGTGCAAGGCGGCGATGTAGTAATAAATCTCGGTAAGACTGAGGTCGATCCACAAGGAAAGAGGTAAACAATTTCAACTACTCTAATAACTAGAATCCAAGAAGTTTAGGAAAATAGTTTTCTAACATAAAATAGGAAAATCTGAAATTAAGAAGAACTAGAGCATCAAGGATCCACTTGTAGTAGTCTAATGTCAATCCATTCATCCAAGCACAACACAATTAGAATTGTTATAGGCAAAATGATGGAGATCAACTTAGCTGCTAAGATTTTACGCGGACGCCCATCCGACTCTCGAGATCATCTGATCGAGAGTCGCAGATCGAGTAAATACGGAGTTCGACTCTCGAGATCGTATGCTCGATAGTCGTAGATTGATAAGTGCGGGGCGCCCATTCGACTCGCGAGATCATATGCTCGAGAGTCGCAGGATGAATAAGTACGGAGCACCTATTCGCAAGGCCTCGAGTTCCCATAGCCGATAGTCAGATAAAGCAAAGCAAAGATTCCCTTCTTGATCTGCGAGCAGACCTTCTCACAAGTCATTGAAAGGTGTTACATCTGAATGAGCGAGCACTTGGACTCGCAACCATCTTCCAACATGCGAATAGCTTTTTCTGTGGCGACACCCCTTAGCCTTCAGTACCAGCAGCCCGTATAGGCCGATTTTGGGCTTATCTTCTCTTGTGGTTCCGAATCTCAAGGGATTGCTATCAAGGAATGGGATCGCCGAAATAAGTCATTGGGTTAGATCTCTTCTCTAAGGATAAGGATCTTATCCCACGAAATCAGCGGGATCTCGGTATCGTACACGAAATCAGCGGGATCTCGATATCTTACGTAACAGATTGGATCATTTCAGATCTATATAAGGAGAAGACTCCATTAAGATACAGGTACACAATATTCAATCTCTGGTCTCATTTTGCCTGGTTATTCTTCTTCTTGCTTTGCCTGACTTAAGCATCGGAGGGCTAACGGCTGGACACCAGCCACCCTTAGTTGCTCTCTGTCTTCTTACAGGTCCGGCGGAGGAAATCTCTGTTGGAGAGAAGGCGAATGGCCGGAGGATCCTGTTACAAAATCTGACGTTAACAGTTTGGCGCCGTCTGTGGGAACGACTTGATCGTCGAAACCAATCGTTCTAACCACCGATCAAAATCCTTCTGCGATGCCTCCTAAAAAGGCTGTTCATCCTTCGACTTCAAAGCAAGCTCCTCCTCCACCCGATGAGACGGAATCCATACCTGCTCTTCCACCCACTTCGACGAATATCCCTCAAGGAGCCCCAAATATGCCCTCAGCAAACCCATTATTGGAGGCTTCTAGAAATCAAGACGATGTCCTGCGTTTCCTCGGAAATACTCTTCTAACTCTAAATGCCGGAGTTCAGGCCCTGTCGAATCGACTTGATCAGCATTTCCCCGAACCGCAGAGACAACCCTCCGAAGGGTTACCACCGCAACCCATACCAGTGGCTTCCAGACATTCTGTGGACGAACCACAGGTCCCACCACTTGGCAACCATCTCCCTGTACCGTCTCCACATTCTATACATTCTAGTTCGTCTCGACAACCTCAACCTCAGGGCTCCACCGCCGAAACATCAGGCTATACCCTACCATGGGAAGGAGATCTCAAAAGAATCCATGATCGTTTTGACGTCATGGAACAGCGATATCAAGAAAATCGGCCCTCTGCCATCATGACAGCGATACATCAATCCGAGTCCCCCTTTACCAGCGAGGTTATGGAGGCACCGTTACCTAGAAAGTATCGAACGCCTGTTATCACCCCGTATACAGGTATTGGTGATCCTCTTGAACACCTAGAGACATACAGGTCTCTCATGGAATTGGAGGGACATGGCTCAGAAATCATGTGTAGGGCTTTTTCCCTAACATTAAAGGAAGCAGCTCGTACGTGGTTCCGGGGATTAAAGCCTCGTTCCATCAGCTCCTTTTCCCAGTTATCGGAGATATTCCTTTCTTAATTCATGGGAAGCATTCGCATTAAGAAGCCAGCCTCCCATCTGATGGATCTGAAACAGCAGCATGGCGAGACAATAAAGGAGTTCACAGTACGGTTCACTGCCGAAGCTGTTCAAACTGAAGGTTATACTGAGGAAAAAGGTCTTACAGCCCTCATAGCCAGAATAACGAGCGAGAAATTCAGGTTTGCCTTAGATAAAAGCCCTCCGAAAACTATGGCAGAGTTCCAAGCCAAAGCTCAGAAGTATATCAATGCAGAAGAAGTCGTATTGACACGCCATGGAGTACAGAGTAAGAAACGCAAGCCAGAAGGAACCTCTTCTACAGATAAAAAATATCGTCGTGATTAACGCGATCGTTTTCCCAAGAAGCCTTATTCTGGTAAATATCATAACTACACTCCTCATAATCGGTCTCATGAAAAGGTTCTAATGGAGATTAAACACAAGCCATATGTGAAGTGGCCTGCAAAGATCAAATCCGATCCCGAGAAGAGAGACAAGAGCAAGTTCTGTTACTTCCACAAAGATCACGGGCACAGAACCCAGGATTGCATCTCTCTACGAGATCAAATCGAAGCCCTTATTCGAAAAGGCCATCTTCAGGATTATGTCGCTCGTAAAAATCGATCACCGGAAAGGGCGAAAGCCTCACCACGCCAAAAGGAACCACCTCATCATCATACTATCCAAGAGGACGCTGAGCCTACTGGAGAAATTCGCACCATCGTCGGAGGACCAGCTTGTGGGGGTGACTCTCAAGCTTCAAGGAAAGCATACACTCGGAAGGCATCTAAAGAACCCCAGCATATCTATTGGCTGGAACAGACACCCAGCTCGTCAAAAGCCAACCATCCTCCAATTTCCTTCACCCTCGAAGATGCAGCGGGAATTCACTTCCCTCACGAAGATTCCATCGTAGTCACATTAAAGGTATCAAATTATCTGACTCATCAAATTATGGTGGATACAGGTAGCTCAGCCGATATTCTATACTTGGAGGCTTTCAACAAAATGGCACTTGCCAGAAGCCTACTCAAGCCAGTTTCGACCCCTCTCGTAGGCTTCGGAGGTGAGGTAGTAACACCTGAAGGAAGCATTGATCTCCCAGTTACTTTTGGAGAAAATCCGACGAAGACTACCGTCTTCGTAAACTTCCTCGTGGTGGATCGAAAATCAGCGTATAACGCAATTTTGGGGCGGCCGTCTCTTACTAAGGTTGGGGCAGCCTTGCACCCTTCATACCTGTGTGTCAAATTTCCTACCCCAAATGGTATCGGGGTCGTGCGAGGAAGTCAACAGGAGGCACGGTCTTGCTACCAGATAGCCCTACAAGATCTAAAGAAGGCTCAAGCGACACCCGTTATGGAGATAGCACAAGGTTCACCCAATTTTCCCACCAACACCTCGTTGGATCCGAGAGAAAACTCTCTCCAATCAGGAACTCCTGGGGAAGAAACAGTGGCGATTCACCTAACCAAAGACAACCCGTCTAGGGTCGTGTACATTGGATCCTCTTTAACCAATGTCCATCGTGAAGATTTAGTCCGTTTCCTCACCGAATACCAGGACGTGTTTGCTTGGTCTCATAAAGATATGCCAGGCATCGACCCCAATGTCATCGTACATCGTCTCAATATCGACCCGAAGCATAAACCCGTACACCAGCGTCGACGTGCCTTCACTGCAGAAAGGCAAATGGCGATCAAAGCTGAAGTCGAGAAGCTACTCACGATCAATTTCATAAACGAAGTTGACTACCCAGAGTGGGTCGCAAACGTAGTTCTCGTCCGAAAAGCTAATGGCAAATGGAGAATGTGCGTCGACTATTCAGATTTGAACAAAGCATGTCCCAAAGATAGCTTCCCGACACCGCGGATCGACCAGTTGGTCGATTCAACAGCTGGACACGCTCTGCTTAGTTTTATGGATGCTTATTCTGGTTACAACCAGATCATGATGCATCCACCTGATAGCCAGCATACCGCCTTCATCACAGATCGGGGATTATATTGCTACCAGGTAATGCCGTTCGGTCTTAAAAATGTAGGGGCCACTTATCAACGTCTCATCAACAAAATATTCGCCGCTCAAATAGGTAGGAATATGGAAGTTTATGTTGATGACATGCTCGTGAAAAGTACCGTAGAAGATGATCATATTTCTGATATTCAAGAAGCCTTCGACCTAATGAGGAGGTATCAAATGAAATTAAACCCAGAAAAATGTGCGTTCGGAGTGTCTACAGGAAAATTTCTCGGATTCATGTCGGCCAGCGCGGAATTGAGGCAAATCCTGAAAAGATAAAAGTATTGGTAGAGATGAAATCCCCCACCACTCTGAAGGACGTCCAGCGTCTGGCTGGTCGCATCGCATCGTTGAATAGATTCATCTCGCGAGCATCTGACAAGTACTTACCATTCTTCAAACTCCTTCGTGCAATGGCCAAGTCTGATTGGAAATGGACGCCACAGTGTGAGGAAGCCTTTCAACAATTGAAGCTATACATGAGCACACCCCCCATTTTATCTAAACCTGTAGCACATGAGCAACTCATTCTTTATCTCTCTGTGTCCACTACGGCCGTTAGCGCCGCTTTGATAAGAGAAGATTCCGGGGTACAAAGGCCTGTTTATTATATCAGTCGAGCAATGGTTGATGCAGAAACTAGGTATTCTGATATGGAGAAGCTGGCCCTAGCTTTAGTCACGGCAGCTTGAAAACTGTGACCATACTTTCAAGCCCACGCTATTCTAGTACCAACAAATCATCCACTGCGGCAAGTCCTTCAAAAACCTAAGGCTTCCGGACGCTTAACTAAATGGGCGGTCGAGATCAGCGAACACGATATCTCATTCTGCCCTAGGACCGCAGTCAAGGGCCAGGCCGTGGCTGACTTCATCGCCGAGTTCACATACTCTTCCGATGATAATATCATGACCAGCGACCAGCCTCCTTGGTCACTCTTCGTGGACGGGTCATCGCGGGCCACTGGCAGCGGAGCGGGCCTGATTTTAGTGGCTCCCGACGGGTCGCATTTCCAATATGCTCTGCGTTTCGATTCTCGCGTCTCGAATAATGAAGCAGAATATGAGGCCCTGATCGTTGGCCTCGAACTGGCCATTGTCCTTGCAATTCAAAATTTGTTAATTCATAGCGACTCCCAGCTCATGGTCAACCAAGTCTTTGGTGAATTCGAGACCAAAGAAGAAAGGATGGCCTTATACAAGTCTCGTGTCCTCATCCTGCTCGCAAAACTGAAGACTTATGAAATAATTCATATTCCTCGCGAGAAGAACCAACTTGCCGATTCCCTGGCAAAGCTCGCCTCTGCACCAGAATCTGAGTTATCACATTCGATCCCCATCGAGCATCGTCAGAACCTGAGCATCGACCAAGCGACTCCTGAGCAAGTAATATCGGTACAATCATCTCCATGCTGGATGGATCCCATCATCCTTTATCTCAGAGACGGATACCTACCAGAGGACAAGAAAGCCGCAAGACAAATTCGTCTTCAGGCTGCTAGGTATACCTTGCAAGACGGAATATTATTACGCAAGAGCTTTTCCTTGCCTTATTTAAGGTATCTTCATCCAGAAGAAGCACTTCGTGTTCTAGACGAAGTACACCAGGGGGCATGTGGTAACCACCCCAGGGGGCGATCCTTAGCATATAAGGCGATGAGGCAAGGATATTATTGGCCCACTATGAAAGCAGATGCAATTGCATTCTCTATAAAAATGTGACAAGTGACAGCTATATTCTCCTATACCTCGTGTATCTTCCGAGCGAATGACTCCAGTAAATAGTCCTTGGCCTTTTGCGCAATGGGGGGTCGATATCATCGGGCCCCTGCCTACTGGAAAAGGACAAAATAGATTCACAATAGTGGGGGTTGATTACTTCACCAAATGGGCCGAAGCAGAACCATTAGCCAAGATTACTGAGAAACAAACTACTAAGTTCATATGGAGAAATATCATATGCCGCTTCGGACTCCCTCACACTATAATTACTAACAACGGAACGCAGTTCGACAACGCAGCCTTTGATGAATTTTGTGAAAAATGGAAGATACGTAATCTCCGCACTTCTCCATATCATCCTCAGGCGAATGGGCAGGTCGAGGCAGTGAATAAGATCATCAAGCACCATTTAAAGACCAAGCTAGGTGAATGTAAAGGTGTGTGGCCAGAACTTCTGCCAGAAGTATTATGGGCATATAGAACCACGGCTTGTACATCAACAGATGAAACCCCTTTTTCCTTAGCATTTGGTGTCGACGCAGTGGTACCAGTGGAAATTCAAGTACCTTCATATCGGATTGAGCAGTATGACCCCGTAAGTAATCAGGAAGCCCTTCGCCTTCATCTTGATCTCTTGGAAGAACGAAGAAATGCCTCCCAAGTACGAGCGGCAGCATATCAACAACGTATTGCTCGTTATCGAAATGCTAAGGTTCGACCTAGATCCTTCCAGCCCGGAGATTTGGTCCTGAGGCAAAAACTCGGAGTTCCCACTCGTTCGCTAGATCCAAATTGGGAAGGCCCGTATCGGGTTATTAGGATTGTGCGACCCGGTACTTATTACCTTGAAGACATGCAGGGAAAGCCCGTACGTCACCCTTGGCACGTGGAGCACTTGCTACGATACTACCCCTAGATTCGATGTAGTTCATTACAACATTTTATGAATAAAGTGAAAGATATCTTTTGGTCGCTACTCCATTTACTTGGACCTGAATAGCCCTGAAGAGGATGCATACAATCCCTTGGCCAATTGCCTACCTTTGGTAGGGTTAAACTCACCTAGGATGGTCGCGTTTCCATTTTAGGGATGACCATCCTTCTACCCTTGGTAAACTTGGAGTCTCAATCGATAGATCAGTCTATCTCCACGAGGGTATGGTCGTCACGACCCCCCGAATTGAGCACACTACATTCCTCAATCGATAGATCAGTCTATCTCCATGAGGGTATGGTCATCACGACCCCCCGGATTGAGCACAACTCATTCCTCAATCGATAGATCAGTCTATCTCCACGAGGGCATGGTCATCACGACCCCCCGGATTGAGCACAATTCATTCCTCGATCGATAGATCAGTCTATCTCCACGAGGGCATGGTCACTACGACCCCCCCCCGGGGTTGAGCATAATTCATTGAAATAAGAAGGCATTCATTACATGAAAGGGAAAGAGAAAGTAAACAAGAACAACAACACTTCCAAAAATAACTTTTTATTAATATCAAATGTTTACAAGTATCAGCTCACAAGTACAGGAGAAAGGAAAACAAAAAGGAAAATCAATCTCGAGGAGGAGGAGCCGTGCTCTCGACTTCAGGGCCCATTTCTGGAGCCCCTCCAGCCTGCGTGGCTTCGGTCACCTCATTCTCAGCAGCAGCTTGCTCCTCTGCAGCTATGATGGTCGCGACTCGCCCAAATTACCCCATATCGAAGGATGGGATCATTCGTTGCACTACTCTTAGCGCAAAGTCGCGACCAGCATCATATGACTCGTATCTCTCATCGTCATATAGCTGCGAAGTCCGGAACTCAGAAATTGCCCGAGGACCTTCCTCCAAGAGCATTTTTACCAAGGCGACTTTCTCCTCGTCCCAGTGGATCGAGTCGTCCTTGAGCTGTGCGAGATCGGAACGCTCCTTATCCAAGTTCTCGCTGACTTCCTTAAGCTGCGACTTGGCCTCCGCAAGCCGCTCCTCCAACGAGATCTTGTCTTGGCGAAAGATCTCCCTCTCTCTCTCTCCGCTTTCTCCTTCAAACCCGTGAGCTTCGCGAAGTTAGAGTCCAAGGCCTGATACCTGTCGGTCAGGACTTGGATTTTCTCGATGAGGATCTTCTTCTCCTCATCTCTCTTCGCGATCACTGCCTCACGGGCCTTGAGCAGTTGATCCCGTCCCTGGACCGCCTTCTCCAAGGCAATCCTCTTGCCTTCTGTCTCATCGATCACGCGACGAGCGGCGACGATATCTCGCTTCGTTCGCAGGATGAGATCTAAGCCCTGCAAAATGAAAAAGAAAAATGTGAGAAAAAATACTTGAGAGCCCTAAAATAAAGAAGTTAAAAATGAATCTCCAAGGTCTTACCTGAGCCATTCTTACCCCCGCCTCGAGGAAGAGGTTCTCAGGGCTTGGCTCGGGAAGAGAGCCAAAAGTTTAGGGGGAAACGTTCTCGAACAAAAATTTACAGATTGGGTGGAGGTGGCGAGGAATAGAGTATGTCCCACCTCCAGATGGCTGGGCAACGACCAACCCAGCCGTGCTCGCGACAGGCGGGGCCATCGACTCGCGAGCAGGTCCCTGCTCGACAGCAGGGATCATCTCGCGAGCAGGAATCAGCTCGTGAGGTTCTATTTGCCCGCGAGCCTCTTCAGCTGGGGGGCAGCTGGACCCTGCCCCATCCGGGGAGTTATCAGTGATGTTAATCACTGGCGGTCCAGGTGCGACCACCAGTGAGGGAATGTTGGGCACCGCCGGTGCCCCCACCGTGCTCGCGAGAAGAGCAGGTTGGTCGCTACCCTTGCGGTTGGATGGTTGAGAAGGTTCGGCAGTCTTTTTCTGCCTTTCGAGTTTGTGCCTTTTAATCGAGGCAACAAACCCCTCTTTTCTCCCGCCTTTGTCATTGCGACTTCTTCGCTGGATATTAAGCCCGCTGCTGCGAGTCGCGAGGGAGACAAGCAAGCCTCGATGTGCCTATCACCAACAGGCACCTTGTACACCCTGACTATCTTCTCGTTGATCCCTCCCTTCAAATTTGGTTTTCTCAAGGCCGGGATACCTGCGAGCACAAACAGAGGTCAAAGAATGAAGTGAAACCCTAAAATCTTAACTGGAGAAAACTGCACAATGCGGGACTGTGCCTACCTTCACAGAAAAAACGGGTAACTCCTGGACCCCTGGAGGAAGCAGACTCCCAGTTCCCGGAAGCATAGAACCACCGTTTCCTCCAGCCGGGATAGTTCGAGGAGGGTTTCCCCAGCACGAAGTTATCCCGGTGCCAGTAGCACAGGTAGTACTAGCCTTCGCTGGAGGGTGCTTTCTTCAGACGGAACATACGGAGGAACTCCTCCGCCGTGAGCTCCCCGTTGCCGGCCTGAGCCCAGAGGGCAAAGGAGCCCAGCACTACCCTCCATCCGTTCACGATGAGTTGCCCGGGGGCAATCTTGTAACATCGGAGAACGTCGCGTATGAAGGGATGGAGGGGGAGGCGTACCCCCAGGATGAGTTGGTACTCGTAAAAAGCTACGCATCCTGGGGGAGGGGAGTCTGGTGTCTCTCCATCTCCGGGTAATCGGAGAATGACTGAGTCGGGGATCAGATATCTCTCCCGTAACTCAGCCAGCCGATCCTCTGATAAAACAGAAGGATATCCGGATGCTGTGTATCTCCCTGCCGGAACCCTCGCACTGCTAGAAGCAAAGGATTCCGGAGTGCATCACCTAGAGGAACGGTGGTCTCGTCAGAGTTCCCAGCCATGAGGAGGTTTAAGAAGATAAGAAAAAGAAAAGAAAAAGGCCTGTACCCAGGCAAGAAAGAAAAGAGGAAAAGGAGCACCGGAGGAAGGAGAATGAAAAAAGATGACTGCAAATTCCTTTCGAAGAGCTTCTGTAGAAAACCGGAGAAATGGCGGACTCCGTATATTTATAGGCAATCATTCCGCCGCATCTGGTGATACGTGGCAGCCCCTCCTTCGGCGCAGCAGTCGAGCAGGCACGCCCATTAACTCCCCTGACATGTGGCTAGCGCCCCTTCATTTCCTGTCTGCGGAAAGGCTGCGAAAAGCTAGCGCTCATTAATTCCAGCCCATCATGTATGGTTCCGTTCTCGATGAAGGCAGCGGGCGGTTACGTGTGATAGTAAGCTAAGTCCTTCCCTTAAGAATTCTTGGCGGCAAGGACTTGGGGGGCATCTGTTATAGGCAAAATGATGGAGATCAACTTAGCTACTAAGATTTTACGCGGACGCCCATCCGACTCTCGAGATCATATGCTCGAGAGTCGCAGGATGAATAAGTACGGAGCACCTATTCGCAAGGCCTCGAGTTCCCATAGCCGATAGTCAGATAAAGCAAAGCAAAGATTCCCTTCTTGATCTGCGAGTAGACCTTCTCACAAGTCATTGAAAGATGTTACATCTGAATGAGCGAGCACTTGGACTCGCGACCATCTTCCAACATGCGAACAGCTTTTTCTGTGGCGACACCCCTTAGCCTTCAGTACCAGCAGCCCGTATAGGCCGATTTTGGGCTTATCTTCTCTTGTGGTTCCGAATCTCAAGGGATTGCTATCAAGGAACGGGATCGCCGAAATAAGTCATTGGGTTAGATCTCTTCTCTAAGGATAAGGATCTTATCCCACGAAATCAGCGGGATCTCGATATCGTACACGAAATCAGCGGGATCTCGATATCTTACATAACAGATTGGATCATTTCAGATCTATATAAGGAGAAGACTCCATTAAGATACAGGTACACAATATTCAATCTCTGGTCTCGTTTTGCCTGGTTATTCTTCTTCTTGCTTTGCCTGACTTAAGCATCGGAGGGCTAACGGCTGGACACCAGCCACCCTTAGTTGCTCTCTGTCTTCTTACAGGTCCGGCGGAGGAAATCTCTATTGGAGAGAAGGCGAATGGCCGGAGGATCCTGTTACAAAATCTGACGTTAACAAGAATCAAAGTCCTATCTCTCATCTAATTGGAGGATATACATTCAAGCACAAGAGTCCCACTTAAATCTGAAAATCAGATTTCCAGTTCTAATGAAGCACATAGAACTTGAACTTGTAGCCTTCGGAGCAACATCCATGCCAAGAGACTATGGCATGCTCAAGGGTTACTACAATTCGAATTCAAACAACCCAATCATGGTAATCTTAGAGAATTGCAAGGAACTCATGTCCGGAGTACACAAACTCTCATAATTCATCTAAAAATCCAAACTTTATTCAAACTAGAAGTTCAAAATTCAAAATTAAGAAGAGGGTACTTGAAATAAAAGAATTAAAGCATTGAAACCAACTACAAATTTCACCTCTAGCTCTAGCTAAGAGGTTAATTAAGAAAAAGCATATTAAAACTAAAACTAGAACTAAGAAAAGGAAGAAAAACTAGCTGTAGGAGGCTAGGTAGCCTCCTAGGACTTGAATTCCTTGCTTCCTACGTCCTTGCTTAATTTGGAATAGAAGAGAGCACCTCCTTTTATAATACAGTAAGGGTACCGCAACATAACAGATTTTGTTTCACTACGTACGACTTAACCAATGGTCGGATTGCCTTCAAATTTGATTTGTAACTTCCTTGTAATTTGATCTTCCTCATAGATGATTTAAATTTTCAAGATTATCTTCTGAATGGGCCCACCAATCAGATCAGTGACTGCCTCTCAAAATCTCGCAATTCGGGTACCTTCAGAACCAGTCATCTTGCTTTCAACGCTCCGGAGTGTATAGAGGTCAGATTGATCTCAAATTTTGAACATTGGTAGAAAAATTCCTCCTCTACATGATAGATGGATTAAATTGTCCAAAACAATTCCAGAATTAGGTGCAAAAATTAGAACACTCACACCTTTTATAAAATCTGCGCAGTTGGATCTTTCTGGATGGTCCATCTTTCCTCAACCGGTACGATCAAACCACACATCCTTTTGATCTGAAAATTTGTGGTTATTCATATATGGATGTGGTCTAGAAGATGGTCAAAGTAGATTCTTCATATCATCAATGATGGGCCACCTGGACCGGCCCAGAGTAGGCGGAATCTGGAACTTTCTGGACAGTTCGTATTGTTTTGGCCACCACGGTCAATCCGTAGCTCCGATCGACACGAAACCACTTGCGTTATTTCGGCATCGAGCTCCTCTTCGACATGGATGTGTTGGATTTTCAAATATCATCAAGATGGTCCCCAAAAATGGGGCCAAAAATCCAAAAAGGGGAATAGCCTGCTGTTTGAAATCTAGAAGTCTGAAATTGCATGGACGACCGGTCTTGACCGGTCGGACAGGGCCGGCAGACCGGTCTTGACCGGTCTAGCTTGTCTATTAAGTGTCCAGGGAGTGCAGCCGACCGGTCATGACCGGTCGGGCCTTCTTGGCCGACCGGTCGGACCGATTTTCTGCATTCTTTCTTCTTTCTTTTCTTCTCTCCTTCCTCTCTCTTTGCTTTCTTTCTTTGGCCCACCTTAGGTCTTCATCCAAG
The DNA here is from genome assembly GCA_003013855.2 of Liriodendron chinense. NCBI lineage: Eukaryota > Viridiplantae > Streptophyta > Magnoliopsida > Magnoliales > Magnoliaceae > Liriodendron > Liriodendron chinense. The sequence continues at coordinate 1,120,876 of PVNU02004009.1, read as the reverse complement.
GCTCCTAAATGTCTCCTTTTGATCTCCAATTAGGTGAAGTCTGCTCTCATTCCTACAATCACAAAACCTGCATTAGATGGACCTTTTAAACATGCAAACCATGCATATAATGTGATGGAATGGCCTATACAATGTATAAATTGGATGTTCAACACCCGTAATATGCTGTTTATGTTGGTCTTTGACGGCCTGCAAATGCTCTTTTAAATGGCTCTATAATATGTACTTTTGAGCGAGTGCATATGCATAACTCAGGGTTAGTGCAAATTCGCACGCACTTTAAGTGTACACATAGGGTTGCTACTATATTTGTTGCGCTTGATATGTGTGCGCTTGTTTGTCGGATGTGTGCTCGAATTTCATTGCTCCCTTATTCTTGTGGGTCATGATTTTGTGCGTGTATTTATCAATGTGACTTGTGCGATCGTATTTAGATGATATGATTTTATTTCATATGATGCGTACCTTATTGTGTTTACATGTTGCATGCGCTAGTCTTCTGTCTGATGTTCCTTCGTTTATGTGTTGTAGCGAATCATGGCGACAGGAGAAAGATCTTCTGGTGAAGTTTTCGAGTCATAAGTTTCTGGCCCTTCATCTGCGCAGCGCGGGAAGAAGAGGGTGGCTGAAGATAATGCCGACTCGTCTTCAACGGAATGTCGCTCACACTCCTTTGCGACAATTGAGCCTGAAGTGAAGGATTTCTCCGATCATATTAAGCAGCTTCCCCATGAAGTATTATTGTGTATTTATGTGGATAAGACCACATCTGAGCCTCCGACACAAGGGACTGAACAGGAATGGTCTGCTTGGTATTGTTAGTTCATTGATGCTTCGAACGTCGTCGAGGTAGGTCCTTCTAGTGCGCGTGTCCAACATTTTGGAGATGATCAGGAAAGTCAGAAGAAGAGGAAGAGATGAAATCGAGGTAAGAAGCCGGCTGAGGAAGTCGACCAGGTGGAGCGATCGCCGCAGCTCGTTGATCCCAAGAATGACTGGATGAAGATCGGTTGGAATAGGAACAAGATCATCGTGACCTGCGGTTTCTCCATCGTAAACCCCTATACCGACCAAGTCATCACGCATGAAAAATCTCTTATGAGGAACAGGCCCTTCCCGAATATCGAACTGTCCAACGTTCAAGGCCCTTTTTAGTTCTACAGGGTTGAAAGGTGGACATCCGCCCATGAGCAGTTGTTGACTACCTTACTGGTTGACAATGGGAGAGAGCAGTGGGTAGGTCTCCCGAGAGAAATGGTTTTCCTTGCGCATACTTGTGATCCTCACATTCTTTCTCCAGTCCATTATTTTGAGACAGTGCAGCAAAGGTTTCGGACATATGAACAAGACGACGGTGTGGGCGATGAGAAGTTTTCGTAAGCGAGGCCATCTGAATTAGCGAGTTGGTTATGATCCGTGGGTAGTTAAAACTAGAAAAATGCTCATATTGCAGTTTTTCCTGTGTTTCATTATTCTGGGGGAATTATAAGTATAGAGGCATTCATAGACAATCATAAGCAATCACAAAGTGTACACAAGAGAGAAGACATCACAATGCGAATTTTATTCCAAAGATTCTGAGATCTTTTACATTCCAGACTGTGAACTGGTCACGAGCTTTTAATTACATCAATGGATGATCACCCTTAATTAAAAGGTAAAAGTAAATAAATGCATGTATCATAGATAAGTTAAATAAAGCATTAAGAGAGCATGAATGTAAATGAAACAAATCACAAACAACATAAAGATTTTTACGTGGAAACCCTTGCAGGAGAAAACTACGGCACAAAGCGACAAGATTTCACTATGAATGTAGTTATACAATAGATGGAATATTAGAGAGAAAGCCCGGATAGATCAAGCAAGTAAATTCAATCGTCAGGGATTATGGTCTTGAGTTCATGGTCGTATAGACCTATTTGTTTTCTTATTATGGACTGAGCCATGTTTCTAAACAAGTTAAATGTCTATGTCCCATTTTCTTTCGGATTATCCGGGTTGACAGACTGTTAGGATTTTATTGAGTGGTGCAACTCTGGGCCGTTGGCCTCTGGAATACACGAGAATCGAACGTTGGTCAGCATGACCCAAGGCCCGCGCCCTTATTTTTATGACAGGTGACCTTAGGGACGCACTCCGCAACTGCCTCATCAGCTCAACCGACGGACCCATTGTCGAGGGGTAGGGCATCGAATGTCTTTTTCATAATGGCAATCCATAGCAGGATGTTTCAAGCTTGGTTAGAACTCTTTTCTTTGTGATTTCTTGTGATAACCATAATCCCTTAAGTTTAGCCTCAGACCTTTATCCGGGATGAATGGAGCTTTGTACAATAAAGTAAATGTGTTTCTTCTAGAGTCGGGCGACTCGTCTTCGAGAACACTCTTTCTTCTGAGTATTTTTCGATTATCTATTTGAGATCGAATAGGCTATATCGATCCGAGATCCTTTGAGGATTCAAATCCAATGGGCTGGATTGGTCGTTTTCAATGCCTGCAAGTGGCTATGTGTTGGGTCCGATGGATGCCCACACATGCCAATTTTTTTATGAATAATGGGGATCGGTGCCCCGTAGATGTTTTAACTCAGCTGTTTCATAGCCTGAGTGCATTGTTTTTTGCCTTAGCGTCTTCGAGATCGCGGTTGATTTTATTTGGCATTAGTCAGTTTTGAAATTACGTCAGGTGGTCTAACACGACAACTTAAGCACACGTGCGGAAGCTTAAGGAGCAACTAGAATTATGGCTAAGACTAGAGGAAGGGGGTGAATAGGACCTTTTAAAATCTTTTCGCCTACTTAACAAATTTAGCAAATCAAACTACGTAAGCGATTAATATTTAGGCTTCCAAGCCTAAGTGGGTCCAATAAAAAGACTAGCAAATGATAAGTGCAATCAACAACCTAGTTTCATCAACACATGTGGACTATAGAGGATGGATCTAGAAATGCTCAAGTCAACATGAGGTAGTGAAAGTACATCTTGTGTTGAAAACACAAAACACAAGGAGAATGGCTTGCTATGAGTTTGGGATAGAGCCTCTGATGGTATCTAGCAATGGTGGCTTCTATCTCCTCAAAATACCCTCTAACCAGCTCAAAAATGAATCCCCATCTTAAATAGATTTTCTTCCAACGGTAAAAAAAATGGGCAGATTCGCGTACCTCCAATTGATCGGAAAAGGGTTCGATTGATAAAAAATCAGTCCAATGAATTCTCTGGAAGATATTTCGATTAATCGAAAACATGGTCCGATTGATCGGACTGACCCCTTCCGATGGATCGGAAGATGTCCTATTGATCGAAAATATGTCCAATGGATTTTGAAGTTTGCTGGAACAATTTCCAATTGATCGCAACTTTGGTCCGATTGATCGGAGTCCTATCGGAGCCAATGTCCAATTGATTGGAGATCAATCAGAAACTGCTGTTTGAGCTGTTTTGATTACAGCAGCTTCCACCTCTTTAATTAGTCTAACTTATCATGTTTTTCATGGAGTTTTAAGACTAATGATGATGACTAAGGGTATACCTAGTTGGTCAAAGTCATCTAAGAGGTTATGGTTTTGGGTAGGTTCAAGGCAAGGCACACCAAGGCATCTCATTTACCTGTTTCTTCATCCTTGATGTAGCTGGTCCGTCTTGAGTCTTCGGTCTTTGTCTTCATCAAGCTCAACTAACACTAGACTCACTAACCTAAGTGATTGACAAACAAGGTGCACTAGTATGCCACAGAAAAGTGTACTAACAATCTCCCCCTTTGTCAATTACTTACAAAAACCTAACCTACCAAAACAAAATACATGAACAAGAGATTACATTGATATGAAATTAAATACAAGACTCTTGACATGCCTAACTAAGCAGCTTCTCTTCAGTTTGCTCCCCCATAACCTGTCAATCCCTGCATCACAAAACATAGCAAACTAGTTTTGGTGGGACTTGATCTTTCTCCCCCTTTTTGTCAGCAATTGACAAACTATTCTCTCCCCCTTAATGATATATCAATAAGGTTAAGGTAAGAGTAGATAGTATGTTACAGTTATAACTATAAGCACATACTAACAAAGAGAATATATGGTGTATGAACTTTAAAACATGGAGCATGCTAAGGAACATGATTAAAAAGAAAATGTAACTATCTAATCATAGTTAATTATGCATAATTGGTCATCTATGATATACATTAAGCATTAAAGCTCAAGGGCTTATAGCCCAATCAACCAACCTCCCCTATTGGTATATCAATACCAATACTAAGCGCAATTAGCATCTAATGAAGCATAAAACTCTAGATGATTAGCTAATCTAAGTAGTGAGACAATCTAGCAGTAAATATATAAAATAGAAGCAAGGTTAAACTACCAAATTTGGGCTCATGAGACTTGAATCCTCTGATTTTCCCATACATATAGAAATGAGGCTGAAATCCTCATATTTTTCTATTTAAGCATTTCTAGCTACCCTCACTAACTATGTTTAGTTTGATTAGCCTAAGGGTAACTAATTTCCTCAACACCCTCATAAAATGTAGCATGCAGTGAGGGGTTGGGAACTCCTTCTTCTCCTAGAAGGGATAGCCGTCGGGATCCCCTCTTAGATAAGCGGGAAGAGAGGTAGTGGTGAAAGCCGTGGGAGCTAGATCTTTATGTTGGCTCCCATCATTAGTGGAGTCATCGGATTTGGAGTTCGACTCCTCCGTATCATTCCAAGTGGCACCCATTGCCTTTTTGCCTTGCGGTTTAGGCCCATCCGGACATTCCGGGGCGATATGGCCACGACGACCGCAACCGTAATAATGGACGGATGAAGGTTTGGATGATTTCCTTTATGTTTTTCACCCTTCTTTTCCTTCTTGTCACGGCTACTCCCTCAATCAAATTTGAGGAATCTCTTGAATTTTTTGTTCAATTTTTCTTCCTCATCATCCTCATTATCATTATCATCCTCCGACTCACTCTTAATTTTTTTATGTTTGAGAGAGGACTTGAGAGCGATGCTTTTCTTTCTAGAGGGGGCCTTAAAGTGTAATTCATGAGTTTGTAGGGAACATATGAGTTCTTCTACTTTCATGTTATCTATGTCTCTACACTCCTCTAAGGCTACTACCTTGGTGTCAAATCTATCCAGGAGGGACCTAAGTATTTTTCTACAAATCCTTCCTTCCGGAACCCGATCACCCAAGATAAACATGGAGTTGCAAATATCAGACAATTTAGTATAAAACTCCATGAAGGTTTCAGTCTCTTCCATCCTAATGTTTTCAAATTTGGTGGTTAAGAGCTGAAACTTCGAGCGTCTTACTGTGCTAGTTCCCTCGTGGGTAACCTCAAGTATATCCCACGCTTCTTTTACAGTTGGGCATGTGAGAATGCGTTGAAATTCATCTGGGGAAACCACACAACAAATCGCATTGAGAGCTTTGCCATTTTTCATGTATTGAGCTCTCTCTATGTCATCCCATTTGGAATCATCTTTGGGAATGACAATGTATTTCCCATCAACCTCCACTTGCTCGGTGGGCAAGGTATATCCATTTTGTGTGCTAAGCCACACCGGACGGTCCATGGATTGGAGAAAAATCTTCACTCTAGCCTTCCAATAAGCATAGCTGGACCCGTCAAAGAATGGTGGATGGTTGGTGGTACTCCCGTCTCGGTTAGACATTATGCTAATGCTCTGGTACCAGATCTTAATCTAGATGGTTAAGTCCTTGAAGAGCAACCCGCTCTGATACCAATTGAAATTGCGTCGGGTGGTCTAACACGACACCTTAAGCACACGTGCGGAAGCTTAAGGAGCAACTAGAATTATGGCTAAGAGTAGAGGAAGGGGGTGATTAGGACCTTTTAAAATCTTTTCACCTACTTAACAAATTTAGCAAATCAAACTACGTAAGTGTTTAACACTTCGGCTTCCAAGCCTAAGTGGGTCCAATCAAAAGACTAGCAGATGATAAGTGCAATCAACAACCTAGTCTCATCAACACATGTGGACTATAGAGGATGGATCAAGAAATGCTCAAGTCAACATGAGGTAGTGAAAGACATCTTGTGAGTGTGGAGGTGCCTATCAAGTGCCTAGCATGCATTCCTAACTAAGCATCCATAATTAACCAATTAAACACAATGCATAAAGAGAAATGTTTTCAAGAACAATCACAAACACAAGGATGTATAGTGGTTCGACTACTTGTCTACTCCACTCCCAGTTCAAGTACTCAACCCCTTTGAGCACATCGGCATTTATTGGGGAGTTTAAATCTAGTTCCTCCCAACTAAGGTGTTTTAACTCGGATCCACCCAACCGAGGAGTTTACAGGTTCCTCCCAACCTACACGTTTGCACCCGTGTTGGTGGCTCCCCCTTGGAGACTTTGTTTAGGCCTGACTAACGTGCCAAGGAACGGCTAACGTCCCTGAATTTAGGCCTGGCAAACGAGCCAAGGGTCGGCTAACGACCCTAGTTCGAGTTTGTCAAACAAACTCTACACTCAACTCCCACAGGGAATTGAGTGGATGGACTCCTAACAAGACAATCTTACTTGTCAGATTGAGCCCCTTTGAAGCGCCACTTTGGGTTACTTCTTCTCACTCTCCCGTGCTAGAATCAGCTCCCCTTGTGCTCCCCCGACCTTTGACGCCACTGCTTCGCCAAGGCTTCAGCTCCAAGATCAGATACCTTGCATGTGATGCTCCATTGGAGATGCCCAAGGTGCTAGGGAATGGTGAAACCTCTACAAATGGTAGGAAATGGGTTTCCTAGAGGAATACACCTATATGGACTCCTAGGTGTTGTTTAGACAAGGGATTTAACTATCATCAAGGTGTTTAAACCCTAGGAATCAAGAGGGAACAAGTCGATTCTCAAGATGCCATTGAATGGCCCAAGCTTGTAATGAAAACACAAGGAGAATGGCTTGCTATGGGTTTGGGATAGAGCCTCTGATAGTCTCTAGCAATGGTGGCTTCTATCTCCTCAAAATACCCTCTAACCAGCTCAAAAAATGAATCCCCATCTTAAATAGATTTTCTTCCAACAGTTAAAAAATGGGCAGATTCGCTTATCTCCTATTGATCGGAAAAAGGTCCGATTGATAGAAGACCTGTCCGATTGATCGGAGACATGTCTGATTGATCGAAAATCAGTCCAGTGAATTCTCTGGAAGATATTCCGATTGATCAAAACATGGTCTGATTGATCGGACTGACCCCTTCTAATGGATTGGAAGACTGTTCAAATGATCGGAAATATGTCCAGTGGATTTTCAAGTTTGCTGGAAAAAATTTCGATTGATCGGAACTTCAGTCCGATTGATCGGAGTCCTATCGGAGCCAATGTCCGATTGATCGGAGATCAATCGGAAAGTGTTGTTTGAGCTATTTTGATTACAGCAGCTTCCACCTCTTTAATTAGTCTAACTTATCATGTTTTTCATGGAGTTCTAAGACTAATGATGATGACTAAGGGTATACCTAGTTGGTCCAAGTCATCAAAGAGGTTATGGTTTTGGGTAGGTTCAAGGCAAGGCACACCAAGGCATCTCTTTTACATGTTTCTTCATCCTTGATGTAGCTGGTCCGTCTTGAGTCTTCGGTCTTTGTCTTCATCAAGCTCAACCGACACTAGACTCACTAACCTAAGTGATTGACAAATAAGGTGCACTAGTATCCACTGAAAAGTGCACTAACAAGTTTTCGAGCCATCAGGGCACTTCCCAAGGCTAAAAATGACTAAGTAGTGCACCTGTTTATGGTCTGATCAGGGCATTCGGTGAATACCATCGATGATTGTCTCTAAACAGGGGTGGATCATGTCCATGAGGATTATAATACAATCACATTTCGATTCGCTTAGTATAGGGCATTCAGTGAATATCATCAATAACCATCTTTGAACAGGGGTGGATTATGTCCACGAGAGTCGTAGTGCGATCGCATTTCAATTCACTTAGCATAGGTTGATTTTCAAGCAGATAGGGCACTTCCCAAGGCTGAAAATAACTAAGTACTAGGCTTGATAACCTCTTAATAAGAGTATTTAAGGGTCTTGAGATTGGATAACCTCGTTGCGGTGCATGATTATGGTGTATCATGTCATAAAGAAGAAAATTTTTCCTCTCGGGCTTGGCCAATTCCGCTTGATTCTCCTCTGTTTTGGCCATTTTCGGCTCTTTTGGGAGGATTTTCGGAGTTGCCAAATTAGCTAAGTGTTGGTCATTTTTTATCGAAACATTGATTTGGGCCATTTATCATCGACCATTGGTGAATTCGACCCGGGGGATGGATAGATCTCACTGGTGTGCATCTAAGAGAGGTGATTTGATCGAAATTCAATCCCGAACGAAGGCGGGCTGCACGATGGAAGGTCCACCCATCCTATCAGCATCCAAGTGCATGGGGGGTGTGCATGAGCGCATGTGGCATTACAAAATGGGTGGTAGGCACATGTAGTTAAGAGGTGGGTGTATGTGCCCAACTCGCAGGCGCATGTGCCCAACCCTGCATAAAACAGATGGAAGGTAAAGGTCCTGGGCGCATGTCTCATTGCACATGCGCCAAAGCTCCACTAGTGGGCACATGTAGCCTCCGGACTAAGTGATTTTTCACTATTTTCAGGGTCCCAAAGAGTGGGTGCATGTGGTTTCGGCACTTAGTGCATTTCGCACTTTCCGACGAGCAGAAGCGGGCACATGTCCCTTTACAAAGTGGGGAAAGTCCCAGCACTTAGAAATTTTCCAGGATTTCTCCTTTGCACTTGCTTCCGACTAAGGATATCCCTTTTCGGTGAGGGATTCCGGCGAGGGAACTATCCGACAGTAGTGCATTTTGGGGTTCCGGTGGGGAAATCCCTTTCCGGTGAGGGAATTCATTTCGGCCAAGGCATCCGATGAGGGATAATGGAGCAGGCGCATGTACCTCTTGCATCGCTCTGAGGTCAGAAGGGGATGATGTCACTTAATGTCATCAAGAGGACTTGTTATTTATAGCAGTGCAATTAGGTTCGGGTCCGACCCGGCGGGTATTTCCCAGCGCATGTGTTTCTGGAGTGTTTCCCGGTGCATGTGCTGGGCGAAAGTGATGAGTGCATGGGTCTAGGCGCATGTCATTTTAGGCCAAGCGCATGTCGTTTTCAGGTCGGGTCCATGTCACTTCTGGCAAATTTTCCGGGTGGTTTTCGGGAAAATGTTTGAATTGCTTTCTTTTGAATATGCGGTGTGGGCGCATATGGTGGAAGGTCGGGAGCATGTCCCTCTTGAAAATTTTCACTTTTTCCACTACTTAGCCAAATTTTGAATTTTGCACTTTTGTGAGAAAAAAAATTCCCAGACTTAGAATTTTTCACGATTTTAGGCTCCGACGGGAGACCTCCAGAGGACGGCTACCTTTTCTGGAATTGTGATCACTATTGCCAAGCCACTTTTAGGCTGGGATGGACCTCTTAAATGAATGGGATGGGGTGTGGAGTTCCAGGTGTTGCAAATTTTGGTACTTCCTTCCTAATTTGGAGCCTCTAGGTCGGCTCGTCGTATAGTAACGTTATTTCGGGGAGCGCACACATGGAAATACGCACCCCGTGGACTTCAAACTTGCTATTTAAGGGTTTTGGGGTGCTCCAGATCATTTGGCGATGGTTCGGATGTCTAGATCAGCTCTAAAATGGTAGCTGTAGGCTTAGAGACTCTTTTTGGTTAGCTCTGGACAGGGATGAAACTGCATTTCGAGGTGCTTAGGTAAAGATACGCACCGTGTGACTTTAAAACTTATAAGTTAAGGGTTTCAGGGTATTCTGGATCATTTGGCAGTGACCCGCATGTCCGGTTCTACTCCAAAATGCTCCAAAAAGTGGTTAGGGTTGCACTGGAAATTTTCAGGTTTTCTCTATCTCGAAATCGATTCAAATCATTGTAGATGGACCGCGGGATGTTGTTTTACCATGGGTACGAATTTGAGCCCCAAAAAGTGCACCCCCCCCCCCCCCCCCCCCCCGCGTCATTTTTCCAAGTCAGAAAACTCAATTTCTTTGAGGTGAGCGCATGTGAGGGGCCACATGCACTTGAGGCTCCTCCTTGGGCGCATGTCAACCTAATACTTCGCCAAATTTTCAGATTTTGGCCTCTCCTTTACACTTGGTGAAGAAATGGCATATCTGGCTTTATTTTCTGTTAAATTCAATGCCGTTTGCAACCAGATTGCTTAAAATTCAAATGCAATTGGAGCTCAGTGCCTTGGGCCCGAAATATGCTATTTATTTCGATCTTTTATGGCCTGTAATTGTCCATTTAGGCAGGTTCAGGGTGTACCTATGTTGAACCTCCAATTTATACGTTTGTCAACCCATTACATCACATTATATGCATGGTTTGCATGTTTAAAAGGCCTATCTAATGCATGTTTTGTGATTGTAGGAATGAGAGTGACTTCGCCCAAATAATGACAAAAAAGGGGCCATTTAGAGCTATTGGATGAAGGTTGAAGGAGGACCAAAGAAATAAGAAAGCAAGGAGAGAAGAGAGAAGAAGAAATAAAGGAAGAAAAAGAAGAAGAATACAGGTCCGACCGGTAGTGACCGGTCGGCCACCCCACTACCTGCCTTGAAGACTTGCTGGATGAAGGACCAGTTTGGTCCGACTGGTCTTGACCGGTCGGCCAACCGGTCGGCCACTCCAATTTCACTCCCTGGACTATCAGAACACAAGTCCGACCGGTCGTGACCGGTCGGCCAGCCCAATCCGACCGGTTAAGACCGGTCAGCCACATACAAATAGCAAGCATCACTTTCTAAATCCAAATTTTGGGTTTCCTAAGTGCGGGAGGACTCTGTAGTTCCACGTTTCTTCCAAGTCGGTGACGCCTCTAAGCTATAAAAAGACACCTACAGCCTCTTCCTAAGGCATCTAGCAACGTGAGGAGCAAAGAGATCAAGACCTAGGAGGCTTCCTAGCCTCCTACAACTAGTTTCTTCTTCTTCTATTTCTAGTTTTTAGTTTTTAATATTTTCTTTTAGCTAACCTCTTAGCTAGAGCTAAGAGGTGAAGTTTGTAGTTTGTTTCAATGCTTTAATTCATTCTTCAAGTACCCTTTACCTTAATTTTGGATTTTCAAGTTCTAGTTTGAATAAAGTTTGGTTTTTTAGAAGTTTTGTGAGAGTTTGTGTGCTCCGGACATGAGTTCCTTGCAATTCTCTGAGATTACCATGATTGGGTTGTTTGAATTCGAATTGTAGTAACCCTTAAGCATGCCATAGTCCATAGGCATGGTTGTTACTCCGAAGGCTACAAGTTCAAGTTCTATGTACTTCATTAGAGCTAGAAATCTGATTTCAGATTTGAGTGGGATTGTTGTGCTTGAATGTTATATCTTCCAATTAGATGAGAGATAGGACTTTGATTCTAATTGTGTTGTGCTTGGCTGAATGGATTGACATTGGACTACTACAAGTGGATCCTTGATGCTCTAGTTCTTCTTATTTTCAGATTTTCCTATTTCATGTGAAAAACTACTTTCTTAAACTTCTTAGATTCTAGTTATTAGAGTACTTGGAATTGTTTACCTCTTTCCCTGTGGATCGATGTCAGTCTTACCGAGATTTATTACTACTTCGCAGCCTTACACTTGAGGCAAGCGAACAAGTCTTTGGCACCGTTGCCGGGGAAAAGGTTAAACGGTTTTAATTGTTCTAGTAGCTATAGAGTGGTTTTGGTTAGGTAAGATTTTCAGTTTTTCTATAAGTAGGATTTTTTTTTTCTTTCTAGATTACCAACAATTTTTTTATTTGATTTTGTAGGATATTGTTGCTGGCATAGATCCCACTCTATTGGGTAACATCTCCCCATCTCCCTTCTTTTTGTTCTTTTTTTCCTAGATTAGGGTAGTTTCCAATTCCTTAAAATTTCATCATGTATGATTGGACGAATGGTGTGTATAAGTACCTTTTGGAGGATGAGACGTCGGATTGGGGGACCCAAACTCATAGTGATCGGGATCCCTCCAAGCATAAGTATTTTTCTGAGATTCGAAAAACCTCCACTACCCCCCACGTAAGACGATGCGTGAGTACATTAATGAAAACAATACACATGTTGAGACACGATGTAAGAGGATGGGGGAATACCGGAACAAAGCGAAATCGCATAATCATCCGGGAAAAACATTACGTGATTACCGGATTGAAAATAACATTAGTGTTCCACCGGTTATGGTAGGAGGTGTGCAACAACAAAAAGAACGGGTGAATAGTGGCCAACCGGTTAAGACAATGCGTGATCACTTGTATGGATATGCCTATCAACCATCATATAACTTTTCATCCTACAATGCGTATGGTCTTAATTGGGAAAACCACGATTCTCCTTGTTCAATGGAAGAACCAACCATGGTTATTAACAATCACCCTAAAACTTCTTCCTCTTATGATGACAAGTATACACAAATACTTGAGGAAATATGGAATGAGTATGTAGATGAACAATTAAATCAAGCCTACTCACCATCTTGTGAAGACGTTGAGCCCGAAACTGGGGGCATCGAATCAATCCCCTCTAATGAGGAGGATGGGGCTACCCAAGTCCCACCTTCTTCGGATTTAATGAATATAGACTTTTAGAGGAGATTGATCTCGATGATCCCAATATCATCATCAATTATGGTGAGTCCACTATCTCTTTTTGATGCTTTGAACTTAATGATGACGAGATTTCAATGACGGTTGACGAACCCGAGGAATCCATAAAATTTGAAAGTGGTAGTGGGGTTGCCTACAATGAGGGTTTGGTGGATGCTTATGAACCTTTGGTTTCTTTTTCCAATGGGCATAATGATTATGAGTCTCTAGAGGATATGCATGCTAGAGAGATGGCCGAAGTCGATCTTTTTTAGTCCTTCCACCGACAACACATGCCAAATTCTATTGTGGTAGACCTCCCTTTGATTGAAAATTCTTTTCCTTTGGATGATGAGGTGGCACAATCTGAAATTTTAAAAGATCAACAAATGTTAGATGATGTGCTTACCCCTATATCTGAAATTTTTTCCTTGGAAGACCTCCTCTCTATAGAGGAGGAATTCCTTACGATTGAAACAGAATTTCTTCAATCATTAAGGGAGGATGGGGACCCTTCATCCGACTATCTCGATTTCCTAGAGGAATGCTTGGCCCAATCTTATGATCTTGATGATGAGATGATTAAGGAGTTGGACATTTTATTAGACACGGTGTCGGTGCCTGAAGAACACCATTCCACTGTTTTACACTCTTTACCATTGTTTGTGGAAGCACCATATAATTCTGAAATTGTAGAGGAGACAACTTTAACTGAAGAATACATGATGAATGTCTCTCCACCATCATGGGTCCTTCAGCCCATTGAAAATTCTGATTGGGAGGACCCATTTTTAATCAATCATAACCCATATCAGAATTCGAGGAGATATCTTTTTGCTGCTCTTATCTCCTCCTTTTATGCATGTGGTGCACAATATGATTGGACTTCATTGATAAGAAGCACCCATGCCTACTGTCGAGCAGGACTTTGGATGGTCCTCATGAGAAATTTATTGAAATTCATGAAGATCCTGCTCAAATTTGATCATGTAGTCGATCGGACTAATCAAAGGTAGGTAGGTAGGTTAGGATTTATTTTTCTGAAATTAGGATTGAATAAGTCTCATCGAGACAATGGAAGATGCTAGCATTAATCAACTTGTTACCTCAGGTATTCTCGTTCTCACTCTCCTTTGTTTTATTTCATTGCTCTCATGTCATGCTTATTGTATATCTTGTTACATTAAGGACAATGTAAGATTTTGGTTGGGGGTGAGATGAGATTCCTCATCTAGCAATTTGCAATATTTCAAGCATCATATGTGCAATTTTTTTTTGAATTTTCTAAAAATTCAAAACTCTTTTGGAAAACTTTGTTTCTATGCATTTGGGATGATACGAGTATAAGAAGAGGAGATACGAAGTGAGTGATGTTGCAGGCTTTGAACTTCTCTTAATATAATGGTTCTATATGTGAATTCCCCTATTTATCTGATTGATAGAAAATTTGAACACTTTTACACCTAGTTCACATTACACGATTTTCATGGGTTGAAAGGTTATGTGATTTGTGGATTAGCTAGACTTTGATTTAAGGTGTTGAGAAACCAAGCCGGGGTACTTTGTCCATCCTTGTCCATGGGAAAATAACAAAAGATATGGATTTCTAAAAATCCTATCTAATTTAAAAGAAAAAAGAAAAGGAAGGATGAAATTGGGAATGATGGGTAAATGGTGGAAAAATCCGAAAAGGGCTACCTATTACCAACTGGGGGATGGTCTACTCGTAACCAAAGCCGAAAATGGGACGTAGTGTGAAAGCCGTCGAAAGGACAGTAAGGCAAATTCCTGTCATTGGCTTGTTGTTGCTCTGTGCACCTTGAGATCTATAGTTTAGTTGATCTATGAAGAAGATAATCCCGGAAACCCATGAGATGAACATTCACTACGCACACTAGGTTAAATTTGTTCGAGTTCTTCTATTTATCAATCAATCAGTGGGAATTTCATATGGATACTTATTGTGTTTTGAGAGTTTAAGGTTTCAACATTCAATCACCTAATTTTTCCGAATTTGATACTTGTATGTCTTGGAATGGATAGAACCATGGTTTCTGAAGGAGAGTTGGGTTTTGGAGGTTTAAACTTGTTTCACGAATGTTTTGCTCGGGACTAGCAAAAAGCTGGTTGGGGGTGTGTTGAACCTCTAATTTATACATTTTTCAACCCATTACATCACATTATATGCATGGTTTGCATGTTTAAAAGGCCCATCTAATGCATGTTTTGTGATTGTAGGAATGAGAGTGACTTCGCCTAAATAATGACCAAAAAGGGGCCATTTAGAGCTATTGGATGAAGGTTGAAGGAGGACCAAAGAAAGAAGAAAGCAAGGAGAGAAGAGAGAAGAAGAAACAGAGGAAGAAAAAGAAGAAGAATACAGGTCCGACTGGTCGTGACCGGTCGACCACGGGAGCCAGATCGGTCAAGACCGGTCGGCCACCCCACTACCCGCCTTAAAGACTTGCTGGATGAAGGACCAGTTTGGTCCGACCGGTCTTGACCGGTCGGCCAACCAGTCGGCCACTCCAATTTCACTCCCTGGACTATCAGAACACAAGTCTGACCTTTCGTGACCGGTCGGCCAGCCTAGTCCGACCGGTCAAGACCGGTCGGCCACATACAAACAGCAAGCATCACTTTCTAAATCCGGATTTTGGGTTTCCTAAGTGCGGGAGGACTCCATAGTTCCACGTTTCTTCCAAGTCGGCGACGCCTCCAAGCTATAAAAAGACACCTACAGCCTCTTCCTAAGGCATCTAACAACATGGGGAGCAAAGAGATCAAGACCTAGGAGGCTTCCTAGCCTCCTACAACTAGTTTCTTCTTTTTCTAGTTCTAGTTTTTAGTTTTTAATGTTTTCTTTTAGCTAACCTCTTAGCTAGAGCTAAGAGGTGAAGTTTGTAGTTTGTTTCAATGCTTTAATTCGTTCTTTAAGTACCCTTTACTTTAATTTTGGATTTTCAAGTTCTAGTTTGAATAAAGTTTAGTTTTTTAGAAGTTTTGTGAGAGTTTGTGTGCTCCGGACATGAGTTCCTTGCAATTCTCTGAGATTACCATGATTGGGTTGTTTGAATTCGAATTGTAGTAACCCTTGAGCATGCCATAGTCCATAGGCATGGTTGTTACTTGTTGAACCTCCAATTTATACATTGCATTGCCCATTACACTACATGGTTTGCATGATTTTCATGGTTTAAAGGCCCACCTAACACATGTTTTGTGATTACAAGGGATGAGAGCAGACTTCACTCAATTGGGATTAAAAGAAAGCTTTTGAAGTCATTGGATGAAGAATGAAAGAGAATCGAAGATAGAAGAAAGCAAGGAGAAGAGAAAGAAGGAAAGAAGAGAAGAAAAGAAAGAAAGACGAACAATTTGAAGAGGGCTGACCGGTCACGACCGGTCAGCCATGGTTGCTGATCAAAGAGGAGAACAGGCCGACCGGTCTTGACCGGTCGGCCACGCATACTGGAAGATGGACAGAGGAGCCCGACCGGTCATGACCGGTCGGCTGTATACACTGGAATAAGATGGGAAAATTGGTCCGACTGGTTATGACCGGTCGGCCACACTTGCTGGTTGAATGGACAGCCCAGTTCGACCGGTCATGACCGGTCGGCTGTGCTCCCTGGAGTGCTTAAAAAATCAGTCCGACCGGTCACAACCTGTCGGCTCTGCGTAACA
Organism: Liriodendron chinense; assembly: GCA_003013855.2. Classification (NCBI taxonomy): domain Eukaryota; kingdom Viridiplantae; phylum Streptophyta; class Magnoliopsida; order Magnoliales; family Magnoliaceae; genus Liriodendron; species Liriodendron chinense. The sequence continues at coordinate 1,104,585 of PVNU02004009.1, read as the reverse complement.
TGATTCCTTTCTAAATCAGGACTCCGGAAATTGCTGCGCAATGCGTAATCTTTCGTAGAATCCGACGCAAGGGAGGTTTATTGCTATAAAAGGACACCTGGGGGTTCTCCCTAGGGTATCAGAGAAGCTAGGGAACGTGGGTTTGGAGAGTGAAGGCGATCGTGGAGCGTCTGCAACTCTCCTAATCGGGTTTTTCTATTTTTTATGCTTTATTTCAGAGTTTTTAGTTGTAGCATTACAATGCTCGGCTAAAACCTCTCAGCTAAGGCTGAGAGGTGAAGCTTGTAGCTAATTCCATGTTGGTTTCAGTTTAATTCCAGTAATTTACATTCAAGTTTGGATTTTTGCATGGTTTAGTTCCAAAAAGTGGTAGTTTGAGACGTTTTATCTGAGTTTATGTGCTCCGGACATGAATTCCTTTTAATTCTTTGAGATTATCATATTTGTTTGTTTAAATTCGGATTATAGTAATCCTTGAGCAGGCCATAGTCTAGAGGCATGGCTGTTACTCCGCAGGCTATGGTTTTGAGTTTTGTATTGATTGAATGGAACTAGAACTTGGAAGTTCAACTTGAATGTGATGGAATGTGTGTGAATGCTTTATTTTCCAACTAGATGAGAGATAGGACTTCAAATCTAGTTGTGTTCTCTACCTGGATTGACTGAATTGACATGGGATTGCTACAAGTGGATCCTTGAAAGCCTTAGTACTTTATATCTCTGATTTTTCCTTAAGTTCCTGTTTTAAGTAAACACTCATTTAAATCTGATTTCTTTCAAAAACTGAGTTGCTGGACTGATTTGGGAGCTGTTACTATTTCCCTGTGGATCGACCTCGGTCTTACCGAGTTTTATTACTACATCGCAGCCTTACACTTGAGGCGAGCGAACATTACTCCGAAGGCTACAAGTTCAAGTTCTATGTACTTCATTAGAACTAGAAATCTGATTTTCAGATTTGAGTGGGATTGTTGTGCTTGAATGTTATATCTTCCAATTAGATGAGAGATAGGACTTTGATTCTAATTGTGTTGTGCTTGGCTGAATGGATTGACATTGGACTACTACAAGTGGATCCTTAATGCTCTAGTTCTTCTTATTTTCAGATTTTCCTATTTCATGTGAAAAACTACTTTCTTAAACTTCTTAGATTCTAGTTATTAGAGTACTTGGAATTGTTTACCTCTTTCCCTGTGGATCGACCTCGGTCTTACCGAGATTTATTACTACATCGCAGCCTTACACTTGAGGCGAGCGAACAACCTACCGAACTGCGCTCAAGTGCTTTGAATGTATGCAGATTTTTGTTGTGAAAAATTGTGTACATCCGATGTTGGAATTATTTCTTGTCTTTGCCTAGCGCTTGTGACATGTGTGTGCTTATTTGTCGTATGCGCGCTTGACTCTTGTTGCTCTCATGTTTTTTGTGGATCGTGATTTACTTGTGTGTGCAATCCATGATTGGATTATGTGATTTTATTATTATTTTTTATGATGCGTACCTTATTGTGTTGCTTTGTTGCATGCAATGAAGCTTTCTCTTGATGTTTCCTTGTTTGCGCACAGCAGCAAATCATGGAAGAAATTAGAAGATCTTCTGGTGAAGTTTTCGGATCGCAAGTCTCTAGTCCCTCATCTCTGTAACATGGGAAGAAGAGGACGACTGAAGATACTGTCGACCCATATACAGCAAAGTGTTGTTTGCGCTTCCCCAAGACAACCGATCCTGAAGTGAAGGATTTCTCCAGTCGTATTAAGCAACTTCCCCATGAGGTGTTACTGTGTATCTATGTGGATGAAACCGCATCTGAGCCTCTGATGCAAGGGATTGAAGAAGAATGGTCCTCTTGGTATTGTCAGCTACTGGTGCTCTGAGTGTCGTCGAGGTAGGTCTTTCTAGTTTTCTTGCCCAACATCCTGAGGATAATCAAGAAGTTCAGAAGAAGAAGAAGAGACGGAATCGAGGTAAGAAATCAGCTGAGGCAGTCGGTCAGGAGGAGCAGTCGACACAGCTCGTTGATCTGAAGAATAACCGGATGAAGATTGGCTGGGATAGAAACCAAATCGTGGCGACGTGCGGTTTCTTCATCGTGAACCCCTACAACGACTGAGTCATTACACATGAGAAATCTCTTTTGAGGCACCGACCCCTCCCAAGCATCGAGGCATCTCACGTTTAAGGCCCTTTTCATTTCTACGTGGTTAAAAGGTGGACATATGTTCCCGAGCAGTTGTTGACTACCTTATTGGTTGACGATGGGAGATAACAACGGGTAGGTCTCCTAAGAGAAATGGTCTTCCTTGCGTTGACTTGTGATCCTCACGCTCTTTATCCAACCCATTATTTCGAGACAGTTCAGCAATGGTTTCGGCATATGGATAAGACGATGATGTGGGCGACAAGTAGTTTCCATACGCGAGGTCATCTGAATGAGCGAGTTGGTTATGAGCCATGGGCAAAAGAGATTTTGGTCCGTCATGAGAGGATTCTGAAGCAAGTCGGTCTGTATCAGGCTATCGATGCAACTTCTGGGGATTTCTTCCGTGATCCCACAATCATTCGGAGCTTCTTGAATTACTGGTCTTCTGTTACCAATTCATTCCACTTTCCGTATGGGGAGATGAGTATTACTTTATGGGATCTCCGGATGATGGCTGGCTTGTCTGTACTAAGACGATATTACCAGGAATACGTCTCAACTGATGAAGAGTTGTCTTCGTCTCGGCTCAAAAGTCCTTGAGATGCTTACCATTCGGAGGCTTGTCTGGAGTTATTCGCTGAGTTGTCGCAGTTCAATAATATTGCAAAGATCCATTATGATGACTGGTTGATTTACTTTAGCCAGAGGATGAAGTAATATTTCTTCTGATACCTTCTTTTGTGCTTACATGGAACTTTTCTTTCTTCTTGAAGCATTGATTATGAAGAATATAAAACCCCGCAGGAAGACCAAGTCTTGATGAAGGAATGTTTAGAATATAGATTCTGCAATCCGAATGAGCTTACGTTGACTTGTGAACTAGCAGGCTTCTTAGCATACTGGTTATCGACAGTTGTACTGCCTAGCTCCAAGGGTGCTGATGGGGTCAGGGTTTCTTGCTTCGTCGTGGCAGGAGCTCTTGCAAATGGCCATCGATATTCTTTAGCACCGTCGGTGTTGTGCAGTCTATATAGGGCTTTCGGCAATATTGCCAGTAATAAAGATCAACCCGGGCGAGGGATGAACGTGGCTTATTGCCCGTGGTATTTCTTCTGCGGGTGGCCGGGCATATATTTCCCGTAGACATATGGAATGGATCTCTTTCAATATCTTCACACTAATCACGCGCCTCTTTATCGCTAAGAAAAGCTTGAGATGATAGCGCAGTCATCTAATTGGATAGCTTCGAAAATCTGCAGCTAGGTGGATATTTGCTTCTATCACTTTCCTGTTTCTAACGTCGAAGAGGATCGAGAAGTCGTTGACGACAAACGTTCTATGAATACTCTTGATAGGGAGTTTCTGGTGTCTATTCGTACTGCTTCACTTCCACTACGTGAAGGAATAGAGTTCTGGCGGGAGCCTTATTGCCCCAGCCAGTTTGCCAGGCAATTCGGATATGATCAGGGTGTTCCGATAACATTACCGGATGTAACCAAAGTAGAGTGGGAGTATGGCACGGGTCCTGTTCACTAGGAGTAAATATGGCATCAACTTCTAATGACGCGAACGGGCGCGAGGTTCATGCTTCATGGCCTCTATCGGAAGACTGGTGGTCTTTATGGCTGGCTGAGATGGTAGGTGCATCAGTATGCTCTGATTCGGAACAACAGCTCTATTGATGATCCAATCTACATTCCTCCTCCAAGGTGTTCGCTCGCCTCAAGTGTAAGGCTGCGATGTAGTAATAAATCTCGGTAAGACCGAGGTCGATCCACAGGGAAAGAGGTAAACAATTCCAAGTACTCTAATAACTAGAATCTAAGAAGTTTAAGAAAGTTGTTTTTCACATGAAATAGGAAAATCTGAAAATAAGAAGAACTAGAGCATCAAGGATCCACTTGTAGTAGTCCAATGCCAATTCATTCATCCAAGTACAACACAATTAGAATCAAAGTCCTATCTCTCATCTAATTGGAATATAAAACATTCAAGCACAAACAGTCCCACTTAAATTTGGAAATCAGATTTCTAGTTCTAATGGAGCACATAGAACTTGAACTTGTAGCCTTCGGAGTAACAGCCATGCCTATGGACTATGGCATGCTCAAGGGTTACTACAATTCGAATTCAAACAACCCAATCATGGTAATCTTAGAGAATTGCAAGGAGCTCATGTCCGGAGCAGACAAACTCTCACAAAACTTCTAAAAAACCAAACTTTATTCAAACTAGAACTTCAAAATCCAAAATTAAGAAAAGGGTACTTGAAATAAAAGAATTAAAGCATTGGAACCAACTACAAATTTCACCTCTAGCTCTAGCTAAGAGGTTAGCTAAGGAAAAGCATATTAAAACTAGAACTAGAACTAAGATAAGGAAGAAAAACTAGCTGGAGGAGGCTAGGAAGCCTCCTATGACTTGAACTCCTTGCTCCCCACGTCCTTTGTTGATTTGGAATAGAAGAGAGCACCTCCTTTTATAGTGCAGCAATAGTACAGCAACATAGCAGAACTTGATTCGCCTGGTCCGGCTTAACCAATGGTCGGATTGCCTTCAAATTTGATTCGTAGCTTCCTTGTAATGTGATCTTCCTCATAGATGATTTAGATTTCCAATATTATCTTCTGAATGGGCCCACCAATCAGATCACCGACCGCCTCTCAAAATCGCGCACTTCGGGTACCTTCAGAACCAGTCATCTTGCTTTCAACGCTCCGGAGTGTACAGATGTTCGATTGATCCCAAAATTTGAACATTGGTAGAAAACTTCATCTTCTACATGATAGACGGATTAGATTGTCCAAAACAATCACAGAATATGGTCCGAAAATTAGAACACTTAGGGCTTTTATAAACTCTGCGCAGTTGGATCTTTCTGGATGGTCCATCTTTCTTCAACCGGTACGATCAAACCACACATCCTTTTGATCTGAAAATTTTGTGGTTATTCATATATGGATGTGGTCTAAAATATGGTCAAAGTAGATTCTTCATACCATCAATGATGGGTCACCTGGACCGGCCCAGAGTGGAACAACGAAATCTGGAACTTTCTGGACAGTTCGTATTGTTTTGGCCACCACGATCAATCCGTAGCTCCGATCGACACGAAACCACTTGGGTTAGTTCGGCGTCGAGCTCCTCTTTGACATGGATGTGTTGGATTTTCAAATATCATCAAGATGAGATCAGAAAACTGTTCTGAAAATCCAAAAACGAAAATAGCTTGCTGCCTGAAATCTGGAAGTGTAAAATTTCATGGCCGACCAGTCTTGACCGGTCTAGACCTGTCTGGCAGGTGTCCAGGGAGTGTAGCCGACCGGTCTAGACCGGTCTTGACCGATCTTGACCGGTCGGGCCTTCTTGGCCGACCGGTCTAGACCGGTCGGACCCAGTTTTTGCATTGTCTCTTCTTTCTTTTCTTCTCTCCTTCCTCTCTCTTTGCTTTCTTCTTTCTTTGGCCCACCTTGGGTCTTAATCCAAGGCTCCTAAATGTCTCTTCTTGGTCTCCAATTAGATGAAGTCTACTCTCATTCCTACAATCACAAAACCTGCATTAGATGGGTCTTTTAAACATGCAAACCATGCATATAATGTGATGTAATGGGCCATATCATGTATAAATTGGAGGTTCAACACACCCCCCAACCAGCTTTTTGCTAGTCCCGAGCAAAACATGCGTGAAACAAGTTCAAACCTCCAAAAACCAACTCTCCTTCAGAAACCATGTTTCTATCCATTCTAAGACATACAAGTATAAAATTTGGAGAAATTAGGTGATAGAAGTTGAGACCTTAAACTCTCAAAGCATAATAAGTGTCTACATGAAATTTTCGCTGATTGATTGATAAATAGAAGAACTCGAACAACTTCAACCTAGTGTGCATAGTGAAAGTTCATCTCATGAGTTTTTGGGATTATCTTCTTCGTAGATCAACTAAACAATAGATCTCAAGGTGTATAGAGCAACAACAAGCCTATGACAGGAATTTGCCTTACCGTCCTTCCGACGGCTTTCACACTACGTCCCATTTCCGGCTTTGGTTACGGGTAGACCATCCCCCGGTTGGTAATAGGTAGCCCTTTTCGGAATTTTCCACCATTTTTCCATCATTCCTGATTTCATTCTTTCTTTTCCTTTTTCTTTTAATTTAGATAGGATTTTTATAAATCCATATCTTTCGTTATTTTCCCATGGACAAGGATGGACAAAATACACCGGCTTGGTTTCTCAACACCTTTAAATCAAAGTCTAGCTAATCCATAAATCACATAATCCTTTCAACCCATGAAAATCGTGTAATGTGAACTAGGTGTAAAAAGTGTTCAAATTTTCTATCGATCACAACAATAGGGGAACTAACATATAAAACCATTATGTTGGGAGAAATTCAAGACTTACAACCTCACACACTTTGTAGCTCCTCTTCTTCTACTCCTATCAGCTCGAATGCATGGAAATAAGGTTTTCTAAAAGAGTTTTGAAATTTTAGAAAATTCAAAAAAAATTGCGCCTATGAGGCTCGAAATGTTGCATCATGCTAGATGAAGGATCTCATCTCACCCCCCAACTAAAATCTTACATTGTCCTCAATGTAACAAGATATACAATAAGCATGACATGAGAGCAATGAAATAAAACAAAGGAGAGTGAGAACGAGAATACCTGAGGTAGCAAGTTGATCAATACTAGCATCTTCCATTGTCTCGATGAGACTTATTCAATCCTAATTTCAGAAAAAATAAATCCTAACCTACCTACCTACCTACCTTTGATTAGTCTGATCGACTACATGATCAAATTTGAGCAGGATCTTCATGAATTTCAATAAATTTCTCATGAGGACCATCCAAAGTCCTACTCGACAGTAGACATGGGTGCTTGTCTCCATTGAAGTCCAATATTTATGTGCACCACGTGCATGATAGGAGGAGATAAGAGCAGCAAAAAGATATCTCCTCAAATTCTGATTTGGGTTATGATTGATTAAAAATGGGTCATCCCAATCAGAATTTTCACTGGGCTGAAGGACCCATGATGGTAGAGAGACATTTATCAAGTTTTCATTGGTTAAAGATGCCTCCTCCACAAATTCAGAATTATATGGTGCTTCCACAAATAATGGTAAAGAGTGTAAAATAGTGGAATGGTGTTCTTCAGGCACCGATACCGTGTCTAACAAAATGTCCAACTCCTTAATCATCTCATCATCAAGATCATAAGATTGGGCCAAGCATTCCTCTAGGAAATCGAGATAGTCGGATGAAGGATCATGATCTTGCTTGAGTGAGTGCAAAAATTCAGTTTCGATGGTGAGGGACTCTCCCTCCATGGAGTGGAATTCTTCCAAACTAGGTTCTCCATAACTAGTATGAGGCACCGAGTCAAAAGTATACAAGGCTTTAACAATCTCTTGAATAATGGGGTCATTTGAATTTTCAAAGTGAGCCAAGCATTCGTCCAAAGAATCTGAATTTTCACTCATGGGAGTCTCATTCTCCACATTAAAATTAAACATGGCAAGTTGGTGGAGTGACTCAAAAATATCAACTTCGGCCGTCTCTCTAGCATGCATATCCTCTAGAGACTCATAATCATTATGCCCTTGGGAAAAAGAAACCATAGGTTCATAACCATTCACCAAACCCTCATTGTAGGCAACCCCACTACCACTTTCAAATTTTATGGATTCCTCGGGTTCGTCAGCCGTCATTGAAATCTCTTCATCATTAAGTTCAAAGCATCCAAAAGAGATAGTGGACTCACCACAATTGATGATGGCATTGGGATCATCGAAATCAATCTCCTTTAAAAGTCTATCCATTAAATTCGAAGAAGGTGGGACTTGGGTAGCCCCATCATCCTCATTAGAGGGGATTGATTCGATGCCCCAAATTTCGGGCTCAACGTCTTCATAAGATGGTGAGGAAGCTTGATTTAATTGTTCATCCACATACTCATTCCATATTTCCTCAAGCATTTGTATATACTTATCATCAAAAGAGGAAGACGTTTTAGGGTGATTGTTAATAACCATGGTTGGTTCCTCCCTTGAACAAGGAGAATGATGGTTTTCCCAATTAAGACTGTACGCATTGTAGGATGAAAAGTTATATGATGGTTGATAGGCATATCCATACAAGTAATCACGCATTGTCTTAACCGATTGGCTACTATTCACCTGTCCCTTTTGTTGTTGCACACCTCCTACCATAACCGGTGGAACACTCATGTTATTTTCAATCCGGTAATCACGTAATGTTTTTCCCGGATGGTTATCCAATTTTGCTTCGTTCCGGTATTCCCCCATCGTCTTACGTTGTGTCTCAATATGTGTATTGTTTTCATTAATGTAATCACGCATCGTCTTACGTGGGGAGGTAGTGGAGGTTGATTGAATCTCAGAAAAATACTTATGCTTATAATGGTTCCAATCATAAAGATTTTGGGTCTCCCAATCCGACGTCTCATCCTCCAAAAGGTACTTGTACGCACCATTCGTTCAATCATACATGACGAAATTTTAAGGAATTGGAAACTACCCTAATCTAGGAAAAAGAACAAAAAGAAGAAAGATGGGGAGATGTTACCCAATAGAGTGAGATCTATGTCAGCAACAATGTCCTACAAAATCAAAAAAAAATTGTTAGTAATCTAAAAAAAAATCAGAAAATCTACTTCTATAAAAACTGAAAATCCTACCTATCTAAGATTACTTTATAGCTACTAGAACAATTAGAACCATTTAACCTTTTTCCCCGGTAGCTGTTCGCTTCCCCAAGTGTAGGGTTGCGATGTAGTAATAAACTCGGTAAGACCGAGGTCGATCCACAGGGACTATGTAGAATCTCACAAATTCATCCACAAGTGTCTATTGAAGTCTACTAATCAGATTGTTGTATGAAGTTGATGTGAGTAACAAAAGCTAAATTAAATTGAAAGTAATTAATTGTAAGAGGGCACTAGGGTATCAAGGATCCACTTGTAGCAATCCTTGATGTTCAATCCGCTATGGTTTCTTATTCTCTCAACTAGAATCGACATTCCTGTCCGTCCAGTCGGATGATAAAACTGTAAAACCAAACAATCTGTAATATGTAAGTTCTATGCATAAGATTCACTCAATCTAGGCTGAGCTGAGCATGCTCAATTGCATAGGTCATTCCCCTTTCCTATAGGTCCAGTTCTCCATCATAACCATACCCAAGTCCTCTCACAAGACAAGGTTAGATTAGGATTTGAACTAGATTCAAATCACCAGCACAGTCCTTACATATTCCAGAAAATCAACTAAAATAGAACTTTGGCCTGAAGTCCCTTTATGAAGAGCTTAGTACTAGAGCGCACTCCGATTCCTCAGATCATACAGGTCTAGACCGTTACAAACGAGATAAGAAGCTAAGTAATTCATCCAAACATCCATGAGTCATCACAAGACTAAGAAAAATTACTTAAAAACTTGTATAAACTTCAAACCTTAGTTCATAATCATGAATTCCAAACTAAACCACTTAACTACGAATTAAAACATCTTGGATTCACTACAAGCTTCACCTCTTAGCCCTAGCTAAGAGGTTTAGCTGCTCATGATCCAAGGAAACATGAAACAACTACAAAAAGCATGAAAACAGCAAAGCAAACCAAAAGGAGTTGTGAAACTCCAATCTTCACTTCCACAGCCTCCAACCTCGCTTGAACCCTTCTAGGATGCCTTAGGAACGATCCCTAGGTGTCCTCTTATAGTCTGGAGGCTCCACAACATCGGAAGAATCGGAAATTTGCGTAACACTTACGCAGCACAGAGAATTTCGGGAAGAAATTAGAAAGTTCTAACTCAGTACGCATGGCCGACCGGTCAAGACCAGTCGGCCTCAAGTGAAAACACTCCAGCAAGCATCTCCGACCGGTCATGACCGGTCGGGCTTATTCCTCCTTGGTCCAGCAAGCATGTCCGACCGGTCATGACCGGTCGGACGCCTTCAGCGCTTTTCCAGCACCAATGACCGATCGGTCATGATCGGTCGGTCCTCTTCAGTAATGCCCACATACATGGCCGACCGGTCACTGACCGGTCTGGCTTCCTTGGCCGACCGGTCACGACCGGTCAGCTTCATTTTCTTCTTATTTTCTTCTTTTCTTTCATCTGCTTTCTTCTCTGCTTTGGTTCTTTCTTTCTTTTCTTCTTTGGTCCTCAAACATTCTTCATCAGAATGATCCCAAGAGAGCTCTTTATGTCTTCAATTGAGTAGAGTCCACCCTCAATCCTGTAGTCACAAAACATGCATTGAATTAGCTTACAAACCATACAAACCTTGCACAATGAGTGATGAATTGGGGTTAGAATATGCACAATTAAGAGCGCAACACACCCCCCAACCAGCATTTTGCTAGTCCCGAGCAAAACATGCGTGAAGCTAATCTCATTCTTCAAAAACTCAACTTTCTTTCAGAAACCATCCTTCTATACATTCCAAGATTCATAAGTGTAAGTTTCAGAAAGATTAGGCGTCAAAGGTTGGAACCGTAAATCCTCAAGGCATAATAGGCATTCATATGAGATTCCCACTGATTGGTTGACAAATAGAGGGACTTGAACAAATTCATCCTAGTGTGGGTAGTGAAAATTCATTCCACGAGTTTCTAGGATTATCTTCTTCATAGATCAACTAGACTATTGAACTCAAGATACATATAGCCACATCAAGCCAATGACAGGAATTTGTCTTACCGTCCTTCCGACGACTTTCACACTACGTCCCATTTCCGGCTTTGGTTACGGGTAGACCATCCCCCGGTTGGTAGTAGGTAGCCCTAATCGGAATTTTCCACCGTTTTTCCACATTCCCAATTTCATCCTTCCTTTTTCTTTTTCTTTTTAAATTAGATAGCATTTTTAAAAATCCATATCTTTCATTATTTTCCCATGGACAAGGATGGACAAAGTACCCCGGCCTGATTGCTCAATACCTTAATTCAAAGTCTAGCTAATCCATAAATCACATAATCCCTTCAACTCATGAAAATCGTGTAATGTGAACTAGGTGTAAAAGTGTTCAGATTTTCTATCAATCACAAAAATAGGGGAGTTCACATATAAAACCATTATGCAATAAGAAATTCCAGACATCCAGCCTTATACACTTCATATCTCCTCCTCTTATGCTCATATCAACTCGAATGCATAGAACCAATGTTTTCCAAAAGAGTTTCGAATTTTTGAAAAAAATCGAAAAATTTCCACATAATTGCTTGAGATGTTGCAAAATGCTGGATTCATCCAAGCGGTCCTACACCCCCCAACCAAATCTTGCATTGTCCTTAATGTAAAAGATGCGCAATCAGCAAAACATGAGAGCAATTTGAAAATAAAAGGGAGTGAGGAATGATATTACCTGAGAGAGTGAACATTGGAAATTTTCCTCCTTCTAACAAACCTATGAAAATGAAAACAAAAGCAGCAAAATCCTAATCCTAACTACTCTATACCTCCATCAGACTAGGAGATCAATCATCCTGATACACAGGATCATTCAGGGGTATGGACATACCTTCTGAAGGAAAATTTTCAAAGAACGGCTTTAATTGCTGCCCATTTACCTTAAAAATATTGCCGTTCCTTGGATTCAATAGCTCGACAGTCCCATACGGATAGACAGTTTGCACAATGTAGGGACCGGTCCATCGAGATCTCAATTTTTTCGGAAATAGATGTAAGCGAGAATTATACATGAGGACTTTTTGATTGATCGTGAATGTCTTGCGAAGAATATTCTTATCATGGAATATCTTCGTCTTGTCCTTGTAAATTCTCGCATTCTCATAAGCTTCATTCCGGATTTCTGCAAGTTCATTTAATTGAAGTTTGCGTAGCGAGCTTGCCTTGTCAGAATTGAAATTCATTGTCTTAATAGCCCAAAACGCCTTATGTTCCAACTCCACAGGCAAGTGACAAGCCTTCCCATAGACAAGTCTATAGGGAGACATTCCAATAGGGGTTTTAAAGGCAGTACGGTAAGCCCAAAGCGCATCGGTGAGTCGAAGTGACCAATCCTTGCGATCGGGATTCACCGTTTTCTCTAAAATGTGTTTAATCTCCCTATTGGATATCTCAGCTTGTCCACTAGTTTGTGGGTGATAGGGGGTGCTCACTTTGTGTGTAACGCCATATTTCTTCATTAGGGCTGAAAAAGGGCGATTGCAAAAGTGAGACCCTCCATCACTTATGATGACTCGAGGCGTTCCAAACCGGGAAAGAATATTTTCTTTTAAAAATCGAATGACCGTTTTATGGTCATTATTCCGGCAAGGAATGGCCTCGACCCATTTGGAAACATAATCAACAGCAAGTAGGATGTATAAATTTCCAAAAGAAGATGGGAATGGGCCCATGAAATCGATGCCCCAACAATCAAAAATTTCGATAATTAAAATGGGATTGAGTGGCATCATATTTCTACGGGAGATTCCTCCTAGTTTCTGACAAGGTTCACATGCTTTGCAAAACTCATGTGTGTCTTTGAACATGGTGGGCCAATAAAACCCACATTGCAGAATTTTTGCTGTGGTCTTTTTAGCCGAAAAGTGGCCACCACATGCTTGAGAATGACAGAAGGAGATGATACTTTGTTGCTCATCATCTGGGGCACATCTCCTTATGATTTGTTCGGGACAATACTTGAATAAGTATGGGTCGTCCCATAGAAATTTCCGTACCTCCGAGAAGAATCTATCTTTATCTTGCTTTTTCCAATATGTAGGAATTGTACCTGTAGCAAGATAATTAGCAATGTCCGCATACCATGGCAATTGGGAGATAGCAAAAAGTTGTTCATCAGGGAACATGTCATTGATTGCAGTCGTTTCAGGGGAATCAGTGAGGACAAGCCGAGAGAGGTGGTCAGCTACTACATTCTCTACTCCTTTCTTATCACGTATTTCTAAGTCGAATTCTTGGAGTAGGAGGATCCATCTTAATAACCGTGGTTTAGCATCCTTCTTAGAAAGCAGATACTTAAGCGCGGCATGGTCAGTGAATATAATGATCTTGGATCCAATCAAGTAGGATCTAAATTTCTCCAAAGCAAAAACTACAGGCTAAAAGTTCCTTTTCAATGGTAGTGTAGTTTACCTGGGCTGAGTTTAGGGTTCTACTTGCGTAGTGGATAACACATGGCTTTTTATCTTTTCTTTGGCCTAACACGGCCCCAATAGCATAGTCCCTAGCATCGCACATAATCTCAAAAGGAAGGCTCCAATCAGGTGGTTGCATTATTGGGGCACATGTCAACATACCTTTAAGGGTGTTAAAGGCCTTTTGACATTCTTCATTCCACTCGAATGAATTTTCCTTTTGAAGTAGGTTACATAAAGGGCGAGAGAGTGAACTAAAATCCTTTATGAACCTTCTGTAAAATCCTGCGTGTCCTAAAAAGGACCGTATATCTCGTATGCTTTTGGGTGGTGGGAGGTTAGAGATAAGATCAATTTTCGCCTTGTCCACTTCAATTCCATTTTATGAAACGATGTGACCAAGTACAATTCCCTTTTGAACGATGAAGTGACACTTTTCCCAATTGAGCACAAGGTTCTTCTCTTCACATCTTTTTAGCACAGATTTCAAGTACTCAAGGCACTCATCAAAGCTACAACCGAATACGGAAAAATCATCCATGAAGACTTCGAGAATGGTCCCCACCATGTCAGAAAAGATGCTCATCATACAACGCTGAAATGTGGCAGGGGCATTACATAGTCCAAACGGCATCCGTCGATAGGCGAAAGTGCCGAATGGACATGTGAATGTAGTCTTTTCTTGGTCTTCACGGGCAATTTCTATTTGGTTGTACCCTGAATAGCCATCAAGGAAGCAAAAGTGGGAATGACCCGCCAACCGTTCTAAAATCTGATCAACAAACGGTAGGGGAAAGTGGTCTTTCCTCGTGACAGTGTTTAGCTTCCTGTAGTCAATGCACATTCTCCAACCGGTAGTGACTCTAGTTGGTACGAGTTCATTATTGGCATTGGCTACGATGGTTATTCCGGATTTCTTAGGCACCACTTGAGTTGGGCTCACCCATTGGCTATCAGATATTGGGTAAATGATACCTACATCCAGTAGTTTCACCACTTCGGCTTTAACCACATCCTTCATGTTTGGATTTAGTCGTCTTTGTGGTTGCCGGGATGATTTTGCATTTTCCTCAAGGTGTATGCGGTGAGTACAAATCAGAGGGTCTATGCCTTTGAGATCCGCAATTGACCATCCAATGGCACTCTTGTGCTCTAATAGAGTGGCTATTAGCCTACTCTCTTGTTCCTCATCCAAGTGGGAAGAAATCACCACTGGATATGTCTCATCTCGACCTAAATAAACATACTTTAGCTCACTTGGCAATGGTTTTAGGTCGAGTTTTGGTGCCTTGATGTTGGATGGGAGGGCCTTGTTCTCATTTACAGGCAAAGGTTCAATTGGGGCCCTCCATCTTTTATTCTCAAGCACCAGCATCATATCTAGAATGGCATCCCTCTCTTGTATTGTGTAATCATTTGTCTCATGAGAGTGGGCCATACATGCCTCCAAAGGGTTGGAAAATAGTGATAAGGGGACTGTATCCTCCACGAATGATTCGATCATGTTTAATTCGTGGACATCATCATCAACTTCCCGCGGTTGTTTGCATAACTCAAATATGTTAAGCTCAAGGGTCATATTTCCAAAGGACATTTGTACAAGTCCGTTTCTACAATTGATAATGGCGTTTGAAGTAGCTAGAAACGGTCGTCCAAGTATGACGGGAATTTGAGTACCGGTGCCTATCACGGGATGTGTATCCAAGACAATAAAATCTACTGGGTAGTAGAATTTATCAACTTGGACTAGAACATCCTCTACCATTCCTCTCGGTATCCGGATGGATCTATCAGCAAGTTGGAGTGTGGTTTTGGTGGGTTTCAATTCACCTAACCCAAGTTGTTCGTAGACCGAGTATGGAATGAGATTCACACTTGCCCCTAAGTCGAGTAGGGCTTGTTTAATCTGGTAGTCTCCTATGATGCATGAGATGGTTGGACTACCTGGATCCTTGTATTTTTGGGGCACCTCTTGTTTGATGATGGCGCTCAAATTCTCAGCCAAAAGCACTTTATTGTGAACGTTATGTTTCCTTTTGATTGTACACAATTCCTTTAAAAATTTAGCATAAGATGGTATTTGTTTTATTGCATCCAACAGCAGGATGTTGATCTTCACCTGCTTGAAAACTTCCAGAATCTCCAGATTTTTATCTAAAGGTTTAGGTGAAATCAACCTTTGTGGAAATGGGGCAACTGGCTTGTATTGTCTTTCCGGTTCTTTCTCTTGTGGAATATTGTTTGGGCTATCATCCTCTTTGGAAATTTCCGGATCCTTAGGCTTTGGGGCCTTCACCGGATTAGATTTATCAATTTCTTTCCCACTTCTCAAAGTGGTGATAGCTTGGACATGTTCCGTATGGTGGGAGGATGAGCTTGCATCTTGTATCTCATATTGGGTTCTTGGGTTAGGAAGAGGTTGGGCAGGGAGTGTGCCCTTCTCTCTAACACTAAGGTGAGCTTCAACTCTAGCCAGAGATGTTTTCAATTCATTGATGGCTTGGTTTGAGTTTTGATTGAATTTCAATTGCTCTTGCATGAACCCATCTATTTTTAGAGAGTTTGTCTTGTTATACTCATTCTGGACCGATACGAATGCACCCAACATCTCTTCTAGTGATACTTTTGGAGTGTTGTTTGCATTTGCAGTGGGTCCATTCCTCCAACTGAAGTTGGGATGGTTCTTCCAATTAGGAGTATACGTGTTTAAGTTTGGAGCACCATATTGCTGTTGATAACTGTTTATGGCATTTGTTTGTTCTTGTAAGATGCCTTGGACTGCTGAAATTGTGGGACAATCTGGTGTAGCATGTTGATTTCCAGCACAAATTCCACAAACAGTTTCAACCTCAGTGGAGTTGATTGTTTCTCCTTTCCTTAATTCCATGGCTTCGACCTTTCTTGTAAGGCTAGCAAACCGTGCACTTATGTTATCTTCTTCTGATAAGAGATACATTCCTCCCTTTTCCTTTTGTTGGCCAATCTTGGAATTTGTTGGTTTAGATGTGTCCCAAGATTGTGCACTTTCAGCCAATTCTTCCAGATAATCCCATGCTTCATCAGCTTCCTTATTCATGAACTCCCCATTACACATCATCTCTATGAATTGGCGCATGGATGGAATCAGTCCTTCATAGAAAAAACTTATAATCCGCCAATTTTCATAGCCATGATGTGGGCATGCGTTTAATAGGTCCTTGAATCTCTCCCAACATTGGGAAAAGGTTTCATCCTCCTTTTGAGCAAAGTTCATGATAAGGCGCTTAAGCATGTTCGTTTTGTGAGTAGGGAAGAATTTTTTAATAAATTCTCTGTGCATATCATTCCATGACCCAATTGATCTTGGCCTCAATGCATAAAGCCAACCCTTGGCTTTATCCTTAAGAGTGAAAGGGAAGAATTTAAGTCTTACTACATCATCAGTCACATTTGCAAAGTGCATGGTGGTGATTACCTCATCAAACTCCCTAAGGTGTTGATAGGCACTTTCACTGTCTAAACCATGGAATTTAGGGAGAAGATTGATCACTCCCGGTTTCAAATCCACATTCCCTGCATTTGGTGGAAATACTATGCATGAGGGAGTGCTCGTTCTTGCAGGTTGCAAGAAATCACGTAAAGTCCTAGGTCGGGGAACATTCTCAACCACATTCTCCCCTGTTTCAGTTTGATTTTGAACCGGGTTAGGTTGATTTGCAGCCATACTTTCAGATAAAATTGGAGAATCTAGATGTCTCTTAACACGAGGCTCTCTATCAATGCCTTCTACTATCCCCCCTTCACTTATGAGTCGGTTATTGGAATCTCGAGCCCAATGTGGCATGCAAAACCAAAAATAAGAAACAAAAAGGAAAAAGAATTCTTCCTTCTTTTTCTTTACTCTTCTCTAAGACCGAAGCACAAGGTGTCTTGCAATGGCTAGGCCAGAAACAAAGATAGAGACCGATTTCTCCTGGTCAATAGGGGTTCAGAGAACACCCCACCCACTCTTTGAATCTTTTGAGAAAAAGTGCAGAAAAAGGAGAAAGAGGAGTAGAGATGAGAAAAGAAATCCCTGAGCACAAGGTGATCCAAGACGGCAGAGCCGACCAATAGGAATCCAGGTGGCAAAAAGGCCGACCTTTCAGAGATCCAAAAGGAGTCTCCACCCACTCTGCAAGAGATGAATAAAATAAGAATGACTAGGAGAAGGAGAAGAGTAAGGTTTTAGAAGGATAGCACCTGAATTGCACTTGAAATCCTTGACTCTTCTTCAGCTTCCTAGAAATCCCTGAAAAGAAAAAAAAATCAAATAAATAAACTAAGTTAGTTCTAAAAATCTAAAAAAAAATCCTAAATAGATACTAATTTCAGAAATTTGTGAAAACCGTCAAGGTCCCCGGCAGCGGCGCCAAAAACTTGTTCGCTTCCCCAAGTGTAGGGTTACGATGTAGTAATAAACTCGGTAAGACCGAGGTCGATCCACAGGGACTATGTAGGATCTCACAAATTCATCCACAAGTGTCTATTGAAGTCTACTAATCAGATTGTTGTATGAAGTTGATGTGAGTAACAAAAGCTAAATTAAATTGAAAGTAATTAATTGTAAGAGGTCACTAGGGTATCAAGGATCCACTTGTAGCAATCCTTGATGTTCAATCCGCTGTGGTTTCTTATTCTCTCAACTAGAATCGACATTCCTGTCCGTCCAGTCGGATGATAAAACTGTTAAACCAAACAATCTGTAATATGTAAGTTCTATGCATAAGATTCACTCAATCTAGGCTGAGCTGAGCATGCTCAATTGCATAGGTCATTCCCCTTTCCTATAGGTCCAGTTCTCCATCATAACCATCCCCAAGTCCTCTCACAAGACAAGGTTAGATTAGGATTTGAACTAGATTCAAATCACCAGCACAGTCCTTACATATTCCAGAAAATCAACTAAAATAGAACTTTAGCCTGAAGTCCCTTTATGAAGAGCTTAGTACTAGAGCGCACTCCGATTCCTCAGATCATACAGGTCTAGACCGTTGCAAACGAGATAAGAAGCTAAGTAATTCATCCAAACATCCATGAGTCATCACAAGACTAAGAAAAATTACTTAAAAACTTGTATAAACTTCAAACCTTAGTTCATAATCATGAATTCCAAACTAAACCACTTAACTACGAATTAAAACATCTTGGATTCACTACAAGCTTCACCTCTTAGCCCTAGCTAAGAGGTTTAGCTGCTCATGATCCAAGGAAACATGAAACAACTACAAAAAGCATGAAAACAGCAAAGCAAACCAAAAGGAGTTGTGAAACTCCAATCTTCACTTCCACAGCCTCCAACCTCGCTTGAACCCTTCTAGGATGCCTTAGGAACGATCCCTAGGTGTCCTCTTATAGTCTGGAGGCTCCACAACATCGGAAGAATCGGAAATTTGCGTAACACTTACGCAGCACAGAGAATTTCGGGAAGAAATTAGAAAGTTCTAACTCAGTACGCATGGCCGACCGGTCAAGACCAGTCGGCCTCAAGTGAAAACACTCCAGCAAGCATCTCCGACCGGTCATGACCGGTCGGGCTTATTCCTCCTTGGTCCAGCAAGCATGTCCGACCGGTCATGACCGGTCGGACGCCTTCAGCGCTTTTCCAGCACCAATGACCGATCGGTCATGATCGGTCGGTCCTCTTCAGTAATGCCCACATACATGGCTGACCGGTCACTGACCGGTCTGGCTTCCTTGGCCGACCGGTCACGACCGGTCAGCTTCATTTTCTTCTTATTTTCTTCTTTTCTTTCATCTGCTTTCTTCTCTGCTTTGGTTCTTTCTTTCTTTTCTTCTTTGGTCCTCAAACATTCTTCATCAGAATGATCCCAAGAGAGCTCTTTATGTCTTCAATTGAGTAGAGTCCACCCTCAATCCTGTAGTCACAAAACATGCATTGAATTAGCTTACAAACCATACAAACCTTGCACAATGAGTGATGAATTGGGGTTAGAATATGCACAATTAAGAGCGCAACACACCCCCCAACCAGCATTTTGCTAGTCCCGAGCAAAACATGCGTGAAGCTAATCTCAGTCTTCAAAAACTCAACTTTCTTTCAGAAACCATCCTTCTATACATTCCAAGATTCATAAGTGTAAGTTTCAGAAAGATTAGCCGTCAAAGGTTGGAACCGTAAATCCTCAAGGCATAATAGGCATTCATATGAGATTCCCACTGATTGGTTGACAAATAGAGGGACTTGAACAAATTCATCCTAGTGTGGGTAGTGAAAATTCATTCCACGAGTTTCTAGGATTATCTTCTTCATAGATCAACTAGACTATTGAACTCAAGATACATATAGCCACATCAAGCCAAGTGACAGGAATTTGTCTTACCAGTCCTTCCGACGACTTTCACACTACGTCCCATTTCCGGCTTTGGTTACGGGTAGACCATCCCCCGGTTGGTAGTAGGTAGCCCAATCTTCACTTCCACAGCCTCCAACCTCGCTTGAACCCTTCTAGGATGCCTTAGGAACGATCCCTAGGTGTCCTCTTATAGTCTGGAGGCTCCACAACGTCGGAAGAATCGGAAATTTGCGTAACACTTACGCAGCGCAGAGAATTTCGGGAAGAAATTAGAAAGTTCTAACTCAGTACGCATGGCCGACCGGTCTTGACCGGTCGGCCTCAAGTGAAAACACTCCAGCAAGCATCTCCGACCGGTCATGACCGGTCGGGCTTATTCCTCCTTGGTCCAGCAAGCATGTCCGACCGGTCATGACCGGTCGGACGCCATCAGCGCTTTTCCAGCACCAATGACCGACCGGTCATGACCGGTCGGTCCTCTTCAGTAATGCCCACATACATGGCTGACCGGTCACTGACCGGTCTGGCTTCCTTGGCCGACCGGTCACGACCAGTCAGCTTCATTTTCTTCTTGTTTTCTTCTTTTCTTTCATCTGCTTTCTTCTCTGTTTTGGTTCTTTCTTTCTTTTCTTCTTTGGTCCTCAAACATTCTTCATCAGAATGATCCCAAGAGAGCTCTTTATGTCTTCAATTGAGTAGAGTCCACCCTCAATCCTGTAGTCACAAAACATGCATTGAATTAGCTTACAAACCATACAAACCTTGCACAATGAGTGATGAATTGGGGTTAGAATATGCACAATTAAGAGCTCAACAGCAGCGGCGCCAAAAACTTGTTCGCTCGCCTCAAGTGTAAGGCTGCGATGTAGTAATAAATCTCGGTAAGACCGAGGTCGATCCACAGGGAAAGAGGTAAACAATTCCAAGTACTCTAATAACTAGAATCTAAGAAGTTTAAGAAAGTTGTTTTTCACATGAAATAGGAAAATCTGAAAATAAGAAGAACTAGAGCATCAAGGATCCACTTGTAGTAGTCCAATGTCAATCCATTCATCCAAGTACAACACAATTAGAATCAAAGTCCTATCTCTCATCTAATTGGAATATATAACATTCAAGCACAAACAGTCCCACTTAAATCTGGAAATCAGATTTCTAGTTCTAATGGAGCACATAGAACTTGAACTTGTAGCCTTCGGAGTAACAGCCATGCCTATGGACTATGGCATGCTCAAGGGTTACTACAATTCGAATTCAAACAACCCAATCATGGTAATCTTAGAGAATTGCATGGAGCTCATGTCCGGAGCACACAAACTCTCACAAAACTTCTGAAAAACCAAACTTTATTCAAACTAGAACTTCAAAATCCAAAATTAAGAAAAGGGTACTTGAAATAAAAGAATTAAAGCATTGGAACCAACTACAAATTTCACCTCTAGCTCTAGCTAAGAGGTTAGCTAAGGAAAAGCATATTAAAACTAGAACTAGAACTAAGAAAAGGAAGAAAAATTAGCTGGAGGAGGCTAGGAAGCCTCCTATGACTTGAACTCCTTACTCCCCACGTCCTTTGTTGATTTGGAATAGAAGAGAGCACCTCCTTTTATTGTGCAGCAATAGTACAGCAACATAGCAGAATTTGTTTCGCCTGGTACGGCTTAACCAATGGTCGGATTGCCTTCAAATTTGATTGTAGCTTCCTTGTAATGTGATCTTCCTCATAGATGATTTAGATTTCCAAGATTATCTTCTGAATGGGCCCACCAATCAGATCACCGACCGCCTCTCAAAATCGCGCACTTCGGGTACCTTCATAACCAGTCATCTTACTTTCAACGCTCCGGAGTGTACAGATGTCGGATTGATCCCGAATTTTGAACATTGATAGAAAACTTCATCCTCTACATGATAGATGGATTAGATTGTCCAAAGAAATCTCAGAATATGGTCCGAAAATTAGAACACTTAGGGCTTTTATAAACTCTGCGCAGTTGGATCTTTCTGGATGGTCCATCTTTCTTCAACTGGTACGATCAAACCACACATCCTTTTGATCTGAAAATTTTGTGGTTATTCATATATGGATTGGTCTAAAATATTATCAAAGTAGATTCTTCATATCATCAATGATGGGTCACCTGGACCGGCCCAGAGTGGAACAACGAAATCTGAAACTTTCTGGACAGTTCGTATTGTTTTGGCCACCACGATCAATACGTAGCTCCGATCGATACGAAACCACTTGGGTTAGTTCGGCGTCGAGCTCCTCTTCGACATGGATATATTGGATTTCCAAATATCATCAAGATGAGCCCAGAAAACTGTTCCGAAAATCTGAAAACGGGAATAGCTTGCTGCCTGAAATCTGGAAGTGTAAAATTTCATGGCCGACCGGTCTTGACCGGTCGGACAGGGCTGGCCGACCAGTCTTGACCGGTCTAGACCTGTCTGGCAGGTGTCTAGGGAGTGTAGCCGACCGGTCTAGACCGGTCTTGACCGGTCGGACCCAGTTTTTGCATTGTCTCTTCTTTCTTTTCTTCTCTCCTTCCTCTCTCTTTGCTTTCTTCTTTCTTTGGCCCACCTTGGGTCTTCATCCAAGGCTCCTAAATGTCTCTTCTTGGTCTCCAATTAGATGAAGTCTGCTCTCATTCCTACAATCACAAAACCTGCATTAGATGGGTCTTTTAAACATGCAAACCATGCATATAATGTGATGTAATGGGCCATATCATGTATAAATTGGAGGTTCAACACAAGGCTGACAGAGGTCCTCGCTAATGGATTGGGCTATTATAGAGAGCAGGCCAAAGCGTATTTATCGTCAAGTATTAGACATCAGACTTCTCTGGGTGTGTCAATTTACCATCATAAGGAGGATACGGCATTGGACGGTCGGCATACCTTCGGAGTATCTTTGGTGAAATGGTCACAAGAATCCAGGTTCACACGTCTTCTGGTGATTGAAGGTGATAATGATGATAATTAGTTAATTGGTGAAGAGGGTCCGACGATGACCGAGCCGGCGAATGAAATCTCAGACCATGTCGGTATGAGAGAGCAAGTCGGGCAAATTGGATAAGATAATCCACAAGGGACCACTATGTCGGTGAATGAGACAACTGTGTTCATGACCTCTGGTGCTTCTAATGTTGAGGGTATGGCGGAGGTGCCAACATCGACTGAGGTAATTAATGCTGATAGTAACACTATTGAATCTTCAGTCATGACTTCGGAGCTACCAACTGAGATCACTGAGTTATTTGTTGACACGACGGCACACGTTGCATATCCATTAGAATCTGTTGCTGGCTCATTTCTAGCCCCTGGTAGCGCTCTTTCATAACTTCTTGTATATTCTTCTTTCAGCATTTATCATTTCATTATGCTCACCACGTTTCTTTGCCACAATTATTGTTGATTCTGGTGCGGTTGTTCATGGAGAGTTTGATGTTCCTTGTTTCGACATTTTGACTATTTCGGGCGGAGCATATTGAGGAGTTTGTTATCGAGTATCTCAAAAACTGCTAGCTGATCCGCATGAATGACATATGTTGGGTGCTGGAATGAAAGTGTTGGAGTGATAGGACCTAATGCACTCGTGATTGTCGATCATATTTCTTCATTCAAAAGCTTCGTCACGAGGGTAGTAGCTGCTGAACGCGCTAAGCCAAACCTTGTTATTGAAGGGAAACAGAAGATTGTGAATTCTCTGGGACCTGTAGTAGAGCGTTGTTGAACCTCCAATTTATACATTGCATTGCCCATTACATGACATGGTTTGCATGATTTTCATGATTTAAGGGCCCACATAACACATGTTTTTGTGATTGTAGGGATGAGAGTGGACTCCATCCAATTGGAGCTTAACAAGGGTTATTTGAAGACATTGGAGGAAGTCCTAAGATGGACCAAAGAAAGAAGAAGAAAGAGGGAGAAAAGAGAATGAAGAAAAGAAGAAAAAGTTGAAGAAAAACAAGGCAGACCGGTCGTCCGACCGGTCAGCCACATCAAAGGGGCAACAAGGAAGCATGACCGACCGGTCTTGACCGGTCGGCCATGAAGGCTGTACACATTGAAGACAGGCCGACCGGTCTTGACCGGTCGGCCATGCACACTGGAATGTGGCCAACTTGGTCCGACCGGTCATGACGGGTCGGATACACATGCTGGACTGTTGGGCAGGTCTGTCCGATCGGTCTTGACCGGTCAGCAGCGCTCCCTAGACTGTTTGAAAAGACAGTCCGACTGGTCACGACCGATCGGCTCTGCGTTTGGAGAGTTCTTTCTAAATTAGGACTCTGAAAATTGCTGCGCAATGCGTAATCTTTCGCAGAATCCGACGCAAGGGAGGTTTATTGCTATAAAAGGACACCTAGGGGTTCTTCCTAGGGTATCAGAGAAGCTAAGGAACGAGGTTCTAAGGAGGGAAAGCGATCGTGGAGTGTCTGCAACTCTCCTATTCGGGTTTTTCTAGTTTTATGCTTTTATTTAGAGATTTTAGTTGCAGCATGACAATGCTCGGCTAGAACCTCTCAGCTAAGGCTGAGAGGTGAAGCTTGTAGCTAATTCTATGTGGGATTCAGTTTAATTCAAGTATTTTTCAATTCAAGTTTGGATGTTTCTTATGTTTCAGTTCCAAAAGTGGTAGTTTGAGATGTTTTATGAGAGTTCATGTACCCAGGACATGAATTCCTTGCAATTCTCTGAGATTATCACAGGTTGCTTGTTTAGATTCGAATTCTAGTAATCCTTGAGCAGGCCATAGTCCATAGGCATGGCTGTTACTCCGCAGGCTATGGATTTGAATTCTACATTGATTGAATGGATTAGAACTTGGAAGTTCAACTTGATTTGGATTGAATGTGTGTGAATGTTTTATTTTCCAACTAGATGAGAGATAGGACTTCAAATCTAGTTGTGATCTCCACTTGGATTGACTGAATTGACATAGGATTGCTACAAGTGGATCCTTGAAAGCCTTAGTACTTTATATCTCTGATTCTTCATTAAGTTGCTGTTTTAGTTAAATACCCAATTGAATCTGAATTTTCTTCCATAAACTGAGTTGCTGGAGTAGTTTGGAAGCTTGTTTCTATTTCCCTGTGGATCGACCTCGGTCTTACCGAGTTTTATTACTACATCGCAGCCTTACACTTGAGGCGAGCGAACAAGCGTCATATGCGGTCAACAATGGATGCACGAGTGTCTTCTCAAAGTAATAAGACACAACATAAGGGGTGCTTGGATCGTCTAGCTAAAATTGATGTCGAGATTAAGTACTTGCAGGCGAAGAAAATAGTTGTGGGCTTCGAAGATGCTTGTCTTGAGTCAGTAGTCGCTCAGGGTCAAATAACTATTATAAGGCTTGAAAGTGAGAGTGAAGCAATGCGCAAGCAGCTAGAAGATTTGACCACTGAGCTCCAGAATGTTTCCGATCCTGCATTGATATTATCTGAGGCGAAGTCGGTGATGGAAGCTGCCAAGGTGGCTGTGATCAGGTTGATATCAGGATGTCTAGAGAAGTTGTGATCTTTACTTATGATATTCTCTTTTTCTACTTTTGATGTATAAAATGATCGCAGGGTCTTCATCTTGACTAGATTTCACAATCGTTGTAATCGATGTAAGGGATCTTACTTTTTGACCATTCATGTATGCGGTGTTGAAAGATGTTAACCATACTTTTGTTAATGAAATGGCAATGGCAATTACCTTTCTATTGTGTGATATTGTGCAATGGGTGTTAGAATGCGTTGCAACATAAATTAATAGTAATCATAACTATAATGAATGGTGATATTAGATATTTGAGATAATTAAAGCAAAATGACATGAAGAAAGTAATACTTCCCTTTGTCGTCGATCTCGGATGCTTTGGGTTTCTAGATCTGAGGTATGCTTGTGTCATAAGCGGATATTTTCTCGCCTGCCCCCAGTCATTTCTTCCTGCAAACTTGAGTTCCTCATCATATATTGGGGCTTTCCCCCAGTCAGTCTTCTTCTATAAGCCTGAGTTTCTGATCATATATATATTGGAGCTTGCCCCCAGTCGTTTTCTTCTATAGGCCTGAGTTTCTGATCATATATTGGGGCTTGCATCTAGTCATTTTCTTCTATAAGCCTGAGTTTCTGATCATATATTGGGGCTTGCCCCCAGTGTATTTAGCTCTTCGTTTTGCGCTATTGTCTCCTTCTGATAAAAGATGTCCTGTGCTTTAGAAATCCACATAGAATACCCGTTTGATCGTAATCGTTAATCGCATATTCTTGTTGCGGAATTATTCATAAGAGAAAGCCGCCGATATTCTCAAAGCAAAGTGATATATAATAGAATGCCCTGACCATCTTCACATAAAGCCATATGTATATATATGGGAGATTCCTGGTTCTAACCTGTCCTTATAAAGAATAGAAGAATATCACAACAATGATGAGGAGCTTCGCTATAAAATACGAAAGCTGAATATATGGTGAGACGTTTGTTGAACCTCCAATTTATACACAAAGTAGCCCATTACATCACATTATATGCATGGTTTGCATGTTTAAAAGGCCCATCTGATGCATGTTTTGTGATTGTAGGAATGAGAGCGACTTCGTCCAATTTGTTACCAAAAAGAGCATATTTAGGAGCCTTTGAATGAAGGCCCAAGGTGGACCAAAGAAGGAAGAAGAAAGAGGGAGAAAAGAGAAGAAAGAAAGAAAGAAAAAGAAGAAAGAAAGAGGTCCGACCGGTCATGACCGGTTGGCCAAGGGAGCCACGACCGGTCAAGACCGGTCGGCCACCTTACTGTCCCACTCTAGAAGTCGCTGGACCAATGACCAGCCTGGTCTGACCGGTCAAGACTGTTCAGCCAACAAGTCAGGCCCTTTGTTTGCATGCTGGACGTCCATTCCAACAAGTCTGACCGGTCACTGACCGGTCGGCCATGCGTAATCAGAGCTTTCTAATTCCAGTTCCGAGAATTTTTGCACAAGTGCAT
This sequence comes from Liriodendron chinense, assembly GCA_003013855.2. Lineage (NCBI taxonomy): Eukaryota > Viridiplantae > Streptophyta > Magnoliopsida > Magnoliales > Magnoliaceae > Liriodendron > Liriodendron chinense. Next base: position 1,077,992 of record PVNU02004009.1, on the reverse strand, counting down.
AATGCTACGCAATTCTAGAAGATTTCGACGCGGTAGAGCTTCCCCACTATAAAAGGACACCTAAGGTCTCTTCTTAGGGTATCATAGAAGCTGAGGAGCTTCGTGGGAAGTGAAGGAAACCGTCGTGGAGCGTTTGCAACCCTCCCAACTCAGACTTTTTATGTTTTTTATGTCTTTTTTATTAAGTTCTAGTTGTAGTATGACAATGCTCGGCTAGAATCTCTTAGCTAAGGCTGAGAGGTGAAGCTTGTAGCCAATTTCATGTTTAATTCAGTTTGATTCAAGTAGTTTCACTTTAAGTTTGAATTTTGAATGTTCTAGTTCATATAAAGTTGATATTTTTAGACGTTTTATGAGAGTTCATGTGCTTCAGACATGGATTCCTTGTAATTCTCTGAGGTTATCATGTTTTGCTTGATTAGATTCAAATTATGGTAACCCTTGAGCATGCCATAGTCCATAGGCATGATTGTTACTCTGAAGGCTATGATTTCGAATGCTATGTGATTGAATAGGACTAGAACTTGGAAGTTCAACTTAAGTGGGATTGAATGTGTTTAATGTTTTATCTTCTAACTTGATGAGAGATAGAACTTCAAATCTAGTTGTGTATTATGCTTGGATTGATTGGATTGACATGGGATTGTTACAAGTGGATCCTTGAAAGCCTTAATTCCTTAATTACTGTTTTTCTTAAATTACTGTTTTAACATAATTCTCTCAATTGAATCTGTTAATTAATGCAATCCTAGTTTCTGGAATAACTTAGAAGTTGTTTTCTAATTCCCTATGGATCGACCTCGGTCTTACCAAGATTTATTACTACATCCCAACCTTGCACTTGAGGCGAGCGAACAAGTTTTTGGCGCCACTGCCGGGGAATTTAGATAACAGTTCTAGATTGTTTTAGTTGCTGTAGAAGTAGAAGTAGATAAGTTTTTCTGATTTCCTAGAACTAACACATTGTTTTGCTTTGTAGGATTTCTTCTCTAGTTTAAACGAATAGGGTAATATCCTTCTAACTTTGTGTTTTTTGCAGATTTTTAGTTTTTAGATTAATTTTAGATTTTAGGACTTAGGATTAGTTTAGTTTTTAGTTGAGTGATTTATGTCCCGTTGGGAACGAGACCACTCCAATCGTCTCCAATCCGAAGGTGGCCTAGTTTGACAATTCTCAATCCATAGACGAGTCCGAAAATACCAAGAGCATTGTGATAGTTTGGGGAGTATGGATCAAACACATGTAAGGAATCCCCCCCCCCCCCCCCTCCTACTCCAACTACAAACGCAAATCAAGAGGGAGTAAGAGAGAATGAGGTACATAACGTTCCTCCAATGAGATCATTACGGGATTACCTACAACCGGCCCATGCAAAACACCCTCGTGCGTGGTCTTACCACCAACTGGGGGAAACATCGATATAAAGCCGGGTGTGATTCAACTTATACCAAAGTTCCATGGGCTAGACTCTGAAAGCCCATATTTGCACTTAAAAGAATTTGAAGAAGTGGTAGCTACCTTGCAATACACTAATGTTTCAGAAGATGCCATTAAACTTAAACTTTTTTCCTTCTCATTAAAAGAAATAGCCAAGACTTGGCTTCACTCTCTTAGATCACACTCGATAGGGTCATGGAACGAGATGACCCGGGAATTCGTGAAAAAGTTCTTCCCGACTCATAAAACGAACACCCTTCGAAGAGCCATAATAAATTTTTCGGCTAAAGAGAGTGAATCATTCTTCCAATGTTGGGAAAGGTTTAAGGACCTCCTACTTGCTTGCCCACATCACGGCTACGAAAGTTGGCGAATCATAAACTTCTTTAATAATGGATTAAGTTTCAATATGCGCCAATTTGTAGAGATGATGTGCAACGACGAGTTTATGAGTAAAAATCCAGATGAAGCTTGGAGTTATTTGGATATGTTGGCCGAGAATGCCCAATCATGGGATACCTCGGATAAATCTAATAACCCCAAGCCTACTCAAGAAAAAGAGAAAGGAGGGATTTATATCCTCAAGGAGGAAGATGATGTGAATGCAAGGCTAGCCGGCCTCACAAGGAAGATCGAAGCCAAGGAACTTAGTAAGAGTGGAGTTTTAAAGTCCAATGAAGCTATTGAGACCACGCGTGGGATTTGTTTCACTAAGATTGTCCTACAATTCCTGCGTTTCAAGAGGTGTTACAAGAACATGCAAATGCCACATATGGTTATCAACGGCCTTTCAATGGTCCGGTGGGTAACACCTACAATTCTACTTGGAAGAACCACCCAAATTTCAGTTGGAAGAATGCTCCCACGGGCAATCCTACCAACTCTCAAGGAAGGCCACCCATGCAAAATATGGCCCCACCTCAATTCTCGATGGAGGATACCTTAAAAACGTTTATGCAAGGGCAAATGCAAATCAATCAATAAAATCAGCAAATGTTCCAATAGCTTAAAGTCTCGGTTGATGAGATTAAGGGATGCTTGAATGCTAGGGAAGGGACCTTTCTGGCCCAACCTCAGCCCAATCCAAAGCAAGTACATGAAGTGAGCATTCCTAATCTCTCCAACCAACATATGGAGCAAGCCAAATCCATCACCACTCTTAGAAGTAGTAAACAAATAGACAAATCTATTCCGGTGAAGGCGGACAAGCCTAATGATTCGGTAAATTCTGAGGATGTGGACAGATCTAACTTAGCCCCACAAGAAACGGAACGCATTTACAAGCCCGTAGCACCATTCCCTTCGAGATTGGTTGCTCCAAAATCTCTTCCAAACTCTCATGATATTTTAGAGATTTTCAAACAAGTCAAGATCAACATTCCCTTACTTGATGCCATCAAACAAATCCCTCTTATGCCAAGTTTCTAAAGGTCCTATGCACAACTAAACGCAAATATAATGTGCAGTAAAAGGCCTTCCTAAATGAGCAAGTGAGTGCCATTCTCACTCAAAAGACCCTCCCAAAATTTAAAGATCACGGTAGTCCCACAATCTCATGTATCATTTGAGACTACCGATTGAGCGTGCATTGCTAAACTTGGGGGCAAGCGTAAACTTGATCCCGTATTCGATATATGAACAATTGAGTCTTGGTGAATTAAAACCCACCAAAACCACGTTGCAACTCGCTGATAGATCCATCCGTGTACCGAGAGGGATAGTTGAGGATGTTCTAGTCCAAGTTGACAAATTCTACTACCCTGTGGATTTTATCGTCTTGGACACACAACCGGTTATAGATGCTAGCACTCAAATACCGGTAATTTTAGGCCACCCATTCCTTGGTACATCAAACGCAATCATAAATTGCCGAAACGGGGTGATGCAATTATCCTTTGAGAACATGACATTAGAAGTGAATGTGTTCCACTTAGGAAAAAGGCATAGGGATGTTGATGACGACGAGCTCTTCGAGGTAAACATGCTCGAATCTTTTAAAGAAGAAGAGCTCCTCCAAATTGAACCACTAGAAAGCTTTGAGATATGCTTGGTACATTTCAAGGATTCCAAAGACCCCATCATTAGTGAAATTATGCAAGCATTGAATATTAAGAAACCGGTAGTTGGAATTAGCCAGTGGAGGCCCCATTTTGAAAGATTGCCACCAACCACATCAAGGCCTCTACCGTTTAACATCAAACCACCAAAGCTTGACCTTAAGCCATTGTCATCCGAGCTTAAATATGTATACTTGGGTCAAGAAGAAAAATTCCCGGTTGTCATTGCCTCTCACCTAGGGAAAGACAAGAGCTCAAGTTGATTGAGCTACTCAAAGAACATAGGGGAGCCATATGTTGAACAATAGCGGATCTCAAGGGGATAGACTCTTCGGTTTGTACTCACTTATACACCTCGAAGAAAATGCAAAAATGACTAGACAACCTCAAAGAAGGCTAAATTCAAACATGATGGAGGTTGTCAAAGCCGAGGTGTTAAAGCTACTAGATGTGGGTATCATCTACCCCATCTCGGATAACCAATGGGTGAGTCCTACCCAAGTGGTCCCTAAGAAATCCGGTATTATCATCATAAAAAATGCCAACAACAAGCTTATACCAACTAAAGTACCACCGGTTGGTGTATGTGCATTGATTATCGGAAGCTAAACACAATCACTAGGGAGGACCACTTCCCTCTCCCATTCATGGATCAAATCTTGGAGAGGTTAGCGGGTCATTCCCATTATTTCTTCCTAGATGGCTATTCTGGTTACAATCAAATTAAGATAGCCCCAGAACACCAAGAGAAGACCACCTTTACATGCCCGTTTGGCACCTTCGCATACCGAAGAATGCCATTCGGGCTATGTAATGCACCCGCCACATTCTAACGATGCATTTTGAGTATTTTCTCAGACATGGTGGGGGAATTTCTCAAGGTATTCAAGGAGGATTTTTCTATTTTTAGTTGTATTTTGATGAGTGCCTCAATCACCTGAAGTTAGTCTTGACAAGGTGTGAGGAGAAGAACCTCGTCTTAAAATGGAAAAAGTGTCATTTCATGGTATAGAGAGGAATAGTCGTTGGACATATCATCTCGTCTAATGGAATAGAGGTAGACCGGGCAAAAATTGATATAATTTTCAATCTACCACCACCCAAAAGTATACGCGATGTGCGGTCCTTTCTTGGACATGCCGGTTTTTATAGAAGGTGCATAAAGGATTTTAGTCATATCTCAAGGCCCTTATGTAACCTTCTCTAAAAGGAGAACCAATTTGAGTGGAATGCTGAATGTCAATTAGCTTTTTCAAAGCTAAAAGACATGTTGACAACCACTCCTATCATGTAACCACCGGATTGGTCCGTACCTTTTGAGTTGATTTGCTATTGGGGCGGTGTTAGGCCAAAAGAAGGATAAGAAGCCCCACGTTAGCTACTATGCGAATAAGACCTTGAATCCCGCCCAAGTCAATTACTCGACTACGGAGAAGGAGATCCTAGCCGTCATCTTTGCCTTGGACAAATTCAGGCCTTACTTAATAGGATACAAGGTCATTGTTTACACAGATCATACGGTGCTGAAACACCTTCTTTCTAAGAAGGATGCCAAGCCGCGTTTTCTTAGATGGATCCTATTCCTTCAAGAATTCAATTTGGAGATCAAGGATAAGAAGTGAGTAGAAAATGTGGTGAAGGATCATCTATCCCACCTAGTTCTACCTAATTCCATTGACGAGTCACCTATTGAGGACTCCTTCCCTGATGGGCAACTCTTTGCTGCTATGCATCCACCATGGTACGCTGACATAGCCAATTACCTTTCCACAGGTGCGATGCCAACTCATTGGACTGCGCAGGATAAACAAAAATTTCTAAGGTAAGTGCTCAGATTTTCCTGGGATGAACCTTTACTGTTTAAATATTGACCATATCAAATTATTAGGAGATGTGTCCCTGATGATGAACATAATTCCTTCATCTCCTTTTGCCATGATCAAGCATGTGGGGGTCATTTTTCCGCCAAGAAAACCACTGTAAAAATTCTGCAGTGTGGTTTTTATTGGCCCACTCTATTTAAGGACACCTACAAGTTTTACAAAGCATGCGAGCGTTGCCAAAAGTTAGTAGGATTATCCCGTCGAAATATGATGCCTCTTACCCAATTCAACATCTTAAAGTCTTTGACTGTTGGGGCATCGATTTCATAGGACCGTTCCCCTCATCTTTTGGACATGTTTATATATTGCTTGCCGTAGACTATGTGTCTAAATGGATAGAGGCTATCCCATGTAGAACCAACGATCATCGTACTGTTCTAAAGTTCCTTAAAGAAAACATACTTTCCAGATTTGGAACTCCTCGAGCCATCATTAGTGATGGTGGTTCTCACTTTTGTAATAGGCTTTTTGAAGCATTAATGAAGAAATATGGCATTAGGCATAAAATGAGTACCCCATACCACCCACAGACGAGTGGGCAAGTTGAAATTTCCAATCAAAAAATCAAACAGATTTTGGAAAAAATGATGAGGCCGGATCGCAAAGATTGATCACTGAGATTAGATGATGCGCTTTGGGCTCACCGTACCGCCTACAAGACCCCCATTGGAATGTCTCCCTATAGAATTGTCTATGGGAAAGCTTATCACTTGACTATGGAGATTGAACAAAAAGCTTATTGAGCAATTCGAGCATTGAACTTTAATGTTGACAAGGCTAGCTCGCTTTGCAAACTCCAAATGAATGAGCTTGACGAGATCCAAAATGATGCCTACGAGAACTCGAAAATTTACAAGAGTAGGATGAAGGCTTTTCATGACAAGCATATCTTCAAAAAATCTTTCCATGAAGGTCAGAAAGTGCTCTTGTATAATTCTCGGCTTCATCTTTTTCCAAGAAAATTGCGATCTCGATGGACCGGCCCATACATTGTTAAAGAATTTTTTCCTCATGGGGCTGTCGAGATAGAGAATACCGCAAATGGTAACTGTTTTAAAGTTAATGGACAATGCCTTAAACCATTTGTTGAGAAATTTGATTCAAAGGACATGTCCATCACTTTAAATGATCCTGTGTATCAGGATGATTGATCTCCTAGTCTGACGAAGGTATAGCATAGATTAGGTTTAGCTACTTTTTTTATTTTAGTTTTACTGTTTTAGTGGATTTAGTTGTCGGAGTTGCAGACTTCCATGATTGACTCTCTCAGGTACTATTGTTCAAACCCTCTTGTATTTTACCATTGCTCTCATGTTCATGCTCATTGCATATCTTTTTACATCGAGGACAATGCAAGATTTGGTTGGGGGGTGAGATGAGATTCCTCATCTAGCAGTTTGTAACATTTCGAGCATCATATGTGCTAAATTTTTTTAAATTTTCTAAAAATTCAAAATTCTTTTAGAAAACCTTATTTCTATGCATTCGAGATGATACGAGTATAAGAAAAGGAGATACGAAGTGAGTGATGTTGCAAGTCTTGAACTATTAATATAATGGTTTTATATGTGAATTCCCCTATTTATGTGATTGATAGAAAATTTAAACACTCTTACACCTAGTTCACATTACACAATTTTCATGGTTTGAAAGGATTACGTGATTTGTGGATTGGCTAGACTTAGATTTGAGGTGTTGAGGAACCAAGCTGGGGTACTTTGTCCATCCTTGTCCATGGGAAAATAACGAAAGATATGGATTTTTAAAAATCCTATCTAATGTAAAAGAAAACGAAAAAGGAAGGATGAAAATATGGGAATGATGGAGAAAATGGTGGAAAATCCTGAAAAGGGCTACCTATTACCAATCGGGGAATGGTCTACCCGTAACCAAAGCCAAAAATGGGACGTAGTATAAAAGTCGTCGGAAGGACGGTAAGGCAAATTCCTGTCATTGGCTTGTTGTTGGTCTATACACCTTGAGATCCATAGTTTAGTTGATCTATGAAGAAGATAATCCCAGAAACTCATGAGATGAACTTTCACTATGCACAGTAGGTTGAATTTGTTCGAGTTCTTCTATTTATCAATCAATCAGCTGGAATCTCATATGGACACTTATTATGTTGTGAGAGTTTAAGGTTTCAACTTCTATTACCTCATTTTTCTGAATTTTACACTTGTGTGTCTTGGAATGGATAGAAACATAGTTTCTGAAAGAGAGTTGGTTTTTGGAGATTTGAACTTGTTTCACGCATCTTTTGCTCGGGACTAGCAAAAAGCTAGTTGGGGGGTGTGTTGAACCTCCAATTTATACACAAAGTAGCCCATTACATCACATTATATGCATGGTTTGCATGTTTAAAACGCCCATCTGATGCATGTTTTATGATTGTAGGAATGAGAGCGACTTCGTCCAATTTATGACCAAAAAGAGCATATTTAGGAGCCTTTGAATAAAGGCCCAAGGTACACCAAAGAAGGAAGAAGAAAGAGGGAGAAAAGAAAAGAAAGAAAGAAAGAAAAAGAAGAAAAAAAGAGGTCCTCTATTTGCACGCTGGACGTCCATTCTGGAAGTCGCTGGACCAATGATCAGCCTGGGAGCCATGACCGGTCAAGACCGATCGCCCACCCTGCTATCCCACTCTGGAAGTCGCTGGACCAATGATCAGCCTGGTCCGACCGATCAAGACCAGTCGGCCAACATGTCAGGCCCTCTATTTGCACGCTGGACGTCCATTCCAACAAGTCTGACCGGTCAAGATCGGTCGGCTAGCCCAGTCCAACCGGTTAACCATGCTTAATCAGAGCTTTCTAATTCCAGTTCTGAGAGTTTCTGCGCAAGTGTGTAATGCTACACAATTCTGGAAGATTTCAATGCGGTAGAGCTTCCCCACTATAAAAGGACACCTAGGGTCTCTTCCTAGGGTATCATAGAAGCTGAGGAACTTCGTGGGAAGTGAAGAAGCTGTCATGGAGCGTTTGTAACCCTCCCAACTCCGGGTTTTTATGCTTTTTATGTCTTTTTTATTGAGTTCTAGTTATAGTATGACAATGCTCGGCTAAAATCTCTTAGCTAAGGCTGAGAGGTGAAGCTTGTAGCCAATTTCATGTTTAATTCAGTTTGGTTCAAGTAGTTTCACTTTAAGTTTGAATTTTGAATGTTCTAGTTCATATAAAGTTGATATTTTTAGAAGTTTTATGAGAGTTCATGTGCTTCGTGTTTCGCTCGCCTCAAGTGTAAGCCTGTGATGTAGTAATAAAACTCAGTAAGACCGAGGTCGATCCACAGGAAATTAGAAACAACTCTCAAACTCTTCCAGCAACTCAAGTTGCAATAGATATGAGGTTTAATTGGAATACTTATGCTAAAACAGTAACTTAATGAAAATCAATAGTTTAAGGTGTTAAGGCATTCAAGGATCCACTTGTAGCAATCCCATGTCAATCCAATCAATCCAAGTAGAGAACACAACTAGATTTGAAGTCCCATCTCTCATCTAGTTGGAAAATAAAGCATTAAACACATTCAAACCCATTCAAGTTGAACTTCCAAGTTCTAGTCCCATTCAATCAATGTAGAATTAAAAATCATAGCCTTCGGAGTAATAACCATGCCTATGGACTATGGCTTGCTCATGGATTACTATAATTCGAATCTAAACACCACAACATATGATAATCTCAGAGAATTGCAAGGAATTCTTGTCCGGAGCACATGAACTCTCATAAAACATCTCAAACTACCAACTTGAAGAACTAGAATATGCAAAATTCAAACTTGAATTGAAAATTACTTGAATTAACTTGAATTAAACATGAAATTAGCTACAAGCTTCACCTCTCAGCCTTAGCTGAGAGATTCTAGCCGAGCATTGTCATACTACAACTAGAACTTAAATAAGAAAGCATAAAAACTAGAAAAAACGGGAATTGGAGGGTTGCTGACGCTCCACGACGACTTCCGTCCTCTCCCACGACCTTCCTTGGCTTCTATAATGACCTAGGAAGAGCCCCTAGGTGTCCTTTTATAGTGTGGAAGCCCCTTGTGTCAAAAACATCCAGAAATTAGGTAAGGTTACACACTGCGCAGAAAATCTCAGAGCTTCACGGGGAAGCTTTATTACGCAGAAGACCGGTCGCACGACCGGTTTGAGCTCCCTGACGACCGGTCGTAAAATGTCCAAAAACAGTCCAGCGAATGTTGCCAAAATCTGATTTTTAATTTTTAATGCAAGGACCGGTCGCACGACCGGTCTGGGCATCGGACGACCGGTCGTGAATGGTCCAATGGCCTATGTGAAAAACTCTTCTTCTGCAAACAATCGGACCGGTCGGACGACCGGTCCTGGCGATGGACGACCGGTCGCACGACCGGTGTTGGCCTCTGTTTCCTACTTTCTCCTTGGATTTCTTTCTTCCTTTCTTCTCCTCTCTTTCTACTTTCTTTAGTCCTTCTTCCATCTTCATCCAATGGCTTCAATTGACTCTTTTTAATCCCCAATTTGGTGAAGTCCGCTCTCATTCCTGAAATCACAAAACATGCATTAGATAGGCCTTTTAAGCATGAAAACCGTGCATATAATGTGATGTACTGGGTAATGAAATGTATAAATTAGAGGTTCAACGCACCCCCCAACTAGCTTTTTGCTAGTCCCGAGCAAAACATGCGTGAAACAATTTCAAACCTCCAAACCAAACCTTCATCAGAAACCATGTTTCTATCCATTCCAGAGATACAAGTATAAAATTTAGAGAAATTAGGTGCTAGAAGCTGAAACCTTAAACTCTCAAAACATAATAAGTGTCTACATGAAATTCCCGCTGATTGATTGATAAATAGAAGAACTCGAACAAATTCAACCTAGTGTGCATAGTGAAAGTTCATCTCATGAGTTTCTAGGATTATCTTCTTCATAGATTAAGTAAACCAAGGATTTTAAGGTGCACAGAGCAACAACAAGCCTATGACAGGAATTTGCCTTACCGTCCTTCTGACGGCTTTCACACTACGTCCCATTTCCGGCTTTGGTTATAGTTCGACCATCCCCCGGTTGGTAATAGGTAGCCCTTTTCAGAATTTTCCACCATTTTTCCTTCATTCCCGATTTCATCCTTTCTTTTCCTTTTTCTTTTGATTTAGATAGGATTTTTAAAAATCCATATCTTTCATTATTTTCCCATGTACAAGGATGGACAAAATACCCCGGCTTGGTTTCTCAACACCTTTAAATCAAAGTCTAGCTAATCTACAAATTACATAATCCTTTCATCCCATGAAAATCGTGTAATGTGAACTAGGTGTAAAAAGTGTTCAAATTTTCTATCAACCACAACAATAGGGGAACTAACATATAAAACCATTATGTCGGGGGAAATTCAAGACTTACAACGTCATGCACTTCGTATCTCCTCTTCTTATACTCCTATCATCTCGAATGCATGGAAATAAGGTTTTCTAAAAGAGTTTTGAAATTTGATAAAATTCAAAAAAATTTGCGCATATGAAGCTCGAAATGTTGCAAACCACTAGATGAAGGATCTCATCTCACCCCCCAACCAAATCTTGCATTGTCCTCAATGTAAAAAGATAGGTAATGAGCATGAACATGAGAGCAATGGTAAAATATGAGAAAGTGAGAACAATAGTACCTGAGAGAGCGATCATGGAAGTCTACAACCCAACAACTAAAGCTACTAAAATAGTAAAAGTAAATAAAACTAAACCTACCTATGCTATACCTCCATCAGACTAGGAGATCAATCATCCTAATACACAAGATCATTCAGAGTGATGGACATGTCCTCTGAATCAAATTTCTCAACAAATGGTTTAAGGCGTTGTCCATTAACTTTAAAACAGTTACCATTTGTTGCATTCTCAATCTCCACAACCCCATGAGGAAAAACTTCTTTGACAATATATGGGCCGGTCCATTGAGATCGTAATTTTCCTGAAAAAAGATGAAGTCGGGAATTATACAAGAGTACTTTCTGTCCTTCCTGGAAAGATTTCCTGAAGATGTGCTTGTCATGAAAGGCCTTCATCTTACTCTTGTAAATTCTCGAGTTCTCATATGCATCGTTCCGGATCTCATCAAGCTCATTTAATTGAAGTTTGCGAAACGAGCTAGCCTTGTCAATGTCAAAATTTAAAGCCCGAATTGCCCAATAGGCTTTGTGTTCTATCTCCACAGGTAAGTGGCAAGCTTTCCCACAGACAAGTCTATAAGGGGACATTCCAATGGGTGTCTTGTAGGTGGTACGGTGAGCCCAAAGTGCATCATCTAATCTTAGGGACCAATCCTTGCGATCCGGTCTCACCGTCTTTTCCAAAATCTGTTTGATTTACCTATTGGAGATTTCATCTTGCCCACTTGTCTGTGGGTGGTACGGGGTACTCACTTTATTTCTTCATTAAAGCTTCAAAATGTTTGTTGCAAAAGTGAGCACCACCATCACTAATGATAGCTCGAGGCGTCCCAAATCTAGAGAGTATGTTTTCTTTAAGGAACTTGAGAACCGTACGATGATCGTTGGTTCTACATGGGATAGCTTCTATCCATTTAGACACATAGTCTATGGCAAGCAATATATAGACATGTCCAAATGATGAGGGGAATGGTCCCATGAAATCGATGCCCCAACAGTCAAAGACTTCAAGATATTGAATTGGGGCAAGAGGCATCATATTTCGACGGGATAGTCCCCCTAACTTTTGGCAGCGCTCGCATGCTTTGCAAAACTCGTAGGTGTCCTTGAATAGCATGGGCCAATAAAAACCACACTGCAGAATTTTTACAGTAGTTTTCTTGGTGGAAAAATGACCCCCACATGCTTGATCATGACAAAAGGAGATGACGGAATTATGTTCATCATCAGGGACACATTTCCTTATAATTTGGTCTGGGCAATATTTAAACAATAAAGGTTCATCCCAGAAAAATCTGCGCACTTCCCTTAGGAATTTACGTTTGTCCTGCGCAGTCCAATGAATCGGCATCGCACCTGTGGAAAGATAATTGGCTATATCAGCGTACCATGGTGGATGCATAGCAACAAAGAGTTGCTCATCAGGGAATGAGTCCTCAATAGGTGACTCGTCAATGGAATTAGGTAGGACTAGGCAGGATAGATGATCTGCCACCACATTTTCTACCCCCTTCTTGTCTTTGATCTCCAAGTCGAATTCTTGAAGGAGTAGGATCCATCTAAGCAAACGGGGCTTAGCATCCTTCTTAGAAAGAAGGTGTTTCAGCGCCACATGATCCGTGTACACAATAACCTTGGATCCTATTAAGTAAGCCCTGAATTTGTCCAAGGCAAAAATGACAGCTAGGAGCTCTTTCTCTGTAGTCGAATAATTAACTTGGGCGGGATTCAAGGTCCTACTTGCGTAGTAGATAACATGGGGCTTCTTATCCTTCTTTTGGCCTAACACCGCCCAAATAGCATAATCGCTCGCATCGCACATCAACTCAAAAGGATTGGACCAATTTGGTGGTTGCATGATATGAGCGGTTGTCAACATGTCTTTTAGCTTTGAAAAAGCTAATTGACATTCGGCACTCCACTCAAATTGGTTCTCCTTTTGTAGAAGATTACATAAAGGCCTTGAGATATGACTAAAATCCTTTATGAATCCTCTATAGAAACCGGCGTGTCCAAGGAAGGACCGCACATCGCGTATGCTTTTGGGTGGTGGTAGATTGGAAATTATGTCAATTTTTGCCCGGTCTACCTCTATTCCATTGGACGAGATGATATATCCAAGGACTATTCCTCTATGTACCATGAAATGGTACTTTTTCCAGTTTAAAACGAGGTTCTTCTCCTCACACCTCATCAAGACCAACTTCAAGTGCTTGAGGCACTCATCAAACGTACAACCAAAAACAGAAAATTCGTCCATAAATACCTCAAGAAACTCACCCACCATATCCGAGAAAATACTCAACATGCATCGTTGGAATGTGGCGGGTGCATTACATAGCCCGAATGGCATTCTTCGGTAAGCGAAGGTACCAAACGGGCATGTAAATGTGGTTTTCTCTTGGTCCTCCGGAGCTATCTCAATTTGGTTGTATCCGGAATAACCATCTAGGAAGCAATAATAGGAATGGCCTGCTAACCTCTCTAAAATTTGATCTATGAATGGGAGAGGGAAGTGGTCTTTCCTAGTAACCATGTTGAGCTTCCGATAATCAATGCACATACACCAACCGGTGGTCACCCTAGTCGGTATAAGCTCGTTGTTGGCGTTTTCTATGATGGTAATACCGGATTTCTTAGGGACAACTTGGGTAGGACTCACCCATTGGCTATCTAAGATGGGGTAGATGATACCCACATCTAATAGTTTTAACACCTCGGCTTTCACAACCTCCATCATGTTTGGATTTAGCCGTCTTTGAGGTTGTCTAGTCGTTTTTGCATTTTCTTCAAGTTGTATACGGTGAGTGCAAACCGAAGAATCTATCCCTTTGAGATCCTGCTATTGTCCAACCTATGGCTTCCCTATGTTCTTTGAGTAGCTCCATCAACTTGAGCTCTTGGTCTTTCTCTAGGTGAGAGGCAATGACAACTGGAAAAAGTTTCCTCTTGACCCAAATATACATATTTAAGCTCGGATGGCAATGGTTTAAGGTCAAGCTTCGGTGGTTTGATGTTAGACGGTAGAGGCCTTGATGTGGTTGGTGGCAACTTTTTAAAATGGGGCCTCCACCAGCTAGTACCAACTACCGGTCTTTCTATATTCAATGCTTGCACAATTCCACTAATGATGTGGTCTTCGGAATCCATGAAATGTGCCAAGAATGTCTCCAAGCTTTTTAGTGGTTCAAGTTGGAGGAGTTCTTCTTCTTCAAAAGATTCAAGCATGTTTACCTCGAAGAACTCATCATCATCGACATCCCTATGTCTTTTGCCCAAGTGAAACACATTCACCTCTAATGTCATGTTTCCAAAGGATAGTTGCATCACCCCATTCCAGTAATTGATGATTGCGTTTGATGTGGAAAGGAATGGGCAGCCTAATATCACCGATATTTGAGTGCTAGCATCCAAAACCGGTTGTGTGTCCAAGACGATAAAATCTACCGGGTAGTAGAATTTGTCAACTTGGATTAGAACATCCTCAACTATCCCCCTCGGTACACGGATAGATCTATCAGCGAGTTGCAACGTGGTTTTGGTGGGTTTTAATTCACCAAGACGCAATTGCTCATATACCAAGTATGGGATCAAGTTCACACTCGCCCCCAAATCTAGCAAGGCACGCTCAATCCGGTAGTCTCCAATGATACATGAGACGGTGGGACTACCGGGATCTTTGAATTTTTTTTTTTTTTGGGGGGGGGGGGGGGGTGGGGGGGGGGGGGGTCTTTTGAGTGAGAATGGCACTCGTTTGCTCATTTAAGAAGGCCTTTTGCTGCACATTATATTTGCATTTTGTTGTGCATAGGTCCTTTAAAAACTTGGCATAAGAGGGGATTTGTTTGATGGCATCAACCAAAGGGATGTTAATCTTGACTTGTCTGAAAATCTCTACAATATCATGAGAGTTTGGAAGAGATTTTGGGGCAACCAATCTCGAAGGGAATGGTGCTACGGGCTTGTAAACGCGTTCCGTTTCTTGTGGGGCTAAGTTAGATCCATCCTCATCTTCAGAATTTACTGGATCATTAGGCTTGTCGGCCTTCACCGGAATAGATTTGTCAATTTGTTTACCACTTCTAAGAGTGGTGATGGATTTGGCTTGCTCCATGTGTTGGTTGGAAGGATTAGGAATGCTCACTTCATGTACTTGCTTTGGATTGGGTTGAGGTTGGGCCGGAAAGGTCCCTTCCCTAGCATTCAAGCGTCCCTTAATCTCATCAACCGAGACTTTAAGCTCTTGGAACATTTGCTGATTTATTTGATTGATTTGCGTTTGCCCTTGTATAAACGCTTTCAAGGTATCCTCCATTGAGAATTAAGGCGGGGCCATATTTTGCATGGGTGGCCCTCCTTGAGAGTTGGTAGGATTGCCCGTGGGAGCATTCTTCCAACTGAAATTTGGGTGGTTCTTCCAACTAGTATTGTACGTATTACCCACCGGTCCATTGAAAGGCCGTTGATACCCATATGTGGCATTTACATGTTCATGTAATACCTCTTTAAATGCAGGAATTGTGGGACAATCTTGCGTAGCGTGTAAATCGGTGAGACAAATCCCACATATGGTTTGAATAGCTTCATTGGACTTTGGAACTCCACTTTTACTAAGTTCCATGGCCTCGACCTTCCTTGTGAGGTTGGCTATCCTTGCATTCACGTCGTCTTCCTCCTTAAGGATATAGATCCCTCCTTTCTCTTGAGTAGGCTTGGGGTTATTGGATTTATCAGAGGTATCCCAAGATTAGGCATTTTCAGCCAACATGTCCAAGTAACTCCAAGCCTCATCTGGATTTTTGCTCATAAACTCGCCATTGCACATCATCTCTACAAATTGGCGCATATTGGCACTTAATCCATCATTGAAAAAATTTATAATTCGCCAACTCTCATAGCCATGATGTGGGCAAGCAAGTATGAGGTCCTTAAATCTCTCCCAACATTGGAAGAAAGATTCACCCTCTTTAGTTGAGAAATTCATTATGGCTCTTCGAAGGGTGTTCGTTTTATGAGCCGGGAAGAATTTTTTCTAAAATTCCCGGGTCATCTCATTCCATGACCCAATCGAATGTGGTCTAAGAGAGTGAAGCCAATCTTTGGCTCTTTCTTTCAATGAAAAGGGAAAAAGTTTAAGTCTAATAGTATCTTCTGAAACATTGGTGTATTGCAAGGTAGCCACCACTTCTTTGAATTCTTTCAAGTGCAGATATGGGCGGTCAGAGTCTAGCCCATGGAACTTTGGTATAAGTTGAATTACACCCGGCTTTATGTCAATGTTTACCCCGTTTGGTGGTAGAACCACACAAGAGGGTGTAATTGCACGGGCTGGTTGTAGGTAATCCCGTAGTGATCTCATTGGAGGAAAGTTATGTACCTCATTCTCTCCTACTCCTTGATTTCCGTTTGTAGTTGGAGTAGGGGGGGAGGATTCCTTAAAGGTGTTTGATCCATACTCCCCAAACTTTCACAATGCTCTTGGTAATTTCAGACTCGTCTATGGATTAACAATGGTCCAACTAAACCACCTTTAAATTGGAGACGATTTGAGTGGTTACGTTCCCAACGGGACATAAACCACTAAAAAAAACTAAACTAGTCCTAAATCCTAGAAATCTGAAATTAATCTGAAAATAGAAAATCTGTAAAAAGCTAAGTTAGAAAGGTATTACCAAATGTGCTTGAATAAAAAAAGAAATCCTATAAAACAAAACAATTTGTTAGTTATAAAAATAAAATCAGAAAACCTATCTACTTCTACTTCTACAGCCACTAAAACAATTTGAAAACCGTTATTTAAGTTCCCCGGCAACAGCGCCAAAAACTTGTTTGCTCGCCTCAAGTGTAAGGCTGCGATGTAGTAATAAAGCTCGGTAAGACCGAGGTCTATCCACAGGGAATTAGAAACAACTTTCAAACTCTTCCAGCAACTCAAGTTGCAATAGATATGAGGTTTAATTGGAATACTTATGCTAAAACAGTAACTTAATGAAAATCAATAGTTTAAGGTACTAAGGCATTCAAGGATCCACTTGTAGCAATCCCATGTCAATCCAATCAATCCAAGTAGAGAACACAACTAGATTTGAAGTCCTATCTCTCATCTAGTTGGAAAATAAAGCATTAAACACATTCAAACCCATTCAAGTTGAACTTCCAAGTTCTAGTCCCATTCAATCAATGTAGAATTAAAAATCATAGCCTTCGGAGTAACAACCATGCCTATGGACTATGGCTTGCTCAAGGATTACTATAATTCGAATCTAAACACCACAACATATGATAGTCTTAGAGAATTGCAAGGAATTCATGTCCGGAGCACATGAACTCTCATAAAACATCTCAAACTACCAACTTGAAGAACTAGAATATGCAAAATCCAAACTTGAATTGAAAATTACTTGAATTAACTTGAATTAAACATGAAATTAGCTACAAGCTTCACCTCTCAGCCTTAGCTGAGAGATTCCAGCCAAGCATTGTCATACTACAACTAGAACTTAAATAAGAAAGCATAAAAACTAGAAAAAACAGGAATTGGAGGGTTGCTGACGCTCCACGACGACTTCCGTCCTCTCCCACGACCTTCCTTGGCTTCTATAATGACCTAGGAAGAGCCCCTAGGTGTCCTTTTATAGTGTGGAAGCCCCTTGTGTCGGAAACATCCAGAAATTGCGTAAGGTTATGCACTGTGCAGAAAATCTCGAAGCTTCACGGGGAAGCTTTATTACGCAGACGACCGATCTGAGCTCCCTGATGACCGGTCGCACGACCGATCGCAAAACGTCCAAAAACAGTCCAGCAAGTTTTGCCAAAATTCGATTTTTAATTTTTAATGCAAGGATCGGTCGCACGACCGGTCTGGGCATCGGACGACCGGTCGTACGACCGGTCATGAATGGCCTAGTGGCCTCTGTGAAAAACTCTTCTTCTGCAAACAATCGGACCGGTCGGACGACCGGTCCTGGCGATGGACGACCGATCGCACGACCGGTCTTGGCCTCTATTTCCTGCTTTCTCCTTGGATTTCTTTCTTCCTTTCTTCTCCTCTCTTTCTACTTTCTTTAGTCCTTCTTCCATCTCTATCCAATGGCTTCAATTGACTCTTTTTAATCCCCAATTTGGTGAAGTCCGCTCTCATTCTTGAAATCACAAAACATGCATTAGATATGCCTTTTAAGCATGAAAACTGTGCATATAATGTGATGTACTGGGCAATGAAATGTATAAATTGGAGGTTTAACACTTCAGACATGGATTCCTTGCAATTCTCTGAGATTATCATGTTTTGCTTGATTAGATTCGAATTATGGTAACCCTTGAGCATGCCATAGTCCGTAGGCATGGCTGTTATTCTGAAGGCTATGATTTCGAATGCTATGTGATTGAATAGGACTAGAACTTGGAAGTTCAACTTAAGTGGGATTGAATGTGTTTAATATTTTATCTTCTAACTTGATGAGAGATAGAACTTCAAATCTAGTTGTGTATTATGCTTGGATTGATTGGATTGACATGGGATTATTACAAGTGGATCCTTGAAAGCCTTAATTCCTTAATTACTGTTTTTCTTAAATTACTGTTTTAACATAATTCTCTCAATTGAATCTCTTAATTAATGCAATCCTAGTTGCTAGAATAACTTAGAAGTTTTTTTCTAATTCCTGTGGATCGACCTCGGTCTTACCGAGATTTATTACTACATCGCAGCCTTGCACTTGAGGTGAGCGAACAACGTTCTGATTATTTTCATATAAGACCAAGTGCGTATGTATTAAGGTTAATAATAATAGAATATCCCGATCATCTTTATATAAAACCCTACGTATAAGAGACCATCATCCCTAGATTGCGTTCACGGAATGCTTTCTTCTCTCTTTATATGAGGACATATATATAAAAGATCGACGACTCTTAATTGCTCTCATATAGAGTAGAAGAACGTCAGAATGTCGTAATGATAACAAGAAGACCATGATGAAATAATAATATGAAGACATTGCATCTCATGCGGATCTTTTATCGAATACCATCCTTTTATCTAACTGGATTAATCTGAAAATTCCTTGAGGGATCTAGTGTAGTTTAATCTCATATTCAGAAGGTTGTATGGATCAGTTTATCATCGTAACCTAGAGGTTGTATGGTTCCGTTTATCCTCATAACCTGGAGGTTGTATGGTTCAGTTTATCCTCGTAACCTGGAGGTTGTATGGTTCAGTTTATCCTCGTAACCTGGAAGTTGTATGGTTTAGTTTATCCTCGTAACCTGGAGGTTGTATGGTTCTGTTTATTCTCGTAACCTGGAGTATTTTCTCAACTCGTTTAGACTCGAAGCACAACGGTATATTTGCGCTCATGTAAAGTTCAGCGACTTGGTGCCTATACAGAGTTCGGTGAGGTTTGCGCTTATGCAGAGTTCAGCGACTTTGTGACTATATAGAGTTCGGCGAGGTTTGCACTTATGCAGAGTTCAGCAACTTTGTGCCTATATAGAGTTTGGCGAGACTTGCGCTTATGCAGAGTTTAGCGACTTTGTGCCTATACAGAGTTCGACGAGATTTGTGCTTATGTAGAGTTCAGCGACTTTGTGCTTATACAGAGTTCGGCGAGATTTGAGCTTATGCAGAGTTTAATAACTTTGTGCCTATACAGAGTTCGGTGAGATTTGCGCTTATGCAGAGTTCAACGACTTGGTGCCTATATAGAGTTCGGCGAGGTTTGCGCTTATGCAGAGTTCAGCGACTTGGTGCCTATACAGAGTTCGACGAGAGTTGCGTTTATGTAGAGTTCAGCGACTTGGTGCCTATACAGAGTTCGGCGAGATTTGCGCTTATACAGAGTTCAGCGACTTGGTGCCTATACAGAGTTCGGCGAGGTTTGCGCTTATGCAGAGTTCAGCGACTTGGTGCCTATACAGAGTTTGGCGAGATTTGTGCTTATGCAGAGTTCAACGACTTGGTGCCTATACAGAGTTCGGCGAGGTTTGCGCTTATGCAGAGTTCAGCGACTTGGTGCCTATACAGAGTTTGACGAGATTTGCGCTTATGCAAAGTTCAGCGACTTGGTGCCTATACAGAGTTCGGCGAGATTTGCGCTTATGCAGAGTTCAGCGACTTAGTGCCTATACAGAGTTCGGCGAGGTTTGCGCTTATGTAGAGTTCAACGACTTTGTGCCTATACAGAGTTCAGTGAGGTTTGTGCTTATGCAGAGTTTAGCGACTTTATGCTTGTACAGAGTTCGGCGAGATTTGCGCTTATGCAGAGTTCAGCAACTTTATGCGTATACAGTCTTCATTTCGACTGAAGTTATTTTTTTGTCTTCAGTCTTCTTTGATGTTTTGCGCCTCTGAACCACTTGCCAACTGGCTTCAGGTATCGCTGCTTTCGTCGCTGTGAGGTGAGGGAAGTAGAACCCTCCGGATGGCAGGAAGATCATTGTAGTTGCCATTGTAGTTTTAACGATTGATTCTCTCTCTCTCTCTCTCTCTCTCTCTCTCTCTCTCTCTCTCTCTCTCTCTCTCTGCACAGTCATACACGCGTTAGAGTATTCCACAGTTTTTTTTTAAATGAGAGGAGGTGCAACTTTACCAATCGCGATACAGCTCAATGATAGGCAGAATGTACGGACATGACTCATATTATCATTTTAAAATTCTTTTGCCTTAAAGATGAAGGGAAGAACGTTCCCGTTGATAGTCGCCAGTTTGGCGCTTGTGAAGGCGCCGAACATTTCTCTTTGCGGTAACCATTCTCATGTACACATCAGTGTTTGCAAATGATTTATCATAGAATGTTTATTTACTCATAAATAACCAGGGATTCTGGTATTGTTCGATCCCCAGCAGAGTCTCCAGTTTGTTAAAACTAGAAAAATGCTCATATTGTAGTTTTTCCTGTGTTTCATTATTCCGGGAGAATTCTGAATATAGAGGCATTCATAGACAATCATAAGCAATCACAAAGTGTACACAAGAGAAAAGACATCACAAGGTGAATTTTATTCCAGACATTCTGAGATCTTTTACATTCCAGACTGTGAACTGGTCATGAGCCTTTAATTACATCAATGGATTATCACCCTTGATTAAAAGGAAAAAGTAAATGAATGCACGTATCATAGATATGTTAAATAAAACATTAAGAGAGAATGAATGTAAATGAAACAAATCACAAACAACACAAAGATTTTTACTTGGAAGCCCTTGTGGGAGAAAACCATGGCATAAAGCGACAAGATTTCACTATGAATGTAGTTATAAAATAGATGGAATATTAGAGAGAAAGCCCGGATAGATCGAGCAAGTAATTTAAATCATCAGGGATTATGGTCTTGAGTTCGTGGTCGTATAGACCTATTTGTTTTCTTGTTATGGACCGAGCCATGTTTCTAGACAAGTCAGATGTCTATGTCCCATTTTCTTTCAAATTGTTCGGGTTGAGAGACTGTCAGGATTTTATCGAGTGATGCAACTCTGGGCCATTGGCCTCTAGAATACACGAGCATCGAATGTTGGTCGGCACGACCCAAGGCCCGCGCCCGGATTTTTATGACAGGTGACCTTAGGGAAGCACTCCGCAACTGCCTCATCAGCTCAACCGACGGACCCGCTGTCGATGGGTAGGGCATCGACTATCTTTTTCATAATGGCAATCCATCGTAGGATGTTTTAAGTTTTGTTAGAACTATTTTGTTTGTGATTTCTTATAATAACCATAATCCCTTAGGTTTAGCCTTGGACCTTTATCCGGGATGAATAGAGCTTTGTACAGTAAAGTAAATGTGTTTCTTCTGGAGATGGGCGACTCGTCTTTGAGAACACTCTTTCTTCTGAGTATTTTTTGATGATCTATTTGAGATCGAATAGGATATATCGAGCCGAGATCCTTTGAGGATTCAAATCCAATGGGCTGGATTGGTCATTTTCAATGCCTGCAAGTGGCTAAGTGTCGGGTCCGATGGATGCCCACACATGCCAATTTCTAAGGAATGATGGGGATCGGTGCCCCGTAGATGTTTTAACTCGGCTGTTTCATAGCCTGAGTGCACTATTTTTTGCCTTAGTGTCTTCGAGGTCGCGGTTGATTTCATTTGGCATTAGTTAGTTTTCGAGCCAACATGGCACTTCCCAAGGCTAAAATGACTAAGTAGTGGACCTGTTTGTGGTCTGATCGGGGCATTCGGTGAATACCGTTGATGATTGTCTCTGAACAGGGGTGGTTCATGTCCACGAGGATCATAATATGATCACATTTCGATTCGCTTAGTATAAGTCAATTTTTGAGCCGACAAAGCACTTCCAGGGCTGAAAATGACCAAATACTGGACCTGTTTGCGGTCTGATCAGGGCATTTGGTGAATATCATCGATAACCGTCTTTGAATAGGGGTGGATTATGTCCATGAGAGTCATAGTGCGATCGCATTTTGATTCGCTTAGCATAGGTTGATTTCCGAGCCGACAGGGCACTTCCCAGTGCTGAAAATGACCGAGTATTGGGCCTACTAACCTCTTAATTAGGGTATTCAAGGGTCCTGAGATTAGACAACCTCGTCGTGATGCATGATTATTGTGTATCATGTCATAAAGAAGAAAATTTTCTCTCTTAGGCTTGGTCCAATTTTGCCCAATGCTCCTCTGTTTTGGCCGTTTTCGGCTCTTTCGGGAGGATTTCTAGAGTTACCAAATTGGCTTAGTATTGGTCATTTTTTATTAAAACACTGATTTGGGCCATTTATCATCAACCGTTGGTGAGTCCGATCCGGGGGATGGATAGATCTCACTGGTGCGCATCTAAGAGAGGTGATTTAATCGAAATCCGATCCCGAACGAAGGCAGGCCAAATGATGGAAGGTCCACCCCTCCCATCATCGTCCAGGCACATGGGGGGTGTGCATGGGCGTATGTGGCATTTCGAAATGGGTGGTAGGTGCATGTAGTTAAGAGGTGGGCGCATGTGCCCAACTCCCGGGTGCATGTGCCCAACCCTGCACAAAACAGATGAAAGGTAAAGGTCCTGGGTGCATGTCTCATTGCACATGCACCCAAGCTGCACTGGTGGGTGCATGTAGCCTCCGGACTTAGTGATTTTTAGCTATTTTCAGGCTCCCAAAGAGTGGGTGCATGTGGTTTCAGCACTTAGTGCATTTCGCACTTTTCGGAGAGCAGAAGGGGGCGCATGTCCCTCTGCAAAGTGGGGAAAGTCCCAACACTTAGAAAATTTCCAGGATTTCTCCTTTACACTTGCTTCTGACGGAGAATATCCCTTTTCGGTGAGGGATTCCGGCGAGGGAACTATCCAACGATAATGCATTTTGGGGTTCTGGCGGGGAAATCCCTTTCCAGCGAGGGAATCCATTCCGGCCAAGGATCCGACGAGGGATAATGGAGCAGGCGCATGTACCTCTTGCATCGCTCTGAGGTCAGAAGGGGATGATGTCACTTAATGTCAACAGGAGGACCTGCTATTTATAGCAGTACAATCAGGTTCGGGTCCGACCCGGTGGGTATTTCCCGGCGCATGTGTTTTTGGAGTGTTTCCCGGCGCATGTGCTAGGAGAAATTGATGATTGCAAGGGTCCGGGGGCATGTCATTTCAGGCCAAGCGCATGTTGTTTTCAGGCCGGGTGCATGTCACTTCTAGAGGATTTTTCAGGCAGTTTCTGGGAAAATGTTCGAATTACTTTCTTTCGAATATGCAGTGCGGGCGCATGTGGTGGAAGGCCGAGCGCATGTCCCTCTTGGAAATTTCTACTTTTTTCACTACTTAGCCAAATTTTAGATTTTGCACTTTTGTGAGAGAGAAAATTTCCAAACTTAGAATTTTTCAAGATTTCAGGCTCCGACGGGAGACCTCCAAAGGACAGCTACCTTTTCTGGGATTGCGGTCACTGTCTCCAAGCCACTTCTAGGCTGGGATGGACCTCCTGAATGAATAGGATGGAGTGTGGAGGTCCAGGTGTTGTAAATTTCGGTACTTCCTAATTTGGAGCCTCCGGATCGGCTTGTCGTATAGGAACGTTGTTTCGGGGAGCGCGCACATAGAAATACGCGCCATAGGGACTTCAAACTTACTATTTAAGGGTTTTAGGGTGCTCCTGATCATTTGGCGATGGTACGGATGTTTGGATCCACTCTGAAATGGTAGTGTAGGCTTACAGACTCTTTTTTATTAGCTCCGGGCAGGGATGAAATGCATTTCGAGGTGCGCAAGTATAGATACGCGCCGTATGACTTTGAAACTTGCAGGTTAAGGGTTTCAGGGTATTCCGAATCACTTGGCAGTGACCCACATGTCCGGTTCGAAATGCTGTTTACGAATTTTGGTTGCTACCAAGTAGTTAGGGTTGTACTGGAATTTTTTATGTTTTCCTGATCTCGAAACTGATTCAAATCGTTGTAGATGGACTGCGGGATGTTGTTTTACCATGGGTACGAATTTGAGCCCCAACGTGGGCGAAAGAGATTTTAGTCCGCCACGAGAGAGTTTTGAAATAAGTCAGGTCTGTATCAAGCTATCGATACGACCTCTGGGCATTTCATCCGAGATCCAACAATTTGTTGAAGCTTCTTACACTACTGGTCTTCCATTACCAATTCGTTCCACTTTCCATATGGAGAGATAAGCATAACCTTATGGGATCTCCGGATGATGGCTGACTTGTCCGTAACAGGAGAATATTACCAGGAATACATCCCAACTGATGAAGAGTTGTCTTCATCTCGGCTTGAAAGTCCTCAAGATGCTTATCATTGAGTTGTCGCAGTTCGACAATATTACAAAGATTCATTATGATGATTGGTTGGTCTACTTCAGCCAGAGGATGAAGTAACATTTCTTCTTATACCTCCTTTTGTATTTTGCATTTTTCATGCTTTAGTTGCTTTGCTTCTGACATGGGCACTTCTTTCTTCTTGCAATATTGATTACAAAGAGTATAAGATCTTGCCAGAAGACCAGGCCTTAATGAGGGAACATTTCGAACAGAAGTTTCACAATCCGAATAAGCTTACGCCGACTTGTGAACTGGAAGGGTTCTTAACATACTGGCTGTCAGCAGTTGTGTTGCCTAGTTCTAAGAGTGCTGATGTGGTCAGGGTTTCTTTCTTTGTCGTGGTAGGAGCTCTTGTAAATGGCCATCGATATTCCTTAGCACCTCCAGTGTTATGCAGTTTATATAGGGCTTTTGGCAATATTGCCAGTAACAAAGATCAACCCGGGTGAGGGATGAATGTGGCTTACTGCCCATGACATTTCTTCTGCGGGTGTTTGGGCATATATTTCCCGTAGAAATATGGAATGGTTCTCTTTCGGTATCTCCACGCCGATCATGCACCTCTTTATCGCTACAGAAAACTTAACATAGTAACGCAGTCATCTAATTGGATAGCTTCCAAAATTGGCAGTTGGGTGGAGATTTGTTTCTACCACATTCCTGTTTCTGACGTCGGAGAGGATCGAGAAGTCATTAACGATGAACATTCTATGAATACTATTGATAGGGAATTTCTAGTGTCTATTTGTACTGCTTCACTTCCGTTGGGTGAAGGAATAGAGTTCTGGCGGGAACCCTATTACCCTAGCCGATTTTCTAGGTAATTCGGATATGATCAGGGTGTTCCGATCACGTTACTGGATGTAGCCAAAGTAGCGCGGGCGTACGGCACGGGTCCTGTTCATTGGGAGTGGATATGGCATCAACTTCTGATGTCGCGAACCGGCATGAGATTCATGCTTCCTGGCCTTTATCGAAAGACTGACAGTTCTTACGGCTGGCTGAGATGGTGGGTGCATCAGTATGCTTTGATTCGGAACAACAGTTCTGTTGATGATCCACTCTACATTCCTCCTCCAGAGATGACAGAGGTCCTCACTGATGTATTGGGTTATTATAGATAGCAGGCTGAAGCGTATTTATCGTCAAGTATTAGGCATAAGACTTCTCTGAGTGTGTCAATCGACCATCATAAGGAGGATACAGCATTGGACGGTTGACATACTTTCGGAGTACCTTTGGTGAAATGGTCACAAGAAGTCGAGTTCACACGTCTTCTGGTGGTTGAAGGTGATAAGGATGGCAATCGGTTAATCAGTGAAGAGGACCCGACGATGACCTAATCGGTGAATGAAACATCAGACCATGTCGACGTGAGAGAGCAGGTTGGGCAGATTGGAGAGGATAATATGCAAGGGACCACTATGTCGGGGAATGACACAAATGTGTCTGTCGCTCCTGGTGCTTCCAGTGTTGAGGGTATGGCGGAGTTGCCAGCAATAACTGAAGTGATCGATATTGATAGCGATACTACTGAACTTCTTGATGTGACTTCAAAGCTATTGACTGAGATTACTAAGCCATTCATTGACATAATGATATACACTGCAGATTGCTCGAAACCTATCGTCGACTCATCTTCCGGTATAGCTCTTTCATAGCTCCTTGGTGTATTCTTTTTCTATACGTATCATTTTATTGCATATTTGCTCTGTTCCTTTTATCGTAGATATTGCTAATTCTGATGCTGTTGCTCATGGAGTGTCCGACATTCCTTGTTTCGATCGTTTAGACTATTTCGGATAGAACATACTGAGAGGTCTACTATCCAGCATCTCAAAGGTATTGGTTGAGCCATGCGAGTGGCATACGTTGGGAGATGGAGTGAAGGCGTTGGAAGGTTGCACAGGAGTAATCAGGCCTGATGTATCCAAAATAGTTTGTCGCATTTCTTCTTTCAAGGATTCTGTTACGCAGGTTACTATGGCTGAACAGATTGACCCTGACCCTATTGCTGAAGAGAAACGGCAAGTGCTGTCTTCTTTGCGGCCTGTCGTAGAGCAGCGAGAACACTCGGCAGTTGATGCTGGAACAACTTTAAAAGATAGTGAGACTCAACATTTGGGGTGTATTAATCGTTTTGCTAATATCGAATCCGAGATCGTGCAACTAGAGACAAAAAAAGCGGCCATAAATCTTGAGGTTGCCCGTCTCGATCTTTTCATTAATCAGAATCATGTTGAGGTCGCACGAGTTGAAAATGAAGGAGAGGTGGCGCGCAAGCAAATGCTAGACTTAGAAACCGAACTTCGTGATATTCTGGATCCTGCGCTGATGCTAGTAGAGGCAAAGGCTACGATGGAAGCAATGCAGAAAAATGTGATGCAGTTCATAACAGGGTGCCTGGAGAACCTGTAACTCTATTCTTTTACTCTTTACAGTCATTGTCAGACAAAAGTAGTATTAGACAGTTGTCCTGAATACCTAACTGCTACTTGTATCTGGAACTTGTTAATTGTGTGCTTCATGATCCAACATAATGACAATGATTCTTTTGCCAAACTACTACTTAGTGTTATGTGTTTGAGACTAGCATTCATAAATGATGCGTTACGTGTGAGTTTTAATGTGAACCGAGAATATTAAAGCATA
Organism: Liriodendron chinense; assembly: GCA_003013855.2. Classification (NCBI taxonomy): domain Eukaryota; kingdom Viridiplantae; phylum Streptophyta; class Magnoliopsida; order Magnoliales; family Magnoliaceae; genus Liriodendron; species Liriodendron chinense. Next base: position 1,050,536 of record PVNU02004009.1, on the reverse strand, counting down.
AAAAATGGAAAAGTAAGTAAAAAATAATACTTCCCTTTTTTACTTAACCAGTGTACTCTTAGGTCATTGCTTTCGAGAGATGTTCGTGTCATAAGTCCAAAACTTTTGTCCAGCTCCTAATTTTCAGGTTTATCTGTCATCCTTCCTTGCCTGCCCCCAGTCATTTCTTTCTGTAGACTTGAGGTTTTAATCATATATTGGGGCTTGCCCCCAGTCGTCTTTTTCTATAATCTTAAGTTTCTCATAATATATTGGGGCTTGCCCGCCCCTAGTGCTTTTTGGTTCGTCACTTTGCAAGACCACTTCATTTTAATAAGAAAGGCCTTATGCTTTAGGAATACATATAGAATACCCATCTGATCATAATCTTTAACTACACATTCTTGTCGCAGAGTTCTTCATAAGAGAAAGCTGCCGATATTTTCAAGGTGAAGTGATACATAATAGAATACCCTAATCATCTTCATATAAGGCTGTAGTGTGTTTCTATATATATATATATATATATAGGAGATTTCCAGCTTTAACTTATCTTCATATAGATTAGAAGAATAATACAATAGTGAGGAAATGATCCATGATAGAATAAGAAAGCTGAATATATATAGCGATGATCCGACCATCTTCATATAAAACTGTGTATGTAAGTATAAGAGATTGCTAATAATAGAATATCCCGGTTGTCTTCATATATATATATATATATATATATATATATATATATATATATATATATATATGTAAGAATCCATCAATTCTGAAGCATTTTCCTATTAAGCAGAGGGATGCTAGAATACCGAGATAATAATAAGAGAGCCTGCAACGAAGATATAATAATATGAGGATGTTGTGCTTCGCGTAGACTTCCTGTGAGATATTTTCTTCTGGTTTGACTGATTCGACAGGAATATACTGAGTCATGTTGATGATTTATGGAGTCGATTCTCTGATATTCTTTGACCACAGTACCTGTCATTAAGAAAAGCTCTACGAACATTTTATATTCATTTACGTAATAGTATGATATGAGTAAACATGTGAGTATGAAGTATGGCATGTAGATGAAATAGATGCATGAACGAGCGTAAATATATCCCTATCTACTTTATAACCCGTCAGAACTATTTATCAGCGTCCACGATTATTCAAATTTAGGAAATGGAGTCCTTGAGGAAACGATCTTCCTAAGTGATATCTATTGGAACTATACTGGCTGGGGCTCTATCAGACTCTTCCATCTTCAGACTAACTATGCCTTGATTTATCATCTTTTGTATCTTTCCTTTCAGAACGAAGCATTGCTCCTTTTTATGGCCTATGCATCTGTGATATTCACAGTAGTTGGGATCATCCACCCGTCCTACTTCAGCTAGTCGAACAAACTTTGGGAGTCACAATTTTTCTTCTTCGATTAACTACTCCATAATTGGGACAAGGTCTTTAATGTCAAATGTATACGGTCCATTCTTTTTGTCTCGCTCACTGATTGTCATGTGCTGCGACCTTTGAGGCTCTTTGTCCTTGTCTCGTGTCGTCATTACACTGGTCTCTGCCTCATGCCCTGAATTCGGTCATTGTTTGTTCCTAGGGTTCTTTCTTGCGTCAACCCATGTCCTCTTTCTCGTTTTATGTCTTGACTTTTCTTCTTAAGCCCGTGTTTTCGAAACAGACTGCTCTACCCTACAAATCTCTACGACCAAGTTACGAAGGGTGAAAGAGATGTTGCTTAGAAGTTCGTATGGGATCATGGAGTCTGAATCTGACATATGTGCATTCATTTGTTCAGGATGGGTCTATTGTCTCACTTCAACTGCTTCACAGACTGCCCCCGGTGTTTCTTCTTCCGACTGTCGGATAGGCGAAGGGATATTGGGTGTCGCATTCTATGAGATCAAGGTGGCTAGAGTCTCTTAAACTTCTCCCATTTGCCTAGATAACTCCTTATGGGTTTGGACCAATTCGTTGATCTGCTCTCGGATCGCTGATAGCTCGACGTCTTATCCTGCCAGTTCTCTTTCTTCAACGGCCTGCACCATCACGACTTGTATCGGTCTTCCATTGTGAATTGGTGGTATTGTGGGTGTTATCGACACTACGGCTGACATAACTCGGCCGATCTCTTCTATCTTTAGCTTAATAGTACCTTGGTTGATTAGTCTTTGCACTTTCCTGCTCATACTCGCTAGGAAATTCTCGTTACTGCGCTGCTATAGTTCCCCATCTATCAATAAACTTCTCGATTGACTCTCCTTGCCCCTGACGGACTAAGGCTAAATCTGTCAGCGAGACTTCTCGCTCAGTGGAGAAAAATTTAGAAATGAACAGCTCCTGCATCCGATCCCAGGTCCTGATAGACCCTACGGGTAATGACATGTACCATTGAAATGCCTTTTCAGTCAGTGTTAACCCAAACAATCTGAGGTAATATTGAGGTACTACGGACAAATTCCCTAGCACCATCATGAATTGGGTCTATGCCCCTCGGGTGACCCTTTGTCATCGAACTGTGGAAAGTCAGGATGCTTAAAGTCATCAGGGAACGGAGTTTCGTTAACTTCGGATGGATATGGTGTCCGATAGACATATTTTCCTCTTTTCTCTTTCTCTTGACATATCAGGTTCGCGACTGTCTGGGATAGCTCTTCCCTTGTGGCATGAAATGGTTGCGGTGGCGCACGCTCGAATGCAACAGTCCTCGGGCGAATTTGTGGCTCTGCAGCTATTGGTTCTCCTATTGCCTCCTATGACTCTCCCAGTGGTTGTCCAATGGGAACGGTTGGGCTTCTGACTGCCCCCTGGGTGACTAGAGCCACCAATGCTTCTTTTATCTCTTTTATCTCTCTGACTGTGTCTTCTTAGACCTGAATAATCTCATCTATTTGCTCTTGGATCGGAGGCAACTTTGCGTCTCGCTCGCTCGCTTCCCCTTCTACGACTTGCACCATTGTGACCTGTACTCGTTGTGGCCTTGCCCTAGTCATGGTGATTTCAGCAAAGCATATCTTTATCCCTGTCTTGGTCAAGTCCCGGATAATAGACCGACTCGGTATTTTGACTGGTAGTGTTGTTCTCGGCATTACTGGGAAGTCGGTAACGGCGAAGGAGAATTCTAGCCTAGATGCCACAGTGACTTTGTTGACATTGTGAGCTTCATTCCTGCAGGCTGGCTTCCACTATTTTCTCACACTACTCTGTGTCTTTACTGTCTTTGCTCTGACAAGAGTCACTTGCCTGTCTTCGGCCTTCTTTGGTGATCGGCGTTTCTGGACAAGTTGTCAATCGGCTTCGGGAATCACTGCTTCTGCTATCGCAGAGTGAGGGAAGTAAAACCCTCCAGAAGCTAGGAAGATCATAGTGGATGCCATTTGTGTAATTTTGACAGTTGGCTCTTCTCTCTCTCTCTCTCTCTCTCTCTCTCTCTCTCTCTCTCTATACAGTCATACACGCATTAGAACACTCTGCGCCCTTGAAAAGGAGAGAAGATATATACAACCTTACCAATCGCGATATGGCTCAATGATCGACAGAAATATATAAGAAATATATAAGTACGAATCATACGCATGCAATGCAAAATTTTGAAATTCTTTTAGAAAACTTTTTAAAATTCTTTTGCCTTAAAGATGAAGGGAAGAGCGTCCCCGTACCTCCAGATGTTGTATTCAACACAACTCGGCATGCTTTCCACAACTTAATGAGTCAACGACTCATGCTTTTCTCTCCTACTCATTTTTTATTGTTCTCTCTCTCTCTCTCTCTCTCTCTCTCTCTCTCTCTCTCTTCTTACACAATACTATTGTATTCTTTCCAAATGCCCAGTCCATGGATTTTATAGAATGTCCTAACCCTCTTAAAGTTTCTGAAAATCCAAATTGAAGGACGACATGCATCGTCTCGGTTGCACGGACAGAGGTTTCCAAAAACATTTTGACATTGGTTCGTTTGAGTAATGCAGTTACATTTCAGTTTCGTTCTTAGTTAAGAATGTTGTTATTTTAGGTGGATTAAATGGGCTTTTGCAATGGATTTTTCAGATTTAAAACGATGGCTATAGTAGAACCCACAATTACGAGTTATTAGTGGGGAAGATGAATGGTCGTTAATGGCGGAATCCACACCTTCGTGTATTTCTTCAATTTGAGGATGTTGGACAGTTTAAATTGTTCATGTGATGCTTGTCATAGTAAAAATTTGAAGCTCCGAATCGATCTAGTTGGTGCATGGGTTCACGATTGGAAAAATTTGAGACCAATGCACACGACTAGGATTTTCGGCTACAAACATGGCCGTTGCACAAACATGGCCGTTGCAATTTCATTCACTTTCTGGCTTATGAAGAAACATAAATGGATGGCTAGATCTATTCCCTCTTGTTGGATAAGATCCTAAAGGTTTGAAGTTCTCTTGGAAGAGAATTCGGGTGCAGTTCACAATTGATTCATGGCAGCTTTACGCGCTACCATTCAACAATTCTTGAATGGTTAAGATCTTCAATATGAGTGGTTCAGATAGATAAGAAGATCCTCTCTTAGACCACAACTAGATTTGTTTTTCGATTTTATACGTATGATATGGACAGTCTGGATCCTCCTTGTGAATGATCGAGATCTTCTCACGAACAGTCTTGATTTGTTAAAGGAATGCTTCTGGATTTGTAGGCGATTTGTAGAAGATTTCCCTTATGCAAACATCATTTAAGTGCCCAAGTTGATCTAAATCTCAAGTGACGGTCTTTAGTGGCTCAGCTATTGTGTAGTTTTAATCATAAGAAAACTGATACCAATTCAGTTATTCATAGTCGGATGGATAAAAGAGACCTGATTAAAAAATAATGGTTGGATCACTTATAAATCTCAAATCAAGGGGCCACATGGTTCCTTCGGGGTGTTGAGTTATAAATGTACAGTCGGCTTCCCCCCGATGCGCAAAATATGAATTGCATATGCAGATATTGAATATATATATTTTTTTAAATTACAGAATCTGGAAGATTTTTTTTGGATGATCTGACGTTCTAAAACTGGTTCTAGATTTGTCCAAATGCTTCATGTAAACTGCTAGAATCGTTTGTGGTTTTCAGGCGGGTCAACTAAATTGAATGACGCAAAATTTGATAGACGGTAAATCTTAGGGGTTAGGTCCCAAAATTGATAATTTACGGGTTAATTGGGCTAACTAAGCATTATCTAGATTTTCGGCACAATCGGGTTTCTAAAAATAGGTTTTCTAATGTTTATTATTGGGTATAGACATATACACTATAGAAAGCTATGGATGATCAATGGTGTATTTTTATCCATTAGAATTTGATTTCAAGGATATGGAATATTCATCTATGTATCGGGACCATGATCTAATGTTCTGATTCATTAATGATCAGGTAAAAATCGCTGATGGTGTGAGGATCCGTCTTGAAAATCAACGGTTGGATAGGTTGATATATGAATGATGAGTATTCACAATAGTTAGATTCAAGTTAGAGTGTGGATGGACAGTTAAAGTAAATTAGATTAATGGGCGTATAGGTTGTATGTGCTCCCACACACATATATACTAAATTAAACTTTTATTGTAAAATCCGAAGACTTTCAAAGACTTTCAATACTTAAGTATTGAAAAGTACTCAAGATATTACACTCGTAATTCATAATTTTAGGCTTCTTTTTCTTAGGGCCGCGACAGAGTCTTTGAATTACCTTTCGGGTCATACTGCTCTTGGAATTCCGCCTATATCTAACTCATCAGTCCTTTGAGTGAGGTGATTCCAAGCTCCTTGGAGGATAATATCGTCGAACTTTTCCAAATTCCAATGGTTCTAGCTAGCCTCACTCAGCTTTAAATCTGCTTGACCATTCGTCTGTCAATCCATAGCCGGTTCGGCCGAAAAAAGATTATTTTTTGCTGTTAACAAACACATATATCTTGGTGGGTGTAGGTGTGTGGTGTTGGGTCACCATGCAATCTGGCCCGACTCGGGACCATACAGGGTGTACCACACACCACCGAGCTCTGTGGTGTTGATGTCACTAAATTCTATGGCCAAGTATGTATTATATGTACACCATCCATCCATTTTTCCAGTGATTTTAGGGCACGAAATAAAAAATGAGGCATATACAAAGATCAAGTGGACCACACCACATAAAGCCGTGGGGATTGAACACCTACCCTCGAAATGTTCTTGGGGCTACAAAAGTTTTGGATCAAGCTGGTATTTGTGTTTTCCCTTCGTTCTGATCAGTGTGACCTTATAAACAGACGATGGAAAATAAACATCATTGGTAGGCCCTAGTAATGTTTCAACGGTAGTGGTCATTGTCTCACTGCTTTGTGGCGTGGTCCACTAGAGTTTTGGATCTGCTTTATTTGTATGTGGATGCGGTAAAACGATACCCTAAAATGGACGAAGTCGGTGTTGCATCGCACACCATGCAATCCGCTTCCGACCGTACCAATCTTTGTCGGTAAGTATCCACGTCGTGCGTTTTCTTCCCCCCCTCTTTCAAACGATTTAGTCATTGTAGGCCCACTGACTTGAAAAGTTGGCAGAAGGTACCGTCCAAAGGATAGTGGAATAGGTGAGACCCCTGCCTCACTCACGAGGGTGCGGCCCTTACTGTTGGGTTACTGTGGGACACACCTTGATGTATGTATTATAAATCCACACGGTCCATCCATTTTTCCACATCATTTTATAACATTATCTGAAAAATGAAACAGATCTAATTATCAGGTGGATCATAGCATAAGAACAGTGTTTATTGACCATTAATGGGCCACGAAAGTTTTGCATCAAGCTGATATTTGTTTTTTAGCCCTTCATCCAGGCTTATATGACCTTATCAACAGAAGGGATGGTAAATAAGCCCTAAGAAGTTTTTAATGGCATGACGGTCAGTCACCACTGTTTCGCATGGTATTGTCCACCCAGTAATTGATCTGCTTCATTTATGGGATAATGCCCTAAAATGATCTGAAAAACGGATGGATGCATAGATACATAATACATACATAAGGTGGGCCCCACTGTAACACCACAATAAAGGCCACACCACCTTGGGTGAGGCCGGGCTCTCACATAATCCCAAGGGTTAATGATGAGAAGAAGTCATGGGAGTGGATTGGGTGCGCCCCTGCCTCACCCACGACCATGCGGCTATGGGGCCACCTTATTGTATATATTCTATATTTATGCTGTCCATCTGTTTTTCCCTAGCTATCATTTTAGTGTATGAGCCCAAAAATGAATCAGATTCAAATCTCAGGTGGACCATACTATAGGAAACAGAGGTAGTTGAATGACTAAACATTAAAAAGCTTCCTAATGTTTGCGTAATGTTTATTTGGCATCGGACGGTTGATAAGGTGGCATAAACCTGGATGGAGGGAAATAATAAATACCAGCTTGATCCAAAACTTCTGTGTTACATTATAAGTTGCTAATGGTCAGTCGCTACATTTTCCAATGTTATGGTCCACTTGATGTTTGGATCTAGTTGAATTTCGGGCTCATGCTAAAAAAGAATCCAAAAAAAAAAAAGATGGACAGTGCGTATATAGAACACATACATTAAGGTGGACCCCACAGTAAGGGCCACACTTTTGGGTGAGGCCGGGACCGCACCTAATCCACTCCCAGAAGCCATGTGGTGCGGATACTATTCATTTCTTTAGTCGGCAGGCTTTGTTGGACGTGGATTGCCTGCAGTGAGTCAGTGACCAGCTGCTTGGTTTACTACGGTAAGCTCCGTGGGGTTCATTGTGATGTACATTATATCCACTCCGTTCATCCGTTTTATCAGTCATTTTAGGGCATGAGCCCAAACGTAAGCTAGATCTAAAGCTTAAGTGGACCATGCCACATTAAACGGTAGGAAATGAGCACCTATAATTAATATCTTTTCAGGGCCTTAGATAAGTTTTGGATGATCAAGCTGATATTTGTATTTTTCGTTCGTTCATGTTGGAGTCACCTTATGAACGGGTTAGATGAGAAATAAATATCACGGTGAGCCCTAAGAAGATTTCAACCGTTGGCGTCATTTTCTCTTACTGTTTCCTGTGCTGGGATATACTTAGATTCGGTTCTTCTTGCAATAAATGAGCTGAAGAAATACATAGGACGGTTTAGGTGTAACATATACATCAGATGGGGCCCATTGATCTTAAAGCTGCAAGAATATTTGTGGTGCCGGGGCGCTGCGGGGGATCCGCGTCCGACTTTGCTGACCCCTTCTCTTACGTTTTAATGCATTGACTGACATTTTCAGTACTATACTATACGTATAGATTCACGTGGTTTGAATTTGATGTGGTTTTATAGAATGCGTGGTCCCGGTTACAGCGAGCGTGCGAGGCCTCATTCCTACCGTTGGATGGTTAGAACGAAACGTCTACACACGTGGATGATTTGATGAGCATACTACCCTGGTTCTTTTATCTTGGTTCATTCTCTGAAAACCCATTAGTAATAAAAAAATCATGCTTAAAAAGGATCATACTATTGAATGATTATTACTGGTGTTATTCAATTGGGACCATCGATTTCGGTTATGCTTGTTTGTGTATTTCAGTGTCGAGAGTGTATTCAGGACTTGAATCAAACCAAACACCTTGTGATTCAGGCAAACATAGCTAGGAACCGTGAAGATCAGCAATCTACTCCGTCACATAGTGATAAAGTAATTAGATGATTTGTGAAGGAAAGAGTTGGTCCCTTAGGTCGATTTTGTTTAACCTAGGATCAAGGTCTTATCTTACAATAGTGATGGCTTGGTCATATTTTTCCAGTAAAAGCAATATAGAGATAGAAAAACTAAAAAAGAAGGTTATGTGCCGATTTTATTAGTATACACTTAAATGAAGTATAATCGACAAATAAAGTAAAGAAAGAAGAATAAATAACTAATGACAATTTAATTTGGTAAAACAGTTGTGGTGCTGATAGTTTTTCAAACCTGAATGGTCATAAAAAATCTAGATAATCATGAGACATTCGTGGGATTTAGTCAGCAGGTCATCAGTAGGGAATCACTAAGGATTTAGAGATTTGGGGGATATGGTGATAAGGTCTTGGATGTTTTGTTGTATTTTTGTTTCAAAATAAAATAAAAAACCATTTTAAATACTTTGAAAAATCTCTCTAAAAATTATTTAAAAAAGGTAACATTGTCTTTTTGTCTTGTAGTGGTGTGGGTTTAGTCCCACATTGATAGCCAAGTGGAAACCTTTTAGTTTATAAGATGAGGATTTTACATAGGCCTTCTGCCCCTAGGGGGGGACTTTGCGTTTAGCCCCAGTCTATGCCATGAACCACACACACACACACTGTGGATGTGGACGTGGTGCGACATTTTGTTGCCTTTTGAAATTTCATTTTTTTTAACGATTACCAAAAAAGGTCATTTTTTGAATTTTCAAATAGAGCAGAAACTCAAAGGTTTTCTATTTGAAAAACTAAACAACCATGTATGTTGGCAGGGGTGCTTACACACTGTTGAACCATGAATTGTGTATATCTGAACCTCAATTCATAGCACAATTGCATAGTTTAAGTTGTTAAAGTTAAGGACTTATGCTTGTTTTTGTGTTTGTAGGTAAAAAAGAGAGATGCCATATATTTATTGTTAATTTAAAGGATTTGGAGTGATTAGAAGACCAAGCTTTGATGAGCCAAAGAAGTGAAGAAAAAAGCCCTAGAGAAATCAATTTAACAACCGGAAATAGCCAAAAAAATCAAAGTGCGGAGCTGTGGGCCAGAAAAGTAAGATGCAGAAAGTTCATAAAATGGCCCTGAAATATTGCTAGAGTGAAATTTCGATCAATCGAAATTAGTTCCAATCAATCGAAATTAGTTTCGATCAATTAGAACATCAGTCGAAAATTACTTCGATTAATCAGAATCTTATAAAAAATTATGCAAAAAAGTCTGCAATTCTCTTAACAGAATTTTCGATCAATCGAAATAGTTCTGATCGATCGAAGTATCAATCGAAAATAGTTCTGATTGATCGAAGTATCAATCAAAATTATCTACAGCTGCGTAAATTCTTACGCAAATCCGAGGCGATAGAGAATTTTTTCTATAAAAGGGCACCTCTACTCTCTTCCTAAGGCATTCTAGAAGAGATCTAAGCTCGTGGGAGGTGAAGAAGATCATCGTGGAGCGTCTACAACTTCTTAGACTCTGATTTTTCTAGTGTTTCTATGCTTTCAAGTAGTTTTTTTTATTCTAATTGTAGTATGACAATGCTTGGCTAGAACCTCTTAGCTAGGGCTAAGAGGTGAAGCTTGTAGTTAGTTTCAATATTCAATTCGTTTATTTCAAGTACTCTTACTTCAAGGTTGGATTGATAAGTTCTAATTTGAATAAAGTTGGTATTTTTAGAAGTTTTATGAGAGTTCATGTACTTCGGACATGAGTTCCTTGCAATTCTCTGAGATTATCATTATGGTTTAATTAGATTCGAATTGTAGTAACCCTAGATCATGCCATAATCTCTTAGTATGGCTGTTACTCTGAAAGCTACAAGTTTGAATTCTACATGCTTCATTAGAATTAGAAATCTGATTTTTCATATTTAAGTAGGATTGTTTGTGTTGAATGAAATATATTTCAATTAGATGAGAGATAGAACTTTGATTCTAATTGTGTTTGTGCTTGGATGAATGAATTGGCATTTGACTACTACAAGTAGATCCTTAGAAGCCCTAGTTTCTCTTTAAATCTCAGATTCTCCTCTAATTAGTTTTCTGTTTAGTTCTAGTTCTTAAACCTTAAATTCTAAAACTGTTAAGATTATAGTTATTAAAATAGTTTAACTTGTTTACCCTAATTCCCTGTGAATCGACATTGGTCTTACCGAGAATTATTACTACATTGTAGCCTTGCACTTGAGGCGAGCGAACACACACTCATTCAAGGCCGCCTTTGAAGTTTATAAAAGGACTTCTCTGAATTTGTATTTCACTAATTCATTCGAATCTCTCTGCTCTCTGATTATCTGCAAGAATGAATTATTTTATCTCTGGTTCATCTTCGATTTTTTTTCATGTTAAACACAATAGTGGTTTGGGTCTTTGTACATCGATCGGTTTTTTTTTTTTGGGGTTAAACATGGTAGTGGTTCGGGTTTTTGTATATCGAGTGCATCAGTGTGACAAGACAACATTCGATGGTATCCTAGAGGTTGATTGTTTGGTGTTCTTGCGATGTAATGAGGCATTTATTGTCACTAAATAAAAAACGTGTAATTCGACTAAATGATTCGAGCGTTACGATCCGTCGAATTAATTAGATGATCTATGACGTTCGATTATTGGTAGACTGCGTTGAGCCCAAAAGGCGTTGAAATCGACTGGAAAATCAAGTGTTCTCAATCATCGAAAATAATGACTTTTTGTTGAGCATTTGGGACCGTTGAATTTTAAAAACTAGGGATTATATAAAAAAAAACCCCTTTCTCCTCTCTCTCTCTCTCTCTCACTCTCACTCGTTGTACCGCCACCTCTCCTCTCTCTCTCTCTCTCTCTCTCTCTCTCTCTCTCTCTCCCGCTATGTTGTCACCTCTCTCTCTCTCTCTCTCTCTCTCTCTCTCTCCCTTCCTCCTCTCTCGCTCTCTCCCTACCTCATCGGTAGCAAGCCAAGCAGCACCGTCCCCTACCATCTACCACCCTCTCTCTCTCTCTCTCTCTATCTCTCTCTCTCTCTCTCTCTCTCGTGGGAAGAGCCACCCCCCACCCACCTAGCTCCCTCCCTCATCACTCTTCTCCCTCTCTCCCTTCCAACTTGAGTAGAGTTAAGCCCTAACCTTCTTCATTTTTTTCCATTTATCTTTTTTCCTTTTCATCGGGGTGGAACAAGTGCGATTTTAGTGGATCCCTAGCACCGAGGTGGGTGAAATCCTTGCCTGTGGGGCCCACCTTGATTTACTTGCCTTACATTCACGCTATCCATCCTTATTGAAAGCTCATTTTAAGGCACGATCCAAAAAATGAAGCAGATACAAATCTTAGGTGAACCACCATTAAGGTTTTGTTTGGACGAAAGGAATCCACTGTAGTGTGGTGTGGTCCACTATAAATGGGTAATGATTATTGCTGCCACTGTAGTCCAAAGTAAAACCTTATGTAATACCATTACTACTCTATAGCTTTAAATTTTTAATATGCATGTAATATATTTTAAGCTCTGAATTGTGCATATTCTAACCCTAATTCATCACGTATTATGCATGGTTTGCATATTTAAAAGACTACTCTAATGCATGATTTGTGATTATAGGAACGAGATGGAGATTTCACTTATTCAAGCCTAAAAAGAGTACTTTATATACATTGAAGATCAAGGAACTAAGTGCAAAATGATTGAAGAAGGAAGCAAAGGAGAAAATGAAGAAGTGAAGAAAATGACACTGAAGACCAGTCGTCCGACCAGTTCGAACACTCAACAAAGACCTCCTCTTGCTGCCCAAACTCACTAGACCAACTAAGACTGGTTGTCTGACTGGTCGACTACTACTCAGGCCGGTCGTTAGACCGATCGAGCACTCAACCGGGGAGGATGAAATTTCCAAAAGCTTGCTGGACTGTTTTTAATGTTTCACAACCGGTCATGTGACCGGTCATCCATGGGCTCGGACCGGTCGGCAGCGTAACAGAGTTTGTCTATGAAGCTTCGATTTTCTCTGCGCAATTGCGTAATTTCTTGCGCAATCTAAAACCTTCCTCCCTAATCTATAAATAGTACTTCTCCACTTCATACACAGGTAGGCTAGGATGTGGTGATCATCAAGGAGGCTTAGGAGACGGATTCTACTTCAAGTTTTCCTAGTTTTTATTCTAGTTTTAGTTGTTTTTATGTTTTTGAGGCTTCTAGTTCAAGGATGTTAGAGATGAACTAAAACCTCTTAGTTAGGGCTAAGAGGTGAAGCTTTTGATTTGTTTTTTATAGATTGATGCAACCTAGGTTTCCTTTTCATGTTTTAATTGAAGAATTTAGTTTAAATTGAGTTTGAATCAAGTACTAGTTCAGTTTTACTTTGATCTCTTGATGACTCCGGGCTCATGTGATTCTTAGTGATTCTAAACTTAGTATCTTATCTTTTGGGCATTATTTATGCTTGTGTAGTTCATTAATCTATCATCGACTCCGGGCATGGTAGACCATTTGATTGCCTTGTGTACAATGTCATGATCTTCATGTGGGAACTCATTCAACTAAAGTTCTTATCTTTTGTTATAATTTAAGATAGTTGTTTGCTAATTGATTTTGATTTAATTAAAGTTCTAATCATTGGTCGTAATCAAGTCTAGTGACAGGATTTGATGAAAGCTATGGTTGTGAATCTCAACTAGATTGGAAAGAGGCTTGGCCTATACAATTGAGTGTGCCCAAGGCCTGAGCATTGTTGTGGGAATCGAATCAATGAACAAGCAACTATTTTAGATAATTGTTGATTAAATTGTTCTATGATCCGATTGGATAGAGATATAAATTCGATTCCGATTGTGTAGTGAGAGACCTAGTTGTGTTGATGCATTGAAAACAGTCAAAAGTAGATCTTTGAGCCCCTAGTGCCTTTTTTAGATTATTATTACCTTACACATTCACTGTTTAAAACCAATTCTCTATTGTTTAGATTTAGTTTTTAATGCGATCTTAATTATAAGTTATTTTAGATAAATTTTGAGAATACCCATATATAAATCTCTGTGGGAATGATACTCGGTCTTTCCGAATTATTACTAATTCGCAACCCTATACTTGGGGAGTGAACAATATACTCATGTGAGTAGTTACACATGAATATAACTTGCCTAATATGTGTTATATCCACACCATCCATCCATTTTGCAATATCATTTTAGGGCATGACCCCAAATATCAGCTTTATCTCACACTTCTGTGGGCCGTAAGAAGTTTTTAATGAAATGCGTTCACTCCCGACTGTTTCTGTGGTGTGGTCATTTTTCATTTTGGATGTGTCTCATTATTTCTATCTTTTTATAAAATGATCTCGTAAGATGAATGGATGGTGTGGATATAAAACATACATCATGGAGGGGCCCATGAAGCTATGCCAGGTCGACACATCTCTGCCCGTCAAAGTTAGCGTGGATTCCCATGAAGCGTGCACATTACGCACTTTAGGGTTTATCCAAGCAGCTACAAGGTGTAATGATGTGAGTTTTACAATACATTACTGTGGAACTCAGTCATCCAAATAGGCCCTAAAACACTTCATGGGTTCCACGAGAATGTTTATTTGCCATTCAGCCTGTTGATAAGGTCACAAAGACTTAGATGAAGGGACAAAAAAATGTCATCTTGATCCAAAACTTTTGTGGCCAATAAGAAGTTTTTAATGGTTAATTACTACAGTTTCCTATGTATATTATGTTCCACATGAGAGTTAAATCTTTGTCGCAATGTAGACGAGGTGTGAGATCAAACATTCTCTCCTTACCGATAATTATTCTGAATCCACGGAAATATCGAGAATCCTCGATTGATCATCTTCAAATCCAAGAAGTAATACTCGAATCCACGAGAAAAAGAGTAAAAACTTAATAGATTTTAAAAGATGAATAAAAGTCCTTAACAAGGAATTAAAACAATTATTTATAACCTAGGTTGGGTAATAGAAACCCTAAAGTGCATAAATCAAAAGTCCTAAACGAACTAGGAAAGAAAATCATTCGAAATGGAAAGTTGAGCAAAAACTGCGCAACTGTTTGCGCATCGTCGGGCGCCCGCCAAACTAAAAAATAATTCATCAACCTAAACAAAAAACCCAGATGAACATCGGGCACCCGATTAAGGATGGTCGGACGCCCGGCAAAGGATGAAACTATCTAGAGGGTTAGGGCATAATTCAGACGAATTTCGAGCGCTCAAAAGTGAGGTGGTCTAACGTCCGATGAAGGTCAGACGCCCGATGAATTGTTGGTCGGGCATCCAAAATTTGAAAATCTGCCCCGAAAAATCTTTGGACCACCCTGGCGTATTGTCGAGCACCTAGTAAAGGTAGATCGGGCGCTCGACGGGGTTGAATTTTTTGAATTTTGGCGAGTGTTTTGTCGCCCTGCCTGGCTTCCTTCCGATGGTCCATTCTCTTCATATAATCGTCGGCAACCTCCTCTACATTAATCCCCTCCACTTAAAAAGAACTTAGCCTCAAGTTCTCGTTCGATTCTAGTTCATGATACTCGAATAAGTCCGCCACATTGAACATTCTTGAAATCTTGAACTTGTCCGTAAGATCCACCACATAAGCATTATCGCTAATTTTTCTGAGAATCGATACCAACCCAATCTTCTTTTGCTTTAATTTATTGTAAGTGTCAGTTGGGAAGCATTCCTTGTATAGATGGACCATCACTTGATCTCCTACCTCGAACACTTTGATGCGTCGATGCTTGTTAGCGTTTCTTGAATTTTCTCATTCAACTCGGTAAGCTTAGTCCGAACTTCCACATGCAATGTTGTGATTCGCTCAGTCATATTTTCTGCATCTATACTCTTGTCGAGAATCTTCGGTAATGTGACTAAGTTAAGAGTGTGACGGGTGTTTGCTCGCCTCAAGTGCAAGGCCTGCGATGTAGTAATAATTCTCGGTAAGACCGAGGTCGATCCAAAGGGAAAGAGGTAAACAATTCAAGTTATTTTAATAACTTAAATCTAAAAAGTTTAGAAATCATTTTTTAATAACTAAACAAGAAATTTGAGAAATAAGAAAGACTAGAGCATCAAAGATCCTCTTTTACTCTTAACAATGATTTGATCCTATCACAACTGGAATCGAAGTTCTATCTCTTTCTAGTCGGGAGATATAGTAATCAAAGCACATAAACAATCTGGAATAGATGGGTGTTTATTGATTTGGTTCCCTCAATAAAGCTCAGGCCTTGGGCACACTCAATTGTATAGGCCAAGCCTCTTTCCAATCTAGTTGAGATTCACAACCATAGCTTTTATCAAATCCTGTCACTAGACTTGACTACGACCAATGATAAAACTCTAATTAAACCAACTTCAATAAGCAACACCAACTATCTCAAATTTTACACAAGATATATGAACTTTCCATCATAGTTCTAATAGAGATTCCACTGTTTTGATCCATGGAGAACTCAAATTATAAGCTTCCATCAATCAACAACCCATAAGCCATTCTGATTAATCTAAAAAATCCAACAAGAACTCATGTACTTGGCACGCAAACTCACTGAATCATCTAAAACTATCAACTTTTTTGAAACCATAATGAATTGTTCAATACTTAAAGCATAAACCAAAATCAATGTATCAAAGCATGGTTAAAAAATAAGAAGATTCACCTCTCGGCTCTAGCTGAAAGTTAACTAGAAGAAAGCATAGAAAAATTAGAACTAGAACTAAGAAAAGAAAGAAAAATTAGTTATAAGAGGCTAGGAAGCCTCCTAGGTCTTGATCTCTTTGCTCCCCATGTTCCTAGATGCCTTAGGAAGAGAGTGGAGGTGGGCTTTTATAGGAAAAGTCTTGCATCAAGTTGGAAAGTTCTGGATTTTGCAGAGTCCTTACGCAATCTAGACGCTGGCCGGCCGACCGGACCCCCTTAGCTGGCCGGTCGGACCTTGCATAGTAACATACGAGCCATCTGGACACCATCCGACCTGTTGGTTGGCCGGCCGACCCTGGTAGAAACAGTCCAGCAAGTACAGCTAAAAAAAAACCTGAAAATCTGACCTGTTTGGCCTTAGGCCAGACCTATTGGCCAACCGACCGGATCTGGCCACCGACCGGCTGGAGGTGAAACAACAGGGATGTTTTCTCCAGTTTTTGCACTTTTCTTTTCTGACCCCGCAACTCTATCCTTTGGTTTTTCTGGCCATTTCTGGTCTTCAACTTGATTCCTTCAAGGCTTTTTCTTTACTTCTTTGGCTCATCAAACCTTGGTCTCCTAATCATTCGAAATCCTTCAAGCCCATAAACACAAAAACAAGCATAAGTCCTTAATTTTAATAACTTTAACTATGCAATTGTGCTATGAATTGGGGTTAGAACATGCATAATTCAGGGCTCAACACACCCCCCAACTAGCATTTTGCTAGTCCCGAGCAAAACATGCGTGAAACAAATCCATCTTTCTAAAACCTAACTCTCTCTTGGAAACTATACTTCTATAAACTTCAAGATATATGAGTACAAAATTCAGAGAAACTTGGTGATGGAAATTAAAATCTTAAACTCTCTAAACATAATAAGTGTTCACATAAAATCCTCACTGATTTGTTGATAAATAGAAGAATCCGAACAAGTATAGTCTAGTGTGCATGGTGAATGTTCATCTCATGAATTTTCAAGATTACCTTCTTCATAGACTGACAAAACTGAAAATCTAAAAGTGCACAGATCAACCACGTGCCTATGACAAGAATTTTCCTTACCGTTCCTTCGACGACTTTCACACTACTTCCCATTTCTAGCTTAGGTTACAGGTAGACTTTCCCCTAGTTGGTAATAGGTAGCCCTTTTCAGAATTTTGAAACATATATTCAATGAGTAAACATTTTTTCTTTCTTTTTCACATGAGATAGGATTTTTAAAAATCCATATCCTAAACATTCTTTTATCTTATTTTCACATAAACAAGGATGGACAAAGTTCCCCGGCTTGGTTCCACAACACCTTAAATCTCAATCTAGCTGATCCATAAATCTACATAACCCTTCAAACCATGAGAATCGTGTAATATGAACTAGACTAAAAAAGTGTTTAAAAATTTCTACCGATCAACTCAAATAGGGGAGTTCATATAGAAAAGTATTATATTGTAGGTACTTTAAGACTTTCAAAATCAATCACTTCAACTCTCTTTCTCTCATACTCGTAACATTCCAAGTGCATAGAAACAAAGTTTTCTAAAAGGGTTTTGAATTAAGAAAAATTGAAAAATTTCTACATAATTGCTCGAATGTTAAAAAAAACTAGTAGATTCATCTAAAGAATCTCACCCCCAACCAAAATCTTACATTGTCCTCAATGTAAAAAGATATGCAATAAGCAAAACATGAGAGCAATGAAATAAAACAAAGGAGAGTGAGAAAGAGAGTATCTGAGGTAACAAGTTGATCAATTCTAGCATCTTCCATTATCTTCATGAGACTTATTCAATTCTAATTGCAAAAAAAATAAATCCTAACCTACCTACCTACCTTTTATTAGTATGATCGACTACATGATCAAATTTGAGCAGGATCTTCATGAATTTCAATAAATTTCTCATGAGGACCATCCAAAGTCCTGCTCGACAGTAGACATGTGTGCTTGTCATCATTGAAGTCCAATCGTATTGTGCACCACATGCATGAAAGGAGGAGATAAGAGCACCAAAAAGATATCTCCTCAAATTCTGATCTGGGTTATGATTGATTAAAAACAGGTCCTCCCAATCAGAATTTTCAATGGGCTGAAAACCCACGGTGGTGGAGAGACATTCATCATGTTTTCATTGATTAAAGTTGTCTCCTCCACAATTTCAGAATTGTACGGTGCTTCCACAAACAATGGTATAGATTGTAAATCAGTGAAATGGTGTTCTTCAGGCATCAACACTGTGTCTAACAAACTATCCAACTCCTTAATCAGCTCATCATTAAGATCACCGGAGTGGGCCAAGCATTCCTTTAGAAAGTCGAGATAGTCGGATAAAGGCTCTTCGTCTTCCCTAAGGGATTGCAAAAATTTAATTTCTATGGTGAGGGATTCACACTCCATAGAATGCAATTCTTCTAAACTAAGTTCCTCATAACTAGTATGGGGCACCAATTCAAAAGTGTGCAAGGCTTTAACAATCTCTTGGATAATTGGATCTTTTGAATTTTCAAAGTGAGCCAAGCATTGTTCATAGGTATTTCTTTTAGTGTAGGATCATCAGTTGCCCATTTAAGAATTTTTATGTTGCCAGGCATAGATATAGTGTGTTTCTAGAGACATAAAAATCCTCAAATTGTCTTATTGGATAGTTCAAGGTTGGATATATTGTAGTACTTTCATTTCACCATTTAAATACACATGCTTATTCCACACGTAAACTCTTCATTTCTCTCCTGATATGTATTTTACATTTATTTCTCATGTCAAGTATACTCACTTAGTATGGACACTTGATATAGAATTCAAATGTAAGATCAACATATTTGGAGAGATATGAAATTGCGTCGGGTAGTCTAACACGACACCCTATGCATACACGTGCGGAAGCTTAAAGAGCAACTAGAATTATGGCTAAACCTATAGGAGGGGGTGATTAGGACCTTTTTAAAACTCTTTTCGGCTACTTAAACAATTCAACAGATTAAATTACGTAAGCGATTAACACTTCGGCTTCCAAGCCTAAGTGGGTCCAATCAAGAGACTAGCAAATGATAAGTGCAATCAGCAACCTAGTCTAAACAACTCATGTGGACTATAGAGGATGGATTAAGAAATGCTTAAGTCAACATGAGGTAGTGAAAGTACATCTTGTGAGTGTGGATGTGCCTATCAAGTGGCTAGCATGCATTCCTAACTAAGCATTCATAATTAACCAATTAAACACAATGCATAAGGAGAAATGTGATCAAGAACAATCACAAACACAAGCATATATAGTGGTTCGACTACTTGTCTACTCCACTCTCGGTTCAAGTACTCAACCCCTTTGAGCACACCGGCATTCACTGGGGAGTTTAAATCTGGTTCCTCCCAACCAAGGTGTTTTAACTCGGATCCACCCAACCGGGGAGTTTATAGGTTCCTCTCAACCTACACGTTTGCACCCGTGTTGGTGGTTCCCCCTTGGAGACTTTGTTTAGGCCCGACTAACGTGCCAAGGAACGGCTAACGTCCCTAGATTTTAGGCCCAACTAATAGGCCAAGGATCAGCTAATGACCCTAGTTCGAGTTTGTCAAACAAACTCTACACTCAACTCCCACAGGGAATTGAGTGGATGGACTCCTAACAAGACAACCTTACTTGTCGGATTGAGCCCCTTTGTAGCACCGCTTTGGGTTACTTCTTCTCGCTCTCCCATGCTTGAATCGGCTCCCCTTGTGCTCCCCGATCTTTGACGCCGCTGCTTTGCCAAGGCTTCAGCTCCAAGATCAGCTACCTTGCATGTGATGCTCCATTGGAGATGCCCAAGGTGCTAGGGAATGGTGAATCCTCTACAAATGGTAGAAAATGGGTTTCCTAGAGGAATACACCTATTTGGACTCCTAGGTAGTGTTTAGACAAGGGATTTAACTATCATCAAGGTGTCTAAACCCTAGGAATCAAGACGGAACAAGTCCATTCTCAAGATGCCATTGAATGGCCCAAGCTTGTGATGAAAACACAAGGAGAATGACTTGCTTTGGGTTTGGAATAGAGCCTCTAATGATCTCTAGTAATGGTGGCTTCTATCTCCTCAAAATCCCCTCACCTGGCTCAAAAATGAATCCCCATCTTTAAATAGATTTTCTTCCAACGGTCAAAAAACGGACAGATTCGCGCATCTCCGATTGATCGAAAAAAGGTCCGATTGATCGGAGACATGTCCGATTGATCGAAAATCTATCCAGTGAAGTCTCTGGAAGATATTCCGATTGATCGGAACACTGTCCGATTGATCGGACGGACCCCTTCCGATGGATTGGAAGTATGTCCGATTGATCGAAAATTTGTCGAGAGGATTTTCAAATTTTGCTGGAACAAATTCTGATTTATCGGAACTTCTGTCTGATTGATCGGAGTCCTATCAGAGCCAATGTCCGATTGATCGGAGATCAATCGAAAACTGCTGTTCAAGCTGTTTTGTTTACAGCAGCTTTCACCTCTTTAATTAGTCTAACTTATCATGTTTTTCATGGAGTTCTAAGACTAATGACGATGACTAAAGGTATACCTAGTTGGTGCAAGTCATCTAAGAGGTTAAGGGTTAAGTTTTGGTCAAGGTTAAGGCACACTAAGGCATCACTTGTACCTGTTTCTTCTTCCTTGATGCAACAGGGCCACTTGATTCTTCGGTCTTCGTCTTCATTAAGCTCAACCGACACTAAACTCACTGACCTAAGTGATTGACAAACAAGGTGCACTAGTATGCCACAGAAAAGTGCACCAACAAGATATAGGGGAGACGCTGCCAAAACTTTTATGTGGGCATTAATTAAATGGGAATATGAAAGCATTACAGTGTATCCAATCTTGGATGGGTGATTGATTTACTTAGTTAGGTAGAATTTAAAAAAAAAAACTTATCAACGAAACAATGAAACTCACCCCATGTAGTGTCATCAAGTTTCGTTCATGTCCTCCTCATTGCCCTCTATAGTTGAAGCACATTCGATCCTTAAGGAGCTATTACAGTTGGACTTACTTGACCTATTTTCTTCAAGTAGAGCTAATGAGTTATCTGATTTGATCAACATTTTCACGGAGGATGCTTTTATAGATTATTCATTTAATCAGGACCTACCTAAATATGATAGACTATAATCTTTTTACAAGATTTCAAATTTGATCGCCGAATATGAGGCCGTAAAAAGGATTCTAGATGAGGCATCTCGTTCTCTTGTTGATGTTATAGGCAAAATGGAGATCAACTTAGCTGCTAAAATTTTACATGGACGCCCATCTGATTCTCGAGATCATCTGATCATGAGTCGCAGATTGGGTAAGTGCGGGACGCCCGTCCGACTCTCGAGATCATCTGATCATGAGTCGCAGATTGGGTAAGTGCGGGACGCCCGTCCGACTCTCGAGATCATCTGATCATGAGTCGCAGATTGGGTAAGTGCGGGACGCCTGTCCGACTCTCGAGATCATCTGATCATGAGTCGCAGATTGGGTAAGTGCGGGACGCCCGTCCGACTCTCGAGATCATCTGATCATGAGTCGCAGATTGGGTAAGTGCGGGACGCCCATTCGACTCTCGAGATCATCTAAGCGAGAGTCGCAGAATTGATAAATACGGAGCAGCTATTCGCAAGTCTCGAGTTCTCATAGCCGATAGTCAAATACGGCAAAGCAAAATCCGCGAGCAGACCTTCTCGTAAGTCGTTGAAGGTGTTACGTCTAAATGAGCGAGCACTTGGACTCGCGACCATATTCCAACATGCGAACAGCTTTTCCGCGGTGACACCTTTTAGCCTTCAGTACCAGCACCCGATTCCCGTCGAGCAGCTTGTTCAATCCCTCTGCGATACCAAGCAGGGCTACACCCAGTTCGGTGGTTTCCGTCCCGTCGGCGTCTCCTTCCTTTTCGCCGGCTATGACTCCAACTACGGTTTCCGGCTCTACATGAGCGATCGGCACTATTACTACGCCTACCAGCGGCCCGTATAGGTCGGGTTTGGGCTTATCTTCTCTTGTGGTTCCGAATCTCAAGGGATTGCTATCAAGGAATGTGATTGCCAAAATAAGTCATCGGGTTAGATTTCATCTCTAAGGATAAGGATCTTATCCCACGAAATCAGCGGCATCTCGATATCGTACACGAAATCAGTGGGATCTCGATATCTTACGTGACAGTTGGGATCGCTCCAAATCTATATAAAGAGGTGACTCCATTAAGAGAAAGGTACACACGATATTCAATCTCTGGCCTGTTTTTGCCTGGTTATTCTTCTTCTTGCTTCGGCCTGACTTAAGCATCGGAGGGCTAACGGCTGGACGCCAGCCACCCTTAGTTGCTTTCTGTCTTCTTTCAGGTCCGGCGGAGGAAGGTATCTGTTGGAGAAAAGGTGAACGTCCGGAGGATCCAGTTACAAAATCTAACGTTAACAGCCGAACTTGCTAGGTACCCATCCCCACTTGTAAAGTCTATCCAATTGAGTGTGCAATTGCGCTGTGCGAAAAAACATGTATCATATGTTTGTGGCCAATATAATGACTTATGATGGCAAGCCATTTAAGGGGGCAGACCGTTTTATAAAAATGATATAATTGTATTCTATTTTAAAATTGCTGTTTAATTTCATATGACAAGAAATTCCAAGTTCAATTTACTAAGACGAGAAATGTTTAATTTAAAATGGATCTACCAATTTAAATTTAGATGTAAATTTCATGTTTAATTATCTATCCTTTTTTTTTAGCGTTGTATTTCTAAAGTCGTAAATGATGTCTTGATGACCATGATTCCAAGCAAAAAGTGGATGTTGAAACATTTAGGTTTTCGACGGAATACCTAAAAAGTGTATTGTCATTCATTACTTACTTGAAACAATCAGAGTTTAGGGGATAAAGACTATCATTATTGTCCTTGTGTCGAATGTCGTAATGTGGCAACATCGAGAAAAGTGTAGGCAAAATTTTAGAACAATTAATCTGTAACAATATGGATACGTCTTACACTACATGGATCTACCATGGTGAACAATGTGGTCGAAGTCATGTAACTGTTGGGGCTAGTATGTCTTTTACTGATCGTAACGAAGATTCATTCCTAAGGATGGTGGATATAGCGAATGACGCACTTGGACGTTTTGACAAAAATGAGTATCACAATGAAGAGGAATATGAAGCGAAAGCTACATACATTTATCAAAACGATTCCCACATTCCATATGATTCAACAAATGATATTCAGTACAAAAAGTTGATGGAAGATGCTAAACAATCCTTATATCCATCATGTCGAGTAGAGTATACTAAATTTTTTGTTATAGTTGATTTGTTGAGCATGAATAGTAGACATTAGTGTTCCCACAAGAGTTTTGATGAGTTGTTTCAATTGATGAAAATGATACTTCAGTCGAGAATACTTTACCAAGTAGTACTTACACTGCGAAGAAAATGGATTAAGGCTTTACAAATGGACTATGAAATTATTCATGCATGTCCTAATGATTGTATACTATAATGAAGAGAGCATGAACATAAGGATAATTATCCTAAGTGTGGTGAGAGCAAATGAAAACCTGTTAGTGAAAGCCAGCCGAAATGAAAACTTATACCTAAAAAAATTTGAGATACTTTCCACTAACAAGGTTGAAACAGATGTACAATGTACCATGGATCGACGAGAAGATGAGATATTATGTTGATGCGAGTTGACTTCGATGTGGAACATCGATGCGTCATTCAGTGGATTCTACCTGTTGGAGAGGAGTGGATCATAAATGGGAAAGCTTTACCACCGAGTCAGGAAGAGTTCAGTTAGGACTTGCAATAGATGGATTTAATCCCTTTGGGAACAAGAACGATTCATACAGTTGTTGTCCTGTTACGGTTGTCCCATACAACTTACCCCCATCATTATACATGCGGAAGGTGTTCATAATGTTAGCACTATTAATTCTCGGGAGAACTATACATTGAATTTCATATAAGGACTGAACTAGTCATTGCGACACCTGAAACTAGTCACTGCCTTCATTTCATAGAAGAAGCACAAGATAGATGACAGTCCTATCACTAGGACCGAACTGTACATTAAATGTC
Source organism: Liriodendron chinense (assembly GCA_003013855.2). Taxonomy (NCBI): domain Eukaryota; kingdom Viridiplantae; phylum Streptophyta; class Magnoliopsida; order Magnoliales; family Magnoliaceae; genus Liriodendron; species Liriodendron chinense. Next base: position 1,026,087 of record PVNU02004009.1, on the reverse strand, counting down.
ATACAAGGTCTGATGGAGGCTCTTTGACGCCTAAAGCAACTTAGGCCATTTTGAGTGATCTTAATTGTAATAAATCTATTTCATAGTTTAAAATTAATTTATAATATTTATGATTTTTTTTGTTTTATGTTGTAGTCCCAAATAAAAAATATCATTGCGGAAGATCCCGCTTTTGAATAGAACGATATAGAGCATGATGCCGTCACAATGGTATATATATGTTTTTTAATTATTAGGTTTTTAATTTGTTATTACGAATTGAGTTATGAATTAATAAAACATTATTAATTTTTTGCATAGGTATTTGGGAAAGATAAGAGTGGCCGTGTCCAAGAAATGGGAATGGGCGCCTTAAAGATGGCACTATGTTATACTGATCTAATTTGGGGTAAGTTCGATGACATGAGGAGTCAGCTCTTTAGTATAAATAGAAAAATGAAAATGTTGATTTAGTAAATGATTTCGATGACTCAATCGCTTATGGGTGCTTCCTCTCATTCGATCCCTCGGTCATCCTCTCAGTTGATCCCACAACCATACATAGTATGACTGGTACTTTTACAAAAGTTGTAAATTTAATTTTAGATGAGTTATTGCAATTTAATTTCTTAATTATTTCTTGGTAACAGGAAATGAGCAATGCGAATACTTCTAAGAGGCGAGTGGGCAAGGTACCAATTCCAGATTCCTCTCATTAGAATGTGAATGGACGGAGGTGTCTTCTAAAGAATATATGACATACGAAGTCATTCACAATTGGAGTGATGGTTCCTTTTGAAGATTCCAATCCTTATTTTTATATTGCCTGCATCGAGCAGATCTTTAATAAGAGTTTGGAGCTACAGGACCCTAAGACTCCTGAGGGGATGGCGTTTGCAGATATTGGTATATGATAGATTATTAGGTGGCCTAGATATAATACAACTTTCTTGTAATATATCTTGTGGACTGGTTTTACATTTTATGAACATTACTTGTGAATTTCTTACATTTGTTACATTTTATAAACTTTACTTTGTGGATTGGTTTTACATTCTTTTGATATATATCTTATGGATTGGTTTGTACTTGTGCATTTCTTACGTTTTATCTTGTGTATTAGTTGTTATGGATTGTGTGGATTAGTTATAATGGTGTATTATGCTGAATTGTGGATCCCAGATTGTGGGTTGTGGATTGTTGATTATGGTTGTTAACGCCAAAAATTGGCTAACAGATGTTGCTCAGGGACTAACTTTGATTCTTCGTCGTTTGATCTCACTCAGAGATGAATGGTATAGATTGAGGGACCTGCAACCACCGAGAAAGGTTAGGACCGCCACCGGTTGGCCCTACTTACGGCCCTCTGATGGCAAAGTCAGTACGAATACTGAAAGCGAAGGTTATTGGAGTTTTAATGGCAGTGGATCGCATATCTCGAGAGAGAGTGGAGGGCTTCTTTATAGATAATTATTGGAGAGATTTAGGTGGATCCCAAATTTGTTGGGATAATCCTTATCTTATCTGGATTAGTGGGATAAGGATTATCCTTATCCTTATCTTATCTAGATCAGTGGGATAAGCCTTATCCTTATCCTTATCTTATCAAGATGGATAAACCAAGGCGGATGAGGCCAGGACTCTTGCCAAGCTGAGGGCTGAATGTTAAGCCCAAGTGGGCTGAGGCTGAGAGGGCCGAATGTCGAGCCCGAGTAGGCCAAGGTCGAGAGGGCCGAATGCCGAGCCTGAGTGGGCCGAGGCTGAGAAGGCCAAATGCCGAGCCCGAGTGGGCCGAGCTGCAGGTGCCCAAGGCTAATTTAGCTTCCTCTCCTAAATACTCGGTCCATGACCATACTTGGTGTAGAAGATGAACCCCAGTGGGAAGCTTTTCATGTTTTGAACTTAGCCCGAATTTACCCATAACAGAAGCCCCCCAAGTTTCGTGGTTAGAAAGTTTGAGCACAGAACTTTGAAGAGGTTACTACCGAAGCGTCTGAGTAGGCTGAGCTTAATTAGCATGGCCCAAAGGTGATGCTGCCGGGAGGCGATGTCCGTAGGCGATGGTGCCTGGAGGCTATGTGGCCCGGAGTCTATGGTGCCCGGAGGCGATGCCGAATGAGTTATCAGATCCAGATTAAATCCTTTGTAACAGGGATAAAATTTGTCTAGGGAAGTATCTGACACTTCTTTGAGCCTCGTGTTCGTAAAGAATAAGGGTCGATCGAGTATTGAATCCTTGCGCATGCTTGATGAAGTCTTTTGCTATTTATCATCTTCTTTGGGTGCTTGCCGTCCTAGCCGTCAAAGCGATGGATCCTATCGTGGTCAATTTTGCTGACTGGAGATTTTTCATGTCTCTTAAATGAGAGATTTCACGGCGCTATATAATTGTAGGGATGGCCCCTTATGGGCGAGTGTCTTAATTTCACCTTTTTATTTAAGGGTGAGGCTTCCTTCAGATAGATGAGTGATGAGCACTCGGGATGAGCACCCATAGATAAGGCCCAAGCCAGTGGATGTGGTCTTAGTAGATGACTGTTGATGAGCCAAGTGATAGGGCCGATAAGGCCGAGGCCTATTGCCGAGCCGAGGTGTCTGAGCGCCAAGGCCTGTACTTTGCTTATACCAGATGCTCAATCCACAATCGTACTTGCCTTCAGGATGAATCCTTTTGGATGAGGCCTCCTGGATGAGGCCAATGGTTAAGATGAATGAAGGTCCTCAATGGCTGGAATCCACTAGAACATGTGTTGGAGATGGAGAGTAGCTGCAGGTGATTTCCACGCTATAATTTGATGCAAGTGCTGAACTTTGCTTCACGTGTGGCTGGGCCCACATGTAGATGTCTTGCTACACACAGATGACATGTGTGGATGTTCAAGGTATTGTGATGATGTCCACCATTATAGTTGTTTGCACTCGTGAATGTGAGATTCACCTTACGTCATTGAGCCTGGATGTTGATGAAGGAATCTATTGTAGATGATGGGGTCCACTTGTTGGACAATTGAAAGAGTCTGGCCCGCATATGGTGGTGGACAATGAGATGGTTAAGGTTTTGAGTTGTACTTGAGATGGGGCCAAAGTTGGATTGAATGACACCAAGATGGGCCCCACGAATTGGCCCAAAATATGCAAGATGATATTGTCTCCCCATTCTATTTTTCTGGACTCCTATGGCTTCGCCACTTCCAGAAATTACCGTTCGCCCAACCATAGCTACTTTCGAGCACAATTGAGACAGATATAGTGTAACTTTCTCTGTAGTAACGAACATTAAACATGAATCGTCCCCTGATTATCTTCAACAATCCACCATTGGTTTTGAAGGGAGTGAAATTCTGTGTGAGGACGTGGACTCGCTTGCCAATGGCATTGAACTCCATATCAAGGATAGATCAATAGATTGTAGACGAACCGTTAGAGAAAGAAATGCATCATGGCTGTCGGTTTTGCAGCGGCGGCGGGGAGATGAATTGTACCGACGATGAGAGATTTGAGCGATTCCAAGGGCTTGCCAATGTTTTCTTGTTCTCCAGTTATGATGGATGTTGATATGACGAGGTCGGTCCACCCTGCAACACATGTGAGATCTGGAGTCCAGTGTTGAGCTCTTAAATGTGCATATTCTAACCCCATTTCATTATTAACTATGCTTGAAATAAGTGATTAAAGACCTAACTAATGCATGGTTTTGTATTTGTAGGAATCAGAGAGAGAATTCATCAATTGAGGGTTTAAAAATGATGTTTACACACCTTGAAGATCAAAGGAATGAAGGACCAAAGGTGGAACAAAAGTGCATTAAAGATGAAGGAGGAGAAGCTGAGAATTTAGCCAATTTCATGTCCACCGGCCGGCCGGCCATAGCCACCAATCGGCTGGCCAAACCCTTAAAAAATAAGAAAGTTATTGGACACATTTTAGGAGGATCGACCCCTTGACCGACCGGCTAGACAAATTGACCGACCGGTCGGCCGACCGACCGGTTGAAAGGTCGGCTTATGCATTACAATGTCCAGCGAATTTAGCAGTTTGAAGCAGTTCCGTCGACCGACCGGCCGACCGGTCGGTGATGGGTTGGATTGTGTAGAAAAGACTCCAATGAGAATTGCATGTGCAAGAACTTTGTCCAACAGGCCGGACAGGGGGTCCAACCGGCCGGTCAACACTTAGGAACATCTGGAGCTTCGAAAATCTCTGCGCAAAATGCTAATCTTGCAGGATTTCTCGAAGTTTCTTCACACCTAGGGCCCCAAAGCTATAAAAGGACTCCTCTAACTCGTTCCTAGGGCATCCTAGAGGAGATTTACTATGGTAGGAGGCGGCGGAAGTCAGATCCGAAGCTCTACAAGTCCTCCTAGTTTGTTCTTCTAGTTTTTATGTTTTTCTTAGTTGTTTTCATGTTTCCTTGGATCATGAACGGATAAACCTCTTAGCCAGGGCTAAGAGATGAAGCTTGTAGTGAATCTAAGATGTTTCAATTCTTTTGTTTTATTTCAAGTTGGATTATTAGTGAAGAACAATGGTTGAAGTTTGAATAAAGTTCTAAGTAGTTTTTCTTAATCTTATGATGGCTCATGGATGTTTAGAGAAATTACTTGAGTTCTTAATTGTTTTGAATTATTCTAGACCTATACGCTCTAAGGAATCGGATTTAATACGCTCTAGACCTTTGATCTTCATGTGGAAACTTCATACCAAAAGTTCTACTTTTATGAAATTTCTGCTTATGTGTGATTGTTTATGTGATTTGAATCAAGTTCAAATCATGATCTAGTTATACTTTGTGACAGAATTTAATGATGATTATGATTGTGATCTTAACCTATTGGAACTAGGATTGACTTATGCAATTGAGTATACTCAAGTCCTAACTTGAATTGAGGGAATCATGTACGTGAAACACACATATGGTAGATTGTTTGTTTTAACTGCTCTATCATCCGGCTAGATAGGATTTAATTTCGATTCTAGTTGAGAAAGTGAGAAACCACAACGAATTAAGCATCAAGGATTGCTACAAGTGGATCCTTGAACCCCTAATGCTTTTTATTATTGATTACATTCGGTTTAGTTTAAAATATCCATCTCACCCAATTCTAAAATCTTGTTTAGTTAGTTCTTAATTAGAAACCATTGGAAGTGTTTTATGAATTCCTATACAAGTCCCTATGGATCGACCTCGGTCTTACCGAGATTATTACTACATAGCAACCCTACACTTGGGGAAGCGAATATCCAGTAATTAGCGTAGAACTTCGAGAAGGTGGGCCGTCCACTAGTTGGATGGTGATGATGTCAATGGGGCCCACTATGGATAAATAACCACTGATCTGGACCTTGTTGATCTGGCCTGTTGATTAAAGATGGGTCCACAATATCCGGACATTAGATTGGTGGTGATGTTGGATGGAGTCGATGCTTACAGTGGATGGAGTGGTTAAGATGAAGATAGAACTTCCTGATCGGTCTCTCGGCGACGAAAGTGATGGAAAAGAACGAGCCATTTAATGAAGGAATTTTAGGAAGGTTGGGATTGTATCTCACGCGGATTGCCAATAGGTGGAGTTTCCAAGTGCGGAAGGATTTTTGCTTTGCGCGGAACTTGCAATGGTTGAGGAAAATATGGCCTTTACGTGGATAGCGAGCGGAAGAAGTCGTATTTCTCTGGGTGTTTAGGACGTTGGATCTCCCTTCACGGCTGGAATTTATGGCACGTGTGATGAGTGTACACCATCTAGACTGTTGGATGGTCTGCACGTGATGGATGGCATCACGTGTGAAGAGGTTGGATCATTTAGCTAATGGATGGATGGTCAATCAGGATGATCTCCCTTTGTTGGTTGATGTGTGATGCATAATGGTGATTAAAGTTGTTGCCTTGGACGCTGATATGATGGGGTACATCATGTCTCCATTGTTGCTAGTTGCACACGTGAGAAGGGATGGAGATGGCTAGAGCCTTCCTAGATCAACACGTTGGAAAGGTCCATTGGACGGTGGTGGAGATGAGGGAGGAGACAGTCTACTGCTGGAGTTAAACTTGTGCTGGACGGTGGAAATCGTAGGAGCTTTACACGTGCTCACTGTTGGAGAGCCTTGCAACTTGAACGGCTGAATATTTGATGGACAATCATTGATCTAGATGTGATGTGTGGTCTCTCATCTGTTGATGCTTGATGGATGATGAAATGATCGTCTAGCAGCTGGTCGTAACGATGGCAGGAATGCTAGATACACGTGTGATGATGGATGGAGACGTCCTTCATGTTCACACGTGTGGGCTGGATGGAAGATTCCAGCTGACTACTGGTCATGAGAAGATTATACGCCTTTTGGTTTTTTTGGTTACACGTATGTAGCGGAAAGCACTTCATCAGCTTGTTATTCGTATGAATGGAGGAGAACTCCCATTGGTCGTTCGTACGTGTGGGAGCTAAGAGACAGTGGAGATTGCAAGCTTAGATGTTGGTTGAAGGTGGTGTTCCTTGGAAAATGTTCCTTGGACAGTTGGAATGTCTGCACATTATGTGGGCCATTGATAATGTGAAGAACGATTGAATGACGAAGAAAAAAATCAAGTCTGATCTTCAATTGAGGTGGAATGGAATAGATGACTGAACATCGAAGAAAGAGGTAGATGATAACGACCTAGTTGTTTCCTATTGACGACGCCAATCTGTTAACGCCAAAAATTGGCTAACATATATTGGTCAGGGACCAACTTTGATTCTTCGTCGTCTGATATCAACTTAGAGATGAATGGTGTAGATTGAGGGACCTGTAACCACCGAGAAAGGTTAAGACCACCGTCGGTTGGCCCAACTTACGGCCTTCCGATGGCAAAGTTAGTACGGATACTGAAAGGGAAGGTTATTGGAGTTTTAATTGCAGTGGATCGCATACCTCGAAAGAGTGCAGAGGGCTTCTTTATAGATAATTATTGGAGAGGTTTAGGTGGATCCCAAATTTGTTGGGATAATCCTTATCTTATTTGGATCAGTGGGATAAGGATTATCCTTATCCTTATCTTATCTGGATCAGTGGGATAAGCCTTATCCTTATCCTTACCTTATTAAGAGGGATGAACCAAGGTGGATGAGGCCAGAACTCTTGCCAAGCTGAGGGCCGAATGTTGAGCCCGAGTGGGCCGAGGCCGAGAGGGCCGAATGCTGAGCCCGAGTAGGCCGAGGTTGAGAGGGCCGAATGCTAAGCTCGAGTGGGCCGAGGCTGAGAAGGCCGAATGCCAAGCCCGAGTTTACCGAGGCCGAGAGGGCCGAATGCTGAGCCCGAGTGGGCTGAGACTGAGAAGGCCGAATGCCGTGCCCGAGCGGGCTGAGCGGCAAGTGCCCAGGGCTGACTTAGCTTCCTCTCCTAAATACTCGGTCCATATCATACTTGGTGTAGAAGATGAACCCCAGTGGGAAGCTTTTCATGTTTTTAGCTCAGCCCAAATTTACCCATAACAATGATGGATTGTAGGTTGTGGGTTGTGGATTCTGAATTGTGGGTTGTGAATTGTGGATTGTGGTGGATTGTGGTGGATTGTGAATTCATTATATTTTGGTATTGTGGATTGATTATATTTTTGTATTGTATTGATACAGGTTAATTATAGGATGTGTGGGGCACAACCCTCATGAAATACTGATTTTATTTCTTTTGTAAACATAAATATTTGATGGTTCGAAACCGAAGTCCAACATAATCGAGTGTTTTGAATCGTCAAATAATCCTATATTTTTTCCTAGAATGACTGTTATGGATCGCCAAATAATTTATCGACGGTGTAAAACAATCGAATAATCCCGTAATATTTTTCCAGATCGATGGTCCTCAACACTCCCTTTTTTATTTGTGGGGTTTAGGATTGTTGCTTATCTTCATGAAATGGGAGTCCATGACGGTCTAAGATAGAGATTTATAAGGATTTAGGATTGTCAAATATGGGATTCGACCAGATAGTATGAATTAACTATTGTGGACAATCAAATATTGTGCGACTATTGTGGACCGTCAATTGTATTTTTTACCATCAATTTTTACTACTTTTTTCGACACTGCTGACCATCAAATTTTTTGTATATCAACAGTTTTGAACATTCAAATTATGCATTTTTCACATAGTATGTAAAGGTAACATCAATGGAGCTCGCAGCAGACAACTGGCATTTCCCAATAGTGCGGTATTTAATGAGGCAAAGTACAAGAACTGAAAGGTCAATTTAATGGATCTCCAAGTATTATCTAACCCTTGACAATGATCTATAGCGAAAAGGGGCAGACGATCTCCTTCTAAGATATCCAGGATGAGATGAGGCCATGATGGTCATGGGTGAAGTATATGAAGGCATTTGTGGAGCTCACCAGTAGGTCAAAAGATGGGATGACTTATTTGAAGATACGACTACTATTGGCTGACGATTCTTAAAGATTGCGTGAATTACACAAAGGGATGCCAAGCATGTCAAAGGCATGGCCCTTTACAGCATGCCCTAGCATCGGAGCTCTATCTAATTATAAAGTCATAACCATTCTGAGGATGGGTTGTCAACATCATAGGACAGATATACGCGCTCTTCTCGAAGCTGCAGAGTTTCATTATTGTGGAAATTAATTACTTCATCAAATGGGTAGAGGTGCAACCTATGAAAGGAACTGGGCCAGAAGAGATTATGGGCTTCATCAAGGAGCACATCATCTATCATTTTGGCATTCCTGAAATAATCACGATAGACAAGGGAGATGCCTTCTCTCGAGCTCAGATATAAGCATTCGTAGCTATGTCTAAGTTCAAATTCATATATTCTACACCTTATTATGCTTAGGCCAACGGTCAGACTGAGTTAACCAATAATATATTAACGAAAATTATCAAGTGAATGGTGGAGGATAATCTGCGAACATGGCATACAACATTATCTGAAGTACTATAGGCCTATAGAACCTCACAAAGGATAAGTATAGGAATGATACCGTTCGCATTGACTTATGGGCACGATGCATTACTACCTATGGAAGTCAACATGTTCTCCTTAAGGGTCGTCTACCATCATAAGCTAAATTCTAAAGAATTTATGGAGACTATGCACATGGAGCTTTTTTTTTTTTTTTTTAAAGTTAGTCAGGCAACGCACGCACCTTGTTAGATGGGCAACACACCCACTTGGTTAGTCACATGATGTACCCACCCACCAGTGGGGTTAGTGTGTCTCCTTAGCACTTGAACCTAAGACCTGCTGTAGAAATGCCTAGGCATCTTCCAGTTGGGCTAGCAGGCGAGACACTACATGGAGCTGGAAGAAATGAATAATGTATAGTTGCAGGCCTTAGACAATCTCAGAGCCCACAAGCTCAAGGTAGTCAGGGCCTACAATAAGAAAGTAAAAGGAGAAATCTTTGCGGGAGGTGAAATAGTATAGAAGACCAAGCTAACAATCAACGCGAAGGACAAATTATATGGGAAGTGGTCTACAACGTTGTAAGGACTACTGAGAATAAAGAAAGTCATATGCGGAGGAGTTTACCTATGGGAATATATAGGCAGGCCAAGAAAGCAAAAACCAAATCAACGGCCGGTATCTGAAAAAGCACTACCCGTCCCTATGTGAGTATGAGAAATAAAGAAGGAACAACCATTAACCAAGTCGGCTCTAATGACGAATAGAACAATAATAGAAATAAAAGATCAGCCATTATAATATTTTTTAATGAATAACCAAGCCGATCAAATTATAACCTTTTATCCTCACTATGATAATAAAATAGTGGCCGAGCTTGCAAGTTTAGGCTACCTCCAATTGAGAGCATTAATTTTTGCATTTGTAATAAAAAGCTGGCAATCATGCTAGTTGAAATCTGACGTCAGCATTAAATTGCATGATGGTGGAGCACAAACCCCTTGTGATGTCACCTGTCACATGTCAAAACGACTGCCAAATTTAAACGTTAAATGTCCCATTACAGCTCTCGATACAAAAGGACGTAAGGGCATTTTACACTGATTTTCGATGCCCTGACGTAGAATAATCAAAGATCGCCACGTACTGACACTACATGACCTTAATTGGCGTGTAACCTACTCTCGCTCGAGAGTATTGTTCGCTCGCCTCAACTGTAAGGCTGCAATGTAGTAATAAAACTCGGTAAGACCGAGGTCGATCCACAGGGAAATAGTAAAAGCTACCAAATCACTCCAGCAACTCAGTTTTTTAAAAGAAATCAGATTCAATTGAATGTTTACTTAAAACAGGAACTTAATGAAAAATCAGAGATAATAAGTACTAAGGCTTTCAAGGATCCACTTGTAGCAATCCTATGCCAATTCAGTCAATCCAAGTAGAAAGCATAACTAGAATCGAAGTCCTATCTCTCATCTAGTTGGAAAATAAAACATTCACACACATTCCATCACATTCAAGTTGACCTTCCAAGTTCTAGTTCCATTCAATCAATACAAAACTCAAAACTATAGCCTGCGGAGTAACAGCCATGCCTCTAGACTATGGCCTGCTCAAGGATTACTATAATCCGAATTTAGATAAACAAACATGATAATCTCAGAGAATTAAAAGGAATTCATGTCCGGAGCACATAAACTCAGATAAAACATCTCAAACTACCATTATTTGGAACTAAACTATGCAAAAATCCAAACTTGAATGTAAATTACTTGAATTAAACCGAAATCAACATAGAATTAGCTACAAGCTTCACCTCTCAGCCTTAGCTGAGAGGTTCTAGCCGAGCATTGTCATGCTACAACTAAAAACTCTGAAATAATGCATAAAAACAGAAAAACCCGAATAGAAGAGTTGTAGCTGCTCCACGATCGCCTTCACTCTCCAAACTCACGTTCCTTAGCCTCTCTGATACCCTAGGAAGAGCCCCTAGGTGTCCTTTTATAGCAAACAACCTTCCTTGCGTCGAATTTTGCAAAAGACTTCGCATTGCGCAGCAGTTTTCAGAGTCCTAATATAGAAAGGACTTTCCATACGCAGGGCCGACCGGTCGTGACCGGTCGGGCTGATGTTTTACACATTCCAGGGGGTGCTGCCGACCGGTCATGACCGGTCGGACAGACCTACCCAACATCCAGCGTGCATACCCGACCGGTCATGACCGGTCGGGCTTGTTTTTGCCTTGATCCAGTGTGCATGGCCGACCGGTCATGACCGGTCGGCCTGTCTTCTAGTTGCTCCTTTGATGTGGCTGACCGGTTGGACGACCGGTCAGCCTTGCTTTTCTTCCAGTTTTTCTTCTTTTCTTCATTCTCTTTTCTCCCTCTTTCTTCTTCTTTCTCTAATCCATCTTAGGACTTCATGCAATAGCTCCAAATAACTCGTGTTAAGCTCCAATTGGATGAAGTCTGCTCTCATCCCTACAATCACAAAAACCTGTGTTAGGTGGGCCTTTAAACCATATAAATCATGCAAACCATGTACTGTAATGGGCAATGCAATGTATAAATTGGAGGTTCAACACACCCCCCAACCAGCTTTTTGCTAGTCCCGAGCAAAACATGCGTGAAAATAATTTCAAACCTCCAAACCCAACTCTCTTCCAGAGACCATGATTCTACCCACTCCAAGACGTATAAGTATAAAATTTGGAAAAATTAGGTGATAGAAGCTGAACCCTTGGACTCTCAAAACATAGAAGGTGTCTACATAAAATTCCCGCTGATTGATTGATAAATAGAAGAATTCGAACAAATTCAACCTAGTGTGCATAGTGAAAGTTCATCTCATGAGTTCCTGGAATCATCTTCTTCATAGATTAAATAAACCAAGGATTTTAAGGTGCATAGAGCAACAGCAAGCCTATGACAGGTATTTGCCTTACCGTCCTTCCGACGGCTTTCACACTACATCCTATTTCCGGCTTTGGTTACGGTTCGACCATCCCCCTGTTGGTAATAGGTAGCCCTTTTCGGAATTTTCGACCATTTTTTTTTCTTTCCTTCTCGATTTCATCATTTCTTTCCTTTTTCTTTTAAATTAGATAGAATTTTTAGAAATTCATATCTTTCGTTATTTTCCCCTGGACAAAGATGGACAAAATACCCCGGCTTGGCTGCTCAACACCTTTAAATCACAGTCTAGCTAATCCACAAATCACATAAACCTATTACTTATGAAAATCGTGTAATGTGAACTTGGTGTAAAGGTGTTCAAATTTTCTATCAATCATAACAATAGAGGAATTAACATATAAAACCATTATGTTGGAAGAAATTCAAGACGACAACATTGCACACTTCATATCTCCTCCTCTTATACTCATAGCATCTCAAATGTATAGAAACAAGATTTTCTAAAAGATTTTTGAGATGTTAGAAAATTCGAAAAAAATTTATGCATATGAAGCTCGAAATGTTGCAATATTCTAGATGAGGGATCTCATCTCACCCCCCAACCAAATCTTGCATTGTCCTCAATGTAAAAAGATAGTCAATTAGCATGAACATGAGAGCAATGGCAAATAATGAGAGAGTGAGAACAATAGTACCTGAGAGAGCGATCATGGAATTTTCCAACCCAACAACTAAAACCTATTAAAACAAGCAAAACAAAACTAAACCTACCTATGTTATACCTCCATCAGACTAGGAGATCAATCATCCTGATAGACAGGATCATTCAGGGAGATGGACATGTCCTCTGAATCAAATTTCTCAACGAATGGTTTAAGGCGTTGTCCATTAACTTTGAAACAGTCACCATTTGCTGCATTCTCAATCTCAACAGCCCCATGAGGAAAAACTTCTTTGACGATATATGGGTCGGTCCATCGAGATCATAATTTTCCCGAAAAAAGATGAAGTCGGGCATTATACAAGAGCACTTTCTGTCCTTCCTGGAAAGATTTTCTTAAGATGTGCTTGTCATGAAAGGCCTTCATCTTGCTCTTGTAAATTCTCGAATTCTCATATGCATCGTTCCGGATCTCATCAAGCTCATTTAATTGAAGTCTGCGAAGCGAGCTAGCCTTGTCAATGTCAAAATTTAGAGCCCGAATTGCCCAATAGGCTTTGTGTTCTATCTCCACAGGCAAGTGGCAAGCTTTCCCATAGACAAGTCTATAAGGGGACATTCCAATGGGTGTCTTGTAGGCAGTACGGTGAGCCCAAAGTGCATCATCTAATCTTAGGGACCAATCCTTGCGATCTGGTCTCACCGTCTTTTTCAAAATCTGCTTGATTTTCCTATTGGAGATTTCAGCTTGCCCACTTGTTTGTGGGTGGTATGGGGTACTCACTTTGTGCCTAATACCATATTTCTTCATCAGAGTTTCAAAAGGTCTATTGCAAAAGTGAGAACCACCATCACTAATAATGGCTCGAGGCGTCCCAAATCTAGAAAGTATGTTTTCTTTGAGGAACTTGAGAACCGTACGATGATCGTTGGTTCTACATGGGATAGCCTCTATCCATTTAGACACATAGTCTACGGCAAGCAGAATATAGGCATGCCCAAAAGATGAGGGGAATGGTCCCATGAAATCGATGCCCCAACAGTCAAATACTTCAAGATGTTGAATTGGGGTGAGAGGCATCATATTTCGACGAGATAATCCTCCTAGCTTCTGGCAGCGCTCGCACGCTTTGCAAAATTCGTGGGTATCCTTAAATAACGTGGGCCAATAAAAACCACATTGCAGAATTTTTGCAGTTGTTTTCTTGGCTGAAAAATGACCCCCACATGCTTGATCATGACAAAAGGAGATGACTGAATTGTGTTCATCATCGAGGACGCATCTCCTTATAATTTGGTCTGGGCAATATTTAAACAATAGAGGTTCATCCCAGAAAAATCTGTGCACTTCCCTTAGAAATTTACGTTTGTCTTGCGCATTCCAATGAGTCGGCATCGCACCTGTGGAAAGATAATTGGCTATATCAGCGTACCATGGTGGATGCATAGCAACAAAGAGTTGCTCATCAGGGAATGAGTCCTCAATAGGTGACTCGTCAATGGAATTTGGTAGGACTAGGCGGGATAGATGATCCGCCACCATATTTTCTACCCCCTTCTTATCTTTGATCTCCAAGTCGAATTCTTGAAGGAGTAGGATCCATCTTAACAAACGGGGCTTAGCATCCTTCTTAGAAAGAAGGTATTTCAGCGCCGCATGATCCGTATAACCAATAACTTTGGATCCTATTAAGTATGGCCTGAATTTGTCCAAGGCAAAAATGACAACTAGGAGCTCTTTCTCCGTAGTCGAATAATTAACTTGGGCAGGATTCAAGGTCCTACTTGCGTAGTAAATGACATGGGGCTTTTTATCTTTCTTTTGTCCTAACACCGCCCCAATAGCAAAATCGCTCGCATCGCACATCAACTCAAAAGGCATGGACCAATCTGGTGGTTGCATGATAGGAGCGGTTGTCAACATGTCTTTTAGCTTTGAAAAAGCTAATTGACATTCGGCATTCCACTCAAATTGGTTCTCCTTCTGTAGAAGGTTGCATAAAGGCCTTGAGATGTGACTAAAGTCCTTTATAAACCTTCGATAGAAATCGGCGTGTCCAAGGAAGGACCGCACATCGCGTATGCTTTTGGGTGGTAGTAGATTGGAAATTATGTCAATTTTCGCCCGGTCTACCTCTATTCCATTGGACGAGATGATATGTCCAAGGACTATTCCTCTTTGTACCATGAAATGGCACTTTTCCCAGTTTAATACAAGTTGCTTTTCCTCACACCTCATCAAGACCAACTTCAAGTGCTCGAGACACTCATCAAATGTACAACAAAAAACAGAAAAGTCATCCATGAACACCTCAAGAAACTCACCCACCATGTCTGAGAAAATACTCAACATGCATCGTTGGAATGTGGCGGGTGCATTGCATAACCCGAATGGCATCCTTCGGTAAGCGAAGGTACCAAACGGGCATGTAAACGTGGTTTTCTCTTGGTCTTCCGGAGCTATCTCAATTTGGTTGTATCCGGAATAGCCATCTAGGAAGCAATAATAGGAATGACCTGCCAACCTTTCCAAAATTTGATCCATAAATGGGAGAGGGAAGTGGTCTTTCCTAGTAACTGTGTTGAGCTTCCTATAATCAATGCACATACGCCAACCGGTGGTCACCCTAGTCGGTATAAGCTCGTTATTAGCGTTTTCAATGATGGTAATACCGGATTTCTTGGGGACAACTTGGGTAGGACTCACCCATTGGCTATCTGAGATGGGGTAGATGATACCCACATCCAATAGCTTTAACACCTCGGCTTTGACAACCTCCATCATGTTTGGATTTAGCCGTCTTTGAGGTTGTCTAGTTGTCTTTGCATTTTCTTCAAGGTGTATTCAGTGAGTGCAAGCCGAAGGATCTATCCCTTTGAGATCCGCTATTGTCCAACCTATGGCTTCCCTATGTTCTTTGAGTAACTCAATCAACTTAAGCTCTTGGTCTTTCTCTAGGTGGGAGGCAATGACAACTGGGAACGTTTCCTCTTGACCCAAATATACGTATTTAAGCTCGGATGGTAATGGTTTAAGGTCAAGCTTCGGTGGTTTGATGTTAGACGGTAGAGGCCTTGATGTGGTTGGTGGCAATTTTTCAAAATGGGGCCTCCACCGGCTAGTATCAACTACCGGTCTTTCTATATTTAATGCATGCACAATCTCACTAATGATGGGATCTTCAGAATCCATGAAATGTGCTAAGCATGTCTCCAAGCTTTCTAGTGGTTCGAGTTGGAGGAGTTCTTCTTCTTCAAAAGTTTCGAGCATGTTCACATCGAAGAACTCATCATCATCGACATCCCTATGTCTTTTGCCCAAGTGAAACACATTCACCTCTAGTGTCATGTTTCCAAAAGATAGTTGCATCACCCCATTCCGGCAATTGATGATTGCGTTTGATGTGGCAAGGAATGGGCGGCCTAGGATTACCGGTATTTGGGTGCTAGCATCCAAAACCGATTGTGTGTCCAAGACTATAAAATCTACCGGGTAGTAGAATTTGTCAACTTGGACTAGAACATCCTCAACTATCCCCCTCGGTACACGGATAGATCTATCAGCGAGTTGTAACGTGGTTTTGGTGGGTTTTAATTCACCAAGACCCAATTGCTCATATACCGAGTATGGGATCAAGTTCACACTTGCCCCCAAGTCTAACAAGGCACGTTCAATCCGGTAGTCTCCAATGATACATGAGACGGTGGGACTACCGGGATCTTTGAATTTTGGGGGGGTCTTTTGAGTGAGGATAGCACTCACTTGCTCAGTTAAGAAGGCCTTTTGCTGCACATTATATTTGCGTTTTGTTGTGCATAGGTCTTTTAGAAACTTGACATAAGAGGGGATTTGTTTGATGGCGTCGAGCAAAGGGATATTTATCTTGACTTGTCTGAAAATCTCTAGAATATCTTGAGAGTTTGGGAGAGATTTTGGGGCAACCAATCTCGAAGGGAATGGTGCTACGGGCTTGTAAATGCGTTCCGGTTGTTGTGGAGCTAAGTTAGATCCATTTTCATCCTCAGAATTTACCGGATCATTAGGCTCATTGTCCTTCACCGGAATAGTCTTGTCAATTTGTTTACCACTTCTAAGGGTGGTAATGGATTTAGCTTGCTCCATGTTTTGGTTGGAAGGATTAGGGATGCTCACTTCATGTACTTGCTTTGGATTGGGCTGAGGTTGGGCCGGAAAGGTCCCTTCCCTAGCATTCAAACGTCCCTTAATCTCATCAACCGAGACTTTCAGCTCTTGGAACATTTGCTGATTCGATTCATTTATTTGCGCTTGCCCTTGCATAAACGCTCTCAAGGTATCCTCCAATGAGAATTGAGGTGGGGCCATATTTTGCATGGGTGGCCCTCTTTGGGAGTTGGTAGGATTACCCGTAGGAGCATTCTTCCAACTGAAATTTGGGTGGTTCTTCCAACTCTCATTGTACGTATTACCTACCGGTCCATTGAAGGGCCGTTGATAACCATATGTGGCATTAGCTGTCTCTTGTAGCACTTCCTTAAATGCAGGAATTGTGGGACAATCTTGCGTAGCGTGTAAGTCGGTGAGGCAAATCCCACATGTGGTTTCAACAGCTTCCTTGGACTTGGGAACTCCACTTTTGCTAAGTTCCATGGCCTCAACCTTCCTTGTAAGGTTGGCTATCCTTGCATTCACATCATCTTCCTCTTTAAGGACATATATCCCTCCTTTCTCTTGAGTGGGCTTGGGGTTCTTGGGTTTATCCGAGGTATCCCAAGATTGGGCGTTTTCAGCCAACATGTCCAAGTAACTCCAAGCATCATCTGGATTTTTACTCATAAATTCGCCATTGCACATCATTTCCACAAATTGGCGCATACTGGAACTTAATCCATCATTGAAAAAATTTATAACTCGCCAACTCTCGTAGCCATGATGTGGGCAAGCAAGCAGGAGTTCCTTAAATCTTTCCCAACACTGAAAGAATGATTCACCCTCTTTAGCTGAGAAATTCATTATGGCCCTTCGAAGAGTGTTTGTTTTATGAGCCGGGAAGAACTTTTTCAAGAATTCCCGGTTCATCTCAACCCATGACCCAATCGAATGTGGTCTAAGAGAGTGAAGCCAATCTTTGGCTCTTTCTTTCAAAGTGAAGGGAAAAAGTTTAAGTCTGATTGTATCCCCAGAAACATTGGGATAATGCAAGGTGGCCAACACTTCTTCGAATTCTTGCAAGTGTAAGTATGGGCGGTCAAAGTCTAGCCCATGGAATTTAGGTAAAAGTTGGATTATTCCCGGTTTTATGTCAAGGGTCCCACTGTTAGCTGGTAGAACTATGCAAGAAGGTGTAATTGTACGAGCAGGTTGTAGGTAATCCCGTAGTGATCTCATTGGAGGAACATTATGTACCTCATTCTCTCCTACTCCTTCCTGATTTGCATTTGTAGTTGGAGTAGGGGGGAGGATTCCTTAAAGGTGTTTGATCCATACTCCCCAAACTTTAACAATGCTCTTGATAATTCCGGACTCGTCTATGGACTGACAATGGTCCAACTAAACCACCTTCAGATTGGAGACGATTTGAGTGATTACGTTCCCAACGGGATATAAACCACTCAACCAGAAATTGAAACTAATCCTATCCTAAAAATCTGAAATCTGAGAGTAATCTAAAAAAATAAAAAGACTAAGTTAGAAAAATATCACCTGATGCGCTTGAACTAAAGAAGAATTCCTACAAAACAGAAAGAATTAGTTAGTTCTAAGAAAATCAGGAAGCCTATCTATTTCTACTTCTACAGCCACTGAATTATTTGAAAACCGTTAACTAATTTCCCCGGCAGCGGCGCCAAAAACTTGTTCGCTCGCCTCAAGTGTAAGGCTGCGATGTAGTAATAAAACTCGGTAAGACCGAGGTCGATCCACAGGGAAATAGTAAAAGCTACCAAATCACTCCAGCAACTCAGTTTTTTAAAAGAAATCAGATTCAATTGAATGTTTACTTAAAACAGGAACTTAATGGAAAATCAGAGATAATAAGTACTAAGGCTTTCAAGGATCCACTTGTAGCAATCCTATGCCAATTCAGTCAATCCAAGTAGAAAACATAACTAGAATCGAAGTCCTATCTCTCATCTAGTTGGAAAATAAAACATTCACACACATTCCATCACATTCAAGTTGACCTTCCAAGTTCTAGTTCCATTCAATCAATACAAAACTCAAAACTATAGCCTGCGGAGTAACAGCCATGCCTCTGGACTATGGCCTGCTCAAGGATTACTATAATCCGAATTTAGATAAACAAACATGATAATCTCAGAGAATTAAAAGGAATTCATGTTCGGAGCACATAAACTCAGATAAAACATCTCAAACTACCATTATTTGGAACTAAACTATGCAAAAATCCAAACTTGAATGTAAATTACTTGAATTAAACTGAAATCAACATAGAATTAGCTACAAGCTTCACCTCTCAGCCTTAGCTGAGAGGTTCTAGCCGAGCATTGTCATGCTACAACTAAAAACTCTGAAATAATGCATAAAAACAGAAAAACCCGAATAGAAGAGTTGCAGCCGCTTCACGATCGCCTTCACTCTCCAAACTCACGTTCCTTAGCCTCTCTGATACCCTAGGAAGAGCCCCTAGGTGTCCTTTTATAGCAAACAACCTTCCTTGCGTTGAATTTTGCGAAAGACTTCGCATTGCGCAGCAGTTTTCGGAGTCCTAATATAGAAAGGACTTTCCATACGCAGGGCCGACCGGTCGTGACCGGTCGGGCTGATGTTTTACACATTCCAGGGGGTGCTGCCGACCGGTCATGACCGGTCGGACAGACCTACCCAACATCCAGCGTGCATACCCGACCGGTCATGACCGGTCGGGCTTGTTTTTGCCTTGATCCAGTGTGCATGGTCGACCGGTCATGACCGGTCGGCCTGCCTTCTCTTTGATCAGCCTTCATGGCTGACCGGTCATGACTGGTCGGCCTGTCTTCTAATTGCTCCTTTGATGTGGCTGACCGGTTGGACGACCGGTCAGCCTTGCTTTTCTTCCAGTTTTTCTTCTTTTCTTCATTCTCTTTTCTCCCTCTTTCTTCTTCTTTCTCTGATCCATCTTAGGACTTCATGCAATAGCTCCAAATAACTCGTGTTAAGCTCCAATTGGATGAAGTCTGCTCTCATCCCTACAATCACAAAAACCTGTGTTAGGTGGGCCTTTAAACCATAAAAATCATGCAAACCATGTAGTGTAATGGGCAATGCAATGTATAAATTGGAGGTTCAACAAGTATCTTCGATTAATCTTCCTTCGGCAATACGCATTTGTTGAACCTCCAATTTATACGTAATATAACCCATTACATCACATTATATGCATGGTTTGCATGTTTATAAGGCCCATTTAATACGTGTTTTGTGATTGTAGGAATGAGAGCGAACTTCACCCAATTGGAGACAAAAAAGAATGTATTTAGGACCCCTTGAATGAAGGCCCAAGGTGGACCAAAGAAGGAAGAAGAAAGAGGGAGAAAAAGAAGAAAGAAAAGAAGAAAAAGATCAAGGGCCAACCAGTCCTGACCGGTCGGCCGACCTGCCGGCTAGCTTGGACCAGTTGGTCCGACCGTTCCTGACCGGTCTGCCAACAGGTCGGGCCCTCCATTTCACTCATTGGACTAAGACCAGTCTGGTCCGACCGGTCGACCAGCAGGTCGGGCATCACTCTGTGCACGTTGGACTTGCAACAAACCTAGTCCGACCCATCAAGACTGGTCGGCCAGCCCAGTCCGATCGGCCGTGACCGGACGACCATGCATTAAAACAGGTAGTTTCTAATTCGAGATCTGATTTTCTCTGCGTAAGTGGGTATCCCTACGCAAATTCTGAAAGATTTCGACGTAACAGAGCCTCCCCACTATAAAAGGACACCTAGGGGCTCTTCCTAGGGCATCATAGAAGCTAAAGAACTTCATGGGAGAGGAAGAAAGCCGTCATGGAGCTTTTACAACCCTCCAAACTCCAGGTTTTTATGTTTTCTAGTTTTCTTTTATGAGTTCTAGTTATAGTATGACAATGCTCAACTAGAATCTCTCAGCTAAGGCTGAGAGGTGAAGCTTGTAGCCAATTTCATGTTTGATTCAATTTAACTCAGGTAGCTTTACTTCAAGTTCGAATTTTCGCCGAGAGAATTATGCTAAAACAGTAACTTAAAAAAAATAGTAATTAAAGGTATTGAGGCTTTCAGCATTCGGTTATAAATGGAGAGGCACAAACCCTTAAAACCACCTTTTGGAGAACAAATCAGTAAATGGCACGTGACCACATTTATTGTGCCCATTAATAAGGCAACTTATCTAGCACGTCTATAAGAGATCCGTAGAGAAAACAGATCTAGTCATGAATGTGACTATGATCTTCTCCATAGGGCCATCTCTCACAGCCCTTCCAAAATGTAAGATCTTCCCAAAGACGTTCAAAATGGCTGTAGCATTTGAGAAAATTTTGAAGATTGGTAGATAAGACTAATGTCCAAGTAAACCCAACCATGGTTCGAACTTAGATAAGGAGAAATAAACACATCGCCCTTGTTGGAGCTAGAACCATGTTCCCATAAAAATAAAGAGCCCGAAGGGGGCCAAAAGAAAGATATGATCTGCCAACGTCGGGTAGATCCAGGACACTTTATAAAGACAACGAAAGACAATGAGAAATCACCCGGATGCCGCCACTTGATGACAAGCCATGGGCTACAAACTGCCAATAGCATGGTGTTTAGACATGTCCCTTGTCGGTAAAAGACGATACTTGATAGAAAAGTAAAAAAATAAAAATTGTCCGCTACATCGCCGAAGACTCCACCTTACAAAACGCGCCGACCTTTTGGCGCGGCTTGGGTGGATCCTCGGATCCACCAAGGTGGGTGGGACCCTGACTGAGGGACTCACACTGATGTATGTTCCTTAAATCCACACCGTCCAACCATTTTGACCACTTATTTTGCGTATGATCCAAATATTAAGCATACCAAAATCATAGGTGAACCACACCGCAGGAAACATTTGTGATTAAATCCCTGCCATTAAAATTTTCATGGAGTCCACCAGAATGCTTATTTTCCATCCAACATGATGATAGTCACAATGACCTAGATGAAGGAACCACACAAATATCATATTGATCTAATGCTTTCGTCGCCACAGGAAGTTTTTAACGGTCAATTACTACTTTTTCCTATTTTATGTCCCATCTGACATTTAGATCTCTTTCAATTTTTGGATGGTGCACTAAAATGAGTGTTACATACAGATGGACAGTGTGGATATAGTCACATGCATCACAGTGGGCCTCACAGTCAGGGGTCTCACACACCTCGGTGGATACCTGGTCGCGGCGCCTCGATTTTCTCTCTCCCCAATCGATTGAATGGTGAGTGCGGATCGTAAGCACAAGAAATTCCAGTGCGGTCGCTTCTCGTTCGGCCACGTATTTGTCTCTTCAGGTACATTGCGTGATACATAGCACATCTTTTAACGTATAGAACTTCACCGCCCTTCACCATAACCTTTGTATTACATCCACACCGTCTATCAATTTTTCCAAATAGATTTAGAGCACGATTCCAAAAATAAGGTACATCCAAATCTCAAGTGGACCACACCAAAAGAAAGTAGTCAGGATTACACAAACTTTGGTTGAAACCTTCCTCGGGTCAAGCGTGAGGCTTCATCTAACATCTAACCAGTTCATAAGTCCACCCATACCTGGATGAAGGTACAACACAAATATCTGCTTGATCAGAGCCGTCTGGGCCTAAGAAATTTTCAACAGTAGCATCAATTCCACTGTTTCCTATGGTGTGTTCCAGTTGAGCTTTGAATCTAACTTGTTTTTAGGTTTATATCCTGGGAAGATCTGGACGGTGTGGATCTAATGAAATAAGTCATTATGGACCGGGTAAATTTCCCACCTAAAGAAATTCCGCTTTACCAGAACAGTTGAAAGGTGGAACTTATGTGGGGTCCATCATGATGTATGTATTAGATCCACACAGTCCAATCATTTTGATTCATACCTTTTAGTCACGAGGCTGAAAATAAATCAGATCCAAGGCTCAAGTGGGCCACATGACGGGAAAGAGTGGGAAATGAACACCTACCATTGAAAACTTCTTGTTGCAATAGACAGCAATGATCAAGCTGATGTTTGTGGTTTCCCTGAATCAAGGTCTAAGTGACCTTATGAAAGGGTTAGATGGCAAATAAATCTCAAAGTGGACCGTAGGAAGGTTTCAACGTTTCGTTCAATCCCATGCTTTCTATTGTGTGGTCCACTTGAGCTTTTGATGTGCTTCATTTTTTATCTTACGCTTTAGAATAATCTGAAAAAATTGATGGACGGTTTTGATATAACAGATAAATTAGGATGAGGCCCAGGGAAATTCCACACTGTAAAAGTGGGTTGTGCAGCACGCAATCCATACATGAGAGAGAAAATCGGCTGGTTTTTTTAGCTGACGTCATTGGCTATGACGTGTACCAATGATAATAGTCGGCACTGAATTTTTCTGTGTTTTCAACACAGAGGATCCTCACTCTTGAATGGAATGATCACAGGGTGGGTGGATATAGTCACATGCACGGTTCAAATGTACCACACCACAAAAATTATTGAGGATTGAACGGCTGAGTTTGATGAAGGGAAAACAAAAATATCAACACCATCAGAGCCTTCTGGTGCCCCAAAAGTTTTCAACGGCAGCATCCAATTCCCGTTGTTTCCTATAGTGTGTGATCTCACTCATGTCTGGTCTCATGTCCTAAACTGATATGAAAAAATGGATGGATGGTGTGGATCTGACGCATACATTATGAAGGGCCCACAAAAGTTTCACATGTCGCCACTTCGTTTGCTCCCCTCTACCTTGAACGTGCTGCACCACACGACACAGCAAGCAACTGAATTTCTTTACGTCTAAAATTTACTTGGGCCTCACTATGACCTATTTCTTAGGTCCACACCTTCCATCCATTTTTGATGAGCTCATTCTAGGACATGAGCCCAAAAACAAGGCAAACATATACCTCAAGTGCACCACACCACAAGAAACAGATTGAATAAGTTAGATGGCAAATAAACCTTGGCGCCAACGGTAGTTCATTCAATCCCACCGCTTTCATCAGTGTGATTCAACTGAGCTTTGAATGTGCCTCATGTTTGGTTTATGCTCTAGAATTGGACGGGGTGGATCTAACATATAAATCATGGTGGACCAGAGAGGTTCCACGCTTTAAAATGATTTTATCCACACCGTCCATCCATTTCGAGGTTGCATTTTAAGGAAAAAGATCTAACTTTAGGCAGATCGAAGGCCCAAGTGGACCATACCACAGGAAGCAGCGGTTATAATGATGCTCACCGTTGAAACTTTCTTAGGGCCCACCGTAATATTTGCCCTCCAACCTATTCATAAAGTTACGTAGACCTTGGAAAAACAAATATCAGCTCTATCCAAAACTTCGGCTCCCAATCAGTTTTCAACGGTAGGAGTTTAAGCTCCCTTCGATCTGCCTCAGTTTTGGGCCTGAATCCTGAAATGATACCGAAAAATGGATGAACAGTGCGGATAAGACCCATACATCAAGGTGGCCACCCACAGCTCGTGCCCGTTCCAAGGTGGAGACGGACGGGGTAGGACGCAATCCGCGTTCCACATTGGCAATGTCGTGAACCAATAAGAAGCGACGGCGCCTTCAACACAGGCGGATCCGCACTGTGAGAGAGAGAGAGGGAGAAGGAGATGCAAACATTTGGAAACATATCACAAAAGCATGAAATCTCAGGACAATTATTCAGAGGCGACGAACTTCCGCAGCTTACATTCCAAATAAACTTACAAACTGTAAGATTTCTTTAAAATAATACTAGGATAGCCACCATATGGGAAGCCATTCGCATCACCTCTTATTTCTACCCATATCTAGACTAGCACCGGTGACTTAGTTGGGATGGCCATATGGTGGAGGCTTCTTGTAGGGTGGCTTATTGTAGGGGCTCGGCGGTGTCTTCTTGGGAGGTGGCTTTACAAATGGAGGCTTCTTGTAGACTGGGGTGGGAGGTGGCTTTGGCTTATATACCAGAGGGGGCTTGTATGTTGGGGTCGGCGGTGGCTTTGGCTTATATACTGAAGGGGGCTTGTAAACTGGAGTTGGTGGTGGCTTTGGCTTATATACTGGAGGGGGCTTGTAAACTGGAGTTGGTGGTGGCTTTGGCTTATATACTGGGGGTGGTTTTTTGAAAGGTGGGAGCTTGTAGACGGGTGTTGGTGGTGGCTTCTTCTTCTCAGGTGGCTTATAGTCATAGCCAGCCTGAGAAGGAGTGGTGAGAGCCACCACTCCAACAAGCAATAACAACAAGTGTGGGAGGAGGGACATTTCGGGCTTGTTTGAGTACAGAAAACTTGAGAAGAGCTTCCTCTTATAAGAGATTGGAGCCAATTGTAGATAGACACGTATGCGTGTTAGATGCCGTTGCAGTCGGTCATACGTTGGCAGGGATCCATGCGTCCACGGTACATGTGGTAGGGAAATTGGACGCAGATTTGGTGTTGTTGCGAACACCACCCTCAGCGGCGGTGTGTTGATCTGTTGGGCGCTGTGGAGCCCCTCATAATATATGCGTTTTATATCCAACCTGCACATCCCATTTTTCCCGCTTAGTTTAGTACATAATCAAAGAATGAAGCAAATCTGAAACTTAAGTAGACTACGTCAAAGGAAACAGTTGGGATAACGGGACCAACCGTTGAAGCCTTTCCACGGCCTACTGTGTCGCAAAGGTCACTTTTTTTTTTTTTGAAACATAATTTTATTCACTTGAGAGGATAGATTACTTACACTTCGTACAGACCCAACACCCAAAAAACTATCTATCATTCAAACCTAACGCAAAAATCATGGCCCTGGGCATTAGGAGGCTCCTCCTTTGCCTAGCTTGAGATACCCCAACCCTACTCAATGGAAAAAGTTCCTCTTAACTCCATAGGTCCCTTTGAGTATGACTAGTAGACTTGCTTCCCTTGGTGGTGTAAGCACCCTACCTTGGGCTGATAAGCTAGTTGAAAGTTGGTCCGATCTCATTCGATTTGATGGCTAATCCTAAGTCCAAATTCTAGTCCTAAACCTTAGTCCAAACTCTATCCAAGCCAAGATCCCGAACTCAACCCAACTCAATTCAGTCGACCCAATCAATCAAGTCTTGAAACATAAAGTCCAAAAATCCCAAAATCCTAGGTCAAATCACCTGATCAGTTACACCCAACCTAGCATCCCAGTCAACTCACCTAGTTAAGCCCAAGTTCAGAAAACAGGCCTGAACCAAGCCCCAATCAAACCCTAGATCGGATTTTCGGGGGAAATAAAAGGCACCCAAACCTCAAACGTGGCACGCCACATGCTTGAGGGAGAGGGAGGTACCTGCCAAAGTAGGGGCCTCCTCTAAGGGCTGGCGGTACTTGTGTCCCACCAACCATGTGGCGGCCTCCCTTTCCAAGTCGTTTCCTCCCTGAATCGTGTGAGAAGCTCATTTACACCTCTTAAGTATGCGAAAAATGTAAAATTACTCCGATATACCACTCTTAAACCCAAATTACCATTTTGCCAACCAATCCAACAATCCATCTCTCGCCACATGGTTACCTTCAATCTCAGCCATCCAAGCCTATTCTACCACTAAACTTGCATATAGTTACAGAAAAATCGTGGTTGGAGGCTATAAATAGCTCCCTCCTCTTCACATTTCAAGCATCCACTACAACCAACAAATCCCCAATATCCACAAATCCCATCCCTTCCCTACAAAACCTCATCCAAAACCCTTATTATCTTAGCCTAGCCCTGGAGCCTAGCATTAGCCATCTAACTTAGCCATCCCTCCACCAGAGAGAGAGAGAGAGAGAGAGAGAGAGAGAGAGGAAGTGAGCCTAGCCCTAGCCTGGTTGCTCTAGCTATAGCCCTATCCTCTTAAGCCATCCAGTCTCAAATCCAAGCCACTTGATCTAATCCTTGCGACAATTCCATCAACCCAGCTTCAACCAGCTTTGCCCAACCCTGCATTAGCATTGTGCAACATATAATCTCTTCTCAACTCCACTGCTTATTTTATTTATACATATTACATCTCATCTTGAAAAAACGTCGGTTAGGGTGTATGATCTGTGTTTCGCTGATTTTATTAGACCTTGCCCATCAGAAACTCAGATCGGTGTGCATTACATTTTACGCATCACCTTGACACTCTATTGGTACGAACGTATGCTCTGAGGCTTGCCACATGGTTAGAGCTTGCCCACCAGAAATTCGTGACTGAGTAACACTAAGCACTACATATATTCTACGCATCACTTCAATACCAATCAATACGAACTATGCTCTGAGGCTTGCCACTAGGTTGGAGCTTGCCCATAAAAAATTCATGCTAAATCACAATGATCGTAGTATCGCATAACATCATATATCATTAGTGCAAGAACAATAATCAATCAACGAAATTTGTTTAATCATGTTAAGTAGAGATCATACGTGTTAAAACTAGAAAAATCATGCTCGTCAGCAGTTTTTCCTGTGTTTCATTATTCTAGGGTTCTGAGTATAGAGACATTCATAGACAATCACAAGCAATCACAAAGCATACACAAGAAAGCACCACGAGGTGAATTTTATTCCAGAGATTCCGAGATCTTTTACATTCCAGGCCGTGAACCGGTCACGAACCCTTAATTACATCAATAGATGATCACCCTAGATTAAAAAGCAAAAGTAAATGCATGCATGTATTATAAATGAATTAAATAAAGCATTAAAAGAGCATAAATATAAATAAAGCACAACATAGACAACACAGAGATTTTTACGTGGAAACCCTTACGGGAGAAAACCACGACACAAAGCGAAGTGATTTTACTATGAATTGCAGTTATACAATAGATGAAATATTAAAGGGATGAAGCCCGGATAGGTCGAGCAAATAGTTTAAATCGTCAGGGATTATAGTCTTGAATTCATGGTCGTAGAGACCAAGTTTAGGATTTCTTATGGACCAAGCCAATGCTAAGACCAGTTAGATGTTGATCCCATGCTCTTTCGGGTGTTCCTAGTTGCTACAACTAGGATTTTAATCGAGTCATGTATCTCAGTGTCATCGGGCATCTCTGTAGGAGGAAATGACTTTCAGGAATACACTCCACAGTTTCCATTTAGTGCGACCAGTACCAGTGACCGTCTCAGTTTGGGACGGGTGACTTGCTGGAGGACACCTCATGGTTTCCTAATGCAACTAGGGCCAGTGACCGTCTCGTGTTTGGACGGGTGACTTGCTGGAAGGCACTCCATGGTTTCTTAGTGCAACCAGGGCCAGTGACTGTCTCATGTTTGGATGGGTGACTTGCTAGAAGGCACTCTATGGTTTCTTAGTACAACCAGGGCCAGTGACCGTCTCGTGTTTGGACGGGTGACTTGCTGGAAGGCACTCCATGATTTCTTAGTGTAACCAGGGCCAGTGACCATCTTGTGTTTGGACGGGTGACTTGGTGGAAGGCACTCCATGGTTTCTTAGTGCAACCAGGGCCAGTGACCATCTCGTATTTGGACGGGTGACTTGCTGGAAGGCACTCCATGGTTTCTTAGTCCAACCAGTGCCAGTGACCGTCTCGGGTTGGACGGGTGACTTACTGGAGAGCACTCATTACCTTAGCCACTCAACTGACGGATCCCGCTTTGGACAGGACGCACATTAACTGGTCTTAACGATGAAGTATTTTAGACGTTTTAAAACTCTTTGATTACGATTTTCGATGAAAACCATAGTCCCCTTTGCTTTATGCATGCTTGAGAGAGGATCGCATTTATGCTAGATGTTCAGTGTATCAGAAAAATTAAGCATTTGATTTGATTGATATGCTTCGTGTATATCTTTGTGTCATAATATTTTTGCCTTCGCGTCTTTGAGATCGCAATTGATTTCATTTGGCATTAGTTGGTTATCGGGCCATCAGGGCACTTCTCAAGCCTGAAAATGACTAAGTAGTAGACCTATTTGCGGTCTGATTAGGGCATTTGATAGATACCGTCGATGATCGTCTTTGAATAGGGACGGGTCATGTCTATGGAGGTCTCAATGAGATTCCATTTCGATTTGCTTAGTGCCAGTCGATTTTCGAGCCGGTAGAGCACTTTCCAAGGCTGAAAATGAATAAGTAGTGGGCCTACTGACCGCTTAATTAGGGTTCTCAGAGATCCTAGGATCAGGTAATCTCATTGCAATGCGTGATTATGGTGTAACAAATTATGGCGGAGAGAAGTCTCCCTCTCGGGGTTGGTCAAATTCCTCCCGATTCTTCTCAATTTCAGTCATTTTCGGCTTTTTCGGAGGGGTTTTCGAGGTTCACAAAATTAGCTAAGTGTTGGCCTTTTTGACCAAATTGCTGATTTTACCCACTTAACACTGACCGTTGGTTAATCCGATCTGGAGGATGGATAGAGGGCATTGATGTGTGTCCAGGAGGATCGGTTTGATTGAAAGGCGATCTAGATCGAAGGCGGACCACACCGTGGAAGGCCCCACCTCCCCATCAACGTCCAGGTGCATGGTGGAGGTTGTGGGCGCATGTTGAAGCTGGTGGGCGCATGTGCTCTCGAAGTGGGCGCATGTGCCCATCCTCCCATGCGCATGTGGTTTGAATTCGAAGGGAAGAGAGAGAAAAAGTCCCCCAAGCGCATGTGCCATTGCACATGTGCTCAACCCCTAGCTGATGGGCGCATGTGCCTATGGGACTTGTGGATTTTTGATTTTTTCTCCCAAAACACAAAAGAGTGGGCGCATGTCACCATGGAACTTGGGGGATTTTGCTCCAGTCGGAGAAATCCCATTTCCGATGAAGGCTCCGGCAAGGAAAACCCTTTCCGGTGAGGGTTTCTAGTGAGGATTCTAACGAGGATTACCTCTGTAAGAGCTCTGGATTGGTGATGTCGTCCCTCTCTCAGCGAATGGAGGGGTATTTATAGTATGTTAATTGGGTCCCCGGTCCACCAAAAATCAAATTTAACCGAGCGCATGTGATTGTGAAGAGGAGTCATGCGTATGTCTAAGGGAGGTGGGTGCATGTGCTTATGGTGGGCGCATGTGCCCTTGGTATGGGCGCATGTGGCCACTATGGTGGGCGCATGTTGCCCCACTTCTTATATTTTCATGATTTTTTTTTATATTTTTATTTTATTTTTAAAATTTTAAAAATATTGAAAAGGGAGAGAGAGGGCTCTTATGCGCATGTGGTGAAAGAGTAGGTGCATGTCTCCTCATGGCATTTGCATGTGGAGAGAGAGTGGCGTATGCACATTCCATCACTTGGAATATTTCAGCTTTTAGGCTCCAATGGGCTACTTCCAGAGGGGGGCTACCTTTCCGGAGACCAAGGTCATTGACCCCAATCCTCTTTTAGGCCATGATCGACCTCCTGAATGAACGGGGTGGGGTACCGATGGTCATCTGCTGTGAAGTATGGTAGTTCCTTCCCAATTTGGACCCTCCCAATCGGCTCCAAACAGGGGTAAAATGCACTTCGGTGCGCGCAGGTAAAAGTGTACATCATATGGTATTCGAATTCTGAACTTAGTGTTTCTGGATATTTCAAATCATTTGGCGGCCATCCGCATGTCCAGTTCCTTTCAGAAATGGTATTTATAGGCTTCCGGGGCCCTACGGTCGGATACGATCAGGTAAAACACATTTGGAAGCGCGCGGGTAACAATACGCATTTCCTGACTTTGAAACTTGCAGGTTAAGGGTTTTGGGTCATTCCAGATCATTTGAAAGCCATCCGCAAGTCCTATTTTGCTCCAAAATGACATTTATAGGTTTTGGTCATGATCGCGCATGTTAGGGTTGCACTGGCATTTTTTGAGCATTTCGGATCTCAAAATCTATCCGAATCATCGTAGATGAACTACTGGATACTGTTTTATAATGGGTGCGAATTTGAGCCGCAAAAAGTGCCCCCCCCCCCCCCCCCCCGGGTGTGCTGCGATGGATGCTTACGTCAGACCAGTGCGGTGCACCTGTCCCCAGGCTCAAGTATATATAAATGACTCACTCAAGGATAAATAAAGGACTCACTGGCCAGGAGCATGTGGTTCAGGCACTAGGCACATGTGCCTTTTGGCATGGCATATTGTTGAGCTCTTAATTGTGCATATTCTAACCCCAATTCATCACTCATTGTGAGAGGTTTGCATGGTTTATAGACTAATCTAACGCATGTTTTGTAATTGCAGGTTTGAGAGTGGACTCCGCCTAATTGAAGATGAAGAGAGCTTGTTTAGAACCTTGGATGAAGACCCAAGGTGGGACGAAGGAAGAAAGAAGCAAGGAAAGAAAGAAAGAAGCAAGGAGAGAAAAGGAAGAAAAAGAAGAAAGAAGACTGACCGACCGGTCTTGACCGGTCGGCTAAGAGAGCCAGACCGGTCTTGACCAGTCAGCTATGCACATTGGAGTGCTGCTGAACAAGCCCGACTGGTCTTGACCGGTGGGCCATGCCTACTGGACCACTGCTGAAGAGGCCAGACCGGTCGTGACCGGTCGGCCAGCCTAGTCTGACCGGTCTGGACCGGTCGGCCACGTGAAGAAGCAGGAATTGCTATTCCTGGCGCCGATTTTCTCTGCGCACTACGTAACTGTTACACAAACTCTCGATCTTTCTGAAGTTGCGGAGCCTCCCCACTATAAAAGGACACCTAGGGATCATTCCTAGGGTATCGAAGGAGGGTTTAAGCGAGGTTGGAGGCGAAGGAAGTAGATTTCGGAGTTCCACAACTCCTTCTAGTTTGTTCTATTGTTTTATGCTTTTCTTAGTTTGTTTCATGTTTCCTTGGATCATGAGCAGCTAAACCTCTTAGCTAGGGCTAAGAGATGAAGCTTGTAGTGGATCCAAGATGTTTCAATTCGTAGTTAGTTGGTTTTAAGTGTGGAATTCATGATTATGAACTATGGTTTGAAGTTTATACAAGTTTTTAAGTAGTTTTTCTTAGTCTTATGATGACTCATGGATGTTTGGGAGAATTACTTAACTTCTTAATTGGTTTGTATCAGTCTAGACCTGTATGATCCGAGGAATCAGAGTGCGCTCTAGTACTATGATCTTCATGAAGGGACTTCCTACCAAAATTCTATTTTTCTAATTTTCTGAAGATTGTGCATGTGATTTGAATCAAGTTCAAATCATGATCTAGCCTTGTCTTGTGACAGGACTTGAGGATGGTTATGATTGTGAACTGGACCTTTTGAAAAGGGGAATGACCTATGCAATTGAGCATGCTTAGCTCAGCCTACATTGAGTGAATCTTATGCATTGAACTTACATATGACAGATTGTATGGTTTAACAACTCTATCATCCGACTAGATAGACCTTAATGTCGATTCTAGTTGAGAGAATGAAAAATCACAGCGGATTGAACATCAAGGATTGATACAAGTGGATCCTTGAACCCCTAGTGCCTTTTTATAATTTTTTACATTCAAATTAGTTTAAAACTGCTACTCACATCAATCCTATTCAAAATCTGATTATTAGCTTTCAATAGACACTTTTGGATGTGTTTGTGAAATCCTAAGTCCCTGTGGATCGACCTCGGTCTTACCGAGTTTATTACTACATCGCAACCCTACACTTGGGGAAGCGAACAAGTTTTTGGCGTCGCTGCCGGGGACTTTGACGGTTTTTCACAAATTTCTGAAATCAGTATCTATTTAGGATTTTTTTAGGATTTTAGGACCAACTTAGTTGTTTATTTGATTTTTCTTTTCAGGGATTTCTAGGAAGCTGAAGAAGATACAAGGATTTCAGGTGCCGAATCAGGTTTTATCTTTTTAAACCTTACTCTTCTCCTTCTCCTATTCATTCCTATTCATCTCTTGTAGAGTGGGTGGAGACTCCTTTTGGATCTCTGAAAGGTCGGCCTTGTGCCACCTGGATTCCTATTGGTCGGCTCTGCCGTCTTGGATCACCTTGTGCTCAGAGATTTCTTTTCTCACCTCTACTCCTCTTTCTCCTTTTTCTGCACTTTTTCTCAAAAGATTCAAAGAGTGGGTGGGGAGTTCTCTGAACCCCTATTGACCAGGAGAAATTGGTCTCTATCCTTGCTTCTGGCTTAGCCATTGCAAGACACCTTGTGCTTCGGTCTTAGAGAAAAGTAAAGAAAGGGAGGAAGAATTCTTCTTTCTCTTTGTTTCTTATTTTTTGGTTTTGCATGCCACATTGGGCTCGGGATTCCAATAACCGACTCATAAGTGAAGGGGGGATAGTAGATGGAATTGACAGAGAACCACGTGCTAGGAGACATATAAACTCTCCAATTTTGTCTGAAAACATGGCTGCAAATCAACCTAATCCGGGCCAAAACCAAACTAAAACAGGGGAGAATGTGGTTGAGAATGTTCCCTGACCTAGGACTTTACGTGATTTCTTGCAACCCGCAAGAGCGAGCACTCCCTCATGCATAGTTTTTCCACAAAATGCAGGGAATGTGGATTTGAAACTGGGAGTGATCCAACTTCTCCCTAAATTCCATGGATTAGACAGTGAAAGTGCCTATCAACACCTTAAGGAGTTTGATGAGGTAATCATCACCATGCACTTTGCAAATGTGACTGAAGATGTAGTAAGACTCAAATTCTTCCCTTTCACTCTTAAAGATAAAGCCAAGGGTTGGCTTTATGCATTGAGGCCAAGATCAATTGGTGCATGGACTGATATGCACAGGGAATTTATAAAAAAATTCTTCCCTACTCACAAAACGAACATGTTGAAGCGCCTTATCATGAACTTTGCCCAAAAGGAAGATGAAACCTTCTTCCAATGTTGGGAGAGGTTTAAGGATTTATTAAATGCATGCCCACATCATGGCTATGAAAATTTGGCGGGTTATAAGCTTTTTCTATGAAGGACTGACTTCACCCATGCGCCAATTTGTAGAGATGATGTGTAACGGGGAGTTCATGAATAAGGAAGCTGATGAAGCATGGGATTATTTGGAAGAATTGGCTGAGAATGCACAGGCTTGGGACACATCGAAACCAACAAATTCCAAGACTGGCCAACAAAAGGAAAAGGGGGGATGTATGTCTTATCAGAAGAAGATAGCATAAGTGCACGGGTGGCTAGCCTCATAAGAAAGGTCGAAGCCATGGAATTAAGGAAAGGAGAAACGATCAAATCCACTGATGTTGAAACTGTTTGTGAAATTTGTGCTGGAAATCAACATGCAACACAAGATTGCCCCACAATTTCAGCAGTTCAAGGCATCTTACAAGAACAAACAAATGCCATAAACAGTTATCAACAGCAATTTGGTGCTCCAAACTCAAACACGTTTAATCCTAATTGGAAGAACCATCCCAACTTCAGTTGGAGGAATGGACCCACTGCAAATGCAAGCAACACTCTAAAAGTATCACTAGAGGAGATGTTGGGTGCATTCGTATCGGTCCAAGCTGAGTATAACAAGACAAATTCTCTAAAAATAGATGGGTTCATGCAAGAGCAATTGAAATTCAATCAAAATTCAACTCAAGCCATCAATGAATTGAAAACATCACTGGCTAGAGTTGAATCTCATCTTAGTGTTAGAGAGAAGGGCACACTTCCTGCCCAACCTCTTCCTAACCCAAGAACCCAGTTTGAGATACAAGATGCAAGCTCATCCTCCCACCACACGGAACATGTTCAAGCTATCACCACTTTGAGAAGTGGGAAAGAAATTGACAAATCTAATCCAGTGAAGGCCCCAAAGCCTCAAGATCCGAAAATTTCCAAAGAGGATAATAGCTCGAACAATGCCCCACAAGAGAAAGAACCGGAAAGGCAATACAAGCCGGTTGCTCCATTTCCATAAAGGTTGATTTCACCAAAACCTTTAGATAAAAATCTGGAAATTTTAGAAGTATTCAAGCAGGTGAAGATCAACATCCCATTGTTGGATGCAATAAAACAAATACCATCTTATGCCAAATTTCTAAAGGAATTATGTACAGTCAAAAGGAAACACAATGTTCACAACAAAGTCCTTTTGACAGAGAATTTGAGTGCCATTATCAAACAAGAGGTGCCCCAAAAATACAAGGATCCGGGTAGTCCAACCATCTCATGCATCATAGGAGACTACCGGATCAGACAAGCCCTACTCGACTTGGGGGCAAGTGTGAATCTCATTCCATACTCGGTCTACGAACAACTTGGGTTAGGTGAATTGAAACCCACCAAAACCACACTTCAACTTGCTGATAGATCCATCCGTATACCGAGAGGAATGATAGAGGATGTTCTAGTCCAAGTTGATAAATTCTACTACCTAGTAGACTTTATTGTCTTGAATACACATCCCGTAATAGGCACCGGTGCTCAAATTCCCATCATACTTGGACGACCGTTTCTAGCTACTTCAAATGCCATTATCAATTGTAGAAACGGACTTGTATAAATGTCCTTTGGAAATATGACCCTTGAGCTTAACATATTTGATTTATGCAAACAACCACGGGAGATTGATGATGATGTCCACGAATTAAACATGATTGAATCATTCGTGGAGGATACAGTCCCCTTATCACTATCTTCCGACCCTTTGGAGGCATGTGTGGCCCATTCTCATGAGATAAATGATGACACAATACAAGAGATGGATGCCATACTAGAGATGATGCCAGTGCTTGATAATAAAAGATGGAGGGCCCTATTTGAGCCTTTGCCTGTAAACGAGAACAAGGCCCTCCCATCCAACATCAAGGCACCAACACTCGACCTAAAATCATTACCAAGTGAGCTAAAATATGTTTATTTAGGTCGAGATGAGACATATCCGGTGGTGATTTCTTCCCACTTGGATGAGGAACAAGAGAGTAGGCTAATAGCCACTCTATTAGAGCACAAGAGTGCCATTGGATGGTCAATTGCGGATCTCAAAGGCATAAACCCACTGATTTGTACTCATCGCATACACCTTGAGAAGAATGCGAAGACATCTAGGCAATCACAAAGACGACTAAATCCAAACATGAAGGATGTGGTTAAGGCCGAAGTGGTAAAGTTATTGGATGTGGGTATTATTTATCCAATATCCGATAGCCAATGGGTGAGCCTAACTCAAGTGGTGCCTAAGAAATTTGGAATAACCATCGTAGCCAATGCCAATAATGAACTCGTGCCAACTAGAGTCACTACCGGTTGGAGAATGTGCATTGACTACAGGAAGCTAAACACTGTCACAAGGAAAGATCACTTCCCCCTACCATTTGTTGATCAAATTTTAGAACGGTTGGCGGGTCATTCCCACTTTTGCTTCCTTGATGGCTATTCAGGGTACAACCAAATAGAAATTGCCCGTGAAGACCAAGAAAAGACTACATTCACATGTCCATTTGGCACTTTCGCCTACCGACGGATGCCGTTTGGACTATGTAATGCCCCTGCCACCTTTCAGCGTTGTATGATAAGTATTTTTTCTGACATTGTGGGGACCATTCTCGAAGTCTTCATGGATGATTTTTCCGTATTTGGTTGTAGCTTTGATGAGTGCCTTGAGCACTTGAAGTCTGTGCTGAAAAGATGTGAAGAGAAGAACCTTGTGCTCAATTGGGAGAAGTGTCACTTCATGGTTCAAAAGGGAATTGTACTTGGTCACATCGTTTCACAAAATGGAATCGAGGTGGACAAAGCGAAAATTGATCTTATCTCTAACCTTCCACCACCCAAAAGCATACGAGATGTATGGTCCTTTTTAGGACACGCAGGATTTTACAGAAGGTTCATAAAGGACTTCAGTTCACTCTCTCGCCCTTTATGTAACCTACTTCAAAAGAAAAATTCATTCGAGTGGAATGAAGAATGTCAAAAGGCCTTTACCACCCTTAAAGGTATGTTGACATGTGCTCCCATAATGCAACCACCTGATTGGAGCATTCCTTTTGAGATTATGTGCGTTGCTAGTGACTATGCTATTGGGGCCGTGTTAGGTCAAAGAAAAGAGAAAAAGCCATGTGTCATCTACTATGCAAGTAGAACCCTAAACTCAGCCCAAGCAAACTACACCACTACTGAAAAAGAACTTTTAGCCGTAGTTTTTGCCTTGGATAAGTTTAGGTCCTACTTGATTGGATCCAAGATCATTATATTCACTAACCATGCCGCGCTTAAGTATCTTCTTTCTAAGAAGGATGCTAAACCACGGTTGTTAAGATGGATCCTTCTACTCCAGGAATTCGACATAGAAATACGTGATAATAAAGGAGTAGAGAATGTAGTAGCTGACCACCTCTCTCGACTTGTCCTCACTGATTCCCCTGAAACGACTGCAATCAATGACATGTTCCCTGATGAACAACTTTTTGCTGTTTCCCAATTGCCATGGTATGCGGACATTGCTAACTATCTTGCTACAGGTACAATTCCTACATATTGGAAAAAGAAAGATAAGGATAAATTCTTCACGGAGGTGCGGAAATTCCTATGGGACGACCCATACTTATTCAAGTATTGTCTCGATCAAATCATAAGGAGATGTGTGCCGGATGAGGAACAACAAAGTATCATCTCCTTCTGTCATTCTCAGGCATGTGGTGGCCACTTTTTGGCTAAAAAGACCACAGTGAAAATTCTGCAATGTGGGTTTTATTGGCCCACCATGTTCAAAGACACACATGAGTTTTGCAAAGCATGTGAACCTTGTCAGAAATTAGGAGGACTCTCCCGTAGAAATATGATGCCACTCAATCCCATCTTAATAATCAAAATTTTTTATTGTTGGGGCATCGATTTCATGGGCCCATTCCCATCTTCTTTTGAAAACTTATACATCTTACTTGCCATTGATTATGTTTCCAAATGGGTCGAGGCCATCCCTTGCCGGAATAATGACCATAAAACGGTCATTCAATTTTTAAAAGAAAATATTCTTTCCCGGTTTGGAACGCCTCGAGTCATCATAAGTGATGGAGGGTCTCACTTTTGCAATTGCCCTTTTGAAACCTTAATGAAGAAATATGGCGTAACACACAAAGTGAGCACTCCCTATCACCCACAAACTAATGGGCAAGCTGAGATATCCAATAGGGAGATTAAACACATTTTAGAGAAAATGGTGAATCCCGATCGCAAGGATTGGTCACTTCGGCTTACCGATGCGCTTTGGGCTTACCGTACTGCTTTCAAAACCCCTATTGGAATGTCTCCCTATAGACTTGTCTATGGGAAGGCTTGTCACTTGCCTGTGGAGTTGGAACATAGGGTATATTGGGCTATTAAGAAGATGAATTTCAATTCTGACAAGGCAAGCTCGTTACGCAAACTACAATTGAATGAACTTGCAGAAATCCGGAATGAAGCGTATGAGAATGCGAGAATTTACAAGGACAAGACGAAGATATTCCATGATAAGAATATTCTTCGCAAGACATTCACGATCAATCAAAAAGTCCTCATGTATAATTCTCGCTTACATCTATTTCCAGGAAAATTGAGATCTCGATGGACCGGTCCCTACATTGTGCAAACTGTCTATCCATATGGGACTGTCGAGCTGTTAAATCCGAGGAACGGCAACATTTTTAAGGCGAATGGGCAGCGATTAAAGCCGTTCTTTGAGAAATTTCATTCAGAAGGTATGTCCATACCCCTGAATGATCCTGTGTATCAGGATGATTGATCTCCTAGTCTGACGGAGGTATAAAGTAGTTAGGATTAGGATTTTGTTGCTTTGCTTAGGTTTGTTAGAAGGAGGAGGAATTCCACTTTTCACCTGTCAGGTACTCTCCCTCCTCACTCCCTTTATGTTCACATTGCTCTCATGTTTGTTTATTGCACATCTTTTACATTGAGGACAATGCAAGATTTGGTTGGGGGGTGTAGGATCACTTGGATAAACCCAGCGTTTTGTAACATTTCAAGCAATTATGTGGAAATTTTTCAATTTTTCCAAAATTCGAAACTCTTTTGGAAAAACATTTTCTTCTATGCATTCAAGATGATATGAGCATAAGAGGAGGAGATATGAAGTGCATGGGGCTGTATGTCTGGAATCTCTCATAGCATAATGGTTTTATATGTGAATTCCCCTATTTCTGTGATTAATAGAAAATCTGAACACTTTTACACCTAGTCCACATTACACGATTTTCATGGGTTGAAGTGATTATGTGATTTATGGATTGGCTAGACTTTGAATTAAGGTGTTGAGAAATCAGGCCGGCGTACTTTGTCCATCCTTTCCATGGGAAAATAACGAAAGATATGGATTTCTAAAAATCCTATCTAAAGTAAAAGAAAAAGGGAAAGGAAGGATGAAATTGGGAATGATGGGAAAATGGTGGAAAATTCCGATTAGGGCTACCTACTACCAACCGGGGGATGGTCTACCCGTAACCAAAGCCGGAAATGGGACGTAGTGTGAAAGTCGTCAGAAGGACGGTAAGGCAAATTCCTGTCATTAGCTTGATGTGGCTCCATGTACCTTAAGTTCTATAGTCTAGTTGATCTATGAAGAAGATAATCCTAGAAACTCGTGAGATGAATTTTCACTGTCCACACTAGGTTGAATTTGTTCAAGTTCTTCTATTTATCAACCAATCAGCGGGAATTTCATATGAATGCTTATTATGTTTTAACAGCTTACGGTTTCAACCTCTGTCGCCTAATAATTCTGAATCTTACACTTGTATGTCTTGGGACGTATAGAAGAAGGGTTTCTGAAAGAGAGTTGAGTTTTGAAGAATGGGATTAGCTTCACGCATGTTTTGCTCGGGACTAGCAAAATGCTGGTTGGGGGGTGTCTTGAGCTCTTAATTGTGCATATTCTAACCCCAATTCATCACTCATTGTGCGAGGTTTGCATGGTTTATAGACTAATCTAACGCATGTTTTGTAATTGCAGGTTTGAGAGTGGACTCCGCCTAATTGAAGATGAAGAGAGCTTGTTTAGAACCTTGGATGAAGACCCAAGGTGGGCCGAAGGAAGAAAGAAGCAAGGAAAGAAAGAAAGAAGCAAGGAGAGAAAAGGAAGAAAAAGAAGAAAGAAGACTGACCGACCGGTCTTGACCGGTCGGCCAAGAGAGCCAGACCGGGCTTGACCGGTCAGCTATGCACACTGGAGTGCTGCTAAACAAGCCCGACCGGTCTTGACCGGTCGGCCATGCCTGCTGGACCACTGCTGAAGAGGCCAGATCGGTCGTGACCGGTCGGCCAGCCTAGTCCTGACCGGTCCAGACCGGTTGGCCACGTGAAGAAGCAGGAATTGCTATTCCTGACGCCGATTTTCTCTGCGCACTGCGTAACTGTTACGCAAACTCTCGATCTTTCTGAAGTTGCGGAGCCTCCCCACTATAAAAGGACACCTAGAGATCGTTCCTAGGGTATCAAAGGAGGTTTAAGCAAGGTTGGAGGCGACGGAAGTAGATTTCGGAGTTCCACAACTCTTTCTAGTTTGTTCTATTGTTTTATGCTTTTCTTAGTTTGTTTCATGTTTCCTTGGATCATGAGCAGGTAAACCTCTTAACTAGGGCTAAGAGGTGAAGCTTGTAGTGGATCCAAGATGTTTCAATTCGTAGTTAGTTGGTTTTAAGTGTGGAATTCATGATTATGAACTATGGTTTGAAGTTTATACAAGTTTTTAAGTAGTTTTTCTTAGTCTTATGATGACTCATGGTTGTTTGGGAGAATTACTTAACTTCTTAATTGGTTTGTATCAGTCTAGACCTGTATGATCTAAGGAATCGAAGTGCGCTCTAGTACTATGATCTTCATGAAGGGACTTCCTACCAAAATTCTATTTTTCTGATTTTCTGAAATATGTATGGATTGTGCATGTGATTTGAATCAAGTTCAAATCATGATCTAGCCTTGTCTTGTGACAGGACTTGAGGATGGTTATGATTGTGAACTGGACCTTTTGAAAAGGGGAATGACCTATGCAATTAAGCATGCTCAGCTCAGCCTACATTGAGTGAATCTTATGCATTGAACTTACATATGACAGATTGTATGGTTTAACAGCTCTATCATCAGACTAGATAGACCTTAATGTCGATTCTAGTTGAGAGAATGAAAAACCACAGCGGATTGAACATCAAGGATTGCTACAAGTGGATCCTTGAACCCCTAGTGCCTTTTTATAATTTTTTACATTTAAATTAGTTTAAAACTGCTACTCACATCAATCCTATTCAAAATATGATTATTAGCTTTCAATAGACACTTTTGGATGTGTTTGTGAAATCCTAAGTCCCTGTGGATCGACCTCGGTCTTACCGAGTTTATTACTACATCGCAACCCTACACTTGGGGAAGCGAACACATATGTGGGAAAATTTGACAATAAAGTACATGTGAGGGGCCACATGCGCTTAGCGCATCTCCTTAGGCACATGGGGTTCCACTACTTAGTGAAATTTTAGGTTTTTGGCCCCTCTTTTGCCCTTGATGAAAAACTGATGCATCTGGTTCCATTCTCAGCCAAATTCGATGCCGTTTGCAGAGAGATAGCTCATGTTCAAACATGATTTGCGATTAGTGCTCAGGGCCCATAATATGCCACTTATGTTGGTCTTTAACGGCTTGCAATTGCTCTTTTAAACGGCTCTATGATGCGCACTTCTAAGCGGGTGCATATGCATAACTCGGGGTTAGTGCAAATTCGCACGCACTCCGAGGGTGCATGCAGGGTTGCTATTGTATTTGCTTGTGCTACGACATGCAAACTTGTTTGTCGGCTGTGCACTTGAATTCCACTATTTTCATATTCTTTGTGGGTCATGACTTTATGCATGTATTTACTGATGTGTTTTGTGTGTGAAATCCGTGATTGAATGATGCGATGCTTACCTTATTGTGTTGCCTGTTGCATGCGTTGGTCCTCTGTTTGATGCTCTT
This sequence comes from Liriodendron chinense, assembly GCA_003013855.2. Classification (NCBI taxonomy): domain Eukaryota; kingdom Viridiplantae; phylum Streptophyta; class Magnoliopsida; order Magnoliales; family Magnoliaceae; genus Liriodendron; species Liriodendron chinense. The sequence goes on along the minus strand of PVNU02004009.1, from coordinate 984,687 downwards.
TTATTTACGTGCTGTAGTGAATCATGGCAACAGCAACAGGATCTTCTGGTGAAGCTTCTGGATCGCAATTTTCTGGTTCTTCCTCTGCGCAACGAGGGAAGAGGAGGATGGCTGAAGATACTGTTGATCCATCCTCGACAGAATGTCGCTCGCAATCCTTTGGGACAATCGAATCCGAAGTGAAAGATTTCAATGATCGTATTAAGCAGCTCCCTCATGAAGTGTTATTGCGTATCTATGTGGATAAAACCATATCTGAGCCTCCAACGTAAAGGACTAACGAGGAATGGCCTGCCTGGTATTGGTAGTTCACCGATGCTTCAAATGTCGTTGAGGCAGGTCCTTTTAATGCACATGTCCAGCATTCCGGGGATGATCAGGAAAGTCAGAAGAAGAGGAAGAGATGGAATCGAGGTAAGAAGCCGGTTGAGGAAGTCGACTAGGTGGAGCAATCGCTGTAGCTCGTTGATCCGAAGAATGACTGGATTAAGATCAGCTGGAATAAAAACAAAATCATCGTAACGTGTGGTTTGTCCATCGTAAACCCCTATACCGACTGAGTCATCATGCATGAAAAATCTCTAACGAGGCACAGGCCCTTCCCGAGTATCGAACCGTCCAACGCTCAAGGCCCTTTTCAGTTCTACGGGGTTAAGAGGTGGAGATCTGCCCCTAAGCAGTTGTTGACTACCTTACTGGTTGACTATGGGAGAGAACAGCGGGTAGGTCTCATGAGAGAAATGGTTTTCCTTGCGCCTATGTGTGATCCTCACGCTCCTTCTCCAGTCCATTATTTTTAGACAGTGCAGCAAAGGTTTTGACACATGGACAATTCCTTAATAATTTAAGTCTCACCACATCAGTCAGTTACATTTGCAAAGTGCATGGTGGCTATCACCTTGTCAAATTCCTTAAGGTGTTGACAGGCACTTTCACTATCTGATCCATGGAATCTTGGGAGGAGTTGGATTACTCCCGGTTTCAAATCTACGTTCCCTTCATTTTGTGGAAAAACAATGCATGAGGGAGTGCTCGTGAAATTGCGGTTTTACCGCTTGTAGAGATACTCGGAGATATGTCTAAGGACCTAGAGGGGGGGTGATTAGGACCTTATCAAATTCTTTTTGCCTACTAATATATTTTATCAAATAAACAAAGTAAGCAATAACACTTAGGCTTCCAAGCCAAAGTGGGTCCAATCACAAGACTAGCAAAGGTTAAACAATAAGCAATCCTAGTTTAAAACATGCATAGGTAAATAAAAGATTCAACTAATCAAGATCCTAACCTATGTAACTTGTGTAGACTTATGAGAGTGGATTAATGAGCTCAAGTCTACACAACTAGTGAAGGTACATCTTGTATGTGGATGAGCCTAATAAGTGCCTAGCATACATTCCTATCAAGCATTCATAATTAAACAATTAAACTAACAATGCTAAGATATAAATGTGCTCAAGAACAATCACAAACACAAGGATGTATAGTGGTTCGACTACTTGTCTACTCCACTCCCGGTTCAAGTACTCAACCCCTTTGAGCACACCGGCATTCACTATCGGAGCTTTTAAATGAGGTTCACTTCTCAACCTTTACATGGACGTTTTGCCGGTTCACCTCTCAACCATAACCAGAGTTTTAGACATAGGCTAACTCTCAACCCAACGCACGTTTGCTCCCGTGTCGGAGGCTCCCCCTTGGAGACTTAGTTTAGGCCCGGCAAACGGGCCAAGGAATGGCTAACGTCCCTAGATCGAGCTTGACTAAACAAACTCTAAATGGACTCTCAAATAAAGACAACCTACTTGTCGGATGAGCCCCTTGTTAAGTGCTGGTTTGGGTTGCTTGATCTCCACTCTCCCGTGCTTCAATCAGCTTCCCTTGCTCCCACGATCGTGTTGCCGTTGCGTCGCCAATGCCTCAGCCACACTTGATCAAACATCTTGCATGCGATGCCTTTGAGATGCCCAAGGTGCTAGGAGGGTAGGTTTGAGAGCTCTACAACTTAGTGGGAATGGGTTGCCTAGAGTCTCTCTCCTACAATGATCTCATCTTAGAGTTTTGGACAAGAGTATGCCAATTAAGAAAGTTCCAAACTCTAGAGATCAAGAGGGGATGAAGGTCATCTTCTTCATGAGCTTGGAATGCTCTAATCTTGTGTTAAAGCACAAGGAAGATGCCTTGCATAGGTTGGGAATAAGCCTCAAATGGTCTCCTACAATGGTGGCTTCACTGCTCAAAAATCCCTCTTCCTAATGCCCAAAAACCGAGCTCTATATGTAAGAAAGGAGAGCTCCAACGGTCATAAAACGGGCAGAAAACGGCTCTGGCCGACCTGTCCCGACCGATCCCGACCGGTCGGATCCCCTAGCTGGAGAGAATGGACAAGACAGGCCAATGAATACAGGTCGACCGGTCTTGACCGGTCGGCTATGCTTGCTGGACAGGCAGATTTATGAAGGCCGACCGGTCTTGACCGGTCGGCTACCTATTTGAACATGCAGCAAGGCTGCTGGACAGCCTGGCCGACCGGTATTGACCGGTCGGCTGCCCAGCCACTCATCACAACAAAGGTCTGGCAGCCTGGCCGACCGGTTTTGACCGATCGGACATGCCTAGGATCAGCTCGGTTTGTTTGCTGACCCAACTCTATCACAACTCAAGGTTTTGGCCAAGGTTTGGGTGATGTTTTGGGACACCTAGGGCCAATCTATGATGACTAAAAGATCTCTAATATGGTCAAGGTCATCAAGGAACCACGGGGTTGAGTTTTGGTCAAGGTTAAGGCACCAAGGCATCACTTTTACCTGAATCTTCTTCCTTGATGCAGCCGGTCCGTCTTGAGTCTTCGGTCTTCGTCTTCATTGGGCTCAGCCGACACTAGACCACTGACGTAAGTGATTGACAAACAAGGTGCACTAGTATGCCGCGGAAAAGTGCACTAACAGCTCGCTCTTGCTGGTTGCAAGTAATCACGTAATGTTCTGGGTCGGGGAATATTATCGACCACCTTCTCTCCCGTTTCGGTTTGATTTTGGCCCAGATTTTGATTGGCCATAGGATTTGGTTGATTTACAGCCATACTTTTAGACAAAATTGGAGAATTTAGATGTCTCCTAGCACGTAGTTCTCTGTCAATTCCTTCTACTATTCTCCCTTCACTAATGAGTCGGTTATTAGAATCCCAAGTCCAATGTGGCATGCAAATCCTAAAAGAATGAAACAAAAAAGAATTCTTTCTTCCTTCCTTTACTTCTCTCTAAGATCGAAGCACAAGGTGTCTTGCAATGGCTGAGCTAGAAGCAAGGATAGAGACCGATTTCTCTTGGTCAATAGGGGTTCAGAGAACTCCCCACCCACTCTTTGAATCTTTTGAGAAAAGTGCAGAAAAAGAAGAAAGAGGAATAAAGTTGAGAGGAGAAATCTCTGAGCACAAGGTGATCCAAGACGGCAGTGCCGACCAATAGGAATCAAGGCGGCACAAGGCCAACCTATCAGAGATCCAAAAAGGAGTCTCCACCCACTCTACAAGAGATGAATATGATAGGAATGAATAGGAGAAGAAGAAGAGTAAGGTTAGAAAGATATAACTTGATTTGAGAACTTAAGATCCTTAACTTCTTCTTCAACTTCCTAAAATCCCTGCAAAAGAAAAAGATCAAAATAAAACAAACTAAGTTAGTATTATTTCTAAAAATTTCAATAGAAACTATCTTCAGAAATTATGTAAAAACGGTCAAAGTCCCCGGCAACGGCGCCAAAAACTTGTTCGCTTCCCCAAGTGTAGGGTTGCGATGTAGTAATAATCTCAGTAAGACCGAAGTCGATCCACAGGGAATTATGTAGGAATTCACAAAACACTTCCAATAGTTCTACTGAAGAGCTAATTAACATATTTATAGAAGATTGATGTATATAGTAACTTTGAATTAAACTCAAGGTAAACAATTAATAAAAGGCACTAGGGGTTCAAGGATCCACTTGTAGCAATCCTTGATGCTCAATTCGCTGCGGTTTCTCACATTCTCAGCTAGAATCGAAATTAAGTTCTATCTAGCCGGATGATAGAGCAGTTAAAACAGTCAATCCATCAAATGTATGAATCATGTACATGATTCTCTCAATTCAAGCTAGGACTTGAGCACACTCAATTGTATAGGTCAGTCCTAATTATAATAGGTTAAGATCACAACCATAATCATCATTAAATCCTGTCACAAGACAAAACTAGATCATGGTTTGAACTTTATCCAAATCACATACACAATCTTACACACTTCAGAAATTTCAGAAAATAGACCTTTGGTAAGAAGCTCCCACATGAAAATCATAGATCTAGAGCGTATTGAATCCAATTCCTCGGATTATACAGGTCTAGACTTTCTCAAAACAATTAAGAACTCAAGCAATTCTTTTAAACATCCATGAGCCATCATAAGATTAAGAAAAAATTACTTAGAACTTTATTTAAACTTCAAACCATTGTTCTTCACTAATAATTCAACTTGAAACCAAATCAACGAATTGAAACATCTTAGATTCACTACAAGCTTCACCTCTTAGCCCTAGCTAAGAGGTTTAGCCGTTTATGATACAAGGAAACATGAAACAAACTAAATAAAGCATAAAACTAGAAAAATAAAATAGGAGTTGTAGAACTCCAAATCCGACTTCTGCCGTCTCCCACCATGATCAATCTGTTCTAGGATGCCTTAGGAAGAAGCCCTAGGTCCCCTTTTATAGCATAGTGTGAAAGGTTCTAGATTGCGCAAGAAATCTCAGACTGCGTAGAGAAAATTAGAGCTTGTAGAACACGCTCTGTTATGCAGACGACCGATCGCACTACCGGTCCGAGCTTCTGAACGACCTGTCTCAAAAGAGCAAAAACTGTCCAGAGAGTTTTCCTAATTTCAGACCTTAGAAATTTAATTCAAGGACTGGTCGCACGACCGGTCTGAGCAGTGGACGACCGGTCGCACGACCGGTCCTAATAGGTCCAGTGAGTTTTGGCCGCAGGGCCCCTTCTGTTGAGTATTCTGACCGGTCGGACGACCGGTCCTGGGCTATGGACGACCGGTCGGACGACCGGTCTTGGCTGCTTTTTCCTGTCTTCTTTTCGTTCTCCTTTTGCTTCCTTCTTCCATCCTTTGACGCTTGATCTTGTGATCTTCAATGCTCATAATTAGCGTCTTTAAGCCTTCTATTGATGAATCTCCACTCTCATTCCTATAACCACAAAACCATGCATTAGTTGGGTCTTTAATCATGTATTTCAAGCATAGTTAGTGATAAAATGGGGTCAGAATATACACATTTAAGCACTCAACACTTGTTAGAAGGCACTCCATGGTTTCTTAGTACAACTAGGGCCAGTGATCGTCTCGTATTTGGACGAGTTACTTGCTGGAAGGCACTTGTAGACACCCCACCTTCGGATACACTGTTGGTAGAGATAGCTGGTTGAATGGAGGACCATACCCCCAAATCCCAAGTCCAAACTCAGCCAAACTCACCCTTGTAAGCCCCATTCCATAGCCCAGTTCAAGCCTGAACCCAGTCAACCCAGTCCTAAACATCAGCCTGAAAAACCCCCCATAAGAAAAGCCAGTCAAAAAATCCCAAAAAAGTCAAACTCACTGAGTCAACCCACTGAGTCAACTCGCTGAGTTAACCCGCTGAGTTAACCCGCTGAGTCAACCCGTCTAGTCAACCCGTCGAGTCAAAACACCAAGTCAACCCGTCGAGTCAACCCGTCGAGTCAAATCACCGAGTCGACCCGCTGAGTCAACTCACTGAGTCGACCCATCGAGTCAAACAGCAGCCCCGAGGAAGCAACCGTACATCGCTGGAAACCGAGGAGCGGCCGTACGGGCGGCCCATAGCAGGCCGCCCAAGACAAATTACGAGCTCTGCCACTGCTCGCTGCTATAAATACCCCCATCCCCTTCTCATTTCAACATCCCTTCGAGCCCAGTGAAGTTCTGCCTGTCCCGAGTCCCTCTCCAATCTTTAGCCCATTTTTCCACCAAGGAGAGCCCGAGTGAGGAGAGCCTAGCCCTGGTCCAGCCCAGCCTGACCACTGGTCCAAGCCTCTCAAGCCACCCAAGCCTTGATCCAGCCACTCGAAGCCAATCCTTGCGACACCTCCGTCCACCCAGCTATTATTTTTCCAGCATCATCTCATTTGCATCTAGCATAAGTGCAACATTTACTTTCCTTCCAACCCCCCTGCTCCACTGCAAACACTTTGATTATTCAAACACACCGCATGCATCTCGCATAAAGCACCTGTCAGTTCGAGCGTATGCTCTGGGCTTGCCCGTTGTTGGAACCTGCCCATCAGAAACTCTTACTGTTCAGACCTGCATTCATCCTTCACCATAAAACACCTTAATCATTCAAGCACACTGCATACGTCTTACATTAAGCACCTGTCAGTTCGAGCGTACGCTCTGGGCTTGCCCGTTGTTGGAACCTGCCCATCAGAAACTCTTACTGTTCAGACCAGCATTCATGCATCATGTCATCTATGAGAATGTACGAGGATTAAAACAGACTTTCAAGTATTAGTTCGATTCTGTGAAGTAGAGATCGTACTTCGGTACGGGCAGTGTGTGGGGTGCTTAACCTCTTCCCACCCTGTAACCGTGATCCCTTACCTTGAATCTCTGGCCGCAGATCAAAAGGAGTCATTTTAGAGGAAGGAATCTTCGGATCCCCTTCTCTAACGTTTCTACGGGGTCTAGCCGACTGTAGATTCGAAGTAATTGGCTAGTGGCGACTCTGGTCTTATATAAACTCATTTAAAACACATCCAGCTTAACACGACAACCAAACAAAGCCTCGAGAACGAGGCAAGCCAGTGGCACAAACGACGATTTCGCACTCACGCATCCTCCTCTCCTTCTTTTCCCGAAAGGGGAAGGGACGAGAAGAACGTCGTGTGGGAGCGCGGAAAACGGCGAGGGTCCACAGAATGGCGACTCTGCTGGGGAGAAGCTAGTCCCACTAGTCGTGATCCGACTTGGAAAACAGAATCTTTCCCGTACTTGAAAGTCACTAATCCTCATACAATCTCATCTGCATAGCATTCTACCCAAAACAAAACAAAACAAAAAAAAAAAGAAAATCCCAAAACCCAAAAAGAGTAGAGTATAGTCCTCATCATTGCGCCTCCTCGGGCTCAACGTACGCGGAGACAACTTCCCTTCCGCAGCATAATCTGCACTCGGGCTCAACAAGCCATGTCCGACCACGAAGAAGAAACTCATCTCCTCCCCGCTCTTGAGATGACCGAAGCGCAACCTCCAGCGCAACAGCCCATTGATAATACGCCAATCATACAAGAATTGGCACAAGGAGTGAGAGCAATGCAAGAAATGCTCTTGCAATTCATGCAAGCACAAGCCACCGCAGCAGCCAACAATCAGGTTGGCCCAGTTTAGCAATCTCAGCAGCCATGCCGGGTCCTGCCGGCCTCCAGTTCGAATCAAGTACAACCATCGGAGTCTGCCCAAGACTACCGACAGCAGCCATCTCAGCCCTTCGCTATGGGGCATCCTTCTCAATATCTTCCTGCGACGACAAGGCCATCTCAGAGCACTTCCGTTGCAGGAACATCCAGTCAGCTTCTAGTCAATCTTGCAAACAACAATCTCAGTAGATCTCAGCATGTCCCCGCCGATGGGACACCTTTTCAATTTCAGCACATCCCCGCCGATGGGATTTCAATTCAATTTCCAGCAACAGGGACAGCACTGGCGAATGCCCACAATGGGGGTCAGTGTCAAGCCCACATCAATCAGCGGACAGTGGCGAATACCCAACAAAGGGGTCACTTCCCAGCATCTCAGCCTCCTGCAAACAGGAGCACTTTTCAATTCCAGCACATCCCCGCCGATGGGATTCCAGTTAATTTCCAGCAATCTTCAATTCAGCAAAATCCAGTTAATTTTCAGCAATCGTCAATTCAGCAAAATCCAGTCAATTTCCAGCAAGTTCCAGTTCAACCTTCAGTACAGTCTCCAGTTCAGTTACCATCATTTCAAGCACCAGTTCAATCATCAAACCAATTTCAGTAACCCGCGGTTGCTTTTCAGCAAGCCCATAGGGTCGAAGACATCGACCACTATGCCGAAGAAGAACGTGCCTTACTCCAAGAAGCACCAATCGCTCGAACGGATCACTCAGGACTGGACGAGTTGCGGGAGCAGTTCCAGATCTTGCAAAATCAGCTTCAGCGACAGCAAGGAATCGACTTACCTTCGACCAAGTTCAGAGACTTGTGTCCTTTCCCAGACGCTCAAGTACCTCAAAACTTTGAGGTACCAAAATTCAAAAGATACGATGGCAGCGGTTGTCCCACAGCACATCTCAAGGCCTTCTGTGGAGAGCTGAGTGCAATCTCAGGAAATGAAGGGGCCCTCATTCGCTTGTTCCAAAAATCTCTAAAGGGCGATGCCCTAGATTGGTACACCTCATTGGATTGTCATCGCATCTGGACTTGGGAACAACTTTCCCAGGCTTTCGTCTACAGATTCGCATACAATCTCAACATGGCACCCAGAAGAGCTGACCTTGCGGCTCTCAGACAAAGGAGTGATGAAACACTATCAGCTTATGTGGGACGTTGGCGAGCTATGGCAGCCAGAATGCGAACACCTATCGACGACGAAGAACAAATCTCCATGATTGTTCATTCAACATATCCAAGCATATCCGGGTATCTCATCTCGCATCCATATGCGAATTTCTCACAATTGATCCGTGCTGGAGAGCAAATAGAAGCAGGGATCCGGGCCGGGACGATCTCCCCATGGCCTCATCAAGCCACTCCAGTCAAGAGGAACAAAGTGGAAGGAAGACCTATCGGGCATGGGAATGGAAACCGCAGTGGTTCTCCTCCCCGCCCAACAGAGGTAAACAACATCAACACCACTGCTCAAGGAAATCAACATGCTCCCCTACAGGGACGTCAACAGTATCAGCAGAATCAAGTTCAGCATCAGCCTCAGCGGTATCAGCCACAATCGAATCCTCAGCCACAACCACCTCGACAACAACAGCAGTTCAGAGGAAACGGTCAATACTCATATCAAAATAGGCAAAACTACAGGGAGTCCAGGAAATTTACTCCCCTCTCTCAACCACTCAGTCAAGTCATGGCTACTCTGGTGCAGAAGCAATTACTTACTCTAATGGCACCTAGGCCCCCTCCTCATCCTTTGCCACCAAATTACCGAGAAAATGAGTATTGTGCCTACCATCAAGGGCGTGGCCACGCCAGTGATCGATGCTTCACTTTGAAGAACGCCATACAAGATCTGATTGATGACCGCAAGATTGTCATCTCAGTCCCTGGAACTCCTGCAGCAGCTTCCACCAACATTCTTCAGAATCCTCTGCCTCAACATCCGACGGACCCCAGTTCGTCTTGTGGCCCTGCAGTCAATAGTATAGAAGAAGGGGACCATCTCGATCGCTTCTTCTCCCCTGTCCAGTCCATTCATGCTTACACTTATGGGCCGACAAGTCCTCCGATCTTGCAAGGGGCAAGTCCCTTTCCCCCTCCAGTCCTCGAGCCAGTAGTACTCGAAGGAGCACTTCCATACGATGTGCCAGTTGTGCAAGGGGCACCTTACGGCCCCTCATGTTGGGAACCAGTCGTCCTAGAAGGAGCACAATCATACATCGAGCCCACATACGAACCTGTCATCTTGCAAGGGGCAACTCAAGAACAATCCAATCCACAATGGAGGGATTATACTCATCAGCAACAAGAACCCGTTGTATTGGAAGGAGCTCTTCCAGTCGAGCCAGTCGTATTGCAAGGGGCAAACCCCGGAGGCTTGTCAATCACACTACGGCAGCTGGGACGAACAGAGAAACCTCCTGCCATATCAAGAGGACCAGTATTCATTCCATGGGAGCCTCCTGCTCCAGGAACAATCAAGCCAGGACCACGACCTTATGTGGTCTATGAAGACAAGCCTCGATACTACCCCTTCAGCACAGGCAACAATGTAGTTCTCAAGGCAAAAGCTCCATACGAGGAAGATCTGGTACCTACACCAACACCGTTGCAAGAACCGGTGGTCCTAGAAGGCAAAAGGGAGGAAAACTACAAAGAGGTTCCATGGCACTATCCAGAATGTGCGGAAGTGGGGAGCATAAATCCCAATGGGCGTTGCATCCGAAGAGATAATCAGAACAGAGGAGATCCCAAAGGCACTCTCTCAGGCCTCGGCAACAAAAATGAAGCCGCATACGATGTGGCAACTCAGCTCAAGTCAATCCCTGCTCAAATCTCAGTATGGGAGCTACTCTGCACATCTCGCATACACCGAGAAATGTTTGCCAAGACCTTGAACAATGCTCACGTCTCCTCCGATACGGCACCAGAGATGATAGCATTGATGATTGGACAACTCCTGGCTCCGCGCGCCATCACCTTCACAGATAATGAGTTGCCACCAAAAGGACGAGATCATGGGCGATCCCTCAACATAGCCTTACGATACAAAGACCTCTGTGTCCCGCTGGTCCTTATCGATAATGGCTCAAGCTTAAATGTCTGCCCACTCAAGACTGCAGAACGTCTGGGAATTAGTCCTTCTTCATTCCGACCCAGCACCATATGCATCAGAGCATTCGACAACACCCGCCGATCAGTGGAAGGGGAGGTCGACATAGAGGTACAGATAGGTCCGGAAATCTCTACCATCACATTCCAAGTCCTGGATATATCAGCCTCTTTCAACATGCTACTCGGACGACCTTGGCTGCACAAGGTTGGAGCTGTGCCATCAACCCTGCATCAACGAGTGAAGTACATCTGTGAAAATCAAGTGATCTCTATCCATGCAGAGAAGGAACTCATCATTCCTTCCAATACTGCTGCCACTGAACCAGACATCCCTGTCATCGATATTCAGCACTCTGAAGAAGACATCCCGTTTCATAGTTTCGAATTCGAGACTGTGAACTCTATTGCTAATCAAGAACCAATAAGGGTGGACCGTGTCTTTTCACTGGCAGAGCGTCTGAGCCTCAAATACCGAATGAAGAATCACTTCAAGTCCAGAAAGGTACCGCTGGTATATAACCAACAGCAAATGGGGATTCGGATACAGGGCAACCTTCATGGACAAAAGGAGGAAGAAATTTCGGTGCTCACCCATCCAGTTCGTCAAGCCAGGAGAACCTTGCAAAGATCCAGGAGGGAATCAACCGATTGCACTACACAAAGGTCTCCCGATGAGCCTAGTTTGGGCCACGTGGCCCCCCATTCGATGGGATCAGATTCTCGAACCATCTAAGCCTCCAGAAGAAGAAGGAAATGATGAAGACGAAGAAGGAAGACAAATACAGCAGCTTCAGGACCAGGTTACCCTGACACCTGCTCCCAACCAGGGGCACAACCTGCCCACGTCAGCATCAATCAACCAGGGGCACAACCTGCCCACTTCAATCAGCCAGGGGCACAACCTGCCCACTTCAATCAGCAAGGGGCACAACTTGCCCATCTCAGCTCCAATTAGCAAGGGGCACGACTTGCCCATCTCTGCAGAATCAACATCATCAATCATCAGCCAGGGGCAGAAGCAGCCCGTCCATTGGACTAAGAAAGGGAAGTGGCCAGCCCTAGATTGGTCTGATGTCCAGATTCCAAACTTGTGGCTAGCCGTGGAACCAGACAAATTGCAATACGAGGTAAGTGATCCGGGAGGGACTGAGTGCGACTCAGATCTCGAACCCAACCAGCGAGAAGTCATGGTCGTTGGGCCAGACCGTGACTCTTCGCCCAAATCATCAACCCCCACCTCTTCAGGGGAGGAAGTGTGGGGTCCTGAATGGTCATCTGTTCCCCTAACTTTTGAATCAGCCAAAGAGCCATCTGAGGGCTCTGGCTTCCAAAAAAAAACGCCTGTTTAAGCAGCGACAGGAACTTTGGAACAAGTTGGGCTCAATCATGGTCTGCAATGCCTGCTTGTTCAAAGTCCCACGAATTTCGAAAATCCAAAAAAATAAAAAACTTTCAAAAGACAAAAACATCTAGTATTTCCATTTCAGAAAAATCTTAAAAACCAAAAAACATTTCTTTTCCTGCATTCAATAGTGTGCCAAGATCGTCTAAAGAGTCGCATGAGTTTGAAGTCGAATCATATGATTTCGACATCGAATTAGACTTCGAGCTCATGGGACTGGACGAAGCTCGGGATGAGGAAGATGATGATCCGGCCCCCGAACTAGAGGATCTCCTCAAAAAGTTTGAATCTAAAGCCAATGTTGTAGCCGATGATTTCGAGATAGTAAACTTGGGGACGCCTGAGATCCCTAGGGAAGTACGCATTGGAAAATCGTTGCCACCTGAGATAAAACAGAAAATGATAGAGTTCCTAGCTCCAAGATTGTCCAACTTTGCGTTCTCATATGAAGACATGCCGGGGCTCGATGAAGAGCTCGTTGTACACCATCTGCCAACCAAGGCAGATATGAAGCCAGTGAAGCAGAAACTTCGAAGAATGAAGCCAGAATGGGCTCTGAAAGTCCGAGATGAAGTCATCAAGCAGTACAACGCAGGATTCTTGGTAGTCTCCAACTACCCTGAATGGCTCGCCAACATCGTACCAGTACCAAAGAAGGACGGCAAGGTTCGAATGTGCATCGACTTTCGAGATCTCAACAAAGCCAGTCCTAAAGAAACTTCCCTTTGCCACACATCGACACTCTGGTCGACAACACTACTGGATACAAGATCTTCTCATTCATGGACGGGTTCTCGGGTTACAATCAGATCAAAATGGCTGTCGAAGATCGTGAGAAGACATCGTTCATCACTCCCTGGGGAACCTTCTGTTACAGGGTGATGCCGTTCGGTCTGAAGAACGCAGGAGCAACATATCAGCGAGCAATGACAGCATTATTCCATGACATGATGAACAAAGAGCTTGAAGTATATGTGGACGACATGATCGTCAAATCTCGCACAATTGAAGGACACTTTGAAGATCTGAAGAAGTTATTCAACAGATTAGAAAAGTACAAGCTCCGCCTCAACCCTCAGAAATGCGTCTTCGGTGCGATGGGAGGAAAGCTCCTCGGCTTTATGGTGAGCGAGGATGGCATCAGGGTCGACGAGACCAAAACCAGAGCAATCATCGAGATGCCCCCTCCTAGAACAGAGAAGGAAATTCGTGGCTTCCTCGGCAGAATTCAATACATCAGTCGATTCATCGCACAGCTCACACCTATTTGTGAGCCCATTTTCAAGCTCCTTCGGAAGAACGTTCCAAAAGAATGGAATGATGATTGCCAAGTCGCCTTCGATCGCATCAAGAAATATCTCATGAATCCTCCAGTCCTAGTGCCGCCCGCTCCCGGACGACCACTATTGTTATACATCTCAGTAGCGGCAGAAGCCATTGGCTGTGTCCTCGGCCAACACGATGAGACCGGGAAGAAGGAACAAGCAATATACTATTTGAGCCGAAAGTTCACCGACTACGAGACCAGGTATTCCCCGATCGAGAAGACTTGCCTCGCCCTAGTCTGGGCAACTCAGCGACTCCGTCAATACATGATTGCATTCCCTATTCTCCTCCTCGCTCACATGGATCCGCTCAAGTACCTGTTCGAGAAACCGGCACTCACTGGGAGAATAGCTAAATAGCAGCTACTCTTGTCTGAGTTCGACATCACCTATGTCACTCAGAAGGCAATCAAGGGACAGGCCCTCGCCGATCATCTTGCCGCCCACTCCCTCCTGGATTATCAACCACTCAAGACATTCTTCCCTGATGAAGATCTCTTGCTTATTGAAGAAGAAGAAAAGAAGAAAGGAGAGTGGACGTTATTCTTCGACGGCGCAGCAAACTCTAAAGGGAGTGGTATTGGAGCAATCCTCTACTCTGCAGATGATGTCCCTATTCCTATCTCGAGGCGCATAGCATTCGAGTACACCAACAACATGGCAGAGTATGAAGCATGTATCGCTGGCTTAAAGGAAGCCATAATCTTGGGCGTCAAGAAGCTACGAGTGTTTGGGGACTCACAGCTTATCATCAATCAGACCAATGGCGAATGGAAAACCAAGGACGAGAAGTTGATACCATATCATGTGTATCTTGACAATCTGATCGAGGAATTCAAGGAAATCACCTTCTCATACATGCCCAGAGCCAAGAACTAGTTTGCAGATGCTCTCGCCACACTGGCATTAATGCTCGAGATCCCAAAAGGAGCTTCAGAATGGGAGCTCACAGTCGAAATTCGAGAAGAACCTGCTTTCTGCCTGCAAATAGAAGAAGCTGAAGCTGTCCCTGACAAACCCTGGTATGCCGACATCAAGCAATATCTCGAAACCCAGGAGTATCCAGAGTCAGTAACAGCAACAGATCACCGAACCATCCAGCGTTTGGCCGGCCAATTCACCATCAGTGGCGAAATTCTTTACAAGCGATCCTATAATCACATCCTCCTTCGATGCGTCGATGAAACAGAAGCTGCAAAGATCATGAAAGAAATACACGAAGGAATCTGTGGCCCACACATGAATGGGCACATGATGGCAAAGAAGATTCTACGACTCGGCTACTATTGGCTCACCATGGAGACAGACTGCTGCCAGCACGTCAGAAAATGCTTCAAGTGTCAGGAGCATGCGAATCAAATCCATGCCCCCTCATCAGAATTATACAACCTGACTACCCCCTGGCCCTTCTCCATGTGGGGACTCGACATCATCGGCAAAATCAGTCCCAAAGCATCAAATGGTCATGAGTACATACTTGTGGCAGTCGACTACTTCACCAAGTGGGTAGAGGCAGCCTCCTACACCACGATTGCAGCATCTCAAGTGATCAAATTCATGAAGAACAACATCATATGCCGGTATGGAATCCCCAATGCTATCATCACAGATAATGGGACCCCGTTCGTCAACAAGAAGATGGATGACTTCCTCAACAAATTCAAGATCCAACGTCATCGATCAAGCCCCTACCGTCCCCAGATGAATGGTGGGGTAGAAGCCGCAAACAAGACAATCATCAGGATACTCGAGAAGATGGTCGTGACCTATCGAGATTGGTCAGATATGCTCCCATATGCACTTTGGGCCTATCGAACGTCTGTACGGTCTGCTACGGGCGTTACTCCTTTCGAGCTTACCTATGGAATGGAGGCAGTTTTGCCAGTTGAGGTGGAAATACCATCACTACGGGTGTTATTAAAAAGCGGAATTGAAGAAGGAGAATGGCAACGGGCCAGGTTCGATCAGTTGCAGCTAGCAGATGAAAAGCGCATGCGTGCACTAAGTCATTCACAGTGCTATCAAAAAAGGATCGCTCGGGCTTACAACAAGAGAGTCCGAAAAAGAAGTTTCAAGATAGGCGACATGGTTATGAAGAAGATTCTACCGTCGCACCTTCCGGACCCCAGAGGAAAGTTCAAACCCTCGTGGGACGGGCCACTAATCGTCAGAGAAGTACTTCCCGGAGGCGCCCTCAGACTCACCAGCATGAGAGGGGTGGATCTTCCTGAGCCAACCAACGCCGACAACGTGAAGATCTTTCACGGGTAAGTTATTCTGACCTTATCAAAGGTTACTTTAATAGAGCTGAAGTCAAGAGGTCGAAGCTAAGATCTCTGAGAAATCATTTCCGTCCACCAACAAGTGTTTCAAATAAGGGGATTCAAAAAGAGGAAAATACAAAAAAAGGGGGGATTCAAAAGGAAAAGACAAAAAAAAAGAGAGAAAAAGAATACAAAAGAAAAAAAAAGGGGGAAGAAAAGAGAAAGAAAAAGGGAAGCCAAAGCAAGGCACCCAAGAGAAAAAAAAAATCAGTCCAAGAAGAAATACATCCATCCATCCATCCACCTCAGAAGGGTCTTTAGCAAAGACCGACAGCTCTATTATCGTAGCTCAGGATAAGGGCTGAAAGACTGCCATCGGCCGGCAACGACGGATTCCCGACCTCTAGCCGCCGCAGTTATCTAGAGACCCAGAAAGAAAAAAGCACAGAAAAAAAAAGAAAAAAAAAAAGAAAATGTGTGCCTAAACAAAGAGGGCGGAGTGAAAACCCGAAAGGGCACTCCGAGTAAAAACAGTGGGCATACAGCGGACTTGGTGAAAACCCGAAAGGGCGCCGAGGGTAAAAACAGCATAGCTGCCAAGGGGCAGGCAAGATCAAACACCCGGGACGTGGTGAAAATCCGAAAGGGCGCCACGGGCAAAAATGACGGGAAAAAGCCGGCTGTGGTGAAAACTCGAAAGAGCACTGCAGGCAAAAATGGCTCAAATGAAAAAAAAGAAAAAATAAAAGTGCAGGTACCAAGAAATCAGACGATCCAGATCGGTTCAAACAGTGAAAGTGCAAGAACAAGAAGAAGTGCAGTCAGGAGCAAAGAGCTCTACAAACTCTGACAATCTCAAGAAGCAACAGTTTCCATTGCCTACACCTCTGAGGGAACCAAAGGAGCACACAAGTCAAATCTCGAGACATCGGTCAAGGCATTGGCCGAGCCCTAGTTCTGATTCCTATATCCTGACACAAAATCCAGACACACTCACAAGACAACTCATGGCACAGTAGATTTTCAAACAGTTTTCTTTTTTTTAATTAAATGCATCATATTTCTTTTACACATATCATATCATCTTTTTCAAAAAAATACAAAAAAATGCATCATCATCAATCATATATGCAAAAAGGAATGTGCAGGTGGCCAACACAATCAATCTCTACCCTCCTCCTGGGCCACATCAGGTGAGTCCTCTGACTCATAAAAAGATAGCCTCGCTCTCAACCTGCTCACCTCCATACGCGGGTAATGCGCCTCATCGCGCTCAAGGGTACGGATCGCTATTTCCTCGTCAGACCACCTCTGATCGACAGCCAATCTCTTCGACATCATCTCACAATGATACCGAAGTGCAGAGATCTCAAACAGCAGATGGCCATGAGTGGCAAAAAGGAAGCAAGGATCAATGAAAGGGCGCTCCTCAAAAGGTTCATATGAACCAGATGAAGAGCCAGCATCTCCGAGGAGATCCTGCTCATCCTCATCAACAGTCTGGTGCCAGCAAGGGATACGTCGGTACAAAGACTGCTCAGCAACCTAGTACTGATATGGGGCGGTCGCCATCGGAAAAGTCCGCAGCTCAAAACCCAGCAAATCAGCAGTCAAGTGACTCGCCCAAGAACAATCAATCCGGGTCCTAAAGTCAGAGGATCTGGATGGAAGTGCTCGACGCCCGATACCCGTGAAAGCGAAAAGAGGAACATCCTGCTCGTACCCAAACTGCCGCAGGAACCGAATGGGATGATAAGAAAAGTAGGATCGAAAGCCTACCAACATCAGAGGATGGCGGTGTGCATCGCAAAGCACTGGAGGAAGTGAAAGCCAAGATGACTCCCAACAAACGTTCCAGTCACGAAGTTCAGCAAACATCCTGCGATACAAGGGCTCACTCATCCTAGCTGTATGAGGAAGAAACTCCATAATGTGTCGCATAAGGTCTGGGCGACGAGTGACAGGAAAAGGTACGGAACAGTCATCGAAAGACGCTCCCATAGCCAGACCTGATCACAAAAAGGAAAAGAAGTTCAGCTAGAGCAGAGCAATTCCTAGCAAAGCAAGAAGAAAAAGGTGCAGAAAAGATACCTGCAGAAAGGCACAACAGCCGCGAAGGACACGAGTGCGGCCCAGGGCACAGTCGGTCAGCCCATTAAACAGCTTGGCCAAGATAAGAGAAATGATCCCCTGCCGTCGAATAGCTCGGCTCATCACTTCGAAAAGCAGAGGGGTCTGGGACCTGCGCCATCCCGAGAACAGCACCTCAGCTATCAAGCAAAACATCAGTGCGTTCCGAGCAAAGGTAGAACCGGCCACACCCCAAGGACCCGAAAAAAGATCATACAGTAAGTCCAAGGAGAACACTACAGCATCCTGACCGACAGCTGCAGGATGAACAAGATAAGAAATCCCGAACTAGTTCTGCGGTGTAGCAGTCTTCGGCGATGTCTTCGGCGAGAAATACTGAGTATAATCCAAGGGCAGGCCTGTCAAGCGTGCAAGCTCCTCCAAAGAAGGCCCCATCTCCATATCGTTGAACGCAAACAAGTTCAACGAAGGAACCCAATCAATCAATGCAGCTCCGAGCATCCTCCAGTCAATATCAACTCTGGCCATATGGATCAGACTGCCGAAGCCATAGGACTCCAGATCCCGAATCTCATAAGCTGACAAACTATCAAGCCAAACAAGCAGTCGTGGCGAGCAGGAAGAACGAGGAAGAAGCTGACAAGTCCTCACTGGTACCCCCTCCAGCACAAAAGGCCCAGAAGTCAATAATGGCTCATCAAGGATCGGAAGGTCAACGGGCGAAGGAGAAGGAAAAGCTGGAACCTCTGCAGACTCGACAGCCCCTGACCTGTCCCCAGTAACGGCTATGTCTGATCTAGTCGCATCACTGTCGAAAACTGTCACAACCTCAGCCGCATGGGAAGACTCGCCCACCTCATGAACGGAGTGCGCAAAAGACCGATGACCAAGAGAAGGGCAATGCTCCCCATCAAAGGGACTATCAGTGAAGATCACACCGCACATCGTGGCATCCTGGCTAATCTGACCGTCGAAGAATACATCTGAACCATCAAAAAGGGTCCCGGCAACCCCGATCGAAGAATCAACGGTCAGATCTGGACCTGCGGCCCCCTCCAACAGGAAATCATGAATCCAATCATCATCCTGGCCGATCAAAGGGATCATGAGGCATCTACACCGTCCATCATCAGGGGGACATCATCAATGACCACATCAAGTCCACCCAAGCAAGTATATCGCACATCTCGGTCCTCATCCAGAGCATCCAAACCGTCAAAGGTATCATCTAAACCATCCATCCCATCCAAGCATGAGATCAGCCCATCTATGTCCTTTGTGGTCCCATCACCACCATCCATCACATCATCCATGTGGCCCACATTCAAGGGATGCATAGCCTCACCTATGTCCCATCCCATCATCCTATCCATACCATTCATTTCTCCCACAATGAAGGGCCCATTCAAATCCGAAATCCCAGCCATCCCACCATTAATGGGGCCATTCAAAGCTCCACCAACCACCAAGCTTAAATCTTCATCAATGCCCCCTCTTAATGCCCCATCTACCCCATCCATTAAAGGTATCTCCCCATTATCAAAGCTCAGTTGAAAATCTGGAGTGTGGGACCCACCATGGGCAGCCCTCACAGCCCCTAAATCACCACCATCCATGGCCCAAGAAAGGATAAAGCAAGATGAAGACAAGATGATGAGGGAAGATGAGACAAGAAGAATATTCATGGCTGGAATCAAACTCGCCAGTGCAAAGCAGGTGGAGACAGGGACAGTGGACAGAGAAGAAT
This sequence comes from Liriodendron chinense, assembly GCA_003013855.2. Classification (NCBI taxonomy): domain Eukaryota; kingdom Viridiplantae; phylum Streptophyta; class Magnoliopsida; order Magnoliales; family Magnoliaceae; genus Liriodendron; species Liriodendron chinense. Next base: position 965,273 of record PVNU02004009.1, on the reverse strand, counting down.
GTCCGAACCCGAGCCAGCCCAGGCCGCTCAAGAGGCGAGCCCTGGGCGGCCTGCCCTGGGCCGCCCGTACGGACGCAGATCCTCTCTCTCCGCGGGATTGGCTCCAGGGTTTTTGGTAGGTGAGGCTGACAGTCCACGTCAGCAGATGGCGCTCCATGGCCGCCCAAGGCTCCGGTCCACTCCAGATTTCGACTGAGGCTGATCAAGATCATATAAAAGGTGCCCCACCGTCCAATCACGAAGCAATGCAGCCTGAACACGGCTGATCAAGTCAAAAAGAAGGAAAGGTGATCAAGTGGGGGCCACAAGCAATCCAAGCCATTCAAAGATCAGATCATCATGATCTAAACCATTGAGGGACCTACATGAGCCACCAAACAACAAGATCAAAGGGCTGATCATCAAAAGAAGGGCCAGAATCCAAGATATAATCATCAAGTGGGCCCACAAAGCCAAATCAAGCGATCTGAGACGTTCAAGCCATCATCCACACCATGAGAAGCCTTTTTAGTCTCACAAATCATCAAAAGAGGTGCCCCAAAGTAAAGCTAAGGTCTCAAGTGGGACCACAGGGCTGAATCTATCAATCTGAACCATTCAAGGGCTAGATCACCAGGATCCAAACCATTGGAAAGCTTACACAAGTCATGAAGCAGCAAGATCAAAGGTTCGATCATCAAAAAGAAGGGCCAAAATCCAAGATCTAATCATCAAGTGGGCCCACAAGGCCTAAACAAGCAATCTGGACCGTTCAAGTCATCATCCATGCAGCTAAGAAGTCTCAAATTATGAAGGAACAAGTCAAAAGTCAAAGCGTCCAGACATCATCAAAGAATTTGAGACAAGTCGAAGATTATATATTCATTCAAAAGAGCTTGATACAAAAGAAGATAAAAGCAAAAGTACAAGGCCATACAAAGCAGAGTACCCAAGCAGGCTACAAGTCGCCAACATAATCATCATCGTCCCTTCTCGCGTCCCGCTCCCGACGATAAAGATCCATCAAAGGAGCAGTCACCGAACCTCCAGCATACCTGCGACGGCCACCGGGAACATAAAGCGAAGGAAGCAGAGGCCCCTGGCCGAACAGCAAATACCACTCATCATAATCACGATCCGGGATCGTGAAACAAAGTCCAGGCTGGCCCACAAGAGCCTCAACTCTCTCATCAACTGGCATCCGAGCAGCTGGAGGAGGTGCAGAACAAGGGACCCGAGCCACCCCAGTGACTTGCCGAAGCAATCTCTCCCCCAAATACCACTGAAAAGATTCAGCGTCAGAAAGCATGATACGGAGACATGAAGCATCGTATGCCTCCACACGCTGAGGGGTATAATAGAGAGGGAAACTGGCATACGGCATCCAAGCGAGCTGCAGCAAATGAGGTCACCACGATCAGTTACGGTACGGCACGAGGGGTAGGGAAAGCAAGATACTTACGTCCTCAACGGTCATCCCGTTTATGTCAGCACACCAATTGTCCCCGGGAACTCGGGAGTTCCGCTGACGGTTTTGCTGGCGCCAGTACATGTGGCGATACTGAGAGGGCTCAATATCATCCCGCATCCTCGGCGCGAGATGGGGAAAATGGTCATAAAAGCAGGTCTGGACAAAAGCACGTCTAATAATCAGATAAAGAAAGAAGGCGAAAGCCCTTCAAGAAAGGTGAAAGAAGAGATACCTCAATGACAGGCCAGAAGCCTGTGAAGGACTGGCTATGCCGACAGGTCTTGTCCAAACCTTGAAAGACATGGGTCAAGATAGCCCCATTCCAGTTATAGGGATGATGAAGATCCTCGACTAAACGAAGAAATTCAGGATCAACTCTCTCATTCGCATGGCAGAAAAGAAAGGATCCAAAAGCATAAGTGATCATGGCCCGGGCTTTGTGGAGGGCCTCTCGCTCGGTGGTGGGGATGACGGAGGCAAAATTGTTGTAGAACCATCGCATCTTCACTTGATGGCCTTGGAATTCACCCTCGGGTGGGACGTCACCGACAAGCCGTAGCCAGTCGGTGGAAGTGAGGGGAGCCAGAGAGCTGACTTGAGGAACAATTGTTCCATGAAACGGGAAGCCTATTTGCATGTAAATGTCCAAGGGGGTTATTCCCCATTCCCCACAAGGGATCTGGAAAGTGTGGGTCTCATCCCGCCACCTATCGCAAAGGGCCGCGAGCATCATGCGGTTAGCATCGTTATTATGGAAACGTAAGGTGAGGAGGCCAGCAAAAGGAGTACCATCCAGTACTCGTTCAAGCAAGGGCTGTGGATCCTTCACCCAGTCGTCCCAGCGATCCCTGGTACCTCGACCTTTGATAGCAGGAAGAGGTTGATGCTTCATAGCTAAGGAACACATGTGGTCCCCTCGGCGGACAATGAAGGCAGGATCATCTTCATCAATCACTCGGTGACCCCTGGTACCATCCGCCATTGAATCCTACAAGCTTGGCAAGGTAAGTCCCTACCCATTACCCATTAAAATCCAAATTATCATCCAAGAAACCCATGGGATTGGACTCACATTCAAATGCAAAATCTAAAGTCCAACTCCATGTGTCACTTAGGATGTGTGTTGGGCCCTTTGGAAAAAGTAAGGCCCACCTTAAAGAAGGTTGCATGGCATGCCTTAGGCAAGGAAAAGTCCATCATCCAAGGACACATTTTGGACAACAAATGCACTCAAGTGCCACTAGATCAACAAAGGATCTTAATTCACATGAAGCTCCTCTTCAAAGTCCATATGTGGCCAAAAGATTGATCCACTTTTATGCCAAGGCCATGATTCTCATTTAAGATGTTTCCATCTTTTTTAACACATGGACATGGACAAGTGGGGGATAGAAAGGAAGTGGGCCCCCAAGGACAACCCAAATGCCTCATCTCAATGGATTGGAGAGAGCACATAGCCCACTTTGAAGAATATGAGGACCCATTCATGAGTCAACCATGGGCAACCTTATGTGCCTCATCTTGATGAAAGTTTTGGCCATGAGAATACAACATGGCGGCCCACCCACAAACATATGGAATCAAAGAGGCCAATGGTAAAAATTTTGATGCACATAGCCCACATGAGGAGTCAAAGTTGGAAATGCCCATGTAAAGGCAAGTTTGGGCAACTTATGTGCACCAATTTCTTTACCAAAAAGGGAGACCATTTGAGCACAAGAGGGCATGGCTTGATAAGTCACCCAACCATCATGAAAATGGATAAGAATGGTACACATAGCCCACTTGAAGATCAAAATCCGAAATGTCCCAAGGCATGGGACAAAAATGGGCAACTTATGGGTATCATTCTTTCCCACAAATTCAAAGAAAAACCACTCATATTTAAAATGATGGTGGAATGACCCACCAAGCCCCAAAGAAAGGATCAAGGAGCTATGGTTGTATGGATAGCTCACTTGAGGATCATCCATTCGAGATTGATAACATTAGAGGGAAATTCTTGAGAACCACATTCCTACCACAAAGAAAACCATTTGAACTTAGTGAGATTATGGGAACAACTCACTCATGGGACTTGTAGATGGTCAAGTAGCTCAAGTCCTCCATCCATCAAAGAAAAAGCATGAAAAGAAAAATCCTACATGAACAAAGTGTAGTGGGGCACACATGGTTCAAAGAAGTGCCCAAGTTTCAATGAAGGCCCAAAAGCCCATCCACATGAAAAACTCCAAGGAGCCCACTACACCTTGTACAAGGATGTACATCATAATCGAGAAATGATGGAAGAGTTGGGCTACTTGTCCATATAAGCCCAACTAGGAAATCTAGCCCACTTGAGATCCAAATGAAAAATGGGCTAGCCACCTTGATCCATACACATGTGAAGAAAGATGGGGTCACCCAAAGTGAGCCCCATGAGCTCAAAACTTGAAATGGGCCCTACCATGACCATGGGCCCAAGTCTTGGAAAGAAGATGAAAAAGAAAAGAGAGTTCCAAGGGAAATGACAAGAGAAAGGAAGTAAAAGGGAGCCCAAAATGAAGCATTGGGCCCACCAAATACACCAAGGGCCATGACTTCACTTTGAGCTCATTTGATACATATGAAAAGTGGTCCAATCCCCATGAAAAAAATAGAGTATTTTGCCATATACACTTGATGACATGGCAAAATCACCCTTTACATACACATGAGGGGAGTGTGAAAAGAAGAAAGAAAAAATGAAGTGGAAAGCTTGCAATGTCCTTCTCCATGCACCACCTTTGAAAAAGACCTGAGATCTAGAAAAAGGTCAAGAATGCTTGGGCCCACCTTCACACCTCTTGGAATAGCTACATGGAAAAAGAAAAGAGTCATGAGAAGAGAAAATGAAGAAGGAAAAGGATAAGAAAAGAGAAAGGAAGTGGTCCATACCTTTACCATTCACCAAAGAAGGACCACCTTGCTGTCCCAAAATGTCTCTAAGGGCCACCACTTGAAAAGAGCAAAGGATCACCAAAGAAGAGAGAGAAAACTTGAAAAAAGAGAGTATGAGAAAAAAAAGAGAGAAATTGCACGATGGAGGGGGCAAGGGTGCCCCATGTTATATAGAAAAGGGGAGGTCACCCTTTTACCCAGCCCACTGAAGAGACCAGGGGTCTAAGACCGTCCGGGCGGCCCATGGGAGGCCGTCCTAGCCCCTACCTACATGAAATGACCTCCCTCCCCCTCTCCTTGGGAAGAACTCCTCCTTGGGAAGGGTGGTTGCAAGTGAATCTTGTACCTCCATGTAAGAATGAAGTGATGGAAGAGAATGGTGAGAAAAAAAAGAAGAGATCTCACCAAAATCTCATCTTGTGAGAAATTGGTGGGAAATTGGCTTGATGATGTGGAAAAGTTCCATGGAATTTTCAAGAAAAAGAAAGAAAGATTTGACTTGGTCAAACAGTGATCTTAACCATCCAAGTGTATGACCTGATGATCTGAACCATTCTAAGAAGAATTCCCGTAGTCTCCAACCTGGATTGCTGCTCTCTTGTACATATTTATGGTCCGAAGACCTTAAACTACGTCGGGATCAAGATCCCGAGGGATTGTCAATAAAACCGGCATCGGTCTTCTTCAAGATCTGGTGGCTCCGAACATTTTCTAAAAAACAAAAAAAAAATATATTTATGCATTTCCAGCACTTGCATGTACATATTTTGGTCCGAAGACCTTAAACTACGTCGGGATCAAGATCCCGAGGGATTTTTAATAAAAACCAGCATCGATCCCAGTCTTTAAGACCAACATCGGATGATCTGGATCATTTCGAAAAATAAAAAAATATATCACCAGCCCCCCTTTTAAAGTTTGTGGGTCCGAAGACCTTAAACTACGTCGGGATCAATATCCCGAGGGATTTTCAATAAAAGCCGGTATCGGTCTTGATCAAGATCCGCTGACACCGGACATTTTTCAAAAACAAAAAAAAATGTATTTTCCCCCTTTCGTACGGTTTCTGGTCCGAAGACCTTAAACTACGTCGGGAACAAAATCCCGAGAGATTTCCAATAAAAACCAGTGTCAATCTTGACCGTTCAAAATTGAGATTTTATGACCTGGAATAATTTTCGAAAAATCACAAAAAAGAAAGTATTTTCAGCATGTACATATTTATGGTCCGAAGACCTTAAACTACACTGGGATTAATTTCTCGGGGGACCTTTTCTTGCTTTCAACCAAAAACCGGCATCAGCCTTGATCAAGGTTCGATAACCCGGATCATTTCAAAAATACCAAAAATATTTTAGAGCTTTCCACAAAAACCAGCATCAATCTCGATCATTCGAGCTGAAATCTGGAACTTTTTTCCAAAAAAAACACAAAAAAAATGATTCACCAAAAATTTCAACTGCACAAATTCATCTCCAGCAGTCCGAAGACCTAAAACTACACTAGGATTAACTTCTCGGGGGCTTTCTCTCCTAACCTGTTCCAGGCATGGCTGACACTTGATCATACGGGTGTTTGGAATCTTTTAAACAGGTAAGGGCTGAGGCGGGCAGAACTCTGCAATCCTGTTCGTGTTGAACGCACCGTGATAGACAACCTTGATTTGGAAATCGCTGTTGAATCTGACGAATGTTCCCTGTTCCTAAAACTCATGAAGGGGATTAAGGTTGTTGGGAGGTGGAACGCACCCTCACGGAATTGTGAGCAACGTAAGGCCCCAAACTGGATTGACTAAGGGAAATGTGAGGATGTGGCTCATTTTGTGGCCGAAGGAGTCCGTCGGACGATACGTGGTCTATGTGCATTGCACATGAGGAACAGGCAACTTTGTGGGTGTGTTGACTGAAAACCCTCAAATCTCCTCATCCGAAGATGTAAAACTACGGCACTTAACTGTGTGAGACTCGTCTTGCTCGCTGACATAAAATGGATCGGGTGCCTTACCAGCAGTAGAAGCTGGAAGTGGATGAAAATTCCACACTTTTCCCTGCATTTCAGAAAAATCACAAAATACAAAAACATTGCAAAATCACCTCTTCAAAAATCACAAAAATATTTCCCTTGCTTTCAATAAAAAAATTTACAAAAATCACAAAAATATCTCCCTTGCTTTCAATCAAGATATTGTCAAAAAATCACAAAAATATTTCCCTTGCTTTCAATCAAAATATTGTCAAAAAATCACAAAAATATTTCCCTTGCTTTCAATAAAAAAATTTGCAAAAATCACAAAAATATTTCCCTTGCTTTCAATCAAAAAATCTGAAAAAATCACAAAAATTGTCAGTATCCCCAGCACTACACTTCAGGAGTCTTGAACTCCGCTCTCTTCACAATTTGGGATGACGGATCCAATCGCCCGCAAATTGGAATCTTGACCAAAACGGGCAACTAAACACCATCTCAATCACACGCATGCCCAGAAGAACATCTTGAAGTCGGATAACATCCTCGTACATTCTCATTAGCAAAGAAACAGCATATTGGGACGATGGACCTGATCGATCACGGGTCGGGATCTTGACCAACCCGCTGACCAAACATCCGCATTAAAAAGAAAATCCCCAGGGAGCACAATCCTGCAAGTAATAAGCTCAAAATTCTCTGCGTCTCCAGCAAAAGCAAAATCAACAAACTGAAAGAGAATGAGCCAAACCATGCATTCATCCTGCATCTCCATGCATCAGCATCCATCGCATTAATCATCACGTTTACCTGCTTTCAAAATAAAAGTCGGTTAGCCAAAGACCCCACAGGCATCCCTAGTGGAGGCACGTGCAGACCCGATTTCCATTTCAAAAGACAAAAAAATATTCCTATTTGCAAATAAAAACCCCACGGAGTATCACTCCCCAGAGTGGGTATCTTTTCAAAAACCCAAAAATATTTTCCTAGTAGAGCGTCCTGCCTCCAAAACACCAGGAGATCTTCCATATCTCTGGGTAGGAGCCGACGCAAAAATCAAATAAGATCCGATGTCTCGCGGTTTCCCCGGAGATCATCGGATCCAATGCACTCAAAGTACGGTCGAACTGAACTCCAGTGTCAGTGCGGTCGTACCACATGCCAAGATACAAAAAAGATGAAAGCCAAAAGGCTCGGTCACAGAAACCATTTGAACAGGTGGAAACGATGAATTGTAACCCAAGTATCAAAATCAGCAGATTGGGTAGAAAGAGTTCACCCACACATACCTAGGCGTGGATGCCTGAAGTACCTTGATTGAGTCCAAGTCGGCGTAGTAGAATCCCGTAAGACTATCTGACGTAGGGCGTCTAACCACTTTGACAGTCAAGCGAAACAAGCACTCCTGGAGTGATCTGGGAAAACATCAAACATCACACAAACAGTCTCAGGGTCAGCAACCTCGTAAGACTACGGACGCAGAGGCTCTGCTGTACCTTTCCGATGTTAGTACCAATCGGGAATGGAAGGGTTGCGATTGGGTACCCAGGTTGCAGCAAACTGCAGGGACAATCGCAACGTTTTCTCCAAACTCTCGCGGTATGTGCGAGTTATCAATTTCTAGACAATCAACTGACTCAGATACAAAGGACAACAAAGATTCCAGACCACAATCAAGGAAAGAATGAATTGCAAACCAAGCATCGAAGCCAGCAGATCGGGTGGAAAAAGCCCACCCGCACATACCTAGGCGTGGATGCCTGAAGTACCTTGACTGAGTCCAAGTCGGCGTAGTAGAATCCCGTAAGACTATCTGACGCAGGGCGTCTAACCACTTTGACAGTTAAGCGAAACAAGTACTCCTGGAGTGATCTGGGAAAACATCAAACAACACACAATCAGTCTCAGGGTCAGCATCCTTGTAAGACTGTTGACGCAGAGGCTCTGCTGTACCTTTCCGATGTTAGTACCGATCGAGAATGGAAGGGTTGCGATTGGGTACCCAGGTTGCAGCGCATGCAGGGACAATCGCAACGTTTTCTCCAAACTCTCGCGGTATGTGCGAGTGATCGGTTTCCAAACGATCAACTGACACAGATGCAAAAGCAAGCAAAGATTTCAGAACATGATCTATGAATGACCGGGTCAGAAGTGGGGTGTCCACTTGCTTTGGCATTCGGTTGCACGCAACCTCTGCCAAAGAGGGGCATCTGTAGACACCCCACCTTCGGCTACACTGTTGGTAGAGATAGCTGGTTGAATGGAGGACCATACCCCCAAATCCCAAGTCCAAACTCAGCCAAACTCACCCTTGTAAGCCCCATTCCATAGCCCAGTTCAAGCCTGAACCCAGTCAACCCAGTCCTAAACATCAGCCTGAAAAACCCCCCATAAGAAAAGCCAGTCAAAAAATTCCAAAAAAGTCAAACTCATTGAGTCAACCCACTGAGTCAACCCGCTGAGTTAACCCGCTGAGTTAACCCGCTGAGTCAACCCGTCGAGTCAACCCGTCGAGTCAAAACACCGATTCAACCCGTCGAGTCAACCCATCGAGTTAAATCACCGAGTCGACCCGCTGAGTCAACTCACTGAGTCGACCCAGCGAGTCAAACAGCAGCCCCGAGGAAGCAACCGTACATCGCTGAAAACTAAGGAGCGGCCGTACGGGCGGCCCATAGCAGGCCGCCCGAGACAAATTACGAGCTCTGCCACTGCTCGCTGCTATAAATACCCCCTTCCCCTTCTCATTTCAACATCCCTTCGAGCCCAGTGAAGTTCTGCCTGTCCCGAGTCCCTCTCCAATCCTTAGCCCATTTTTCCACCAAGGAGAGCCCGAGTGAGGAGAGCCTAGCCCTGGTCCAGCCCAGCCTGACCACTGGTCCAAGCCTCTCAAGCCACCCAAGCCTTGATCCAGCCACTCGAAGCCAATCCTTGCGACACCTCCGTCCACCCAGCTATTATTTTTCTAGCATCATCTCATTTGCATCTAGCATAAGTGCAACATTTACTTTCCTTCCAACCCCCTGTTCCATTGCAAACACTTTGATTATTCAAACACACCGCATGCATCTCGCATAAAGCACCTGTCAGTTCGAGCGTATGCTCTGGGCTTGCCCGTTGTTGGAACCTGCCCATCAGAAACTCTTACTGTTCAGACCTGCATTCATGCTTCACCATAAAACACCTTGATCATTCAAGCACACTGCATACGTCTTACATTAAGCACCTGTCAGTTCGAGCGTACGCTCTGGGCTTGCCCGTTGTTGGAACCTGCCCATCAGAAACTCTTACTGTTCAGACCAGCATTCATGCATCATGTCATTTATGAGAATGTACGAGGATTAAAACAGACTTTCAAGTATTAGTTCGATTCTGTGAAGTAGAGACCGTACTTCGGTACGGGCAGTGTGTGGGGTGCTTAACCTCTTCCCACCCTGTAACCGTGATCCCTTACCTTGAATCTCTGGCCGCAGATCAAAAGGAGTCATTTTAGAGGAAGGAATCTTCGGATCCCCTTCTCTAACGTTTCTACGGGGTCTAGCCGACTGTAGATTCGAAGTAATTGGCTAGTGGCGACTCTGGTCTTATATAAACTCATTTAAAATACATCCAGCTTAACACGACAACCAAACAAAGCCCTCGAGAACGAGGCAAGCCAGTGGCACAAACGACGATTTCGCACTCACGCATCCTCCTCTCCTTCTTTTCCCGAAAGGGGAAGGGACGAGAAGAACGTCGTGTTGGAGCGCGGAAAACCGCGAGGGTCCACAGCACTCCATGGTTTCTTAATGTAACCAGGGCCAGTGACCGTCTCGTAGTTGGACGGGTGACTTGGTGGAAGACACTCCATGGTTTCTTAGTGCAACCAGGGCTAGTGATCATCTCGTATTTGGACGGGTGACTTGCTGGAAGGCACTCCATGGTTTCTTAGTGCAACTAGTGCCAGTGACCCTCTCGGGTTGGACGGGTGACTTACTGGAGAGCACTCATTACCTTAGCCACTTAACTGACGGATCCCACTTTGGACAGGACGTACATTAACTGGTCTTAACGATGAAGTATTTTAGACATTTTAAAACTCTTTGATTACGATTTTCGATGAAAACCATAGTCCCCTTTACTTTATGCATGCTCGAGAGAGGATCACATTTATGCTAGATGTTCAGTGTATCAGACAAATTATGCATTTGATTTGATTGATCTGCTTTGTGTATATCTTTGTGTCATTAATATTTTTGCCTTTGCGTCTTTGAGATCGCAATTGATTTCATTTGCCATTAGTCGGTTATCGGGCTATCAGGGCACTTCTCAGGGCTGAAAATGACTAAGTAGTAGACCTGTTTGCGGTCTGATCAGGGCATTTGATAGATATTGTTGATGATCGTCTTTGAATAGGGACGGATCATGTCTATGGAGGTCGCAATGCGATCGCATTTTGATTTGCTTAGTGCCAGTCGATTTTCGAGCCGGTAGAGCACTTTCCAGGGCTGAAAATGAATTAGTGGGCCTACTGACCTCTTAATTAGGGTTCTCGGAGATCCTGGGATCAGGTAATCTCATTGCAATGGGGTGGTTATGGTGTAACATGTTATGGTGGAGAGAAGTCTCCCTCTCGGGGTCGATCAAATTCCTCCCGATTCCTCTCGATTTCGGTCATTTTCGGCTTTTTCGGAGGTGTTTCCGAGGTTCACAAAATTGGCTAAGTGTTGGCCTTTCTGACCAAATTGCTGATTTGGCCCGCTTAAAACTGACCGTTGGCGAATCCGATCCGGAGGACGGATAGAGGGCATTGATGTGTGTCCAGGAGGATCAATTTGATTGAAAGGTGATCCAGATTGACGGTGGACCACACCATGGAAGGCCTCTGTTCGCTCGCCTCAAGTGTAAGGCTGCGATGTAGTAATAAAACTCGGTAAGACCGAGGTCGATCCACAGGGAATTGGATAACAAATTCCAAACTATTCCAGCAACTCAGTTTGTAATATATAAGAGATTCAATTGGAATAATTATGCTAAAACAGTAACTTAATGAAAATCAATAGTTTAAGGTACTAAGGCATTCAAGGATCCACTTGTAGCAATCCCATGTCAATCTAATCAATCTAAGCAAGATACACAACTAGATTAGAAGTCCTATCTCTCATCTAGTTGGAAAATAAAGCATTAAACACATTCAATCCCATTCAAGTTGAACTTCCAAGTTCTAGTCCCATTCAATCAATGTAGAATTCAAAATCATAGCCTTCGGAGTAACAGCCATGCCTATGGACTATGGCTTGCTCAAGGATTACTATAATTCGAATCTAAACAACCACCATATGATAATCTCAGAGAATTGCAAGGAATCCATGTCCGGAGCACATGAACTCTCATAAAACATCTCAAATTATCAACTTGAAGAACTAAAATAGATAAAAATCCAAACTTGAATTGAAAGTACTTGAATTAACTGAATCAACTCATGAAATTAGCTACAAGCTTTGAAAATGCGGTATAAGTTTGATTACCGCTGTTGTAGAAGCAAGAAATAAGATATCTTGTCCTAGAGGGGGGTGAATAGGACACTTTTTAAATTTCTCAATACAAAGTATTCTTAGAGCACTTTCATCAAACACCAGATCTGTAAAGCATAAATCAATAGAAGCACATGTAAAAGAAGTAACTCAGTTCATCCATTCACCACACAACAAGGGATTTTTATAGTGGTTCGGTTATGTACCTACTCCACTCCCGGCTGATCCACTCACTCCTTGAGTGGCCGGATTTCACTATCACTATGGTTTTAAATGAGGTTAACCATAAACCTTAACAGCCTACAAAAGGACTTACGACTCAACACATGGATTCATCCTTCCATAGGACTAATCCATGACCACTTAGTCCTACACAAGGGCTTGTCCTACTCAAGGACTTGTCCTACGCAAGGACTCTACCGAGTTTGGGTCTTCAAACTCTGAAACCCAAATCTCAACTTGAGGAGGTTTCTTGGACTCGAAAGACTAAAGATACTTAGCTGATTGAGTCCCTTGATGATGCCTTTGTTGAAGAAGCTTCAGCTTGTACGGAAGACGTCTTCTTCAAGCTCCCTCGATCAGCAACCTTGCTCCGGATGACCCATTGTAGTTTCCAAGGTGAGGGATTGAGGTTAGGTTGAGGCTATTTTGGGATATGGCTTTTATATGAGGAAAGCTTCTACCTAAACCACCATTAATGGCATTGATGACAATAAAATGTCTATGAGAGGTAGGTCAAGATGCCATTAAAGAGGGGTTGAGTTCATGTTTCAATCCAAGCTTTGAATGCTTAATCAATGTTGGTCAGATCAACATGGATTGAAGAATGAACTCAACAGATCTAAGGGTTTGGAAGAAGGGGATCTCAAGAAGAAGGCTCACTCAAACCCTAGATGATGCTCAAGGTGTATTGGGCAAGATCCAACCGAGTTCTATAAATAGATTATGCCCTTCAACGGTCAGAAAACGGTCAGCACGATAGGTTCCGATCGATCGGACATAAGATTTAGTCAAATTTGAATTTTGCTTGAAAACAGGTTCTCCGATTGATCGGACTTAGTTCCGATTGATCGGAATACCCTGTCCGATTGATCGGATAGGTGGTCCGATTGATCGGAATTTCTTCCAGAGAGTTGATGCAATTTTTCTGGAAATTCCTCCGATGGATCGTATCTATGTCCGATGGATCGGAGAGCCCTGTCCGATGGATCGGACAGACCTCCGATTGATCGTAAAAGAGTCCAGAGAGTTTTTCAAAGTTTACTGGACAAATGTACGATTGATCGGACATACTGTCCGATTGATCGGAACACACTGTCCGATGGATCGGACATCACTCCGATGGCTCGGAAAAGTGTCCAGAGAGTTTGCAATGTAACTGGACTATTTTCCGATGGATCGGACACATTGTCCGATTGATCGGACATCTATCGGAATATTCTCCGATGGATCGGGTATGTATCGGAGAGAGCAGACTTAAATATTTTCATTTTTAAAGAAACTTCTGCTACCAAGAACCTATCCATTGCTGATCTTAATGGAAGGTGAGCTATAGATGGTGCTAAGGATGTGCCTAGAAAGGTCTTGGGCCATCTATAGAAGTTTTTAGGATCAAAGGTTTGGGGTGGAGAGGCTAGAAGCTGACTTGATCTTCGAGAAGCTTCTGTCTTCAGTCGCAAGGAAAACTGTCTTCAGTCGCCAGGGACTCGACGACACACTAACCATGGTAATTGACAAATCTTTGCATTAACAATCTCCCCCTTTGTCAATTACCAGACAAAACCAAACCTATGCAAGTCTTGGTCCATACCACAGACTTATCCTAGACACCAAAAACCAAAATACATCATGTCGAGAAAAATACAAACTTTATACATAGACATGACTCATTACATACAAAATGTACAGACTCAATGTACAAACTAGGCTTCACATGAACTCCCCCTTAGTCCCTGCACACAAAAGATCAACAAAAAGATAACCTGGATCTTTTGGTGGGATAAATTCTCCCCCTTTTTGTCAGTGATTGACAAAGGTTAGTAAAATGAGAATGCAGCGCATTATGTCATAGACGCAAGGAGGAAAATAAACATTATCGAGCCGAGAGAGGAAGCCAACACACACATGGTCATGCAAGGATATACAAGTATATGACAGTAAGCACAGAGGGCTTATAGCCCAGGCAACCAACCTCCCCTCCTGAAATGTATATCATGACCAACAAACCATATATACAAAAATAAAAAAAGAGGGCAAGAAGCCCACCAGGAATAAGCAATTTCGCACAATTATATGTATATATGCAGACGATATCCAAAAAGAATGATCATCAGATATAATAGCATAACAAGAAAGACATAATGATCATCATAATATCCAAATACTGAGCATCCATAACATCCAAAAAATATCCAAAAACATATCCAAAAAGTATAACCGGCCGTCAAAAAAGGTGTCAAAGAAAAGATGCACCAATGAATACAACTATCAACGTCGCTCCAAAAAGATATCTGCGATGACTAAACACTAGGGACCCTAACGGAAAAGGTAGGCAGCTATGGAGCAGGGCCAGTGACGTCATCGCGACGGCATGATAAAGCTGAGGTGAGGCTCTGGACAGCAGCATGAATGGACTGCATCAAGCTCTCGAGTCGCGACAGCCGCTCACCATGCTGGGCAAGGGCACCCTCCACGCGATCTAATTGAGCAGTGATCTGCTCCGTGCTGGGAGGAGGAGGTGCCGAAGAGGCGTCGGACTGAAGGCGCCGCTTGACTGAGCGACGAGCTGGGGCAGGAGTCGGTGATGGAGCAGAAGACCCGCTGTGGGTGTCAGCCGACACCTGTGTGGGAGTGTGCGAGAAGTCCCGGTCTTCGACGTCATCCTCTTTTGGAAGGGTCATCTTCTTGATATTGAGGTCCCTGAATGTGCGTCGAGGAATAGGGTGGACCACAATATCTGTAAAGCCGCACTCGTGCCCTAATCTAGTAATGAGCCACCCGAACAGAATGGTGTTGCGGTTGTGTGGCAGGGCGTCCAAAATATGATGCAAAATGATGGATGGGAGACACAGGCGCGTCCCATGACCAACGTGGTACAGCAGATTGACCATATTGGCAGTAAGGTCGGACTTGTTTGTACTGCGGGGATAGACATTGGTGCTGAAGATCTGATGGAGCACTCGAAACCTATTAGACATTTCAGATGCGCGGAGAGCACTACCATCGATCCACTCCGGATTTGGACCCCTACATAAGTAGCGAGTCCAATCAGCCCTAAGAGAAGTATCAAGCAAATTGTCATTGGGTTGCGGGGCTGTGGACACGGGAACACCAATCAGGGCGGCTATAGTGTGGGCTGTGACCTGGACGACCCGGCCGCCGACAATAACCTCACAGGAGGGAGGGTTTCCAACAGGGTTGATGATTTTAGATAGAAATGTATATACCACCTCGGGATGGGCTACACCGCCAAAACGAAGTACAGGATCCCACCCAATCTGAGCAAGAAGAGTGGGAATGCCAAAGGGCTCCACGCAGGACTCAGTGACCACTCTCTCATAGATAATGGTGCGAGATTGAAACCGAGAGAGAGAGGCTGGACTCTCAGGCTAGAAAGGAGGTGCAGCAGGTGGAGGAGAGCCCTGAGAGGGTCGAGAAGTTGGCAACTTCTTTGTCCTGGCAGTGGTGGATGGCCCAGCTGCCATCTTGGACTTGCCTTTCGGATCTTTAGGCATGATGTAGCAAGCTTGGAAAGAGGATTTAACCAATGTAGATACCAAGATGGACGAAAAACTCTTCAAATCCCTAGAAATGCTGATCTGATAGAGGAGAGGGGCAGAAGAAACCAACCGGATAGCTAAAAATTCAAACTGACAGCTTGAAGGATCTTACCGAGGAGACACAAAGACCTGTTGGGGCTGCAAATGAGGATCCAGGGAAACCCAGCTGAACGATAGACCGATCGGATGGAGATGCCCTAGCAAAAGGGGCTGAGAGAGGAGAGGAAGAGGGCAGAAATGACAACCGAATGAATAGGGCTCGCGTATTTGACTGTTGATCTGCCGATATTTCCGATTGATCGGACGATGTGTCCGATCCATCGAAAATGCCCCCAGAGAGATTTTCAACACTAAACATTTTCTCCCTTCAGCAAATGATTTCCAGCTAATTTGATAAGAGTGTGAGCATGACAATATCAATAATCACCAAAAAAGAATGAGGCTAATTCCTCAGATATACCTATGAGCACATGAGTGTCCATTTTGCTAGAATGAGCACACACCGATAGACTTCCGAAGGTGTTCAAACCTTGTGGAATCTAACGGCTTAGTAAGGATGTCGGCCAATTGCCGCTCAGTTTGAATGTATTCAAGATTAATCAGTTTTTCCTCAACGAGTTCTCTTATAAAGTGATGCCGGATGTCGATATGCTTGGTTCGAGAATGTTGAACCGGATTTTTTGAGATATTAATGGCGCTTGTGTTGTCACAAAAAAGCGTCATTTCATCTTGATTAAGACCATAATCCTTCAACATCTGCTTCATCCAAAGTAGTTGAGCACAGCAACTTCCGGCAGCAATATATTCAGCTTCAGCGGTGGACAAGGAGATGGAGTTTTGCTTTTTGCTATGCCAAGCAACTAAGCAATTTCCGACGTAAAAACAGCCACCGCTAGTGGATTTTCTGTCATCCATATTTCCGGCCCAATCGGCATCGGAGTACCCCGCAATGATGGTTGAGGTGTCAAAGGGGTACCACAAGCCATAATCAGTGGTGCAGGCCACATATCTAATCACTCGTTTTACAGCAATGAGGTGTGATTCCTTAGGATCGGCTTGAAATCTAGCACACGCCCCTACACTAAAGGCGATATCGGGTCTACTAGCTGTGAGGTAGAGAAGACTCCCAATCATACTTCTATATAGATGTTGATCAACACTAGTGCCAGATAAGTCTTTAGAAAGTTTAATGGTGGTGGCCATAGGCGTGGTGTGTGATCGACCCGAGTCTAGCCCAAATCTCTTGACCAAGTCTTTTGCATACTTAGTTTGGTTGATAAAGATTCCATTTTTCAGCTGTTTAACTTGCAATCCTAGGAAAAAATTTAGTTCGCCAACCAAACTCATCTCAAATTCAGATTTCATTAGTTCAGCAAATAAGCCAGAGAATTCTTCACAGTTAGACCCAAATACAATATCATCCACATAAATCTGAGCAATGAGAAAGGAATCAGCTGTCCTTTTAACAAATAGGGTTTTATCAACACTCCCCCTAACAAACTGGTGAGCAATAAGAAATTGAGTAAGACGTTCATACCATGCTCGGGGGGCTTGTTTTAACCCATAGAGAGCCTTTTTCAATCGGTAGACTCTTTGAGGGTAACTAGGGTCCACAAACCCTTTTGGTTGTTCAACATAAACCTCCTCATCAAGTATACCATTTAGAAAGGCACTCTTCACGTCCATGTGAAATAATTTGAATTTAAGAGCACATGCTATGGACATGAGAATTCGAATGGATTCGAGTCTAGCTACCGGGGCAAAAGTTTCATCAAAATCAATTCCCTCAATTTGAGAGTACCCTTGAGCTACGAGACGTGCCTTGTTCTGAATCACATTGCCAGATTCATCTGTTTTGTTTTTGAAGATCCATTTGGTTCCAATGACATTTTTCTCAGTTGGTCTTTCAACTAGAAACCAAACATCATTTCGGGTAAACTGTTGAAGTTCCTCTTGCATAGCAAGTATCCAAAATTCATCATTAAGAGCTTCATTTATATTTTTTGGTTCAATTTTTGAAGTGAAGCACACATGACTGTTGATGGCCTCAAGTTGTCTTCTAGTCTTGACTCCAACATCCGGATCTCCAATGATTTGATTGAGGGGATGATCCTTGACATGTGGAGCATTTCCCGAAGCTATTGAGGCATTGGGAGTGGGAGATTTTTCATCAGGTTTACCTATGTGGCACGGTTCTCCCACTTCATCATCATCAAGTTTTGTGTCTTCCTTGGATTGGTCATCAATGACAACATTTATGGATTCTTGAGTTGTTTTAGTCATTGTATTGTACACTCTATAGGCCCGACTATCAGAAGCATATCCTAGAAATATTCCCTCATCGCTCTTAGAGTCAAATTTTGCTAAATTTTCTCTATCTCGAAGGATGTGACATTTGCTACCAAAGACCCTAAAATACTTGATGTTTGGGACTTTTCCATTCCACAGCTCATATGGGGTCTTATCTAGGCCAGCTCTCAAATAGACTCGGTTAATGATGTGACAAGCTGTATTCACTGCTTCGGCCCACAGATTTTGAGCTATATTTTTGCTGTTCATCATGACTGTGGCCATTTCGAGTAGAACTCTGTTTTTCCTTTCTGCTACTCCATTTTGTTGGGGAGTTTTTGGGGCTGAGAATTCATGTTTGATTCCTAAATTTTCACAGAATAGTTCAAAGCGCCCATCCTCAAATTCCCCTCCATGATCACTCCTAATACGTTTTACTGTGCATTCCTTTTCATTGTGGAGTCGTTTCATGAGTTTCTCAAATTCCTCGAATGTATCCGACTTTTCTTTCAAAAATACAACCCATGTATACCGGGAATAGTCGTCAACAATAACGAAGAAATACCTCTTACCTCCTTGACTCATTACTCTTGTGGGGCCTACAAGGTCCATGTGGAGTAGGTCAAGGGGTTTTGATGTAGCAATGATGGATGTCTTCTTATGTGCAACTTTAATTTGTTTACCTTTCAAGCATTCAGCACATACTTCTTTTGGTTTCTTCCCAATCTTTGGTAATCCTCTCACCAATTTCTTCCTACTTAGCTTAGCAAGGTTCCTGTAATGGACATGACCAAGCCGTTGATGCCATAATTCAGTATCATCATTAATAGCCATGTGGCATACGGCAGATGGTCCCTCATCACCCTTGTTTTCAATCACATAGCAGTTATCTCCAGTGCGAAACCCTTTTAATATTAATTTTCCAGTTTGGTCCATAATTTCGCACATCGCTGTTCATCACATATTTGAGAGATGCTTAACAGATTATGTTTCAAACCGTCAACACATAGAACATCCTCAATTTTGGGCAATCCTGGCCCGGTGATGGTTCCCTTTCCAACAATCTTGGCAATACTCCCATCTCCAAAGGTAACAGACCCACCATCAAATTCAGCATAATCACAAAACTGAGTCTTGTCACCTGTCATGTGTCGGGAGCATCCACTATCAAGATACCACCTAGTGTTTCTTCCGGCTCTAAGGGCTGTATGAATAACTAAGCATTTGTTCTTAACTACCCATTTAGAGACTATCCTCTTTGGAGAACTAGGTTTCTTGGTTGATTCTAGGGATGTCATTGTTTGGGCATAAGTTTTTGAGGTTTTTTCTTTCATCAGCTCCATGGTTCTTTTGTTCAACTGTTTTACCATTTCTAGGAGCTCTTCCATTCTTTTGTCTTTCTTTGGTGGAGTGGGATAATTCTTCCTCATGTTTGGAGTTTGTTTAGGAGGACTCCACATCTGATTCATCCTTTTACCGGTAGGTACAAATTTACCTTTCAAGTTCCGAACCGGATTCTTAAGGACCAAGCATTCAAACTTTAAATGACCAACATCTCTGCATGCATGACATATAGGTGAATTTCTCTTAGTAGTGCTTCCTGATGCATTCCTGGTCTTTTTAGGTTCTGGGTTACTAACCTTAGTTGGCTCATTATAGCCTAGCCCTCTTGTGTTCCTACAAGGTTTACCTGACTTAAGGATATCATCAAGTTTTTCTCTACTTTGGGCAAATCTTTCATTGAGTTGACTTTCTTGATTAAGCTGCAAAACTAAACACTGATTTGTAGATTTTGCCTTTTTCAGCTCATCTTCTAGGGTATTAATTTTGTCTTGAGCTGCTTTGTTTTTCTTTTCCAATTCACTGATCTGATGGTAAAATCTGTGGTTTTCTCTCTTCACTTCTTGCATTTCATCAGCCAATTTGTTGTTTTCAATATTAGCTTGGCTCAACTTCTTGGTAAGAAGGATGCTTTGACGGAATAGCTCATCATAGGCAACTTGCAAACCTTCATTATCATCCTCGTCATCATCGGAGGATGTCATATTGTGTTCTGATTGCTCATGATCATCATTGTCTCTTTCGCCTTGTAAGTCTGGGACAATCTCAGAAATAGAGGCCATCAGAATTTTAAGTGATCCTCTCTCATCACTTTGATCTTCTTCTGTTTCTGAATCAGTACTCCCAAGGTTGTCCCATGTGGCTGCCATAGCTTTCTTTTTAAATTTTTATTTGGCAGGAGCTTGACATTCAGAGGCAATATGACCATAGCGACCACAGTTGTAGCACTTGGGATCTTTTGGCTTGTTGTAAGATTTTCCTGTATAGCGCTTTTTGTCAAAAGATTTGCTATTCTTGTCAACCCTCTTTCCTTTGTTTTTAAAGAATTTTCTAAATTTCTTGGCCATAAGAGCCATTTCATTCATATCCAATTCTTCATCACTATCAACTTCAGATTCTTGTGTAGTGTGTGAAGTTTTTAGCACGGTGTTTCTACTTTTTGGGGATTTCTTGAAATGAAGTTCATGGGTCTGTAGAGGTCCTAGTAAATCTTCTATTTTCATAGTATCAATATCTCTACATTCCTCAATAGTTATGACCTTGGAAGAGAATCGTTCGGGTAAGGATCTTAGAATTTTCCTACAAATGCGCGGGTCCGAAATTCTCTCTCCCAATCCCCACATAGCATTGGTGACATCACTCAAACGGGTGTAAAAGTCCATGAAGTTCTCATGTTCTTCCATTTTCATATTTTCAAACTGAGTTGTCAATAGCTGAAGCTTTGACCTCTTGACTGTACTAGTCCCTTCATGTGTAGTTTCAAGGATGTCCCAAGCTTCTTTGGATGTTGTGCAATTACAAATTCTTTTGAACTCATCCGCTGAGACGGCACAAAAGATAGCATTGAGTGCCTTTGCATTGCTAATGTATCTCAGTTTTTCAAGATCAGTCCATAAGTCATCAGGTTTGACTGTGGTGGTTGTGACACCCTCTAAGGTAGTGTTCAAAAGGGGTATTTCATATTTGATTTCCACAGACCTCCATGTTGCATGATCCAATGATTGCAAGAAAACTCTCATTCTTGCTTTCCAATATGCGTAGTTTGATCCATCAAAATATGGAGGTTTGGAAACCATACTAGAATCCCCTTTTGACATGATTTCAAGCTTCTAGAGACGGATCACACTCCGGGCGGTTACGCCTTTGAGGAGGAACCCGCTCTGATACCAATTGAAAATGCGGTATAAGTTTGATTACCGCTGTTGTAGAAGCAAGAAATAAGATATCTTGTCCTAGAGGGGGGTGAATAGGACACTTTTTAAATTTCTCAATACAAAGTATTCTTAGAGCACTTTCATCAAACACCAGATCTGCAAAGCATAAATCCATAGAAGCACATGTAAAAGAAGTAACTCAGTTCATCCATTCACCACACAACAAGGGATTTTTATAGTGGTTCGGTTATGTACCTACTCCACTCCCGGCTGATCCACTCACTCCTTGAGTGGCCGGATTTCACTATCACTATGGTTTTAAATGAGGTTAACCATAAACCTTAACAGCCTACAAAAGGACTTACGACTCAACACATGGATTCATCCTTCCATAGGACTAATCCATGACCACTTAGTCCTACACAAGGGCTTGTCCTACTCAAGGACTTGTCCTACGCAAGGACTCTACCGAGTTTGGGTCTTCAAACTCTGAAACCCAAATCTCAACTTGAGGAGGTTTCTTAGACTTGAAAGACTAAAGATACTTAGCTGATTGAGTCCCTTGATGATGCCTTTGTTGAAGAAGCTTCAGCTTGTACGGAAGATGTCTTCTTCAGCTCCCTCGATCAGCAACCTTGCTCCGGATGACCCATTGTAGTTTCCAAGGTGAGGGATTGAGGTTAGGTTGAGGCTATTTTGGGATATGGCTTTTATATGAGGAAAGTTTCTACCTAAACCACCATTAATGGCATTGATGACAATAAAATGTCTATGAGAGGTAGGTCAAGATGCCATTAAAGAGGGGTTGAGTTCATGTTTCAATCCAAGCTTTGAATGCTTAATCAATGTTGGTCAGATCAACATGGATTGAAGAATGAACTCAACAGATCTAAGGGTTTGGAAGAAGGGGATCTCAAGAAGAAGGCTCACTCAAACCCTAGATGATGCTCAAGGTGTATTGGGCAAGATCCAACCGAGTTCTATAAATAGATTATGCCCTTCAACGGTCAGAAAACGGTCAGCACGATAGGTTCCGATCGATCGGACATAAGATTTAGTCAAATTTGAATTTTGCTTGAAAACAGGTTCTCCGATTGATCGGACTTAGTTCCGATTGATCGGAATACCCTGTCCGATTGATCGGATAGGTGGTCCGATTGATCGGAATTTCTTCCAGAGAGTTGATGCAATTTTTCTGGAAATTCCTCCGATGGATCGTATCTATGTCCGATGGATCGGAGAGCCCTGTCCGATGGATCGGACAGACCTCCGATTGATCGTAAAAGAGTCCAGAGAGTTTTTCAAAGTTTACTGGACAAATGTACGATTGATCGGACATACTGTCCGATTGATCGGAACACACTGTCCGATGGATCGGAAAAGTGTCCAGAGAGTTTGCAATGTAACTGGACTATTTTCCGATGGATCGGACACATTGTCCGATTGATCGGACATCTATCGGAATATTCTCCGATGGATCGGGTATGTATCGGAGAGAGCAGACTTAAATATTTTCATTTTTAAAGAAACTTCTGCTACCAAGAACCTATCCATTGCTGATCTTAATGGAAGGTGAGCTATAGATGGTGCTAAGGATGTGCCTAGAAAGGTCTTGGGCCATCTATAGAAGTTTTTAGGATCAAAGGTTTGGGGTGGAGAGGCTAGAAGCTGACTTGATCTTCGAGAAGCTTCTGTCTTCAGCCGCAAGGAAAACTGTCTTCAGTCGCCAGGGACTCGACGACACACTAACCATGGTAATTGACAAATCTTTGCATTAACAAGCTTCACCTCTCAGCCTTAGCTGAGAGATTCTAGCCGAGCATTGTCATACTACAACTAGAACTCAAATAAGAAAACATAAAAACTAGAAAAACAGGAGTTTGGAGGGTTGCAGACGCTCCACGACGACTTCCGTCCTCTCCCACGACATCCCTTGGCTTCTATGATGCCCTAGGAAGAGCCCCTAGGTGTCCTTTTATAGTGAGGACGCTTGGTTGTGTTGGAATCTTCCAGAAACCGCGTAAGGTTACGCAGTGCGCAGCAATTTTCGGAACCAGAAATAGAAACTGCCTGATTTTCTGCATGGCCGACCAGTCTAGACCATTCGGACCTTTCCTGCGACAGTCCAGTGAGTGCAGATGGGGGGGCCGACTTGTTGGCCGACCAGTCTTGACCGGTCGGACTGGGTTGGCCGACCGGTCACGACTGGTCGGACCTGCTTATGGTCATTGGTCCAGCATGTTCTGCAGAAGGCACCGACCGGTCAAGACAGGTCGGACCAACTGGTCCTTCATCCAACGGTTTCCAAAGGTGTAGCCGATCGGTCGGACGACCGGTCAGACTTGCCGTTCTTCGTCTTTTTCTTCAACTTTCTTTTCTCCTTGCTTTCTTCTTTCTTTGCTCTTTTTTCAATCTTCATCCCATACATCTAAATGTATTCTTTTGGTCCCTATTTGGGTGAAGTCTGCTCTTATCCCTACAA
Source organism: Liriodendron chinense (assembly GCA_003013855.2). NCBI lineage: Eukaryota > Viridiplantae > Streptophyta > Magnoliopsida > Magnoliales > Magnoliaceae > Liriodendron > Liriodendron chinense. Next base: position 941,661 of record PVNU02004009.1, on the reverse strand, counting down.
TCACAAAACATACATTGGATGGCCCTTTTAAACATGAAAACCATGCATATAATGTGATGTAGTGGCCTATGCAATGTACAAATTGGAGGTTCAACACACCCCCCAACCAGCTTTTTGCTAGTCCCGAGCAAAACATGCGTGAAACAATTCCAAACCTCCCTAACAACTGTCCTTCAGAAACCTTGTTTCTATCCATTCCAAGACATACAAGTATAAACTTTGGAGAAATTAGGTGCTATCAGATGAAACCTTAAACTCTCAAAGCATAATAAGTATCTACATGAAATTCCCACTGATCGATTGATAAATAGAAAAACTCGAACAAATCTAACCTAGTGTGCATAGTAAAACTTCATCTCATGAGTTTCTGGAATTATCTTCTCCATAGATCAACTAAACTAAGGATCTCAAGGTGTACAGAGCAACAACAAGCCAATGACAGGAATTTGTCTTACTGTCCTTCCGACGGCTTTCACACTACGTCCCATTTTCGGCTTTGGTTATGGGTAGACCATCCCCCGGTTGGTAATAGGTAGCCCTTTTCAGAATTTTCCACCATTTTTTCATCATTCCCTTTTCCTTTTTCTTTTAAATTAGATAGGATTTTTAGAAATCCATATCTTTCGTTATTTTCCCATGGACAAGGATGGACAAAGTACCTCGGCTTGATTTTCCAACACCTTTAAATCAACGTCTAGCTGATGAGTACCTAATATTGTATAATTATCCCTAGGTTGTTAAGGGCATTATCATTGTTTTTCTGGTTAATTGTCCCTCATTAGGTGAATTTTCTGTCTTCAGGTGATCAGGAGAAGTTGGACAAGATCCGAGCCAATCAAGGCGATTAAAGGCCCTAAAGTGATCAAGATAAAGTATGTGGCGATCCTGAAGGAATTCGAATCGTAAAGATTGAAGGACCATCATGTTCTATAGTTTGGAGGATCTAGATTGGATGTCCGCATGTAGGGCCAACCGTGCATCTAGCAACAAGTGGGGACATCTTCAATCCTTCATATCAACTATCCATCTATGGTGGACCCCACAGCAACCTAAGATGAACTTCATCATCCACCAAGACATCCACCGCATCAATGGCCAGGATCATCACACGGTAGGCAATCTCAGCAGCCCAGGACCAACATGATCGCATCCACCATTCAAAGATTCCACCTTCATCCAAACCGTCTAGTGGGCCCCACCAACGTGTTGATTCAACCGTCCATCCAGTGGACGTCCAAGCTGCAAGGTGGGCCACACACCGCATCTTCTTTCCAGCCATCCATTCATCACTTTGCTTGACATCTCCATCCTCAGCCATCCATGCCACACGTGCCAAGCATCTTAGCCGTGCAGCTCAGCACACGTTGTAAAACCCGTACCCTGAATTGCCTCCGTACGTTTAGTTTTCGGTACCGGTACGTCCCGGATGGACCAGATTAGAGATCCTTGATCGCAACCCTATTTTAGTACTGCATCAACCCAAGACCTATACCCCGGCGACCGCGTAGGCGCTGCGATTCCAACGCCGCGTGGCACGCCCCATTGCGATACCCGGTGTGAAAGATGCGTACTTTTGCGCAATTCGAGGTGGGCCGCGCAACGCGGTGTGACATGGGCCCCACTTGCACAAATCCTAAGAATATGTTAAATCAATCAAATCAATCACCATACCCACCCCATCATTCTCTCACCTCAAAAGTCAACTCTAATCATGCCTCCCATACCTCCCATGCCCTCTCCCATCATCATTATCATTACCTCATGCACCTCCCTCTCTACCCATACAAGTGCATACGTAGGGGGGGGGGGTGTGGCCTTCTCATTTTCCTATTTTGCAAGAGAGAAAGGAGAGAGAAAGAGAAAGAGAGAGAAGAGAGAGAAGTAGAGAGAGATTTAGAGGGAGATCAAGAGAGAGAAAGAGAGAGATTGAAGGAGGAGATCTAGCCTGGAGCACCCCGATCATCATCCGAACCGTCCGATCGGCAATCCTACTGTCCAACCATCATTATGAGTGCAAACTTCCCCCCTTTTTCTCGTTTACCTTTCATTTTATTTCATTGGGCCAACCTTGTGATGGGTAATGAGATGGATGGGCTGGATCATCCATGAATGGGCCCCACATACCTGTAATAATAATAATAATAATACTAATAATAATAAATAAAAAAAAGGGAAGAAGGAGATGGCGCTGGAGAGACAGCGTCCAGAGGACGCTGCTGCCTAGCAGCGCTTGGGCTGAAAGCCCCTTTGGGCGTTGACCGTGTCCCCACTCGTGGGACCCACCTTGATGCATGTATTCGATCCACACCGTCCATCGGTTTCTCCAGCCCATTTTAGGGCTGGACACCAAAAATGAAGTAGATCCAGACCTCGGGTGGACCACACCATAGAAAACAGTGGAGAGAACGATGACCACTATTGAAACTTCCGTGGCCCACCGTGATATTTGTAGACGGAATCACCTGCCCAACATTGGGCTTATTAGGTCCCCAATGAGTTGGGGAACCTGATGAGCGGAGTGGATCTTCCCTAAGTGGGCCCCACTTGATATAAACCTAGAGAAAAGAAAAAGAAAATATATATATATATATATATATATATAATAACGTCCAGACGCTGGACGTCACAGCGTCTGGGACAGGACGGCTGGAATAGCTCCCCACTCGTGGGACCCACCTTGATGTTTTTGTTGTATCTATAACGTCTATCTGTTTTCCCATATCATTTAGGGCCAAGGCCTAAATATGAAGCAGATTCAAATCTTAAGCGGACCGCATCACATGAAACAGTGGGGTAAACGATGTCCACTGTCGAAACTTCCTCGGACTACTTTGATTTTTGTAGACCAATTCACCTACCCAATATTGGGCTCATAGGGTCCCCCACGAGCTGGGGAACCTGATAGTAGGAGTGGATCACCCTTATGTGGGCCCCACTTGATCTAAACCATGGTAAAACAAAAAAAAAAGAAAAAGAAAATAAAAGGAAGGAGAATGCTCCCAGCGTCAGCAACCAGCGGACGCTGGATTTCACGTCAAGTAGCTATCTCCCTGCTGACGTGACGTCACCAACTTCAGTGGGTCCCACCATGATGTGTGTGCTATATCCATACCGTCCATCCATTTGGGGAGATCATTTTAGGGCATGATATGAAGAATGAGATAGATCCAAATCTCAAGTGGACCCCACTTGAGAGGAAACAGTGAGGACAGTGACCCCAATGTTGAAACCTTCCTACAGCCCACCATGATGTTTATTTGAGATCCAACCTGTTCATAATTCCACACACGTGTGGAAGAGGGAAAACAAAAATATCAGCTTGATCGAAAGCTTCTGTGGGCCCCACTACAGTGATGTTTATTTGTCTCCAACAGAAGGGGGCTCTGGCTGGGTTGGTTGGGCTGCCCAGTAGGTGGCCCACTCATGGGACCCACCTAGAATGTATGTGCCTTATCTATTGCGTCCATATGTTGTTCCAGCTCATTTTAGTGGCTGAGCCTAAAAGTTAAGCATATCCAAATGTCAAGTGGACCATGTCACGGGAAATAGTGGGAATAATGAATTCCACCATTGAAACCTTCCCAGCCCTACAGTGATGTTTATTTGTCATTCAACCTGTTCATAAGATCACATGTATATGGATGAAGGAGAAAACAAAATATCAGTTTGATTCAAAACTCTTAGGGGCCCATCTGGGTGCCACGCTCGGCCTACCCTGGGGTCCCACCATGATGTATCTGTTTTATCTATGTCGCCCATCTGTTTTTCCATATTATTTTTAGTTCATAGGCCCTCCAAGAAAAGATGAGGTAAATACAAACCTCAAGTGGACCACATTGTAGGAAACAGTGGTCAATGATGCCCACCTGTGAAACCTTCCTTGGGGCCATTGTAATGTTTATTTATCCATCTAACCAAAAGTGATGGGGCCCAACTTTGGGTCCCACCTTGATGAATGCTGGGTATACCTTGTCGTTCTTCTTGGCAGGGGTGTGGGCCCAGTTTTGGGTGGGCCACACGTAGAAAATAAGGGTGGTTGAACGCCTACCATTGGAAACTTTACAGGACCCGTCTGTTATGTTTAATTGCCATCCTTCCTATTCATAAGTCACCCAGCCATGGGTGGGGTTCCACGCGTGTGGTGTGCGGGCCCCACCATGGTGTTTGGTTGCCATCTCACTTGATTAGTGGGAAAGCACAAATATCGGATTGATCCCAAACTGTTGGGGCCCATTGATGTATATGGCTTCCCCACTCCTTTGTGTGGTTATCCCCAACCACGGGTCCACCTTGTTATGCATGTGTTCTATCCACGTCAGCCATTGGCCACTATGGTGCGATATGTATGTTGCCCATCGATTAGGACTGCCTTAAATTTGTACTTGATCCAAACCATCCGAATGAATGGACCCTAGCATGTTATGTACAGGATGGCCCTTGGGACCACCTTAGTGTGCATGTTCGAATGACCGCATTGTCCGTCCCGTGGATCCACCTTGATGATTAGTTGTGTAAACTCTTATTGAAAGGTCATCCTTAGAGTTTGCTCGATCCAAGTCATAGGGCTACTTTTTTAAACTCACCCTATTGAACCGTCTTGTCAATTCACCTTGTTAACTCACCATGTTAACCCGCCTTGTCAACCTGCCTTATTGACTCACCTTGTTGACTCACCATGTTGATTGATCCTGGTAACTTATCTTGTTGTATACTCATATGACTCACCCCTCCTACCCTTGTACCCAACCATTAAAGACTGCCATATCGTGTATATCCCATATACACCGTCTGTTTACCTTTAGGACGAGTGTGGGGTTCATCCTCAACGTTAGTATGTCATCTAGGCCATCCATTATATGGAGCCTATCTTGTAGTATGAGGTTAGACCTATCGTCCCTTTTTGGACCTCATTGTATTGACCATCTATCTCAGATTACCCTACCATGTATGATTCTCTGTCATGACTTGTCTATCTTGCAACCCGTTCTATGACATTCCTTTTACGGACCATTATTGTGTTTATCTCAACTGTACTACAGGATTATGGGTCTCGGCATGATTTTGGGTATTCTACTCTTGCCGCTCAAGTAGGTTCTACCTTTGATGTGTCGGTAGTGTATTCAATCATTTTCTTTCCATTTGGGTTATCTGAATGTTGAAGGTTAATCCACACCGTTCAGTTGTTGGACCATCTGTGTTGTTGTATACCATCCATTTAGAGTCTTATCTCTTTATGTTTGCTTGTATTATAAGTGATTTATCTTTTTATGCTATTTTTAGTATGTCTGTTGCCACACGTAGTGTTGTTGGAATACTCATATGTGATCTTTATACTATATGCTTCGACGACCAGCATGCATGTGTAATGAGTATGCATCCCGAATCACCATTGTTAGTTGGGGACCACTAGGGCATAAACGCATTCATAAAGCATTCGAGATGTAGTCGCGCAAATGTAATTCACGTGCTCTCTATCACAAACCTCTCCAATAGGTATGGGACTATTCGAGGACAGGAGTCTATCATCCTGACTTACACCGTATGGTAGGAATAGCTTAGCATACCTTACAGCCCTTGGTGCGAGATTCCCTAGCTAGCGACATCCCACCCTATGACTCGATCATTCATATGTGTCCCCTCATCTTAATCATATCTCAAATAGGTTGGACTAGATTGATTTATTGCCATGTGGTAGATTGACTACTTGTTGGCACTCATACTATATGCTTGGCTCATGCATCATGAATGCTTGGCTCATCTGATTGTCTTGTATCAACCGGCCATATCGGCCACGATTGTCGTGCAATTCATTACCAGTTGACGGTGACATTGTATTTGAGACCCTATAGTTTTATGGTGCTATTTGGAGACTTGCACGGGCATGTCGTCCGACGTTTGTATGCATGGTTTCATTTCGCACCGTCTGCTTGTGCCGCATAAGCATGGTTACTATGTTCCAACCACAGCTCCATCGTGGTTTGCAGAACACTGGAAATATGTGATCTTTGAACTGGATGCCAAAGATGTCCCTGGGTGAAAGTCCCTGATCCCGTTGGTACCAAGGTGGGTGCTCCATTCAAGGACCGGGTGGTTTAATCATACACCAGTATGCCGAATACCAAACGGCGGTGTTTTCCACTGCATGTGGTCAGTTTGGAAGGAGGTCTGACCTAACCTGCCGGAAGAGTGTTGGCAAAGTGGGTTGAGTTTGACCAGCTGTGAGTAGGTCCACTATTGCACCAGATAGGCTTTAGCATTCTACTGGTGAGCAGTGAGGTTTGTGAGACCCCGATGATGTTCCGTTTTAGAGATGGTATTGGTATCAGTGATGTGACTGATGTTCTGTATGGTGTGGGACGGTCCTGACGTGGGCGGGTGTGATGTGGGCGGGGCTGTAAGCCTGGGCGAGCTACCAGTTCCGAGTCCTGCATTGCTTGGGCGATTGCGATATGACTGTTTATATCTGGACCACTGTACTGAGAGGTGGTGATTTGCATACATGCATTGGATCATTGTATGTGACATTAGGCCCTGTAGGCCATTACATAGTATGAGTATATAGCCTTGGTAAGCTGGTTACCTGTATTGCATGCTTGCATAGCCATGGTAGGCTAGTTATCTGTATTGCATGCTTGTATAGCCGTGGTAGGCTAGGTTATTCATATCACATGATCGTGTAGCCTAATTAGGCTAAGTTTTGGTTTAGATTTCTCATCATGCTTTACTGCTTACTCTGATATTTATCATGCTTGTCATACGCATTGCGCACGCACACACGCACTCACAAAGCTTCATTCGAAGCTTATGCACGTTTGTTACGCTGCAGGTTATACCAGAGTGTATCAGCAACGTTGAGTTGGAGTTGGGAGTGCAGTAGCAGGAGGTGCCGGATTGTGCACAGTTTTTATATTTACGCATTGTGTATTTACTTTTCAGTACTGTATACAAACGAAATGATTTAGTGGAAATATTGTGTTTGTCTTTGATGGTACTCATATGGTGATGCTCATGTTTCAAAAAAAAATTCAGACCCTAAAATCCTCCTTGTGGTATCCCAGGATCGGAACCTGGCGTGTGAGGTTAAGATCTGAGATCGGGGTACTACGGAGGCTGCCACCTTTGAATTCGGGTTACGGCAAATGGACGTCGAGAAACGAATTTGGGGCGTGACACACGTGCTGATTGTGGACCCCACTCCTCCACACGTACAAGATGAAGAAGTTCTCAGCTGTCCAAGCTTCACACGTGCAGCTTCAACGTCCAAGGCCACCTTCAACGTCCAGCAGTGAATGTCTGTCCAGCACTGTGGACCCCACTTTTCTCCAGCGTCCATCTCCAGCGTCCAACCCATCCAGGAGGACTCCAGCCATCCATTTCTCCATCTGATCATCATCCATCAGCCATCCATCCAGCAGTAGCTCAACGTGTAGCAGTAGTGCTGCAACTCCACCCGTCCAGCTGCTGATCATCCAGCTGTTGGACGTCCATCATCAAACGGCCAGCATCAAGTGGACCGTCCAAAAATCATCAACGCCGTCCATCAAGTAGGTGGACCCACCTTCATCTGTAATCGTCCACCAGGGCTGGACGTCCAAAACCAACTCCACTCCAGCCATCCATCTGTCCAGCTCAATGAACCCCAACAATCAGGCGTCCATTCATCAAACGAGTTGCTGAATGTCAGCATTTTCAGCCGGCTATGGAGATCATCTCCTTCATCCAGCGTCCGTCCAAGCAAGGCAGCAGCTGACCATCCATGGTGTCTGGCATCCAGCAACATCAGCAGCCGCACCTTGCATCGTTATCCTTCTCCATTTGTGAACAGCTGATGGAGGCCACATCTCCACTGCATCCACTCTCTACATGTGCAACAATAGTGCTGTAATTGCAGCTCGTCCATTAGCTGGGCAGCCTTCAATCTCCACCGTCCACAACCAGCATCCAACAATCATCAATGGCTGGATCATTGCAGCCGTCCACAGCACCAGCAGGCCCACCATCTCCAGCAGTGGGCGTCCGTCCAAGAACAACAGCATCCTCCCAGCTGTCCAATAGTTGGGACGCCTCAAGACCAATACGTGCTGCAAGCACGTCCTAGCTGCAGCAGTGGACCCCACCTTCTCCAGCACACGTGCTGGCCCTTGATCCTTCTCACCATCACATGATCAACAATGGAGACACACTCTCTCTCTCTCTAGCTCTCTCTCTCTAGCTCTCTTCCCAACACATGTGTAAGGCTTGGAATGCCACCTCATCATCCAAGCCTCACTCCATTCCCAAACCTCCAAAAAAATCTGCTTTGGGTTTGGAGTGCCACCTAGGCTTGGAGTACTTTTCTTGCCACATGTCCATCCAAGCCTAACTCCAAGCCCGAACCTAAAAGAAAAGTTTGCTTTGGGCACTCCAAGCCTAAATCAATTCCCGAACCTAAATAAAAATCTGCTTTGAGTTTGGAGTGACACCTAGGATTGGGAGGAGGCTTGGGAGCCTCTCAAAAGTCTATAAAAGGAGGCCTCTCCTCCTCATTTGAATCATCCCATCCCACTCCTCAAATCCCATTCTCTACAACTCCTCCCTTCTCTTCTTTAGTTTTCTTTCTTTTCATTTGTAGAAGTAGTGTAGAGTAGTTTTCTCTTTTATAGAGAATTTAGTCTTCCATTGTAGCATAGTTGGCTAAACCTCTAGCTAAGGCTAGGGGTGAAGCCTTTGAAGAAATTTGCAAGCTTTGGTTCTTTTGGTTCAACATTGTGTGGTGTAAATGTTGGAGTTCTCTTTGGTTGATTGGTTCGGTTATCCGCCTCGGCAGACGCTATTGTTGTGCAAGCCCCTTGATCCATCGTCGACTCCGGGCACGTTGGATGCTTAGGATCCCTTGCACACCAATTAGCTAGTTCATGATCGATAAAGTCCCTTGATCCATCGTCGACTCCGGGCACATTGGATGCTTTGGATTCCTTACGGTCATCGAGCTAGTGCAAGTAAAGTCATCCATCTGTAAAATCCCTTGATCCATTGTAGACTCAAGGCACATTGGATGCTTTGGATTCCCTGCGATCGATGGACGAGATCTTAACGGTTGGATCGGTCAATCAAAGTCTCCTATCTTGTAAGTATGCATTTGATCGTATGAAGTGTGATCTTATCGGTTGACTTGTTGGAAAAGTTGTTGATCTGTACAATTCCTTGATCTATTGTCGACTCCGGGCACAGTGGATGCTTGGAATTCCCTGTGATCAACTAACGAGTGCTTCATGGTCAAATCAATCGGTTCAGATCACCATCTTTTATGAAATATGCAGTGGCTTAACTGTTTCATCTTCCGATTGGAATGAATCTTTATTCGATTCCAGTCGAGTTATAGTTGGACCAATAAATCAAATCTTGTGAATGAATCAAAGGTGGATCCCTGATGCCTTAGCCCCTTTTCTATTTTTGTCTTTCACCACACACAACTTGCTCTACTCTCGTGGATAAATCAGAATTCATCTCACTCACCTAAACTAATTCCTCTAAGTGTTCTTAACCCCAATCCCAGTGGATCGACCTCGGTCTTACTGATTATTTTACTACTTTGCTACCTACACTTGGGTGTGCAATCTTCGGATTGTAGCATTAGCTAATCCACAAATCGCATAATCCTTTCAACCCATTAGAATCGTGTAATGTGAACTAGGTGTAAGGTGTTAAAATGTTCTATCAATCACAACAATAGGGGAATTCACATATAAAACCATTATGTTAGGAGAAATTCAAGACTTATAACATCACACACTTCGTATCTCCTCTTCTTATACTCATATCATCTCGAATACATAGAAATAAAGTTTTCTAAAAGAGTTTTGAAATTTTAGAAAATTTGAAAAAATTTGCGCATATGAGGCTCGAAATGTTGCAACATGCTAGATGAAGGATCTCATCTCACCCCCCAACCAAATCTTGCAATGTCCTCAATGTGAAAAGATATGCAATGAGCATAAACATGAGAGCAGTGGCAAAATATAAGAGAGTGAGAACAATAGTACCTGAGAGAGTGATCATGGAAGTCTACAACCAAACAACTAAAGCTACTAAAACAGTAAAACTAAATAAAACTAAACCTAATCTACGGAAAGCAATAAAGATAACTAACCCGTCCTTATAAAAAGAGGATTTCCATCAGACTAGGAGATCAATTATCAGTATATCATCCAAAAGGACAAAGTTGAGCAGGATCATCAAGTGGTGTAACAAATTTTTCAGTAGAATCTAACCACCATCCTGCTTTGGAAAGTACATTGGTGACATCAACCAGTCTAGCCCATTGAAAATCCTGCTGAAAAATTTCAATGGGTTCTTCAACAAAATTTTCACATGTACTAGGAAAGGAGAATTGCATTGGTTGGAAATCATTGAATATGGATGTTGAACCTCCAATTTATACATTGCATTGCTCATTACACAACAAGGTTTGCATGATTTTCATGGTTTAAAGGCCCACCTAACACATGTTTTTGTGATTGTAGGGATGAGAGCGGATTTCATCCAATTGGAGCCTAACAAAGGTTATTTGAAGACATTGGAGGAAGTCCTAAGATGGACCAAAGAAAGAAGAAGAAAGAGGGAGAAAAGAGGATGAAGAAAAGAAGAAAAAGTGGAAGGAAAACAAGGCAGACCGGTCGTCCGACCGGTCAGCCACATCAAAGGAGCAAGTTAAAGACATGCCGACCGGTCAAGACCGGTCGGCCATGCACACTGTATGAAGGCTGATCATATTGATGAAGGGCCGACTGGTCATGACCGGTCGGCCAGGCTCTCTGAACAAGATGGAAACAAAGCCTGACCGGTCATGACCGGTCATGCATGCACGCTGGACTGTGGACAGGTCTGTCCGACCGGTCTTGACCGGTCGGCAGCACTCCCTGGACTGTTTTTAGAAGCTAGTCCGACCGGTCACGACCGGTCGGCTCTGTGTAACATGATTCCTTTCTAAATCAGGACTCCGGAAATTACTGCGCAATGCGTAATCTTTCGCAGAATCCGACGCAAGGGAGGTTGTTTGCTATAAAAGGACACCTAGGGGTTCTTCCTAGGGTGTCAGAGAGGCTAAGGAACGTGAGTTTGAAGAGTGAAGGCGATTGTGGAGCGGCTGCAACTCTCTTATTCGGGTTTTTCTGTTTTATGCTTTATTTCAGAGTTTTTAGTTGTAGCATGACTATGCTCGGCTAAAACCTCTCAGCTAAGGCTGAGAGGTGAAGCTTGTAGCTAATTCTATGTTGGTTTCAGTTTAAATTCAAGTAATTCACATTCAAGTTTGGATTTTTACATGATTTAGTTCCAAAAAGTGGTAGTTTGAGATGTCTTATCTGAGTTTCTGTGCTCCGGACATGAATTCCTTTTAATTCTCTGAGATTATCATGTTTGTTTATCTAAATTCGGATTATAGTAATCCTTGAGAAGGCCATAGTCCAGAGGCATGGCTGTTACTCCGCAGGCTATAGTTTTGAGTTTTGTATTGATTGAATGGAACTAGAACTTGAAAGTTCAACTTGAATGTGATGGAATGTGTGTGAATGCTTTATTTTCCAACTAGATGAGAGATAGGACTTCAATTCTAGTTGTGTTATCTACTTGGATTGACTGAATTGACATAGGATTGCTACAAGTGGATCCTTGAAAGCCTTAGTACTTTATATCTCTGATTTTTCATTAAATTCCTGAATTAAGTAATCACTTAATTAAATCTGATTTCTTTTAAAAAACTGAGTTGCTGGAGTGATTTGGGGGTTGTTACTATTTCCCTGTGGATCGACCTCGGTCTTACCGAGTTTTATTACTACATCGCAGCCTTACACTTGAGGCGAGCGAACAAGTTTTTGGCGCCGCTGCCGGGGAGTTAGATAACGGTTTTCGAATAGTTTCAGTGGCCGTAGAAGTAGCAGTAGATAGTTTTTCTGATTTTCTTAGAACTAACAAGTTTTTCTGTTTTGTAGGAATTTTTCTCTAGTTCAAGCGCATTAGGTGATACCTTTCTAACTTAGCTTCTGCAGAATTTTTTTAGATTAGTTTCAGATTTCAGTTTTCTAGGATAGGATTAGTTTCAGTTTCTGGTTGAGTGGTTTATGTCCCGTTGGGAACGTAATCACTCAAATCGTCTCCAATCTGAAGGTGGTTTAGTTGGACCATTGTCAGTCCATAGACGAGTCTGAAATTTTCAAGAGCATTGTGAAAATTTGGGGAGTATGGATCAAACACCTGTAAGGAATCCTCCCCCCCTACTCCAACTACAAATGCAAATCAGGAAGGAGTAGGAGAGAATGAGGTACATAATGTTCCTCCAATGAGATCACTACGGGACTACTTACAACCTGCCCGTGCAATTACACCTTCTTGCATAGTTCTACCAGCAAACGGTGGAACCTTTGATATAAAACCGGGCGTAATTCAACTTCTACCTAAATTTCATGGGCTGGACTCAGACCGCCCATACTTACACTTGCAAGAATTTGAAGAAGTGTTGGCCACCTTGCATTACACCAATGTTTCCGATGATACTATCAGACTTAAACTCTTTCTCTTCACCTTGAAAGAAAGAGCCAAAGATTGGCTTCACTCTCTTAGACCACACTCGATTAGGACATGGGTTGAGATGAACCGGGAATTCTTGAAAAAGTTCTTCCCGGCTCATAAAACGAACACCCTTCGAAGAGCCATAATGAATTTTTCGGCTAAAGAGGGTGAATCCTTTTTCCAATGTTGGGAACGATTTAAGGATCTCCTGCTTGCTTGCCCACATCATGGCTATGAGAGTTGGCGAGTTATAAATTTTTTCAATGATGGATTAAGTTCCAATATGCGCCAATTTGTGAAAATGATGTGCAATGGCGAGTTTATGAGTAAAAATCCAGATGAGGCTTGGAGCTACTTGGACATGTTGGCTGAAAACGCCCAATCTTGGGATACCTCGGATAAACCCAAGAACTCCAAGCCCACTCAAGAGAAAGGAGGGATCTATGTCCTTAAAGAGGAAGACGATGTGAATGCAAGGATAACCAACTTCACAAGGAAGGTTGAGGCCATGGAACTTAGCAAAAGTGGAGTTCCCAAGTCCAAGGAAGCTGTTGAAACCATATGTGGGATTTGCCTCACTGATTTACACGCTACACAAGATTGTCCCACAATTCCTGCATTTAAGGAAGTGCTACAAGAGACAGCCAATGCCACATATGGTTATCAACGGCCCTTCAATGGACCGGTAGGTAATACGTACAATGAGAGTTGGAAGAACCACCCAAATTTCAGTTGGAAGAATGCTCCTACGGGCAATCCTACCAACTCCCAAAGAGGGCCACCCATGCAAAATATGGCCCCACCTCAATTCTCATTGGAGGATACCTTAAAAGCGTTTATGCAAGGGCAAGCACAAATAAATGAATCAAATCAGCAAATGTTCCAAGAGCTGAAAGTCTCGGTTGATGAGATTAAGGGACGCTTGAATGCTAGGGAAGGGACCTTTCCGGCCCAACCTCAGCCCAATCCAAGGCAAGTACATGAAGTAAGCATCCCTAATCCTTCCAACCAAAACATGGAGCAAGCTAAATCCATTACCACCCTTAGAAGTGGTAAACAAATTGACAAAACTATTCCGGTGAAGGCCGATGAGCCTAATGATCCGGTAAATTCTGAGGATGAAAATGGATCTAACTTAGCCCCACAACAACCGGAATGCATTTACAAGCCCGTAGCACCATTCCCTTCGAGATTGGTTGCCTCAAAATCTCTCCCAAATTCTCAAGATATTCTAGAGATTTTCAGACAAGTCAAGATCAATATCCCTTTGCTTGATGCCATCAAACAAATCCCCTCTTATGCCAAGTTTCTAAAAGACCTATGCACAACAAAACGCAAATATAACGTGCAGCAAAAGGCCTTCTTAACTGAGCAAGTGAGTGCCATCCTCACCCAAAAGACCCCCCCAAAATTCAAAGATCCCGGTAGTCCCATAGTCTCATGTATCATTGGAGACTACCGGATTGAACGTGCCTTGTTAGACTTGGGGGCGAGTGTGAACTTGATCCCATACTCGGTATATGAGCAATTGGGTCTTGGTGAATTAAAACCCACCAAAACCACATTACAACTCGCTGATAGATCTATCCGTGTACCGAGGGGGATAGTTGAGGATGTTCTAGTTTAAGTTGACAAATTCTACTACCCGGTAGATTTTATAGTCTTGGACACACAACCGGTTTTGGATGCTAGCACCCAAATACCGGTAATATTAGGCCGCCCATTCCTTGCCACATCAAACGCAATCATCAATTGCAGGAATGGGGTGATGCAACTATCTTTTGGGAACATGACACTAGAGGTGAATGTGTTTCACTTGGGCAAGAGGCATAGGGATGATGATGATATCCACGAAGTTGATATGATTGATTCAATCGTGGAAGAGGAGTTCGCTTTAAGGCAGAATGTTGATCCTCTAGATGTTCTTAGCTTTGATCCCTTTGAGGATTGGGACGACGATGATAGCCCCCATGAGGTAAACATGATAGAATCCATGGATGATGGGGGGTTTTTCCAACATGATCTACCTGAAAGTTTGGGGACATGTTTGACACATTCTAAGGAAGAATCTAAATTTCAATTTATTAAGACCTTGGAAGCATCTATTTCTGGGAATTCATTCGACAAGTCACCAATTCCTGATTTACACAAATTTGTTGTGCAGGACTTGGAAGAATTGGTGCTTGACTTGCCTACAGAGAGGCCAATTGCTGAAAGTATAGAGGTTGAGGACCCACTCCAACCTACACGAAATTCTGAAAAGGAGGAAGACAAAAAGGGTCCAAATCTGAAAAATTCCTCCGATGAGGTCTCTTATACACTCGAGGAATGCTTAACGTATTTTGAGGATAGGGATGATCCCATGATACAGGACATTGTACATGCCTTAAGAGAGACCTCCCCGGTGCCTAAAAAGTCTCCTACCACAGTTCAACAAATTGAAAAACCAATTGTGGAAGCACCGGTGAATTCTGATTTTGTGGAGACCATATCGACTTGTGAAGAAAAAATACAAGTCTCCACACCTCTTTGGTTTGTTCAAACTGAAGAACACTTCTGGGATGACCCATACTTGAATAATGTTTGCCCAGACAAGAAGGAAAGGAGACCCATATCCCCTAATTTCCAACCAATGAAATTATCCTTTCCTAGTACATGTGACAATTTTGTTGAAGAACCCGCTGAAATTTTTCAGCAGGATTTTCAATGGGCAAGACTAGTTGATGTCACTAATGTATTTTCCAAAGAAGGATGGTGGATAGTTCTACTGAAAACTTTGTTACACCACTTGATGATCCTGCTCAACTTTGTCCTTTTGGATGTTATAATGAAAATCGATCTCCTAGTCTGATGGGGATCCCTTTTTTCTCAAGGGACGGGTTAGTTATCTTCATTGCTTTTCGTAGATTAGTTTTAGTTTTAGTTTTACTATCTTAGTAGGATTTAGTTGTTGTAGTTGCAGACTTCCATGATCGCTCTCTCAGGTACTATTGTTCTCACTCTCTCGTTGTTTACCATTGCTCTCATGTTCATGCTAATGGACTATCTTTTTACATTGAGGACAATGCAAGATTTGGTTGGGGGGTGAGATGTGATCCCTCATCTAGCATATTACAACATTTCGGGCTTCATATGCATAAAATTTTTTCGAATTTCTAACATCTCAAAAATCTTTTAGAAAATCTTGTTTCTATACATTTGAGATGCTATGAGTATAAGAGGAGGAGATATGAAGTGTGCGATGTTGTCGTCTTGAATTTCTTCCAACATAATGGTTTTATATGTTAATTCCCCTATTGTTATGATTGATAGAAAATTTGAACACCTTTACACCAAGTTCACATTACACGATTTTCATGAGTGACAGGTTTATGTGATTTGTGGATTAGCTAGACTATGATTTAAAGGTGTTGAGCAGCCAAGCCGGGCTATTCTGTCAATCCTTGTCTATGGGAAAATAACGGAAGATATGGATTTCTAAAAATCCTATCTAATTTAAAAGAAAAAGGAAAGAAATGAAATCGGGAAGGAAAGAAAAATGGTGGAAAATTCTGAAAAGGGATACCTATTACCAACCGGGGGATGGTCGAACCGTAACCAAAGCCGGAAATGGGACGTAGTGTGAAAGCCGTCGGAAGGACGGTAAGGCAAATTCCTGTCATAGGCTTGCTGTTGCTCTGTGCACCTTAAAATCATTGGTTTACTTAATCTATGAAGAAGATGATTCTAGGAACTCATGAGATGAACTTTCACTATGCCCACTAGGTTGAATTTGTTCGAGTTCTTCTATTTATCAATCAATCAGTAGGAATTTCATGTAGACACCTTTTATATTTTGAGAGTCCAAGGTTTCAGCTTCCATCATCTAATTTTTCCAAATTTTATACTAATACATCTTGGAATGGATAGAAACATGATTTCTGGAAGGGAGTTGGATTTGGAGGTTTGAAATTGTTTCACGCATGTTTTGCTCGGGACTAGCAAAAAGCTGGTTGGGGGGTGTGTTGAACCTCCAATTTATACATTGCATTGCTCATTACACAACAAGGTTTGCATGATTTTCATGGTTTAAAGGCCCACCTAACACATGTTTTTGTGATTGTAGGGATGAGAGCGGATTTCATCCAATTGGAGCCTAACAAAGGTTATTTGAAGACATTGGAGGAAGTCCTAAGATGGACCAAAGAAAGAAGAAGAAAGAGGGAGAAAAGAGGATGAAGAAAAGAAGAAAAAGTGGAAGGAAAATAAGGCAAACCGGTCGTCCGACCGGTCAGCCACATCAAAAGAGCAAGTTAAAGACATGCCGACCGGTCAAGACCGGTCGGCCATGCACACTGTATGAAGGCTGATCATATTGATGAAGGGCCGACCGGTCATGACCGGTCGGCCAGGCTCTCTGAACAAGATGGAAACAAAGCCCGACCGGTCATGACCGGTCGGGCATGCACGCTAGACTGTGGACAAGTCTGTTTGACCGGTCTTGACCGGTCGGCAGCACTCCCTGGATTGTTTTTAGAAGCTAGTCCGACCGGTCACGACCGGTCGGCTCTGTGTAACATGATTCCTTTCTAAATCAAGACTCCAGAAATTGCTGCGCAATGCGTAATCTTTCGCAGAATCCGACGCAAGGGAGGTTGTTTGCTATAAAAGGACACCTAGGGGTTCTTCCTAGGGTATCAGAGAGGCTAAGGAACGTGAGTTTGAAGAGTGAAGGCGATTGTGGAGCGGCTGCAACTCTCCTATTCGAGTTTTTCTGTTTTATGCTTTATTTCAGAGTTTTTAGTTGTAGCATGACTATGCTCGGCTAAAACCTCTCAGCTAAGGATGAGGGTGAAGCTTGTAGCTAATTCTATGTTGGTTTCAGTTTAAATTCAAGTAATTCACCTTCAAGTTTGGATTTTTACATGATTTAGTTCCAAAAAGTGGTAGTTTGAGATGTCTTATCTGAGTTTATGTGCTCCGGACATAAATTCCTTTTAATTCTCTGAGATTATCATGTTTGTTTATCTAAATTCGGATTATAGTAATCCTTGAGCAGGCCATAGTCCAGAGGCATGGCTGTTACTCCGCAGGCTATAGTTTTGAGTTTTGTATTGATTGAATGGAACTAGAACTTGGAAGTTCAACTTGAATGTGATGGAATGTGTGTGAATGCTTTATTTTCCAACTAGATGAGAGATAGGACTTCAATTCTAGTTGTGTTATCTACTTGGATTGACTGAATTGACATAGGATTGCTACAAGTGGATCCTTGAAAGCCTTAGTACTTTATATCTCTGATTTTTCATTAAATTCCTAAATTAAGTAATCACTTAATTAAATCTGATTTCTTTTAAAAAACTGAGTTGCTGGAGTGATTTGGGGGTTGTTACTATTTTCCTGTGGATCGACCTCGGTCTTACCGAGTTTTATTACTACATCGCAGCCTTACACTTGAGGCGAGCGAACAATGGATCTCCTTTCCTTCTTGTCTGAACAAAATTTATTCAAGTATGGATCATCCCAGAAGTGTTCTTTGGTTTGAACAAACCAAAGAGATGTGGAGACTTGTATTTCTTCTTCACGAGTCGATATGATCTCCACAAAATCAGATTTCACCGGTGTTTCCACAATTGATATTTCAGTTTGGCACTTTGTGGAAGGAAGCTTTTTTGGCATAGGGGGGGGGGGGGGGGGGGGGGGGGGGATGGGGGGTCTCCCTCAAAGCATGTACAATGTCCTGAATCATGGGATCATCCCAATCTTCAAAGTATGTTAAGCACTCCTCGAGTGTATAAGAGACCTCATCGGAGGAAATTTTCAGATTTGAACCCTTTATGTTTTCCTCCTTCTCAAAATTTTGTGTAGGCTTGGAGTGGGTCCTCAACCTCTACACTTTCGGAATTTGGCCTCTCTGTAGGTAAGTCAAGCACCAATTCTTCCAAATCCTGCATAACAAAGTTGTGTAAATCAGAAATTGGTGACTTGTCAAATAAAATTTCAGAAATTGACACTTCCAAGGTCTTATTAAAATTAGAATTAGATTCATCCTTAGAATGTGTCAAACATGTCCCCAAACTTTCAGGTGGATCATGTTGGAAAAACTCTCCATCTTCCATGGATTCTATCATGTTTACCTCATGGGGGCCATCATTGTCGTCCTAATCCTCAAAGGGATAAAAGCTAACAACATCTAGAGGATCAAAATTCTGTGTTAAAGTGAACTCCTCTTCCACGATTGAATCAATCATGTCAACCTCGTGGACATCATCATCATCCCTATGCCTTTTGCCTAAGTGGAACGCATTCACCTCCAACATCATGTTCCCAAAAGGACATTTGCATCACCCCATTCCGGCAATTTATGATTGCATTTGATGTAGCGAGGAATGGGCGGCCTAGAATCACCGGTATTTGGGTGCTAGCATCCATAACCGGTTGTGTGTCCAAGACGATGAAATCTATCGGGTAGTAGAATTTATCCACTTGGACTAGCACATCCTCAACTATCCCTCTCGGTACACGGATGGATCTATCAGCGAGTTGCAATGTGGTTTTAGTGGGTTTTAATTCACCAAGACCCAATTGCTCGTATACCGAGTGCGAGATCAAATTTATGCTTGCCCCCAAGTCTAGCAATGCACGCTCAATCCTGTAGTCTCCAATGATACATGAGATTGTGGGACTACCAGGATCTTTGAATTTTTTTTTGGGGGGGGGGGGGGGGGTCTTTTGAGTGAGAATGGCACTCACTTGCTCATTAAGAAGGCCTTTTGCTGCACATTATATTTTCGTTTGGTTGTGCATAAGTCCTTCAGAAACTTGGCATAGGAGGGGACTTGTTTGATGGCATCAAGCAAGGGAATGTTGATCTTGACTTGCCTAAAAATCTCTAGAATATCATGAGAGTTTGGGAGAGATTTTGGAGCAACCAATCTCGAAGGGAATGGTGCTACGGGCTTGTAAATGCGTTTCGTTTCTTGTGGGGCTAAGTTAGATCCATCCTCATCCTCAGAATTTACCGGATCATTAGGCTTGTTGGCCTTCACCGGAATAGATTTGTCAATTTGTTTACCACTTCTAAGAGTGATGATGGATTTGGCTTGCTCCATGTGTTGGTTAGAAGGATTAGGAAAGCTCACTCCATGGACTTGCTTTGGATTGGGCTGAGGTTGGGCCGGAAAGGTCCCTTCCCTAGCATTCAAGCGTCCCTTAATCTCATCAACCGAAACTTTAAGCTCTTGGAACATTTGCTGATTTGTTTGATTGATTTGCGTTTGCCCTTGTATAAACGCTTTCAAGGTATCCTCCATTGAGAACTGAGGTGGGGCCATATTTTGCATGGGTGGCCCTCCTTGAGAGTTGGTAGGATTGCCCGTGGGAGCATTCTTCCAACTGAAATTTGGGTGGTTCTTCCAACTAGTATTGTACGTATTACCCACCGGTCCATTGAAAGGCCGTTGATACCCATATGTGGCATTCGCATGTTCATGTAACACCTCTTGAAATGCAGGAATTGTGGGACAATCTTGCGTAGCGTGTAAATCGGTGTGACAAATCCCACATATGGTCTCAATAGCTTCATTGGAATTTGGAACTCCACTTTTACTAAGTTCCATGGCCTCGATCTTCCTTGTGAGGTTGGCTATCCTTGCATTCACGTTGTCTTCCTCCTTGAGGATATACATCCCTCATTTCTCTTTCTCTTGAGTAGGCTTGGGGTTGTTGGGTTTATCTGTGGTATCCCAAGATTGGGCATTTTCGGCCAACATGTTCAAATAACTCCAAGCCTCATCTGGATTTTTGCTCATAAACTCGCCATTGCACATCATCTCCACAAATTGGTGCATATTGGAACTTAATCCATCATTGAAAAAATTTATAATTCACCAACTCTCATAGCCATGATGTGGGCAAGCAAGTAGGAGGTCCTTAAATCTCTGCCAACATTGGAAGAAAGATTCACCCTCTTTAGCCGAGAAATTCATAATGGCTCTTCGAAGGGTGTTCATTTTATGAGCCGGGAAGAACTTTTTCAAGAATTCCCAGGTCATCTCATTCCATGACCCAATCAAATGTGGTCTAAGAGAGTGAAGCCAATCTTTGGCTCTTTCTTTCAATGAAACGGGAAAGAGTTTAAGCTTAATGGTATCTTCAGAAACATTTGTATTACAAGGTAGCCACCACTTCTTCGAATTCTTTTAAGTGCAGATATGGCCTGTCAAAGTCTAGCCCATGGAACTTTGGTATAAGTTGAATCACACCCGGCTTTATGTCAATGTTTCCCCCGTTTGGTGGTAGAACTACGCAAGAGGGTGTAATTGCACGGGCTAGTTGTAGGTAATCCCGCAGTGATCTCATTGGAGGAACGTTATGTACCTCATTCTCTCCTACTCCCTCTTGATTTGCGTTTGTAGTTGGAGTGGGAGGGGGAGGATTCCTTAAAGGTGTTTGATCCATACTCCCCAAACTTTCACAGCGTTCTTGGTAATTTCGGACTCGTCTATGGACTGACAATGGTCCAACTAAACCACCTTCGGATTGGAGACGATTAGAGTGGTCACGTTCCCAACGGGACATAAACCACTCAACTAACAACTACTATTCCTAAATCTTAGAAATCTGAAATTAATCTGGAAATTGAAAAATCTGCAAAAAGCTAAGTTAGAAGGATATTACCCGATGTGCTTGAACTAGAGAAGAAATCCTACAAAACAAACAATTTTGATTAGTTCTAAGGAATCAGAAAAACCCTATCTAATTCTACTTCTACAGCTACTAAAACAATTTGAAAACCGTTATCTAAATTCCTCGGCAACGGCGCCAAAACCTTGTTCGCTCGCCTCAAGTGTAAGGCTGCGATGTAGTAATAAAACTCAGTAAGACCGAGGTCGATCCACAGGGAATTGGATAACAAATTCCAAACTATTCTAGCAACTCAGTTTGCAATATATAAGAGATTCAATTGGAATAATTATGCTAAAACAGTAACTTAATGAAAATCAATAGTTTAAGGTACTAAGGCATTCAAGGATCCACTTGTAGCAATCCCATGTCAATCCAATCAATCCAAGCAAGATACACAACTAGATTAGAAGTCCTATCTCTCATCTAGTTGGAAAATAAAGCATTAAACACATTCAATCCCATTCAAGTTGAACTTCCAAGTTCTAGTTCCATTCAATCAATGTAGAATTCAAAATCATAGCCTTCGGAGTAACAGCCATGCCTATGGACTATGGCTTGCTCAAGGATTACTATAATTCGAATCTAAACAAGCACCATATGATAATCTCAGAGAATTGCAAGGAATCCATGTCCGGAGCACATGAACTCTCATAAAACATCTCAAATTATCAACTCGAAGAACTAAAATAGATAAAAATCCAACTTGAATTGAAAGTACTTGAATTAACTGAATTAACTCATGAAATTAGCTACAAGCTTCACCTCTCAGCCTTAGCTGAGAGATTCTAGCCGAGCATTGTCATACTAAAACTAGAACTCAAATAAGAAAACATAAAAACTAGAAAAATCAGAGTTTGGAGGGTTGCAGACGCTCCACGACGACTTCCGTCCTCTCCCACGACGTCCCTTGGCTTCTATGATGCCCTAGGAAGAGCCCTTAAGTGTCCTTTTATAGTGAGGACGCTCGGTTGCGTCGCAATCTTCCAGAAACCGCGTAAGGTTACGCAGTGCGCAGCAATTTTCGGAACCAGAAATAGAAACTGCCTGATTTTCTGCATGGCCGACCGGTCGGACCTTTCTTGCGACAGTCCAGTGAGTGCAGATGGGGGGCCGACTTGTTGGACTACCGGTCTTGACCGGTCGGACTAGGTTGGCCAACCGGTCACAACCGGTCGGACCTGCTTATGGTCATTGGTCCAGCGTGTTCTGCAGAAGGCACCGACCGGTCAAGACCAGTCAAACCAACTGGTCCTTCATCCAACGGTTTCCAAAGGTGTAGCCGACCGGTCGGCCGACCGGTCGGACTTGCTATTCTTCGTCTTTTTCTTCAACTTTCTTTTCTCCTTGCTTTCTTCTTTCTTTGCTCTTTTTTCAATCTTCATCCCATGCATCTAAATGTATTCTTTTGGTCCCTATTTGGGTGAAGTCTGCTCTTATCCTTACAATCACAAAACATACATTAGATGGCCATTTTAAACATGAAAACCATGCATATAATGTGATGTAGTGGCCTATGCAATGTATAAATTGGAGGTTCAACAACCTCACCTCCCCATCAACGTCCAGGCGCATGGTGGAAGTTGTGGGCGCATGTTGAAGCTAGTGGGCGCATGTGCTCTCGAAGTGGGCGCATGTGCCCATCCTCCCATGCGCATGTGGTTTGAATTCGAAGTGAAGAGAGAGAAAAAGTCCCCCAAGTGCATGTGCCATTGCACATGTGCCCAACCCCTAGCTGATGGGGGCATGTGCCTATGGGACTTGTGGATTTGTGAATTTCTCTCCAAAAACACAAAAGAGTGGGCGCATGTCACCTTGGAACTTGGGGGATTTTTCTCCGGTGGGAGAAATCCCATTTCTAACGAAGGCATCCGGCAAGGAAAACCCTTTCCGGTGAGGGTTTCTGGCGAGGATTCTGATGAGGATTACCTCTGTAAGAGCTCTGGATTGGTGATGCCGTCCCTCTCTCAGCGAATGGAGGGGTATTTATAGTATGTTAATTAGGTCCCGGGTCCACGAAAAATCAAATTTCCGAGCGCATGTGATTTTGAAGAGGAGTCATGCGTATGTCTGAGGGAGGTGGGTGCATGTGCTTATGGTGGGCGCATGTGCCCCTGGTATGGGCACATGTGGCCTCCGTGGTGAGCGCATGTTGCCCCACTTATATTTTCATGATTTTTTTGTATTTTTATTTTATTTTTAAAATTTTAAAAATATTGGAAAGGGAGAGAGAGGGATCTTATGCGCATGTGGTGAAAGGGTAGGTGCATGTCTGCTCATGGCATCCGCATGTGGAGAGAGAGTGGTGTATACACATTCCATCACTTAGAATATTTCAGGTTTTAGGCTCCGATGGGCGACTTCCAGAGGGGGGCTACCTTTTAGGAGACCAAAGTCATTGATGCCAATCCTCTTTTAGGCCATGATCGACCTCCTAAATGAACTGGGGTGGGGTATCGATGGTCATCTGCTGTGAATTTTGGTAGTTCCTTTCCAATTTGGACCCTCCCGATCGGCTCCACACAAGGGCAAAATGCACTTTGGTGCATATAGGTAAAAGTGTACATCATATGGTATTCAAATTCTGGACTTAAGTGTTTCTGGATATTTTGAATCATTTGGAGACCATCCGCATGTCCAGTTCCTTTCAGAAATGGCATTTATAGGCTTCCGGGGCCCTACGGTTGGATACGATAAGACAAAACGCATTTGGAAATCCGCGGGTAACAATACGCGTCGCCTGACTTTGAAACTTGCAAGTTTAGGGTTTTGGGTCATTCCGGATCATTTAGCAGCCATCCGCATGTCCGATTTTGCTCCTAAATGACATTTATAGGTTTTGGTCACGATTGCGAATGTTAGGGTTGCGCTAGCATTTTCTGAGCATTTCGGATCTCAAAATTTGTCCGAATCGTCGTAGATGAACCACTGGATACTATTTTATAATGGGTGCGAATTTGAGCCCCAACAAGTGCCCCCCCCCCCCCCCCCCCCCCCCCGGTGTGCTACGATGGATGCTTACGTCAGACCAGTGCGGTGCACCTGTCCCCAGGCTCAAGTATATATGGACGACTCACTCAAGTATAAATAAAGGACTCACTGGCCAGGAGCATGTGGTTCAGGCACTAGGAGCATGTGCCTTTTGGCATGGCATATGTGGGAAAATTTTGACAATCAAGTACATGTGAGAGGCCACATGCGCTTAGGGCATCTCCTTGGGCACATGGGGTTCCACTACTTAGTGAAATTTTAGGTTTTTGGCCCCTCTTTTGCCCTTGGTGAAAAACTGATGCATTTGGTTCCATTCTCAACCAAATTCGATGCCGTTTGCGGAGAGATAGTTCAATGTTCAAACATGATTTGGGATTAGTGCTCAGGGCCCATAATATGCCGCTTGTGTTGGTCTTTTATGGCTTGCAATTGCTCTTTTAAACGGCTTTATGATGCGCAGTTCTAAGCGGGTGCATATGCATAACTCGGGGTTAGTGCGAATTCGCATGCACCCCGAGGGTACATGCAAGGTTGCTATTGTATTTGCTTGCGCTACGATATGCGCACACTTGTTTGTCGGCTGTGCGCTTGAATTCCACTGTTTTCATATTCTTGTGGGTCATGACTTTATGCATGTATTTACTGACGTGTTTTGTGTGTGAAATCCGTGATTGAATGATGCGATGCTTACCTTATTGTGTTGCCTATTACATGCGCTGGTCCTCTGTTTGATGCTCTTTTATTTACGTGCTGTAGTGAATCATGGCGACAGCAACAGGATCTTCTGGTGAAGCTTCTGGATCGCAATTTTCTGGTTCTTCCTCTGCGTAACGAGGGAAGAAGAGGACGGCCGAAGATACTGTTGATCCATCCTCGACAGAATGTTGCTTGCAATCCTTTGGGACAATCAAATCCGAAGTGAAAGATTTCTCCGGTCGTATTAAGCAGCTCCCTCATGAAGTATTACTGCGTATCTACGTGGATAAAACCACATATGAGCCTCCAACGTAAGGGACTAATGAGGAATGGTCTGCCTAGTATTGGTAGTTCACCGATGCTTCAAACGTCGTTGAGGCAGGTCCTTTTAATGCACGTGTCCAGCATTCCGGGGATGATCAGGAAAGTCAGAATAAGAGGAAGAGATGGAATCGAGGTAAGAAGCCGGTTGAGGAAGTCGACTAGGTGGAGCAATCGCTGTAGCTCGTTGATCCGAAGAATGACCGGATGAAGATCAGCTGGAATAAAAACAAAATCATCGTAACGTGTGGTTTCTCCATCGTAAACCCCTATACCGACCGAGTCATCATGCATGAAAAATCTCTTACGAGGCACAGGCCCTTCTCGAGTATCGAACCGTCCAACGCTCAATGCCCTTTTCAGTTCTACGGGGTTAAGAGGTGGAGATCTGCCCTTGAGCAGTTGTTGACTAACTTACTGGTTGACGATGGGAGAGAACACCGGGTAGGTCTCATGAGAGAAATGGTTTTCCTTGCGCCTACGTGTGATCCTCACGCTCCTTCTCCAGTCCATTATTTTGAGATAGTGCAGCAAAGGTTTCGACATATGGGCAAGATGGTGATGTGGGCGACGAGGAGCTTTCATATGTGAGGCCATTTGAATGAACGCGTTGGTTATGAACCGTGGGCAAAAGAGATTTTGATCCGCCACGGGAGAGTTTTGAAACAAGTCGGCCTGTATCTGGCTATCGATGCGACCTCTGAGCATTTCTCTCGAGATCTAACAATTCTTCAAAGCTTCTTGAACTACTGGTTTTCTGTTACCAATTCGTTCCACTTTCCATATGGAGAGATGAGCATGACCTTATGGGATCTCCGGATGATGGCTGTGTTGTCTGTGATAGGAGAATATTACCATGAATACGTCCCAACTGATGAAGAGCTGTCTTTGTCTCGGCTCAAAAGTCCTCGAGATGCTTACCATTGAAAGGCTTTTCTGGAGCTGTTTTCTGAGTTGTCACAGTTTGACAATATTACAAAGACTCACTATGACGACTGGTTGATCTACTTCAGCCAAAGGATGAAGTAATATTTCTTCCGATGCCTTCTTTTGTACTTTGTGCTCTGCGTGCTTTAATTTCTTTGTTTCTAACATGGGACATTTCTTTCTTCATGCAGCATTGATTATGAAGAGTATGAGATCTTACTCGAAGACTAGGCCTTAAAGAGGGAGCGTTTCGAACAAAAGTTTCACAATCCGAATGAGCTTATGCCGACTTGTGAACTGGCAGGGTTCTTAGCATACTGGTTGTCGGCAGTTGTGTTGCCTAGCTCCAAGAGTGCTGAGGTGTCAGGGTTTCTTGCTTCGTCGTGCCGGGAGCTCTTGCAAATGGTCATTGATTTTCTCTAGCACCGCCGGTGCTATGCAGTTTATATAAGGCTTTTGGCAATATTGCGAGTAACAAAGACCAACCTTGGCGAGGGATGAATGTGGCTTATTGCCCATGGCATTTCTTCTGCGGATGGTTGGGCATATATTTCCCGTGGACATACGGAGTGGATCTCTTCCGGTATCTACATGCCGATCACGCACCATTTTATTGCTATAGAAAACTTAACATGATAACGCAGTCGTCTGATTAGATAGCTTCCAAAATTGGCAGTTGGGCAGAGATTTGTTTTTACCACTTTCTTGTTTTTTATGTCGGAGAGGATCGAGAAGTTGTTGACAATGAACATTCTGTGAATACCATTAATAGGGAATTTCTGGTGTTTATTCGTACTGCCTCACTTCCATTGCGCGAAGGAATAGAGTTCTGGCGACAACCTTATTACCCTAGCCGGTTTGCCAGGCAATTCGGATATGATCAGAGTGTTCCGATGACGTTACCAGATGTAACTAAAGTAGAGCGGGCGTACGACACAAGCCCTGCTCATTGGGAGTGGATATGGCATCAACTTTTGATGACGTGAACGGGCGCGAGGTTCATGCTTCCAGGCCTCTATCGGAAGACTGGAGGTCCTTATGGCTGGCTGAGATGGTGAGTGCATCAGTATGCTCTGGTTCAAAACAACAGCTCTGTTGATGATCCACTCTACATTCCTCCTCCAGGGTTGACAGAGGTCATCGTTGATGGATTAGGTTATTATAGAGAGTAGACTGAAGCATATTTGTCATCAAGTATTAGTCATAAGACTTCTCTGAGTGTGTCAATTGATCATCGTAAGGAGGATACGGCATTGGATGGCTGGCATACTTTCAGAGTACCTTTGGTGAAATGGTCACAAGAAGCAGGGTTCACCCATCTTTTGGTGGTTGAAGGTGATAAGGATGTCGGTCGGTTAATCAGTAAAGATGACCCGACAATGATTAGACCGACGAATGAAATATCAGACCATGATGGCACGAGAGAGCAGGCTGGGCCGATTGCAGAGGATAATCTGTAAGGGTCCACTATGTCAGGGAATGACACAACTATGTCTGTGGCCCCTGGTGCTTCCAGTATTGAGGGTATGGCGGAGTCACCAATGGTAACTGAAATGATTGATATTGATAGCAATACTACTAAACTTCTGGATGTGACCTCAATGCTACTGACCGAGACCATTGAGCCGTTCACAGATGCGACGATATATACTACAGATTCTTCAGAACCTGTCGTCGACTCATCTACTACTATGATTCCTTCAAAGCTCCTTGGTGTATTCTTTTTCTATACTTGTCATTTCATTGCATACTTGCTTTGTTCCATTTGTTGTAGATATTGCCAGTTCTGATGCTGCTGCCCACGGAGTATTCGACATTCCTTATTTTGATCGTTTAGACTGTTTCAGACAAAGCATACTGAGAGGTCTACTATCCAGTATTTCAAAGGCATTGGCTGAACCAAGTGAGTGGCATACACTAGGAGTTGGGGTGAGGGCATTGGAAGCTTGTGCAGGAGTAATCGGGCCTGATGTATCCAAAATAGTCTGTTGTATTTCTTCTTTCGAGGATTCTATTACGTAGGTTACTGTGGCTGAACAGATTGAACCCGACCCTACGGCTGAAGAGAAACGACAAGTGTTGTCTTCTTTGCGGCCTGTTGTAGAGCAGCGAGAACACTCGGCAGTTGATGCTGTAATAACTTTAGAAGATAGTGAGACTCAACGTTTGGGATGTATCAATCGTCTTGTTGATATCAAATCCGAGATTGTGCGGTTGCAGATAGAAGAAGCAGCCATGAATCTTGAAGTTGCTCGTCTCGATCTTTTCGTTAATCAGAACCGTGTTGAGGTCGCATGACTCAAAAATGAAGGAGAGGCGGCGCAAAAGAAAATGGTAGACTTAGAAATCGAACTTCATGATATTTCGGATCCTGCGCTGACGTTGGCGAAGGCAAAGGCTACAATGGAAGCAATGTGGAAAAATGTGATGCAGTTCATAGTAGGGTGTCTGGAGAAGCTGAAACTCTATTCTTTTGCTCTTTACGGTCATTGTCAGACAAAAGTAGTATTAGACAGTTGTCCTGAATACCTAACTGCTACTTGCATCCGATGTAATCGACATCAAAGCTTGTTAACTGTGTGCTTCATGATCTAAAATAATGACAATGATTCTTTTGCTAAACCACTACTTGGTGTTATGTGTTTGAGACTAGTTTGCATAAAATGATGTATTATGTATGAGTTTAATGTAAACTGAGTATATCAAAGCATAAAAATGGAAGAACCCATAGGAATAATACTTCCCTTTTTACTTAACCCGTGTACCCTTGGGTCATTGCTTTCGAGAGACGTTCGTGTCATAAGTCCAAAACTTTCTTCTAGCTCCATGTTTTCAAGTTTATCTGTCATCCTTCGTGGCCTGCCCCCAGTCGTTTCTTTCTGCAGATTTAAGTTTTAGTCATATATTAGGGCTTACCCTAGTGTTTCTTCTATAATCTTGGGTTTCTCATAATATATTGGGGCTTGCCCCCAGTGCTTCTGGCTTGTCACTTCGTAAGATATATTAGGGCTTACCCCTAGTGCTTCTTCTATAATCTTGGGTTTCTCATAATATATTGGGGCTTGCCTACAGTGCTTCTGGCTTGTCACTTCGTAAGACCACTTCATTCTGATGAGAAATGTCTTGTACTTTAGGAATCCGTACCGAATACCCGTCTGATCATAATCTTTAACCGCCTATTCTTGTTGTAGAGTTCTACATAAGAGAAAGCTGTCGATATTTTCAAGGTGAAGTGATACACAATAGAATGCCCTGATCATCTTCATATAAGGCCATATATATATATATATATATATATATATATATATATATATATATATATATATATATATATATATATGAGATTCCCAGGCTTGACTTATCTTCATATAGACTAGAAGAACCACACAATAGCTAGGAGGGGACTCATGATAGAATACAAAAGCTGAATATATAGCGATGTTCCGATTATCTTCATACAGAATTGTGTACATAAGTATAAGAGATTGTTAATAATAGAATGTCCCGGTTGTCTTCATATAGAGCCATATATGTATATATAAGAATCCATCAATTCTGAAGCATTTTCCTATTAAGTAGAGGGATGCCAGAATACCGAGATAATAATAAGAGAGCCCACGACAAAGATATAATAATACGAGGATGTTGTGCTTCCCGTAGACTTCCTATGAGATATTTTCTTCTGGTTTGATTGGTCTAATGAGGATATAATAAGTCGGTTGATGATTCATGGAGTCGATTCTTTGATATTCTCTGACTATAGTACCTGTCATTAAGAAGAGCTCTACGAACATTTTATATTCATATGCGTAACAGCATGATGTGAGTGAACATGTGAGCGAGTATGAAGCGCAGCATGCAGATGAAATAGATGCATGAGTGAACATAAGTATATTCCTATCTACTTTATAAATCGTCAGAACTATTTGTAAGCATTCACGATTATTGAAGTTTAAGAAATAGAGTCCTTGAGCAAACGTTCTTCCTAAGTGGTATCTGTTGGAACCGTACTGGTCGGGGCTCCATCGGACCCTTCCATTTTCAGAATAATAATACCTTGATTTATCGTCTTTTGTATATTTCCTTTCAGAATGAAGCATTGCTCAGTCTTATGGCCTATGCATCTGTGATATTAGCAATAGTTGGGATCATCCACGCGTCCTACTTCTACTAGTCGAACAGACTTTGGGAGTCGCAATTTTCCTTCTTTGATTAGCCGCTCCATAATTGGGACGAGGTCCTTAATGTCAAATGTATGCGGTCCGTTCTTTTCGTCTCGCTCACTGATTGTCATGTGCTGTGACTTCTGAGGTTCTTTGCCCTTGTCTTGTGTCTTCGTTACACTGGTCTCTGCCTCATGCCCTGGATTCGGTCATTTTCAGTTCCTAGGGTTCTTTCTTGTGTTTACCCATGTCCTCTTTCTCATTTCGTGTCTTGACTTTTCTGCTTGAGATCTTTTTTCGAAATGGATTGCTCTATCATGCGAATCTCTGCAGCCAGGTTACAAAGGGTGAAAGAGATATTGCCTAGCAGTTCGTATGGGATCATGGAGTCTGAACTCGATATACACGCATTTGTTTGTTTGGTGTGACTCTATTGTCTTACTTCAACAACATTATGGGTTGCCCCCGGTGCTTCTTCTTCCAACTGTCGGATAGGCAAAGTGGTACTAGGGGTCGCTTTCTGTGAGATTGAGATGGTTAAAGCCTCCTGAACTTCTCCATCTGCTTGGATAGCTCCGTATGGGCTTGGACCAATTCGCTGATTTGCTCTCGGATTGCTAACAATTCGATGTCGTGTCCTGCTGATTCCCTTTCTTCGATGGCCTGTACCATTGTTGTTTATACTAGTCTTTCATCATGAACTGGTGGTATCGTAGGTGCTATTGTCACTACGGCTGACGTAACCCGACTGATTTCTTCTGTCATTAACTTAATGGTACCCCGGTTGATCAATCTCTGTACTTTCCCTTTCAAGATGAGGCATTATCCCGTCTCATGTCCCAAGATTCGAGGATACTTACAATAATTGGGGGCATCTGTTTGCCCTGCTTCCTCTGGTCAAATTGGTTCTGGCAATTGTAGCTCCCCTTCTTCGACTAGGCGTTCCATTATTGGAACAAGGTCTTCCAGGTCAAATGAATAACATCCTTCTACCCTGCCTCATCCAACGATCGTCATATTTTTCGGCTTTCGTGGCCCTGTGCCTTTGGACTGAGTTTCTGCTGGCTTGCCTTTAGTCTTGTGTTCTGGATGTGGGCATTTTTTATCTTTTGAAACTTTGCTTTTGTTAACGTAACTTGATGTGACCATCTTCCCGATCTCACGCTTAAGTCTTTCGGCTTTGAATTGCGTTCTCAGCGTGACTTCCTCTACCATGTGGGCCTTTGTCGCTAGGTCCCGGAATGTTGAGAAATTGTGTCCGGATAAACCGAACGAGGTTATTGGGTCAATGGCTTGCGTACACATCTTGACTTGCTCAGGCTCACAAGGTAATTCTCGGCACTGTGCTGCTATGGCTCGCCACCTATCAATAAACTTCTCGATTGACTCTCCTTGCCTCTAGCGGACCAAGGCTAAATCTGTCAGTGAGACTTCTTGCTCAGTGGAGAAGAAATTGGAAATGAACAAATCTTGCATCTGATCCCAGGTCCTGATAGACCTTGTGGGTAATGACATGTACCATTGAAATGCCTTTCCAGTCAGCGTCGACCCAAACAATTGAGGCAGTATTGAGGTACTACAGACAAATTCCCTAGCATTGTCATGAATTGGGTCATATGCTCCTCAGGTGGCCCTTTGCCATCAAATTGTGGAAAGTCGGGATGCCTAAAGTCGTCAGGGAACGGGATTTCGTTAACTTCGGATGGATACGGTATCCGATAGACATATTTTCCTCTTTTCTTCTTTTCTTTCTCCTGACGTATCAGGTTCGCAACTGTCTAGGATAGCCCTTCCTTCGCGGGATGAAATGGTTGCAGTGGTGCACGCTCAAATGCAACATGAAAATGCGGTATAAGTTTGATTACCGCTTTAGTAGAAGCAAGAAACAAGCTACCTTGTCCTAGAGGGGGGGGGGGGGGGGGGGGGGGGGGGTGAATAGGACACTTTTTAAATTACCCAATTACACACTTGTAATCATGCAAAGTATTCTTAGAGGACTTTCTTCAAGCACAAGATATGCAGAATATAAATCAATAAAAACACATGTGAAAGAAGTAAATCAGTTCATCCATTCATCACACAACAAGAGATTTTTATAGTGGTTCGGTTATGTACCTACTCCACTCCCGGCTGATCCACTCACTCGAGTGGCCAGATTTCACTATCACTATGGTTTTAAATGAGGTTAACCATAAACCTTAACAGCCTACTGTTGGGGCTCAAATTTGTACCCATTATAAAATGGTATTCAACGGTCCATCTACGATGATTCGGACTGATTTCGAGATCCGAAATACTCGAACAATGCCAGTGCCGCCCTAACATGCGCAATCGTGACCGAAACCTACGAATACTATTTCGGGGTGGAATCGGACATGCGAATTACCGCCAAATGATCCGGAACACCCTAAAACCCTTAACCTGCAAGTTTTCGAGGTCGCACGATGCATATCTTTACCAGCGCGCTTCCAAATGCATTTTTTGCCCTGACTTATCCGACTATAAGGGCCCAAAAGCCTACAGGTACCATTTCGGGCTGGAATCTGACATGCGGATTACCGCCAAATGATCCGGAATGCCCGAAAAACCTTAAGTAGCAAGTTTGAAGTCATTGCGGTGCATATTTCCACATGCATTCGTTCACTCTCTCTCCACATGCATTCGTTCACTCTCTCTCCACATGCATTCATTCACTCTCTCTCCACATGCGAAGGTCATAAGGAAACATGCATTCACTTTCTCACCACATGCGCATGAGAGCTCTCTCTCTCCCTTTTCAATATTCTAAAAGTACAAAAATCATGAAAATATGCTAAGTGGGGCCACATGCGGCCAACACAGAGACCACATGCGCCCATACCAGTGGCACATGCGCCCATGCCATGCTACATGCGCCTGGGGCATGGGTACATGCGCATGTCTCTCCAGAATATTTCCATGCGTAAAAATCCCCACAACATGCGCACGACTCGTCTCTCCAGAATATTTCCATGCGCATGCCCTCCATTTTTTTTGCAAACAACATGCGCCCGGTACCCGATACCCAATTAACATGCTATAAATACCCCTCTAGTGATAAGACAGGGACAACGAGATCATCACTCCCAGAGCACACTTCTTGCAGAGGTAAAAATTCCTCACCGGAATCCTCACATGCGCCCATTCCTTCACCGGATGCCCTCGCCGGAAAGGGATTTTTCCCACCGGCGCAAAATCCTCCAAGTCACATAGTGACATGCGCTCACCCATTCTTGGGAGGGGAAATTCGCAAAAAATCCCTAAGTCCCATGGGGACATGTGCCCATGACTGGAATGTTGGGCGAATGTGCATGTCACATGCGCTTGATAACCATGCATTTGTAGCAGGACATGCGCCTGGGGCGAATAAGTGCATCCACTTAGGACATGCGCCTGGGGCGAATAACATGCATCCACCTATGACATGCGCCCATGTCTAATGCAACATGTGCCCAAACGAACCCATGACATGCGCCCATGTCTAATGCAACATGCTCCCAAACCAACCCAACCTCCCATGCGCCTGGACGCTGATGGGGAGGTGGGGCCTTCCATGATGAGGCCCGCCTTCGACGTGGCCTACCTTCCGATCGCGTCAGCACTCCTAGACACACATCAATGTCCTCTATCCATCCCCCGGATCGGATTCGCCAACGGTCGATGTTAAGTGGGCCAAATCAGCAATTTGATCAAAAAGGCCTACACTTAGCCAATATTGCAAACCTCGGAAATCCTTCCGAAAGAGCTAGAAATGGCCGAAATTGAGAGGAATCGGGTGAAATTTGTCCGAACTCGAGAGGAAGACTTCTCTCCACCATAACATGATATACCCTAATCATGCATTACAATGAGATTACCTGATCTCAGGATCTCCGAGAAACCTTGATCAGACCATAAACAGGTCCACTACTTAGTCGTTTTTAGCCCTGGGAAGTGCCCTGTTGGCTCGGAAATCGACTTACACTAAACAAATCGAAATGCGATCGCACTGCGACCCTCGTGGACATAATCCACCTCTATCCAAAGACGATCATGATAGGTATTCACTAAATCCTCCGATCAGATCGTAAACAGGCCCTGGGAAGTGCCCTGACGGCCCGAAAATCTACCAATACCAAATGAAATCAATCGCGATTTCAAAGACGCGAGGGCAAAATATCAATGACACAAAGATATATATGAAGCAGATTAATCAAATTAGATGCATAATTTGTCTGATACACTGAGCATCTAGCATGAATGCGATCTTCTCTTGAGCATACATAAAGCATAGTTACTTTGTACTGTACTCATTTGCATCCATTGCATGAATTTATTTCATCTCGGATCGAGTTAGGAAACTAAATCAAAGGGGACTATGGTTATCATCGAAAACCATAATGAAAGAGTTCTAAACGTCTGAAATACTTCATCATTAAGACCAGTTGATGTGCGTCCTGTCCAAGGCGGGATCCGTCAGTTGAGTGGCTAAGGGAATGAGTGCCCTCCAGTAAGTCACCCGTCCAGCTGAGACGGTCACTGGCCCTGGTTGCAGTAAGTGGACGCCGTGGAGTGTATTTCTGAAAGTCATATCGTCCATAGAGACGCGTCATGACACTGAGATATACGACTCGGTCGAAACCCTGTTTGCACAAAGACCCCATGGAGTGCCCTCCAGTAAGTCACCCGTCCAGCTGAGACGGTCACTGGCCCTGGTTGCAGTAAGTGGACGCCGTGAAGTGTATTTCTGAAAGTCATATCGTCCATAGAGACACGTCATGACACTGAGATATACGACTCGGTCGAAACCCTGTTTGCACAAAGACCCCATGGAGTGCCCTCCAGTAAGTCACCCGTCCAGCTGAGACGGTCACTGGCCCTGGTTGCAGTAAGTGGACGCCGTGAAGTGTATTTCTGAAAGTCATATCGTCCATAGAGACGCATCATGACACTGAGATATACGACCCGGTCGAAACCCTGTTTGCACAAAGACCCCATGGAGTGCCCTCCAGTAAGTCACCCGTCCAGCTGAGACGGTCACTGGCCCTGGTTGCACTAAACGAAAACCGTAAAGTATATCCCTGAAAGTCATATCGTCCATAGAGACGCGTCATGACACTGAGATATGCGATTCGGTTAAAATCCTGGTTGCTACTCAACTAGGAACGCCCGAGGAGTATGGGACCAACATCTAACTGATCTTAACGGTGAAGTATTACATAATAAATCCTAGACTTGGTCTCGGCGACCATGAACTCGAGACTATAATCCCTGACGATTTAAACTACTTGCTCGATCTATCCGAGCTTTATCCCTTTGATATTCCATCTATTGTATAACTGAAATTCATAGTGGAATCTTGTCGCTTTGTGCCGTGGTTTTCTCCCGTAAGGGTTTCCACGTAAAAATCTCTGTGTGGTCTATGTTGTGCTTTATTTATATTTATTCTCCTTTAATGCTTTATTTAATTCATTTATGATACATGCATGCATTTACTTTTGCCTTTTAATCAAGGGTGATCATCCGTTGATGTAATTAAGGGTTCGTGACCAGTTCACAGCCCGGAATGTAAAAGACCTCGGAATCTCTGGAATAAAATTCACCTCGCGGTGCTTTCTCGTGTATACTTTGTGATTGCTTATGATTGTCTATGAATGTCTCTATACTCAAAATTCCCCCAGAATAAAAGGAACAATATGAATAATGAAACACAGGAAAAAGACTGCTGACGAGCAGTTTCGATTTTTCTTTAGTTCTAACAAACTGGCGACTCTGCTGGGGAATCGAATAATACCAGAATCTCTGGTTATCTCTGAGTAAAGAAACATCCTAAGATAAATCATTCACAAACACAGATGTATACGTAAGAAAGTTCCGCTAGGAGAAATGTTCGGTGCCTTTACGGGCGCCAAACTAGCGACTCTCAACGGGAACGTTCTTCCCTTCATCTTTAAAGCAAAAGTTTTCTAAAAGAATTTCAAAATCTCGCATGGCATGCATATGATTCGTACTCATATACTTCTGGTAACCATTGAACCATAATCGCGACTAGTAAGGACGCGTCTTCTCTCCGTTGAGAGGTGCAGGGTGTTCTAATGTGCGTATGATTGTGCAGAGAGAGAAAGAGAGAAAGACAGAAAGACAGAAAAGAATCAAACATCAAAACTATACAAATGGCAGCCACTATGGTCTTCCTAGCTTCTGGGGGATTTTATTTCCCTCACCTCGCGATAGCAGAAATAGCAATTCCCGAAGCCGGATGGCAAGTTGTGCAGAAACGCCGATCACTGAAGGGGGTTGAAAACAAACAATTAACTTCAGTCAGAGTAGAAACAGTGAAGACACAGAGCAGTGTGAGAAGACAGTGGAAGCCGGTTCGCAGGAATGAAACTCGTAATGCTATTAGAGCTATCATGTCACCCAGGCCAGAATTCTCCTTCGTCGATGCCGATTTCCCAGTAATGACGGGAACAACACTACCAGTCAAAACACCGAATCAATTCACTATCCGGGGATTGACCGAGACTACAATGAAGGCATGCTCTACTGAAACCAATATGACCAGTGCTAGACCACAGCGAGTGCAGGTTGCAGTGGTGCAAGTCGTAGAAAGGGAGGAGAGCGAGCAAGATACAGAGCTGCCTCCGATCCAAGAGCAAATAGATGAAATCATTCAGGTCCAAGAAGACACAGCTAGAGAGATCAGAGAAATAAAAGAAGCATTGGTGGCTCTAGTCGCCCAGGGGGTAGTTAGAAGCCCAACCGTTCCCTTTGGACAACCGCTGGGAGAGTCGCAGGATACGACAGGAGAACCAGTAGCCGTAGAACCACAAGTTCACCCAAGGAATGTTGCATTCGAGCGTGCACCGCCGCAATCATCTCATGCCACGAAAGAAGAGTTGTCCCAGACAGTCGCGAACCTGATGCGTCAGGAAAGAGAAAAGGAGAAGATAGGAAAATATATATATCGGGTACCGTATCCATCCGAAGTTAACGAAATCCCATTCCCTGACGAATTTAAGCATCCCGACTTCCCACAATTCGACGGGAAAGGGTCACCAAAGGAACATATGACCCAATTCATGACGGTGCTAGGGAATTTGTCCGTACTACCTCAATATTGCCTCCGATTGTTTGGGTCGACGCTAACTGGAAAGGCATTTCAATGGTATATGTCATTGCCCGCAGGGTCTATCAAGACCTGGGATCAGATGCAAGATTTGTTCATTTCCAAATTTTTCTCCACTGAGCGAGAAGTCTCACTGACGGATTTAGCCTTAGTCCATCAGAGGCAAGGAGAGTCAATCGAGGCGTTTATTGATAGATGGGGAGCCATAGCAGCGCGATGCCGAGAATTGCCTAGCGAGCTTGAGCAAGTTAAGATGTGTACGCAAGCCATGGACCCAATAATCTCGTTCGGTTTATCCGGACACAATTTCTCAACGTTCAGGGACCTAGCGACAAAGGCCCATATGGTAGAGGAAGCCGTGCTGAGAACGCAGTTCAAAGCAGAAAGACCGAAGCGCGAGGTCTGGAAGATGGCCACATCAAGTTACGTCGATAAAAGCAAAGCCTCGAAAGATCGAAAACGGCTACATCTAGAACACAAGATTAAAGGTAAGCCAGTAGAAATTTAGTTCAGAGCCAAAGGGCCAGGAAAATTGAAAAAGATAACGATCGTCGGACGGGGCAAGGTAGAAGGACGTTACTCGTTTGACCCGGAAGACCTTGTTCCAATAATGGAACACCTAGTCGAAGAAGGGGAACTACAATTGCCAGAACTAATCCGACCAGAGGAAGCAGGACAAACGGATGCCCCCAATTATTGTAAGTATCATCGAATCCTGGGACATGAGACGGGGGAATGCCTCATCTTGAAAGGGAAAGTGCAGAAATTGATCGACCAGGGTACCATTAAGCTAATGACAGAAGAAATCAGTCAGACAACGTCAGCCGTAGTGACAATAGCACCTATGATACCACCAGTTCATGATGAAAGACTGGTACAAACAACAATGGTACAGGCTGTCGAAGAAAGGGAATCGGCAGGACATGATGTCGAATTGTCGGCAATTCGAGAGAAAGTTAGCGAATTGGCCCAAGCCCATATAGAGCTATCCGAACAGATGGGAGAAGTTCGGGAGGCTTTAGCCATCTTGATCTCACAGAAAGTGACCCCTAGTACCGCTATGCCTGTCCAACAGTTGGAAGAAGAAGCACCGGGGGCAGCCCGTAATGTTGTTGAAGTAAGACAACAAAGCCACACCGAACAAATAAACGCGTCGGGTTCAGACTCCATGATCCCATACGAACTGCTAGGCAATATCTCTTTCACCCTTCGTAACCTGGCTGTAGAGGTTCGCATGATAGAGCAATCCGTTTCAGAAACACGATCTCAAGCAGAAAAGTCAAGACACAAAATGAGAAAGAGGACACGGGTAGATGTAAGAAAGAACCCTAGAAACCGAAAACGATCGAATCCAGGACATGAGGCAGAGTCCAGTGTAATGAGGACACAAGACAAGGGCAAAGAACCTCAGAAGTCGCGGCACATGACAATCAGTGAGCGAGACGAAAAGAACGGACCGTATACATTTGACATTAAAGACCTTGTCCCAATTATGGAGCGGCTAATCGAAGAAAGAAAATTGCGACTTCCAAAGTCTGTTCGACCAGCAGAAATAGGACGCGTGGATGATCCCAACTATTGCGAATATCACAGATGCATAGGCCACAAAACCGAGCAATGCTTCGTCCTAAAAGGAAAGATACAAAAGATGATAAACCAAGGCGTCGTCAGTTTGAAAATGGGAGAGTCTGATAAAACCCCGGCCAGTACGGTTCCAGTAGATATCGCTTAGGAAGAACTTCGCTCGAAGAACTCCATTCCCTAAACTTCAATAATCGTGAACGTTTACAAATAGTCCTGGCGGTTTATAAAGTAGATAGGAATATACTTATGTTCACTCATGCATCAACTTCATCTGTATACTGTGCTTCATAGTTGTTTACATGTTCACTCACATCATACTGTTGTGCATATGAATATAAAATGTTCGTAGAGCTCTTCTTAATGACAGGTACTATAGTCGGAGAATATTAAAGAATCGACTCCACGAATCATCAACCGACTTATTATATCCTCATCAGACCGGTTGAATCAGGAGAGAATATCTTATAGAAAGTCTACGCAAATCACAACATCCCCATATTATGGTATCTTCGTCACAAGTTCTCATATTAAGTATCTTGGTATTCCGGCATTCCTCTTCTTAATAGGAGAATACTTCAGAATTGATGGATTCTCATATATATGTATATGTGGTTCTCTACATGAAGACGGCCAAGATACTCTATTATTATCGATCTCTTATACTTATGCACAATGTTTTATATGAAGATGATCGGAACATCGCTATCTATATCCAGCTTTCGTGTTATGTCATGGATCTTCCATCATTATCGCATTATTCTTTTACTGAATATGAAGATAAGTCACGATTGGGAATCTCCAGTATACTTATTTATATATACGGCCTTATATGAAGACGATTAGGGCATTCTATTATGTATCACTTTACCTTGAAAATATTGACAACTTTCTCTTATGAAGAATTCTACGACAAGAATATGCAATTAAAGATTATGATCGGACGGGTATTCGGCACGGATTCCTAAAGCACAAGATCTGTCTCATTAGAATGAAGTGGTCTTACAGAGTGACGAGCCAGAAGCACTGGGGGCAAGCCCCAATATATTATGAGAAACTCGAGTTTATAAGAAGAAGACGACTGGGGGCAAGCCCTAATATATTATCAAAATATCAAGTCTGCAGAAACAAATGACTGGGGGCAGGCCATGGAGGATGACGTATAAACCTGAAAACATGGAGCTAAAAGAAAGTTTTGGACTTATAACACGAACGTCTCTCGAAACCAATGATCCAAGAGCACACAGGTTAAGTAAAAAGGGAAGTATTATTTCTATGGGTTCTTCCATTTTTATGCTTTGATATACTCAGTTTACATTAAGCTCATACATAATACATCATTTTATGCATACTAGTCTCAAACACATAACACCAAGTAGTGGTTTAGCAAAAGAATCATTGTCATTATTTTAGATCATGAAGCATGCAGCTAACAAGTTCTGATGTCAATTACGTCGGATACAAGTGACAGTTGGGTATTCAGGAC
This sequence comes from Liriodendron chinense, assembly GCA_003013855.2. Classification (NCBI taxonomy): domain Eukaryota; kingdom Viridiplantae; phylum Streptophyta; class Magnoliopsida; order Magnoliales; family Magnoliaceae; genus Liriodendron; species Liriodendron chinense. Next base: position 901,160 of record PVNU02004009.1, on the reverse strand, counting down.
AGCTGTCTAATACTATTTTTGTCTGACAATGACCGTAAAAGAAAGCAAAAGAACAGAATTACAGCTTCTCCAGGCATCCTGTTATGAACTTCATCACATCCTTCCGCGTTGCCTCCATGGTGGCCTTTGCCTCCGTTAGCGTCAGCGCAGGATTCGGAATATCATGAAGTTCGATTTCTAAATCTTCCACTTGCTTGCGTGCCGCCTCTCCTTCACTCTCGAGTTGTGCGACCTCGGCACGGTTCTGATTAATGACAAGATCAAGGCGGGCAACCTCAAGATTTATGGCCGTTTCTTCCGCCTGTAGCCGCGCGATCTCAGATTTGACATCAGCAAGATGATTAATACACCCGCGACGTTGAGTCTCGCTATCTTCTAAGGTTGTTCTAGCATTAACCGCCGAACATTCTCGCTGCTCTATGACAGGCCGCAAAGAAGACAGCACTCGCCGTTTCTCTTCAGCCGTAGGGTCAGGTTCAATCCGTTCAGTCATAATAACCTGCGTAACAGAATCCTCGAAAGAAGAAATACGACAGACTATTTCGGATACATCAGGCCCGATTACTCCTGTACAAGCTTCCAATGCCTTCACCCCTGCTCCTAGTGTATGCCACTCGCTTGGTTCAGCCAACACCCTTGAAATATTAGATAGTAAACCCCTTAGTACGCTCTGCCCGAAACAGTCTAAATGATCGAAACAGGGAACATCGAATGCTCCGTGGGCAGCCGCCTCAAAATTGACAGTATCTGCAACAAAAGGAACAGAGCGAGTATGCAATGAAATGACAAGTATAGAAAAAGAATACACCAAGGAACTATGAAAGAACTATACCGAAAGATGGGTTGAATACAGGTTCTGAGGAAATTGCAGTATGTATCGTCGCATCAGGGAAAGGCTTAATAGTCTCAGTCAGTGGTGTCGAGGTCACATCCAGAAGTTCAGTAGTGTCACTATCAGTATCGATTATTTCAGTTACCGCTAGCGACTCCGCCCTACCCTCAACACTGGAAGCACCAGGGGCTATAGATACAGTCGTGTAATTCCCCGGCGTAGTGGACCCTTGCAGATTATCCTCTCCAATCGGCTCAGCCTGCTCTCTCATGCTAGCATGGTCTGATATTGCCTTCGTCGGCCCAATCATTGTCGGGTCATCATCACTAATTAACCGATCGGCATCCTTATCACCTCCAATCACCAGAAGAAGTGTGAACCCGGCTTCTTGAGACCATTTCGCTAAAGGTATTCCGAAAGTATGCCAGCCATCCAACGCGGTGTCCTCCTTACGATGGTCAATTGACACACTCAGGGAGATCTTATGCTTAATGCTCGACGATAAATACGCTTTAGCCTGCTCTCTATAATAACCCAATCCGTCAGCGAAGACCTCTATCAGCCCTGGAGGAGGAATGTAGAGTGGATCATCAACAGAGCTGTTTTTCCGGACCAGAGCATACTGATGCACCCACCATCTCAGCCAGCTATAAGAACCGCTAGTCTTCCGATAGAGGCTGGGAAGCATGAATCTCGCGCCTGTTCACGTCATCAAAAGTTGATGCCATATCCACTCCCAATGAACAGGACCTGTACCATATGCCCGCTCTACTTTAGTTACATCTGGTAACGTCATCGGAACACCCTGATCGTACCCAAATTGCCTGGCAAACCGACTAGGGTAATAAGGTTCTCGCCAGAACTCTATTCCTTCGCATAGCGGAAGTGAGGCAGTACGAATAGACACCAGAAATTCCCTACCAATGACATCCACAGAATGTTCATCGTCAACGACTTCTCGATCTTCTCCAGCATCAGAAACAGGAAAGTGGTAGAAACAAATCTCCGCCCAATTGCCAATTTTGGAAGCTATCCAATCAGACGACCGCGTTATCATGTTAAGCTTTCTATAGCGATAAAGAGGTGCGTGATCAGTGTGAAAATACTGAAAGAGATCCACTCCGTAGGTCCACGGGAAATATATGCCTAACACCCGCAGAAGAAATGCCATGGGCAATAAGCCACATTCATCCCTCGCCAGGGTTGATCTTTGTTACTCGCAATATTGCCAAAAGCCCTATATAAACTGCATAACACCGGCGGTGCTAGAGAAAATTGACGACCACTTGCAAGAGCTCCCGCCACAACGAAGCAAGAAACCCTGACGCCATCAGCACTCTTGGAGCTAGGTAACATAACTGCCGACAGCCAGTATGCTAAGAAACCCGCCAGTTCACAAGACGGTGTAAGCTCGTTCGGATTGCTAAACTTTCGCTCAAAACGTTCCTTCATCAAAGCCTGGTCTTTGGGTAAGATCTCATACCCTTCGTAATCAATGCTGCAAGAAGAAAGAAGTGCCCATGTCAGAAACAAAGAAATTAAAGTATGCAGAGCACGTAATACAAAAGAAGGCATTGGAAGAAATATTACTTCATCCTCTGGCTGAAGTAGATCAACCAGTCGTCATAATGAATCTTTGTAATATTGTCGAACTGCGACAACTCAGCAAACAGCTCTAGACAAGCCTTCGAATGATAAGCATCTCGAGGACTTTTGAGCCGAAATGAAGACAGCTCTTCATCAGTTGGGACGTATTCCTGGTAATATTCTCCTATCACAGACAACCCAGCCATCATCCAGAGATCCCATAAAGTTATGCTCATCTCTCCACATGGAAAGTGGAACGAATTGGTAACGGAAGACCAGTAGTTCAAGAAGCTTCGAAGAATTGTTGGATCTCGGGAGAAATGTTCGGAGGTCGCATCGATAGCCTGGTACAGGCCGACTTGCTTTAAAATCGTCTTATGCAGGATCAAAATCTCTTTTACCCACGGCTCATAACCAACTCGCTCGTTCAAATGACCCCGCGTACGAAAGCTCTTCGTTGCCCACATCGTCGCCTTGTCCATGTGTCGAAATCGTTGCTGCACTGTCTCAAAATAATGGACTAGGAGAAGGAGTGTGAGGATCACAAGTAGGCACAAGGAAAACCATTTCTCTCGAGGAACCTACCCGCTGTTCTCTCCCATCGTCGACCAGTATGGTAGTGAACAACTGCTCGAGGGTAGATGTCCACCTCTCGACTCCATAGAATTGAAAAGGGCCTTGAACGTTGGATGGTTCGATGCTCGGGAAGGGCTTGTGCCTCGTGAGAGATTTCTCATGCAAGATGACTCGGTTGGTATAAGGGTTGACGATGGAGAAACCGCATGTAGTAATGATCTTGTTTCTATTCCAGCCGATCTTCATCCGCTCATTCTTCGGATCAATGAGTTGTGGCGATTGCTCCACCTTGTCAACTTCCTCAGCCGGCTTCGTACCTCGATTTCGTCTCTTCTTCTTCTGACCTTCCTGATTATCCTCGGAATGTCGGCCGCGCATGCTAGAAGGGCCTGCCTCAACGACATTGGCAGCATCAATAAACTGACAATACCAGGCGGACCATTCCCCTTCAGTCCCTTGCGTCGGAGGCTCAGATATGGTTTTGTCCACATAGATATGCAGTAATACTTCATGGGAGAGTTGCTTAATTCGATCAGAGAAATCCTCCACTTCGGATTCGATTGTCTCGAAGGATTGCGAATGACACTCTACCGGAGACGGGTTAGCAGTATCTCTAGTCGCCCTCTTTTTACCGCGTCGTATAGATGAAGAGCTGGAAACTTACGATTTGGAAGCTTCACCAGAAGAACCTGCTGCTGTCGCCATGATTCACTACAACACGCAGATAAAAGTGCATCAAACAGAAGACCAGCGCATGCAACAGGCAACACAATAAGGTAAGCATTGCATCATTCAATCACGGATTTCACACACAAAATACATCAGTAAACACATGCATAAAGTCATGACCCACAGCAATATGGAAACAGTGGAATTCGAGCGCACATCCGACAAGCAAGCGCGCACATATCATAGCGCAGCAAATACAGTAGTAGCTCTACATGTACACTCTGAGCGCGTGCGAATTCGCACTAACTCCAAATGATGCGTGTGCACCTGCATAGAAGTGCACATCATAGAACCGCTTAAAGAAGCAGTTGTGAGCCATCAAAGACCAGCATAAGCAACATATTATGGGCCCCGAGCACCAAGTCCCAATCATATTCGAGCATTGAGCGAGATAGCCACAAACAGCATCGAATTCGGTCGAGAATAAGGCCAGATGCATGAGTTTTGACCAAGGGCGATTGAAAATGCCAGAATTTAGAAATTTTGGCTAAGTAGTGGAGTCACATGCGCCCAAGCCAATAACCCAGGCGCATGTGACCCCACATGCGCCCACTCCATGTAAATGGAGTTATAAGTTCGTAGCATGTGACTGCGCCCATATTTACTTCACCAAAGAGAAGCTCACATGCGCCTACATTATGAGAGGTTTCCACACATGCAGGTTTCCACACATGCATGGGTACATGCGCTTACCCCATAACACTTACACATGCGCCTGGCTCTTAACATACTCCCACATGCACTAATGCATCAACACAACATGCGCTTGAGTATGAGCACATGCGCCCATAAAGGTGCACTATTACATGCGCCAAAAATGTTCTTACATGCGCCTGGACCAAAGCCCAATGCATCCATTAACAAGTTGGAGAGCACATGCGCCCAAGGAGAGCACATGCGCCTACTCCCTCATGAGGAGCTCTCTCACCTCTTAGAATTTTAGTTTTCTTGATTCGGAAGTGAACAAATGACTCAGTGAGTCCAGTATTTATACTTGAGCCTGTGGACCGGTGCACCGCACTGGCCTGACAGAAGCATCCATCGCAGCGCACCGGGGGGGCACTTGTTGGGGCTCAAATTTGTACCCATTATAAAATGGTATTCTGTTGAGCTCTTAATTGTGTATATTCTAACCCCAATTCATCACTCATTGTGCAAGGTTTATATGGTTTGTAAGCTAATTCAATGCATGTTTTGTGACTATAGGATTGAGGGTAGACTCTACTCAATTGAAGACATAAAGAGCCCACTCGGGATCATTCTGATGAAGAATGTTTGAGGACCAAAGAAGAAAAGAAAGAAAGAACTAAAGAAGAGAAGAAAGCAGACGAAAGAAAGGAAGAAAATAAGAAGAAAATGAAGCTGACCGGTCGTGACCGGTCGGCCAAGGAAGCCAGACCGGTCAGTGACCGGTCAGCCATGTATATTGGGTATTATTGAAGGGGACCGACCGGTCATGACCGGTCGGTCATTGGTGCTGGAAAAGTGTTGAAGGCGTCCGACCGGTCATGACCGGTCGGACATGCTTGCTGGACCAAGAAGGAATAGGCCCGACCGGTCATGATCGGTCGGTGATGTTTGCTGGAGTGTTTTCACTTGAGGCCGACCGGTCTTGACCGGTCGGCCATGCGTATGAACTTAGAAACTTCTAATTTCTTCCCGATTTTCTCTACGCTGCGTAAGAGTTTCGCAAATTCCCGATTATTCCGACGTTGTGGAGCCTCCAGACTATAAGAGGACACCTAGGGATCGTTCCTAGGGTATCCGAGAAGGGCTCAAGCGAGGTTGGAGGCTGTGGAAGTGACGATTGGAGTTTCACAACTCCTTTTGGTTTGCTTTGCTGTTTTCATGCTTTTTGTAGTTGTTTCATGTTTCCTTGGATCATGAGCAGCTAAACCTCTTAGCTAGGGCTAAGAGGTGAAGCTTGTAGTGAATCCAAGATGTTTTAATTCGTAGTTAAGTGGTTTTCAGTTTGGAATTCATGATTATGAACTAAGGTTTGAAGTTTATACAAGTTTTTAAGTAATTTCTCTTAGTCTTGTGATGACTCATGGATGTTTGGATGAATTACTTATCTTCTTAATTTGTTTGCAACGGTCTAGACCTGTATGATCCGAGGAATTGGAGTGCGCTCTAGTACCAAGCTCTTCATAAAGGGGCTTCATGTCAAAGTTCTAGTTTTGGTTGATTATCTGGAATATGTATGGACTGTGCATATAATTTGAATCCAGTTCAAATCATGATCTAGCCTTGTCTTGTGAGAAGACTTGAGGATGGTTATGATTGGGAATTGGACCTATAGAAAAGGTGAATGACCTATGCAATGAGCATGCTCAGATCAGCCTAGAGTTGAGTGAACTTTATGCACAGAACTTACATGTTACAGACTTCTGGTTTAACAGTTCTATCATCCGACTAGATAGACCTGACTGGTGATTCTAGTTGAGAGAATGGGAAACCACAGCGGATTGAACATCGAGGATTGCTACAAGTGGATCCTCGAACCCCTAGTGCCTTCTTATAATTGTTTACATTCAATTTAGCTTAAACTGTTAATCACACACATTCTATTCAAACTTTGATTGTTAGCTTCAATAGAAACTTGTGGATGAGTTTGTGACATCCTACATAAGTCCCTGTGGATCGACCTCGGTATTACCGAGTTTATTACTACATCGCAACCCTACACTTGGGGAAGCGAACATATTCAACGGTCCATCTACGATGATTCGGACTGATTTCGAGATCCGAAATACTCGAACAATGCCAGTGCCGCCCTAACATGCGCAATCGTGACCGAAACCTATGAATACTATTTCGGGGTGGAATTGGACATGCGAATTACCGCCAAATGATCCGGAACACCCTAAAACCCTTAACCTGCAAGTTTCGAGGTCGCACGATGCATATCTTTACCAGCGCGCTTCCAAATGCATTTTTTGCCCTGACTTATCCGACTATAAGGGCCCAAAAGCCTACAGGTACCATTTCGAGCTGGAATCTGACATGCGGATTACCGCCAAATGATCCGGAATGCCCGAAAAACCTTAAGTAGCAAGTTTGAAGTCATTACGGTGCATATTTCCACATGCATTCGTTCACTCTCTCTCCACATGCATTCGTTCACTCTCTCTCCACATGCATTCATTCACTCTCTCTCTCCACATGCGAAGGTCATAAGGAAACATGCATTCACTTTCTCACCACATGTGCATGAGAGCTCTCTCTCTCCCTTTTCAATATTCTAAAAGTACAAAAATCATGAAAATATGCTAAGTGGGGCCACATGCGGCCAACACAGAGACCACATGCGCCCATACCAGTGGCACATGCGCCCATGCCATGCTACATGCGCCTGGGGCATGGGTACATGCGCATGTCTCTCCAAAATATTTCCATGCGCAAAAATCCCCACAACATGCGCATGACTCGTCTCTTCAGAATATTTCCATGCGCATGCCCTCCATTTTTTTTGCAAACAACATGCGCCCGGTACCCGATACCCAATTAACATGCTATAAATACCCCTCTAGTGATAAGACAGGGACAACGAGATCATCACTCCCAGAGCACACTTCTTGCAGAGGTAAAAATTCCTCACCGGAATCCTCACATGCGCCCATTCCTTCACCGGATGCCCTCGCCGGAAAGGGATTTTTCCCACCGGCGCAAAATCCTCCAAGTCACATAGTGACATGCGCTCACCCATTCTTGGGAGGGAAAATGTGCAAAAAATCCCTAAGTCCCATGGGGACATGCGCCCATGACTGGAATGTTGGGCGAATGTGCATGTCACATGCGCTTGATAACCATGCATTTGTAGCAGGACATGCGCCTGGGGCGAATAAGTGCATCCACTTAGGACATGCGCCTGGGGCGAATAACATGCATCCACCTATGACATGCGCCCATGTCTAATGCAACATGCGCCCAAACAAACCCATGACATGCGCCCATGTCTAATGCAACATGCGCCCAAACCAACCCAACCTCCCATGCGCCTGGACACTGATGGGGAGGTGGGGCCTTCCATGATGAGGCCCGCCTTCGACGTGGCCCGCCTTCCGATCGCGTCAGCACTCCTAGACACACATCAATGTCCTCTATCCATCCCCCGGATCGGATTCGCCAACGGTCGATGTTAAGTGGGCCAAATCAGCAATTTGATAAAAAAGGCCTACACTTAGCCAATATTGCAAACCTCGGAAATCCTTCCGACAGAGCCAGAAATGGCCGAAATCGAGAGGAATCGGGTGGAATTTGACCGAACCCGAGAGGAAGACTTCTCTCCGCCATAACATGATATACCCTAATCATGCATTACAATGAGATTACCTGATCTCAGGATCTCCGAGAAACCTTGATCAGACCATAAACAGGTCCACTACTTAGTCGTTTTTAGCCCTGGGAAGTGCCCTGTTGGCTCGGAAATCGACTTACACTAAACAAATCGAAATGCGATCGCACTGCGACCCTCGCAGACATAATCCACCTCTATCCAAAGACGATCGTGATAGGTATTCACTAAATCCTCCGATCAGATCGTAAACAGGCCCTGGGAAGTGCCCTGACGGCCCGAAAATCTACCAATGCCAAATGAAATCAATCGCGATTTCAAAGACGCGAGGGCAAAATATCAATGACACAAAGATATATATGAAGCAGATTAATCAAATTAGATGCATAATTTGTCTGATACACTGAGCATCTAGCATGAATGCGATCTTCTCTTGAGCATACATAAAGCATAGTTACTTTGTACTGTACTCATTTGCATCCATTGCATGAATTTATTTCATCTCGGATCGAGTTAGGAAACTAAATCAAAGGGGACTATGGTTATCATCGAAAACCATAATGAAAGAGTTCTAAACGTCTGAAATACTTCATCATTAAGACCAGTTGATGTGCGTCCTGTCCAAGGCGGGATCCGTCAGTTGAGTGGCTAAGGGAATGAGTGCCCTCCAGTAAGTCACCCGTCCAGCTGAGACGGTCACTGGCCCTGGTTGCAGTAAGTGGATGCCGTGGAGTGTATTTCTGAAAGTCATACCGTCCATAGAGACGCGTCATGACACTGAGATATACGACTCGGTCGAAACCCTGTTTGCACAAAGACCCCATGGAGTGCCCTCCAGTAAGTCACCCGTCCAGCTGAGACGGTCACTGGCCCTGGTTGCAGTAAGTGGATGCCCTGAAGTGTATTTCTGAAAGTCATATCGTCCATAGAGACGCATCATGACACTGAGATATACGACTCGGTCGAAACCCTGTTTGCACAAAGACCCCATGGAGTGCCCTCCAGTAAGTCACCCGTCCAGCTGAGACGGTCACTGGCCCTGGTTGCAGTAAGTGGACGCCGTGAAGTGTATTTCTGAAAGTCATATCATCTATAGAGACGCGTCATGACACTGAGATATACGACCCGATCGAAACCCTGTTTGCACAAAGACCCCATGGAGTGCCCTCCAGTAAGTCACCCGTCCAGCTGAGACGGTCACTGGCCCTGGTTGCACTAAACGGAAACCGTAAAGTGTATCCCTGAAAGTCATATCGTCCATAGAGACGCGTCATGACACTGAGATATACGATTCGGTTAAAATCCTGGTTGCTACTCAACTAGGAACGCCCGAGGAGTATGGGACCAACATCTAACTGATCTTAACGGTGAAGTATTACATAATAAATCCTAGACTTGGTCTCGGCGACCATGAACTCGAGACTATAATCCCTGACTATTTAAACTACTTGCTCGATCTATCCGAGCTTTATCCCTTTGATATTCCATCTATTGTATAACTGAAATTCATAGTGGAATCTTGTCGCTTTGTGCCGTGGTTTTCTCCCGTAAGGGTTTCCACGTAAAAATCTCTGTGTGGTCTATGTTGTGCTTTATTTATATTTATTCTTCTTTAATGCTTTATTTAATTCATTTATGATACATGCATGCATTTACTTTTGCCTTTTAATCAAGGGTGATCATCCGTTGATGTAATTAAGGGTTCGTGACCAGTTCACAGCCCGGAATGTAAAAGACCTCGGAATCTCTGGAATAAAATTCACCTCGCGGTGCTTTCTCGTGTATACTTTGTGATTGCTTATGATTGTCTATGAATGTCTCTATACTCAGAATTCCCCCAGAATAAAAGGAACAATATGAATAATGAAACACAGGAAAAAGACTGTTGACGAGCAGTTTCGATTTTTCTTTAGTTCTAACACCTACAAAAGGACTTAAGACTCAACACATGGATTCATCCTTCCATAGGACTAATCCATGACCACTTTGTCCTACACAAGGGCTTGTCCTACTCAAGGACTTGTCCTACGCAAGGACTCTTATGAGTTCGGGTCTTCAAACTCTGAAACCCAAATCTCAACTTGAGGAGGTTTCTTGGACTCGAAAGACTAAATATACTTAGCTGATTGAGCCCCTTGATGATGCCTTTGTTGAAGAAGCTTCGGCTTGCACGGAAGATACCTTCTTCAGCTCCCTCGTCAGCAACCTTGCTACGGATGACTTCTTATAGATTCCAAGGAGAGGGATTAGGGTTAGGTTGAGGCTATATGGGGATATGGCTTTTATATGAGGAGAGCTTCTACCTAAACCACCATTAATGGCATTGATGACAAGAGTATATCTTTGAGAGGTAGGTCAAGAGACCATTAAAGAGGGGTTGAGTTCATGATTCAATCCAAGCTTTGAATACTTCTTCAATGTTGGTCAGATCAACATGGATTGAAGTATGAACTCAACAAATCTTAGGGTATGAGAGAAGGGGATCTAAAGGAGAAGGCACAAACAAACCCTAGATGATGCTCAAGGTGATCTCCACAAGATCCAACCGAGTTCCATATATAGAGATGACATTCAACGGTCAGAAAACGGTCACCTCGATAGGATCCGATCGATCGGACATAAGTTTTAACTTGTTTTGAATTTTGCTGAAAAACATGTTCTCCGATTGATCGGACTCAGTTCCGATTGATCGGAAGACCCTATCCGATTGATCGGACAGATGGTCCGATTGATCGGAAATCCTTCCAGAGAGTTTATGTATTTTTTCTGGATTTTCCTCCGATGGATCGGATGTATGTCCGATGGATCGGAGCACCCTGTCCGATTGATCGGACAGACCTCCGAGTGATCGAAAAAGTGTCCAGAGAGATTTTCAATGTTTGCTGGACAATTCTCCGATTGATCGGACATACCGTTCGATTGATCGGAGCACCCTGTCCGATTGATCGGACAGTCCTCCGAGTGATTGAAAAAGTGTCCAGAGAAGTTTTTAATGTTACTGGACAATTCTCCGATTGATCGGACATATCGTCCGATTGATCGGACACCTATTGGACTCATCTCCGATGGATCAGACACCTATCGGAGACAACAGACATACTGATTTTCAACTTTTAAGCAACATCTGCTATAATGGACCCTTCCATAACTGATCTTTATGGAAGGTGGACTATAGATGGTGCTAAGGATGTAACTAGGAAGGATTTGGGCCATCTATAGAAGGGTTTTGGGATCAAAGGTTTGAATGGAGAGGCTTGAAGCTGACTGGATGAGCGATCTTCTTTGAGTAACTTCTGTCTTCAGCCGCAAGGAGACTATCTTCAGCCGCAAGTGTCACTCCCCAAACCCGGGGACCTGGCTCACTAAATTCCCGATCGCCGACCTTGGCGCCAACAGCCTCCGTAGTACCCCATTCTCGGCTCCTAGCTCTCACGTGCTAGGTTCCGATCCTGGGATCCTACCAGGAGGATTTTCAGGGTAAATTTTTTTGTACAGGATCATAATCAAAACCACAAAACATCATCAAATATCTACTAATAAGTTTGTCAAGTACAGTGCTGGAAAGGGAAATACAACATGAAGCAGAAGTCTAAAATATCAGGTACATAAACCGCGCTCAACGCTGCTGATATGCTCTAGTACCTGCAGTGTAAACAAACGCGCATGAGCTTCCTACGAAGCCCAGTAGAGTGCGTGTGTGCGCGTGTGATGCATATGACAAGTATACAGATATCAGAGTAAGCGAAAGTAGTAGAGGGCTAAGTTACTAAGTTCATGAATGCTATCAGCCATCCCAAGGCTATGCAATGCAAGGGCCTACATGGCCGAGTGTTACATGCTAGAGATGCAATGCAAACATGTCAATCCTCAACTGATCCACATATCAAAATAGTTCTCATCTGGGACATCACCGGGGTCTAGTATACTTTAATATTGGCCGCCGCACATCGCGCGCATAACCAAGCGAGTAGAAAAGACCTCACTATCCTCCTCGTCAGTGGTATGCCAATGCCCACCCGGCTCGCCGATAGCGAACCCATTCCATGAGCTGGTCAGACTCGACCTAGCTTACAGCCCACTACACCCGGGCGGATAAGGTCACACCCCTTTCCAACCAACCTCGACACAGTGGGAGACACGGCCTACTAGGTATTTGGCATACGGGCGCTCATGTTATCCACTCGGTCTCTACGCTGGAGCATCCTACTGGTACCACAGGGTTTAGGGACTTTCACCCAAGGACATCCATAGCGCCCACGTACTAGAACAAGTTTCCGGTGTCTAATACTGCCAACCATGATGTGACTATGGTGGCCACCACCCTGATGCTGCTAGGGTGTGAAAGCGATCGTGACATACATAATGCGAAATGCATGAGTCACACAATCCAAATCATGCACCAAACTTACGCATACTGAGCAATCATGTCGGGCAACCCTGTCTCACACGGGTCCCCTAAGTATAATAAGCCAACTAACATATGCTATGGTTAATCATGATCCATAACAGGCATACAAATGTTGCGTATGGGCATATGAATGAGCATGGTATTCATTATACTAAGCATGTTATCAGTGTGACATATCAAGCTAATCATACTGGCATGTTACCAAACATATCATGTAACACTGGCCTTAAAAGGTCCAATATATATATAGAGTGGGACCCGGACTGTGGGTCCCATTGGAAATGTAAAAGTCTTCGTGGCATAGCCCACTTGAGACCACATCGGCCCCATACTTGGGCCTGCACATACAAGATAGGCCGTCAAAATATATGTACGGCATGGATAAAACATATACATCATGGTGGAGCTAATAGATACATCACGTTGGGACCTATAGGGTGGGCCACCTGCTGGGTAGCGTGGTACCCAACTGGTTCCAAGAAGTTTTGAATCAAGCAATTTTTGTGTTTTCTCCTTCATCCATATCCATGTGATCTTATGAACCGGTTGGATGGCAAATAAACATCACTGTAGAACCTAGAAAGGTTTCAACGTTTAAGATCATCATTTCCACTGTGGCCTGGTCCACTTGACATTAGGATATGCTTAAATTTTGGGCCCAGCCACTTATGAATAGGTTGGGTGACAAATAAACATCATTGTAGGACTGGGAAGGTTTCAATGGTGGAGATCATTATTTCCACTGTTGTCCCTTGGCATGGCCCACTTGCCATTTTGGATATGCTTAAATTTGGGCTCAGCCACTAAAATGAGCTTGGAAAAAACATATGGATGGAATAGGTAAGGCACATACATTTTAGGTGGGCCCAACGAATGGGGCCCATGGACAATGCCCATATAGGACTAAGCTGCTGGGCAGCAACGTCCCCTGGATGCTGTCTGTCCAGCAGCAGCATTTTTTTTATATATATATATATATTATTATTATTATTACTATTATTATTATTATAATAAGAAGGTGGGGCCCATTCATGGATGATCCAATCCATCCATCAGGTTGTCCACCACCAGGTGGGCCCAAAAGAAAAGGAAAATGAATGGAAATAAGAAAATGGGGGATTTATGTCCCCCTTGCACTCACCTCGATGGATGGTTGGACTGTTGGATTGGATCGGGTTGACGATCGGACGATCCGGACGGTTCGGATGATGGTTGGGGCCCTCCAAACTTGGATCTACACCCTCAACCTCTCTAATCTCTCTCTACTTCTCTCAAATCTTTCTCTTTCTCTCTCCTCTCAAATCTCTTTCTCTCTTTCTCTCTCCTCTCTCTCTCAAATCTCTTGAATTTGCAAGGAGCTCTCCTCTCCCCCTACATATGCACTTGTATGGGGGGGGGGGGGGGGGGGGAGAGAGAGAGAGAGGGAATCATGGGGGGGTGATGATGGTGCATGGGAGGGGGTATGGGGAGGTATGGGTGAGGGTTGACTTTGGGAGGAGAGAGAGGGATGGGGGGTATGGGGTGTGTAGGGTAGGGGTATGGGTAGAGTGATGGTGATGGATTTGATTGATTAGACATATTCTTGGGATTTGTGCAAGTGGGGCCCACGCCACACGCTCGTTGCGCGGCCCACCTCGGATTACGCGACTGATCATAACTTACACACCGGGTATCGCAATGGGGCGTGCCACGCGGCGTTGGAATCGCAGCGCCTATGCGGTCGCCGGGGTATAGGTCTCGGGTCAATGTGGTACTAAAATAGGGTCACGATCAAGGCTCTCTAATCTGGTCCATTCAGGATGTACTGGCACCGAAAATTAAGCGTACGGAGGGCAAATAAGGGTACGGGTCTTACAGCAAGGAGACTCGACGACACACTAACCATAGTAATTGACAAATCTTTGCATTAACAATCTCCCCCTTTGTCAATTACCAGACAAAACCAAACCTATAAAAGTCTTGGTCCATACCACAGACTTTTCCTAGACACCAAAACCAAAATACATACATTGAACATGTCGAAGAAAATAAAAGCTTTACACATAGACATGACTCATTACATACAAAATGTACAGACTCAATGTATAGACTAGGCTTCACTTGAACTCCCCGTTAGTCCCTGCACACAAAAGATCAACAAAAAAATAACCTGGACCTTTTGGTGGGATAACTTCTCCCCCTTTTTGTCAGTGATTGACAAAGGTTAGTGAAATGAGAATGCAGCGCATATGTCATAGACTAAAGGAGGAAATAGACATTAACGAGCCGAGAGAGGAAGCCAAGATACACATCGTCATGCAAGGATATACAAGTATATGACAGTAGGCACAGTGGGCATATAGCCCAAGCAACCAACCTCCCCTCCTGAAATGTATATCATGACCAAACATTCCATATATACAACCCAAAATGGGGCAAGAAGCCCAATAAGGATAAAGCAATTACACACAAGTGTATATATATATATATATATATATATATATATATATATATATATATATATATATATATATATATATATATATATATATATAAGCAAAGGAGTCAGATAAATGAGAAAGGATACACAAGATAAGTCATAGCAAAATATCCAAATCCAACACAAGATCATCAAAATATCCAAAAAGAATGATTATCAAACTATCCAAAACAAAATGTGTCAAAGGAAAGATGTATCAAACGATACAACTAATAAAGTCACCCCAAAAAGATATCCGCGACTACACATATACTACGGACCCTATCTAAAAATATAGGCAGCTATGGAGCAGGGTTAGAGACGTCATCACGACGACATGAGAGAGCTGATGTGAGGCACTGAACAGCATCATGTATGGTCTGCATCAGGCTCTCAAGATGCGTCAACCGCTCACCGTGCTGAGCTAGAGCGCCCTCCACACGATCTAGTTGAGCAATGATCTGCTTTGAGTTGGGAGGAGGAGGTGCGGAAGAGGCGTCGGACTGAAGTCGCCGCTTGACCGATCGACAAGCTGGGGCCGGCGTCGGGGCTGGAGCTGAAGACCCGCTATGGGTGCCAGAAGACACCTGTGTGGGAGTATGAGAGAAGTCCCGGTCTTCCACATTATCCTCTTTTGGTAGAACCATCTTTTTTATATTTGGCGAGGAATAGGATGGACCACAATATTTGTGAACCCGCAATCTTGCCCCAATCGGGTAATGATCCAGCCAAAGGGAATGGTGTTGCGGGTGTTTGGCAGAGCGTCCAGAATATGATGCAAAATGATGGATGGAAGACACAGACACGTCCCGTGACCAATTTGATAGAGAAGATTGACCATATTTGCTGTGAGATCGGATTTGTTGGTACTGCGTGGGTAGACATTTGTGCTGAAAATTTGGTGGAGCACTCGAAATCTATTGGACATTTCGGACGCCCGAAGTGCACTGCCATCTATCCACTCGGGATTGGGACCCCGACACAAATACCGTGTCCAATCAGCCTGTAGAGTAGAATCAAGTAGATTGTCATTAGGTTGGGGGCTGTGGACATGGGAATCCCAATCAGGTCGGCTATGGTTTGGGCTGTGATCTTTACCACTCGTCCTCCGACAATGACCTCACACGATGGAGGATTTTCAACAGGGTTGATGATTTTGGATAGAAATACATACACAACCTCAGGATGTGCTACGCCTCCAAATCGTAGCACACCATCCCAGCTGATCTGTGCGAGGAGGGCTGGAATGCCAAAGGGTTCCACGCATGACAAGACGACTTCCCGCTCATATATGATGGTGCGGGATTGAAAACGGGATATTGAAGATGGACCCTCAGGTTGGGCAGGAGGAGCAGTAGGAGGTGGAGAACCCTGAGATGGTCGAGAAGTTTGGAGCTTCTTAGACCTGGCGGTGGTGGATGGCCCCGCAGCCATCTTGGACTTGCCTTTAAGGTCTTTAGGCATGGTGTTTCAAGATTGGAGGAATGATTGAACAATGCAGACACTAAGATGGACAGGAAGGAAGTGATGTACTAGGAAGAGCTTCAAATCCCTACAAATGATAAGCTAATAGAGGAAAGGGGAAAGAAGCAACTGAACTGACAACTTTTGAGACCTTACCTAGGAGACACGAGGAGCCACTATTGCTGCAAATGAGGACCGATGGAGAGCCTGCCGAGCTACAGTCTGATCGCACAAGGATGCCCTACCAGGAGATTTTGAAAAGAACCAGAAACATAGGGCAGAATGAACAGAGCTCGCGTATATAACTATCGGACCCCCGATATTTCCGATTGATCGGAGAAGTTCCGATCAATCGAAAATGTCTCCAGTGACATTTAAACAGATAAACCCTTCCTCCCTCCTGCAAATGATTCCCCAGCCTATTTTGTAAGAATGTAAGCTTGATAATGTCAATGATCATTCAATTATATGAGGCTAATTCTTCAGATATACCTATATGCACATGATTTTCCAATTGGCTAGAGTGAGCATACCCCGATAGACTTCCGAAGGTGTTCAAACCTTGTGGAATCTAACGGCTTAGTAAGAATGTCGGCCAATTGCCACTCGGTTTGGATGTATTTAAGATTGATCAGTTTTTCTTCAACTAGCTCTCTTATAAAATGGTGCCGGATGTCGATATGCTTGGTTCGAGAATGTTGAACAGGATTTTTTGAAATATTAATGGTGCTTGTGTTGTCACAAAAGAGCGTCATTTCGTCCTGATTAAGACCATAATCCTTCAACATCTGCTTCATCCAAAGTAGTTGAGCACAGCAACTACCGGTAGCAATATATTCAGCTTCAGCAGTGGACAATGAGATGGAGTTTTGCTTTTTGCTATGCCAAGCAACTAAGCAGTTTCCGACGTAAAAACAGCCACCGCTTGTGGATTTTCTATCATCCATATTTTCGGCCCAATCAGCATTGGAGTACCCCGCAATGATGGTTGAGGTGTCAAAGGGGTACCACAAGCCATATTCAGTTGTGCAGGCCACATATCTGATCACTCTTTTTACAGCAATGACGTGTGATTCCCTAGGATCGGCTTGAAATCTAGCACATGCCCCTACACTAAAGGCAATATCGGGTCTACTTGCTGTGAGGTAGAGAAGACTCCTAATCATACTTCTATATAAATGTTGATCAACACTTTTGCCTGGTAAGTCTTTGGAAAGTTTAATGGTAGTGGCCATAGGCGTGGTGTGTGATCGACCCGAGTCTAGCCCAAACCTCTTGACTAAATCTTTTGCATACTTAGTTTGGTTGATAAAGATTCCATTTTTCAGTTGTTTAACTTGCAATCCTAGGAAAAAATTCAGTTCGCCTACCAAACTCATCTCAAATTCAGATTTCATTAGTTCAGCAAATAAGTCAGAAAATTCTTCACAGTTTGACCCAAATACAATATCATCCACATAAATCTGAGCAATGAGAAAGGAATCAGCCGTCCTCTTAACAAATAGGGTTTTATCAACACTCCCCCTAACAAACTTGTGAGCAATTAAAAATTGAGTAAGACGTTCATACCATGCTCGGGGGGCTTGTTTTAACCCATAGAGAGCCTTTTTCAATCGGTAGACTCTTTGAGGATAACTAGGGTCCACAAACCCTTTTGGTTGTTCAACATAAACCTCCTCATCAAGTATACCATTTAGAAAGGCACTCTTCACGTCCATTTGAAATAATTTGAATTTAAGAGCACATGCTATGGACATGAGAATTCGAATGGATTCTAGTCTAGCAACCAGGGCAAAAGTTTCATCAAAATCAATTCCCTCAATTTGAGAGTACCCTTGAGCTACAAGACGTGCTTTCTTTCGAATCACATTGCCAGATTCATCTGTTTTGTTTTTGAAGATCCATTTAGTTCCAATGACATTCTTCTCATATGGTCTTTCAACCAGAAACCAAACTTCATTTCTTGTAAACTGTTGAAGTTCCTCTTGCATTGCAAGTATCTAAAACTCATCATTTAGAGCCTCATTTATATTTTTTGGTTCAATTTTTGAAGTGAAGCACACATGACTGTTGATGGCCTCAAGTTGTCTTCTAGTCTTGACTCCAACATCCGGATCTCCAATGATTTGATTGAGGGGATGATCCTTGATATGTGGAACATTTCCAAAAGCTATTGAGGCATTGGGAGTGGGAGATTTTTCAACAGGTTTACCTATGTGGCATGGTTCTCCCACTTCATCATCATCAAGTCTTGTATCTTCTTTGGATTGGTCATCAATGATAACATTTATGGATTCTTGAGTTGTTTTAGTCCTTGTGTTGTACACTCTATAGGCACGACTATCAGAAGCATATCCTAGAAATATTCCCTCATCGCTCTTAGAGTCAAATTTTCCTAGATTTTCTCTATCTCGAAGGATGTGACATTTGCTACCAAAGACCCTAAAGTACTTGATGTTTGGAACTTTTCCATTCCACAGCTCATATGGGGTTTTATCTAGGCCGGCTCATAAATATACTCGATTAATGATGTGACAAGTTGTATTCACTGCTTCGGCCCACAGATTTTTTGCTATATTTTTGTTGTTCATCATAACTGTGGCCATGTCAAGTAGAACTCTGTTTTTCCTCTCTGCTACTCCATTTTGTTGTGGAGTTTTTAGGGCTGAGAATTCATGTTTGATGCCTAAATTTTTACAGTATAATTCAAAGCGCCCGTCCTCAAATTCCCCCCCATGATCACTCCTAATACGTTTCACTGTACATTCCTTCTCATTGTGGAGTCGTTTCATGAGTTTCTCAAATTCCTCAAATGTATCAGACTTTTCTTTCAAAAATACAACCCAAGTATATCGGGAATAGTCGTCAACAATAACAAAGAAGTACCTCTTACCACCTTGAGTCATTACTCTTGTGGGACCTACGAGATCCATGTGGAGTAGATCAAGGGGTTTTGATGTAGCAATGATGGATGTCTTCTTATGTGCAACTTTAATTTGTTTACCTTTCAAGCATTCAGCACATACTTCTTTTGGTTTCTTCCCAATCTTTGGTAATCCTCTTACTAATTTCTTTCTACTCAACCTAGCAAGGTTCTTGTAATGGACATGACCAAGCCGTTGATGCCATAACTCAGTCTCATCATTAATAGCCATGTGGCATACGGCAGATGGTCCCTCATCACCCTCGTTTTCAATAACATAGCAGTTATCTCCAGTGCGAAACTCTTTTAGTATCAATTTTCCAGTTTGGTCCATAATTTCGTACATTTCTTTGGAGAATTTTACGGAATGCTGTTCATCATATATTTGAGAGATGCTTAATAGATTATGTTTCAAACCGTCAACACATAGTGCGTCCTCAATTTTGGGCAATCCTGGCCCGGTGATGGTTCCCTTTCCAACAATCTTGGCAACACTCCCATCTCCAAAGGTAACAGACCCACCATCAAATTCAGCATAATCACAAAACTGAGTCCTGTCACCTGTCATGTATCGGGAGCATCCACTATCAAGGTACCACCTAGTGTTTCTTCCGGCTCTAAGGGCTGTATGGATAACTAAGCATTTGTTCTTTACTACCCATTTAGAGACTACCCTTTTTGGAGAACTAGGCTTCTTGGTTGTTTCTAGAGATGTCATCGTTTGAGCATAAGGTGTTGAGGTTTTCTCTTTCATCAGCTCCATGGTTCTTTTGTTCAACTGTTTTACCATTTCAAGGAGCTCTTTCATTCTTTTGTCTTTCTTCGGTGGAGTGGGATAATTTCTCCTCATGTTTGGTGTTTGTTTAGGAGGACTCCACATATGATTCATCCTTTTTCCGGTAGGTACAAATTTACCTTTCAAGTTCCGAACCGTATTCTTAAAGATCAAGCATTCAAACTTCAAATGTCCAACATCTCCGCATGCATGGCATATAGGTGAATTTCTCTTAGTGCTTCCTGATGCATTCCTAATCTTTTTAGGTTCTGGGTTACTAACCTTAGTTTGCTCACCATAGCCTAGCCCTCTTGTATTCCTACAAGGCTTTCCTGATTTAAGGATATCATCTAGATTTTCTCTACTCTGGGCAAATCTTTCATTTAGTTGATTTTCTTGATTAAGCTGCAAGATTAGACATTGGTTTGTAGATTTTGCCTTTTTCAGCTCATCTTCTAGGGTATTAATTTTGTCTTGAGCTGCTTTGTTTTTCCTTTCCAAGTCACAGATCTGAAAGTGAAATCTGTTGTTTTCTCCTTTCACTTCTTGCATTTCATCAGCCAATTTATTATTGTCAATATTAGCTTGGCTCAACTTCTTGGTAAGAAGGATGCTTTGACGAAATAACTCATCATAGGCCACT
Source organism: Liriodendron chinense (assembly GCA_003013855.2). Classification (NCBI taxonomy): domain Eukaryota; kingdom Viridiplantae; phylum Streptophyta; class Magnoliopsida; order Magnoliales; family Magnoliaceae; genus Liriodendron; species Liriodendron chinense. The sequence goes on along the minus strand of PVNU02004009.1, from coordinate 880,468 downwards.
TGCAAACCTTCATTATCATCCTCGTCATCATTGGAGGATGTCACATTGTTTTCTGATAGCTCATGATCATCCTTGTCTCTTTCGCCTTGTATATCTGGGATAATCTCCGAGATTGAGGCCATCAGAATTGTAACTGATCCTCTCTCATCACTTTGATATTCTTCTGTTTCTGAATCTGTACTCTCGAGGTTGTCCCATGTGGCTGCCATTGCTTTCTTTTTAAATTTTTCTTTGGCAGGAGCTTGGCAGTCAGAGGCAATATGACCATAGCGTCCACAGTTGTAGCACTTAGGATCTTTTGGCTTGTTGTAAGATTTTCCTGTATAGCGCTTTTTGTCAAAAGATTTGCTATTTTTGTCAACCCTCTTTCCTTTGTTTTTGAAGAATTTTCTAAACTTCTTAGCCATAAGAGCCATTTCATTCATATCCATTTCTTCATCACTATCAACTACAGATTCTTGTGTAGTGTGTGAGGTTTTCAGCACTGTGTTTCTACTTTTTGGAGATTTCTTGAAATGAAGTTCATGGGTCTGTAGAGATCCTCGTAAGTCTTCTATTTTCATAGTATCAATATCTCTACATTCCTCAATAGTTATGACTTTGGAGGAGAATCGTTCGGGTAAGGATCTTAGAATTTTCCTACAAATGCGCGGATCCGATATTCTCTCCCCCAATCCCCACATAGCATTGGTGACATCGCTCAGCCGGGTGTAAAAGTCCATGAAGTTCTCATGTTCTTCCATTTTCATATTCTCAAATTGAGTTGTCAACAGCTGAAGTTTTGACCTCTTGACTGTACTAGTCCCTTCATGAGTAGTTTCAAAGATGTCCCAAGCTTCCTTGGATGTTGTGCAATTACAAATTCTTTTGAACTCATCTGCTGAAAAGGCACAAAAGATAGCATTGAGTGCCTTTGCATTGCTAATGTATCTCAGTTGTTCAAGATCAGTCCATAAATCGACATAATTTCCAATCTACCACCACCCAAGAGCATACGCGATGTGCGGTCCTTCCTTGGATACGCCGGTTTCTATAGAAGGTTCATAAAGGATTTTAGTCATATCTCAAGACCTTTATGCAATCTTCTACAAAAGGAGAACCAATTTGAGTGGAGTGCCGAATGTCAACTAGCTTTTTCAAAGCTAAAGGACATGTTGACAACCGCTCCTATCATGCAACCACCAGATTGGTCCATTCCTTTTGAGTTGATGTGCGATGCAAGCGATTTTGCTATTGGGGCGGTGTTAGGCCAAAAGAAGGATAAAAAGCCCCATGTCATCTACTACGCAAGTAGGACCTTGAATCCTGCCCAAGTTAATTATTCGACTACGGAGAAAGAGCTCCTAGCTGTCATTTTCGCCTTGGACAAATTCAGGCCATACTTAATAGGATCCAAAGTCATTATTTATACGGATCATGCGGCGCTGAAATACCTTCTTTCTAAGAAGGATGCTAAGCCCCGTTTGCTTAGATGGATCCTACTGCTTCAAGAATTCGACTTGGAGATCAAAGATAAGAAGGGGGTAGAAAATGTGGTGGCGGATCATCTATCCCACCTAGTCCTACCAAATTCCATGGACGAGTCACCTATTGAGGACTCATTCCCTGATGAGCAACTCTTTGTTGCTATGCATCCACCATGGTACGCTGATATAGCCAATTATCTTTCCACAGGTGCGATGCCAACTCATTGGACTGTGCAAGACAAACGTAAATTTTTAAGGGAAGTGCGCAGATTTTTCTGGGATGAACCTCTATTGTTTAAATATTGCCCAGACCAAATTATAAGGAGATGCGTCCCCGATGATGAACACAATTCAGTCATCTCCTTTTGTCATGATCAAGCATGTGGGGGTCATTTTTCAGCCTAAGAAAACAACTGCGAAAATTCTGCAGTGTGGTTTTTATTAGCCCACATTATTTAAGGATACCGACGAGTTTTACAAAGTGTGCGAGCGCTGCCAGAAGTTAGGAGGATTATCCCGTCGAAATATGATGCCTCTCACCCCAATTCAACATCTTGAAGTCTTTGACTGTTGGGGCATCGATTTCATGGGACCATTCCCCTCATCTTTTGGACATGTCTATATTCTGCTTGCCGTAGACTACGTGTCTAAATGGATAGAGGCTATCTCATGTAGAACCAACGATCATCGTACGGTTCTCAAGTTCCTAAAAAAAAACATACTTTCTAGATTTGGGACGCCTCGAGCCATTATTAGTGATGGTGGTTCTCACTTTTGCAATAGACCCTTTGAAACTTTGATGAAGAAATATGGTATTAGGCACAAAGTGAGCACCCCATACCACCTACAAACCAGTGGGCAAGCTGAAATCTCCAATAGGGAAATCAAGCAGATTTTAAAAAAGACGGTGAGACCGGATCGCAAGGATTGGTCCCTAAGATTAGATGATGCACTTTGGGCTCACCGTACCGCCTACAAGACACCCATTGGAATGTCCCCTTATAGACTTGTCTATGGGAAAGCTTGCCACTTGCCTGTGGAGATAGAACACAAAGCCTATTGGGCAATTCGGGCTTTAAACTTTGACATGGACAAGGCTAGCTCGCTTCGAAAAATTCAATTAAATGAGCTTGATGAAATCCGGAACGATGCATATGAGAACTCAAGAATTTACAAGAGTAAGATGAAGGCCTTCCATGACAAGCACGTCTTCAGGAAATCTTTCCATGAAGGATAGAAAGTACTCTTGTATAATTCCCGACTTCACCTTTTTCTGGGCAAATTACGATCTCGATGGACCGGCCCATATATTATCAAAGAAATTTTTCCTCATGGGGCTGTTGAGATTGAGAATGCAGCGAATGGTAACCGTTTTAAAGTTAATGGACAACGCCTTAAACCATTTGTTGAGAAATTCGATTCAGAGGACACGTCCATCACTCTGATTGATCCTGTCTATCAGGATGATTGATCTCCTAGTCTGATGGAGGTATAGGTAGGTTTTTCTTTCATTTTACTGTTTTAGTAGGTTTAGTTGTTGGGTTGGAGACTCCCATGATCGCTCTCTCAGGTACTATTGATTCTCACTCTCTCATTGTTTACCATTGCTCTCATGTTCATACTAATTGCATATCTTTTACATTGAGGACAATGCAAGATTTGGTTGGGGGGTGAGATGAGATTCTTCATCTAGCATATTGCAACATTTCGAGCTTCATATGCGTAAATTTTTTTTCAAATTTTCTAACATTTCAAAACTCTTTTAGAAAATCTTGTTTTTATACATTTGAGATGCTATGAGTATAAGAAGAGGAGATACGAAGTGTGTGACGTTGGAGGTCTTGAAATTCTCCCAACATAATGGTTTTATATGATAGTTCCTCTATTGTTGTGATTGATAGAAAAATTTGAACACCTTTGCACCAAGTTCACATTACACGATTTCATGAGCTGACAGGTTTATGTGATTTGTGGATTAGTAGACTTTGATTTAAAGGTGTTGAGCAGCTAAGCTGGGGTATTTTGTCCATCCTTGTCCATGGGAAAATAATGAAAGATATGGATTTCTAAAAATCCTATCTAATTTAAAAGAAAAAGGAAAGAAAGGATGAAATCGGGAAGGAAAGAAAAATGGTGGAAAATTCCGAATAGGGCTACTTATTACCAACCGGGGGATGGTCGAACCGTAACCAAAGCCGGAAATGGGACGTAGTGTGAAAGCCGTCGGAAGGACGGTAAGGCAAATTCCTGTCATAGGCTCGCTGTTGCTCTGTGCACCTTAAAAAAATCATTGGTTTACCTAATCTATGAAGAAGATGATCCCAAGAACTCATGAGATGAATTTTCACTATACACACTAGGTTGAATTTGTTCGAGTTCTTCTATTTATCAATCAATCAGCGGGAATTTCATGTAGACACTTCTTATGTTTTGAGAGCCCAAGGTTTCAGCTTCTATCACTAAATTTTTCCAAATTTTATACTTATATGTCTTGGAATGGATAGAAACATGGTTTCTGGAAGAGAGTTGGATTTGGAGGTTTGAAATTGTTTCACGCATGTTTTGCTCGGGACTAGCAAAAAGCTGGTTGGGGGGTGTGTTGAACCTCCAATTTATACATTGCATTGGCCATTACATAACATGGTTTGCATGATTTCCATGATTTAAAGGCCCATCTAACACATGTTTTTGTGATTGTAGGGATGAGAGCGGACTTCATCCAATTGGAGCTTAACAAGGGTTATTTGAAGACATTGGAGGAAGTCCTAAGATGGACCAAAGAAAGAAGAAGAAAGAAGGAGAAAAGAGAATGAAGAAAAGAAGAAAAAGTAGAAGGAAAACAAGGCAGACCGGTCGTCCGACCGGTCAGCCACACAAAAGGGGCAAAAGGAAGAAGGCCGACCGGTCTTGACTGGTCGGCAATGAAGGCTGTTCATGATTGAAGACAGGCCGACCGGTCGGCCATGCACACTGGACGAAGACAAAACTAGTCCGACCGGTCATGACCGGTCGGCTAGGTTCACTGGATTGCTAGGAGGTCTGTCCGACCGGTCTTAACCGGTCGGCTATGCTCCCTGGAATGTGTGAAAGTCCAGTCCGACCGGTCACGACCGGTCGGCTCTGCGTAACATGAGTCCTTTCTAAATTTGGACTCCGAAAATTGCTGCGCAATGTGTGTCTTTCGCAGAATCCGACGCAAGGGAGGTTTATTGCTATAAAAGGACACCTAGGGGCTCTTCCTAGGTTATCAGAGAAGCTAAGGAACGAGGTTCTAAGGAGGGAAAGCGATCGTGGAGCGTCTGCAACTCTCCTATTCGGGTTTTTCTGTTTTTATGCTTTATTTCAGAGTTTTTAGTTGTAGCATGACAATGCTCGGCTAGAACCTCTCAGCTAAGGCTGAGAGGTGAAGCTTGTAGCTAATTCCATGTTGGTTTCAGTTTAATTCAAGTAATTTACATTCAAGTTTGGATTTTTGCATGCTTTAGTTCCAAAAAGTGGTATTTTGAGACGTTTTATCTGAGTTTATGTGCTCCGGACATGAATTCCTTTTAATTCTCTGAGATTATTATATTTGTTTGTTTAAATTCAGATTATAGTAATCCTTGAGCAGGCCATAGTCCAGAGGCATGGCTGTTACTCCGCAGGCTATGGTTCTGAGTTTGTATTGATTGAATGGAACTAGAACTTGGAAGTTCAACTTGAATGTGATGGAATGTGTGTGAATGCTTTATTTTCCAACTAGATGAGAGATGGGACTTCAAATCTAGTTGTGTTCTCTACTTGGATTGACTAAATTGACATGGGATTGCTACAAGTGGATCCTTGAAAGCCTTAGTACTTTATATCTCTGATTTTTCATTAAGTTCCTGTTTTAAGTAAACATTCAATTGAAACTGATTTCTTTCAAAAACTGAGTTACTGGAGTGATTTGAGAGTTGTTACTATTTCCCTGTGGATCGACCTCGGTCTTACCGAGTTTTTATTACTACATTGCAGCCTTACGCTTGAGGCGAGCGAACAGATATTCACAAATTGAAGGCATTGATTTTGATGAAACGTTTGCCCCTGTAGCCAGACTCGAGTCTATTAGAATTCTTATGGCTGTTGCTTGTGCGTTAAAGTTCAAACTATTTCAAATGGATGTAAAGAGCGCCTTCTTGAATGGTATTCTTGATGAGGAAGTGTATGTTGAACAACCAAAAGGATTCATTGATCCTAAGTATCCTCACAAAGTGTACCGGTTGAAAAAGGCGCTTTACGGACTCAAGCAAGCACCCCGTGCATGGTATGAACGCTTAACTCATTTTCTTGTAGACCATGATTTTGCTAGGGGGAGCATTGACAAAACTCTATTTATTAGAGAAGCCGAGAATTCTGTGTTGATTGCTTAGATTTATGTGGATGACATTGTTTTTGGATCCACATGTGAGAAAATGTCCATCTCCTTTGCTAAATTAATGACATCTGAATTTGAGATGAGTATGGTAGGAGAACTTAACATGTTTCTAGGGCTTTAAGTAAAACAACTTGCATCAGGTATATTCATTACTCAAGCCAAATATGCTAAAGACCTTGTTAAGAGATTTGGCTTAGACTCTGGTCGTTCCTACACTACACCTATGAGCACCACTATTAAACTATCAAAAGACCTTGCAGGGAAAAGTGTAGATCAACATCTTTATAGAAGAATGATTGGTAGTCTTCTTTATCTCACTGTTAGTAGACCAGATATTGCTTTTAGTGTAGGTGCTTCTGCTCGGTTTCAGGCTGATCCCAAAGAATCTCACCTTACCGCTGTTAAACGGATCATCCGGTTTGTTGGATGCACTACCGAATACGGTCTTTGGTACCCTTTTGATTCATCTATAGATATTGCAGGGTATTCAGATGCCGACTGGGCTGGTAACATGGATGATCGTAAATCAACCAGCGGTGGGTGTTTTTATGTTGGAAATTGCCTTGTGGCGTGGCATATTAAGAAACAAAACTCCATCTCTTTATCCACAGCCGAAGCAGAATACATTGCTGCTGGTAGTTGTTGTGCCCAATTATTATGGATGAAACAAACCTTGACCGATTATGGGATCAACCAGGGCACAATGACTCTATTTTGCGACAATACTAGTGCCATAAATATATCGAAAAATCCAGTTCAGCACTCGCGCACTAAGCACATAGATATTAGGCACCCTTTTATTCGAGAATTGGTTGAAGATCACATAATATCTCTCGAACATGTGCCTACCAAGAATCAGCTAGCTGACATCCTAACGAAACCTTTGGACTCGGTTCGCTTTGCGAACCTCCAAAAGTCCATTGGTGTTGGATGTGTCTAGTTTATCTAACAAGTGTATGTTTTGCAGGAAAAATTTGAGGATTAAGCCTCTCTTTCTGATCTTTATAGGTATATCTGAGGATCTTTGCCTCTTTTCATTGCTTTCTACGAAAATCCGGGATCATAGTCCCAATTCTTGTCCTCTATCGCTAAATCTGGACCTTAAGGGTCCCTCATTTTGTGTTAAGGTGTACTTTGGTACACCATGACCGTGGATGTTGTATCCTTGGTAAGGGTACTTGGTTTTAAATGATAATGGTCTGTCCAAAGGACAAACTCTCTATCCAGCTAATCCAGTGCAGGATTCCTGTTAAAAGTATAAAAAAATCTGCCTGCCGACCGGCCAGCCGACCGGTCAAGACCGGTCGGGCGTCTCCCAGACCTGTCTGAACTCAATCAATTCTGCCATCCGACCGGTCAAGACCGATCGGGCTGTGAAGAAATCGCTGCTGGAGTCCCATTTTTCATCCCACGACCGGTCGTGCGTCCCAGTCCAGCAAGACCGTGCGTCAGCCGTCCGATAGGGGGGGTCTTTAAAACCGGCTGGAGCTCATTTTAGGTCAGCCACTTCCCATTTTCTCACCTCCACTTGCTGCTCCAGCTCCCCCTCTTGCTCTCCAAGGTGATTTCGAGGTGATTCGTTGCAAGATTCGAGGTTCTAACCTCCTCTACTTTACTCTTCACTTTCATTCATTTGGTAAGGGATTCCTTCTCTTCACTCTCACTCTTCTTTGGTTCATCCCTTTCCTTCTTCTCTAGGAGTGATTTAGAGATCTTCTTGCCTCTTCCATGTCTTCCCAAGAGAGCGAAGATGAGCTCCCTTTGAGGCGGAGTGATCGACCCAAGGCAAAACCTAAGCCTCCTCCTCCTCGCCCTTTAAAGACCAAGAAAACAGCTTCCAAAGGGAAAGGGGCTGCCTCATCTTCTGTTCCCCCTGTTCAATCTAAATCCTTGGGGAAAAATGTCTCATCTCATTCCACCCATTGGGATGATTTCAAGGACAAGGAGGTAGTGTGTGAAAAATCAGTCAAATTGGTTGACTTTTCCGACTATAATGTTCGTTCCATTTTGGATGCCATAAATTGGGGCCCCGTACTCCACATGGGGGGCCTGGTCCAGTTTGACGTTGTACGGAAATTTTATGCATCTTGTGTCCATGTCACTTCCTCTCCCCCCTCTTTTAACGTCGAGGTTGGTGATCGGGATTGTCTTTTTACTTTGAAATCCATATCAGAATTTGTTGGCGTTCCTATTGTTCAAGAGCCTACTTTCGATTTTTCCTCCTTGGGTCCCAAACCTAATCTAGTTATTTCTTAATTCCTTTGTGGTGATGGGACACCCAAATGGGTAGGAGGTGCACTTCGAGCATCCTCTATAACATGGGATTTCCGCATTTTGCACAACCTTTTCTTCCGCAATGTATACCCGCGGATGAGTAACAAGGCGGATGTCACCGAAACCATGTTTCGGTTGCTGTATCGTGTTGGTAAGGGTCATCCGCTCTGCCTTCCCACTCGGATCATGAATATCATTCACCAGGTCATCCTGCGCGACGATGGAAACTCCACCAGTCTAACTTTTGGGCATCTCATATGCACATTAGCTGAGCATATTGGCATTGTCGGTACTGATAAAGTTCACAAGCCTGTCATTATCAACCGTACCCTCATTGCTCGTATGGAGCTTACTAAAGAAGTCATCCAGAGTCGTCTTCTGCAGGAGCAGCAGGATCCGACCGAGCCGTCCCAGCCTGAGGCTCCACCTACCTCCACTGGCCCTTCCCACACTTCACCATCAGCCACTTCCTCTGATCCATCCCTCGATCCGCGAGCAGCTCCAGGGCGATTCAGCACGCCTCCTAGAGCCTTTTCTCGACGACGATCCCCTTCTGTGGATCCACCTTCATACATTACGGAGCTTCGCCAGCTTAGAGAGGGTATATTTCAGCAGCTTAACCGGCTCGAGCAGACTGGGGACCAGATTTTGCAGGGTCAGGCCACCATACTTGTACAGCAGGAGGCCCTTGTCACTCGCCAGGCATAGTTGGAGAGACGGATAGAGATATGGGAGCGCGCGGCGCTTGGGGACGTTCCACCCCCTGATCTGGGAGATGGAACAGATTACTAGTCTCATGTCTTGGTCACAGTTACTTTTTGTATGACCAAAGACATTGTCTGGATTTCATGCACTATCTTTTATGGGTTGTCTGTATATTTTGCACGGATTGCTACATATTTGCATTTGGGCTGCTTGCCCATTTTGGTATATATATGGATGCTATAGTTATATCTTTTTATATGAGCTTTTGATCTTTTATTGAATATCTGTGAGAGGTTGGATGGTTTGGGCACATTTGCCCTTTTTAGCTCATGCTTTGTGTTCTGTGTTTGTCTAGATATACATCTGGAGGGGTGGTTGGTTGATTGGGCTATAAGCCCTCTATGCTTTCATGATTACTTGTATATCTAGCATGTTTTGTTCTTTGAATCTCCTCAAGGCTTAAATTTCTATATCTCTTCCCTGTCTTATGTGATTGGCATATTTTCGGCGCTAGCCTTGCAGCTTTATTAGGTATATCTTTTTGCTGGCTAACCCTTGTCAATTATTAACAAAAAGGGAGAGAATCATCCCATCTAGAAGGTCCGATTATATCTTTTTGCAGGACTTTGTAGGTGCAAGCATTGAGGGGGAGATTTTGAAGAAAATCGAGTCTGTACATGTCCTTTTGTAAAGATTATGTTGTATATCTGTATAGACATGTAAATGGGTGTATATTTCTTTCTGTTTAAGGGTCAATCATGATAAGGAGTCATGATTTGTCTAGGTTAGATGTTTTGTCACGCAATTGACAAAGGGGGAGATTGTTAGTACACCTTTTGTTGTCAATTAGCGTGTTGGTTGGTCGCTTCTTGTCGTGTGAGCCCCGGTCGAAGAATTGAAGATCAAGACTTGAAGATTATGCTTCTTCCATTGCTCAAGCTCATGCTGAAACAAGATCTCAGGTAAGTTGCATATAGATCGACCATAGGAAACCCAAAACATCAAAGAATGGCGTAATGACTCACATATCCTATCCCATTCCTTCTTGACCCTTGCACGAGTTGATCAGACTTGTGGACCATGGCTGGTGCTAAACGTAATTGAACATATGTCCAAACACTAGACTTCATGCACCATATCACTTCATAACTTGGAAGTGAACCGCTGTTGTGTTGAAGACTTGGTCCAGCAAGCTCGTTGTGACAAAACCATCTAAACAGCCAACCGGTCTTGACCGGTCGGCCCGAACTACAAGAGGTGTCCAGCAGTGGTGCTGAAATGAAAACAACTACACAAGCCGACCGGTCGGCCAGGCTTCTCAACACAACAGCAGCTTGCTGAGATGAAGCAGATGGGCAGCCGACCGATCTTGACCGGTCGGCCAGGAGCATAAAAAAGATCACAGACCTTGCTGTGTAACTTCAGCTGGGGCAGCCGACCGGTCTTGACCGGTCGGCCAGGCATTACAAGGTTAACAAAAACCTTGCTGGATGTTTTTCAAATGGGCAGCCGACCGGTCTTGACCAGTCTGCCAGCAGATCATAAATCACTCCAGCAGCTTTGCTGCATTTTTCAAATAGGTAGCCGACCGGTCAAGACCGGTCGGCCTTCACAACTCATGATGTCCAGCAAGCATAGCCGACAGGTCTTGACCGGTCGGCCAGACCCAGATGTGGCCCACATATTTGAATGACGACCGGTCCAACCGACCGGTTGAGACCCCTCTCTGACAGGTCGGTCGTGACCGTTTTAGATCCGTTGGGGCCATCATTTGGGGCTCTATATAGCCATGAGTTGTGGTCTTTCAAGGTATGCATTGAACACCCTTCAAGAGCTAAGAGAGAGAGCTTTTACTCACATCCTCCTACCCTCTTTGCTTTTGTTCCCCTTGAGTTCATCATTCAAACCTAGCCATTAATGGCTTATCAATGAGTATTCAAAGCTCAGTTTGAAGTATGAACTCAAGACCTTCATTCATAGCTAACCTACCTTCGGAATATATTTATGAGGTCGTTTATAGCCATTGAATGCTTGAAGTTTGGTAGTTCCCTCATTACCATTGCATTGAATAGGCAAGAGGAACTAGACCAACTCTCTCCCAACTACTCGGCATCAACATAACCTCATCATTTGCATCGGTAGCTGATCTTGGGAGCACAAAGAAAAGCTAAAGCACGTGGAGCTGAAGCTACTCATCAAAGGCATCGAATCGGGGCTCAATCGTCTAGGTATGTCTAGTATTTGAGAGTCCATTTATTGAATCTCTATTCCTTGGATTGGGAAACTCCGGCGGGAGGGTACGTGACCATCCTTGGATTAGGATTGGTGAGAGTTTGAGATCCAAACTCGTCAAGTCCCTGGATTGGGCCATCGGCGGATGGTAAACGCGGTCCTAGATCAAAGGATGTTAAGGTTGATGGTTAACCTGATTTAAAACCATGACTATAGTGAAATCCGGTAGTCTCATAGGTTGAGATCGTGAACCAGGAGTGGAGTAGGGAAACCGAACCACTATAAATCGTTGTGCATTGTAAGATTGAATGATTGCTATTTGTTGAATGGTTTAGTCAATCATGAATGCTAACTGTTTGATGAAATGCCTATGATAGTCCTTGCTTACAAATTGCTCATATAAATGCCTTGAATGATATTGTGATAATCTTAGTTGATAAGATTGACTTGATCAGTTTCTTATTTTTAATTGGAATTTAAAAAGTCCTATTCACCCCCCTCTAGGACATTAGGCATATCTCCAAGTATCTCGATAAGCGGTAAAACCGCAATTTCAGGTGGGACTTGGGTAGCCCTATTCTCTTCATTAAAGGGGATTGATTCAATGCCCCCAATTTCAGGCTCAACGTCTTCACAAGATGGCGAGTAAGCTTGATTTGATTGTTCCTCTACATACTCTTTCCATATTTCCTCAAGTATTTGTGTATACATGTCATCACAAGAGCAAGACGTTTTAGGGTGATTGTTAATAACCACGGTTGGTTCGTCCCTTGAACAAGGAGAATGGTGGTTTTTCCAATTAAGACCATACGCCTTGTAGGATGAAGAGTTATATGATGGTTGATAGGCATATCCGTACAAGTGATCATGCATTGTCTTAACCGGTTGGCCACTATGCACCCATTCCTTTTGTTGTTGCACACCTCCTACCATAACCGGTGGAACACTTATTGTTGGGGTCCCAAATAGTGAGGACCTCTAAAAAGAGCAAAATAACCTCATACCTTTGAAAAATCACGCGGAAACGCCCTCCGGTGCACACAAAACGAAAATATGTAGGAATTCTTGACTTAGCCAAATTCTTTTAGTGGGCCCCACAGACCATCGTGTTCGGAACTGCCCGGAAGTGAACCCGCAACTTCATTACTACTTGTGGTGAACAATGCTAGTGATTGCGCAACAAATGGGCCCCACAAACCCTCCGAAAGACAAAACCCAATCAGTGGAGCCCACATTTACGTGTCCACGCACCCTGAAAATTCGGACACCCCACGCACCCAACGCACCCTTAAAAAGTAGCACGTTGGTCCGCCATTTACGAAGGCCCGCAAGTACTCAACGCACCTTGAAAAATGGTCAACGCACCCTTACAATCCATGGATGGTTAAAAATCAGGGTTCCAGGTGCGTGGAGCCCCACGCACCCGGCGATTAAGCCCCACGCACCCGAAAGATCCAGTATGTTTTCAGGCATTCACACATCAATAAACAGGTGCGTTGGGGACATTTTGACAGATGCGTGACACATGGCCACCTCTCATTGGCCGACCGCACCTATAAATACCCCCTCATCCCACTCATTACACACACTAGAAGAGAGAGAGAGAGAGAGAGAGAGAGAGCTGCCGCTGCCGAAAACCTAAAAACCTCGCCGGAATCCTCGCCGGAACCCTTTCCCGATCGTCGGAAACCCCTTTCCGATCACAGATACATCACTACAAGTTTGAATCTCATGTATTTAGTAACGCACCTGTAAAAAGGACCCCCACGCATCCGAAAGTATCCCACGCGCCCGTCAATCCGCCCCCACGCGACCGTAAATTCAGCAAGCATCAAAATTGTGCAAAACTGGACCAACGCATCCTGTATATAGTCTTACGCACCCTTAAATTCATGGTGAAATCAACATTGAATTGATAAATGCGTGGAGCCCCACGCACCCGTAAATCAAGTCCCACGCACCCTAAAAATCAGCCAATTGCAGAACATGTTGGCAGGTGCACCGGGCTCAATTTTAAGTGTTTTCAAGGTCCGCTTGAGCCTATCTTGGGTATTTCGAGCATTCCGGACGCCATGGAATGGTCGAACGAACGTTTTGGAAACTCTAAATGAGTAGAATCGAGCGTCTTCGAGGCTTGACCCAATTTGACGCGATGAGCGAAGTGACTTCCCGGAAAAGAGCCGCCAACATCCAGAGCTATGCAAATATGCCATTATTTATGTTTACTGTAAAGGCATGATCCAATTTGTGTCAAAAGCTAGACAAGCAGGGATATGGTTGCCATAATAAACCATGCCAAAGAGTCGATTCTCCATAAATCACTTACTCTCAACTGCCACGACACAATGGTCGATGCCCTACCCATCCAAACGGTATCCGCCAGTTGGGCTGCTCAGGTACACAACTGCAGAATGGACTTTCCAAGGTCACCTGTCCCTACATTGACAGGCGCGGGCCCAGAGTCGTCCATCTTAGTAATAAACCCTGACAGTCTCAGCCCGGGTCTCCGACCAAAATATGGGACATAGACATCTGACTAATCCAAAGGTGGTTCAGTACTCAGCAAGACAAATAAAGGTCTCTATGACCACAAGCTCTAAGACCATGGTCCCTGTTGACTAGTCTTTTGCCTTCTAATCAAGGGTCATCGATCATTCGATGTAATTAAGGGCCCGTGCCAGACCACGACCTGGAATGTATAAGATCTCAGAATCTCTGGAATAAAATTCGCCTTGAGATATCCCTTCTCTTGTGTACTTTTGTGAATGCTTATGATTGTCTACGAATGTTTCCATTACTCATAACCCCAGAGCAACTAGACACCACATTTCAGAAAATGTTCCCCGCGGCTCATTTTCTAGTTCCAACACTTATGTTATTTTCAATCCAGTAATTACGTAATGTTTTTACCCGATGATTATTCAATTTTGCTTCGTTTCGATATTCCCCCATCGTCCTACGTCGTGTCTTAATATGTATATTGCTTTCATTAATGTAATCACGCTTCGTCTTACATGAGGGGTAGTGGAGGTTCTTTGAATCTCAGAAAAATACTCATGCTTGGAAGGATCCCGATCACAATGAGTTTGAGTGCCCCAATCCGACGCCTCATCCTCCAAAACGTACTTATACGCACCATTCATCCAATCATACATGATGAAATTTTAAGGAATTGGAAACTACCCTAATCTAGAAAAAAGAACAAAAAGAAGGGAGATTGGGAGATGTTACCCAATAGAGTGAGATCTATGTCAGCAACAATGTCCTACAAAATCAAACAAAAAATTGTTAGTAATTTAGAAAAAAAATCAGAAAATCTACTTCTATAAAAACTGAAAATCCTAACTAAAACTACTCTATAGCTACTAGAACGATTAGAACCTTTAACCTTTTCCCCAACAATGGCGGCAAAAACTTGTTCGCTCGCCTCAAGTGCAAGGCTGTGATGTAGTAATAATTCTCGGTAAGACCGAGGTCGATCCACAGGGAAAGAGGTAAATAATTCCAAGTACTCTAATAACTAGAATCTAAGAAGTTTAAGAAAATAGTTTTCACATAAAATAGGAAAATCTGAAAATAAGAAGAACTAGAGCATCAAGGATCCACTTGTAGTAGTTTAATACCAATCCATTCATCCAACCACAACACAATTAGAATTAAAGTCCTATCTCTCATCTAATTGGAGGATATAACATTCAAGCACAAACAGTCGCACTTAAATCTGGAAATCAGATTTCTAGTTATAATGAAGCACATAGAACTTGAACTTGTAGCCTTCAGAGTAACAGCCATGCCAAGAGACTATGGCATGCTCAAGGGTTACTACAATTCGAATTCAAACAACCCAATCATGGTAATCTCAGAGAATTGCAAGGAACTCATGTCCGGAGTACACAAACTCTCACAAAACTTCTAAAAATCCAACCTTTATTTAAACTAGAACTTAAAAATCCATAAATAAGTAAAGGGTACTTGAAGAAACAAATTAAAGCATTGAAACAAACTACAAATTTCACCTCGTAGCTCTAGCTAAGAGGTTAACTAGAAGAAAGCATTAAAAACTAGAAAATAGAACTAGAAGATGAAGAAAATTAGTTGTAGGAGGTTAGGAAGCCTCCTAGGTCATGATCTCTTTGCTCCCCACGTTGCTAGATGCCTTAGGAAGAGAGTGGAGGTGGCCTTTTATAAGAGAAATCCCGCACCAACTTGGAAAGTTCGAGAAAACACGGAGTCCTTTCGCAATTTGGAAACTTGGCCTTGAAAATCGGAGTTTCTAGAGTACCTTAGACCTGTCTGGCGACCGGTCTAAGAAAAAAAAAATAGTCCAGAAATACACTGTAAACCTGTCTGTCGACCTGTCTGGCGACTGGTTACAGACAGGTCTAAGACAAAAAATCAGATTTTGTTCTTTCTCTCTTCTCTTTCTTTCTTGCTTCTTTCCTCCACCTTTTGGTACTTGTTCTACTGATCTTCAATGCATACAAAGTGACTCTTTTAACCATGAATTGGTGAAATCTTCGTCTCATTCCTATAATAAAAAAACATGTATTATATTAGTCTTTAAACATGAAAGTCATGCATGTAATGTGATGTAATGGGTCGGTAAATGTATAAATTGGAGGCTCAACACTACTCCAAGAATTTGACATAGAAATATGTGATAAGAAAGGAGTAGAAAACGTAGTTGCTGACAATCTTTCTAGACTTGTTCTCACAGATTCCCCTGAGACGACCGCGATCAATGACATGTTCCCTGATGAACAACTTTTTAAAGTCTCCCAATTACCATGGTATGAGGACATTGCTAACTATCTTGCTACAGGTACAATTCCAACACATTAGAAAAAGCAAGATAAGGATAAGTTCTTCAACGAGGTGAGAAAATTCCTATGGGACGACCCGTACTTATTCAAGTATTGTCCCGATCTAATCGTAAGGAGATGTGTGCCGGATGATGAACAACAAAGTATCATCTCCTTTTGTCATTTTCAGGCATGTGGTGGCCACTTTTCGGCTAAGAAGACCACAGCCAAAATTCTGCAATGTGGGTTTTATTAGCACACCATGTTCAAAGATACTCATGACTTTTGTAAAACATGTGAGTCTTGTTAGAAATTGGGAGGAATCTCTCGTAGAAATATGATGCTACTTAATCCTATCTACCAATCAAAATTTTTTATTGTTGGGGCATTGATTTCATGGGTGCATTCCCATCTTCTTTTGAAAATCTATATATCTTGCTTGCTGTCGACTATGTTTCAAAATGGGTCGAGGCGATTCCATGCTGGAACAATGACCATAAAACGGTCATTCGTTTCTTAAAAGAAAATATCATTTCTCGGTTTGGAACACCTCGAGTCATTATAAGTGATGGTGGATCCCATTTTTGTAACCGCCCGTTTGAAGCTTTAATGAAAAAATATGGCGTCAATGAAAAGGTGAGCACTCCTTATCACCCACAAACAAGTGGACAAGCTGAGATATCGAACAGGGAAATTAAACATATTTTGGAGAAAACAGTGAACCTCCGTAGCAATGATTGGTCGCTTTAACTTACCGATGCACTCTGAAAGGGCGGCCAAGTATAACAGGAATTTGAGCACCGGTACCTATCAAGGGATGTGTATCCAAGACAATAAAATTTACTGGATAGTAGAATTTATCAACTTGGACCAAGACATCTTCAATCACCCCCCTCGGTATACGAATGGATCTATCAGCAAGTTGGAGCGTGGTTTTGGTAGGTTTTAATTCACCTAACCCAAGTTGTTTATAGATCGAGTATGGGATGAGGTTAACACTTGCCCCTAAGTCAAGTAAGGCTTGCTTGATCCGGTAGTCACCTATGATGCATGAGATGGTAGGACTACCCGGATCCTTGTATTTTTGGGGCATCTCTTGCTTGATAATGGCACTCAAATTTTCAGTCAAAAGTACCTTATTATGAACATTGTGTTTCCGTTTGACTATACATAATTCCTTCAGAATTTTGGCATAGGATGGTATTTGTTTTATAGCATCCAACAATGGGATGTTGATCTTCACATGCTTAAAAACTTCAAGGATTTTCAGATTTTTATATAACGGTTTAGGTGAAATCAACCTTTGAGGGAAGGGAGAAACCGGCTTGAATTGCCTTTCCGGTTCTTTCTCTTATGGAGTGTCGTTAAAGCTATCATCATCTTTGGCCTTTTCTGGATCATTAGTCTTTGGGGTCTTCACCGGCTTAGATTTATCGATTGTCTTACACTCCTTAAGCTGGTGATAGCTTGAACATGCTCTGAATGTTTGGAGGAAAGGTTGGAATCTTGTATCTCATATTGGGTTCTTGGATTAGGGAGAGGTTGGGTAGGAAGTGTACCTTTCTCCCTAGCACTCAGATATGTTTCAACTCTAGCTAAAGATGTTTTCAAGTCATTAATGACTTGAGATGAATTCTGGCTGATTTTAATTTGTTCTTACATGAACTCATCTATTTTCAAAGAATTGATTTTATTATATTCATCTTGGATCATATTGGGTTCTTGGATTAGGGAGAGGTTGGGTAGGAAGTGTACCTTTCTCCCTAGCACTCAGATATGTTTCAACTCTAGCTATAGATGTTTTCAAGTCATTAATGGCTTGAGATGAATTCTGGTTGATTTTAATTTGTTCTTACATGAACCCATCTATTTTCAAAGAATTGGCTTTATTATATTCATCTTAGATCGAGACGAATGCATGCAACATCTCCTCAAGCGAAGCTTTTGGGTTGTTGTTTGCATTCTTAGATGGACCATTCCTCCAACTGAAGTTGGGATGGTTCTTCCAACTTGAATTATCCGTGTTTGAATTGGGAGCACTAAATGGTCATTGATAATTTTTTATGGCATTTGATTATTCTTGTAAGATTTCTTGAAATGCAGAAATTGTAGGACAATCCTATGTTGCATGTTGATTTCCGACACAAATTCCACAAATAATTTCAACTTCTTTCAAGTTAACCTTCTCTCCTTTCTTCAATTCCATGGCCTCGACTTTTCTTATGAGGCTAGCTATACGTGCACTTATGTCATCTTCTTCGGATAGGACATAAATTCCTCCCTTTTCTTTTTGTTGGCTTGTCTTGGGATTTGATGGTTTAGATGTATCCCAAGATTGTGCATTCTCGACCAAAACATCAAAATTGTCCCATGCTTCCTTGGCCTCTTTGTTCATGAATTCTCTATTGCACATCATCTCTACTAATTGGCGCATGGGTGAAGTCAATCCTTCATAAAAAAAACTTATTACCCGCCAACTTTCGTAGCCATGATGTGGGCATGCATTCAGTAAGTCTTTGAATCTCTCCCAACATTAGAAAAAGGTCTCATCCTCTTTTTAAGCAAAATTCATGATTAGGCGCCTCATGGTGATTGTTTTATGAGTAGGGAAGAACTTTTTAACGAACTCCCTAGTCATCTTAGTCCATGTGCCTATTGATCTTGGCCTTAATGTATGAAGCCAAGCTTTAGCCTTCTCTTTAAGCGAAAAAGGGAATAACTTAAGTCATATCACATCATCGGATATGTTTGGAAAGTGCAACGTTGCTATTACCTCATCGAACTCTTTAATGTGTTGGTACGCGCTTTCGCTGTCTGACCCATGGAATCTAGGAAGGAGTTGGATTACTCTTGGTTTAAGATCAATATTCCTTGCATTGAATGGAAATATAATGCATGAGGGAGTGTTCGCTCTTGCTGGTTGCAAATAGTCACATAAAGTTCTAGGTTGGGGAACATTCTCAACCTCATTCTCTCCTGTTTCAGTTTGATTCGGGCCCAGATTTTGATTGACCCTAGGATTTGGTTGATTTTCAGCCATACTATCATAAGAAATTTGAAAATCTAGATGCTTCTTAGCATGTGCTTCATTATCAATTCCTTCAACAATTTCCCCCTTCACTAATTAAACAATTATTCAATTCCCAAACCCAATGGGGCATGCAAATTCAAAAGATTGAAACGAGAAAGACCGATTTCTCCTAGTCAATAGGGGTTCAGAGAACTCCCCACCCACTCCTTGAATCCTTTGAGAAAAGTACGAAAAAAGAAGAAAGAGGAATATAATTAACAAGAGAAATCTCTGAGCACAAGGTGATCCAAGACGGCAATGCTGACCAATAGGAATCAAGGAGGCTCAAGGCCAACCTATCAGAGATCTAAAAAGGAGTCTCCACCCACTCTACAAGAGATGAATATGATAGGAATGAATAGGGGAAGAAGAAGAGTAAGGTTGGAAGGAAAAAACCTGATTTGAGAACTTAAGATGCCCAACTTACTTCTTCTTCAACTTCCTGAAATCCCTGCAAAAGAAAAATCAAAATAAAACAAACCAAGTTAGTACTAATAGAAAAATTCCTAAAATTTTCAATAAAAACTGTCTTAAAAAATTCTGTTAAAATCTTCAAATCCCCAGCAGCGTCGCCAAAAACTTGTTCGCTTCCCAAGTGTATAGGGTTGCGATGTAGTAATAATTCGGTAAAGACCGAGATCGTTCTTAGGGAGTAATATAAGAAGTCTCAGACTTTCTTCTAATAATCTCCAATTGAAATCAAACTACAATAATCTGTAACTGTGAATGTAGGAGAATAATCTGTACTTTGAGATGAAATTAACAATCTAAAGAAGCACTAGGGTGTCGAGGATCCACTTATAGCGATCCTTAATGCGTAATTCACTTTGGTTTCTCAATTACACAACTAGAATCGAAATCAAATCCTATATAGCCGGAATATGGAGCGGTTGATTTAGCAAAACAGTCTGTCCCATGTGTTATTCATCAACATGATTCACTCAATTCAAGTTAGGACTTGAGCACACTCAATGTATAGGTCAATCCTAGTTTCAATAAGTTAAGTTCACAATCATAATAATCATCAAACCCTGTTACTAGGCTTAACTATATTATGATATGAACTTCATCCAAATCATATAGATAAGCAATACATGTTTCAGACTTCTCATAAAAAGTAGAACTTTGGTTTGAAGTTCCCACATGAAAATCCAAGTCTAGAGCGTCTTGAATCTGATTCCTCAGAGCGTACAGGTCTAGATTTATGCAAAACAACTAAGAACTAAAGCGATTCTTTCAAACATCCATGATTCATCATAAGATTAAGAAAAACTATTTAGAACTTTATTCAAACTCAACAAATCATTGTTCAATCAATAAAAATCCAACTTGAAACTAATAAAAATGAATTATAGCATCTTAGATCTACTACAAGCTTCACCACTTAGCCCTAGCTAAGAGGTTTAGCCGGCCATGCTAAAGAAAAACAGGAAAATTAATGAAAACATGAAGAACTAGAAGTGAAACTAAGAAGAGGAAGTATAGAACTCCAAAAACCAACTCCCACTATGATAGATCTCTTCTAGGATGCCTCAGGAACGTAGTGGAGAACCCCTTTTATAACTTTCAAGCCTTCATAGCGCAGAATCTTTGAGAAATTGCATAAAACTTACGCACTGCGCAGAGAAATCCGGACTGAAAATAACAGTTTTTGTACTTGAGCGATTGGACGATTGATCGACTGGCTGGGCGATCAATCGGTGGGTCCTAGCGATCAATCGATCAAGGTTGGGCGATCAATCGCAGGGGACCAAAAGTGTCCATAGACTTTAGCAGTAATTCCTGATTTTTTATGATCTGAGCGATTGATCTCTGGAGCTGGGTGATGGATCGGTGATGATGGGCGATCAATCGGTGATGGCCGAGCGATTAATCGATCGGACCAAAAAGTATTGTTGAGCTCTTAATTGTGCATATTCTAACCCCAATTCATCACTTATCATGCAAGGTTTTCATGATCTAAAGACTAATCTAATGCATGATTTCATGATTGTAGGAATGAGAGGAACCCTGCCCAATTGAAGACTACAAAGACTTCTTTAAGAGCCTTGGATGAAGATCCAAGATGGGCCGAAGAAAGAAGAAAGCAGAGAGAGAAGAAAGAAAGAAGAAAAGGAAGAAGAGTAGGCCAAGACCAGTCGTGACCAGTCGGCCAGGAGGGCCACGACCGGTCGGCCACCTCCTCCCAGTCCTCTGGACACTGAAAATAATAGGGCCGACCGGTCAAGATCGGTCGGCCAAGGCATGCCCATCCTCCAACAAGCTCCCTGGATTGTTACAGAGCAAGTCTGACCGGTCATGACCGGTCGGCCAACAGACCCTATGCACACTGGACAAGTTTTACTGAGCAATCCGACCGGTCACGACCGGTCGGCCAAGTCACTCAGACCGGTCGGGCGACCGGTCGGCCATGCGTAAAACAGAAGACTTTCCTATTCTGTTCCGGATTTCTCTACGCACTGCGTAACCTTATGCAAATTCTGGAAGATTTTGATGTTGCGGAGCCTCCCCACTATAAAAGGACACCTAGGGATCATTCCTAGGGCATCTTAGAAGAGTTTGAGCAAGGTGGGAGGCGGCAGAAGTAGATTTCGTAGTTCCACAACTCCTGCTAGTTTGTTTACTGTTTTTATGTTTTTTCTTAGTTGTTTCATGTTTCCTTAGATCATAAACGGCTAAACCTCTTAGCTAGGGCTAAGAGGGGAAGCTTGTAGTGAATCTAAGATGTTTCAATTCGTTTAAGTTGGTTTTCAAGTTGGATTTCATGTTTAAGAACAATAGTTTGAAGTTAATACAAGTTCTAAGTAGTTTTTCTTAGTCTTATGATGACTCATGGATGTTTGGGAGAATTACGTGAGTTCTTAATGGTTGTGTGCTAGTCTAGACTTGTATGATTCGAGGAATTGGAGTACACTCTAGTACTATGATCTTCATGAAGGAACTTCCTACCAAAGTTCTACTTTTCTGGATTTCTGTAGTATGTATGGGACTGTGTATATGATTTGGATCAAGTTCAAATCATAATCTAGCTTTGTCTTGTGACAGGACTTAAGGATGGTTATGATTGTGAACTTAGCTTCTTTGAATTGGGACGGACCTATGCAATTGAGCATGCTCACCCTAGCTTGCATTGAGTGAATCATATACATTGTTCATACATATGGCAGGTTGTTTGGTTTAACTGCTCTATCCTACTAGATAGATCTTAATTTTGATTCTAGTTGAGAAAGTGAGAAACCACAGCGAATTGAGCATCAAGGATTGCTACAAGTGGATCCTTGAACCCCTAGTGCTTTTTATTAATTGATTACTTCAGTTTAAGTTCAAAGTTGTTACTTACATCAATCTCCTACAAATCTGGTTGTTAGCTTCTCAATAGAAACTATTAGATGTGTTTGTGAATTCCTACATAAGTCCCTATGGATTGACCTCGGTCTTACCGAGTTTATTACTACATCGCAGCCCTACACTTGGGGAAGAGAACAAGTATCCAGAGAGTTTTCTGCAAAAACTCTAAATTCTGATGGTTTGAGCGATTGATCGCCCGGGCTAAGCGATCAATCGGTGGGGCACTTTTCTGTCCAGCAACATATACAGAGTGGCCGATCAATCAGCTGGGCCAGGAGATCAATCGACCACCCTGGCGATCAATCGGTTAAGCCAACCGATCAATCGGCTGGGCCAGGAGATCAATCGACCACCTTGGCGATCAATCGGTCAAGCCAACCGATCAATCGGCTGGGCTAGGAGATCAATCGACCACCCTGGCGATCAATTGGTCAAGCCAACCGATCAATCGGCTGGGCTAGGAGATCAATCGACCACCCTGGCGATCAATCGGTCAAGCCAACCGATCAATCGGCCAGGGTGACTCTTCTTCTTTTCTTTTCTTCTCCTTGTTTCTTTTCTTCACTCTTTTTCTTGCTTCTTTTCTTTGATCTTCAATACATATTAAGAGTGTCCTTTAGTCCTCCTTTCAGTGAAGTCTTCCTCTCATCCTACAATCACAAAATCATTGCCTAAAATAAGTCCATAAGCATAAAAATAATGCAATGTTAGTGATGAAATGGGGTTAGAATATGCACATTTAAGAGCTCAACAACCACAACCTGTACGGGTGCCCAATCAGTGCAAAAAATTTCCAGCAGCACATACCTTTCTGGACTGAATTTCGGATGCTCGACCAAAGTGACCACCGTGCGCCCGACCAGTGAAAGTAAGGACATAGGGCGCCCGACCACAACTTGTCCGGGCGCTCGACCAACTCCAAATCTATCCAGTGGCCAAATCATTTTTCTGGACTGGATTTTGAGTGCCTGACCTAGTGTTCACCGGGCGCCCGACCCTACACGAATCTGCCCGTTATTTGACCGTTGGGAGAAACTTTATAAAAGCGGGGGGTTCATTTTTAGGTCCAAGTGAGGGGATTTGAGGAGATAGAGGCCACCATAACTAAAGACTATTAGAGGCTCTATTCCAAACGCATAGCAAGTCATTCTCCTTGTGTTTTCATCACAAGCTTGGTCCATTCAATGGCAAGATGAGGATGGACTTGTTCCCTCTTGATTCCTAGGATTTTAGACACCTTAATTATAGTTAAATCTCTTATCTGAACACCATCTAGGAGTCCAAATAGGTGTATTCCTCTAGGAAACCCATTTCCTACCATTTGTAGAGGTTTCACCATTCCCTAGCACCTTGGGCATCTCCAATGGAGCATCACATGCAAGGTAGCTGATCTTAGAGCTGAAGACTTGGCAAAGTAGCGGCACCAAAGATTGCGGGAGCACAAGGGGAGCTGATTCAAGCATGAGAGAGCAAGAAGAAGCAACCCAAAGCAGTGCTACAAAGGGGCTCAATCCGACAAGTAAGGTTGTCTTTGTTTAGAGTCCATCCACTCAATTCCCTGTGGGAGTTGAGTGTAGAGTTTGTTAGTCAAACTCGAACAAGGGTCATTTACCGATCCTTAGCCTGTTTGTCGGCCTAAAGTCTAAGGACGTTAGCCGTTCCTTGGCCTGTTTGTGGGCCTAAAGACTAGGAGTTGTTTGACACTCCTTGGCTCATTTTTCGAGCCTAAATTCAAGGACGTTTACTATTCCTTGGCACGTTTGGCGAGCTTAAACAAGTCTCCAAAGGGAGCCACCAACACGGGTGTGAACGTGTAGGTTGGGAGGAACCTATAAACTCCCCGGTTGGGTGGATCTGAGTTAAAACATCTTGGTTGGGAGGAACCAGATTTAAACTCCCCAGTGAATGCCGGTGTGCTCAAAGGGGTTGAGTACTTAAACCAAGAGTGGAGTAGACAAGTAATCGAAGCACTACACATGCTTGTGTTTGTGATTGTTCTTAAGCACATTTCTGATTATGCATTGTGTTTAATTGCTTAATTATGAATGATTAATTAGAAATGTATGCTAGACACTTAATAGGCACCTCCACACACGCAAGATGTACTTTCACTCCTCATGTAGACTTGTGCTTAAATGATCCAACCCTTTATAGTCTACTTAGGTTGCATAGATTAGGTACTTGTTTAATTTTATCATAAGTTAATCTATGCATGTTTAGACTAGGATGTTAATTGCTATTATCATATGCTAATCTATTGATTGGACTCACTTAGGCTTGGAAGCTGAAGTGTTAATCGCTTACTTAGTTTAATTTGCTAAATCTGTTAAGTAGGCGAAAAGATTTTAAAAGGTCCTAATCATCCCCCTCTAGGACTTAGCCATAATTCTAGTTGCTCCTTAAGCTTTTGCACGCATATGTGTAAGGTGTCGTTTTAGACTACTCGACGTAATTTCACTTCGTATCGGAGCAGGTTGCTCTTCAATGACTTTACTGTTTAGAGTAAGATACGATACTGGAGCACTAACATCATGTCTACCCGAGATGGGAATACTGGCAACCGTCCACCATGAAATTACGTCGGTAGTCTAACACGACACCTACGTATGTGCGGAAGCTTAAAGAGCAACTAGAATTATGGTTAAACCTATAGGAGGTGGGTGATTAGGACCTTTTTGAAATTCTTTTCACCTACTTACACAATTCAACAATTTAAACTAAGTAAGCAAGCACACTTCGGCTTCCAAGCCTAAGTGGGTCCAATCACAAGACTAGCATATGATTAAACAATAAAAAATCATAGTCTAAGCATGCATAGGTGAATAAATGATATAACTAATCAAGCTCCTAACCTATGCAACCTAAGTAGACTAATGAGAATGGATCAATGAGCTCAAGTCTACACAACTAGTGAAAGTACATCTTGTGTGTGGATGTGCCTAATTAGTGCCTAGCATACATTCCTATCAAGCATTCATAATTAGACAATTAAATTAACAATGCTAAGATATCAATGTGCTCAAATCAATCACAAACACAAGTATGTATAATGGTTCGACTTTGGGTCTACTCCACTCCCGGTTCAAGTACTCAACTCCTTTGAGCACACCGGCATTCACTATCGGAGGTTTTAAATGAGGCTCACCTCTCAACCTTTACACGGAGGTTTTACCGGTTCACCTCTCAACCACACCCAGAGTTTTGGACAAAGGGCTAACTCTCAACCCAAATGAAGTTTTGGACATAGGCTAACTCTCAACCCGACGCACGTTCACTCCCGTGTCGGAGGCTCCCCTTGGAGACTTAGTTTAGGCCCGGCTAACGGGCTATGGAACGGCAAACGTCCCTAGATCGAGTTTGGCAAACAAACTCTAAATGGACTCTCAATAAAGACAACCTTACTTGTCGGATGAGCCCCTTGTTTAGCGCCGGTTTGGGTTGCTTGATCTCCGCTCTCACGTGCTTCAATCAGCTTCCCTTGCTCCCACGATCGTGTTGTTGTTGTGTCACCAATGCCTCAGCCACACTTGATCAAACACCTTGCATGTGATGCCTTTGGGATGCCCAAGGTGATAGGAGGGTAGGTTTGAGAACTCTACAACTAATGGGAATCGGTTGCCTAGAGGTTCTCTCCTACAGCGATCTCATCTTAGAGTTTTGGACAAGGATTTGCCAATCAAGAAGGTTCCAAACTCTAGAGATCAAGAGGGGATGAAGGTCATCTTCTTCATGAGCTTGGAATGCTCCAGTCTTGTGTTAAAGCACAAGGAAGATGCCTTGCATAGGTTGGAAATGAGCCTCAAATGGTCTCCAACAATGGTTGCTTCGCTCCTTTCGAAATCCCTCTTCTTGCCCCTCAAAATAAGCCAAGCCCTTTTATAAAAGAAGGTGTAACGGATACAAAATGGGAAATAATGGCTAGTGCCGATCGGTCGTGACCGGTCGCCCAGGGGTCCACGACCGGTCGTCTAGGGTCCAAGACCGGTCGGCCAACGTCCAAGACAGTCCAGGGAGCTTGCTATCTCTAAAAACAAGTCTGCCCGACCGGTCTTGACCGGTCGGCCCAATGGCTTTCTCATTCCAACAGCTGTTGTCCAATATGGACTGTCTGTCAGACCGGTCTTGACCGGTCGGCCAGGGGTCCACGACCAGTCGGACAGCCTGGGTTTAGTTCAGCTATTTGCTGACCCAAGTGCTCTTCAACCCTCTCACTTAGGCCACGTTTTGGGTGACGTTCAGGGACACCTAGGGCCACTCTAAGATGACAAAAGGTTTCCTAATATGATTAAGGTCATCAAAGAGGATAAGGGTTGGGTTTTGGTCCAGGTTAAGGCACATCAAGGTATCACTTTTACCTGAGTCTTCTTCCTTGATGCAGCAGGGCCACTTAAGTCTTCGGTCTTCGTCTTCATTAGGCTCAACCGACACTAAACTCACTGACGTAAGTGATTGACAAACAAGGTGCACTAGTATGCCATAGAAAAGTGCACTAACACACCATACTTTGATGGATCCAACTACGCCTATTGAAAGGCTAGAATAAGGATTTTTCTCCAATCTATAGACTGATCTATGTGAGCACAACATTAAATGGATGTTCCTTGCCCATTGAACAATTGGAGGTTGATGGCAAGATCATTGTCATTCCCAAAGATGATGAGAAATGGAATGACAATGAGAGATTTTAATATGTGGCAAATGCCAAAGCTCTTAATGCGATTTGCTATGCTGATTCTCCGGAAGAATTTCATAGCATTCTCACATGCGCAACTGCAAAAGAAGCGTGGGATATATTTGAGGTAACCCATGAGGGAACTAACACAGTAAGATGCTCGAAGCTTCAGCTCTTAACCACCAAACTTGAAAATTAGGATTGAAGAGACTGAAACCTTTATGGAGTTTTATACTAAACTTTCTGATATTTGCAACTCCATGTTTGCCTTGGAGGAAAGGGTTCCGGAAGGAAGGATATGTAGAAAAATATTTAGGTCCCTCCTGGAAAGATTCGGAACTAAGGTAGTGGCCTTAGAGGAGTGTAGAGACATAGATAATATAAAAGTAGAAGAACTTATAGGTTCCCTACAAACTCATAAATTACAATTTTGGGCCCCCTCTAAGAAGAAAGACGTCACTTTGAAATCGTCACATAGACACTCGGATAGGCAAAAAAAAATAAAAATTAAGAGTGAGTCGTCCGAAGATAGTGATGATGAGGATGATAATCTTAATAAAAGATTCAAGAGATTCCTCAAATTTGATAGAGGGAGTAGCCGTGACAAGAAGGACAAGAAGGGTGATAAACATAAAGGGAAATCATCAAAAACTTCATCCATCCGATGTTACAGTTGTAGTCAACATGGCCATATTGCCCCGAATTGTCCAAAAATGCCTAAACCGAAAGGTAAAAAGGCCATGGTAGCCATGTGGGATGATACGAAGGAGTTAAAATCCGAATCCAGTGACTCCAATAGTGATAAGAGCCAAGATATAGTGGGTGGTCTCATGGCTTCCACCACTACCTCTCTTCCCCCTAATCTAAGAGAGGACCTTGATTGCTTTCCCTTTTAAAAGAAGGAGTTCCCAACCCCTCACCTTATGCTACATTTTATGAGGGTGTTGTGGAAATTAGTTATCCTTAGGCTAATCAAACTAAACATAGTTAGTAAGTGTAGCTAGAAATACTTCAATAGGAAAATTTGAGGATTTCAGCCTCATTTCTGTGTGTATGGGCAAATTAAAGGATTCAAGCCTCATTAGCCCAAATTTTGATAAAATAGCCTTACTTTTATTTGATATATTTGCTGCTGGATTATCTTCCTGCTTAGATTAGCTAATCTTGCTGAATTTCATGCTTAATTGTATGCTAATCTTTGCTTAGGTTTGGTCATGATGTACATCATTTGGGGAGGTTGGTTGATTGGGCTATAAGCCCTTTGTGCTTTTATTGCAAATGTATATCATAAATGACCAATTGTGCATGATTAACTATGCTTAGAATAGTACATTTTCTTGTTAATCATGTTCCCATGCATGCTCCATGTTTTAAATGTTCATGCACCTTATACTCTCTTTAGTCAGCATGTTTTTAAAGTTATAACTGCAACATACTATCTACTCATACCTTAACCTTAATTGATGTATCATTAAGGGGTAGAGAATAGTTTGTCAATTGCTGACAAAAATGGAGAAAAAGATCAAATCCCACCAAAACAATTTTCTGTTTTGTGTTTCAGGGTTTGACAGGTTATGGGGGAGCAATCAAGAGGAGCTTGCATTGTTTAAATGTCTTAGTGTATTTTGAGTTGTAATGATTTATTTTCCTTTAGTATGTAATGTATTTGTTTTGGTAGATTTGGTTTTTTTAAGTAATTGACAAAGGGGGAGATTGTTAGTGGACTTTTCTGTGGCATACTAGTGCACCTTGTTTGTCAATCACTTAGGTCAGTGAGTCTAGTGTCGGTTGAGCTTAATGAAGACGAAGACCGAAGACTCAAGATGGACCAACTGCATCAAGGAAGAAGAATCAGGTAAAAGAGATGCCTTGGTGTGCCTTAACCTTGAACCTACCCAAAACCATAACCTCTAGATGACCATGACCAATAGGTATATCTTTAGTCATCTTAGAGTGGCCTTAAGTGTCCCAAAAGACCACCGAAAGAATGGCCAAGAGGTTGCATGTTTTGCTGCAAAACATAAACCAAGAATAACAGAAAAACATGCCTGGCCCGGCGCCCATTTTAAAAGGGAATCCGTCCAGTGAGTTGGCCAAGTATCCAGATGCTCATCGGGCGCCCGACCATAACCTGTCCGGGCACCCGACCAGTGCAAAAAATTTCCAGCATCACAAACCTTTCTAGATTGAATTTCGCACGCGTGACCAAAGTGACCACCAGGGGCTCGACTAGTAAAAGAATGGTCATCAAACGCCCGACCAACTCCAAATCTATCCAGTGACCAAATCATTTTTTTGGACTGGATTTCAGGCGCCCGACCTAGTGTCCACCAAGCGCCCGACCTCGAGTGAATTTACCCGTTATTTAACCATTGGGAGAAACTTTACAAAAATGGGGGGTTCGTTTTTAAGACCAAGTGAGGGGATTTTGAGGAGATAGAAGCCACCATTGCTAAAGACTATTAGAGGGTCTATTCCAAACCCATAGCAAGTCATTCTCCTTGTGTTTTCATTACAAGCTTGGGCCATTCAATGTCAATATGATAATAGACTTGTTCCCTCTTAATTCCTAGCATTTTAGACAACTTGATCATAGTTAAATCTCTTGTCTAAACACCACCTAGGAGTCCAAATAGGTGTATTCCTCTAGGAAACTCATTTCCTACCATTCGTAGAGGTTTCACCATCCCCTAGCACCTTGGGCATCTCCAATGGAGCATTACATGCAAGGTGGCTGATCTTGGAGCTAAAGCCTAGGCAAAGCAGCAGCGTCAAAGATCGGGGGAGCACAAAGGGAGATGATTTAACCATGGGAGAGCAAGAAGAAGCAACCCAAAGCGGCACTACAAAGGGGCTCAATCCGACAAGTAAGGTTGTCTTTATTTAGAGTCCATCCACTCAATTACCTGTGGGAGTTGAGTGTAGAGTTTGTTAGTCAAACTCGAACAAGGGTCATTTGCCGATCCATGGCCTGTTTGTCGGCCTAAAGTTTAGGGATGTTAGCCGTTTCTTAGCTTGTTTGTGGGCCTAAAGACTAGGGGTTGTTTGGCACTCCTTGG
This sequence comes from Liriodendron chinense, assembly GCA_003013855.2. NCBI lineage: Eukaryota > Viridiplantae > Streptophyta > Magnoliopsida > Magnoliales > Magnoliaceae > Liriodendron > Liriodendron chinense. The sequence goes on along the minus strand of PVNU02004009.1, from coordinate 850,444 downwards.
CTCGTTTGCCGAGCCTAAATTCATGGACGTTTGTTGTTCCTTGGCACGTTTGGCGGGCTTAATCAAGTCTCCAAAGGGAGCTACCAACACGAGTGTGAACGTGTAGGTTGGGAGGAACTTGTAAACTCCCGGTTGGGTGGATCCGAGTTAAAACACCTTGGTTAGGAGGAACCAGATTTAAACTCCCCAGTGAATACCGGTGTGCTTAAAGGGGTTGAGTACTTGAACCGAGAGTGGAGTAGACAAGTAGTCGAACCACTATACATGCTTGTGTTTGTGATTGTTCTTGAACACATTTCTGATTATGCATTGTGTTTAATTGCTTAATTATGAATGCTTAATTAGGAATGTATGCTAGGCACTTGATAGGCACCTCCACACACACAAGATATACTTTCACTCATCATGTAGACTTGTGGTTAAGTGATCTAACCCTTATAGTCTACTTAGGTTGCATAGATTAGGTACTTGTTTAGTTTTATCATAAGTTAATCTATGCATGCTTAGACTAGGATGTTAATTGCTGTTATCATTGAAATTGCGTCGGGTAGTCTAACACGACACCCTATGCATACACGTGTGGAAGCTTAAAGAGCAACTAGAATTATGGCTAAACCTATAGGAGGGGGGATTAGGACCTTTTTAAAACTCTTTTCGCCTACTTAAACAATTCAACAAATTAAACTACGTAAGCGATAACACTTTCGCTTCCAAGCCTAAGTGGGTCCAATCAAAAGACTAGCATATGATAAAAGCTATAAACAACCTAGTCTAAACAAGCATAGATTAATTAAATGATTAAGCTAATGAAGAACCTAATCTATGCTAATCAAATAGACTTGAGTGAGGATGGATCAAGAAGTTCAAGTCTACTTGAGGTAGTGAAAGTACATCTTATGAGTGTGGATGTGCCTATCAAGTGCCTAGCATACATTCCTAACTAAGCATTCATAATTAACAAGTTAAACGCAATGCATAAGGAGAAATGTGCTCAAGAACAATCATAAACACAAGGATGTATAGTGGTTCGACTACTTGTCTACTCCACTCCCGGTTCAAGTACTCAACCCCTTTGAGCACACTGGCATTCACTGGGGAGTTTAAATCTGGTTCCTCCCAACCAAGGTGTTTTAATTCGGATCCACCCAACCGGGGAGTTTACAGGTTCCTTCCAACCTACACGTTTGCACCCGTGTTGGTGGCTCCGCCTTGGAGACTCTGTTTAGGCCGACTAACGAGCCAAGGAACGGCTGTCGTCCCTGAATTTTAGGCCCAACTAATAGGCCAAGGATCGGCTAACGACCCTAGGTTGAGTTTGTCAAACAAACTCTACACTCAACTCCCACAGGGAATTGAGTGGATGGACTCCTAACAAGACAACCTTACTTGTCGGATTGAGCCCCTTTGTAGCGCCGCTTTGGGTTGCTTCTTCTCGCTCTCCCGTGCTTGAATCAGCTCCCCTTGTGCTCCCCCGATCTTTGACGCCGCTGCTTTGCCAAGGCTTCAGCTCCAAGATCAGCTACCTTGCATGTGATGCTCCATTGGAGATGCCCAAGGTGCTAGGGAAGGTAGGTTTGAGATCTCTACAACTTATGGGAATGGGTTACCTAGAGAGTCTCACCTACAACGATCTCATCATAGAGTATTGGATAGGAATATGACTATCAAGATCAATCCAATCTCTAGAGATCAAAAGAGGGACAAGTGCATCTTCTTCTTGAGCTTTGAATGCTCCATACTTGTGATGAATCACAAGGAAAATCACTTGTTTGGGTTAGGAATAGGGCTCTTAATGATCTTCAACAATGGTGGCTCCTATCTTCTCAAAATCTCCTCTCTTAGCTCAAAAACGAATCCCCCATCTTAAATAGATTTTCTTCCAACGATAAAAAAATGGGCAGATTCGCGCATCTCCGATTGATCGGAAGAAGGTCCGATTGATCGGAGACCTGTCCGATTGATCGGAGACAAGTCCGATTGATCAGAAATCTATCCAGTGAAGTCTCTGGAAGATATTCCGATTGATCGGAACACTGTCCGATTGATCGGACGGACCCCTTCCGATTGATCGAAAATATGTCCAATGGATTTTCAAGGTTGCTGGAAAAATTTCCGATTGATCGGAGCTTCTGTCCGATTGATCGGAGTCCTATCGGAGCCAACGTCCGATCGATCGAAGATCAATCGAAAACTGTTGTTTTGAGCTGTTTTGTTTACAGCAGTTTCCACCTCTTAAATTAGTCTAACTTATCATGTTTTTCATGGAGTTCTAAGACTAATGATGATGACTAAAGGTATACCTAGTTGGTCCAAGTCATCTAAGAGGTTATGGGTTAGGTTTTGGTCAAGGTTAAGGCACACCAAGGCATCACTTTTACCTGTTTCTTCTTCCTTGATGCAGCAGGGCCACTACAGTCTTCGGTCTTCATCTTCATTAAGCTCAACCGACACTAGACTCACTGACCTAAGTAATTGACAAACAAGGTGCACTAGTATGCCACAGAAAAGTGCACTAACAATCATATGCTAGTCTATTGATTGGACCCACTTAGGCTTGGAAGCTGAAGTGTTAATCGCTTACCTAGTTTAATTTGCTATATCTGTTAAGTTGGCGAAAAGATTTTAAAAGGTCCTAATCACTCCCCCTCTAGGACTTAGCCATAATTCTAGTTGCTCCTTAAGCTTCCGCATGTGTTTGCGTAGGGTGTCGTGTTAGACCACCCGACGTAATTTCACTGACATCGATGTGGTGTATTGTTACGGTGTTTCGAATCATGGAGAAACTAAGTCCCTCTCTTGGCGACGGTCAAATTATGCTTGGTTTTACTTAATTTCTGTCGATTTACGCTCTTTCAGGAGGGTTTTTAGACTTGTAAATTTGGCTAAGTGTTGGTCATTTTTTATTAAATCATTGATTCAGGCCACTTAACATCGACCGTTGGAAGATCTGGTCCGGGGGATGGATAGAGCTCGATGATATGTGTCTAGGAGACATACTACGATGGAGAGGCGGGCCACACAACAGAATTTTTCGGGCGCATGTAGGGGTGGTGTGGGAGCATGTGCCCCTAGGTGCATGTGTCCAAAAATTGAGAGAGAGGGAGAGTGTTCCCATGTGCCTAATCTAGCTTAGTAGACGCATGTTCACTTAGAACTTAGCTGATTTTTTGGTTTTCCAGGCTGCCAAAGGAGTGGGCGCATGTCCCTCTTGAAACAGTGGGATTTCCCACTACTTAGAATATTTTTCAAATTTTATTCCTCTCTCTCCCTCTGCATTTGGACTCCAGCGGGAAAATCTCTTTCCGACGAGGGGTTCCAGCAGGGAAATCCCTTTCTGACGAGGGGATTTGGTGAGGGAAGACAGAGCAGGTGCATGTTACCTCTTGCGTCACTCTAATGTCGTCTATGGATGATGTGTCTTTTGGTCATCAGGTCGACCTGCTATTTATAGTAAACTAATCGGGTTTGGGTCTGGGCAACTGAATATGATGAGTGCATGTATTTCCAGGAGGATTTTTAGGCGACTGTGGTTGGCGCATGTATTTTCAGGCCGGGCATATGTCACCAAACTTGAAGTTTTTTGGGAGATTTTCCAAGAGGAAATGTCTCGAGCCCATGTGGTTTTAGGGCTTTCGCATGTTCCAGACTTAGATTATTTTTCAAATTTTAGGCTCCGACTGTCCGCTCTCAAAGGACAAGTACCTTTTCGTAAGCTAAAGTCACTAACGCCAAAGTACTTTAAGCCACTCATCGCGCTATTGAATGAATGAGATGGGGTACGGAAGATCAACTGCCGCAAATTTCGGTAGATGTTTCCTAATTTGGACCTTCCGGGTCGGCTTTTTGTATAAGAACTTCGCTCCGAGAAGCGCACACATGAAAATATGTATCTCCTGACTTTTAAACTTGGTAGTCGAGGATTTTTGGGCATTCTGGATCATTTGGCGTCAATACGCATGTCCAGATTGGGTCTAAAATAGCATTCGTAGGTTTCGGACCCTTTTGGTCAGTTCCACATAGGGGGTAGAACGCATTTCGAGGTGTGCAGATAAGAATATGCATTGCGCAGTATTCAAATTTGGTAGTTAAGGGTTTTCGGGCCTGATGTATCATTTGGAAGCAATACGCATGTCCAGTTCTGCTCCAAAATAGTATTTGTAGGTTTCGGTCATGACTGCGCAGGTCACCTAGGGTTAGGGCTGCGTAGGCGTTCAATCACATTTTTCGGGCCTGAAATTAATCCAAATTGTCATCGATGGACAGCCACATGTTGTTTTATCATGGGTGCGAATTTGAGTTCCAACACCAACCACTTGTGTTCAAGAATTAGCACAAGGATTAAAGGCCATGCACGAAATGTTTCTCTAGTTCATGCAAGCTTAGATAGCCATCGCCAACAACTTGGCTGTCCCCAGCCAACAACAACAACCACCTCCTCTTCCAGCATCCTTCTTAGTTCAAGCATAACCTTTGGAGTCTGTGCAAGACTACCGACCCCAGCAAGCATAGCCCTCCAACTCAGGGCATCTCTTTCAATATCCTCCAGCGGTCGGGAGTCAACTCCAACACAGTCCTGCTGCTGGGACCTCTAGTCAATTTCCAGTCAACCTCGCAACCAAGGGTTCAAATCAATTTCAAATCAATCCTACGAATAAGATTTTCAGTCAATCTCTAGCACATCTTGTTCGCTTCCCTAAGTGTAGGGTTGCGATGTAGTAATAAACTTGGTAAGACCGAGGTAGATCCACAGGGACTTGTGTAGGAATTCACAAACACATCCAATAATATTTATTGAAAGCTTAACAACCAGAATTTTGTATGAAATTGATGTAAGTAACAACTTTAAACTAAATTGAAGGTAAACAATTATAAAAAGGCACTAGGGGTTCAAGGATCCACTTGTAGCAATCCTTGATGTTCAATCCGCTGTGATTTCACACTTTCTCAACTAGAATCGATATTAAGATCTATCTAGTCGGATGATATAGCTGTTTAACCAAACAATCTGCTATATGTGAGAACCATGTATATGATTCACTCAATGCAAGCTAGGCTGAGCATGCTTCAATTGAATAGGTCAGTCCCAATTCCAATAGACTCAGATCACAATCATAACCATCCTCAAGTCCTATCACAAGACAAGGCTAGATCATGATTTGAACTTGATTCAAATCACATGCACAGTCCCATATAGCACAAAAATTCAGAAAAGTAGAACTTTGGTAGGAAGTTCCCACATGAAGATCATAGTACTAGAGCGTACTCTAATTCCTCGGATCATACATGTCTAGACTAATACAAACTAATTAAGAACTTAAGTAATTCTCCCAAACATCCATGAGTCATCATAAGACTAAGAAAAACTACTTAGAACTTGTATAAACTTCAACCATTGTTCATAAACATTAAAACCAATCTTAAAACCATCTTAGCACGAATTGAAACATCTTCGATTCACTATAAGCTTCACCTCATAGCCCTAGCTAAGAGGTTTAGCCGTTCATGATCCAAGGAAACATGAAACAACTAAGAAAAACATAAAAAATAGAAAAATAAACTAGGAGTTATGGAACTCCGAAATCCACTTCTGCCGCCTCCAACCTTGCTTAAACTCTTCTTAGATACCCTAGGAACGATCCCTAGGTGTCCTTTTATAGTGGGGAGGCTCTGCAACTTCAGAAGATTCGAGAATCTGCGTAACACTTACGCACTACGCAGAGAAAATCGGCGCCAGAATTAGAAAGTTTAAATCTTACGTAGGCGACCGGTCGCACGACCGGTCGCAATGGCTAAACGACCGGTCGTGGATGCTGGACGACCGGTCTCATAACGGCCTAAAAGTGTCCAGAGAGTTTTGTCCCGAAAAAATAATTTAAGGACCGGTCACACGACCGGTCGCAGAAGTGGACGACTGGTCGTGAACAGTCCAGAGAGTTATTGCCTTTGTGCCTCCTCTGTGCATGTGCGGACCGGTCGTGGGCACCTTCTTCTGCATTCTTTCTTCTTTTCTCTGACTTCTTTCTTTTATTCTTTGACGCTTAGCTGTTGAGCTCTTAATTGTGCATATTCTAATCCCAATTCATCACTCATTGTGCGAGGTTTGCATGGTTTATAGACGAATCTAATGCATGTTTTGTGATTGCAGGTTTGAGAGTGGACTCCGCCTAAGTGAAGATGAAAAGAGCTTATTAAGAACCTTGGACAAAGACCCAAGGTGGGCCGAAGGAAGAAGGAAGCAAAGAAAGAAGCAAGGAAAGAAGAAAGTAAAAGAAAGAAAGGAAGAAAAAAAGAAGCAAGAAGAAGCCGACCGGTCTTGACCGGTCGGCCAAGGGAGCCAGACCGGTCTTGACCAGTCAGCTGTGCACGCTGGAATGATAGACTAAGCCAGACCAACCGGTCTTGACCGGTCGGCCAGAGAAGATTTTTGTCTAGAGCTTTCTGGACTGTTTGTCCATTGAGGCATGACTGGTCGTGACCGGTCGGCCAGCCCAGTCCGACCGGTCCAGACCGGTCGGCCACATGAAAAGATTAGAACTTTCTATTTTCAAGTCGATTTTCTCTGCGCACTGCGTAACTCCTACGCAGATTCTCGATCTTTCTGAAGTTGCGGAGCCTCCCTACTATAAAAGGACACCTAAGGATCGTTCCTAGGGTATCTAAGGAGGGTTAAAGCAAGCTTGGACGCGGCGGAAGTGAATTTCGGAGTTCCACAACTCCTTCTAGTTTGTTTTGCTGTTTTTATGATTTTTTTAGTTGTTTCATGTTTCCTTGGATCATGAGCAGCTAAACCTCTTAGTTAGGGCTAAGAGGTGAAGCTTGTAGTGGATCCAAGATGTTTCAATTCGTATTCAGTTGGTTTTAAGTATGGAATTCATGATTATGAACTATGGTTTGAAGTTTATACAAGTTTTAAGTAGTTTTTCTTAGTCTTATGATGACTCATGGATGTTTGGGAGAATTACTTAAATTCTTAATTGGTTTGCATCAGTCTAGACCTGTATGATCCGAGGAATCGGAGTGCGCTTTAGTACTATGATCTTCATGAAGGGACTTCCTACCAAAGTTCTATTTTTCTGATTTTCTGAATTATGTAAGGGATTGTGCATGTGATTTAAATCAAGTTCAAATCATGATCTAGCCTTGTCTTGTGACAGGACTTGAGGATGGTTATGATTGTGAACTGGACCTTTTGGAAAGGGGAATGACCTATGCAATTGAGCATGCTCAGCTCAGCCTACATTGAGTGAATCTTATGCATTGAACTTACATATGACAGATTGTTTGGTTTAACAGCTCTATCATCCGACTAGATAGACCTTAATGTCGATTCTAGTTGTGAGAATGAAAAACCACAGCGGATTAAACATCAAGGATTGCTACAAGTGGATCCTTGAACCACTAGTGCCTTTCTATAATTAGTTACTTTCAATTTAATTCAATTTTGTTACTCACATCAATCTTATTCAAAATCTGATTATTAGCTTTCAATAGACACTTTTGGATGTGTTTGTGAAATCCTATATAAGTCCCTGTGGATCGACCTCGGTCTTACAGAGTTTATTACTACTTCGCAACCCTACACTTGGGGAAGCGGACATTAGCCCCTTTGATCTTCTTTGCTTCTAACTAGCATCTTTAAGTCTTCAATTAATGCTTCCTCTCTCTCATCCCTACAATCACAAATCTATGCATTAGTTTAGTCTATAAACCATAACAACAAGCATAATGAGTGATGAATTGGGGTTAGAATATGCACAATTAAGAGCTCAACACACTCCCCAACCAACATGTTGCTAGTCCCGAGCAAAACATGCGTGAAATTAATTCCATTCTCCAAAGCCCAACTCTCCTTTAGAAACCATTCTTCTATACATCCCAAGATACATAAGTATAAGTGTTAGAGAAATTCGGTGATAGAGGTTGAAATCGAAAAATCTCAAAACATAATAAGCACCCATATGAAATTCTCGCTGATTGGTAGACAAATAGAAGAACTTGAACAAATTCAATCTAGTGTGCATAGTGAAAATTCTTTTCATGAGTTTCCAGGGTTATCTTCTTCATAAATCAACTAGACTATGGATCTCAAGGTATATAGAGCAACAACAAGCTAATGACGGGAATTTGCCTTACTGTCCTTCCGACGACTTTCACACTATGTCCCATTTCCGGCTTCGGTTACGGGTAGACCATCCCCCGATTGGTAGTAGGTAGCCCTAATCGGATTGTTCCACCATTTTTCCATCATTCCCAATTTCATCCTTCCTTTCCTTTTTTTTCTTTTAAATTAGATAGGATTTTTAGAAATCCATATCTTTTGTTATTTTCCCATGGACAAGGATGGACAAAGTACCCCGGCTTGGTGTCTCAACACCTTGAATCAAAATCTAATTAATCCACAAATCACATAATCCCTTCAACCCATGAAAATCGTGTAATGTGAACTAGGTGTAAAAGTGTTCAGATTTTCTATCCATCACAGAATTAGGGGACTTCTCATATAAAACCATGATGCCAAGAGAAGATCAAGATTTACAACCTCATACACTTCATATCCCCTCCTCTTATGCTCATATCATCTTGAATGCATAGAATCAAAATTTTCCAAAAGAGTTTTGAAGTTTAGAAAAATCAAAAAATTTCTACATTATTGCTCGAAATGTTACAAAACGCTAGATTCATCCAAGTGATCCTACACCCCCCAACCAAATCTTGCATTGTCCTCAATGTAAAAGATGTGCAATGAACAAAACATGAGAGCAATTTGAACATGAAAGGGCGTGAGGAATGAGAGTACCTGAAAAAGTGAAAAAGTGGAATTCTTCCTCCTTCTAATAAACCTAAGCAAAAGCAAACAAAAGTAGCAAAATCTTAATCCTAACTACTCTATACCTCCATCAAACTAGGAGATCAATCATCCTGGTAGACAGGATCAGTCAGAGGTAGGGACGTACCTTCTGAAGGAAATTTCTCAAAGAACGGCTATAATCGCTGCCCATTTGCCTTAAAAATGTTGTCGTTCCTTGGATTTAACAACTCGATAGTCCCATATGGATAGATAGTATGCACAATGTAGGGACCGGTCCATCGAGATCTCAATTTTCCCGAAAATAAATGTAGACGAGAGTTATACAGGAGGAATTTTTTATTGATCGTGAATGTCTTACGAAGAATGTTTTTGTCATGGAATATCTTCATTTTGTCCTTGTAAATTCTCGCATTCTCATATGCTTCGTTTCGGATTTCTGCAAGTTCATTCAATTGTAGTTTTCGCAACGAGCTTGCCTTGTCAGAATTAAAATTCATCTTCTTAATTGCCCAATATGCCCTATGTTCCAACTCCACAGGTAAGTGGCAAGCCTTCCCATAAACAAGTCTATAGGGAGACATTCCAATAGGGGTCTTGAAAGCAGTACGGTAGGCCCAAAGCGCATCGGTAAGCCGAAGCGACCAATCCTTGAGATAGGGGTTCACCGTTTTCTCCAAAATGTGTTTAATCTCCCTATTGGATATCTCAGCTTGCCCACTAGTTTGTGGGTGATAGGGAGTACTCACTTTGTGTGTTACGCCATATTTCTTCATTAAAGTTTCAAAAGGGCGATTACAAAAGTGAGACCCTCCATCACTTATGATGACTCGAGGTGTGCCAAACCGGGAAAGAATATTCTCTTTTCAGAAGCGAATGACCATTTTATGGTCATTATTTCGGCAAGGAATGGCTTCGACCCATTTGGAAACATAGTCAACGACAAGCAAGATGTACGTGTTTCCAAAAGAAGATGGGAATGGACCCATGAAATCGATGCCCCGACAATAAAAAATTTCGATTATTAAGATGGGATTGAGTGGCATCATATTTCTATGGGAGATTCCTCCCAATTTCTGACAAGGTTCACATGTTTTGCAAAACTCATATGTGTCTTTGAACATAGTGGGCCAATAAAACCCACATTGCAGAATTTTCGCTGTGGTCTTTTTAGCCGAGAAGTGGCCACCACATGCCTGAGAATGACAGAAGGAGATGATACTTTGTTGTTCATCATCTGGGACACATCTCCTTATGATTTGATCAGGACAATACTTGAATAAGTATGGGTCGTCCCATAGGAATTTTCGCACCTCAGTGAAGAATTTATCCTTATCTTGCTTTTTCCAATGTGTAGGAATTGTACCTGTAGCAAGATAGTTAGCAATGTCCGCATACCATGGCAATTGGGAAATAGTAAAAATTTGTTCATCAGGGAACATGTCATTGATCACGGTCGTTTCAGTGGAATCAGTGAGGACAAGTCAAGAGAGATGGTCAGCTACGACATTTTCTACTCCTTTCTTATCACGGATTTCTATGTCAAATTCCTGGAGTAGAAGGATCCATCTTAACAACCGTGGTTTAGCATCCTTCTTGGAGAGAAGGTACTTAAGCGCGGAATGGTCAGTGAATATGATGATCTTGGATCCAATCAAGTAGGACCTAAACTTGTCCAAGCAAAAACTACGGCTAAAAGTTCTTTTTCAGTAGTAGTGTAGTTTGCTTGGGCTGAGTTTAGAGTTCTACTAGCATAGTAGATGACACATGGCTTTTTCTCTTTTCTTTGGCCTAGCAAGGCCCCAATAGCATAGTCGCTAGCATCGCACATAATTTCAAAAGGAAGGCTCCAATCAGGTGGTTGCATTATGGGAGCACATGTCAACATACCTTTAAGGGTGGTAAAGGCCTTTTGACATTCTTCATTCCACTCGAATGACTTTTCCTTTTGAAGTAGGTTACATAAAGGACGAGAGAGTGAACTAAAGTCCTTTATGAACCTTCTGAAAAATCCTGCGTGTCCCAAAAAGGACCGTACATCTCGTATGCTCTTGGGTGGTGGAAGGTTAGAGATAAGATCAATTTTCGATTTGTCCACCTCGATTCCATTTTGTGAAACAATGTGACCAAGTACAATTTCTTTTTGAACCATGAAGTGACACTTCTCCCAATTCAGCACAAGGTTCTTCTCTTCACATCTTTTCAGCACAGATTTCAAGTGCATAAGGCACTCATCAAAGCTACAACCAAATATGAAAAAATCATCCATGAAGACTTCAAGAATTGTCCCCACCATGTCAGAAAAATACTCATCATACAACGCTGAAAGGTGGCAGGGGCATTACATAGTCCAAATGGCATCCGTCGATAGGCGAATGTGCCAAATGGACATGTGAATGTAGTCTTTTCTTGGTCTTCACGGGCAATCTCTATTTGGTTGTACCCTTAATAGCCATCAAGGAAGCAAAAGTGGGAATGACCCGCCAACCGTTCTAAAATTTGATCAACAAACGGTAGGGGGAAGTGGTCTTTCCTCATGACAGTGTTTAGCTTCCTGTAGTCAATGCACATTCTCCAACCGGTAGTGACTCTAGTTGGCACGAGTTCATTATTGGCATTAGCTACGATGGTTATTCCGGATTTCTTAGGCACCACTTGAGTTGGGCTCACCCATTGACTATCGGATATTGGGTAAATAATACCCACATCCAATAGTTTCACCACTTCGGCCTTAACCACATCCTTCATGTTTGGATTTGGTCGTCATTGTGGTTGCCTAGATGTCTTCGCATTCTCCTCAAGGTGTATGCGATGAGTACAAATCAGTGGGTCTATGGCTTTGAGATCCGCAATTGACCATCCAATGGCACTCTTGTGCTCTAATAGAGTGGTCATTAGCCTACTCTCTTGTTCCTCATCCAAATGGGAAGAAATCACCACTGGATATGTCTCATCTCGACCTAAATAGACATATTTCAGCTCACTTGGTAATGGTTTTAGGTCGAGTGTTGGCGCCTTGATATTGGATGGGAGGGCCTTGTTCTCATTTACAGGCAAAGGCTTAAATAGGGCCCTCCATCTTTTATTATCAAGCACTGGCATCGCATCTAGAATGGCATCCATCTCTTGTATTTTGTCATCATTTATCTCATGAGAATGGGCCACACATGCCTCCAAAGGGTCGGAAGATAATGACAAGGGGAATGTATCTTCCACGAATGATTCAATCATGTTTAGTTCGTGGATATCATCATGAACCTCCCGTGGTTGTTTGCATAAATCAAATATGTTAAGCTCAAGAGTCATATTTCCAAAGGACATTTGTACAAATCCGTTTCTACAATTGATAATTGTATTTGAAGTAGCTAGAAACGGTCGGCCAAGTATGACAGGAATTTGAGCACCGGTGCCTATCACGGAATGTGTATCCAAGACAATAAAGTCTACTGGGTAGTAGAATTTATCAACTTGGACTAGAACATCCTCAATCCTTCCTCTCGGTATACGAATGGATCTATCAGCAAGTTTGAGTGTGGTTTTGGTGGGTTTCAATTCACCTAACCCAAGTTGTTCGTAAACGGAGTAAGGAATGAGGTTCACACTTGCCCCCAAATTGAGTAAGGCTTGTTTAATCCGGTAGTCTCCTATGATGCATGAGATGGTTGGACTACCCGGATCCTTGTATTTTTGGGGCACTTCTTGTTTGATGATAGCACTCAAATTCTCAATCAAAAGTACTTTGTTGTGAACATTGTGTTTCCTTTTGACTGTACACAATTCCTTTAGAAATTTGGCATAAGATGGTATTTGTTTTATGGCATCCAACAACGGGATGTTGATCTTCACCTGCTTGAAAACTTCTAAAATTTTCAGATTTTTATCTAAAGGTTTAGGTGAAATCAACCTTTGTGGAAACGGGGCAACCGACTTGTATTGCCTTTCCGGTTCTTTCTCTTGTGGAGTGTTGTTTGAGCTATCATCCTCTTTGAAAATTTCCGGATCCTTAGGCTTTGGGGCCTTCATCGGATTAGATTTGTCAATTTTTTTCCCACTTCTCAAAGTGGTGATAGCTTGAACATGCTCCGTATGATGGGAGGATGAGCTTGCATCCTGTATCTCAAATTGGGTTCTTGGGTTAGGAAGAGGTTAGGAAGGAAGTGTGCCCTTCTCTCTAACAGTAAGATGAGATTCAACTCTAGCCATTGATGTTTTCAATTCATTGATGGCTTGAGTTGAATTTTGATTGAATTTCAATTGTTCTTGCATGAACCCATCTATTTTTAGAGAATTTGTCTTGTTATACTCAGCTTGGACCGATACGAATGCACCCAACATCTCCTCTAGCGTCACTTTTGGAGTAATGACTAGAGATGGACCTAGTATAGGTTGAGCTTGAGGGATAGTGGTTGCATTCGCAGTGGGTTTGTTCCTCCAACTGAAGTTGGGATGGTTCTTCCAACTAGCATTAAACGTGTTTGAGGTTGGAGCACCAAATTGCCATTGATAACTGTTTATGGCATTTTATTGTTCTTGTAAGATGTCCTGAATTGCTGAAATTGTAGGACAATCTTGTCTTGCATGTTGATTTCTGGCACAAATTCCACAAACAGTTTCAATGTCATTGGAGTTAATCGTCTCTCCTTTCCTCAATTCCATGGCTTCGACCTTTCTTGTGAGGCTAGCCACCCATGCACTTATGTTATCCTCTTCCGATAAGACATACATTCCTCCTCTTTCCTTTTGTTGGCCAGTCTTGGAATTTGTTGGTTTTGATGTATCCCAAGACTATGCATTCTCAGCCAATTCTTCCAAATAATCCCATGCTTCATTAGCCTCCTTAATCATGAACTCCCCATTACACATCATCTCTACGAATTGGCGCATGGGTGAAGTCAGTCCTTCATAGAAAAAGCTTATAACTTGCCAAATTTCATAACCATGATATGGGCATGCGTTTAATAGGTCCTTAAACCTCTCCCAACATTGGAAGAAGGTTTCATCTTCCTTTTGGGCAAAGTTCATGATAAGGCGCTTCAACATGTTCGTTTTGTGAGTAGGGAAGAATTTTTTTATGAATTCCCTATGCATATCAGTCCATGCACCAATTGATCTTGGCCTTAATGCATAAAGCCAACCTTTAGCTTTATCTTTAAGAGTAAAAGGGAAGAATTTAAGTCTCACCACATCATCAGTCACATTAGCAAAGTGCATGGTGGTTATTACCTCATCAAACTCCTTAAGGTGTTGATAGGCACTTTCACTGTCTAATCCATGGAATTTAGGGAGAAGTTAGATCACTCCCGATTTTAAATCCACATTCCCTGCATTTTGTGGAAAAATTATGCATGAGGGAGTGCTCACTTTTGCTGGTTGAAAGAAATCACGTAAAGTTCTAGGTCGGGGAACATTTTCAACCACATTCTCCCCCGTTTTGGTTTGGTTTTGGCCCAGATTAGGATTAGCCATTGGATTAGGTTGATTCACAGCTATACTTTCAGAAAAACTTGGAGAAGTTAGATGTCTCCTTGTTGAACCTCCAATTTATACATTGCATTGCCCACTACATGACATGGTATGCATGGTTTTCATGATTAAAAGGTCCATCTAATGCATGTTTTGTGATTGTAGGGATGAGAGCGGACTTCACTCAATTAGAGACCAAAAAGGGGCCATTTGGAGCCTTTGATGAAGGCCCAAAGTGGACCAAAGAAAGAAGAAAGCAAAGAGAGAGGAAGGAGAGAAGAAAAGAAAGAAGAAAAACAAGCAAAACTGGGTCCGACCGGTCAAGACCGGTCGGCCAAGAAGGCCCGACCGGTCGGACCCAGTCAAGACCGGTCGGCCAATAAGGCCCGACCGGTCATGACCGGTCGGATGCACTCCCTGGAGAAAGGCCAGCTTTGTCCGACCGGTCATGACCGGTCAGCCAGCCCTGTCCGACCGGTCGTGACCGGTCGGCCATGCAAAGTTCAACTTCCAGATTGCATACAGCAGGCCATTCCCGTTTCTGGTTTTTTGGACCACTTTTCTGAAGTCATATTAATGATATTTGGAAATCCAACATATCCATGTCGAAGAGGAGCTCGACGCCGATCTAACCCAAGTGGTTTCGTGTCGATCGGAGCTACGGATTGATCGTGGTGGCCAAAACAATACGAACTGTCCAGAAAGTTCCAGATTTCGCTGTTCCACTCTGGGCCGGTCCAGGTGACCCATTGATGATATGAAGAATCTACTTTGACCAACTATTAGACCACATCCATATATGAATAACCACAAAAGTTTCAGATCAAAAGAATGTGTGGTTTGATCGTACCGGTTGAAGAAAGATGGACCATCCAGAAAGATCCAACTGCGCAGAGTTTATAAAAGCCCTAAGTGTTCTAATTTTCGGACCATATTCTGGGATTTTTTTGGACAATCTAATCCGTCTATCATGTAGAGGAGGAAGTTTTCTACCAATGTTCAAAATTTGAGATCAATCCGACCTCTGTACACTCCGGGGCGTTGAAAGCAAGATGACTGGTTCTGAAGGTACCCAAAGTGCGCGATTTTGAGAGGCGGTCGGTGATGTGATTGGTGGGCCCATTCAGAGGATAATCTTGGAAATCTAAATCATTTATGAGGAAGATCACATTACAAGGAAGCAACAAATCAAATTTGAAGGCAATCCGACCATTGGTTAAGCTGTACCAAGCGAAACAAATTCTGCTATGTTGCTGTACTATTGCTGCACTATAAAAGGAGGTGCTCTCTTCTATTCCAAATCAAGCAAGGACGTGGGAAGCAAGCAGTTCAAGTCATAGGAGGCTTCCTAGCCTCCTCCAGCTAGTTTTTCTTCCTTTTCTTAGTTCTAGTTCTAGTTTAATATGCTTTTCCTTAGCTAATCTCTTAGCTAGAGCTAGAGGTGAAATTTGTAGTTGGTTCCAATGCTTTAATTCTTTTATTTCAAGTACCCTTTTCTTAATTTTGGATTTTGAAGTTCTAGTTTGAATAAAGTTTGGATTTTTAGATGAATTATGAGAGTTTGTGTGCTACGGACATGGGTTCCTTGCAATTCTCTGAAATTACCATGATTGGGTTGTTTGAATTTGAATTGTAGTAACCCTTGAGCATGCCATAGTCCATAGGCATGGCTGTTACTCCGAAGGCTACAAGTTCAAGTTCTATGTGCTCCATTAGAACTAGAAATCTGATTTTCAGATTTGAGTGGGACTATTTGTGCTTGAATGTTATATCTTCCAATTAGATGAGAGATAGGACTTTAATTCTAATTGTGTTGTACTTGGATGAATGGATTGGCATTGGACTACTACAAGTGGATCCTTGATGCTCTAGTTCTTCTTATTTTCAGATTTTCCTATTTCATGTGAAAAACAACTTTCTTAAACTTCTTAGATTCTAGTTATTAGAGTACTTGGAATTGTTTACCTCTTTCCCTGTGGATCGACCTCGGTCTTACCGAGATTTATTACTACATTACAGCCTTACACTTGAGGCGAGCGAACAAGTTTTGTGGCCGACCGGTCTTGACCGGTCGGACCCAGTTTTGCTTGTTTTTCTTCTTTCTTTTCTTCTCTCCTTCCTCTCTCTTTGCTTTCTTCTTTCTTTGGTCCACCTTGGGCCTTCATCAAAGGCTCCAAATGGCCCCTTTTTGGTCTCTAATTGAGTGAAGTCCGCTCTCATCCCTACAATCACAAAACATGCATTAGATGGACCTTTCAATCATGAAAACCATGCATACCATGTCATGTAGTGGGCAATGCAATGTATAAATTGGAGGTTCAACAATCCTAGCTCGTGGTTCTCTGTCAATTCCTTCTACTATCCCCCCTTCACTTATGAGTCGGTTATTGGAATACCGATCCCAATGTGGCATGCAAAACCAAAAAAATATGAAACAAAGAGAAAGAAGAATTATTCCTCCCTTTCTTTACTCTTCTCTAAGACCGAAGCACAAGGTGTCTTGCAATGGCTAAGCCAGAAGCAAGGATAGAGACCAATTTCTCCTGGTCAATAGGGGTTCAGAGAACTCCCCACCCACTCTTTGAATCTTTTGAGAAAAAGTGCAGAAAAAGGAGAAAGAGGAGTAGAGGTGAGAAGAGAAATCTCTGAGCACAAGGTGATCCAAGACGGTAGAGCCGACAAATAGGAATCCAGGTGGCACAAGGCCTACCTTTCAGAGATCCAAAAGGAGTCCCCACCCACTCTACAAGAGATGAAGATGATAGGAATGAATAGGAGAAGGAGAAGAGTAAGGTTTAGAAAGATAAAACCTGATTTGGTACTTGAAATCCTTATATCTTCTTCAGCTTCCTAGAAATTCCTGCAAAAATAAAAATCAAATAAAACAAACTAAGTTAATCCTAAAAATCCTAAATAGATAGTAATTTCAGAAATTTGTGAAAACCGTTAAAGTCCCGGGCAACGGCGCCAAAAACTTGTTCGTTTCCCCAAGTGTAGGGTTGCGATGTAGTAATAAACTCGGTAAGACCGAGGTCGATCCATAGGGACTTGTGTAGGAATTCACAAACACATCCAATAATATTTATTAAAAGCTTAACAACCAGATTTTTGTATGAAATTGATGTAAGTAACAACTTTGAACTAAATTGAAGGTAAACAATTATAAAAAGGCACTAGGGGTTCAAGGATCCACTTGTAGCAATCCTTGATATTCAATCCGCTGTGGTTTCACACTTTCTCAACTAGAATCGATATTAAGATCTATCTAGTCAGATGATATAGCTGTTTAACCAAACAATCTGCTATATGTGAGAACCATGTATATGATTCACTCAATGCAAGCTAGGCTGAGCATGCTTCAATTGCATAGGTCAGTCCCAATTCCAATAGACTCAGATCACAATCATAACCATCCTCAAGTCTTGTTACAAGACAAGGCTAGATCATGATTTGAACTTGATTCAAATCACTTGCACAGTCCCATATAGCACAGAAATTCAGAAAAGTAGAACTTTGGTAGGAAGTTCCCACATGAAGATCATAGTACTAGAGCGTACTCCAATTCCTCAGATCATACAAGTCTAGACCTAATACAAACCAATTAAGAACTTAAGTAATTCTCCCAAACATCCATGAGTCATCATAAGACTAAGAAAAACTACTTAGAACTTGTATAAACTTCAACCATTGTTCATAAACATTAAAACCAATCTTAAAACCATCTTAGCACGAATTGAAACATCTTAGATTCACTACAAGCTTCACCTCTTAGCCTTAGCTAAGAGGTTTAGCCGTTCATGA
Source organism: Liriodendron chinense (assembly GCA_003013855.2). Lineage (NCBI taxonomy): Eukaryota > Viridiplantae > Streptophyta > Magnoliopsida > Magnoliales > Magnoliaceae > Liriodendron > Liriodendron chinense. The sequence goes on along the minus strand of PVNU02004009.1, from coordinate 832,374 downwards.
TACAAGGAAACATGAAACAACTAAGAAAAACATAAAAAATAGAAAAACAAACTAGAAGGAGTTGTGGAACTCCGAAATCCACTTCCGCCGCCTCGAACCTTGCTTAAACTCTTCTTAGATACCCTAAGATTGATCCCTAGGTGTCCTTTTATAGTGGGGAGGCTCCGCAACTTCAGAAGATTCGAGAATCTGCGTAACACTTACGCACTACGCAGAGAAAATCGGCGCCAGAATTAGAAAGTTTAAATCTTACGCAGGCGACCGGTCGCACGACCGTGGCTAAACGACCGGTCGTGGATGCTGGACGACCGGTCTCAAAATGGCCTAAAAGTCTCCAGAGAGTTTTGTCTCAAAAAAATAATTTAAGGATCGGTTCGCACGACCAGTCGCAGAAGTGGACGACCGGTCGTGAACAGTCCAGAGAGTTATTTCCTCTGTGCCTCCTCTGTGCATGTGAGGACCGGTTGGACGACCGGTCCTTGGCCTTGGACGACTGGTCGTGGGCGCCTTCTTCTGCATTCTTTCTTCTTTTCTCCGACTTCTCTCTTTCATTCTTTGACGCTTAGCCCCTTTGATCTTCTTTGCTTCTAACTAGCATCTTTAAGTCTTCAATTGATGCTTCCTCTCTCTCATCCCTACAATCACAAATCTATGCATTAGTTTAGTCTATAAACCATAACAACAAGCATAATGAGTGATGAATTGGGGTTAGAATATGCACAATTTAGAGCTCAACACATCTCGCAACAGGGATTTCAAATCAATTTGAACAAGCAGCTTCTCCGAAAGGAAGCCTAAGGCCATCACTGGCGGCTGCTCACCATGAGGGTCAATGTAACACCCATTTCAATCAGCTGATCGTGGTGAATACCCAATAAGGGGGTTGCATCCCAATTTCTCAGGCTCCTTCGAAATGGTGTACTTTTCAATTTCTAGTTCAATTTCACTAATCTACAATTCTAGAGCAATCTCAAACTACTCTGAAAGGGAGTGTTTTTCAATTTCCAGATCAATTCCAACAATCTACAATTCTAGAGCAATCTCAGCTTCCTCTGAAAGGGAGCGCTTTTCAATTTCTAGTTCAATTCTAGCAATCTACAATTCTAGAGCAATCTCAGCCTCCTCCGAAAGGGAGCTCTTTTCAATTTCCAGTTCAATTTCAATAATCTACATTTACAAAACAATCTTAGCCTCCTCTGAAAGGGAGTTCTTTTCAATTTTCAGTTCAATTTCCAGTTCAATTCCCGATTCAGTCCAATCACAACAACCTACTATTCTTGTTCAATCTTCGATCCAATCATAGCAATCTCCGATCCAATTCCAAATTTCAATTTAGAAAATTCCAGTTCAATTCCAGCATGGGGTCGAACAAGTCGACCATTATACAGAAAAAGTAGCACGTGCATTGCCACAAGTGATGCTAGTCTCCCAGACAAGCCATACAGACAAGGATGAGTTGCGGGAGCAAATCCAAGCCATGCGAAATCATCTTCAAAGACAACAAGGGATCGACCTCCCATCAACAAACTTTAGGGATCTGTTAGTGCACTTTTTCAGTGGCATACTAGTGCACCTTGTTTGTCAATCACTTAGGTCAGTCAGTCTAGTGTCAGTTGAGCCTAATGAAGACGAAGACCGAAGACTCAAGTGTCCCTGTTGCATCAAGGAAGAAGAAACAAGTAAAAGTGATGCCTTGGTGTGCCTTAATCTTGACCAAAACCTAACTCCTTAACCTCTTTGATGACCTTGACCATCTTAGGAATACCTTTAGTCATCATAGATTGGCCCTAGGTGTCCCAAAAGATCACCAAAAGATCGGCCTTTGAGGTTGCACGCGCTGAGAAATCCATGCCCAATCTGTTTAGCACTGTAATAGCCTGGCTGACCGGTCACGACCGGTCGGCTGGACTAGGCAGACCGATCTTGACCGGTTAGACAGGCTCAATCCAGAAACAGCATTGTTGAACCACATTAGGCTTGAGGGACGAATGGTCTTGACCGGTCGGAAGGTCTAGTCCGACCGGTCTTTACCGGTCGGACAGACCCCAGATCAGACAGTAAACTCTTTGTCTTCATCAGGCCATTGGCCGACCGGTCACGACCGGTCGGGACAGGTCGGTTGTTAGCCATTTTTGCCCATTTTCATGATTGTTGGAGCTCTTTATCTTTAAATATGGAGCTTGGTTTTGGGGCATATGATGAGGGTTTTGAGAGCCTATTACCCACACCTTTTGTACATCATATGGGGCCTCAAAGAGGAGGTGTTTCAAGTCATATCCCTTGTGTTTAATCACAAGTGAGGGCATTCAAATGCAAACATAGAGATGACTTGATTCCTTTCTCAATTCTAGAGGTGAGACACTATACCACATAGTTATATCACTTGTTCAAGACCTCTAGAAGACCCTCTAAGTGAATCTCCTAGTTAGAACAAGCTACATACCTCATCTAGGAGATTCAACCATCCTCCTATCACCTTGGGCATCTCAAAGGCATCACAAGCAAGGTAATTGATCGAGTGTAGCTGAGGCATTGGTGAAGCATCGGCAACACAATCGTGGGAGCAAGGTAAGCTAATTGAAGCATGGGAGAGCGGAGATCAAGCATCCTAAACTAGCGCTGAACAAGGGGCTCATCTGACAAGTAAGGTTGTCTTTATTGAGAATTCATTTGGGAGTTGAGTGTAGAGTTTGTTTGTCAAACTCAAACTAGGGACGTTGGCCGTTCCTTGGTCTGTTCGTCGGCCTAAAAAAGACTAGGGGTTGTTTGACACTCCTTGGCCCATTAGCCGGGCCTAAACAAAGTCTCCAAGGGGGAGCCTTGTTGAGCTCTTAATTGTGCATATTCTAACCCCAATTCATCACTCATTATGCTTGTTGTTATGGTTTGTAGACTAAACTAATGCATGGATTTGTGATTGTAGGGATGAGAGAGAGGAAGTATCAATTGAAGACTTAAAGATGCTAGTTAGAAGCAAAAAAGATCAAAGGGGCTAAGCGTCAAAGAATGAAAGAAAGAAGTCGGAGAAAAGAAGAAAGAAAGCAGAAGAAGGTGCCCACGACCGGTTGTCCGACCGGTCATCCAGGGTCAAGGACCGGTCGTTCGACCGCTCCGCACATGCAACAAGGAGACCGAGAGGTCACAACTCTCTGGATTGTTCACGACCGGTCGTCCACTTCTACGACCGGTCGTACAACCGGTCCTTAAATTATTTTTCTGGGTTGAAAAATCTCCGAAACTCACTGGACACTTTTTGCCGTTTTGAGACCCGGTCGTCCAGCCACTGCGACCGGTCGTGCGACCGGTCACCTGCGTAACGAAACGTGTTCTACAAGTCTCGAAATTCTCTGTGCACTGCGTACTCTTACGTAAAATCTGAAAGTTTTCGAGGTTCCGAAGCCTCCCCACAATAAAAGGACACCTAGGGATCGTTCCTAGGGTATCTTGGAAGAGTTTAAGCAAGGTTGGAGACGGCGGAAGTGGATTTCGGAGTTCCACAACTCCTTCTAGTTTGTTTTACTGTTTTATGTTTTTCTTAGTTGTTTCATGTTTCCTTGGATCATGAATGGCTAAACCTCTTAGCTAGGGCTAAGAGGTGAAGCTTGTAGTGGATCTAAGATGTTTCAATTCGTTCTAAGCTGGTTTTAAGATTGAATTTCATGTTTATGAACAATGGTTTGAAGTTTATACAAGTTCTAAGTAGTTTTTCTTAGTCTTATGATGACTCATGCATGTTTGGGAGAATTACTTAAGTCTTAATTGCTTTGTGTTAGTCTAGACCTGTATGATCCTAGGAATTGGAGTACGCTCTAGTACTATGATCTTCATGTGGGGACTTCCTACCAAAGTTCTACTTTTTTGGTTTTCTGAATTATGTATGGGACTGTGCATGTGATTTGATTTAAGTTCAAATCATGATCTAGCTTTGTCTGGTGACAGGACTTAATGATGATCATGATTATGAACTTAGTTTATTGGAATTGGGACTGACCTATGCAATTGAGCATGCTCATCCTAACTTGCATCGAGTGAATCATATACATTGGCCTTACATATGACAGATTGTTTGGTTTAACAGCTCTATCATCCGGCTAGATAGATCTTAATATCGATTCTAGTTGAGAGAATGAGAAACCAAAGCGTATTGAACATCAAGGATTGCTACAAGTGGATCCTTGAAACCCTAGTGCCTTTTTATAATTGTTTACCTTTAATTTAGTTCAAAGTTGTTACTTACATCAATCTCATATAAAATCCGATTGTTAGCTCTCAATAGACACTATTGGATGTGTTTGTGAATTTCTACACAAGTCCCTATGGATCGACCTCGGTCTTACCGAGATTTATTATTACATCGCAACCCTACACTTGGGGAAGCGAACAAGTTTTTGGCGCCGTTGCTGGGGACTTTGACGGTTTTTCACAGATTTCTGAAAATAGAATCTATTTAGGATTTTTAGGAATAATTCTAACTTAGTTTATTTTGATTTGTTTTTCTTTATCAGGGATTTCTAGAAAGTTGAAGAAGACATAAGGATCTCAAGTGCACGAATCAGGTTCTATCTTTATAAACCTTACTCTTCTCCTTCTCCTATTCATTCCTATTATATTCATCTCTTGTAGAGTGGGTGGAGACTCATTTTGGATCTCTGAAAGGTAGGCCTTGTGCCACTTGGATTCTTATTGGTCGGCTCTGCCGTCTTGGATCACCTTGTGCTTAGAGATTTCTCTTCTCACCTCTACTCCTCTTTCTTCTTTTTTCTGCACTTTTCTTAAAGGATTCAAAGAGTGGGTGGGGAGTTCTTTGAATCTCTATTGATCAGGAGAAATCGGTATCTATCCTTGCTTCTAGCCTAGCCATTATAGGACACCTTGTGCTTCAGTCCTAGAGAAGAGTAAAGAAGGGAAGGAAGAATTCGTTTCTCTTTTCGTTTCATATTTTTAGATTTACATGTCACATTGGGCTCGGGATTCCAATAACCGACGTATTAGTGAAGGGGGAATAGTTGAAGGAATTGATAGAGAGCCACGTGCTAGGAGACATCTAAACTCTCCCATTTTGTCTGAAAACATGGCTGCAAATCAACCTAATCCGATGGCCAATCCTAATCTGGGCCAAAACCAAACTGAAACGGGGGAGAATGTGGTTGAGAATGTTCCCCGACCAAGAACTTTACGTGATTTCTTGCAACCCGCAAGAGCGAGCACTCCCTCATGCATAGTTTTTCCATAAAATGCAGGGAATGTGGATTTGAAACCGGGAGTGATCCAACTTCTCCCTAAATTCCATGGATTAGACAGTGAAAGTGCCTATCAACACCTTAAGGAGTTTGATGAGGTAATAACCAGCATGCACTTTGCTAATGTGACTGATGATGTGGTGAGACTCAAATTCTTCCCTTTTACTCTTAAAGATAAAGCTAAAGGTTGGCTTCATGCATTAAGGCCAAGATCAATTGGTGCATGGACTGATATGCATAGGGAATTCATAAAAAAATTCTTCCCTACTCACAAAACGAACATGTTGAAGCGCCTTATCATGAACTTTGCCTAGAAGGAAGATGAAACCTTCTTCCAATGTTGGGAGAGGTTTAAGGTCTTATTAAATGCATGCCCACATCATGGCTATGAAATTTGGCGAGTTATAAGCTTTTTCTATGAAGGACTGACTTCACCCATGCGCCAATTTATAGAGATGATGTGTAATGGGGAGTTCATGAATAAGGAAGCTGATGAAGCATGGGATTATTTGGAAGAATTTGTTGAGAATGCACAGTCTTGGGATACATCGAAACCAACAAATTCCAAGACTGGCCAACAAAAGGAAAAAGGGGGAATGTATGTCTTATCGGAAGAGGATAGCATAAGTGCACGGGTGGCTAGCCTCACAAGAAAGGTCGAAGCCATGGAATTAAGGAAAGGAGAGACGATCAACTCTAATGACGTTGAAACTGTCTGTGGAATTTGTGCTGGAAATCAACATTCAACACAAGATTGTCCCACAATTTCAGCAGTTCAGGACATCTTACAAGAACAATCAAACGCCATAAACAGTTATCAACGACAATTTGGTGCTCCAAACTCAAACACGTTTAATTCTAGTTAGAAGAACCATCCCAACTTCAGTTGGAGGAATGGACCCACTGCGAATGCAAACAATATCCCTTAAGCTCAACTTATACTAGGTCCATCTCTAGTCATTACTCCAAAAGTGACGTTAGAGGAGATGTTGGGTGCATTTGTATCGGTTCAAGCTGAGTAAAACAAGACAAATTCTCTTAAAATAGATGGGTTCATGTAAGAACAATTGAAATTTAATCAAAATTCAACTCAAGCCATCAATGAATTGAAAACCTCAATGGCTAGAGTTGAATCTCATCTCAGTGTTAGGGAGAAGGGCACACTTCCTGCCCAACCTCTTCCTAACCCAAGAACCCAATTTGAGATACAAGATGCAAGCTCATCCGCCCATCATACGGAGCATGTTCAAGCTATCACCACTTTAAGAAGTGGGAAAGTAATTGACAAATCAATCTGGTGAAGGCCCCAAAGCCTAAGGATCCGGAAAATTCCAAAGAGGATGATAGCTTAAACAATACTCCACAAGAGAAAGAACCAGAAAGACGATACAAGCTGGTTGCCCCGTTTCCACAAAGGATGATTTCACCTAAACCTTTAGACAAAAATCTGGAGATATTAGAAGTTTTCAAGCAGGTGAAGATCAATATCCCGTTGTTGGATGCCATAAAACAAATACCATCTTATTCCAAATTTCTAAAGGAATTGTGTATGGTCAAAAGGAAACACAATGTTCACAACAAAGTACTTTTGACTGAGAATTTGAGCGCTATCATCAAACAAGAGGTGCCCCAAAAATACAAGGATCCGGGTAGTCCAACCATCTCATGCATCATAAGAGACTACCAGATTAAACAAGCCTTACTCGATTTGGGGGCAAGTGTGAATCTCATTCCATACTCGCTCTACGAGCAACTTGGGTTAGGTGAATTGAAACCGACCAGAACCACACTCCAACTTGCTGATAAATCCATTCGTATACCGAGAGGAATGATTGAGGATGTCTTAGTCCAAGTTGATAAATTCTACTACCCAGTAGACTTTATTGTCTTGGATACACATCCCGTGATAGGTACCGGTGCTCAAATTCCCGTCATACTTGGCTGCCCCTTTTTAGCTACTTCAAACGCAATTATCAATTGTAGAAACGGGCTTGTACAAATGTCCTTTGGAAATATGACTCTTGAGCTTAATATTTTTTATTTATGCAAACAACCACGGGAAGTTGATGAGGATATCTACGAAATAAACATGATTGAATCGTTCGTGGAAGATACGTTCCCCTTGTCATTATATTCTGATCCTTTGGAGGCATGTGTGGCACATTCTCATGAGATAAATGATGACACAATACAAGAGATGGATGCCATTCTAGATGCGATGCCGGTGCTTGATAATAAAAGATGGAGGGCCCTATTTGAACCTTTGCCCGTAAACGAAAACAAAGCCCTCCCATCCAATATCAAGGCGCCAACACTCGACCTAAAACCATTACCAAGTGAGCTGAAATATGTCTATTTAGGTCGAGATGAGATATATCTGGTGGTGATTTCTTCCCACTTAGATGAGGAACAAGAGAGTAGGCTAATGGCCACTCTATTAGAGCACAAGAGTGCCATTGGATGGTCAATTGCGGATCTCAAAGGCATAGACCCACTGATTTGTACCCATCGCATACACCTTGAGGAGAATGCGAAGACATCCAGGCAACCACAAAGACGACTTAATCCAAACATGAAGGATGTGGTTAAGGCCGAAGTGGTGAAACTATTGGATGTGGGTATTACTTACCCAATATCCAATAGTCAATGGGTGAGCCCAACTCAAGTGGTACCCAAGAAATCCGGAATAACCATTGTAGCCAATGCTAATAATGAACTCGTGCCAACTAGAGTCACTACCGGTTGGAGATTGTGCATTGACTACAGGAAGCTAAACACTGTCACGAGGAAAGACCGCTTCCCCCTACCGTTTGTTGATCAAATTTTAGAACGGTTGGCGGGTCAATCCCATTTTTACTTCCTTGATGGCTATTCAGGGTACAACCAAATAGAGATTGCCTGTGAAGACCAAGAAAAGACTACATTCACATGTCCATTCGGCACTTTCACCTATCGACGGATGCCGTTTGGACTATGTAATGCCCCTGCCACCTTTCAGCGTTGTATGATGAGTATCTTTTCTGACATGGTGGGGACAATTCTCGAAGTCTTCATGGATGATTTTTCAGTATTTGGTTATAGCATTGATGAGTGCCTTGAGCACTTGAAATCTGTGCTGAAAAGATGTGAAGAGAAGAACCTTGTGCTGAATTGGGAAAAGTGTCACTTTATGGTTCAAAAGGGAATTGTACTTGGTCATATCGTTTCACAAAATGGAATCGAGGTGGACAAAGCGAAAATTGATCTTATCTCCAACCTTCCACCACCCAAGAGCATACGAGATGTGCGGTCCTTTTTGGGACACGCAGGATTTTATAGAAGGTTCATAAAGGACTTCAGTTCACTCTCTCGTCCTTTATGTAGCCTACTTCAAAAGGAAAATTCATTCGAGTGGAATGAAGAATGTCGAAAGGCCTTTACCACACTTAAAGGTATGTTGACGTGTGCTTCCATAATGCAACCACCTGATTGGAGCCTTCCTTTTGAAATTATGTGTGATGCTAGCGACAATGCTATTGGGGTCGTGCTAGGCCAAAGAAAAGAGACAAAAGCCATGTGTCATCTACTATGCAAGTAGAACCCTAAACTCAGCCCAAGCAAACTACACTACTACTGAAAAAGAGCTTTTAGCCGTAGTTTTTGCCTTGGACAAGTTTAGGTCCTACTTGATTGGATCCAAGATCATCATATTCACTGACCATGCCGCGCTTAAGTACCTTCTCTCTAAGAAGGATGCTAAACCACGATTATTAAGATGGTTCCTTCTACTCTAGGAATTTGACATAGAAATAAGTGCTAAGAAAGGAGTAGAAAATGTCGTGGCTGACCATCTCTCTCGACTTGTCCTCACCGATTCCCCTGAAACGACCGCGATCAGTGACATGTTCCCTGATGAACAACTTTTTGCTGTTTCCCAATTGCCATGGTATGCGGACATTGCTAACTATCTTGCTACAGGTACAATTCCTACACATTGGAAAAAGCAAGATAAGGATAAATTCTTCACTGAGGTGCGAAAATTCCTATGGGACGACCCATACTTATTCAAGTATTATCCCGATCAAATCATAAGGAGATGTGTCCCAGATGATGAACAACAAAGTATCATCTCCTTCTGTCATTCTGAGGCATGTGGTGGCCACTTCTCGGCTAAAAAGACCACATCAAAAATTTTGCAATGTGGGTTTTATTGGCCCACTATATTCAAAGACACACATGAGTTTTGCAAAACATGTGAACCTTGTCAGAAATTGGGAGGAATCTCCCATAGAAATATGATGCCACTCAATCCCATCTTAATAATCGAAATTTTTTATTGTTGGGGCATCGATTTCATGGGTCCATTCCCATCTTCTTTTGGAAACACATACATCTTGCTTGCCGTTGACTATGTATCCAAATGGGTCGAGGCCATCCCTTGCCGGAATAATGACCATAAAACTGGTCATTTGCTTCTTAAAAGAGAATATTCTTTCCCGATTTGGAACACCTCGAGTCATCATAAGTGATGGAGGGTCTCACTTTTTTAATCGCCCTTTTGAAACTTTAATGAAGAAATATGGCGTAACACACAAAGTGAGCACTCCCTATCACCCACAAACGAGTGGGCAAGCTAAGATATCCAATAAGGAGATTAAACACATTTTGGAGAAAACGGTGAACCCCGATCGCAAGGATTGGTCATTTCGGCTTACCGATGCGCTTTGGGCCTACCGTACTGCTTTCAAGACCCCTATCGGAATGTCTCCCTATAGACTTGTCTATGAGAAGGCTTGTCACTTGCCTATGGAGTTGGAACATAGGGCATATTGGGCAATTAAGAAGATGAATTTTGATTCTGACAAGGCAAGCTCGTTGCGCAAACTACAATTGAATGAACTTACAGAAATTCGGAACGAAGCATATGAGAATGCGAGAATTTACAAGGACAAAACGAAGATATTCCATGATAAAAACATTCTTCGTAAGACATTCACAATCAATAAAAAAGTCCTCCTGTATAATCCTTGTTTACATTTATTTTCGAGAAAACTGAGATCTCGATGGACCGGTCCCTACATTGTGCAAACTGTCTATCCATATGGGACTGTTGAGTTGTTAAATCCAAGGAACGGCAACATTTTTAAGGCGAATGTGCAGCGATTAAAGCCGTTCTTTGAGAAATTTCCTTCAGAAGGTATGTCCATACCTCTGACTGATCCTGTCTACCAGGATGATTGATCTCCTAGTCTGATGGAGGTATAGAGTAGTTAGGATTAAGATTTTGTTGCTTTTGTTTACTTTTGCTTAGGTTTGTTAGAAGGAGGAAGAATTCCACTTTTCACTTTTTCAGGTACTCTCATTCCTCACTCCCTTTTATGTTCATATTGCTCTCATGTTGTGTTCATTGCACATCTTTTACATTGAGGGCAATGCAAGATTTGGTTGGGGGGTGTAGGATCACTTGGATGAATCCAGCGTTTTGTAACATTTCAAGCAATTATGTAGAAAATTTTCAATTTTCCTACAATTCAAAACTCTTTTGGAAAACTTTGTTTCTGTGCATTCAAGATGATATGAGCATAAGAGGAGGAGATATGAAGTGTATGAGGTTGTATGTCTGGAACTTCTTATCGCATAATGGCTTTATATGTGAATTCCCCTAGTTATGTGATTGATAGAAAATTTGAACACTTCTACACCTAGTTCACATTACACGATTTTCATGAGTTGAAAGAATTATGTGATTTTTGGGTTAGCTAAACTATGATTTAAGGTGCTGAGAAACCAGGCCAGGGGTACTTTGTCCATCCTTGTCCATGGGAAAATAACGAAATATATGGATTTATAAGAATCCTATTTAATTTAAAATAAAAAGGAAAAGGAAGGATGAAATTGGGAAAGATGGAAAAATTGTGGAAATTTCGATTAGGGCTACCTATTACCAACCGTGAGATGGTCTACCCGTAACCAAAGCCGGAAATGGGACATTGTGTGAAAGCCGTCGGAAGGACATTAAGGCAAATTCCCGTCATTGGCTTGTTGTTGCTCTATATACCTTGAGATCTCTAGTCTGGTTGATCTATGAAGAAGATAATCCTAGAAAATCATGAGATGAATTTTCACTATGCACACTCGATTGGGTTTGTTCAAGTTCTTCTATTTATCAACCAATCAGCGGGAATTTCACATGAATGCTTGTCATGTTTTGAGGGTTTACAGTTTCAACCTCTGTCACCTAATATTTCTGAATTTTACACTTGTATGTCTTGAGATGCATAGAAGAATAGTTTCTGAAAGCGAGTTGAGTTTTGAAGAATGGAATTAGTTTCACGCATATTTTGCTCGGAACTAGCAAAATGCTGGTTGGGGGGTGTGTTGAGCTCTTAATTGTGCATATTCTAACTCCAATTCATCACTCATTATGCTTGCTCTTATGGTTTATAGACTAAACTAATGCATGGATTTGTGATTGCAGGGATGAGAGAGAGGAAGCATCAATTGAAGACTTAAAGATGCGAGTTAGAAGCAAAGAAGATCAAAGGGGCTAAGCGTCAAAGAATGAAAGAAAGAAGTTGGAGAAAAGAAGAAAGAAAGCAAAAGAAGGTGCCCACGACCGGTCGTCCAGGGTCAAGGACCGGTCATCTGACCGCTCCGCACATGCAACAGAGGAGACCCAGAGGTCACAACTCTCTAGACTGTTCACGACCGGTAGTACTACCGGTCGTCCACTTCTGCGACCGGTCGTACGACCGGTCCCTAAATTATTTTTCTGGGTTGAAAATCCCCGAAACTCACTGGACACTTTTTGCCGTTTTGAGACCGGTCATCCAGTATCTGCGACCGATCATCCAGCCACCGCGACCGGTCGCCTGCGTAACGAAACGTGTTCAACAAGTCCCGAAATTCTCTGCGCACTGCATACTCTTACGCAAAATCTGGAAGTTTCCAAGGTTGCGAAGCCTCCCCACTATAAAAGGACACGTAGGGATCGTTCCTAGGGTATCTTGGAAGAGTTTAAGCAAGGTTGGAGACGGCGGAAGTGGATTTCGGAGTTCCACAACTCCTTCTAGTTTGTTTTACTGTTTTATGTTTTTCTTAGTTGTTTCATGTTTCCTTGGATCATGAACGGCTAAACCTCTTAGCTAGGGCTAAGAGGTGAAGCTTGTAGTGAATCTAAGATATTTCAATTCGTTCTAAGTTGGTTTTAAGATTGAATTTCATGTTTATGAACAATGGTTTGAAGTTTATACAAGTTCTAAGTAGTTTTTCTTAGTCTTATGATAACTCATGGATGTTTGGGAGAATTACTTAAGTTCTTAATTGCTTTGTGTTAGTCTAGACCTGTATGATCCAAGGAATTGGAGTACGCTCTAGTACTATGATCTTCATGTGGGGACTTCCTACCAAAGTTCTACTTTCTGGTTTTCTGAATTATGTATGGGACTGTGCATGTGATTTGATTCAAGTTCAAATCATGATCTAGCTTTGTCTGGTGACAGGACTTAATGATGATCATGATTATGAACTTAGTTTATTGGAATTGGGACTGACCTATGCAATTGAGCATGCTCATCCTAGCTTACATCGAGTGAATCATATACATTGGCCTTACATATGACAGATTGTTTGGTTTAACAGCTCTATCATCCGGCTAGATAGATATTAATATCGATTCTAGTTGAGAGAATGAGAAACCACAGCGGATTGAACATTAAGGATTGCTACAAGTGGATTCTTGAAACCCTAGTGCCTTTTTATAATTGTTTACCTTCAATTTAGTTCAAAGTTGTTACTTACATCAATCTCATATAAAATCCGATTGTTAGCTCTCAATAGACACTATTGGATGTGTTTGTGAATTTCTACACAAGTCCTTGTGGATTGACCTCGGTCTTACCGAGATTTATTACTACATCGCAACCCTACACTTGGGGAAGCGAACAAGCCTCCGACACGGGAGTGAACGTGCGTCGGGTTGAGAGTTAGCCCTTTGTCCAAAACTCTGGTTATGGTTGAAAGGTGAACCGGTAAAACCTCCGTGTAAAGGTTGAGAGGTGAACCTCATTTAAAACCTCTGATAGTGAATGCCGGTGTTCTCAAAGGAGTTGAGTACTTGAACCGGAAGTGGAATAGACCCAAAGTCGAACCACTATACATGCTTGTGTTTGTGATTAAATTGAGCACATTGTAATCTTAGCATTGAATGTTTAATTGTTTAATTATGAATGCTTGATAAGAATGTATGCTAGGCACCAGATAGGCACATCCACATACAAGATGTACTTTCTCTAGTTGTGTAGACTTGAGCTCATTGATCCATTCTCATAAGTATACATAGGTTGCATAGGTTAAGAGCTTGATTAGTTAAATCAATTGATTATCTATTCATGCTAAGACTAGGATGTTTATTGCTTAAAACCATATGCTAGTCTTGTGATTGGACCCACTTAGGCTTGAAAGCTGAAGTGTTCTTGCTTACTTGTTTAATTTGTTAAATTGTCTAAGTAGGCGAAAAGAATTTCAAAAAAGTCCTAATCACCCCCTCCCGTAGGTTTAACCATAATTCTAGTTGCTCTTTAAGCTTCCGCCCATACTGAAGGTGTCGTGTTAGACTACCGACGTACTTTCAGGATCTATGTCCCTTCCTAGATGCAAGAGTACCTCAGAATTTTAAGGTCCCAAAGTTTAAGAGATATGATGGTAGCAGTTGCCCTACAACTCACCTCAAAGATTGTTGAGCCTCCAATTTATACATGATCTAGCCCATTACATCACATTATATGCACGGTTTGCATGTTTAAAAGACCTATCTAATGCGTGATTTGTGATTGTAGGAGTGAGACGGAGATTTCACCAATTCAAGGCTAAAAAGGTCACTGAAGGTACATTGAAAATCAAGGAACCAACTGCCAAAGGATAGAAGAAAGAAGAAAGGCAAAAGGAGAAAGAATGAAGAAGCAATGCAGAATAAACAGCACTGAAGGCTGGTCGTCCGATCGGTCTGCCAAGGCACAGGACCGATCGTCCGACTGGACTGCAATTCAACAGGGACCCCCTTTGCTGTACATATTACTGGACCAAGCTAGACCGGTCGTTAGACCGATCGAGCACTCAACAGAGAGGGAGAGGAAATTCTAAAAAGTCACTTGACTATTTTTGCTATTTTATGACTGGTCGTCCAATCGGTCGGCTGCGTAACAGAGCTTGTCCTACAAGCTCCGATTTTCTCTATGCAACTCCGTGATTTCTTGCACAATCTGGAATCTTCTACACTATTTTATAAAAGGGGATCTAAGGCTTCAGTCTAAAGGCATCCTAGAAGAGATTGGAGGTCGTGGGAAGTGAAGGAGAGCACCGTGGAGCGTCCGCAACTCCATCGATTCCAGTTTTTCTAGTTTTTGTCTTTTTCATTGAGTTCTAGTTGTAGTATGACAATGCTCAGCTAGAATCTCTCAGCTAAGGTTAAGAGGTGAAGCTTGTAGCCAATTTCATTTTTAATTCAATTTGATTCAAGTACTTTCACTTTAAGTTTGGATCTTGAATATTTTAGTTCGAATAAAGTTGATATTTTTAGAAGTTTTATGAGAGTTCATGTACTTCAGACATGGATTCCTTGTAATTCTTTGAGATTATCATATTTGGCTTGATTAGATTTGAATTATGGTAACCCTTGAGCATGCCATAGTCCATAGGCATGGCTGTTACTCTGAAGGCTATGATTTCGAATGCTATGTGATTGAATAGGACTAGAATTTAGAAGTTCAACTTAACTGGGATTGAATGTGTTTCAATGCTTTATCTTCCAACTAGATGAGAGATAGAACTTAGAATCTAGTTGTGTTTTATGCTTGAATTGACATGGGATTGCTACAAGTGAATCCTTGAAAGCCTTAGTTCCTTTAAATTACTGATTTTTCTAAGTTACTGTTTTAAGTTAGTTCTCTTAATTCAAAACTCTAAATTGTTCAATTCAAGTTGCTGGAATAGTTTAGAATTGATTTTCTAATTCCCTGTGGATCGACCTCGGTCTTATTGAGAATTATTACTACGTCGCAGCCTTGCACTTGAGGCGAGCGACACGTTTTTGGCACCTTTGCCAGGGAGTTTAGATAACGGTTCTAGATTGTTTTAGTGGCTGTAGAAGTAGAGGTAGATAGGTTTTTCTGATTTCCTAGGACTAACAAGTTGTTTTGTTTTGTAGGAATTCTTCCATAATTCAAGTGAATCGGGTAATATCCTTCTAACTTGGTGCTTTTTATAGATTTTTCAATTTTCAATTTTTTTTATGTTAAATTTTTAGGACTTAGGATTAGTTTTGATCTTAGTTATGTGGTTTATGTCCCGTTGGGAACGTGACCACACCAATCGTCTCCAATCCAAAGGTGGTCTAGTTGGACCATTATCCGTCCATAGATGAGTCCGAAAATACCAAGAGTTTTGTGATAGTTTGGGGAGTATGGATAAAACACCTTTAAGGAATCCTCACCCCCTACTCCAACTACAAATGCAAATCAAGAGGGAGTAGGAGAGAATGAGGTACACAATATTCCTCTAATGAGATCTTTACGGGACTATCTACAATCACCCCGTACAACTACACCCTCGTGCGTGGTTTTACCACTAACCGGGGGAAACATTGATATAAAGTCGGGTGTGATTCAACTTTTGCCAAAGTTCCATGGGCTAGACTCTGAGAGCCTATACCCACACTTAAAGGAATTTGAGGAAGTGGTGGCTACTTTGCAATACACTAATGTTTCAGAAGATGCCATAAAACTTAAACAGTTTTCATTTTTATTGAAAGAAAGAGCCAAGATTTGGCTTCACTCTCTTAGACCACACTCGATAGGGTCATGGAACGAGATGACCTGGGAATTCTTGAAAAAGTTCTTCCCGACTCATAAATCAAACACCCTTCGAAGAGCCATAATGAACTTTTCGGTTAAAGAGAATAAATCATTCTTTCAATGTTGGGAAAGGTTTAAAGACCTCTTACTTGCTTGCCTACATCACGACTATGAAAGCTAGCGAATCATAAACTTCTTCAACGATGGATTAAATTCCAACATGCGCCAATTCGTAGAGATGATGTGCAACGGCGAGTTTATGAGTAAAAATTCAGATGAAGCTTGGAGTTACTTGGATATGTTGGCCGAGAATGCTCAATCATGGGATACCTCGGACAAATCTAGTAATCTGAAGCCTCCTCAACAAAAGAAAAAAGGAAGCATCTATATTCTTAAAGAAGAAGATGATGTGAATGCAAAGATAGCCAGCCTCACAAGGAAGATCGAGGCCATGGAACTTAGTAAGAGTGGAATTTCAAAGTCTAATGAAGCCATTGAGAACATGTGTGGAATTTGTGCCACTAATATACACGCTACGCAAGATTGTCCTACAATTCTTGCGTTTCGAGAGGTGTTACAAGAACACGCAAATGCCACATATGGATATCAATGGCCTTTTAATGGACCAGTGGGTAACACATATCACTCTACTTGGAAGAACCACCCAAATTTCAGTTGGAAGAATAATCCCACGGGGAATCCTACTAACTCTCAAGGAGGGCCACCCATGCAAAACATGGCCCCACCTCAATTCTCAATGGAAGATACTCTAAATGTATTTATGCAAGGGCAAACGCAAATAAACCAAACGAACCAACGAATGTTCCAAGACTTAAAGTCTCGGTAGATGAGATTAAGGGACGCTTAAATTCTAGGGAAGGGACCTTTCCGACCCAACCTCAGCCTAAACCAAAACAAGTACATGAAGTAAGCATCCCTAATCTCCTCAACCAACATGTGGAGCAAGCAAAATCCATCACCACTCTTAGAAGTGGTAAGCAAATTGACAAATCCATTCCAGTGAAGGCCGACAAGCCTAATGATCCGGTAAATTCTGAGGATGAGGACGGATCTAACTCAACCCCACAAGAAACGGAACGTGTTTATAAGCCCGTAGCACCATTCCCTTCGAGATTGGTTGCTCCAAAATCTCTTCCAAACTCTCATGATATTCTAGAGATTTTCAGACAAGTCAAGATCAACATTCCATTGCTTGATGCCATTAAACAAATCCCCTCTTATACCAAGTTTCTAAAAGACTTATGCACAACCAAACGCAAATATAATGTGCAACAAAAGGCCTTCCTAAATGAGCAAGTGAGTGCCATTCTCACTCAAAAGACCCCCCCCCAAAATAAAATAAAATAAATAAATAAATAAATAAAATTCAAGGATCCCTGTAGTCCCACAATTTCATGCATCATTGGTGACTACCGGATTGAACGTGCATTACTAGACCTGAGGGCAAGCGTAAACTTGATCCCGAACTCGGTATACGAGTAATTGGGTCTTGGTGAATTAAAACCCACCAAAACCACATTAAAACTTCCTAATAGATCTATCCGTGTACCAAGAGGGATAGTTGAAGATGTTCTAGTCCAAGTTGACAAATTCTACTACCCGGTGGATTTTATTGTCTTGGACACGCAACCGGTTATAGATGCTAGCACTCAAATACCGGTGATTTTAGGCCGCCCATTCCTGGCTACATTAAACGCAATTATTAATTACCGAAATGGGGTAATGCAATTATCTTTTGGAAACATGACATTAGAGGTGAATGTGTTCCATTTGGGCAAAAGGCATAGGGACGATGATGATGAGCTCTTCGAGGTAAACATGCTCGAATCTTTTGAAGAAGAAGAGCTCCTCCAACTTGAACCACTAGAAAGCTTGGAGAAATGTTTGGCACATTTCAAGGATTTTGAAGACCCCATCATTAGTGAAATTGTGCAAGCATTGAATATTGAGAAACCGGTAGTTGATATTAGGCGGTGGAGGCCCCATTTTGAAAAATTGCCACCAACCACATTAAGGCCTCTACCGTCTAACATTAGACCACTGAAGCTTGACCTTAAACCATTCCATCTGAGCTTAAATATGTATATTTGGGTCAAGAAGAAACATTCCCGATTGTCATTGCCTTTCACCTAGGAAAAGACCAAGAGCTCAAGTTGATTGAGCTACTCAAATAACATAGGGGAGACATAGGTTGGACAATAGCAGAGCTTAAGGGGATAGACTCTTCGATATGTACTCACTGTTAGTGCACTTTTTTGTGGCATACTAGTGTACCTTGTTTGTCAATCACTTACATCAGTGAGTCTAGTGTCGGTTGAGCCTAATGAAGATGAAGACCGAAGACTCAAGTGGCTCCGCTGCATCAAGGAAGAAGATTCAGGTAAAAGTGATGCCTTGGTGCCTTAACCTTGACCAAAACCCAACTCCTTTACCTCTTTGATGACCTTGACTATGTTAGGATACCCCTTGTCATCATAGATTAGCCCTAGGTGTCCCAAAACATCACCCATACCTTGGCCAATGCAAGAGGGTTGGAGAATAGACGGGTCAGCAAACATCAGGCTGAACCCAGGCCTGTCCGACCGGTCACGACCGGTCGGCTGGACTGGACCGACCGGTCAAAACCGATCGAATAGGCCCAGTCCAGAAGACAGCAACACGCTGTTGTATGCAGATAGGCGGACCGACCGGTCATGACCGGTCGGCTGGGCTGGTCAGACCGGTCAGACAGCCCCTCCAACAGACAGTGAATTCTCTGTCTTGAAATGGCTTTTGGCCGACCGGTAGGGACCGACTGGGACCGGTCGGAAGGAGCCGTTTCTGCCCGTTTTATGACCGTTGGAGCTCATTTTTCCTATATAAGGAGCTCGGTTTTTTGGCATAGGTCAGAGGGTTTTGAGAGCCTATTCCCCACACCTGTTGTACATCTTATGAGGCCTCAAAGAGGAGGGTTTCAAGTCATATCTCTTATGTTTTAAACACAAGTGTGGGCATTCAATTGCAATCTAGAGATGACTTGATTCCTCTCTCTATTCTAGAGGTGAGACACTATTCCATATAGGCATATCCCTTGTCCAAGACCTCTAGAAGACCCTATAGGTGAATCTCCTAGTTAGAACAAGCTACATATCCCATGTAGGAGATTCAACCATCCTCCCATCACCTTGGGCTTCTCAAAGGCATCACATGCAAGGTGTTTGATTGAGTGTGGCTGACGGCATTGGCGACGCAACGGTGACACGATCGTGGGAGCAAGGGAAGCTGATTGAAGCATGGGAGAGCGGAAATGAAGCAACCCGAACCGGCGCTAAACAAGGGGCTCATCTGACAAGTAAGGTTGTCATTTTTTAGAGTCCATTTAGAGTTTGTTTGTCAAACTCGATCTAGGGACGTTAGCCGTTCCTTGGCCCGTTTGCCTGGCCTAAACTAAGTCTCCAAGGGGGAGCCTCCATCACGGGAGTGAACGTGAGTCGGGTTGAGAGTTAGCCTATGTCCAAAACTCCGTTTGGGTTGAGAGTTAGCCCTTTGTCCAAAACTCCGGTTATGGTTGAGAGGTGAACCGGTAAAACCTCCGTGTAAAGGTTGAGAGGTGAACCTCATTTAAAACCTCCGATAGTGAATGCCGGTGTGCTCAAAGGAGTTGAGTACTTGAACCGGGAGTGGAGTACACCCAAAGTCGAACCACTATACATGCTTGTGTTTGTGATTGGATCGAGCACATTAATATATTAGCATTGTTAGTTTAATTGTCTTATTATGAATGCTTGATAGGAATGTATGCTAGGAACTATTTTAGCACATCCACACACAAGATGTACTTTCACTAGTTGTGTAGACTTGAGCTCATTGATCCATTCTCATAAGTCTACATAGGTTGCATAGGTTAGGAGCTTGTTTAGTTAAATCTTTTGATTACCTATGCATACTTTAGACTAGGTTGTTTATTGCTTAATCATTTGCTAGTCTTGTGATTGGACCCACTTAGGCTTGGAAGCCGAAGTGTTCTTGCTTATTTAGTTTGATTTGTTGTATTATATAAGTAGGCGAAAAGAATTTCAAAATAGGTCCTAATCGCCCCCTCCTATAGGTTTAGCCATAATTCTAGTTGCTCTTACGCTTCCTGCACGCATATGTGGGTGTCGTGTTAGACTACCCGACGTACTTTCACTCACTGCATTCACCTCGAAGAGAACGCAAAAATGACTAGACAACCTCAAAGATGGTTAAATCCAAATATGATGGAGGTTATTAAAGCCGAGGTGTTAAAGCTACTAGATGTGGGTATCATCTACCCCATTTCGGATAGCGAATGGGTGAGTCCTACCCAAGTTGTCCCTAAGAAGTTAGGTATTACCATCATAGAAAACGCCAACAACGAGCTTATACCGACTAGAGTAACCACCTGTTGGCATATGTGCTTCGATTATCGGAAGCTAAACATGGTCACTAGAAGGACCACTTCCCTCTCCAGTTCATGGATCAAATTTTAGAGAGGTTAGTGGGTTACTCCTATTATTGCTTCATAAATGGCTATTTCAGTTACAACTAAATTGAGATAGCCCCAGAAGACCAAGAGAAGACCACCTTTACATGCCCGTTTCACCTTCGCATACTGAAGAATCTCATTTGGGCTATGTAATGCACCTGCCACATTCCAACGATGCATGTTGAGTATTTTCTCAGACATGGTGGGTGAGTTTCTTGAGGTATTCATGGATGATTTCTCTGTTTTTTATTGTACTTTCAAGGAGTGCCTAAATCACTTGAAGTTGGTCTTGACAAGGTGCGAGGAGAAGAACCTCATTTTAAACTGGAAAAATTTCCATTTCATGGTACAGAGAGGAATAGTTCTTGGACATATCATCTCGTCTAATGGAATAGAGGTAGATCAGGCCAAAATCGATATAATTTCCAATCTAACACCACCTAAAAACATAGGCGATGTGCGGTCCTTCCTTGGATACGCCGGTTTTTATAGAAGGTTCATTAAGGATTTCAGTCATATTTTTAGGCCCTTATGCAACCTTCTCCAAAAGGAGAACCAATTCGAGTGGAGTGCCAATTAACTTTTTTAAAGCTAAAAGACATGTTGACAACTGCTCCTATTATGCAACCACTGGATTGGTCCATTCCTTTTGAGTTGATGTGTGATGTGAGCGATTATTCTATTGGGGCGGTGTTAGGCTAAAAGAAGGATAAGAAGCCCCACGTTATCTACTATGCGAGTAGGACCTTGAATCCCACCCAAGTCAATTACTCGACTACTTAGAAGGAGCTCCCTGCCCTCATTTTTGTCTTGGACAAATCCAGGCCTTACTTAATAGGATCCAAGGTCATTGTTTACACAGATCATGCGGCACTAAAACACCTTCTTTTTAAGAAGGATGCTAAGCCCTGTTTGCTTAGATGGGTCTTACTCCTTCAAGAATTCGATTTGGAGATCGAGGACAAGAAGGGTGTAGAAAATGTGGTGGCAGATCATCTATCCCGCCTAGTCCTACCAAATTCCATTGATGAGTGCCTATTGAGGACTCATTCCCTGATGAACAACTCTTTGTTGCTATGCATCCACCATGGTACACTAACATAGCCAATTATCTTTCCACAGGTGCGACGCCGATTCATTGGACTGTGCAGGACAAACAGAAATTTTTAAGGGAAGTGCGTAGATTTTTTTGGGATGAACCTTTACTTTTTAAATATTGTCCAGATTAAATAATTAGGAGATGTGTCCCTGATGATGAACATAATTCCATCATCTCCTTTTGTCATGATCAAGCATGTGGGGGTCATTTTTCCGCCAAAAAAACCACTGCAAAAATTTTGCAGTGTGGTTTATATTGGTCTACTCTATTTACGGACACCCATGAGTTTTGCAAAGCGTGCGAGCGCTGTCAAAAAGCTAGGAGGATTGTCCCATCGGAACATGATGCCTCTTACCCCAATTCAACATCTTAAAATCTTCGACTGTTGGGGCATTGATTTCATGGGGCCATTCCCCTCATCTTTTGGACATGTCTACATAATGCTTGCCGTAGACTATGTGTTTAAATGGATAGAGATCATTCCATATAGAACTAACGATCATCATACGATTCTAAAATTTCTAAAAGAAATCATACTTTTCAGATTTGGAACGCCTCGAGCCATTATTCGTGATGGCGGTTCTCACTTTTGCAATAGGCCATTTGAAGCCTTAATGAAGAAATATGGTATTAAACATAAAGTGAGTACCTCATACCACCCACAGACAAGTGGGCAAGCTGAAATTTCCAATCGGGAAATTAAACAAATTTTGAAAAAGACGGTGAGGCCGAATCACAAAGATTGGTCGCTGAGATTAGGCGATGCTCTTTGGGATCACCGTACCGCTTATAAGACCCCCATTGGAATGTCCCCCTATAGACTTGTCTATGGGAAAGCTTGTCACTTGCCTGTGGAGATTGAACGCAAAGCCTATTGGGCAATTCGGGCATTGAACTTTAATGTTATCAAGGCTAGCTCGCTTCGCAAACTCCAAATAAATGAGCTTGACGAGATCCGGAACGATGCTTACGAGAACTCGAGGATTTACACGAGTAGGATGAAGGGCTTTCATGACAAGCGCATCTTCAAGAAATCTTTCTATGAAGGTCAGAAAGTGCTCTTGTATAATTCTCGACTTCATCTTTTTCCGAGAAAATTACGATCTCAATGGACCAGCCCATATATTCTCAAAGAAGTTTTTCCCCATGGGGCTATTGAGGTAGAGAATGCGGCGAATGGTACCTGTTTTAAAGTGAACGGACAACACCTTAAATTATTTGTTGAGAAATTTGATTTAGAGGACATGTCCATCACTCTGGATGATCCTGTGTATCAGGACGATTGATCTCCTAGTGTGATGGAGGTATAGCATTGTTGAACCTCCAATTTATACATTGCATTGCCCATTACATGACATGATTTGCATGATTTTCACTAACTTAAAGGCCCATCTAACACATGTTTTGTGATTATAGGGGATGAGAGCGGACTTCATTCAATTAGGGATTAAAAGAAAGCATTTAGAGCCATTGGATGAAGGACGAAAGAGGACCGAAGAAAGAAGAAAGCAAGGAGAAGAGAAAGGAAGGAAAAAAGAGGAGAAAAGAAAGAAAGATGAACAAGTTGAAGAGGGTCCGACCGGTCTTGACCGGTCGGCCAAGGGAGCCAGACCGGTCTTGACCGGTCGGCCACACACGCTGATCAAAGAGAAGACCAGACCGACCGGTCTTGACCGGTCAGCCATGCACACTGGAGGCTAGAATGAAGTCCGACCGGTCTTGACCGGTCGGCTATGCACGCTGGTCGTTTGATAAAACAAGCCCGACTGGTCTTGACCGGTCGGCTGTACTCCCTGGACTGTTTAAAAGAGCAGTCCGACCGGTCTAGACCGGTCGGTGCTGCGTAAACAGGGTCCTTTCTAAATCGGGACTCCGAAAACTGCTGCGCACTACGTAACCTTTCGCAGATTCTGGATGTTTCCGACGCAAGGGAGCTTTCTTACTATAAAAGGACACCTAGGGGCTCTTCCTAGGGGATCATAGAAGCTAAGGGACGTGGTTTTGGAGAGAGGAAGCTGTCGTGGAGCATCTGCAACTCTTCAATTTCTGGTTTTTCTAGTTTTATGTTTTCATTAAGAGTTTTTAGTTGTAGCATGAATATGCTTGGCTAGAACCTCTCAGCTAAGGCTAAGAGGTGAAGCTTGTAGCCAATTCCATGTTGGATTCAGTTTAATTCAAGTAATTTCAATTCAAGTTTGGGTTTTTCTCATGTTCTAGTTTCTTAAAGTGGTAGTTTGAGATGTTTTATGAGAGTTCATGTGCTCCGGACATGAATTCCTTGCAATTCTCTGAGATTATCATATAATGCTTGTTTAGATTCGAATTATAGTAACCCTTGAGCAGTCCATAGTCCATAGGCATGGATGTTACTCCGCAGGGCTATGGTTTTGAATTCTATATTGATTGAATGGACTAGAACTTGGAAGTTCAACTTGATTTGGATTGACTGTGTGTGAATGCTTCATTTTCCAACTAGATGAGAGATAGGACTTCAATCCTAGTTGTGTTCTATACTTGGATTGACTGAATTGACATGGGATTGCTACAAGTGGATCCTTGAATGCCTTAGTACTTTAAATCACTGAATTTTCATTAAGTCACTATCTTAGTTAATTATCCAATTACATCAGCTTTTCTTGCAAACATTGAGTTGCTGGAGTAGTTTGAAATTGTTCTATTTCCCTGTGGATCGACCTCGGTCTTACCGAGTTTTATTACTACATCACAGCCTTACACTTGAGGCGAGCGAACAAGCATAGGATTTTGTTTTGTTTGATTTTCTGTTTTAGTTTTATTTCATTAGTAGTTTAGTTGCCGGAGTTGTACACTTCCATGATGGACCCTCTCAGGTACTATTGTTCTCACTCTCTATTATTTTCCCATTACTCTCATGTTCATGCTCATTGCATATCTTTTACATTGAGGACAATGCAAGATTTGGTTGGGGGGTGAGCTGAGATTCCTCATCTAGCAGTTTGCGGACATTTCGAGCATTATATGTCAAACAAATTTTAATTTTTCTGAAAATTCAAAACTCTTTTAGAAAATTTTGTTTCTATACATTCGGGATTATACGTGTATAAGAAAAGGAGATACGAAGTGAGTGATGTTGCAAGTCTTGAACTACTTTTAATATAATGGTTTTATATGTGAATTCCCCTATTTATATGATTGATAGAAAATTTGAACATTCTTACACCTAGTTCACATTACATGATTTTCATGGTTTGAAAGGATTATGTAGCTTTGTGGATTGGCTAGACTTAGATTTGATGTGTTGAGGAACCAAGCCGGGGTATTTTGTCCATCCTTGTCCATGGGAAAATAACGAAAGATATGGATTTCTAAAAATCTTATCTAAAGAATAAAAAAGGAAAAGGAAGGATGAAAACATGGGAATGATGGAGAATATGGTGGAAAATTCCAAAAAGGGCTACCTATTACCAATTGGGGGATGGTCTACCCGTAACCAAAGTAAAAAATGGGACATAGTGTGAAAGCCGTAGGAAGGACGGTAAGGTAAATTCCTGTCATAGGCTTGTTATTGATCTGTGCACTTTGAGATCCATAGTTTAGTTGATCTATGAAGAAGATAATCCCAGAAACTCATGAGATGAACATTCACTATGCACACTAGGTTGAATTTGTTCAAGTTCTTCTATTTATCAATCAATCGGCAGAAATTTCATATGAACACTTATTATGTTTTGAGAGTTTAAGGCTTCAACTTCTATCACCTAATTTTTTCTAACTTTTACACTTGTGTGTCTTGGGATGTATAGAAGAATAGTTTCTGAAGGAGAGTTGGTTTTTTAGAGATTTGATCTTGCTACACGCATGTTTTGCTAGGGACTAGTAAAATGCTGGTTGAGGGGTGTGTTAAGCCTCCAATTTATACATGATCTAGCCCATTACATCACATTATATGCATGGTTTGCATGTTTAAAAGACCTATCTAATGCGTGATTTGTGATTGTAGGAGCGAGACAAAAATTTCACCAATTCAAGGCTAAAAAGGTCACTAAAGGTACATTGAAGATCAAGGAACTGACTGCTAAAGGATAGAAGAAAGAAGCAATGGAAAAAGAGAAAGAATGAAGAAGTAGTGTAGAATAAATAGCACTGAAGACCGGTCGTCTGACCGGTCTGCCAAGGCACAGGACCGGTTGTTTGACCGGTCTGCAATTCAACAGGGACCCCCTTTGTTGTACATATTACTGGAGCAAGCTAGACCGGTTGTCAGACCGGCGATCATCACCCAGACTGGTCGTCAGACCGATCGAGCACTCAATAGAGAGGGGGAGGAAATTCCAAAAAGTCACTGGACTGTTTTTGCTATTTTACTACCGGTCATTCAGGAGCTCAGATCGATCGTCCGACAGTCGGCTACGTAACAGAGCTTGTCCTATAAGCTCCAATTTTCTCTGTGCAACTCCGTGATTTCTTGCGCAATCTGGAATCTTCGGTGCTATTCTATAAAAGGGGACCTAGGGCTTCATCTAAAGGCATCTTAGAAAAGATTGGAGGTCATGGGAAGTGAAGGAAAGCATCATGGAGCGTCCACAACTCCGTCGATTTCAGTTTTTCTAGTTTTTATGTCTTTTTCATTGAGTTCTAGTTGTAGTATGACAATGCTCAGCTAAAATCTCTCAACTAAGGCTGAGAGGTGAAGCTTGTAGCCAATTTCATGTTTAATTTAATTGATTTAAGTACTTTCACTTTAAGTTTGAATTTTAAATATTTTAGTTCGAATAAAGTTGATATTTTTAGAAGTTTTATGAGAGTTCATGTGCTTCGGACATGGATTCCTTGTAATTCTTTGAGATTATCATATTTAGCTTGATTAGATTCAAATTATGGTAACCCTTGATCATGCCATAGTCCATAGGCATGGCTATTACTCCAAAGGCTATGATTTCGAATGCTATGTGATTGAATAGGACTAGAATTTGGAAGTTCAACTTAAGTGGGATTGAATGTATTTCAATGTTTTATCTTCCAACTAGATGAGAGATAGAACTTCGAATCTAGTTGTGTTTTATGCTTAGATTGATTGGATTGACATGGGATTGCTACAAGTGGATCCTTGAAAGCCTTAGTTCCTTTAAATTACTGATTTTTCTAAGTTACTATTTCAAGTGAGTTCTCTTAATTCAAAACTCTAAATTGTTCAATTCAAGTTGCTGGAATAGTTTAGAATTGGTTTTCTAATTCCCTGTGGATCGACCTCGATCTTACCTAGAATTATTACTACATCGCAACCTTACACTGGAGACGAGTGAACAAAGCTTTCTGTGGGGAGCTTAATGTAGTGGTAGGGAATGAAGGAGCCCTCATCCGCCTATTCCAAAAATCCCTACAAGGTGATGCATTAGATTGGTATACCTCGTTAGATTGCAATCACATCAAAACATGGTAACAACTCTCCCAAGCATTTATCGATCGATTAGCATATAATGTCAACATGGCTCCCAGGAGGGCAGATCTAAGCAGCCCTCAACCAAAGGAACGACAAGATGTTATTAGCTTACATAGGGCGATGGCTAGCCATGGCTACCCGGATGAACACACCAATCTACGACAATGAGAAAATCTCTATGTTCATCCATTCCACAAACCCCAACATCTTTAGGTATCTAATCTCACATCCCAACGCTAATTTTGCTCAACTTATTCGCGCTGGAGAGCAAGTAAAAGCATGAATTAGCGTGGGAACGATCTCCCCGTGGCCTCAACTTTGTTATCAAGTGAAACAAAGTCGAAGGAAAACCCGTAGAGTACAAAAATGGAAACAGAAGTGGCTCTGCGCCACGTTCGACAGAAGTCAACAATATCGCCGCCACCGCTCAAGGGAATCAGTACGCTCCTTAACAAGGACGTCAGCAGCATCAAAATTACCAACCCCAACAATTGCAACAGCCTCAACAGAGATATCAATCACCACCGCCACAACCACAACCGCCACAACTGCCATGAAAGCAAGAGTAACCTAAGGGAAACACTCAATATTCACCCCAGAATTGGCAGATGATGCAAAGTATAGGAGGTTCACCCTGCTCACACAAACGTACAGCCTGATCATGGCTACGTTAGTGCAGAAGCAGCTTCTCACCACTTTACCTCCTAGGCCTCTGTTGAATTTGCTTCCGTACAACTTCAATGAGAATGAATACTATGCGTATCATTAAGGGCGCAGTCATACAATGGACAACTGCTTTTCTCTAAAGCATGTGGCTTAGGACTTGATCGATAATAAAAAAAAGTAGTCATCTCAATACCTGGGACTGCACCTGCCCCTCCCACTTGTTAGTGCACTTTTCTATGGCATACTAGTGCACCTTGTTTGTCAATCACTTAGGTCAGTGAGTCTAGTGTCAGTTGAGCTTAATGAAGACAAAGACCGAAGACTCAAGAGGCCCTGCTGCATCAAGGAAGAAGAAACAGGTAAAAGTGATGCCTTGGTGTGCCTTAACCTTAACCAAAACCCAACCCTTTAACCTCTTTGATGACCTTGACCATATTAGGAAACCTTTTGTCATCATAGATTGGCTCTAGGTGTCCCAAAAGATCACCCAAACCTTGGCCATATAGTTGGGGTTGTGATATAGTGGGTCAGCAAAACAAATGGGCTAAACCCAGGCCTGTCCGACCGGTCCCGGCCAGTCAACTGGACCGGACAGACCGGTCAAGACCGATCGAATTGGCTGCCAGTCTAGACAGCAACATTAAATGTGTGCAGGCCCTTAAGCCGACCGGTCGTGACGGATCGACTGGTCTGGTCTGACCTGTCACGACCGGTCGGACAGCCCCCCCCCCCCCCTCTAGACAGTTAGTACACTGTCTTGCCTGGCCTTTGGCCGACCGGTCGGGACATGTCAGATCTAGCCATTTTTTTTCCGTTCTCTGTCTGTTTGAACATCTTTTATAAAGGGGCTTGGCTCATTTTGAGGGGCAACTAGAGGAATTTTGAGAGGAGTGAAGCCACCATTGTTGGAGACCATTTGGGGCTCATTCCCAACCTATGCAAGGCATCTTCCTTGTGCTTTAACACAAGATTGGAGCATTCCAAGCTCATGAAGAAGATGATCTTCATCCCCTCTTGATCTCTAGAGTTTGGATCTTCGCTGATAGGCATACCCTTATCCAAATCTCCAAGATGAGATTGTTGTAAGTGAGCAACTCTAGGCAACCCTTTCCCATTAGTTGTAGAGTTCTCTAACCTACCCTCCTATCACCTTGGGCATCTCAAAGGCATCACAAGCAAGGTGATTGATTGAGTGTAGCTGAGGCATTGGCGACGCAAAGGCAACACGATCGAGGGAGCAAGGGAAGCTGATTGAAGCACGGGAGAGCGAAGATCAAGCAACCAGAACCGGCGCTGAACAAGGGGCAAATCTGACAAGTAAGGTTGTCTTTGTTTAGAGTTCATCCACTCAATTCCCTGTGGGATTTGAGTGTAGAGTTTGTTTGTCAAAATCGAACTAGGGATGTTGGCCGTTCCTTGGCCTGTTTGTAAGCCTAAAGACTATGGGTTGTTTGGAACTCCTTGGCCCGTTTACCGGGCCTAAACAAAGTCTCCAAGGGGGAGCCTCCGACACGGGAGTGAGGGTGCGTTGGGTTGAGAGTTAGCCTATGTCCAAAACTCCGTTCGGGTTGAGAGTTAGCCCTTTGTCCAAAACTCCAGTTATGGTTGCGAGGTGAACCGGTAAAACCTCTGTGTAAAGGTTGAGAGGCCTAATTTAAAACCTCTGATAGTGAATGCCGGTGTGCTCAAATGAGTTGAGTACTTGAACCGAGAGTGGAGTAAACTCAAAGTCAAACTACTATACATGCTTGTGTTTGTGATTGAATTGAGCACATTGATATCTTAACATTGTATGTTTAATTGTTTAATTATGAATGCTTGATAGGAGTGTATACTAGGCACTAGATAGGCACATTCATACACAAGATGTACTTTCACTAGTTGTGTAGACTTGAGCTCATTAATCGATTATTATAAGTCTACATAGGTTGCATAGGTTAGGAGCTTGATTAGTTAAATCATTTGATTATCTATGCATGCTTAGTCTAGGTTGTTTATTGCTTAAACCATATGCTACTCTTGTGATTGGACCCACTTAGGCTTGGAAGCCAATGTGTTCTTACTTAGTTTAATGTACTAAATTGTGTAAGTAGGTGAAAAGAATTTTAAAAGGTCCTAATCATCCCCCCTATAGGACTTAGCCATAATTCTAGTTGCTCTTTAAGCTTCCGCACATACGAAGGTGTCATGTTAGACTACCGACGTAATTTCAATTGGTATCAAAGAGGGTTGCTCTTCAAGGACTTAACCGTCTAGAGTAAGATCCGATACCAAAGCACTAACATAATGTTTAACCGAGATGGGAGTACCACCAACCGTCCACCATTCTTTGACGGGTCTAACTACGCCTATTGGAAGGCTATAATGAGGATTTTTCTCCAATCTGTGGACCGTCTGGTGTGGCTAAGCACACAAAATGGATATACCTTGCCCACCGAGCAAGTGGAGGTTGATGGGAGGTACATTGTCATTCCCAAAGATGATGCAAAATGGGATGAAAGAAAGAGAGCTCAATACATGGCAAATGCCAAAGCTCTCGATGGGATGAATTTCAGTGCATTCTCACATGTGCAACTGCAAAAGAAGCATGGGATATACTTGAAGTTACCCACGAGGGAACTAGCACAGTAAGATGCTCGAAGCTTCAGCTCTGAACCACTAAATTTGAAAACATTAGGATGGAAGAGATGTTGAGCTCTTAATTGTGCATATTCTAACCCCAATTCATCACTCATTATGCAAGGTTTTCATGAGTTATAGACTAATCTACTGCATGGATTTGTGATTGTAGGGATGAGAGAGAGGAAGCATCAATTGAAGACTTAAAGAAGTCATTTAGAAGCAAAGAAGATCAAAGGACCAAGTGTGAAAGGGTGGAAGAAAGAAGCAAAGAAGAGAAGAAAAGAAGGAAGAAAAAAAACCCAAGACAGGTCGTCCGACCGGTCATCCAAGGCCCCGGACCGGTCGTCCGACCGGTCCGATCACTCAACAGCGGGGCCCAGAGGCCACAACTCACTGGACTGTCTAAGACCGGTCGTCCACTGCTGCGACCGGTCGTGCGATCGGTCCTTAAATTGATTTTCTGGGTTGAAAAATTCCCAGAACTCTCTGGACGTTTTTGACGTTTTTGAGACCAGTCGTGCGACCGGTCGTCCAGTAGCTCAGACCGGTCGTGCAACCGGTCGTCTGCGTAATGAGGCGTGTTCTACAAGC
The DNA here is from genome assembly GCA_003013855.2 of Liriodendron chinense. NCBI lineage: Eukaryota > Viridiplantae > Streptophyta > Magnoliopsida > Magnoliales > Magnoliaceae > Liriodendron > Liriodendron chinense. The sequence goes on along the minus strand of PVNU02004009.1, from coordinate 801,401 downwards.
CCCGAATTTCTCTGCGCACTGCGTACTCTTACGCAATTTCTAGAATATTTTGATGCTGCAGAGACTCCCTATTATAAAAGGACACCTAAGGATCGTTCCTAGGGTATCTTAGAAGGGTTTGAGCAAGGTGGGAGGCAGCGGAAGTGGATTTCGGAGTTCCACAACTCCTCCTAGTTTGTTTACTATTTTTATGCTTTTCTGTTGTTTCATGTTTCCTTAGATCATGAACGGCTAAACCTCTTAGCTAGGGCTAAGAGGTGAAGCTTGTAGTGAATCTAAGATGTTTCAATTCGTTTAAAGTTGGTTTAAGTTGGAATTCATGTTTAAGAACAATGGTTTGAAGTTTAACTCAATTACTAAAGTAGTTTTTCTTAGTCTTATGGTGACTCATGGATGTTTGGAAGAATTACTTGAGTTCTTAATTGTTGTGTGCTAGTCTAAACCTGTATGATCCGAGGAATTGGAGCACGCTCTATTACTATGATCTTCATGTGGGAACTTCCTACCAAAGTTCTAATTTTCTGAAATTTTGTTGTATGTGGGACTTTGTATGGGATTTGAATCAAGTTCAAATCATGATCTAGCTTTGTCTTGTGACATGACTTAATGATGGTTATGATTGTGAACTTAGTCTATTGGAATTGGGACTGACCTATGCAATTGAGTATGCTCGTCCTAGCTTGCATTGAGTGAATCATGTACATTGATCTTACATATGGCAGATTGTTGGCTTCAACAGCTCTATCATCCGACTAGATAGATCTTAATTTCGATTCTAGTTGAGAAAGTGAAAAACCACAGCGGATTGAGCATCGAGGATTGCCACAAGTGGATCCTTGAACCCCTAGTGCCCTTTTATTAATTGATTACTTCAGTTTAGTCAACATTGCTACTTACATCAATCTACTACAAATCTGGTTATTAACTTCTCAATAGAAACTATTGGATGTGTTTGTGAATTCATACATAAGTCCCTGTGGATCGACCTCGGTCTTACCGAGTTTATTACTACATCGCCACCCTACACTTGGGGAAGAGAACAAGTTTTTGGCGCCATTGCCGGGGACTTTGACGGTTTTTCACAAAATTTCTTAAAATAGTGTCTATTTAGGATTTTTAGGAATAGTTCTAACTTAGTTTGTTTTGCTTGATTTGTTTTCTTTTTCAGGGATGTCTAGGAAGTTAAAGAAGACATAAGGATCTCAAAGGCCCAATCAGGTTCTATCTTTCTAAACCTTACTCTTCTTCTTCCCTTATTCTTTCCTATTCATCTCTTGTAGAGTGGGTGGAGACTCCTTTTTAGATCTCTGAAAGGTAGGCCTTGTGCCACCTGGATTCCTATTGGTCGGCTCCGCCGTCTTGGATCACCTTGTGCTCAGAGATTTCTCTTCTCACCTTTACTCCTCTTTCTTTTTTTTTTTTTTTGCACTTTTCTCAAAAGATTCAAAGTGTGGGTGGGGAGTTCTCTGAACCCCTATTGACCAGGAGAAATCAATCTCTATCCTTGCTTCTGGCCTAGCCATTGCAAGACACCTTGTGCTTCGGTCTTAGAGAAGAGTAAAGAAAGGAAGGAAGAATTCTTCTTTCTCTTTTTTTTTTTGGATTTGCATGCCACATTGGGCTAGGGATTCCAATAACCGACTCATTAGCGAAGGGGGAATAGTTGAAGGAATTAACAGAGAACCACGTGCTAGGAGACATCCAAATTCTCCAATTTTGTCTGAAAATATGGCTGTAAATCAACCTAATCCGATGGCCAATCCTAATCTGGGCCAAAACCAAACCAAAACAGGAGAGAATGTGGTTGAGAATGTTTCCCAACCAAGAACATTACGTGATTACTTGCAACTAGCAAGAGCAAGCACTCCCTCATGCATAATCTTTCCACAAAATGCAGGGAATGTAGATTTGAAACCAGGAGTGATCCAACTCCTCCCAAAATTCCATGGATTAGACAGTGAAAGTGCCTATCAACACCTTAAGGAGTTTGATGAGGTAATAACCACCATGCACTTTGCGAATGTTACTGATGATGTGGTAAGACTTAAATTATTTCCTTTTACCCTTAAAGATAAAGCAAAAGGTTGGCTTCATACATTAAGGCCAAGATCAATTGGTTCATGGACTGATATGCATAGGGAATTCATAAAAATATTCTTCCCTATTCACAAAACGAACATGTTGAGGTGCCTTATCATGAACTTTGCCCAAAAGGAAGATGAGACCTTCTTCCAATGTTGGGAGAGGTTTAAGGACATGTTAAATGCATGCCCACATCATGGCTATGAAATTTGGCAAGTTATAAGCTTTTTCTATGACGGACTGACTTCACCCATGTGCCAATTTGTAGAGATGATGTGTAATGGCGAGTTCATGAACAAGGTAGCCGATGAAGCATGGGACTATTTGGAGGAAGTGGCTGAGAATGCACAGTCTTGGGATACATCTAAACCATTAAATTCCAAGACTAGCCAACAAAGAGAAAAAGAAGGAATTCGTTAGTACACTTTATTTTGTCAATTGACGTGTTGGTTGGTCACGTCTTGTCGTGTGAGCCCCGGTCAAAGATTTGAAGATCAAAGACTTGAAGACTATGCTTCTTCAATTGCTCAAGCTCAAGCTAAAACAAGATCTTAGGTAAGTTCCATATAGATCAACCATAGGAAACCCAAAACATCAAAGAATGGCGTAATGACTCACCTATATTATCCCATTCCCTCTCGACCCTTGCACAAGTTGATCAGACTTGTGGTCCATGGCTGGTGCGAATCGTAATTGAAGATATGTCCAAACATTGGACCTCATGCACCAAATCACTACATGACTCATCTTTGAAAGTGATCCACTGCTGTGTTGTAGGACCTGGGCCAGTAAAACCTGCTATGACAAGATCATCTAGACAGCCGACCAGTCCGGACCGGTCGGCCAGAACTTCAAGAGATCTAGCAAACTTGTTGTAACAACATTGCCTAGACAGCCGACCGGTCTTGACCGGTCGGCCAGGCTTCTCAACACAAGTCAGAACCATGCTATAGTTGCTTTAGCTGGACAGCCGACCGGTCTTGACCGGTCGGCCAGGGACATCATCAAGACAGCAGTCTTGCTGTAAGAAGTTCAGCCTAACAGTCGACTGGTCTTGACTGGTCGACCAATTATACTAAATCTATCCAGCAGCTATGCTGCACTATTCCAGAAAGGCAGCCGATCGGTCTTAACCGGTCGGCCTGAATATTTCAAAGTGTCCAGCAAGCTATACCGACCGGTCTTGACTGGTCGGACTGCAAATTGCAGTTAGTCCAGCAAGGTGAGCCGACCAGTCTTGACCGGTCGGGCAGACTCAAATGTGGCCCAGTTTTTTGAATTGCGACCGGTCCGTCCGACCGGTCGAGACCCGTCTCTAATAGGTCGGACATGACCGTTTTAGATCCGTTGGGGCCATCATTTGGGGCTCTATATAGCCACATCTTGTGGTCTTTCATGGGATGCATTCAACACCCTTCAAGAGCTAAGAGAGAGAGCTTTTACTCACATCCTCCTACCCTCTTTGCTCTTAACTCCCTTGAGTTCATCATTCAAACCTAGTCATTAATGGCTTATCAATGAGTATTCAAAGCTTGGTTTGAAGTATGAACTCAAGACCTTCATTCATGGCTGACCTACCTTCGGAATATCTTTATGAGGTCGTTTATAGCCATTGTATGCTTGAAGTTTGGCAGTTCCCTCATTACTATTGCATTGAATAGGCAAGAGGAACTTAACCAACTCTCTCCCAACTACCCTGCATCAACATAACCTCATCATTTGCATCGGTAGCTGATCTTGGGAGCACAAAGAGAAGCTGAAGCACGTGGAACTGAAGCTACTCATCAAAGGCATCACATCGGGGCTTAATCGTCTAGGTATGTCTAGTATTTGAGAGTCCATTTATTGAATCACTATTCCCTGGATTGGGAAACTCCGGCGGGAGTGTACGTGACCGTCCTTGGATTAGGATTGGTGAGAGTTTGAGATCCAAACTCGTCAAGTCCCTGGATTGGGCCATCGGCGGATGGTAAACGTGGTCCTAGATCAAAGGATGTCAAGGTTGATGGTTAACCTGATTTAAAACCAAGACTATAGTGAAATCCGGTGGTCTCATAGGTTGAGATCATGAACCGGGAGTGGAGTAGGGAAACCGAACCACTATAAATCGTTGTGCATTGTGAGTTTGAATGATTGCTATATGTTGAATGGTTTAGTCAATCATGAATGCTAACTGTTTGATGAAATGCCTATGATAGTCCTTGCTTACAAATTCATCATATAATTGCCTTGAATGTTATTGTGATAATCTTGGTCGCTAAGATTAACTTGATTAGTTTTAATTGTAATTGAAAATTCAAAAAGTCCTATTCACCCCCCTGTAGGACATTAGGCATATCTCTGAGTATCTCTACAAGCGGTAAAACCGCAATTTCAATTGTTATCAGAGCGAGTTCCTCTGCTCAGGTTTAAAAACCCAGAGTGAGATCTTAAGAGAACTTGAAAATATGTCTAGAGAGGACTATACATCCATTACTAAGCCTCCCTTCTTTGATGGGTCAAACTATCCATACTGGAAAGCCCGAATGCGCATCTTTTTTTAAATCTATTGATTCAGACGTTAGGGACATGATTGATATTGGATATAAACCCCCAATGGACACTATATGTAAGGAAGGTGAACCGGATGTCCTCAGGCCAAGAGATAAGGCGATGTGGACCGATTATGATAAAGCTCAACGTGTTCATAATGCTAAAGGCCTGAATGCCATTTTTTGTTCAGTGTCTAAAGATGAATTTGGCCGGATTCAAAATTGCACAACCAGTAAGCAGGCATGGGACATTCTTGAAGTTACTCATGAAGGAACAAGCATTATTAAAAACTCAAAACTTCAACGCCTCTCTACACAATTTGAAAACATTACTATGGAGGAGCACGAAACATTTACTAATTTCTATACCAAACTGAACAAGATCACAAATGAAATGTGGGGCTTGAGGGATCCTGTTCCAGAGAATAGACTGTGTAGGAAAATTCTGAGATCCTTATCGGAACGGTTCGCTTCCAAAGTTACTACCATAGAAGAATGTAGGGACCTAAAAACCATGAAAGTTGAAGAATTACTAGGGTCTCTTCAAACCTATGAGCTACGTTTCAAAACTCCCTCCAAATCCAAAAGTACAGCCCTGAAATCTTCTCACAAGAAACAAGATTCTGAATGCGGAAGTGAGGAAGATCCAGACTTAGAAGAAATGGCACTTATGGCCAAGAAATTTCAAAAATTCTTCAAAACTAGGAGAAATACTTCTAGAAGGAAACCCTACCAGAAGGGTAAACCTTTTGACTCTAAGAACAACAAAGGAAAAAAATTTCAGTCAAAAGATCTTCAATGCTACAAGTGTATAGGATTTGGTCACATTGCATCTGAGTGCACCAATAATAAAGCCAAGAAAAAGGCAATGGCGGCTACATGGGATATGACTAAAGGATCTGAATCAGAATCATACATATACCAAAGTGAGGAGGAGCAAGGTTCAATTAAAATTCTAATGGCCTCCATCACTGATATTGTGCCTCAAATTGAGCCCATTGCAAAGATTACTGGAGACATTGATGATCATGAATCCTCTAACACTGAAAATGATTCCTTGAGTGATGATGAGAATGAGGATGAAGGCCTTCAGGAGGTATATAACCAACTATACATTGAAAATATGAATACCATTAAAAAGTTGGGCCAAATGAAGGCTGAAAATGACAAATTGACAAAAAATCTTGACGGATTGAAAATTGAGAATCAAAAGATGGGTCAAGATCTAGAAGAACTGAAAAGGAAGAATGATGAGCTTGAACAAGAAAAGAAAAAGCTCATAAGTGGTGAATCTCTAGACAAGCATGCTAGACTTGAGAAAGAACTCAAAGAGGCGAACACTGAAATTGATCGTCTTAAGTGTCAAGTCGTTGACTCCAGAAGACGGTTCGCCCAAGGAGAAGAAAACCTTGAAAAACTCCTAGGTGTGGTAAGATCGCCAATGTACAGAAGAGGTTTGGGTTATGACAGTCACACTTCAAAAACTACCTCAGTCCATCCTATGGTAAGAAAAGATCATGGTGCATCGGGAAGTAAAACCAAAGCATCTCCTGTTTACCATGCTTATGGAGACATTGGCCACTTAAAGTTTGAGTGCATGGTGTTCAAAAATCCGGTCAGAAACTTGAAAGGTAAATTTGTACCGACCGGGAAAAATGTGCAAGCTTATTGGAATCCTCCCATGCATACTTCACCAAAAGGAGGAAACATTCGAAAGAATTATCCTAGGAAGGACAAGAGGATGGTTGAACTATTGAAGCAAGTTAAAATGCTGAATTTGAAAACTGCTCTTCTCTTGTGTGAAAAAGGAAAATCTAATTCTCCCAAGAAAACTAGAGAATCTCACCATAAGAATACCCCTCATAAAAGGACAACAACTAAATGGGTTGTTAAGAACAAGTGTTTGGTCATTCATACTGCCCTAAAAGTTGGGAATACCCCTAGATGGTACTTGGATAGTGGTTGCTCTAGACACATGACAGGTGATAGATCTCAATTTTATGCATATGACGAATTTGATGGTGGGTCTGTCACATTTGGTGATGAGAGCATAGCTAAAATTATTGGTAAAGGAACCATCACGGGGCCAGGTTTGCCCGAAATTGAAAATGTGCTGTATGTTGATGGCCTTAAACACAACTTACTGAGTATCTCACAGAATTGTGATGAAGAGCACTCAGTAAGCTTCTCCAAAGATATGTGTAAGATCCTGAACTCCACAGGAAAATTAGTCATGAGAGGTCTACGCACAGGAGACAACTGCTATGTCATTGAAAATCACAACAATTCAAGCTCCTCCACCATGTGTCACGTGGCCGTTCAGGATGAAACATAACTATGGCACCATCGACTCGGTCATGTACATTATAGAAATCTGTTTAAACTGAGTCGGAAAAATTTGGTGAGAGGTCTACCAAAGATGGGTAAAAGACCTAATACTATGTGCATTGAATGCCAAAAAGGTAAAAAAATCAAGGTTGCACATAAGAGAACCTCTATCCTGGTCACATCAAAACCATTTGAAATGCTACACATGGACCTAGTTGGTCCTACCAGGGTACTTAGCCAAGGTGGAAAACGATACTTCTTTGTAGTCATTGATGATTACTCTAGATTCACATGGGTCGCCTTCCTAAGAGAAAAATCTAACACTTTTGGAGAATTCCAAAAACTAGTGAAGCGACTTCACAAGAGAAACGATACATGGTAGCAAGAATTAGGAGTGATCACGGCGGTGAATTTGAAGATCATCGTTTGAAGGCATTATGCGATGAATTGGGTATTCACCTTGAGTTCTCAGCACCCAAAACACCTCAACAAAATGGGGTTGCTGAAAGGAAAAATCGAGTATTGTTGGACATGGCCACAGCTATGCTTAATAATAAGAATCTTGCGTAAAATCTGTGGGCCGAAGCAGTAAACACTGCCTGCTATATTATAAATCAAGTTTATTTAAGGGCAGGTCTAAACAAAACTGCTTATGAACTGTGGTGTGGAAAGACACCAAATGTGAAATACTTTAAGGTCTTTGGTAGTACATGTTATATTCTAAGAGACCGAGAAAACTTGGGAAAGTTTGACTCCAAGAGTGATGAGGGTATCTTCTTAGGGTACTCATTAAATAGTAGAGCTTTTCGTGTCTACAACCTTCATACCTCATCAGTTCAAGAGTCAATTAATGTGACTGTAGATGATAGCCTGGATAAATTTGTGTCTCCAGGTGATGAGGAAGATGATGAGGGTATATGTGAGATAGGAAAATCTGATAAACAACCCTCATCTCCAAATGCCCCCACTGCTCCTGGTGATGTACAAATTGTCAAGGATCACCCCCTCAATCAAATCATTGGGGATCCTAGCATTGGTGTCAAAACCAGGAGACAGTTGGAGGTAGTCAATAGTCACCTGTGTTTCACTTCTAAAATAGAACAAAAAAATGCTGATGAAGCTCTAAACGATGAATTCTAGATCCTTGCAATGCAGGAAGAGCTTCAACAATTCATTAGAAATGAGGTGTGGTATCTGGTCGACAGGCCTGAAAGGAAAAATGTTATTGGAACTAAATGGATTTTCAAGAATAAATTCGATGAATCTGGGAATGTAATACAAAATAAGGCTCGGTTAGTTGCTCAGGGATATTCACAAATTGAAGGCATTGATTTTGATGAAAAATTTGCCCCTGTAGCTAGACTCGAGTCTATTAGAATCCTTATGTCTGTTGCTTGTGCTTTAAAGTTCAAACTATTTCAAATGGATGTAAAAAGCGCCTTCTTGAATGGTATACTTGATGAGGAAGTGTATGTTGAACAACCAAAAGGATTCATTGATCCTAAGTATCCTCACAAAGTGTACAGATTGAAAAAAGGCTCTTTACGGACTCAAACAAGCTCCCCGTGCATGGTATGAACGTCTAACTCACTTTCTTATAGACCATGATTTTGCTAGGGGGAGCGTTGACAAAACTCTCTTTATAAGAGAAGCCAAGAATTCTGTGTTGATTGCCCAGATTTATGTGGATGACATTGTTTTTGGATCCACACGTGAGAAGATGTCCATCTCCTTTGCTAAATTAATGACATCAGAATTTGAGATGAGTATGGTAGGAGAACTTAACATGTTTCTAGGGCTACAAGTAAAACAACTTGCATCAGGTATATTCATTACTCAAGCCAAATATGCTAAAGATCTTGTTAAGAGATTTGGCTTAGATTCTGGTCGATCTTACACTACACCTATGAGTACCACTATTAAACTATCGAAAGACCTTGCAGGAAAAAGTGTAGATCAACATCTTTATAAAAGCATGATTGGTAGTCTTCTTTATCTCACTGCTAGTAGACCAGATATTGCATTTTTATGTAGGTGCTTGTGCTCGGTTTCAGGCTGATCCCAAAGAATCTCACCTTACTGCTGTTAAACGAATCATCCGGTTTGTAGGATGCACTACCGAATACGGTCTTTGGTTCCCCTTTGATTCATCTACAGATATTGCAGGGTATTCATATGCCGACTGGGCTGGAAACATGGATGATTGTAAATCAACCAGCGGTGGGTGTTTTTATGTTGGAAATTGCCTTATGGCGTGGCATAGTAAGAAACAAAACTCCATTTCTTTATCCACAGCTGAAGCAGAGTATATTGCTGCTGGAAGTTGTTGTGCCCAATTATTATGGATGAAACAAACCTTAACTGATTATGGGATTAACCAAGGCACAATGACTCTATTTTACGACAATACTAGTGTAATAAATATTTCGAAAAATCTAGTTCAGCACTCGCGCACTAAGCACATCGATATTAGGCACCACTTTATTCGAGAATTGGTTGAAGATCACATAATATCTCTCGAACATGTGCCTACCGAGAATCAGCTAGCTGACATCCTAACGAAACCTTTGGACTCCATTGGTGTGGGGTGTGTCTAGTTTACCTAACAAGTATATGTTTTGCAGGTAATATCTTAGGATTAAGCCTCTCTATCTGATCTTTATAGGTATATCTGAGGACCTTTGCCTCTTTTTCATTGATCGCTAAGAATATTCGGGAACATAGTCCCATTTCTTGTCTTCTATCGATAAATCTGGACCTTTGAGGGTCCCTCATTTTGTGTTGGGTTGTCCCTTGGTACACCAGGACCATGGGTGTTGTATCCTTAGTAAGGGTACTTGTTTTTAAAAGATAATGGTCTGTCTAAAGGACAGACTTTCTACTCCAGCAAATCCAGTGCAGAATTCCTCTGCTGTGTGAAAATTTTGCCAGCCGACCGGTCAGGACCGGTCGGCCTTCAGCAAGACCTGTCTGGACTCAAGTCATTTGCGCCATCCGACCGGTCACGACCGGTCGGGCTATCATCAGGTGCGGCTGGACGACTCTTTCACTTCACACGACGGGTCGTGCAACCCTAAGACCGGTCTGCCCGTGCGTCAGCCATCCGTGGGGGGGGGGGGGGGGGGGGGTCCTTATAAACAGTTGGAGTTCACTTAGGTCACTCCTTCTTCCATTTTGTCACCTCCACTTGCTGCTCCAGCTCCCCCTCTTACATTCAAAGGTGATTTCAAGGTGATTTTTGGCAAGATTAGAGTTTCTAACCTCCTCTACATTGCTCCTCTCCATTCTCACTCCATTGGTAAGGGATTCACTCTCATCCTTCCTTGTTAAATCTCTTCCTTCCATATCTAGGAGTGATTTAGGGTATTTTGTTGTTTCTTCAATGTCTTCCCAAGAGAGTGAAGATGAGCTCCCCTTGAGGCGGAGTGATCGGTCCAAGACAAAAGCTAAACCTCCTCCTCGCCTTTTAAAATCCAAGAAAACTGCTTCAAAAGGGAAAGGGGCTGCCTCATCTTCCGCTTCCCCTCTTAAATCTCAATCCTTAGGTATAAATGTTTCATCCCATTCCACCCATTGGGATGACTTCAAGGACAAAGAGGTGGTGTGTGAAAAGTCTGTCAAATTGGATGACTTGGCCAACTATAATGTTCTTCCCATGTTGAACGCCATAAATTGGGGTCCCGTACTCCACATGGGGGGCCCTGTCCAGTTTGACGTGGTTCGAAAATTCTATGCCTCTTGTGTCCATGTCACCGCCTCTCCCCCCTCTTTTAGAGTTGAGGTTGGTGATTGGCTATGCCTTTTTACTTTGAAATCCATCTCTGAATTTGTTGGAGTTCCCATTGTTAAGGAGTCTCCTTTCGATTTTGCCTTGCTGGGTCCCAAACCTAACCTCGTTATTGCCAAATTCCTCTATGGTGATGGGATACCCAAATGGGTTGGAGGTGCGCTTTGGGCGTCCTCCATGTTATGGGATTTCCGTCTTCTTCACAACCTTTTCTTCCGCAATGTATATCCTCAGATGAGTAACAAGGCGGATGTCACTGAAACCATGTTTCGGTTGCTCTATCGTGTAGGTCAGGGTCATCCGCTTTGCCTCCCAACCCGGATCATGTCCATCATTCACCAGGTTATCTTGCGAGACGATGGAAACTCCTCCAGTCTTCCTTTTGGGCATCTCATATGCAAATTAGCTGCTGAGATTGACATTGTCGGTACTGATAAAGTTCACAAGCCCATCATTATCAACAGTACCCTCATTGCTCGTATGGAGCTTACAAAAGAAGCCATCTAGAGTCGTCTTCTGTAGGAGCAGCAGCGGGATCCGGCCGAGCCATCCCAGCCACCTGCCTCTATTGGCCCTTCCCACACTTCACCTTCAGCTCCTTCCTCTGATCCATCCCTCGATCCTTGAGCTGCTCCGGGTCAATTCAGTACGCCTCCTAGAGCTTTTTCTCGACGACGATCCCCTTCCGTGGATCCTCCTTCATACATTGCTGAGCTTCGTCAGTTTCAGGCGCGCCTATTTAAGCGGCTTGACTAGGATCGAGCAGAGTGGGGACCAGCTTCTGCAGGGTCAGGCCACCATTCTTGTCCAGCAGGAGGCTCTTGTGACTCGCCTCGCACAGTTGGAGAGGCGGATAGAGATGTGGGAGTGCGCGGCGCGTAGGGACGTTCCACCCCCTGATCTGGGAGATGAAACAGATTACTAATCTCATGTATTGGTCACAGTTCCTTTTTGTATGACCAACGACATTGTCTGGATTTCATGCACTATCTTTCTATGAGTTGTCTGTATATTTTACGGATTGATACATATTTACATTGGGCTGCTTGCCCATTTTGGTATATATATGGATGCTATTTTCTATAGTTATATCTTTTTATATGAGCTCTTGATCTTTTATTGAATATCTGTGGGAGGTTGGATGGTTTGGGCACATTTGCCCTTTTTAGCTCATGCTTTGTGTTCTGTATTTGTCAAGATATACATCTGGAGGGGTGGTTGGTTGATTGGGCTATAATCCCTCTATGCTTTCATGATTACTTGTATATCTGGCATGATTTGTTCTTTAAATCTCCTCAGGGCTTAAATTTCTGTATCTCTTCCCTATATTATGTGATTGACATATTTTCGGCGCTAGCCTTGCAGCTTTCTTAGGCATATCTCTTTGCTGGCTAACCCTTGTCAATTACTAACAAAAAGGGGGAGAATCATCCCACCTAGAAGGTCCGATTATATCTTTTTGCAGGACTTTATAGGTGCAAGCATTGAGGGGGAGATTTTAAAGAAAATCGAGTCTATACATGTCCTTTTGTAAAGATCATTGTGTATATCTGTATGACATGTAATTGGGTGTATATTTCTTTCTGTTTAAGGTTCAATCATGATAAGGAAGTCATGATTGGTATAGGTTAGATGTTTTGTCACGTAATTGACAAAGGGGGAGATTGTTAGTACACTTTATTTTGTCAATTGACGTGTTGGTTGGTCGCGTCTTGTCGTGTGAGCCCCGGTCGAAGATTTGAAGATCAAAGACTTGAAGACCATGCTTCTTCCATTGCTCAAGCTCAAGCTGAAACAAGATCTCAGGTAAGTTACATATAGATCGACCATAGGAAACCCAAAACATTAAAGAATGGCGAATGACTCACCTATCTTATCCCATTCCCTATCGACCCTTGCACAAGTTGATCAGACTTGTGGTCCATGGCTGGTGCGAATCGTAATTAAAGATATGTCCAAACATTGGACCCCATGCACCAAATCACTGCATGCCTCATCTTAGAAAGTGATCCACTGCTGTGTTGTAGGACCTGAGCCAGCAAAACCTGCTGTGACAAGATCATCTAGACAGCCGATCGGTCTGGACCGGTCGGCCAGAACTTCAAGAGATCCAGCAAACTTGCTGTAACAACATTGCCTAGACAGCCGACCGGTCTTGACCGGTCGGCCAGGCTTCTCAACACAAGTCAGAACCCTGCTGTAGTTGGTTCAGCTGGACAGCCGACCGGTCTTGATCAGTCGGCCAGGGACATCATCAAGAAAATAGTCTTACTGTAAGAAGTTCAGCCTGACAGCCGACCGGTCTTGACCGGTTGGCCAGTTATACTAAATCTATCCAGCAGCTATGTTGCACTATTCCAGAAAGGCAGCCAACCGGTCTTGACCAGTCGGCCTGAATATTTCAAAGTGTCCAGCAATCTATACTGACCGGTCTTGACCAGTCGGACTGCAAATTGCAGTTAGTCCAGCAAGGTGAGTTGACCGGTCTTTACTGGTCGGGCAGACTCAAATGTGGCCCAGTTTTTTAAATTACGACCGGTCCGTCCGACCGGTTGAGACCCCTCTCTGACAGGTCGGACGTGACCGTTTTAGATCCGTTGGGGCCATCATTTGGGGCTCTATATAGCCACATCTTGTGGTCTTTTATGGGATGCATTCAACACCCTTCAGGAGCTAAGAGAGAGCTTTTACTCACATCCTCCTACCCTCTTTCCTCTTAACTCCCTTGAGTTCATCATTCAAACCTAGCCATTAATGGCTTATCAATGAGTATTCAAAGCTCGGTTTGAAGTATGAACTCAAGACCTTCATTCATGGCTGACCTACCTTCGGAATATCTTTATGAGGTCATTTATAGCCATTGAATGCTTGAAGTTTGGCAGTTCCCTCATTACCATTGCATTGAATAGGCAAGAGGAACTTGACCAACTCTCTCCCAACTACCCTGCATTAACATAACCTCATCATTTGCATCGGTAGCTGATCTTGGGAGCACAAAGAGAAGCTGAAGCATGTGGAGCTGAAGCTACTCATCAAAGGCATTAAATCAGGGCTCAATCGTCTAGGTATGTCTAGTATTTGAGAGTCCATTTATTGAATCACTATTCCCTGGATTGGGAAACTCCGGCGGGAGTGTACGTGACTGTCCTTGGATTAGGATTGGTGAGAGTTTGAGATCCAAACTCGTCAACTCCCTGGATTGGGCCATCGGCAGATGGTAAACGCGGTCCCAGATCAAAGGATCTCAAGGTTGATGGTTAACCTGATTTAAAACCAAGACTATAGTAAAATCCGGTGGTCTCATAGGTTGAGATCATGAACCGGGAGTGGAGTAGGGAAACCGAACCACTATAAATCGTTGTGCATTGTGAGTTTGAATGATTGCTATGTGTTGAATGGTTTAGTCAATCATGAATGCTAACTGTTTGATGAAATGCCTATAATAGTCCTTGCTTACAAATTCATCATATAATTGCCTTGAATGTTATTGTGATAATCTTGGTTGCTAAGATTAACTTCATTAGTTTTAATTGTAATTGAAAATTCAAAAGTCATATTCACCCCCCCTCTAGGACATTAGGCATATCTCCGAGTATCTCTACAAGCGGTAAAACCGCAATTTCAGAATTTATGTCTTATCAGAAGAGGATAGCATAAGTGCACGGGTGGCTAGCCTCACAAGAAAAGTTGAGGTCATGGAATTAAGGAAAGGAGAGACAATTAACTCCAATGACGTTAAAACTGTTTGTGGAATTTGTGCCGGAAATCAACATGCAATACAAGATTGTCCCACAATTTCAGCAGTTCAGGACATCTTACAAGAACAACCAAATGCCATAAACAGTTCTCAACGGCAATTTGGTGCTCCAAACTCAAACACGTTTAATTTTAATTGGAAGAATCATCCCAACTTCAGTTGGAGGAATGGACCCACTGCGAATGCAACCAATATCCCTCAAGCTCAACCTATACTAGGTCCATCTCTAGTCATTACTCCAAAAGTTACGCTAGAGGAGATGTTGGGTGCATTTGTATCGGTTCAAGCTGAGTATAACAAGACTAATTCTCTGAAAATAGATGGGTTCATGCAAGAACAATTGAAATTTAATCAAAATACAACCCAAGCCATCAATGACTTGAAAACCTCAATGGCTAGGGTTGAATCTCACCTCAGTGCTAGGGAGAAAGGATCACTTCCTGCCCAACCTCTTCCTAACCCAAGGATCCAATTTGAGATACAAGACGCAAGCTCATCCTCCCAACATATGGAGCATGTTCAAGCTATCACCACTTTGCGAAGTGGGAAAATAATTGATAAATCTAATCCGGTGAAGGCCCTAAAGCTTAATGATCCGAAAAATTCCAAAGAGGATGATAACCCGAACACTCCACAAGAGAAAGAACCGAAAAGGCAATACAAGCCGGTTACCACGTTTCCCCAAAGGTTGATTTCACCCAAACCTTTAGACAAAATCCTGGAGATTTTAGAGATTTTCAAGCAGGTGAAGATTAACATCCCATTGTTGGATGCCATTAAACAAATACCGTCATATGCTAAGTTTTTGAAGAATCTTTGTACGATAAAAAGAAAAATACATGTGCAAAAGAAGGCATTTTTGACAGAAAATGTAAGTGCCATTATAAATCACGAGATGCCCAAGAAATATAAAGATCCTGGTAGTCCGACAATATCATGCAAATTGGAGACTACCGGGTGAAGCATGCTTTACTTGATCTAGGAGCAATTGTGAACTTAATACCCTTTTCGGTCTATGAACAATTGGGTTTAGGTGAATTAAAACCCACCAAAACCACATTACAACTCGCTGACCGATCGGTTCGTATTCCGAGAGGGGTGATTGAGGACGTTCTTGTCCAAGTTGACAAAGTCTACTACCCAGTGGACTTCATTGTCTTGGACACACAACCCATGGTTAATATTAGCCCTCAAATTCTTGTCATACTTGGCCGCCCATTCCTAGCTACATCAAACGCTATCATAAATTGTAGGAGTGGGGTCATACAAATGTCCTTTGGTAATATGACGATTGAGTTAAATGCTTTCAATGTTGACAACCAACAAGAGGGTGAAGATGAAGAGGTCCACGAAATAAACATGATCAATTCTATTGTGGAAGATGTGTCCCTCTCAACTCCTTACCCCAATCACTTAGAAGAAGATGTGGCCTATTCTCTTGATAAGAATGTTGATGTGATAGGAGATATAGTCACATCTTTCGAGTCGGTTTCCGCATATAATGTTAGCCAAGAGAAGGATGTGGAAACAACACTTTATTGTACTAAGAAATCAATTCATATTTCCACATCTCTATGGATCATGCATACCGACCTCTACCAACCCTGGGATGATCCATACTTGAAAAATCAATGCCCAGGAAAATCTGAATGGAGACATATTTCTTTTGACAAATATGATGCTGTCTCCTCTTATACATGTGGTGAAAACATTAATGAAACCACTGAAATTCTTTTTTGGAATTTTTAGTGGCTTATCTGGATCCCTCACACACATGTATATTGTAACGCAGGATATTGGATGACGTTATTTCAAATCCTTTTGATCCATCTAATGATTCTGCTTAACTTTATACTTTTGGACGAATTGTTGGAATTGATCTCCTAGTCTGATGGAGGTATAGAGTAGTTAGGATTAGGATTTTGTTGCTTTTGTTTATTTTTCATAGGTTTGTTAGAAGGAGGAAGAATTCCACTTTTCACTCTCTCAGGTACTATCATTCCTCACTCCCTTTTATTTTCAAATTGTTCTCATGTTTTGCTCATTGCACATCTTTTACATTGAGGACAATGCAAGATTTGGTTGGGGGGTGTAGGATTGCTTGGATGAATCCAGTGTTTTGTAACATTTCGAGCAATTATGTAGAAATTTTTTGATTTTTCTAAAATTCAAAACTCTTTTGGAAAACTTTGTTTCTATGCATTTAAGATGATATGAGCATAAGAGGAGGAGATATGAAGTGTATGATGTTGTAAGCTTTGAACTTCTCTTAACGTAATAGTTTTATATGTGAATTCCCCTATTTATGTGATTGATAGAAAATTTGAACACTCTTACACCTAGTTCACATTACACGATTTTCATGGGTTGAAGGGATTATGTGATTTGTGGATTAGCTAGATTTTGATTTAAGGTGTTGAGAAACCAAGCCGGGGTACTTTGTCCATCCTTGTCCATGGAAAAATAATGAAAGATATGGATTTCTAAAAATCCTATCTAATTTAAAAGAAAAAGAAAAATGAAGGATGAAATTGGGAATGATGGAAAAATGGTGGAAAATTCCGATTAGGGCTACCTATTACCAACCGGGGGATGGTCTACCCGTAACCAAAGCCGAAAATGGGACGTAGTGTGAAAGCCGTCGGAATGACAATAAGGCAAATTCCTGTCATTGGCTTGTTGTTGCTCTATATACCTTGAGATCTATGGTCTAGTTGATCTATGAAGAAAATAATCCTGGAAACTTATTAGATGAATTTTTCACTATGCACACTAGGTTGAAATTGTTCAAGTTCTTCTATTTGTCAACCAATCAGTGGGAATTTTATATGGATACTTATTATGTTTTGAGAGTTTACGGTTTCAACCCCTATCACCTAATTTCTCTAACTTTTACACTTGTGTAGCTTGGGATGTACAGAAGAATGATTTCTAAAGGAGAGTTGGGTTTGAGAGAATGAAATTGGTTTCACGCATGTTTTGCTCGGGACTAGCAAAATACTGGTTGGGGAGTGTGTTGAGCTCTTAATTGTGCATATTCTAACCCCAATTCATCACTCATTATGCAAGGTTTTCATGAGTTTTAGACTAATCTAATGCATGGATTTGTGATTGTAGGGATGAGAGAGAGGAAGCATCAATTGAAGACTTAAAGATGTCATTTAGAAGCAAAGAAGATCAAAGGGCCAAGTGTTAAAGGGTGGAAGAAAGAAGCAAAGAAGAGAAGAAAAGAAGGAAGAAAAGACACCCAAGACAAGTCGTCCGACCGGTCGTCCAAGGCCCAGGACCGGTCGTCTGACCGGTCCGATCACTCAACAGAGGGGCCCAGAGGCCACAACTCACTGGACTGTCTAAGACCAGTCGTGCGACCGGTCATCCACTGCTGCGACCGGTCGTGCGACCGGTCCTTGAATTGATTTTATTGGTTGAAAAATTCCCAAAACTCTTTGGACGTTTTTTACGTTTTTTAGACCGGTCGTCCAGTAGCTCAGACCGGTCATGCGACCGGTCGTCGGCGTAATGAGGCGTGTTCTACAAGCCCGAATTTCTCTGCACACTGCATACTCTTACGCAATTTCTAGAATATTCTGATGCTGCGGAGACTCCCTACTATAAAAGGACACCTAGGGATCGTTCCTAGGGTATCTTAGAAGGGTTTGAGCAAGGTGGGAAGTGGCGGAAGTGGATTTTGGAGTTCCACAACTCCTCCTAGTTTGTTTACTATTTTTATGCTTTTCTTAGTTGTTTCATGTTTCCTTAGATCATGAACGGCTAAAGCTCTTAGCTAGGGCTAAGAGGTGAAGCTTGTAGTGAATCTAAGATGTTTCAATTCGTTTAAAGTTGGTTTAAGTTGGAATTCATGTTTAAGAACAATGGTTTGAAGTTTAATTCAAGTACTAAAGTAGTTTTTCTTAGTCTTATGATGACTCATGGATGTTTCGAAGAATTACTTGAGTTCTTAATTGTTGTGTGCTAGTCTAGACCTGTATGATCCGAGGAATTGGAGTACGCTCTAGTATTATGATCTTCATGTGGGAGCTTCCTACTGAAGTTCTAATTTTCTGAAATTCTGTTGTATGTGGGACTGTGTATGAGATTTGAATCAAGTTCAAGTCATGATCTAGCTTTGTCTTGTGACAGGACTTAATGATGGTTATGATTATGAACTTAGTCTATTGGAATTGGGACTGACCTATGCAATTGAGTATGCTCGTCCTAGCTTACATTGAGTGAATCATGTACATTGATCTTACATATGTCAGATTGTTGGCTTCAACAGCTCTATCATCCGACTAAATAGATTTTAATTTCGATTCTAGTTGAGAAAGTGAAAAACCACAGCGGATTGAGCATCGAGGATTGCCACAAGTGGATCCTTGAACCCATAGTGCCCTTTTATTAATTGATTACTTTAGTTTAGTCAACATTGCTACTTACATCAATCTACTACAAATCTGGTTATTAACTTCTCAATAGAAACTATTGGATGTGTTTGTGAATTCATACATAAGTCCCTGTGGATCGACCTCGGTCTTACCGAGTTTATTACTACATCGCAACCCTACACTTGGGGAAGCGAACAAGTGGCTGAAACCTTCATGCAGTTTTATACTAAACTTTTTGATATTTGCAACTCCATGTTTGTCTTAGGTAATTGGGTTTTGGAAGGATGTATATGTAGAAAAATACTTAGGTCCCTCCCGGAAAGATTTAACACCAAGGTAGTAGCCTTAGAGGAGTGTAGAGAGATAACATGAAAGTAGAAGAACTCATAGGTTCCCTACAAACTTATGAACTACACTTTAAGGGCCCCTCTAGAAAGAAAAGCATCGCTCTAAAGTCCTCTCACAATCATAAGAAAATTAAGAGTGAGTTGGAGGAAGATAGTGATGATAAGGATGATGAAGAAGAAAAGTTAAACAAAAAATTCAAAAGATTCCTCAAATTTGATAGAGGGAGTAGCCATGAAAAGAAGGACAAGAAGGGTGAAAAACATAAAGGAAAATCATCTAAACCTTTATCCGTCCGTTGTTATGGTTGTGGTCATCGTGGCCATATTGCCCTGGAATGTCCGAATGGACCTAAACCGAAAGGTAAAAAGGCAATGGCTACCACTTGGGATGATATGGAGGAGTTCAAATCCAAATCTAGTGACTCCACTAGTGATGGGAGCCAAAATATTGATCTAGTTCTTATGGCTTTCACCACTACCTCTCTTCCCCCTAATCTAAGAGAGGATCCCGACCGCTATCCCTTCTAGGAGAATAAGGAGTTCCCAACCCCTCACCTCATGCTATATCTTATGAGGGTGTTGTGGAAATTAGTTACCCTTAGGCCTTTCAAACTAAACATAGTTAGTAAGGGTATCTATAAAGTGATTAAATAAGAAAATATGAGGATTCCAACCTCATTTTGTGTGTATGGGAAAATCAGAGGATTCAAGCCTCATTAGCCCAAAGTTTAATAATTTAGCCTTGCTTTCAATCGATATATTTGCTTGCTAGATTATCACCATGCCTAGATTAGCTAATCTTGCTGAATTATATGCTTCATTGTATGCTAATCTTTGCTTATTTTTTATCTTGATATACCATTAGGGGAGGTTGGTTGATTGGGTTATAAGCCCTTTGTGCTTTTATTGCAAATATATATCTTTGACCAATTATGCATGATTAACTATGCTTAGATAGTTACATTTTCTTGTTAATCATGTTCCTTAGTATGCTCCATGTTTTAAAGTTCATACGCCCTATACTCTCCTTGTTAGCATGTGCTTATAGTTATAACTGTGACATACTATCTACTCTTACCTTAACCTTAATTGATATATCATTAAGGGGGAGAGAATAGTTTGTCAATTGCTGACAAAAAAGAGGAGAAAGATCAAGTCCCACCAAAACTAGTTTGTTACGTTTTGTGATGCAGGGATTAATAGGTTATGGGGGAGCAAAATGAAGAGGAGCTGCTTAGTTAGACATGTTAAGAGTCTTATATTTAATTCATTATCAATGTAATATCTTGTACACGTATTTTGTTTTGGTAGGTTAGGTTTTTGTAAGTAATTGACAAAGGGGGAGATTGTTAGTGCACTTTTCTGTGGCATACTAGTGCACCTTGTTTTTCAATCACTTAGGTCAGTGAGTCTAGTGTTAGTTGAGCTTAAGGAAGATGAAGACCGAAAACTCAAGAGGCCCTGCTACATCAAGGAAGAAGAAACAGGTAAAAGTCATGCCTTGGTGTGCCTTAACCTTGACCAAAATCCAACCCTTTAACTTCTTTGATGACCTTGACCATATTAGGAAACCTTTAGTCATCATAGATTGGCCCTAGGTTTCCCAAAAGATCACCCAAACCTTGGCCATATAGTTGGGGTTGTGATATAGTGGGTCAGCAAAACAAATGGGCTGAACCCAGGCTTGTCTGACCGGTCCCGGCCGGTCGGCTGGACTGGACCGACCAGTCAAGACCGATTGGACTGGCTGCCAGTCCAGACAGCAACATTACATGTGTGCAGGCCCTTGGGCCGACCGGTCGTGACCGGTCAGCTGGTCTGATCTGACCGGTCACGACCGGTCGGACATGCCCCCCCTCTAGACAGTTAGTACACTGTCTTGCCTGGCCTTTGGCCGACCGGTCGGGACAGGTCGGAACTAGCCATTTTTTGCTCGTTTTCTGTCTGTTTGAACATCTTTTATGTCACGCCCCAAACCAGGGGACCGGGCTCACTAAATTTTCGATCGCTGACCTTGGTGCCAACAGCCTCCGTAGTACCCCATTCTCGGCTCCTAGCTCTCATATGCCAGGTTCCGATCCTAGGATCCCACCAGGAAGATTTTCATAGTAAATTTTTTTTGTAAAGGAGAATAATCGAAACCATAAAACATCATCAGATATCCACTAATAAGTTTGTTGAGTACAGTGCTGAAAAGGGGAATACAAAATGTAGCAGAAGTCCAAGATATCAGGTACATGAACTGAGCTCAACGCTGCTGATGTGCCCTAGTACCTGCAGCGTAAACAAACGCGCATAAGCTTCCTACGAAGCTCAGTAGAGTGCATGTGTGCTCATGTGATACATATGACAAGTATACCGATATCAGAGTAAGCGAAAGTAATAGAGGGCTAAGTTACCACGTTCATGAATGCCATCAGCCATCCCAAGGCTATGTGATGCAAAGGCCTACATGGCCGAGTGTTACATGCTAAAGATGTAATGCAAACACGTCAATCGTCAACTAATCCACATTTCAAAATGGTTCTCATCTGGGACATCACCGGGGTCTAGTACACTCTGATACTGGCCGCCGTACATCGCGCGCATAATCAAACGAGTAGAAAAGACCTCACTATCTACCTTGTCAATGGTATGCCAATGCCCACCCTGCTCGCCGATAGTGGACCCATTTCATGAGCTGGTCAGACTCGACCTAGCTTATAGCCCACTGCACCCAGGTGGATAAGGTCATACCCCTTTCCAACCGACCTTGACACAGTGAGAGACGCGGCCTACTGGTATTTGGCACTCGGGCGCTCGTGTTATCCACTCGGTCTCGATGTTGGAGCATCTTACTGATACCACAGGGTTTAGGGACTTTCACCCAAGGACATTCATAGCGCCCACGTGCTAGAACATGTTTCCGGTGTCCATTACTGCTAACCATGATGTGACTATGGTGGCCACCACCCCCGATGCTGCTAGGGTGTGAAGGCGATCTTGACATACATAATGCGAAATGCATGAGTCATACAATCTAAGTCATGCACCAAACTTACGCATACTGCGCAATCATGCACGGGTCCCCTAAGTATAACAAGCCAAAATAGCATGTGCTATGATTATTCGTGATCCACAACAAGCATACAAATGATGCGTATGGGCATATGAATGAGCAGGGTATTCATTATACTAAGCATGTTATCAGTGTGACATATCAAGCTAAGTAGACTAGCATGTTACCAAACGTATCATGTGACGTTAGCCTTAAATGGCCCAATATATGTAGAGAGTGGGACCTGGACTATGGGCCGCATTGGAAATGTAAAGGTCTTCGTGGCATAGCCCACTTAAGACCACATCGGCCCCATACTTGGGCCTGCACATACAAAATAAGCCGACAAAATAGGTGTACGGCATGGATAAAACATATATATCAAGGGAAGGACCATGGTGGGCCCCGCCCACTGGTCGGATAGCAAATATACATCATCAGTCTTAAGAAGTTTCAGTGGCAGGTATTCAATCACCACCATGTCCTAAGTGAAGACCACTCAAATTGGGCCCCACGCATTGGTCAAGACGGGTGGTATGATACACAATACATCCATCAAGTTGGAACCTAAAGATCGGCCCAAAACCTTTAGTTGTATGAAAATAACCATCACAGTGGCCACAAGAAAGTTTTCAATGGTGGGCATCAATGACCACTGTTCTCTGCAGGTGTGGTCCACCTGACGTTTGGATCTGCCTCATTTTGGGGGCCATATCTTAAAATGGCATGGAAAAACAGATGGCCAGTATGAATAAAACAGATACATCATGGTGGGACCCACAGAGTGGGCCACCTGCTGGGCAGCGTGTGAAAGCAATTCTGCTTGGAGCGTAGCTCCTAAATGGGCCCCAAAATGTGTTGAATCAAACTGATATTCGTGTTTTCCCCTCCATCCAAACCTATGCCACAGGTCTGGATGGCATTATAAATATTACAGTGAGCCTTAGGAAGGCTTCAATGGTGGACATCATTGTCCCCCACTACTCTTTACGTTGTGGGCCCACCTACTACTTGGATCTGGCTCAGATCTGGGCCTATAAACTAAAATGATTTGAATAGCAGGATGGGCGGCGTGGATGATACATGTACATCATGGTGGGTCAGGAATATTTCAATAGTGGACGTCACTATCCCCCACTGCTCTCTATGTTGTGGCCCACCTGGGAAGTGAATCTGGCCCAAAATTGGGCCTGAGGCCTAAAATGATTTGGCAAAAGGGATGAATGGCGTGGATGGTACATATACATCATGGTGGGTCCCACGAGTGGGCCACCTGCTGGGCAGCCCAATAGCCCAACATCGTGGACGCTTGTTACTCCCAGCGTCAGAGACGCTAGGAGCCTCACTCCCTTTTTTGTTGTCTTTTTTTTTCTTTTTCTTGGTTTTCATCAGGTGGGGCCCACATGAGGATGATCCACTCCGTTCATCAGATTTTGCAGCTCATGGGGGACCCAAAGAGCCCTATATTGGGTATGTGATTCAGTCTAGAAACATCAAGGTGGGCCAAAGAAGTTTCAACAATGAACATCATTATCTCCACTGTTTCATGTGGTGCGGTCCACTTAAGATTTGGATTTATTTCATATTTGGGCCCTGGCCCTAAAATGATTTGGGAAAACAGATGGATGGTGTGGATTAAACACAAACATCAAGGTGGGTCCCACGAGTGGGGACCTCACCCAAACCTTTCCAACGTGATGACGCTGGACAGTTCCAGCGTCTCTGACGCTGTGAACGTCCAGCGTCTTGGCCCCCTTTTTTTCTTTTCTTGGTTTCTTTCAAGTGGGGCCCACATGAGTATGATCCACTCCATTCATCAGGTTTCGTAGCTCATGGGGGACCTAATGAGTCCAATATTGGACAGGTTACAAGGTCTACAAACATCACGGTGGGCCCAAGAAGTTTTGACAGTGGGCATCATTATCTCCACTGTTTTCTATGGTGTGGTCCACCTGAGATCTGGATCTGCTTCATTTTTTATGTCCAACACTAAAATGGACTGGAGAAACAGACGGACGGCGTGGATCGAACACAAGCATCAAGGTGGGTCCCACGAGTGGGCCCCATGGTTAATGCCCAAAAGGGCTTCAGCCCAGGCGCTGTCTGTCCAGCGGCCCGCTTGTATTATAATATATATATATATATATATATATATATATATATATATATATATATATATATATATATATATATATTTGTGCCTTGACTAATGGGGTCCACACGTTCAGGATCCACTCCATTCATCAGCTGGGCCATCTCATGGTGAGCCCAAAATAGCTTTGGATTAAGATAATCCTTGTATTTTTCCTTCATCCAGATCTTTATCATCAAGTCAACAAGTTTAATGGCAAATAAGCATCATGGTGGGCCACACAAGGTGGTCCACGCTGTGGCAGCGTGCGGGGTATGCTGTCCCACAGTATGGCCCACTTTTGGGCCTAAAAATTGAAAGGCAAACAAGGAAAGTGGGAGTTTATGTCCCCCCTTGCACTCACCTCGAAAGATGAATGGTTGGATTGAATTGGAAAGTTGATCGAACGATTCGGATGTTGGTTGGGGCCCTCCAAGCTTTAATCTCCACCTTCAATTCCTCCAACTCCCCCAACTCCCTAAGCTCTCTCTCTTGATCTCCCTCTCTCTCTCTCTCTCTCTCTCTCTCTCTCTCTCTCTCTCTCTCTTCGTTATCTTCTCTCTCTCTCTCTCTGTCTCTCTCTTTCTTCTTAATCTTCTCTCTCTCTCTCTCTCTCTCTCTCTCTTTCTCTCTCTCTCTCTCTCTCTCTCTCTCTCTCTCTCTCTCGCAAATGGAAAAAGATGAGATCGCCCCCTCTCCCCTACGTATACTCTTGTATGGGTAGAGAGGAGAGACTATGAGGTGATGATGGCTAGCATGGGAGGGGGTAGGATGGTATGGGAGGTATGGGCTTGTGTTGACTTTGTAGTGAGAGAGGGATGGGGTGGGTATGGTGTGTGTAGACTAGGGTGATGAGAGGGGTAAGGGTGAGGGTGAGGGTGATTGATTGATTAGTTTGATTTTCTTAGGATTTGTTCAAGTGGGGCCCTCGCCACACGTGCGTTGCGTGGCCAGCCTCGGATTACACAAATGATCACAACTTTCACACCGGGTATCACAATGGGGCGTGTCGCACGGCGTTGGAATCACAATGCCTACGCGGTCGCCAGGGTATAGGTCTTGGGTCGATGCGGTAGTAAAATAGGGTTGCGATCAAGGCTCGCTAATCTGGTCCATCTGAGACGTATCGATACCGAAAACTAAGCGTACGGAGGGCAATTCAGGGTACGGGTCTTACATTTTATAAAGGGGTTTGTCTCATTTTGAGGGGCAACTAGAGGGATTTTGAGAGGAGTGAAGCCACCATCGTTGGAGACCATTTGAGGCTCATTCCCAACCTATGCAAGGCATCTTGCTTGTGCTTTAACACAAGATTGGAGCATTCCAAGCTCATGAAGAAGATGACCTTCATCCCCTCTTGATCTCTAGAGTTTGGATCTTCCTTGATAGGCATACCCATATCCAAATCTCGAAGATGAGATCTTTATAAGTGAGCAACTCTAGGCAACCCTTTCCCATTAGTTGTAGAGTTCTCAAACCTACCCTCCTATCACCTTGGCAATCTCAAAGGCATCACAAGCAAGGTGATTGATTGAGTGTAGCTAAGGCATTGACGACATAACGGCAATACGATCGAGGGAGCAAGGGAAGCTGATTGAAGCACGAGAGAGCGAAGATCAGGCAACCCGAACCAGCACTGAACAAGGGGCTCATCCGACAAGTAAGGTTGCCTTTGTTGAGAGTCCATCCACTCAATTCCCTGTGGGAGTTGAGTGTAGAGTTTGTTTGTCAAATTCGAACTAGGGACGTTGGCCGTTCCTTGGCCTGTTTGTCGGCCTAAAGACTAGGGGTTGTTTGGTACTCCTTGGCCTGTTTGTCGGGCCTAAACAAAGTCTCCAAGGGGGAGCCTCCGACACGGGAGTGAACGTGCGTCGGGTTGAGAGTTAGCCTATGTCCAAAACTCCGTTCGAGTTGAGAGTTAGCCCTTTGTCCAAAACTTCGGTTATGGTTGAGAGGTGAACTGGTAAAACCGTCGTGTAAAGGTTGAGAGGTGAACCTCATTTAAAACCTCTGATAGTGAATGCTGGTGTGCTTAATGGAGTTGAGTACTTGAACTGGGACTGGAATAGACCCAAAGTCGAACCACTATACATGCTTGTGTTTGTGATTAAATTGAGCACATTGATATCTTAGCATTGTATGTTTAATTGTTTAATTATGAATGCTTTATAGGAATGTATGTTAGGCACTAGATAGGCACATTCACACACAAGATGTACTTTCACTAGTTGTGTAGACTTGAGCTCATTGATTGATTCTCATAAGTCTACATAGGTTGCATAAGTTAGGATCTTGATTAGTTAAATCATTTGATTATCTATGCATGCTTAGACTAGGTTGTTTATTGCTTAAACCATATGCTAGTCTTGTGATTGGACCCACTTAGGCTTGGAAGCCAAAGTGTTCTTGCTTACTTAGTTTAATGTGCTAAATTGTGTAAGTAGTGAAAAGAATTTCAAAAGATCCTAATCATCCCCCCTACAGGACTTAGTCATAATTCTAGTTGCTCTTTAAGCTTCCACACATACGAAGGTGTTGTGTTAGACTACCGACGTAATTTCACCACCAACATCTTTCATAATCCTCTGCCACAGCATTCGGCAGACCCTAGTTCATCAAGAGGTTTTGCCATCAACTACATTGAGAGTGAATCTGTATGCACCCTCTCATATGATTAGGAAGACGAACCATTGGTGCTACAAGGGGCACCTCCGAAATCCTTCGAGCCTTTTGTCTGGAAAGAGACTTGCCCTTAACATTCTGAGCCCTTGGTTGTGCAAGGGGCACCTACGGAATCATTTGCACCCATGGTCCTACAAGGGTAACCATTAGCATCTCCTCAACCATTCGAGTAAGTGATCTTAAAGGGGCACCATCAGCCTCCCCTCAGATATACGAGTCGATAAGTCTATAAGGGGCGCACCCTTCACTTCATTTCAAACAAGAGGCAACATATAACAGCCAAAGCTGGGAGCTTGTAGTCCTTGAAGGTGTGCCTCCCTATCATTAGCTGATTACTCTGCCAGGAGCCTTCTCAAATCCCCCACAATCATTCGAGTCGGTCGTTCTACAAGGGGAAGTCCCTGAGCCATCGAAGTAGCCAAAGGGCATGTCAATTACACTACATCAGCTTGGACGCATCAGAGGAGCATTGAATGTACCAAAAAAGGCCAGTATTCATCCCTTGGGAACTGCCCACACCTGGGATGATAAAATAGAGCCTCGTCCCTTTGTTGTCTACGAAGACCAACCACGGTGTGTGCACTTCAGCAAAGGAAACAATGCGGTACTACAAACCACCGCTCCAGAATCATTAGTACTAGCATCTGAAGAGCCAAGAGTGTTAGAGGGGAAGGAACCATCATGGTACAAGACGGTCCCCTAGCACTACCCTGAATGTGCAAAGGTGAGAAACATGAATACAAATGGACGATGCATCAGGAGAGAAGCTCAGAATATGGAAGACAATAAAACCCCGTTCCCACATAGCAGTAACAAAACAAATGCTTCCTACGATGTGGTAACACAATTGAAGTCCATTCAAACAAAGATTTACTTATGGGAGTTGCTCTGCACATCTCACCTTCATCAAGAGCTATTTGCCCAGACTTTAAGCGACGCACACATCTTATCAAATACATTGCCCGAAATGGCCGCTCTTATGATTTGTCAACTCTTGGCTCCTCGAGCCATCACCTTCATGGACAATGAACTGCCTCCTGAAGGTCACAACCACGTACGCTCTTTAAAAATAGAAGTGCACTACAAGGATCTCTGCATCCCACTGGTACTCATAGACAGTGGCTCAAGCCTTAGTGTGTGCCCACTTCAAACGCTACTCACATTGGCATCGAACCATCCTCATTTTGATCCAGCAATATGAGTGTCAGAGCATTCGACAATTCACGTAGATCCGTAGAAGGAGAGATCAACATCAAGATACAAATCGGTCCAGACATCTCAACCATCACCTTTCAAGTCCTAGACATTTTGGCCTCATTCAACATGCTGCTTGGAAGACCATGGCTCCTCAAGGTTGGAGCTATCCCTTCTACCCTCCATCAGAGAGTCAAATACATATGAGAGAACTGGGTGATCTCCATCTTATCTGGACTAGAGTTTATCAGCCCTGCATCGCCTACCCTAGAGTTGGAAGTGCATGTCATCGACATCCAACACACAAAGGATGATATTCCCTACCATAGCTTCGAGTTCGAAGTGGTGAACGCAATCGTAAATCTCAGTCCTATGAGTGTGGAGTATGTTTTCCCTCCAGCCAAATGTCTTAGCCTCAAGTACTATGCAAAGCATCATTTCAAGGCGAAGGCAATGGAGTTAGAAATCAACAAAAAGAAATGGGGACTCAGATATCGTCCAACTTTCAAAGAGAAGTGGAGGAAAAGACAACTCAAATGCACTCCAATCCATTTTATGAAACCAGGGGCACCTTGCAGAGACCCAGGGGAGGATGAGGGAAGACCCACCACATTAATTAAAGGCCTCCCAGTATTTCTCAGTTGGGGAATATGCCTCCCTATCCGTTGGGATAAGGTCTTAGGAAAAGAGTCACTAATTTAGGAGGAGGAAGAATCAGACCAGCAACATAACCAAAGGGAATTTTCTGAACATAGAAGCAATGCATTAATCCCCATAGTATCACCAATCAAGCAGGGGCACGATATGCCCACTCTAGTTAGCCAGGGGCACAACTTGCCAGATCGGCAATAACCAACCAAGGGGACGACCTCCCGTTTCAAGCATCAACCATCTACCAGGGGCACAACTTGCCCAGCCAACCATTAAGAAAGGTACATATCCACCCGCTTCATCTACTTCATCAACAACTCCAGCTAACTAGGGGCAGAAGCCCCCATCACCCAACCACACTAGCAAGAGGCATAAAGAGCCCGTTCATTGGACCATAAAGGGGAAATAACCAGCCCTAGATTGGTCTGATGTCCAAATTTCGTAGCCAGCAAAGATTGAAGAAACAGAAGAACTCTAGTATGAGGTAAGTGATCCAGGTGGGACTAAATATGATTCAGATCCTGAACCTGATTTGGCAAAAATCTTAGTCATCGGCTTAGACCAAGATCCTCCACCCGTTGCATCAACCCTTGCCTCTCCAAGGGAAGGAGGACGAGGTCTCAACTGGTCAGCTATTCCCCTAACTCTAGAATCAGCCGGTGAGCCATCCAAGGGCTCTGGTCTCCAAAAAACACCAATTTAAATAGCCTTTGGCACCTTAAGCCGGGTCAGGATCAGTCATGGTTCGCAATGCCAACCTGTTCAGGTCCTTTGGAACCTAAATTTCTATAAAAAAAAATTCAAAACACAAAAACATCCAGCATTTCTGTTTCTTAAAATCTTTAAAATTCCAAAAATATTTCAAGTCATGCATCCAATAATGTGCCTAGCTCATCTGAAGTGCTGCATGAGTTCGAAATCGATTCTTATGACTTTGACATTGAGTTAGACTTCAAGCTCATGGGTTTGGACGAAGCCCAGGGTGGGGAAGGTGATGACCCGACTCTTGAACTTGAGGGTCACCTCAAAAAGTTCGAAACAAAAGTTAATATCGTAGTCGACGATTTTGAGGTTGTTAAGGCATAAAATAAGGAAGAAAGGAAAGAAATAAAGTTTGGAAAGAAAATAAAGAAAGAGGAGAAGTTGGCAGAAAGTGGTGAAGAAACAAACTTGAGAGACCTTTTGCGTGGGTCGTGTAAAAGGTCTAGGCGTTTACGCAACCCGCATAAAAGGTTTACCCAGCAAATAATTGTTCCACTAGATTTATCCTAGAAACTTACAAATACTCCTTGGGATCCTCATTTGGGACATTCACTTCTGAAGTTCAGAGTTTTAAAGCTCCTTTAGAAGACTCCGGAGGTACGGAGGGTAGCCTTGTGCATCTCCTTCTTCTCAGGTTGAATGCACAAGTTGCGGACCTTGAGAATCCATGAAGAATGACGAGGAAACTCTACTGAAATGAATATCAAAGAGTAAAACATGAAGAATCTGCAGGGCAAGGTGTTTACGCGACCCGCTTAAACACTTTATCTTTTACATGGGTCGTATAAAAGCTCCATGAAGGCAATTTCAGCACAGTTTTGTGATCTTTTGTTAAAGATGTCGAGAGTAGTCCTCATGATTTTGCTCTCATTCCCTTATCAAAAGCCAAGACTCTTGAAGAATAAAGCTTAATCAAGGCTATAGTTGTTCGCTCGCCTCAAGTGTAAGGCTGCGATGGAGTAATAAAACTCGGTAAGACCGAGGTCGATCCACAGGGAAATAGAAACAAATTCCAAACTATTCCAGCAACTCAGTTTTGCAAGAAAATCAGATTTAATTGGGTAATTGAACTAAAACAGTAACGTAATGGAAATTCAGTGATTTAAAGTACTAACGCATTCAAGGATCCACTTGTAGCAATCCCATGTCAATTCAATCAATCCAAGTAGAGAACACAACTAGATTTGAAGTCCTATCTCTCATCTAGTTGGAAAATAAAGCATTCACACACATTCAATCCAGATCAAGTTGAACTTCCAAGTTCTAGTCCCATTCAATCAATATAGAATTCAAAACCATAGCCTTCGGAGTAACAGCCATGCCTATGGACTATGGCCTGCTCAAGGATTACTATGATTCGAATCTAAACAAGCATTATATGATAATCTCAGAGAATTGCAAGGAATTCATGTCCGGAGCACATGAACTCTCATAAAACATCTCAAACTACCACTTTAAGAACTAGAATATGAAAAATCCAAACTTGAATTAAAAAGTACTTGAATTAACTTGAATCAAACATGAAATTAGCTACAAGCTTCACCTCTCAGCCTTAGCTGAGAGATTCTAGCCGAGCATTGTCATACTACAACTAGAACTCATAATAAAAACATAAAAGACTAGAAAAATCGGAAATTGGAGAGTTGCAGACGCTCCACGACAGCTTCCTCTCTCTAGAACCACGTTCCTTATCTTCTATGATGCCCTAGGAAGAGCCCCTAGGTGTCCTTTTATAGTAGGAAAGCTCCCTTGCGTCAGAAACATCCAGAATCCCCGTAAGGTTACGCAGTGCGCAGCAAATTTCGGAGTCCCGTTTTAGAAAGATCTTTGTTTACGCAGGGCCGAACGGTCTAGACCGGTCGGACTGGGCTGGCCAACCGGTCACAACCGGTCGGGCTTGTCTTAGAGGCAGTCCAGCGTGCATGGCCGACCGGTTAAGACCGGTCGGTTCTTCTTCCATTGGTCCAGCGTGCATGGCCGACCGGTCAAGACCGGTCGGTCCTTCTTCAATTTGTTTTTCTTGCTTTCTTTTCTCCTCTTTCTTCTTCTCTCTCTTCTCCTTGCTTTCTTCTTTCTTTGGTCCTCTTTCAACCTTCATCCAATGGCTCTAAAGGCATTCTTTTGGTCCCTAATTGAATGAAGTCCGCTCTCATCCCTACATTCACAAAACATGCGTTAGATGGGCCTTTAAATCATGAAAAGCATGCAAACCATGTCATGTAGAGGGCAATGCAATGTATAAAATTGAGGTTCAACAATAGTGCAAAAGGAAAGAAGAGAATGATCTCAGCTTAGTTCTCCTGACCTATTCTTCTGTTATTTATAATAGAATGAAAGAAGAAAGAAGGGGTGAACCTCTACATTATATGCTAGAATCAAGGGATGTATCAATGGAATGTAAAAGAACACAATTATGATGAATAAAGTAAATGGAATGATGAATGTGTCTCTTTTTCTTGTCTAATATTAGAACATTACTCTTGTTTCCCCTATTTATACAAATGCAATTTTGTTGTGTAAATAAAATGGCGACTCTGCTGGGGATTTTTCTATATAAGAGTTATGTTCTAGTAATGATAAGATACTATAAGAGAGACATTCATCTTTACAGGGTGCTTTTAAGTGCCAAAATGACGACCCTCAACTGAAAATTTTCACCCTTCATCTATAGAACAAGATGTTGTATAATATAATAGAACTAATTTACATAATTTTCATGATTGTAGGTACATTTCTCACTCGAAAAGATTCCTAATGGCTTCTTCAACTTACAAGATGATCTTTCACTTTGTTCATGGAGGATTCACTATTACTTATGATGATCAAGCCATTGCAAGTAAAGACAAAGCAAGGGATGTTGGAAAAGCAACTATAGCCGTAACTGGAGTAGTGTCGACATCACCAATTGCTGAGGATGTTGACAACAGATGGACAAAGGTGCAGCCATGGAAAAGAAGGACGTTATTCAAAGCCTCAATCAAAACCACATCAAAGGGGCCAAAGGGGCCTCGGTCTAGTATGTCACGAAGACCTATCACTAGAAGTATTGATAAGCGTGACCCAGCTGTAGCACCACCAGCTCTGTATCCAGGAGAAGAGAAAGTATCCTTTACTAACAAGGATTTCCCTACGCTACCTGTCTCTTCTGCCACACTGAGGCGACCAAACAAAGCATTGATTATCTATGAATCCACCCCCGTAACACTGAAACCCGCCAGAGCTTCGCCTCCTAGAGTGATGTACTTTGAATCTACAAACTCCTCAAGGTCTAGTAACCTGGAGTCATGTAATAGTTCAGATTTGTTCACCTCACCAATTGCAATGTCTTTCTCATCAGTGGAGTCATCAAATAAGGAAGCTACTATCCTTGTAGCTGGGACTAGCCGAGATGGCTAATCGATGGAAGAACGCTTTGAAGAAATGGCACGTGCCTAAGCACTTCTGATGGAAGAATGCAGAAACATGCATGAATCACTATTCATGATTGCTCATACAATATCCCAGAATGCCGCCCCTCTCACCAACACCGCTATAGACAATGCAAAGCCTCTAGCTGAAGGGTCACAATCGCCTGGAGCTATGTCCCATGGGTCGGCCCCAGTATTCGCACACGGGATTAATGCAGAAGAAATTAAGCAAATAATAGTTAACACCGTACAATTAGAAGGAGAAAGAAGCCCAAGAGAAAGATTCTGGTACCAGACCCCTTACCCTAGAAAAGTAGAGGATATACCAATCCCAATCAGCTTCAAGTGCCCAGAAATTTCAAATTTTCAATGGTGAAGGATCACTTGACGAGTAAATCACATTCTCTTAGTGAGTGAATCCCCAATTCCATCTCCTAGGAAGATCATTAGAACTCCATTTTAGATATGTAATATCCAAATTTATGGCTGTAGGATTGGGAACTAGATTTCCCTAAAATTTATAGGATTGAATCATCCCTAGACTCTTGATCAAGGGCATTCAAGTTAAGTGGTTTTACTCGAGAAGGTGATGATTCCTCCCCTTGGGCTTTCCACCCACTTGTTGGTTAAGTCATAGTCCCTACTCTAATCATTATTGTTAAGTTGGTTTATGTTAATGACATGATTAGC
This sequence comes from Liriodendron chinense, assembly GCA_003013855.2. Classification (NCBI taxonomy): domain Eukaryota; kingdom Viridiplantae; phylum Streptophyta; class Magnoliopsida; order Magnoliales; family Magnoliaceae; genus Liriodendron; species Liriodendron chinense. Next base: position 767,630 of record PVNU02004009.1, on the reverse strand, counting down.
TTGTACTTGAGTTAAACATGCCTAGTTGTAACCTGATTAGGACACGTTTAGTGTAACATGCTTAGTTACTACATGCTTGGTATTAGTTAAGGTTATGCATGTTAAGTAGTCAATGCATGGCTAGTGGTTACCTAGAATAATTATGCTTAGTATATTACTAAAGTTGATGCTTGGTTAGTATGAAATTCGTATGAATAATCTTGATGATGTCTCTTGTGGAAGCGTTCGTGCAATTGGAATTACTTTTGTTTGGTTTCATTTATACACGATAAGCTATCATGAAATTGTGCAATTTTGGTTTGAAACATCTCTTGGAAGGGACTTGGAGATTGAATTGTCTTGTATAATAAAGTTGGTTGAAGGCGTACCTGATCAGTAACTACTCGTGAGCAGCTTTACATGGGTCACGTGCGAGACACGAGCGCCTCCTTGGTGTTATTAAACAGCGATCAAAACAACATAATATATCGCCTAGCGAGCTGAGTTGGGCGCTGTTCGCTTCCCCAAGTGTAGGGTTGCGATGTAGTAATAATCTCGGTAAGACCGAGGTCGATCCACAGGGACTTATGTAGGAATCCTCAAAATACTTCCAATAGCTCTACTGAAAAGCTAACAATAGATTTGATGTAAATAGTAATGTTGAATTAAACTGAAGGTAATCAATTAATTAAAAAGCACTAGGGGTTCAAGGATCCACTAGTAGCAATCCTTGATGCTCAATTCGCTATGGTTTCTCACTTTCTCAACAAGAATCGAAATTAAGATCTATCTAATCGGAGGATAGAACAGTTAAACCAGACAATCTGCCATATGTAAGATCAATGTATATGATTCGCTCAATGCAAGCCAGGACGAGCATACTCAATTGCATAGGTCAGTCCCCATTCCAATATGCTAAGATCACAATCATAACCATCATTAAATCCTGTCACAAGACAAAACTAGATTATGATTTGAACTTGATTCAAATCACATGCACAGTCTCACATACTTCAGAATTTTAAAAAAATAGAACCTTAGTAAGAAGCTCCCACATGAAGATCATAAATCTAGAGCGTATTCCAATTCCTCGGATCATACAGGACTAGACTATTTCACAACAATTAAGAACTCAAGCAATTCTTCCAAACATCCATGAGTCATCATAAGACTAAGAAAAACTACTTAGTACTTGAATTAAACTTCAAACCATTGTTCTTAAGCATGAAATCCAACTTAAAACCAAATCAAATGAATTGAAACATCTTAGATTCACTACAAGCTTCACCTCTTATCCCTAGCTAAGAGGTTTAGCCGTTCATGATCGAAGGAAACATGAAAACAAGTAAATAAAGCATAAAACTAGAAAGCAAACTAGGAGGAGTTGTGGAACTCTGAAATCCACTTCCGCCGTCTCCCACCATGCTCAATCTATTCTAGGATGCCCTCGGAACGATCCCTAGGTGTCCTTTTATAGTGGGGAGGCTTCGCAGCGTCAGAATCCTCTAGAATTTACATAAGGATACGCAGTGCGTAGAGAAAATCGGAGCCCGAATAGGAAGTTTTCTGTTTGAACACATGGCCGACCGGTCTGGACCGGTCAGACTGGGCTGGCCGACCGGTCACGACCGGTGACTAGGAAAATGCTGGTTGGGGGGTGTGTTGAGCTCTTAATTGTGCATATTCTAACCCCAATTCATATAGTCAAGTCTTGTCACAGGGTTTGATGATTATTATGGTTATGTCTTAATCTATTGGAACTAGGATTAACTTATGCAATTGAGTGTGCTCAAGTTCTAACTTGAATTAAAGGAATCATGTTGATGAACAACACATGTGTTGGATTGCTTTGATATTATAACTGCTCTATCATCCGGCTAGATAGGATTTGATTTCGATTCTAGTTGAGTAAGTGAGAAACCATAGCGAATTATGCATCTAATGAGAGCTATAAGTGGATCCTTGATGCTTTAGTTATCTTTTCATTATCAGATTTTTCTGTTTCATGTTCAAAACCGATTTCACAAACCTCTTAAGAATCTAGTTATTAGGATAGTTCGAATTGTTTACTTCCTTCCCTGTAGATCGACCTCGGTCTTACCAAGATTATTACTACATCGCAACCCTACACTTGGGGAAGCGAACAAGTTTTTGGCTCCGTTGTCGAGGAAGAGGTTAAACGGTTCTAATTTTTCTAGTAGCTATAGAGTAGTCTTAGTTAGGTAGGATTTCTAGTTTTTCTAGAAATAGTTTTCTGATTTTTTCTAAATTATTAACAATTTTCTGTCTTTGTGTTTTGTCAGAACTTAGTTTCTGACATAATTCTCACTTCCATGAGTAACATCTCCCCATCTCCCTTTCTTCTTTTTGTTTGTCTTCCCAGATTATGGTAGTTTCAACTTTTTATGATTTCGTTATTAATGATTGGACGGGTGGATTGTCTAAATACATTTTGAAAGATGAGAGGTCGGACCATGGAATCAAAACTCATTATGATTGGACCCATTACAAGCATGAATATTTTTCTATGACTCAATCTACTTCTAATACTCCCCCACGTAAGACATTGCGAGATTACCGGAATGAAAACAATGTGTATAACTCTTCATCAGGTAAGACAAAAGGAGAGCTATCGGAAAGAGATAAATAATGTTCCACTGGTTAGGACATTGTATGATCACTTGTACGACTACACATGTCAACAATCCTATAATGGCTCAACATATGATATGCATAATTCTAATAGGTGGGAGCATCAAATTTTCAATTTGGGAGACGGGCCAACCATGGATGCCAACAATTATCCTCAAGAGTTTCTTTCTCATGAGCTGCAACCGACACAAACTCTTGAGAAGACGCTGTGAGATTTTATGGAAATAATTGAGCAATGCATACAAAACCTCTCGCCATCTCAAAATCCTGAACCCGACATTGGGAACACCGAATCATTCTCCAACAATGAGGAGGATGAAGCTATCCCTGCTCAACCCTCTTCCGATTTGATGAATAAACTTTTAGGGGATGTAAATCTCAGTGATCCCAACATTACCATCGATTATGGTGAATCAACTATCTCTTTTAATTATTTCGATTTGAATGATGAAGAGATTTCAAGGACGGTTGACGAACTCGAGGAATCTACAAAATCTAAAAGTGATAGCTTGATTAACCACAATGAGGGTTCAATGGATGATTGTGAGTCCATGATTTCTTCTTCCAAAGGGCCGAACGATTATGAGTTGCCGGAAGATATTCTTGCTAGAGAGATGGTTAATGTTATAGACAAAATAATGAAGATCAGCTCAGCTATTAAAGATTGTACACGGGCGCCCATTCTACTCTCGAGATCATCTGATCGAGAGTCGCAGATCGGGAAAGTACGGAAGTACCCATCAGACTCTCGAGATCATCTGATCGAGAGTCACTGATCGGGTAAGTGTAGGGTGCCCATTCGACTCTTGAGGTCACAAGCTCGAGAGTCGTAGGATGGATAAATACGGAGCACCTATTCGCAAGGCTTCGAGCTCCCTTAGTCGATGGTTAGATAAAGCGAAGCAAAGATTCCTTTCCTGAATAGCGAGCAGACCTTCTCACAAGTTATTGAAAGGAGTTACGTCAAAATGAGCGAGCACTTGGACTCGCGACCTGATTCCAACATGCGAACAGCTTTTCTGCGGTTACACCTCTTAACCTTCAGTACCAGCACCTGATTCCCGTCGAGCAGCTTGTTCAATCCCTCTGCGATGCCAGGCAGAGCTACACCCAGCTCGGTGGTTTCCGTCTTGTCGGCGTCTCCTTCCTTTTCGTTGGCTATGACTCCAACTACGGTTTCCAGCTCTACATGAGCAATCGGCGCTATTACTATGCCTACCGGCAGCCCGTATAGGTCGAATTTTGGGCTTATCTTCTTTGGTGGTTTCGGATCTCAGGGGATTGCCATCAAGGGATTTGATTGCCGAAATAAGTCTCCAAAGATGAGGATCTTATCCCACGAAGTCAGCAAGATCTCAGTATCGTACACAAGATTAGCGGGATCTCGATATCTTGCGTAACAGATTGAACCGCTTCAAATCTATATAAAGAGACGACTCCATTAAGGGAAAGGTACACACAATATTCGATCTCTGTCCCGTTTTGCTTGGCTACTCTTCTTCTTTTGGTCTGACTTAAGCATCGGAGGGCTAACGGCTGGACCCCAGCCACCCTTAGTTGCTGTTTGCCTTCTTTCAGGTTTGGCGGAGGGAAATCTCTGGTGAAGAGAAGGTGAACATCCGGAGGATCCAGTTACAAAATTTGACGTTAACAGTTTGGCGCCGTCTGTGGGAACGACTTGATCGTCAAAATCAATCGTTCTAACCATCGATCAAAATCCTTCGGCGATGCCTCCTAAAAAGGCTGTTCATCCTTCAACTTCAAGGCAGGCACCACCTCCGCCTGATGAGACGGAATCCGTACCTGCTCTTCCACCCACCTCGTCGAACATCCCTCAAGGAGCCCCGACTGTGCCATCACCAAACCCACTATTGGAAGCTTCTGGAAATCAAGGCGATGTCCTACGTTTCCTCGGAAACACTCTCCTAACTCTAAACGCCGGAGTTCAAGCGCTGTCAAATCGGATTGATCAGCATTTCCCCGAACCTCAGAGATAAGCCTCCGAAGGGTTACCACCGCAGCCCATACCTGTGGCATCTAGACATTCTATGAACGAACCACAGGTCCCACCACTTGGCAGCCATCCCCCTGTACCGTCTCCACATTCTATACATTCTAGTTCGTCTCGACAACCTCAACCGCAGGGCTCCACCGCCTAAAACATCAAGCTATACCCTACCATGGGAAGGAGATCTCAAAAGAATCCATGATCGTTTTGATGTCATGGAACAGCGATACCAGGCAAATCGGCCATCTTTCGTCATGGCGGCGATACATCAATCCGAGTCCCCCTTCACCAGCGAGGTTATGGAAGCCCCATTACCTAGAAAGTATCGAATGCCTGTTATCACCCCGTACACAGGTATTGGCGACCCTCTTGAACATCTAGAAACCTACAGGTCCCTCATGGAGCTGGAGGGACATGGTTGAGAAATCATGTGTAGGGCTTTTCCCTTAACATTGAAGGAAGCAGCTCGTACGTGGTTCCGGGGGTTAAAGCCTCGTTCCATCAGTTCCTTTTCCCAGTTATCGGAGATATTCGTTTCTCAGTTCATGGGAAGCATTCGCATTAAGAAGCCAGCCTCCCATCTGATGAATCTGAGACAGCAGCATGGGGAGACAATAAAGGAGTTCACAGTACGGTTCACTGCCGAAGCCGTCCAAACTGAGGGTTACACTGAAGAAAAGGGTCTTACAGCCCTCATTGTCGGAATAACGAGCGAGAAATTCAGGTTTGCCTTAGATAAAAGCCCTCCGAAAACTATGGCAGAGTTCCAAGCCAAAGCTCAGAAATATATCAATGCAGAAGAAGTCGCATTGACACGCCATGGAGTACAGAGTAAGAAACGCAAGCCAGAAGGGACCTCTTCTACAGATAAGAAATATCGTCGTGATCAGCGCGATCGTTCTCCCAAGAAGCCTTACTCTGGTAAATGTCATAACTATACTCCTCTTAATCAGTCTCATGAAAAGGTTCTAATGGAGATTAAACACAAGCCATATGTGAAGTGGCCTGCAAAGATCAAATCCGATCCTGAAAAGAGGGATAAGAGCAAGTTCTGTTACTTCCACAAAGACCACGGGCATAGGACCCAGGACTGCATCTCTCTACGTGATCATATCGAAGCCCTTATTCGAAAAGGCCATCTTCAGGATTATGTTGCTCGTAAAAATCGATCACCAGAAAGGATGAAGACCTCATCTCGCCAGAAGGAACCGCCTCATCATCAAACTGACCAAGAGGACGCTGAGCCCACGGGAGAAATCCGCACCATCGTCGGAGGACCGGCTTGCGGGGGTGACTCTCAAGCTTCAAGAAAAGCATACGCCCGAAAGGCATCCAGAGAGCCCCAGCAGATCTATTGGCTGGAACAGTCGTCTAGCTCGTCAAAAGCCAGCCATCCTCCAATTTCCTTCACTCTCGAAGATGCAACGGGAATTCACTTCCCTCACGAAGATTCCATCGTAGTCACATTGAAGGTTTCAAATTATCTGACACATCGAATTATGGTGGATACAGGTAGCTCGGCCGATATTCTATACTTGGAAGCTTTCAACAAAATGGCACTTGCCAGAGGCTTACTCAAACCAGTTTCGACCCCCCTCGTCGGCTTCGGAGGTGAAGTAGTGACACCTGAAGGAAGCATTGATCTCCTGGTTACTTTTGGAGAAAGTCCAGCGAAGACCACCATCTTCGTAAACTTCCTCGTGGTGGACCGAAGATCAGCATATAACGCCATTTTGGGGCGGCCGTCGCTAACTAAGATTGGGGCAGCCTTACAGCCTTCGTATCTGTGTGTTAAATTTCCTACCCCAAATGGTATCGGGGTCGTGCAAGGAAGTCAACAGGAGGCACGGTCTTGCTACCAGATAGCCCTCCAAGATCGAAAGAAGGCCCAAGCGACACCCGTCATGGAGATAGCTCAAGGTTCACCCGACGTTCCCTCCACCACCTCGTTGGATCCGAGAGAAAATGCTCTGAAGTCAGGCACTCCGGGGGAGGAAACAGTGGCAATTCACCTGACCGAAGGCGACCCGCCTAAGATCGTACACATTGGATCCTCTTTAAACAGTGCCCACCGCGGAGATCTGATCCGTTTCCTCACTGAATATCAGGACGTGTTCGCTTGGTCTCATAAAGATATGTCAGGTATCGACCCCAACGTCATCGTACATCGTCTCAATATCGATCCAAAGCGTAAACCCGTACATCAGCATCGACGAGCTTTCACTGCAGAAAGGCAAATGGCGATCAAAGCAGAAGTTGAGAAGCTACTCACGGTCAATTTCATTAAAGAAGTTGACTACCCAGAGTGGGTCGCGAACATAGTTCTTGTCCGGAAAGCTAATGGCAAATGGAGAATGTGCATCGATTATTCAGATCTGAACAAAGCATGCCCCAAAGACAGTTTCCCAACGCCGCGAATAGACCAGTTGGTCGATTCAACAGCTGGACACGCTCTGCTCAGTTTCATGGATGCTTATTCTGGTTACAACCAGATTATGATGCATCCACCTGATAGCCAGCATACTGCCTTCATCACTGATCGGGGACTATATTGCTACCAGGTAATGCCGTTCGGTCTTAAAAATGCAGGGGCCACTTATCAACGTCTTGTCAACAAAATATTCGCTGCTCAGATCAGTAGGAATATGGAAGTTTATGTTGACGACATGCTCGTGAAAAGCATCGTAGAAGATGACCACATTTCTGATCTTCGAGAAGCCTTTGATTTAATGAGGAAGTATCAAATGAAATTGAACCCAGAGAAATGCGCGTTTGGAGTGTCTGCAGGAAAATTTCTTGGGTTCATGGTTGGCCAGCGTGGAATTGAGGCAAATCCTGAAAAGATTAAAGCATTGATAGAGATGAAATCCCCCGTTACTCTGAAGGACGTCCAGCGTCTGGCTGGTCGCATCGCATCATTGAACAGGTTCATCTCGCGAGCATCTGACAAGTGCTTGCCCTTCTTCAAACTCCTTCGTGCAACGGCCAAGTCTGATTGGAAGTGGACACCTCAGTGTGAAGAAGCTTTTCAACAACTGAAACAATACATGAGCGCTCCCCCCATTTTATCTAAACCTGTAGCACATGAGCAACTCATTCTTTACTTATCTGTGTCCGCTACGGCCGTCAGCACCGCATTAATAAGAGAAGATTCTGTGGTGCAAAGGCCCGTTTATTATGTTAGTCGAGCGATGGTTGATGCAGAAACTCGGTATTCTGATATGGAGAAACTGGCCCTAGCCTTAGTCACGGCAGCTCGAAAACTGCGACCATACTTTCAAGCCCATGCTATTCTAGTACCAACAAATCATCCACTACGGCAAGTCCTTCAAAAACCTGAGGCTTCCGGGTGCTTAACTAAATGGGTGGTCGAGATCAGTGAGCATGATATCTCATTCTGTCCTAGGACCGCAGTCAAGGGCCAGGCCGTGGCTAACTTCATCGCCGAATTTACTTATTCTTCTGAAGATAATATCATGACCAGTGACCAGTCTCCTTGGTCACTCTTCGTGGACGGGTTGTCGCGGGCCACTGGCAGCGGAGCGGGCCTGATTTTAGTGGCTCCTGATGGGTCGCATTTTCAATATGCTCTGCATTTCGAATCACGCATCTCCAATAATGAAGCAGAATATGAGGCCCTGATTGTTGGTCTCGAACTGGCCATTGTCCTCGCAATCCAGAATTTGTTAATTCATAGCGACTCCCAGCTCATTGTCAACCAAGTTCTTGGTGAATTCGAAGCTGAAAGAAGAAAGAATGGCCTTATACAAGTCTCGTGTCCTCATCCTGCTCGCCAAACTGAAGACTTATGAAATAACCCATATTCCTCGCGAGAAGAACCAACTTGCCGATTCTTTGGCAAAGCTCGCCTCTGCACCAGAATCTGAGTTATCGCATTCGATCCCTATCGAGCACCGTCAGGTCCTGCGTATCGACCAAGCGATTCTCGAGCATGTAATATCGATACAATCATCTCCATGTTGGATGGATCCTATCATCCTCTATCTCAGAGACGGACACCTACCAGAGGACAAGAAAGCTGCAAGGCAATTCGTCTTCGGGCTGCCAGGTATGTTATAGGCAAAATGATGGAGATAAGATTTCACGCGGAAATGCCCACTTCGCTCTCGCTCTCGAGATTATCTGATCGAGAGTCGAATATTGGATAAGTGCGGGACGTCCATTCGACTCTCGAGATTATATGATCGAGAGTCGAATATTGGATAAGTACGGGACGTCCATTCGACTCTCGAGATTATATGATCGAGAGTCGAATATTGGATAAGTGCGGGACTGACCATTCGACTCTCGAGCTCACCTGATCAGGAGTCAGTAGATTGAAAAATATGGAGCAGCTATTCGCAAGTCTCGAGTCTTCATAACCGATAGTCAAATACGGCAAAGCTCGATCCGCGAGCAGACCTTCTCACAAGTCGTTGAAAGATGTTACATCCAAAATATGTACTTGGACTCGCGAACCACATTTTAACCTGCGAGCAGCTTTCCTACGGGTTGCAACCAGTTCGGAGGCTATGACTCCAACTACGGGCGTCTCCTTCCTTTTCGGAGGCCATGACTCCAACTACGGGCGTCTCCTTCCTTTTCGGAGGCCATGACTCCAACTACGGGCGTCTCCTTCCTTTTCGGAGGTCATGACTCCAACTATGGTTTCCAGCCGGATCCAGCCGGATTTCAAGGGATTACCATCTAGGGGCGTGATTGTTGGAATAAGTCATTGTGTTGGATCTACTAAAAAGATAGGATCTTATCCCAAGAAATCAGCGAATTCTCAGTATCGTATGCGACATCAACGGGATTTCGACATCTCACGTAACAGATTGGATTGCTTCAGATCTATATAAAGGGGTGGCTCCATTGAGAGCAGGTACGTACACATCATTCAATCTTGGTCCCGTTTTGCTTGGCTTCTCTTCAGTGGTCTAACTTGAGCATCGGAGGGCTAACGGCTGGTCCCCAGCCACCCTTATTCGCTGTCTTGCTTCAGGTCTGGTGGTGGAAATCCCTGCTGGAGTGAAGGAGAAAAGCCGGAGGATCTTGTTACGAAATTTGACAAAAACAGTTTGGCGCCGTCTGTGGGAACGACTTGATCATCAAAATCAATCGTGTTAACCATCGATCAAAATCCTTCGGTGATGCCTCCTAAAAAGACTGTTCATCCTTCAACTTCGAGGCAGGCACCACCTCCGCCCGGTGAGACGGAATCCGCACCTGCCCTCCCACCTGTTCCGACGGATATCCCTCAAGGAGCCCCAAATATACCATTAACAAATCCATTATTGGAGGCCTCTGGAAATCAGGATGATGTCCTACGATTCCTCGAGAACACTCTCCTAACTTTAAACGCCGGAGTTCAAGCACTGTCAAATCGGCTTGATCAGCACTTCCCTGAACCGCAAAGACAACCCTCCGAAGGGTTACCACCGCCACCCATACCAGTTGCTTCCAAACATTCTATGGATGAACCACAGGTCCCACCACTTGGCGGCCATCCCCCTGTGCCATCTCCACATTCTATACATTCCAGTTCGTCTCGACAACCTCAACCGCAAGGCTCCACCGCCGAAACGTCTAGCTATACCTTGCCATGGGAAGGAGATCTCAAAAGAATCCAAGATCGTTTTGATGTCATGGAGCAGAGATACCAGGCAAATCGGCCATCTGCTGTCATGGCGGCAATACGTCAATCTGAATCTCCCTTCACAAGCGAGGTCATGGAAGCCCCGTTGCCCAGAAAGTATCGAACGCCTGTTATCGCTCCGTATACAGGTATTGGCGATCCTCTGGAACATCTGGAAACCTATAGGTCCCTCATGGAGTTGGAGGGACATGGTTCAGAAATCATGTGTAGGGCTTTTCCCCTTACATTGAAGGAAGCGGCTCGTACGTGGTTTCGGGGGTTAAAGCCTCTTTCCATCAGTTCCTTTTCCCAATTATCGGAGATATTTCTTTCTCAATTCATGGGAAGTATTCACATTAAAAAGCCAGCCTCCCATCTGATGAATCTGAAACAGCAACATGGGGAGACAATAAAAGAGTTCACAGTACGGTTCACTGCCGAAGCCGTTCAAACTGAGGGTTACACTGAAGAAAAGGGTCTCACAGCCCTCATTGCTGGAATAACGAGCGAGAAATTTAGGTTTGCCTTAGATAAGAGCCCACCGAAAACTATGGCGAAATTCCAAGCCAAAGCTCAGAAATATATCAATGCAGAAGAAGTCGCATTGACACGCCATGGAGTACAGAGTAAGAAACGCAAGCCAGAAGGAACTTCTACAGATAAAAAATACCATCGCGATCAGTGCGATCGTTCTCCCAGGAAGCCTTATTCTGGTAAATATCATAATTACACTCCTCTTAATCGGTCTCCTCAAAAGGTTCTAATGGAGATAAAACACAAGCCATATGTGAAGTGGCCTGCAAAGATTAAATCCGATCCCGAGAAGAGAGATAAGAGTAAGTTCTGTTACTTCCACAAAGATCACGGGCATAGGACCCAGGACTGTATCTCTCTACGAGACCATATCGAAGCCCTTATTCGAAAAGGCCATCTCCAGGATTATGTTGCTCGTAAGAATCGGTCACCAGAAAGGGCGAAGACCTCATCTCGCCAAAAGGAACCGTCTCATCATCAAACCGACCAAGAGGATGCTGAGCCCACAGGAGAAATTCGCACTATCGTCGGGGGTCCAGCTTGCGGGGGTGACTCTCAAGCTTCAAGAAAGGCATACGCCCGAAAGGCGTCCAAAGAACCCCAGCAGATCTATTGGCTGGAACAAACGTCCAACTCATCGAAGGCTAGCCATCCCCCAATTTCTTTCACCCTCGAAGATGCAGCGGGAATTCATTTCCCTCATGAAGATTCCATCGTAGTCACAGTGAAGGTATCAAATTATCTGACTCATCGAATTATGGTGGATACAGGTAGCTCGGCTGATATCCTGTATTTGGAGGCTTTCGACAAGATGGCACTTGCCAGAAACCTCCTCAAGCCAGTATCGACCCCTCTTGTCGGCTTTGGAGGAGAAGTGGTAACACCTGAAGGAAGTATCGATCTCCCAGTCACCTTTGGGGAGAGTCCAGCGAAGACCACCGTCTTCGTAAACTTCCTCGTCGTGGATCGAAAATCAGCATATAACGCCATCTTGGGGAGACCGTCTCTAACTAAGGTTTGAGCGGCCTTGCACCCTTCATATTTATGTGTTAAATTTCCGACCCCAAATGGCATCGGGGTCATGCGAGGAAGTCAGCAGGAGGCACGGTCCTGTTACCAAATAGCCCTCCAAGATCGAAAGAAGGCTCAAGCGACACCTGTCATGGAAATAGTTCAAGGTTCATCCGACGTTCTCGCCACCCGCGTTGGATCCAAGGGAAAATGCTCTGAAATCAGGAACTCCAGGGGAGGAAACAGTGGCGATCCGCTTGACCGAAGACGACCAGTCTAAGATCGTGTACATCGGTTCCTCCTTAAACGGTATCCACCGTGAAGATTTGATCCGTTTCCTCACTGAATACCAGGACGTGTTTGCTTGGTCTCATAAAGATATGCCGGGCATCGATCCTGATGTCATCGTACATCGTCTCAACATTGACCCGAAGCATAAACCCGTACATCAGCGTCGACGTGCCTTTACTGCAGAAAGACAAATGGCGATCAAAACTGAAGTTGAGAAGCTGCTCGCGGCAAATTTCATAAAAGAAGTTGACTACCCACAGTGGGTCGCCAACGTAGTTCTCGTCCGAAAAGCTAATGGCAAATGGAGGATGTGCGTCGATTATTCAGACTTAAACAAAGCATGTCCCAAAGATAGCTTCCCGACACCACGAATCGACCAGTTGGTCGACTCGACAGCTGGACATGCCCTCCTCAGTTTTATGGATGCTTATTCTGGTTACAACCAGATTATGATGCATCCACCTGATGGCCAACATACTGCCTTCATCACAGATCGAGGACTATATTGCTACCAGGTAATGCCGTTTGGTCTCAAAAATGCAGGGGCCACTTATCAGCGTCTTGTCAACAAAATATTCGCTGCTCAAATCGGTAGGAATATGGAAGTATATGTTGACGATATGCTCGTGAAAAGCATCGATGAAGATGACCACATTCCTGATCTTCGAGAAGCCTTTGATCTGATGAGGAAGTATCAGATGAAATTAAATCCAGAAAAATGTGCGTTTGGAGTATCTGCAGGGAAATTTCTTGGGTTCATGGTTGGCCAACGTGGAATTGAAGCAAATCCCGAAAAGATTAAAGCATTGATAGAGATGAAATCCCCATGACTCTGAAGGACGTTCAGCGTCTAGCTGGTCGCATCGCATCATTGAACAGGTTCATCTCGAGAGCATCTGACAAGTGCCTGCCCTTCTTCAAACTCCTTCGTGCAACGGCCAAGTCTGATTGGAACTGGACACCTCAATGTGAAGAAGCTTTTCAACAACTGAAGCAATATATGAGCGCTCCCCCCATTTTATCTAAGCCTGTGGCACATGAGCAACTCATTCTTTATTTATCTGTGTCTTCCACGGCCGTTAGTGCAGCTTTAATAAGAGAAGATTCCGGGGTACAAAGGCCCGTTTATTATATCAGTCGAGCAATGGTTGATGTAGAAACTAGGTATTCTGATTTGGAGAAACTGGCCCTAGCCTTAATCACGGCAGCTCGAAAACTGCGACCATACTTTCAAGCCCATGCTATTTTAGTACCAACAAATCATCCACTACGTCAAGTCCTTCAAAAGCCTGAGGCTTCCGGGCGCTTAACTAAATGGGCGGTCGAGATCAGCGAGCATGATATTTCATTCTGTCCTAGGACCGCAGTCAAGGGCCAGGCCGTGGCTGACTTCATCGCCGAATTTACATATTCTTCTGAAGATAGCGTCATGACCAGCGACCAGCCTCCTTGGTCGCTCTTCGTGGACGGGTCGTCGCGGGCCAGTGGCAGTGGAGCGGGCCTGATTTTAGTGGCTCCAGACGGGTCGCATTTTCAATACGCTCTGCGTTTCGAATCACGCATCTCCAATAATGAAGCAGAATACGAGGCCCTTATTGTTGGCCTCGAGCTAGCCGTTGTCCTCGCAGTCCAGAATTTGATAATTCATAGCGACTCCCAGCTCATTGTCAACCAAGTTCTTGGCGAATTCGAAACCAAAGAAGAAAGAATGGCCTTATACAAGTCTCGTGTCCTCATCCTGCTCGCCAAACTGAAGACTTACAAAATATTCCATATCCCTCGCGAGCAGAACCAACTTGTCGATTCCTTGGCAAAACTCGCTTCTGCACCAGAATCAGAACTATCACATTCGATCCCCATCGAGCACCGTCAACACTTGAGTATCGACCAAGTGACTCCCGAGCAAGTTATATCGGTACAATCGTCTCCATGCTGGATGGATCCTATCATCCTTTATCTCAGAGATGGATACCTACCAGAAAACAAGAAAGCTGCAAGACAAATTCAGCTTCGAGCTGCCAGGTACACCTTACAAGATGGAATCTTGTTGCGAAAAAGCTTCTCCTTGCCTTATTTGAGGTGTCTTCATCCAGAAGAAGCACATCGTGTTCTAGATGAAGTACACCAGGGGGCATGTGGTAATCATCCCAGGGGGCGATCTCTAGCATATAAAGCGATGAGGCAAGGATATTATTGGCCTACTATGAAAGCAGACGCCATAGAATTTTCTAAAAAATGCGACAAGTGTCAACGATATCAACCTATACCTCGTGTACCGTCTGAGCGGATGACCCCAGTCGACAGCCCTTGGCCTTTTGCTCAGTGGGGGATCGATATCATCGGACCCTTACCTATGGGAAAGGGACAGAATAGGTTCGCGATCGTGGCGGTTGATTATTTCACCAAATGGGCCGAGGCAGAACCATTAGCCAAAATTACTGAAAAACAAACTACTAAGTTTATGTGGAGAAATATTATATGTCGCTTCGGACTTCCTCATACTATAATTACCGATAACGGAACGCAGTTCGACAACGCAGCCTTTGATGAATTTTGCGACAAATGGAAGATACGTAATCTCCGCACTTCTCCATATCATCCACAGGCGAATGGGCAGGTCGAGGCAGTGAATAAAATTATAAAGCATCATTTAAAGACCAAGCTAAGTGAATGTAAAGGGGTGTGGCCAGAACTTCTGCCAGAAGTGTTATGGGCCTATAGAACCACGGCTTGTACATCGACAGGTGAAACTCCTTTCTCCTTAGCATTTGGTGTTGACGCAGTGGTACCAGTGGAAATTCAAGTGCCCTCATATCGGATCGAACAGTATGATCCCGCGAGCAATCAGGAAAATCTCCGACTTCATCTCGATCTCTTGGAAGAGCGATGAAACGCTTCCCAAGTACGAGTGGCGGCATATCAACAACGTATTGCTCGTTATCGGAATGCGAAGGTTCGACCTAGATCCTTCCAGTTCGGAGATTTGGTTCTAAGGCAAAATCTTGGAATTCCTGTTCGTTCATTGGATCCGAATTGGGAAGGCCCGTATCGGGTTATTAGAGTTGTGCGACCCGGTACTTATTATCTTGAAGACATGCAAGGGAAGCCTGTACGTCGCCCTTGGCACGTGGAGCATTTGCTAAGATACTACCCCTAGATTCGATGTAGTTTATCATAACATTTTATGAATAAAGTAAAAGATATCTTTTGGCCGCTACTCCATTTATATGGACCAGAATAGCCCTGAAGAGTGCTTACACGTCCTCTTGGCCAATTACCTACCTTTGGTAGGACTGAAATCATTACTAGTTGGTCGCTTCTCCATTCTCATGGACCTGAACAGCCTCGAAGAGAATGAATACCATCTCTTGACCAACCTTCTGCCCTTGGTAGAATCAAAATCTCAATCGATAGATCAGTCTATCTCAACGCGGACATGGTCTCACGACCCCCGGATTGAGTCTAATTCATTTTTTCATGAGTTAGTTACTCGCGATTGGTGAGAGGAGGGATCGCACTCCAAAATGCGAGCACCGCAGCTCGTGCTCTAATTAGGGCAGCAAACGGGGTCACATCCTGATCGCGAGCAGCTTAGCTCATGCTCGAATTAAAGGGTCACATCTCTGACGAATCCATTCAAGATTAACAAGCAAAAAATGAAAGATGAAGGGAGAACAGCAACGAAACAGCAACACTTCCAAAAATATCTTTTTATTGATAATCAGATGATTACATATACATGAGCGCAGATACAAGAGAAAAAAAATAAAGGAAATCAATCGCTAGGAGGAGCCACGCTCTCGACTTCAGGGCCCATTTCAGGAGCCCCTCCAGCCTGCGTGGCTTCGGTCACCTCGTTCTCGGCAGCAGCTTGCTCTTCTGCAGCTATGATGGTCGCGACTCGACCGAATTCCCCCATATCGAAGGATGGGATCATTCGTTGCACTACTCTTAGTGCAAAGTCTCGACCAGCATCGTATGACTCATATCGTTCATCGTCATACAGCTGCGAAGTCCGGAACTCGGAAACTGCCCGAGTACCTTCCTCCGAGAGCATTTTTACAAGGGCGACTCTCTCCTCGTCCCAGTGGATCGAGTCGTCCTTAAGCTGCGCAAGAGCGGTGCTGCTCCCTAGTCAAGTTGTCGTAGGCCTCCTTGAGCTGCGACCTGGCTCCCGCGAATTGCTCCTCTAGCGAGATCTTGTCCTGTCGGAAGATCTCCCTCTCTCTCTCTGCCTTCTCCTTCAGACCCGTGAGCTTCACGTAGTCTGAGTCCAAGGCCTGATATCTGTCGGTCAGGACTTGGATCTTCTCGATGAGGATCTTTTTCTCCTCATCTCTCTTCGAGATCACTGCCTCACGAGCCTTGAGCAGTTGATCTCTTCCTTGAACTGTCCTTTTCCAAGGCAGTCCTCTTTCCCTCGGCCTCCTCTATCGTGCGACGGGCGGCAACAATATCATGCCTCGTTCGCAGAATAAGATCTAAACCCTGCAAAGAGATGGAAAATATAAGATTTCTGGAACGTAACAACAGGTCGAAACAGATCTTGACGAAGTCTTACCTGAACCATCCTCATCCCCGCTTCAAGGATAAGGTTCTCAGGACTTGGCTCGGGGAGAGAGCCGAAGGCGTGAGGCGGGACGTTCTCGAACAAAAACTTACATACAGGGTGGAGGTGGCGTGGAATCGAGTACGTCCCGCTCCCAGACGGTTGGGCAACGACCAAACCAGGCCTGCTCGAGAGGTGGAGGCATGGACTCGCGAGCAGGTCCCTGCTCGGCAGCTGGGACCAGTTCCCGAGCAGGAGTCGGCTCTTGAGGCTCTACCTGCTCTCGAGCCTCTTCAGCTGGGGGGCAGCTGGACCCCACCCCATCTGGGGAATTATCTGCAATGTTGATCACTGGTGGCCCAGGTGCGACCACCATTGAAGGAATAGTTGGCCCAGCTGGGGCCCCCGCCATGCTCGCGGGAAGGGCAGGCTGATCGTTGCCCGCGCGGATGGAAGATTGAGACGGTTCGGCAGGGGTTCTCTTCTGCCTTTTGGAACCTGTGCCCTTCAGACGGGGCAGTAGGCCTCTCTTCTCTCCAGCCTTCGTCATTTCGACTTCTCTTCTGGATATGAGGCCTGCTGCTGCAAGTCGCGAAGGAGATAAGCAAGCGTCGATATGCCTATCTCCGACAGGCACCTTATACACTCTGACGATCTTCTCGTTGATCCCACCCTTCAAATTCGGTTTCCGCAATGCCGGGATACCTGCGAGCACAAATAATGGTCAAACGAAGCAAAACCCTAAAAATTATTCTAAGGAAACTGCACAATACGGGATTGTGTCTACCTTCACAGAAAAACCGGGTCACTCCTGGACCCCTGGAGGAGGCAGACTCCCAGCTCCCTGGAAGCATAGAACCACCGCTTCCTCCAGCCGGGATAGTTCGAGGAGGGCTTACCCTAACACGAAATTATCCCGGTGCCAGTAACATAAATAATACCAGCCTTCGCTGGATGGAGCTTTCTTCAGACGGAACATACGGAGGAACTCCTCCGCCGTGAGTTCCCCGTTGCCAGCCTGAGCCCAAAGGGCAAAGGAGCCCAAAACCACCCTCCACCCGTTCACAATGAGTTGCCTAGGGGCAATCTTGTAACACCGTAGTACATCGCGAACAAAGGGATGGAGGGGAAGGCGTACCCCCAGGATGAGCTGGTACTCGTAAAATGCTATGCATCCTGAGGGGGGGGGGGGGGGAGTCGGGTGTTTCTCCACCTCCGGGCAAGCGGAGAGTTACAGAGTCAGGGATTTGGTATCTCTCCCGTAGCTCAGCCAGCCGGTCCTTCGATAAAACGGAAGGATATCCGGCTGCTGTGTATCTCCCCGTCGAAACCCTTGCACTGCTGGAGGCAGAGGACTCCGGAGTGGCATCACCAAGGGGGACAGTAGTCTCGTCAGAGTTCCCAGCCATGGGGAGATGAAAATAAAAGAAGAAGAAAAAGGAAGTATACCGGAAAAAGGAAAGAATGAGCACCGGAAGAGGAGGAAGAATGGAAAGAAAGGATTGCAGGTTTCTTTCGAAAAAACTTCTGTAGAAAATCAAAGAAATGGCGGACTCCGTATATTTATAGGCAATCATTCCGCCGTATCTGATGGCACGTGGCAGTCCCTCTTTGGACACAGCGCTCGAGCAGGCATGCCCATTAACTCCTCAAACACGTGGCGAGCGCCCCTTCATTTTCCATCAGCGAAAAGGCTGCGGAAAGCTGGCGCTCATTAATTTCAGCCCATCATGAGGGGTGCCGTTCTCGATGAAAGTAGCGAGCGGTTTCGTGTGATAGTGAGCTAAGTCCTTTCCTTGAGAATTCTTGGCGGCAAGGACTTGGGGGGCATCTGTTATAGGCAAAATGATGGAGATAAGATTTCACGCGGAAATGCCCACTTCGCTCTCGCTCTCGAGATTATCTGATCGAGAGTCGAATATTGGATAAGTGCGGGACGTCCATTCGACTCTCGAGATTATATGATCGAGAGTCGAATATTGGATAAGTACGGGACGTCCATTCGACTCTCGAGATTATATGATCGAGAGTCGAATATTGGATAAGTGCGGGACGACCATTCGACTCTCGAGCTCACCTGATCAGGAGTCATAGATTGAAAAATATGGAGCAGCTATTCGCAAGTCTCGAGTCTTCATAACCGATAGTCAAATACGGCAAAGCTCGATCCGCGAGCAGACCTTCTCACAAGTCGTTGAAAGATGTTACATCCAAAATATGTACTTGGACTCGCGACCACATTTTAACCTGCGAGCAGCTTTCCTACGGGTTGCAACCAGTTCGGAGGCTATGACTCCAACTACGGGCGTCTCCTTCCTTTTCGGAGGCCATGACTCCAACTACGGGCGTCTCCTTCCTTTTCAGAGGCCATGACTCCAACTACGGGCGTCTCCTTCCTTTTCGGAGGCCATGACTCCAACTACGGGCGTCTCCTTCCTTTTCGGAGGCCATGACTCCAACTACGGGCGTCTCCTTCCTTTTCGGAGGTCATGACTCCAACTATGGTTTCCAGCCGGATCCAGCCGGATTTCAAGGGATTACCATCTAGGGGCGTGATTGTTGGAATAAGTCATTGGGTTGGATCTACTAAAAAGATAGGATCTTATCCCAAGAAATCAGCGAATTCTCAGTATCGTATGCGACATCAACGGGATTTCGACATCTCACGTAACAGATTGGATTGCTTCAGATCTATATAAAGGGGTGGCTCCATTGAGAGCAGGTACGTACACATCATTCAATCTTGGTCCCGTTTTGCTTGGCTTCTCTTCTGTGGTCTAACTTGAGCATCGGAGGGCTAACGGCTGGTCCCCAGCCACCCTTATTCGCTGTCTTACTTCAGGTCTGGTGGTGGAAATCCCTGCTGGAGCGAAGGAGAAAAGCCGGAGGATCTCGTTACGAAATTTGACATTAACAAGGTATACTTTGCAAGACGGCATATTGTTGCGCAAAAGCTTTTCCTTGCCTTATTTAAGGTGTCTTCATCCGGAAGAAGCACTTCGTGTTCTAGACGAAGTACACCAGGGGGCATGTGGTAACCATCCCAGGGGGCGATCCCTAGCGTATAAAGCGATGAGGCAAGGATATTATTGGCCCACTATGAAAGCAGACGCCATCGAATTTTCTAAAAAATGCGACAAGTGTCAACGATATCTACCTATACCTCATGTACCGTCCGAGCGGATGACCCCAGTTGATAGCCCCTGGCCTTTTGCTCAGTGGGGGATCGATATCATCGGGCCCTTACCCATGGGAAAGGGACAGAATAAGTTCGCGATCGTGGCGGTTGATTATTTCACCAAATGGGCCGAGGCAGAACCATTAGCCAAGATTACTGAGAAACAAACTACTAAGTTTATATGGAGAAATATCATATGCCATTTCGGACTTCCTCATACTATAATTATCGATAACGGAACGCAGTTCGACAACGCAGCCTTTGATGAATCTTGCGAAAAATGGAAGATACGTAATCTCCGCACTTCTCCATATCATCCTCAGGCGAATGGGCAGGTCGAGGCAGTGAATAAAATCATAAAGCATCATTTAAAGACCAAGCTAGGTGAATGTAAAGGGGTGTGGCCAGAACTTCTGCCAGAGGTATTATGGGCCTATAGAACCACGGCTTGTACATCAACAGGTGAAACTCCTTTCTCCTTAGCATTTGGTGTTGACGCAGTGGTACCAGTGGAAATTCAAGTGCCCTCGTATCGGATCGAGCAGTATGACCCCGCAAGTAATCAGGAAAACCTCCGACTTCATCTCGATCTCTTGGAAGAGCGAAGAAAGGCTTCCCAAGTACGAATGGCGGCATATCAACAACGTATTGCTCGTTATCGAAATGCGAAGGTTCGGCCTAGATCCTTCCAGCTCGGAGATTTGGTCCTAAGGCAAAATCTTGGAGTTCCCGCTCGTTCGCTGGATCCAAATTGGGAAGGTCCATATCGGGTTATTAGGATTGTGCGACCCGGTACTTACTATCTTGAAGACATGCAAGGAAAGCCTGTATGTCGCCCTTGGCACGTGGAGCATTTGCTACGATACTACCCCTAGATTCTATGTAGTTCACTACAACATTTTATGAATAAAGTGAAAGATATCGTTTGGTCGCTACTCCATTTACATGGACCTGAATAGCCCTGAAGAGAGTGCATACCATCTCTTGGCCAATTGCCTACCCTTGGTAGGATTGAAATCGTTACTAGTTGGTTGCTTCTCCATTCTATGGATTAAAGATAGCCCCGAAGAGGGCATACGTGCTCTCTTGACCAACCTTCTGCCCTTGGTAGAATCAAAATCTCAATTGATAGATCAGTCTATCTCCACGAGGGCATGGTCGCTACGACCCCCCGGATTGAGCACATTCTCTCAATCGATAGATCAGTCTATCTCCACGAGGGCATGGTCTCTACGACCCCTCGGATTAGCACATTCTCTCAATCGATAGATCAGTCTATCTCCACGAGGGCATGGTCGCTACGACCCCCCGGATTGAGCACATTCTCTCAATCGATAGATCAATCTATCTCCACGAGGGCATGGTCGCTACGACCCCCCGGATTGAGCACATTCTCTCAATCGATAGATCAGTCTATCTCCACGAGGGCATGGTCGCTACGACCCCCCGGATTGAGCACATTCTCTCAATCGATAGATCAGTCTATCTGCACAAGGGCATGGTCGCTACGACCCCCCGGATTGAGCGCATTCTTGCAATCCGGGTTGAGCATAACTCATTGCAACAAGGCATTCAGTACATGAAAAGAAAGTAAACAAAAACGAGAAGGCATTCATTGCGTGAAAGGGAAAGAGTAAACGACGACAATACTTCCAAAAATATTTTTTCATTGATGATAAATGTTTACAATATCTATTCACGAATACAAGAGAGGAAAATAAAGAAAATCAATCCCTTGGAGGAGGAGCTGTGCTCTCAACTTCAGGGCCCATTTCTGGGGCCCCTTCATCCTGAGTGGCTTCAGTCACCTCGTTCTCAGCAGCAGCTTGTTCTTCGGCAGCTATGATGGTCGTGACTCGACCAAACTCCCCCATATCAAAGGATGGGATCATTCGTTGCACTACTCTTAGTGCAAAGTCGCGACCAGCATCATACGACTCGTACCTTTCGTCGTCATATAGCTGCGAAGTCCGGAACTCGGAAACCACCCGAGGACCTTCCTCCGAGAGCATTTTTACAAGGGCGACTCTCTCCTCGTCCCAGTGGATCGAGTCGTCCTTAAGCTATGCAAGAGCGGTGCGCTCCTTGGTCAGGTTGTCGTTGGCCTCCTTGAGCTGCGACCTGACCTCCGCGAACTGCTCCTCCAACGAGATCTTGTCTTGGCGGAAGATCTCTCTCTCTCTCTCAGCCTTCTCCTTCAAACCCGTGAGCTTCACGAAGTCTGAGTCCAAGGCCTGATACTTGTCGGTCAGGACTTGAATTTTCTCGATGAGGATCTTTTTCTCCTCATCTCTCTTCGCGATCACCGCCTCACGGGCCTTGAGCAGCTGATCTCTTCCTTGAACTGCCTTCTCCAAGGCAGTCCTCTTCCCCTCAGCTTCATCTATCGTGCGACGGGCGGCAACGATATCACGCCTCGTTCACAGGATAAGATCTAGGCCCTGCAAAAGTGATGAAAAATGTGAGAAAGAATTCTGGAACGTAGTAACAGATTAAAGCAGGCCTTGACAAGGTCTTAACTGAACCATCCTCACCCCCGCTTCGAGGAAAAGGTTCTCAGGGCTTGGCTCGGGAAGAGAGCCGAAGGCATGAGGAGGGACATTCTCAAATAAAAATTTACATACTGGATGGAGGTGGCGGGGAATAGAGTACGTCCCGCTCCCTGACGGTTGGGCAACGACCAACCCGGCCTGCTCGCGAGGTGGAGGCATTGACTCGCGAGCAGGTCCCTGCTCGGCAGCAGGGACCAGTTCGCGAGCAGGAGTCGGCTCTTGAGGCTCTACCTGCTCTCCAGCCTCTTCAGCTGGGGGGCAGCCGGACCCCACCCCATCTGGGGAGTTGTCAGCAATGTTAATCACTGGCGGTCTAGGTGCGACCACCAGTGAGGGAATAGTGGGCCCAGCAGAGGCCCCCGCCATGCTCGCGGGAAGGGCAGGCTGATCGCTGCCCTGTGCGGATGGAAGATTGAGAAGGTTCGGCAGGGGTTCTCTTCTGCCTCTTGGAGCTCGTGCCCTTCAGTCGGGGCAGCATGCCTCTCTTCTCTCCAGCCTTCGTCATCTCAACCTCTCTTCTGGATATGAGGCCCGCTGCTGTAAGTCGCGAAGGAGAAAAGCAAGCCTCGATGTGCCTATCTCCGACAGGCACCTTGTACACTTTGACAATCTTCTCGTTGATCCCTCCCTTCAAATTTGGTTTTCTCAAGGCCGGGATACCTGCGAGCACAAACAGGGGTCAAACGAAGCAAAACCCTAAAAACCTTACTGGAGAAACTGCACAATGCGGGATTGTGTCTACCTTCACAAAAAAATCGGGTCACTCCTGGACCCCTAGAGGAGGCAGACTCCCAGTTCCCGGAAGCATAGAACCACCGCTTTCTCCAACCGGGATAGTTCGAGGAGGGCTTCCCCAACACGAAGTTATCCCGGTGCCAATAACACAGATAATACCAGCCTTCGCTGGAGGGAGCTTTCTTCAGACGAAACATACGGAGGAACTCCTCCGCCGTGAGTTCCCCGTTGCCAGCCTGAGCCCAAAGGGTAAAGGAGCCCAAAACTACCCTCCACCCGTTCACGATGAGTTGCCCGGGGCCAATCTTATAACACCGGAGTACATCGCGAATGAAGGGGTGGAGGGGAAGGCGTACCCCCAGGATAAGCTGGTACTCATAAAATGCTACGCATCCTGGGGGGGGGGGGGGGGGAATCTGGTGTTTCTCCACCTCCGGGAAAGCGGAGAGTGACTGAGTTGGGGATCAGGTATCTCTCCCGTAACTCAGCCAGCCGTTCCTCCGATAAAACGGAAGGATATCCGGCTGCTGTGTATCTCCCTGCCGGAACCCTCGCACTGCTGGAGGTAGAGGATTCCGGAGTGGCATCACCAAGAGGGACAGTGGTCTCGTCAGAGTTCCCAGCCATGAGAAGATAAAAACAAAAGAAGGAGAAGAAAAAAGGAAGTATACCAAAAACAGAAAGGACAAGGAGCACCGGAGGAAGAAGAATGGAAAGAAAAGACTGCAAGTTCCTTTCGAAAAAGCTTCTGTAGAAAATCAAAGAAATGGCGGACTCCGTATATTTATAGGCAATCATTCCGCCGTATCTGATGGCACGTGGCAGTCCCTCCTTTGGCGCAACGCTCGAGCAAGCACGCCCATTAACTCCTCAAACACGTGGCAAGTGCCCCTTCATTTTCCATCTGCGGAAAGGCTGCGGAAAGCTGGCGCTCATTAATTCCAGCCCATCATGTGAGGTTCCGTTCTCGATGAAAGCAGCGGGCGGTTACGTGTGATAGTGAGCTAAGTCCTTCCCTTAAAAAATTCTTGGCAGCAAGGACTTGGGGGGCATCTGTTATAGACAAAATAATGAAGATCAGCTCAGCTATTAAAGATTGTACACGGGCTCCCATTCTACTCTCGAGATCATCTGATCGAGAGTCGCAGATCGAGAAAGTACGGAAGTACCCATCAGACTCTCGAGATCATCTGATCGAGAGTCGCTGATCGGGTAAGTGTAGGGTGCCCATTCGACTCTTGAGGTCACAAGCTCGAGAGTCGTAGGATGGATAAATACGGAGCACCTATTCGCAAGGCTTCGAGCTCCCTTAGTCGATGGTCAGATAAAGCGAAGCAAAGATTCCTTTCCTGAATAGCGAGCAGACCTTCTCACAAGTCGTTGAAAGGAGTTACGTCAAAATGAGCGAGCACTTGGACCCGCGACCTGGTTTCAACATGCGAACAACTTTTCTGCGGTTACACCTCTTAACCTTCAGTACCAGCACCTGATTCCCGTCGAGCAGCTTGTTCAATCCCTCTGCGATGCCAGACAGAGCTACACCCAGCTCGGTGGTTTCCGTCTTGTCGGCGTCTCCTTCCTTTTCGTTGGCTATGACTCCAACTACGGTTTCCAGCTCTACATGAGCAATCGGCGCTATTACTATGCCTACCGGCAGCCCGTATAGGTCGAATTTTGGGCTTATCTTCTCTGGTGGTTCCGGATCTCAGGGGATTGCCATCAAGGGATTTGATTGCCGAAATAAGTCTCCAAAGATGAGGATCTTATCCCACGAAGTCAGCAAGATCTCAGTATCGTACACAAGATTAGCGGGATCTCGATATCTTGCGTAACAGATTGAACCGCTTCAGATCTATATAAAGGGACGACTCCATTAAGGGAAAGGTACACACAATATTCGATCTCTGTCCCGTTTTGCTTGGCTACTCTTCTTCTTTTAGTCTGACTTAAGCATCGGAGGGCTAACGGCTGGACCCCAGCCACCCTTAGTTGCTGTCTGCCTTCTTTCAGGTTTGGCAGAGGGAAATCTCTGGTGAAGAGAAGGTGAACATCTGGAAGATCCAGTTACAAAATTTGACGTTAACAGTTAAAGTGGATCGCTTTGAGTCCTCCCACCAACATAACATGACCAATTTTATTGTGGAAGATATCTCTTCGACTAAAAATTCTGTTTCTTTGGATGATGTGGTGGCACAATATGAAATTTTAGATCAACTAATGTTAGATGATGTGCTTACCACTGAATCTAAAAAAAATTCTTTGGAAGACCTCCCCTCTATAGAGGAAGAATTCCTTACCACTGAAATAGCCTTTCCTCAATCACTTAGAGAGAACGAGGACCCTTCATCCGACTCTCTCGATTTCCTTGAGGAATGCATGACCCACCCCTATGATCTAGATGATGAGATGATTATGGAGTTGGACATTTTGTTAGACACGGTGTCAGTACTTGATAAACACCATTCCACTGATTTTCACTCTTTACCATTATTTGTGGAAACACCGTGCAATTCTGAATTTGTGGAGGAGACAACCCAAACTAAAGATACTTAATGAATGTCTCTCCACCATCATGGGTCCTTCAGCCCACTAAAAATTATGATTGGGAGGACCCGTTTTTAATCACTCACAACCCAATTCAGAATTTAAGGAGATATCTTTTTACTGCTCTTATCTCCTCCTTACATGCTTATGGTGCACACTATGATTGAACTTTAATGAAGAAAAGCACCCATGTGTGTCGAGTAGGACTTTGGATGGTCCTCATGAGAAACCTATTGAAATTCATGAAGATCCTGCTCAAATTTGATCATGTAGTCGATCGGACTAATCAAAGGTAGGTAGGTAGGTTAGGATTTCCTTTCTGCTTTTAGGTTTGAATAAGCCTCATCGAGACAATGGAAGATGCTAGAATTTATCAACTTGCTGCCTCATGTACTCTCATTTTCACTCTCCTTTGTTTTATGTTATTGCTCTCATGTCATGCACATCGCATATCTTTATACATTGAGGACAATGTAAGATTTTGGTTGGCGGGTGAGAGATTCCTTATATGAATCTACTAGCTTTTGTGACATTTCGAGCAATTATGTAGAAAATTTTTAATTTTTCTGAAAATTCAAAACTCCTTTGGAAAACTGCGTTTATATACACTTGGGATGTCGTAAGTATGAAAGGAAGAAAGATGTAGTGAGATGATTTTGAAACTCTTAAAGGACTTGTAATATGATGGTTTTCTAATTAGATTCCCCTATTGATTTGATTGATAGAAAAATTGAAACACTCTTACACCTAGTTCACTTTACAGGATTATCATGTTTTGAAAGTATTATATAGATTTGTGGATTGGATAGGTTTATATTTGAGGTGTTGAGAAACCAAGCCGGGGTACTTTGTCCATCATTGTCCATGGGAAAATAACGAAAGATATGGATTTCTAAAAATCCTGTCTAATGTGTATGAAAAGGAAAGGAATGATGAAAATATGAGAATGACTGAAAATATGGTGGAAAATTTCCGAAAAGGGCTACCTATTACCAACCGGGGGATGGTCTACCCGTAACCAAAGCTGGAAATAGGACGTAGTGTGAAAGTCATCAGAAGGACGGTAAGACAAATTCCTTTCACAGGCTTGTTGTTTATCTGTACACCTTAGATCCCCAATTTATTTGATCTATGAAGAAGATAACCCCGAAAATTCATGAGATGAACATTCACTATGCACATTAGGTTAAGTTTGTTTGGATCCTTCTATTTATCAATCAATTAGCGAAAATTCCATATGAACACTTGTTATATTTTTGGAAGTTTAAGGTCTCAATTTCTATTACTCAGTTTTGCTTATTTTTGTACTTGCATGTCTTGGAATGTATAGAAACATAGTTTTCGAACAAGAGTTGGGTTTTGGAGAATGAAACTTATTTCACACATGTTTTGCTCGGGACTAGCAAAATGCTGGTTGGGGGGGTGTTTTAAGCTCTTAATTGTGCATATTCTAACCCCAATTCATCACTCATTATTCATGGTTTTCATAATTTAAAGACTAATCTAATGCATGGATTTGTGATTGTAGGAATGAGAGAGAGACTTCACTAATTCATAGTTAAAAAAGTCACTTTGTATACATTGAAGATCAATATAACAAGTGCCAAAAGTTGGAGGAAAGAAGAAGAAAGAAAGAGAAGAAAATATGGAAAAACTGCCCCAAGACCTGTCTCAAGACCTGTCCCAAGACCGGTCGTCAGACCGATCGCTAGACAGGTCTACATAGCTAGACCGGTTGCCAGATTGATCGCCAGACAGGTCGATAAGAGTCCAAAGAAACATAGTTTACTGGACTGTTTTTTGGTTTATTAGACCGGTTGCCAGACTAGTCGCCAAACAAGTCTAAGGTGATCCAGAAACTCCGATTTTCAAGGCCACATTTCTAAATTGCAAAAGGACTACGCGGATTCTCGAAGTTTCCAAGTTGCTGCAGGATTTCTCTTATAAAAGGCCACCTCCACTCTCTTCCAAAGGCATCTAGTAACGTGAGGAGTAAACGTTTCAAGACCTAAGAGGCTTCCTAGCCTCCTACAACTAGTTTTTTTTCTTCTTCTAGTTCTAGTTCTAATTTGTTTTTATGCTTTTCATTAGCTAACCTCTTAGCTAGAGCTAAGAGGTGAAGCTTGTAGCTTACTTAGATGTTTTAATTCATTTTATTGGTTTCAAGTTTGGATCTAATGAAGAATAATGGTTTTTGAAAGTTTGAATAAAGTTCTAAGTAGTTTTTCTTAATCTTATGATGGCTCATGGATGTTTGACAAGAATTGCTTTAGTTCTTAATTGTTTTGCATGGATTTAGACCTATACGCTCCGAGGAATCGGATTCAATACGCTCTAGACTTGGATCATCATGTGGGAACTTCGAACAAAGTTTTACCTTTTTGTTCTAAATTCTGAATATTGTGTTGATTGTTTATATGATTTGAATGAAGTTCAAATCATAATATAGTCAAGTCTTGTCACAGGGTTTAATGATTATTATGGTTATGATCTTAATCTATTGGAACTAGGATTAACCTATGCAATTGAGTGTGCTCAAGTCCTAACTTGAATTGAGGGAATCATGTTGATGAGCAACACATGTGTTGGATTCCTTTGATAATATAACCGCTCTATCATCCAACTAGATAGGATTTGATTTCGATAATAGTTGAGTAAGTGAGAAACCACAGCGAATTATGCATCTAAGGAGAGCTATAAGTGGATCCTTGATGCTTTAGTTATCTTTTCATTATTAGATTTTTCTGTTTCATGTTCAAAACCGATTTCACAAACCTCTTAAGATTCTAGTTATTAGGATAGTTCGAATTATTTACTTACTTCCTTGTGGATCGACCTCGATCTTACCGAGATTATTAATACATCACAACCCTACACTTGGGGAAGCGAACATAGTCTCAGCAGCCCATATAGTTCATGAGTTGGCAAAGATTACCGACCTACTTGGGTTTGTCTATACTCATGGTCCCGAATTAAATGGGACCCCCATCAAGGAACGTAATCAGCCAGGTGTCTAATTTGATAAGATAACTGTTGAACCTCCAATTTATACATTACATTGCCCAGTCCATCACATTATATGCACGGTTTTCATGCTTAAAAGGCCTATCTAATGCATGTTTTGTGATTTCAGGAAAGAGAGCGGAATTCACCCAATTGGAGACTAAAAAGAGCCATTTGAAGCCATCGGATGAAGAAGAAAGAAGGACCAAAGAAAGTAGAAAGAGAGAAGAAAAAAGGAAGAAAGAAGCAAAAGGAGAAAGCAGGAAACAGAGGCCAAGACCGATCGTGCGACCGGTCGTCCGACTGGTCCAATTGTTTGCAGAAGAAGAGTTTTCCACAGAGGCCACTGGACTACTCACGACCGGTCGTGCGATCTATCGTCCGATGCTCAGACCGGTCGTGCGACCGGTCCTTGAATTAAAATTTTAAATCAGAATTTTTGCAAAACTCTCTGGACTAAAAAGTGACGTTTTGCGACCGGTCGTCAGGGAGTTCAGACGGGTTGTGCGACCGGTCGTCTGCGTAATAAAGCTTCTTCGTGAAGCTCCAAAATTTTCTGCGCAGTGCGTAACCTTACGCAATTTCTGGATGTTTCCTGACGCAAGGGGCTTCCAAACTATAAAAGGACACCTAGGGGCTCTTCCTAGGTCATCATAGAAGCGAAGGAAGGTCATGGGAGAGGACGGAAGTCGTCGTGGAGCGTCAGCAACCCTCCAATTTCTGGTTTTTCTAGTTTTTATGCTTTCTATTATGAGTTATAGTTGTAGTATGACAATGCTCGGCTAGAATCTCTCAGCTAAGGCTAAGAGGTGAAGCTTGTAGCTAATTTCATGTTTAATTCAAGTTAATTCAAGTAATTTTCAATTCAAGTTTGGATTTTGCATATTCTAGTTCTTCAAGTTGGTAGTTTGAGATGTTTTATGAGAGTTCATGTACTCCGGACATGAATTCCTTACAATTCTCTGAGATTATCATATGGTGTTTGTTTAGATTCGAATTATGGTAACCCTTGAGCAAGCCATAGTCCATAGGCATGGCTGTTACTCCGAAGGCTATGATTTTGAAATCTATGTGTGTTGAATGGGACTAGAACTTGGAAGTTTAACTTGAATAGAATTGAAGGTTTTTGAATGCTTTATTTTCCAACTAGATGAGACATAGGACTTCAAATCTAGTTGTGATCTATACTTGGATTGATTGGATTGACATGGGATTGCTACAAGTGGATCCTTGAATGCCGTAGTACTTTAAATTACTGGTTTTTATTAAGTTACTGTTTTAGTTTAATTACTCAATTGAATCCTCATATCTATTGCAAACTGAGTTGCTGGAATAGTCTGGAAGTTGTTTCTAATTCCCTGTGGATCGACCTCGGTCTTACCGAGTTTTATTACTACATCGCAGCCTTACACTTGAGGCGAGCGAACAAGTTTTTGGCGCCGCTGCCGGGGAATTTAGATAACGGTTTTCAAATTGTTTTAGTGGCTGTAGAAGTAGAAGTCGATAGGTTTTCTGATTTTTTTTAGAACTAACAAATTATTTTGTTTTGTAGGATTTCTTCTCTAGTTCAAGCATACTGGGTACTATCTTTCTAACTTAGCTTTTTACAGATTTTCTATTTTCAGAGTAATTTCATATTTCTAGGGTTTAGAAATAGTTTAGTTTTTGGTTGAGTGGCTTATGTCCCGTTGGGAACGTAACCACTCAAATCGTCTCCAATCTGAAGGTGGTTTAGTTGGACCATTGTCAATCCATAGACGAGTCCGAAATCACCAAGAGCATTGTGAAAGTTTGGGGAGTATGGATCAAACATCTTTAAGGATCCTCCCCCTGTTAGTGCACTTTGCTGTGGCATACTAGTGCACCTTGTTTGTCAATCACTTACATCAGTGAGTCGAGTGTCGGTTGAGCCCAATGAAGACGAAGACCGAAGACTCTGTGACCTCGCTGCATCAAGGAAGAAGATACAGGTAAAAGTGATGCCTTGATGTGCCTTAACCTTGACCAAAACCCAACCCTTATCCTCTTTGATGACCTTGACCATATTAGGAAAGCTTTTGTCATCTTAGAGTGGCCCTAAGTGTCTCTGAACATCACCCAAAACGTGGCCTAAGTGAGAGGGTTGAAGAGCACATGGGTCAGCAATCAGTCCCTGAACATCACCCAAAACATGGCCTAAGTGAGAGGGTTGAAGAGCACATGGGTCAGCAATCAGACTGGCTGAACCCAGGCTGTCCGACCGGTCAAGACCGGTCGGACAGACAGTCCACTGTGGACAGTGTGTGCAGGCCATAGGGCCGACCGGTCTTGACCGGTCGGCTGGGCTGGTCCGACCAGTCACGACCGGTCGGATAGTCTTCCTACCTCAAGATAGCAGCCTCTGTCTTAAAAATGGCCTATGGCCGTCGGCACTAGCCGTTATTTGCCCGTTTTTAATCCGTTGTGCATTCTTTTATAAAGGGGCTTGGCTTGTTTTGAGGGGCAAGGAGAGGGATTTCAAGAGGAGTGAAGCCACCATTGTTGGAGACCATTTGAGGCTCATTCCCAACCTATGCAAGACATCTTCCTTGTGCTTTAACACAAGATTAGAGCATTCCAAGCTCATGAAGAAGATGACCTTCATCCCCTCTTGATCTCTAGAGTTTGGAACATTCTTGATTGGCAAATCCCTGTCCAAAACTCTATGATGAGATCGTTGTAGGAGAGAACCTCTAGGCAACCCATTCCCATTAGTTGTAGAGTTCTCAAACCTACCCTCCTAGCACCTTGGGCATCTCAAAGGTATCACATGCAAGGTATTTGATCGAGTGTAGCTGAGGCATTGGCGATGCAATGGCGACACAATCGTGGGAGCAAGGGAAGCTGATTGAAGCACGGGAGAGCGGAGATCAAGCAACCCGAACCGGTGCTAAACAAGGGGCTCATCTGACAAGTAAGGTTGTCCTTTTTTAAAGTCCATTTACAGTTTGTTTGTCAAACTCGATCTAGGGACGTTAGCCGTTCCTTGCCCGTTTACCGGGCCTAAACTAAGTCTCCAAGGGGGAGCCACCGTCACGGGAGTGAACGTGAGTCGGGTTGAGAGTTAGCCTATGTCCAAAACTCCGTTTGGGTTGAGAGTTAGCCCTTAGTCCAAAACTCCGGTTACGGTTGAGAGGTGAACCGGTAAAACCTCCGTGTAAAGGTTGAGAAGTGAACCTCATTTAAAACCTCCCATAGTGAATGCCGGTGTGCTCAAAGGTGTTGGGTACTTGAACCGGGAGTGGAGTAGACAAGTCCGGGAGTGCACATAGAACTTGAACTTGTAACCGGGAGTGGAGTCACGACCGGTCTAGCTTGAGAATCTCTTTATCCAGCAGCAATGGCCGACCGGTCTTGACCGGTCGGACCTCCTCCCTGACTTGTCCTCTTGGCATGTAGTGGGTGGCCGACCGGTCTTGACCGGTCGAGCTTCTTTGGCCGACCGGTCAGCCGACCGGTCTAGCCTCTTGTCTTCTTTATTTCTTTCTTTCTTTCTTCTTTTCTTTCTTTTCTTTTCTTTCCTTGCTTTCTTCTCTCTTTATGCTTGATCCAATGGTCTTCCATACTCATCAAGAGATCTATTTAGCCTTCAATTTGTGCAATCTCCCTCTTGTTCCTACAATCACAATTTATGCATTAGATTAGTCCTCTAAACATGTATATCATGCATAATGAGTGATGAATTGGGGTTAGAATATGCACAATTATGAGCTCAACACAACACATTATATACATGGTTTTCATGCTTAAAAGGCCCATCTAATGCATGTTTTGTGATTTCAGGAATGAGAACGGAATTCACCCAATTGGAGACTAAAAAGAGCCATTTGAAGCCATTGGATGAAGAAGGAAGAAGGACCAAAGAGAGTAGAAAGAGAGAAGAAGAAAGGAAGAAAGAAGCAAAAGGAGAAAGCAGGAAACAGAGGCCAAGACTGGTCGTGCGACCGGTCGTCCATCGCCAGGACCGGTCGTCCAACTGGTCCGATTGTTTGTGGAAGAAGAGTTTTCCACAGAGGCCACTGGACTATTCACGACCGGTTGTGCGACCGGTCGTCCGATGCTCAGACCGGTCGTGCGACCGGTCGTCTGCGTAATAAAGCTTCTCCATGAAGCTCCGAAATTTTCTACGCAGTGCGTAACCTTACGCAATTTCTGGATGTTTCTAACGCAAAGGGCTTCCACACTATAAAAGGACACCTAGGGGATCTTCCTAGGTCATCATAGAAGCGAAGGAAGGTCGTGGGAGAGGACAGAAGTCATTGTGGAGCGTCAGCAACCCTCTAATTTTCGGTTTTTCTAGTTTTTATGTTTTCTATTATGAGTTCTAGTTGTAGTATGACAATGCTCGGCTAGAATCTCTCAGCTAAGGCTGAGAGGTGAAGCTTGTAGCTAATTTCATGTTTAATTCAAGTTAATTCAAGTAATTTTCAATTCAAGTTTGGATTTTGCATATTCTCGTTCTTCAAGTTGGTAGTTTGAGATGTTTTATGAGAGTTCATGTGCTCCGGACATGAATTCCTTGCAATTCTCTGAGATTATCATATGGTGTTTGTTTAGATTCGAATTATGGTAACCCTTGAGCAAGCCATAGTCCATAGGCATGGCTGTTACTCCGAAGGTTATGATTTTGAAATCTATGTGTGTTGAATGGGACTAGAACTTGGAAGTTTAACTTGAATATAATTGAAGGTTTTTGAATGCTTTATTTTCCAACTAGATGAGAGATAGGACTTCAAATCTAGTTGTGCTCTATACTTGGATTGATTGGATTGACATGGGATTGCTACAAGTGGATCCTTGAATGCCTTAGTACTTTAAATTACTGGTTTTTATTAAGTTACTATTTTAGTTTAATTACTCGATTGAATCCTCATATCTATTGCAAACTGAGTTGCTGGAATAGTCTGGAAGTTGTTTCTAATTCCCTGTGGATCGACCTCGGTCTTACCGAGTTTTATTACTACATCGCAGCCTTACACTTGAGGCGAGCGAACAATAACATCTTATCCCTTGAAATCAAGAAGATCTCAACAGCCTACGTAACGAACTAGTCCATCCGAACTTGAATAAATAGATGGCTTCATGGATGTTAAATGTACACAACATCTTAACCTACATTTCACACTTCATTTTACTTTCAAGCCCATCTCTAACTTAAGCATCGGAGGGCTAACGGCCGGACGTTGGCCATCTTTAGTCTCCTCTTTAGTTTTCAGGTGAAGATAAAGAATTCATCTTCAGGAGGATCTTACATCTGAAGAAGGGGAAACTGTTACCAGAATCTGATGTTAACAGATTGGCGCCGTATTTGGGAATGACAACGTTTAGTTCGTTCTCACTACAATACCTTACTCTCTATCATGCCTCCTGTTCACTTCCCTAAGTGTAGGGTTGCGATGTAGTAATAATTGTTCGCTCACCTCAAGTGCAAGGCTGCGATGTAGTAATAATCTCGGTAAGACCGAGGTCGATCCACAAGGACTTATGTAGGAATCCACAAAACACTTCCAATAGTACTACCGAAAAGCTAACAAATAGATTTGTAGAAGATTGATGTAAATAGTAATTTTGAACTAAATTGAAGGTAAGCAATTAATAAGCACTAGGGGTTCAAGGATCCACTTGTAGCAATCCTTGATGCTCAATTCGCTGTGGTTTCTCACTTTCTCAACTAGAATCGAAATTGATCTATCTAGTCGGATGATAGAGCAGTTAAACCAAACAATCTGTCATATGTATGATCCATGTATATGATTCGCTCAATGCAAGCTAGGACGAGCATACTCAATGGCATAGGTCAGTCCCAATTCCAATAGGCTAAGATCACAATCATAACCATCATTAAATCTTGTCACAAGACAAAACTAGATTATGATTTGAACTTGATTCAAATCACATACACAACTTCACATACTTCAGAATTTCAGAAAAGTAGACTTTTGGTAAGAAGTTCCCACATGAAGATCATAAATCTAGAGCGTATTCCAATTCCTCATATCATATAGGTCTAGACTAGTTCACAACAATTAAGAACTCAAGCAATTCTCTCAAACATCCATGAGTCATGATAAGACTAAGAAAAACTACTTAGTACTTGAATTAAACTTCAAACCATTGTTCTTCAATCAAAATCCATTCTTAAACCAAATCAAACAAATTGAAACATCTTAGATTCACTACAAGCTTCACCTCTTATCCCTAGCTAAGAGGTTTAGCCGTTCATGATCCAAGGAAACATGAAAACAACTAAATAAAATATAAAACTAGAAAGCAAACTAGGAACAGTTGTAGAATTCCGAAATCCACTTCTGCCATTTCCCACCATGCTCAATCCCTTCTAAAATGCCCTAGGAACGATCCCTAGGTGTCCTTTTATAGTGGGGAAACTCCGTAGCGTCGGAATCATCCAGAAGATGCGCAAGAATACGCAGTGTGCAGAGAAATCCGGAGCTTGTAGAACACGCCCAGTTATGCAGACGACTGATCGCACGACCGGTTTGAGATCCTGGATGACCGGTCGCACGACCGGTCGCAAAAGAGCGAAAAACATCCAGAGGGTTTTAGGAAATTTCGAGCCCACAAGTTTAATTTAAGGACCAGTCGCACGACCGGTCTGAGCAGTGGACGACCGGTCATACGACTGATCTTGGACAGTCCAGTGAGTTGTGGCCGCAGGGCCCCTCTGTTGAGTGATCGGACCGGTCGGACGACCGGTCCTGGGCTATGGGCGACCGGTCGGACGACCGGTCTTGGGCACATTTTTCTGCTTTCTTTCTTCTTTTCTCTGACTTCTTGCTTTCATCCTTTGACGCTTAGTCCTTTAATCTTCTTTACTTGTAAATGGCGTCTTTAAGTCTCCAATTGAAGAATCCTCTCTCTCATCCCTACAATCACAAATCCATGCATTAGATTAGTCTATAAATCATGAAAACCTTGCATAATGAGTGATGAATTGGGGTTAGAATATGCACAACTAAGATCTCAACACACTCCCCAACCAGCATTTTGCTAGTCCTGAGCAAAACATGCATGAAACAAGGTTCATTCTCCTAACCAAACTCTCCTTTAGAAACCATTCTTCTATACATTCCATGACACACAAGTGTAAGATTCAGAAAAATTAGGTGGCAGAGGTTGAAACTGTAAACTCTCAAAACATAATAAGTGTACATATGAAATTCCCACTGATTGTTTGATAAATAGAAGAATTCGAACAAATTCAACCTAGTGTGCATAGTGAAAATTCATCTCATGAGTTTCCGGGATTATCTTCTTCATAAATCAACTAAACTATAGATCTCAAGGTGTATAGAGCAACAACAAGCCAATGACAGGAATTTGCCTTACTATCCTTCCAATGGTTTTCACACTACGTCCCATTTCCGGCTTTGGTTACGGGTAGACCGTCCCCCGGTTGGTAATAGGTAGCCCGAATCGGAATTTTCCACCATTTTTTCATCATTCCCGATTTCATCCTTCATTTCCTTTTTCTTTTAAATTAGATAGGATTTTTAGAAATCCATATCTTTCGTTATTTTCCCATGGACAAGGATGGACACAGTACCCCGGCTTGGTTTCTCAACACCTTAAATCAAAGTCTAGCTAATCCACAAATCACATAATCCTTTCAACCCATGAAAATCGTGTAACGTGAACTAGGTGTAAGAGTGTTCAAATTTTCTATCAATCACATCAATAGGGGAATTCACATATAAAACCATTATGCTAAGAGAAGTTCAAGACTTATGTTGAATCTCCAATTTATACATTTGCCGACCCATTACATCACATTATATGCATGGTTTTCATGTTTAAAAAGCCCATCTAATGCTTGTTTTGTGATTGTAGGAATGAGAGTGACTTCACCCAATTGGAGACCAAAAGGGGCACATTTAGGAGCTTTAGATGAAGGCCAATGTGGATC
The DNA here is from genome assembly GCA_003013855.2 of Liriodendron chinense. Taxonomy (NCBI): domain Eukaryota; kingdom Viridiplantae; phylum Streptophyta; class Magnoliopsida; order Magnoliales; family Magnoliaceae; genus Liriodendron; species Liriodendron chinense. The sequence continues at coordinate 731,014 of PVNU02004009.1, read as the reverse complement.
AAAGAAAGGAGAAAGAAAGAAAGAAAATGTCAAAACAAGAAGGCTAGACCGGTCAAGACCGGTCGGCCAGCCCTGTCCGACCGGTCTTGACCGGTCGGCCATGCAAGTTCACACTTCCAGATTCCAAACAGTAGGCTATACCCGTGTCTGGTCTTTCAGACCAGTTTTCTGGCCCATATTGATGAGTTTTTGAAATCCAACACATCCATGTCGAAGAGGAGCTCGACGCTGAAATAACTCAGGTAGTTTCGTGTCGATCGGAGCTACGGATTGACCGTGGTGGCCAAAACAATACGAACTGTCCAGAAAGTTTCAGATTTCGCTGTTCAACTCTGGGCCGGTCCAGGTGACCCATCATTGATGATATCAAGAATATACTTTGACCACCTTTTAAATCACATCCATATATGAATAACCACAAAAGTTTCAGATCAAAAGGATGTGTGGTCTGATCGTACCGGTTGAAGAAAGATGGACCATCCGGAAAGATCCAACTACGCAGACTTTATAAAAGGCCTGAGTGTTCTAATATTCGGACCACATTCTGGAATTGTTTTGGACAATCTAATCCATTCATCATGTAGAGGAGGATGTTTTCTACCAATCTTCAAAATTTGAGATCAATCCGACCTCTGTACACTCCGGGGCGTTGAAAACAAGATGACTGGTTCTAAAGGTACCCGAATTGCGTGATTTTGAGAGGCGGTCGATGATCTGATTGGTGGGCCCATTTAGAAGATAATTTTGGAAATCTAAATCATCTATGAGGAAGATCACATTACAAGGAAGCTACAAATCAAATTTGAAGGCAATCCGACCATTTGTTAAGCCGTACAAAGCGAAACAAAATCTGTTATGTTGCAGTACTCTTGTTGTATTATAAAAGGAGGTGCTCTCTTCTATTCTAAATCAGTCAAAGACATGGGAAGCAAGGAGTTCAAGTCCTAGGAGGCTACATAGCCTCCTACAGCTAGTTTTTCTTCCTTTTCTTAGTTCTAGTTCTAGTTTTAATATGCTTTTCCTTAGCTAACCTCTTAGCTAGAGCTAGAGGTGAAATTTGTAGTTGGTTCCAATGCTTTAATTCTTTTATTTCAAGTACCCTTTTCTTAATTTTGGATTTTAAAGTTCTACTTTGAATAAAGTTTGGTTTTTTTAGAAGTTTTGTGAGAGTTTGTGTGCTCCGGACATGAGTTCCTTGCAATTCTCTGAGATTACCATGATTGGGTTGTTTGAATTCGAATTGTAGTAACCCTTGAGCATGCCATAGTCCATAGGCATGGCTGTTACTCCGAAGGCTATAAGTTCAAGTTCTATGTGCTTCATTAGAACTAGAAATCTGATTTCCAAATTTAACTGGGATTGTTTGTGCTTGAATGTTACATCTTCCAATTAGATGAGAGATAGGACGTTGATTCTAATTGTGTTGTACTTGGATGAATGGATTGGCATTGGACTACTACAAGTGGATCCTTGATACTCTAGTTCTTCTTATTTTCAGATTTTTGTATTTGATGTGAAAAACCATTCTCCTAAACTTCTTATATTCTAATTATTAGAGTACTTGGAATTGTTTACCTCTTTCCCTGTGGATCGACCTCGGTCTTACCGAGATTTATTACTACATCGCAGCCTTACACTTGAGGCGAGCGAACAAGTTTTTGGAGCCGTTGCCGGGGAAAAGGTTAAACGGTTCTAATTGTTCTAGTAGCTATAGAGTAGTTTTAGTTAAGTAGGATTTTCAGTTTTTATAGAAGTCGATTTTTTTATTTTTTTTTCTAGATTACTAACAATTTTTTGTTTGATTTTGTAGGACATTGTTGCTGACATCGATCTCACTCTATTGGGTAACATCTCCCCATCTTCCTTATTTTTATTTTTTTTCTAAATTAGGTTAGTTTCCAATTCCTTAAAATTTCATCATATATGATTGGACGAATGGTGCGTATAAGTACCTTTTGGAGGATGAGATGTCGGATTGGGGGATCCAAACTCATTGTGATCGGGATCCCTCCAAGCATGAATATTTTTCTGAGATTTAAAGAACCTCCACTACCCCCCCATGTAAGACGATGCGTGATTACATTAATGAAAACAGTACACATATTGAGACACAACGTAAGACGATGGGGGAATACCGAAACGAAGTAAAATTCAATAATCATCTGGGAAAAACATTACGTGATTACCGGATTGAAAATAACATAAGTGTTCCACCGGTTATGGTAGGAGGTGTGCAACAACAAAAGGAACAGGTGAATAGTAGCCAACCGGTTAAGACAATGCGTGATCACTTGTATGGATATGCCTATCAACTATCATATAATTCTTCATCCTACAATGCGTACGGTCTTAATTGGGAGAACCACCATTCTCCTTGTTCAAGGGAGGAACAAACCATGGTTATTAACAATCACTCTAAAATGTCTTCCTCTTGTGATGATAAGTATACACAAATACTTGAGGAAATATGGAATGAGTATGTAGATGAACAATCAAATCAAGCTTACTCACCATCTTATGAAGACGTTGAGCCCGAAATTGGGGGCATCGAATCAATTCCCTTTCATGAGGAGGATGGGGCTACCCAAGTCCCACCTTCTTCGAATTTAACGAATAGACTTTTAGAGGAGATTGATTTCGATGATCCCAATGTCATCATCAATTATGGTGAGTCCACTATCTCTTTTGGATGCTTTGAACTTAATGATGAAGAGACTTCAATGACGGTTGACGAACCCGAGGGATCCATAAAATTTGAAAGCGGTAGTGGGGTTGCCTACAATGAGGGTTTGGTGAATGGTTATGAACCTATGGTTTCTTTTTCCCAAGGGCATAATGATTATGAGTCTCTAGAGGATATGCATGCAAGAGAGATGGCCGAGGTTGATATTTTTGAGTCACTCCACCAACTTGACATGCTTAATTTTAATGTGGAGAATGAGACTCCCATGAGTGAAAATTCAAATTCTTTGGATGAATGCTTGGCTCACTTTGAAAATTCAAACGACCCCATTATTCAAGAGATTGTTAAAGCCTTGCATACTTCCGACTTGGTGCCTCATACTAGTTATGGAGAACCTAGTTTGGAAGAATTCCACTCTATGGAGGGCGAGTCCCTCACCATCAAAATTGAATTTTTTCACTCACTCAAGCAAGATCATGATCCTTCATCCGACTATCTCGATTCCCTAGAGGAGTGCTTGGCCCAATCTTATGATCTTGATGATGAGATGATTAAGGAGTTGGACATTTTGTTAGACATGGTGTCGGTGCCTGAAGAACACAATTCTGAAATTGCGGTTTTCACCGCTTGTAGAGATACTCGGAGATATGTCTATGGACCTAGAGGGGTGATATGGACCTTTTTCAATTTCTTTTCGCCTACTTATGCAATTCAATATATCAGGCTTTGTAAGCAAGAACACCTCGGCTTCCAAGCCTTGGTGGGTCCAATCAAAAGACTAGCAAGAGGATATGCAATAAACAAACCTAGTCTAAGCATGCACAGGAAGTAAATTATACAACTAATCAAGCTCCTAACCTATGCATCTTGTGTAGACTTATGAGAGTGGATCAATGAGCTCAAGTCTACACAAGTAGTGAAGGTACATCTTGTGTGGGGATGCCTATAAAATGCCTAGCATGCATTCCTATCAATCATTCATAATTAAGCAATTAAACAAACAATGCAAAGATAGAATGTGCTCAAGAACAATCACAAACACAAGGATGTATAGTGGTTCGACTACGTGTCTACTCCACTCCCGGTTCAAGTACTCAACCCCTTTGAGCACACCGGCATTCACTATCGGAGGTTTTAAATGAGGTTCACCTCTCAACCTTTACACGGAGGTTTTATCGGTTCACCTCTCAACCGTATCCGGAGTTTTAGACAAAGGCTAACTCTCAACCTTATCGCACGTTTACTCCCGTGTCGGAGGCTCCCCCTTGGAGACTTAGTTTAGGCCCGGCTGACGGGCCAAGGAACGGCTAACGTCCCTAAGGCGAGTTGACAAACAAACTCTAAAATGGACTCTCAAATAAGACAACTTACTTGTCGGATGAGCCCCTTGTTTAGCGCCGGAATGGGTTGCTTGATCTCCGCTCTCCCGTGCTTCAATCAGCTTCCCTTTGCTCCCTTGATCGTGTCGCCGTTGCGTCGCCAATGCCTCAGCCACATTCGATCAAACACCTTGCATGCGATGCCTTGAAATGCCCAAGGTGCTAGGAGAATGGGTGAATCTCATACATGGGATGTGTAGGTTGTTCCAACTAGGAGATTCACCTAGAGAGTCTTCTAGAGGTCTTGGACAAAGGATATACCTATGTGGAATAGTGTCACACCTCTAGATTTGAGAGAGGAATCAAGTCATCTCTTGATTGCATTTGAATGCCCATACTTGTGTTTGAAGCACAAGGGATATGACTTGAAAACCTCCTCTTTGAGATCCCAAATGATGTATAAGATAAGTGTGGAATGGGCTCTCAAAAGCTTCTCTCCTTTGCCCAAGAGTGGAGCACCATATATATAGAAAAGAGGGCTCCAACGGCTCTAAAACGGGCAGAAAACGGTCATAAACGACCTGTCCCGACCGGTCACGACCGGTCGGAGCTCCCTGCTGGAGAACAACATGAGAATAGGCCACATACACTGGCCGACCGGTCATGACCGGTCGGCTACCCTCACTGGACAGGCCATATCACTCTGGCCGACCGGTCATGACCGGTCGGCCCCCCATGCTGTCCAAATGAATCCTCCAGGCCGACCGGTCATGACCGGTCGGCCATACCTGCTGGCCATATAGAAGTGTAAAGGGCCGACCGGTCATGACCGGTCGGCCGGCCATTGCAAGGTAGCAAGGCTGCTGGCCGACCGGTCATGACCGGTCGGACCAGCCTGGTTCTCCCCTCCATGAAGCTGAACACTTCTATCTTCAGCTGGATGTGTTAGGCCAAGGTTAGGGTGATCAAAAGGGACACCTAGGGCCTATCAATGATGACTAAAAGGTTCTAAATATGGTCAAGGTCATCAAGGATACAAAGGGGATAGGTTTTGGTCGAGGTTAAGGCACCAAGGCATCTCATATACCTGAATCTTCTTCCTTGATGCGGCTGGACGTCTTGAGTCTTCTGTCTTCGTTGGGCTCAACCGACACAAGACTTCAAAGCTGTAAGTGATTGACAAACAAGGTGCACTAGTATGCCATGAAAAAGTGCACTAACAAATTCCACTAATTTACATTCTTTACCATTGTTTGTCGAAGCACCACATAATTCTGAAATTGTGGAGGAGACAACTTTAACTGAAGAATACAAGATGAATGTCTCTCCACCATCATGGGTCCTTCAGCCCATTGAAAATTCTGATTGGGAGGACCCGTTTTTTATCGATCATAACCCATATCAAAATTTGAGGAGATATCTTTTTGCTGCTCTTATCTCTTCCTTTTATGCATGTGGTGCACAATACGATTGGACTTCAATGATAAGAAGCACACATGTTTACTGTTGAGCAAGACTTTGGATGGTCCTCATGAGAAATTTATTGAAATTCATGAAGATCCTGCTCAAATTTGATCATGTAGTCGATCGGACTAATCAAAGGTAGGTAGGTAGGTTAGGATTTATTTTTCTAAAATTAGGATTGAATAAGTCTCATCGAGACAATGGAAGATGCTAGCATTGATCAACTTGCTACCTCAGGTATTCTCGTTCTCACTCTCCTTTGTTTTATTTCATTGCTCTCATGTCATGCTTATTGTATATCTTGTTACAATGAGGACAATGTAAGATTTTGGTTCGGGGGTGAGATAAGATTCCACATCTAGCAGTTTGCAATATTTCGAGCATCATATTTGTAAATTTTTTCGAATTTTCTAAAAATTCAAAACTCTTTTGGAAAACTTTGTTTCTATGCATTTGGGATGATACGAGTATAAGAAGAGGAGATACGAAGTGAGTGATGTTGCAAGCTTTGAACTTCTCTTAATATAATGGTTTTATATGTGAATTCCCCTATTTATGTGATTGATAGAAAATTTGAACACTTTTACACCTAGTTCACATTACACGATTTTCATGGGTTGAAAGGATTATGTGATTTATGGATTAGCTAGACTTTAATTTAAGGTGTTGAGAAACCAAGCTGGGGTAATTTGTCCATCCTTGTCCATGGGAAAATAACAAAGATATGGATTTCTAAAAATCCTGTCTAATTTAAAAGAAAAAGGAGAAAGCAAGGACGTGGGAAGCAAGGAGTTCAAGTCCCAGGAGGCTACCTAGCCTCCTACAGCTATTTTTTCTTCCTTTTCTTAGTTCTAGTTCTAGTTTTAATATGCTTTTCCTTAGCTAACCTCTTAGCTAGAGATAGAGGTGAAATTTGTAGTTGGTTTTGTTAGTGCACTTTTCCGTGGCATACTAGTGCACCTTGTTTGTCAATCACTTACGGCAGTGAGTCTAGTGTCGGTTGAGCCCAATGAAGACGAAGACCGAAGACTCAAGACGGACCGGCTGCATCAAGGAAGAAGTCTCAGGTAAATGTGATGCCTTGGTGCCTTAACCTTGACCAAAACCCAACCCCTTTGTATCATTGATGACCTTGACCATATTAGGAACCATTTCGTCATCACAGATAGGCCCTAGGTGTCCCTTTTGATCACCCTAACCTTGGCCAAATAGGGCAGGCTGAAGATAGAAGAGTTCAGCAATTTGGAGAAGGGATCCAGGCTGGTCCGACCGGTCAAGACCAGTCGGCCAGCAGCTTTGCTGCATATGGAAATGGCAGCCGACCGGTCAAGACCGGTCGGCCTTCACAAGAGAAGGGAAACAGCAAGGTGGGCCGACCGGTCATGACCGGTCGGCCAGTTTTGGCTTCCTGTAATGTTCAGTCGTCCAGCAAGGGGGACCGACCGGTCATGACCGGTCGGCCTGGCACATTTTGGATGTCCAGCAAGGGGGTCCGACCGGTCATGACCGGTCGGCCCATGTCTTTGGCCTGTGCTTGTGTCTTCCTTCAGCAGGGGAGTCCGACCGGTCATGACCGGTCGGGACAGGTCGGCTTATAGCCGTTTTATGCCCGTTTTCTGACCGTTGGGGCTCTCTTTTACTACATATAGAGCTCCGTATTTGGGCATTGGAAGATGGATTTTTGAGGGAGTAAAGCCACCATTAAAGGAGATCTTTTGAGGCTCATTCCTTGACCTATGCAAGGCATCTTCCTTGTGCTTTAACACAAGATTAGAGCATTCCAAGCTCATGAAGAAGATGACCTCCATCCCCTCTTGATCTCTAGAGTTTGGAAGCTTCTTGATTGGCAAAACCTTGTCCAAAACTTGAAGATGAGATCGTTGTAGGTAAGAGACTCTAGGCAACCCATTCCCACTAAGTTGTAGAGTTCTCAAACCCATCCTCCTAGCACCTTGGGCATCTCAAAGGCATCGCATGCAAGGTGTTTGATCGAATGTGGCTGAGGCATTGGCGACGCAACGGCAACATGATCGTGGGAGCAAGGGAAGTTGATTGAAGCACGAGAGAGCGGAGATAAAGAAACCCAATCCGGCGCTAAACAAGGGGCTCATCCGACAAGTAGGTTGTCTTATTTGAGAGTCCATTTTAGAGTTTGTTTTTCGAACTCAACCTAGGGACGTTAGTAATTCCTTGGCCCGTCAGCCGGGCCTAAACTAAGTCTCCAAGGGGGAGCCTCCGACACGGGTGTAAACGTGCGATTAGGTTGAGAGTTAGCCTATGTCTAAAACTCCGGATACGGTTGAGAGGTGAACCAATAAAACCTCCGTGTAAAGGTTGAGAGGTGAACCTCATTTAAAACCTCCGATAGTGAATGCCGGTGTGCTCAAAGGGGTTGAGTACTTGAACCGGGAGTGGAGTAGACACGTAGTCGAACCACTATACATCCTTGTGTTTGTGATTGTTCTTGAGCACATTCATATCTTCACATTGTTAGTTTAATTGCTTAATTATGCATGTTTGATAGGAATGTATGCTAGGCACTTTTTAGACATCCCCACACAAGATGTACCTTCACTACTTGTGTAGACTTAAGCTCATTGATCCACTCTCATAAGTCTACACAAGATGCATAGGCTAGGAACTTGTTTAGTTGAATATTTTCTTTACCTATGCATGCTTAGACTAGGATTATTTATTGCTGATACTTTTGCTAGTCTTGTGATTGGACCCACCAAGGCTTGGAAGCCGAGGTGTTCTTGCTTACATAGCTTATTTTGTTGAATTGTGCAAGTAGGCGAAAAGAATTTCAAAGGTCCTATTCACCCCTCCTCTAGGTCCATAGACATATCTCCAAGTGTCTCTACAAGCGGTAAAACCGCAATTTCAGGTTTCAATGTTTTAATTCTTTTATTTCAAGTACCCTTCTCTTAATTTTGGATTTTGAACTTCTAGTTTGAATAAAGTTTGGATTTTTAGAAGTTTTGTGAGAGTTTGTGTGCTCCGGACATGAGTTCCTTGCAATTCTCTGAGATTACCATGATTGGGTTGTTTGAATTCGAATTGTAGTAACCCTTGAGCATGCCATAGTCCATAGGCATGGCTGTTACTCCGAAGGCTACAAGTTCAAGTTCTATGTGCTTCATTAGAACTAGAAATCTGATTTCCAGATTTAAGTGGGACTCTTTGTGCTTGAATGTTATATCTTCCAATTAGATGAGAGATAGGACTTTGATTCTAATTGTGTTGTACTTGGATTAATGGATTGGCATTGGACTACTACAAGTGGATCCTTGATGCTCTAGTTCTTCTTATTTTCAGATTTTCCTATTTCATGTGAAAACTATTTTTTTAAACTTTTTAGATTCTAGTTATTAGAGTACTTGGAATTGTTTACCTCTTTCCCTGTGGATCGACCTCGGTCTTACCGAGATTTATTATTACATCGCAGCCTTACACTTGAGGCGAGCGAACAAGTTTTTGGAGCCGTTGCCGGGGAGGAGTTCAGGTACTCTCGTTCTCACTCTCCTATGCTTTATTTCATTGCTCTCATGTCATGCTTATTGCAAATCTTGTTACATTGAGGACAATGTAAGATTTTGGTTGGGGGGTGAGATTCCTTAGATGAATCTACTAGCTTTTCTGACATTTCGAGCAATTATGTAGAAATTTTTTATTTTTCTAAAATTCAAAACTCTTTTAGAAAACTTTGTTTCTATGCATTTGGGATGATACGAGTATAAGAAGAGGAGATACGAAGTGAGTGATGTTGCAAGCTTTGAACTTCTCTTAATATAATGGTTTTATATGTGAATTCCCCTATTTATGTGATTGATAGAAATTTGAATACTTTTACACCTAGTTCACATTACACGATTTTCATGGGTTGAAAGGATTATGTGATTTGTGGATTAGCTAGACTTTGATTTAAGTTGTTGAGAAACCAAGCCGGGGTTGTTTACGTCACGTTTTGTAACAGGATCCTTCAGATATTCGTCTTCCTTCCAAGAGATTCCCTTCCTGGACCTGAAATGAGACAAAGAGAAACTATGGGTGGCCGGCGTCCAACCGTTGGCCCTCCGATGCTTAAGTTAGATAATGCAGGGCTGGAAGAGGTGCAAAAATAGATGATGGGGGATAGAGACTGAGTATTGTGTACCTTCTTATTGATGAAACCATCTATTTATATAGATCCGAATGTCCCACTCTGTTACGTAAGATACCGTGATCATCTACTGATTTCATGGGATAAGGTGTTTATCCTGCTCATCCTCAGATAAAGGAATAATCTAATCCAATTAGTCATCTGGTCAACTACGTTCCTTGATAGCGATCCCTTGAGATACGGAACCATAAACAAAGATAAGCCCAAAATCGGCCTATACGGGCTACTGGTACTATAGGCTAAGGGATGTCATTGCTAATCATCAGTAGTCAGAGCTGCTCACACGTCGGGAGCTGCTCTCGAGACAAGCTGCTCGCATATTAAGATGTGACGCCTTTTAACGACTACGAGAAGGACTGCTTGCAGGTCGAGAAGGATATTTTCCACCTTCCAATATTCGACTATTACCATAAGGGCTCGGAGACTCGGTAACTATGTGCCGTATTTATCTAATATGCGAGACGTGACCAGATGAGCTCGAGAGTTGAATGAAGCTGCTCGCAGAATCAGGACATCGAGAGAATATACGATCATCACTATTTTGACTATAACAGATGCCCCCCAAGTCCTTACTGCCAAGCGTTCTAAGGGAAGGACTTACTCACTGTCATGCATAACCGCCTACCACCTTTATCGAGAATGAAACCGTACATGATTGGGCTGGAATTAATGAGCGCCAGCCTTCCGCAGCTTTTTGGTAGATAGGAAATGAAGAGACGCTCGCCACGTGTCTGGAGAATTAATGGGCGTGCCTGCTCGACTGCCGTGCCGAACGGGTGGTAGCCACGTGTCGCCAAATTCGACGGAATGATTGCATATAAATATACGGAGTCCGCCATATCTTCGAATTTTCACAGAAGCTTTCGAAAAATCTTCTTCCCTCACCTGGTGTCTGTCTCTGTTCTTCCTTCGGTGTCCTTCTCCTTCCATTTCTCACACTTGGTATATTCTACTTCTTTTCCTTCTTCTTCTTTTTTCTTCTTTAAAAAACTTCCATGGCTGGAGATTCCGATGAGACCACTGTCCCCCTGGGAGATGCTACCCCGAAATCCTCTGCCTCCAGTAATGCGAGGGTTCCAGCAGGCAGATACTCAGCGTCTGGGTATCCCTCTATTTTGTCGGAGGAACGCCTAGTTGAGTTACGATAAAGATACTTAATCCCTGACTCAGTCGTTCTCCGGTTACCCGGAGATGGAGAAACTCTGGATTCCCCTCCCCCAGGATGTGTGGCCATCTATGAATACCACCTCATTCTTGGGGTGCGCCTTCCTCTCCATCTCTTCATTCGCAATGTCCTCCGATGTTATAAGATTGCCCCCGGGCAACTCATCGTGAACGGATGGAGGGTGGTCCTGAGCTCGTTTGCCCTCTGGGCTCAGGCTGGTAACGGGGAGCTCACCGCTGAAGAGTTCCTCCGAATGTTCCGACTTAAGAAGGCACCCTCCAGCGAAGGCTGGTATTACCTATGCTACTGGCACCGGGATAATTTCGTGCTGGGGAAGCCATCTTCAAATTATCCCGGCTGGGGGAAACGCTGGTTCTACGCTTCCGGGAACTGGGAATCCGCTTCCTCTAGGGGCCCTGGGGTGAACCGATTTTTCTGTGAAGGTAGGCACAGTTCCACATTGTACAAATTTCTCCAGTCAGACTTAGGGTTTTGGCGTTTTTAACTTTTGTTCGTATTCGCAGGTATCCCGGCTTTGACGAAGCCAAACTTGAAGGGAGGAATTCACGAGAAAATCAGTGAAAATATACAAACTGCCTGCTCGCGACAGGCATATCAAGGCTTGTTTGTCATCCTCGCGACTTGCAGCGGCAGGATTAATATCCGGTGAAGAGATCGCTATGACAAAGGCTGGAGAGAAGAGGGATTTGCTGCCTCGACTTAAAGGCACAAACCCTAAAAGGCAGAAGAAGTCGTCTGCCGGTCCTTCCCATCCATCTAACCAGAAGGGTGCCGATCAGTCTCCCCAGCTCGCAAGCATGGTAGGGGTGCCAGCAGCACCTGCGCCCGTCATTTCCTCGCTGGTGGTCCCACCTGGACCACCAGTAATTAATATTACCGATAACTCCCCGAGGGATGATGGAGCGGGGTCCGGCTGCCCCCCAGCGGAAGAATCTCGCGAGCCGACAGGGCCTCGGGAGTCGGTTCCTGCTCGCGAGTTGGCTCCTGCTGGAGAGATGGCTCCTGTTCGCGAGACGGTTGCCGCTCCCGTCGCGAGCACAGCTGGGCTGGTCGTTGCCCAGCCCTCTGGCAGTGGGTCATTTACTGTCCCTCGTCATCTCCACCCGATATGCAATTTTTTGTTCGACAACATCTCCCCCCAAACCTTTGGCACCCTCCTCGAGCCAAGTCCTGAAAACCTCTTCCTCGGGGTGGGAGTGAGGATGGTTCAGGTAACATGTTTTTTTATGTTGTTTTCTTGCTATCTTTGTCTGCTTCTGAGTATTTATCTCACAATCTTTCTTCAATTTCGCAGGGCTTGGACCTCATCTTACGGACGAGGCGTGATATCCTTGCCGCCCATCGTGTGATTGATGAGGCGGACGGGAAGAGGATCGCCTTGGAGAAGGCGGTCCAAGGAAGGGATCAGCTCCTCAAGTCCCGCGAGGCGTTGATCTCGAAGAGAGATGAGGAGAAAAAGATCCTCATAGAGAAAGTCCAAGTCTTGACCGATAGGTACCAGGCTCTGGACTCCAACTTCGCCAAGCTCGTGGAGTTGAAGGAGAAAGCAAAGAGAGAAAGGGAGATCTTCCGCCAAGATAAGATCTCGCTGGAGGAGCGGCTCGCAGAGACCAAGTCGCAGCTCAAGGAAGTCAGCGAAAATTTGAAAAAAGAGCGCTCCACTCTCGCGCAGCTCAAGGATGACTCGATCCACTGGGACGAGGAGAGGGTCGCCCTTGTCAAGATGCTCTCTGAAGAAGGAACTCGAGCCATCACCGAGTTTCGAACTTCACCACTGTATGACGAAGAAAGATATGAGTCATACGATGCTGGTCGCGACTTTGCACTACGAGTAGTGCAGCGGATGTCCCCATCTTTTGATATGGGAGAATTCGAGTGGGTCGCGACCATCATAGCTACGGAAGAGCAAGCAGCTGCTGAGAATGAGGTGACCGAAGTCACTCAAGCTGGAGGGGTTCCCGATGTGGGCCCTGAAGTGGAGAGTGCGGCTCCTCCTCCAAGAGACTGATTTATCTTTTCCTTTTTCTCCTGTATCAATTTTGCTTGTAATCAAATCTTTGTAAACAATTGATATGAATGAAAAGAAACACCTTTTGATGATGATGTTTGGTCTTCTCATTTCCTTTCTCTTATTTTTCCTTCATTATGTAATGAATGTCTTCATTTTTAACTCAGCAGTAATGAGTTATGCTCAATTCGAGGGGTCGTGATGACCATGCCCTCGTGGAGATAGATTAATCTATCGATTGAGACTTTGATTCTACCAAGGGTAGACAATTGGCCAAGAGAATGTATATTCTCCTCGGGGCTATTCTGGTCCAAGTAAATGGAGTAGCGACCAAAAGACGACTTTAGTTCTACCAAGGGTAGACGATTGGCCAAGAGAATGTATATTCTCTTCGGGGCTATTCTGGTCCAAGTAAATGGAGTAGCGACCAAAAGACGACTTTAGTTCTACCAAGGGTAGACGATTGGCCAAGAGAATGTATATTCTCTTCGGGGCTATTCTGGTCCAAGTAAATGGAGTAGCGACCAAAAGACGACTTCTTCAGTTCTTATTCATTCGAATGTCGTTAAGAGTTACATCGAATCAAGGGAAATATTGTAGCAAGTGTTCCACGTGCCAAGGGCGACATACTGGTCTTCCCTGCATATCTTCAAGATAATAAGTGCCGGGTCGCATAATTTTGATGACTCAATACGGGCCTTCCCAATTTGGATCAAGCGATCGAGCAGGAACTCCAAGGTTCTGTCTGAGGATAAATCGCCGAGCTGGAAAGTTCTAGGCCAAACTTTAGCATTTCGGTAGCGAGCAATACGCTGTTGATACGCGACTGCTCGCATCTGGGAGGCATTTCTCCGTTCTTCCAAGAGATCGAGATGAAGTCGAAGACTTTTCTGATTACATGTGTGGTCATACTGCTCGATTCGATACGAGGGCACTTGAATTTCAACTGGTACTACTGCGTCGATACCAAATGCTAGGGAGAAAGGAGTTTCGCCTGTTGATGTACGAGTTGTAGTTCTATATGCCCATAAGACTTCCGGCAGGAGTTCTGGCCATATACCTTTACACTCACCAAGCTTGGTCTTTAAATGATGCTTAATGATTTTATTCACTGCCTCAACTTGCCCATTTGCCTGAGGATGATATGGAGAGGTGCGGATGTTGTGTATCTTCCACTCTTCGTAAAATTCATCGAAAGCGACATTATCGAATTGTGTTCCGTTGTCGGTAATTATAGTTTGGGGGAGTCCATAACGGCATATAATATTTTTCATATGAACTTAGTAGTCTGTTTCTCAGTGATTTTGACTAATGGTTCTGCCTCGGCCCATTTGGTGAAATAATCGACCGCCATTAGGCGAAGGGCCAAGGGCTATCAATTGGTGTCATTTGCTCGGACGGTGTATGAGGTATGGGAGAATATCGCTGACATTTATCACATTTTTTAGAGAATTCAATTGCATCTACCTTCATAGTGGGCCAATAGTACCCTTACCTCATCGCCTTGTATGCTAGGGATTGTCCCCTTGGGTGGTTACCACATGCCCCCTGGTGTATTTCATCTAGAACACGATGTGCTTCTTCTGGGTGAAGACACCTTAAATAAGGCAAAGAAAAACTCTTACATAATAAGATCCCATTCTGTAAAGTGTACCTGGCAGCTCGATATCGGATTTGTCGTGCGGATTTATTGTTGTTTGGAAGAGCTCCATCTCTGAGATAGAGGGTGATGGGATCCATCCAACATGGAGAGGGATGGACCTCGGTTGCTTGCTCAGGAGTTATTTGGTTGATACTCAATGTCTGGAGGTGCTCGATAGGAATTGAATGGGATAACTCAGATTCTGGTGCGGAGGCCAACTTTGCTAAAGAATGTGCGAGTTTATTCTTCTCGCGAGGGATGTGAGTTATTTCATAATTCTTCAATTTTGTGAGCAAGATGAGTACTCGAGATTTGTATAATGCCATTCTTTCTTCTTTTGCTTCGAATTCGCCGAGTACCTGATTAACTATGAGCTGAGAGTCACTGTGAATAAGTAGATTCTGAATGGAGAGGACGTTGGCCAGTTCGAGGCCGACGATCAAAGCCTCATATTCTGCCTCATTATTTGAGATACGAGAATCGAATCACAAGGTGTATTGGAAATGTGACCCGTCTGGAGCAACTAGAATTAGGCCCGCTCCGCTGCTAGTGACCCGAGAGGACCCGTCCACAAAGAGTGACCAGGATGGTTGGTCGCTGGTCGCGAAATTATCATCGGGAGAGGAGTATGTGAATTCGGTGATGAAGTCAGCCACGGCTTGTCCCTTGATCGCGGTCCTAGGGCAGAAGGAAATATCGTGCTCACTGATTTCGATCGCCCATTTAGTTAATTGCCCTGAAACGTCGGGTTTTTGAAGGACTTGCCGTAACGGATGATTTGTTGGTACTAATATAGCATGGGCCTCGAAGTATGGTCGCAGTTTTCCGGCTGCCGTGACTAAAGCAAGGGCCAAATTCTCTATATCAGAGTACCGGGTTTCGGCATCCACCATTGCTCGACTAATATAATAAATGGGTCTTTGTACCCCGGAATCCTCTCTTATTAGAGCGGCACTAACGGCCGTAGAAGACATAGACAAATAAAGGAGAAGTTGCTCGTGTGCCACGGGTTTTGATAATATGGGGGGTACGCTCATGTATTGCTTCAATTGTTGGAACGCTTCTTCGCATTGCGCCGTCCACTCCCAACCAGATTTGGCAGTGGTTCGGAGGAGTTTGAAGAAGGGTAAGCACTTGTCAGAGGCCCGCGAGATGAACCTATTAACGATGCAATGCGACCAGCCAGGCGTTGGACGTCCTTGAGAGTGGCCGGAGAGTTCATTTCGATCAATGCTTTTATCTTTTCCGGATTCGCCTCGATTCCTCGCTGACCGACCATAAACCTCAAAAATTTTCCGGCCGATACTCCGAACGCACATTTCTCTGGATTTAATTTCATCTGATACTTCCTCATTAAGTCAAAGGCTTCTCGAAGATCAGCAAGGTGGTCTTTTCCTATGACTCTTTTCACGAGCATATCGTCGATATAAACCTCCATATTCCTGCTGATTTGTGCCGCGAATATTTTATTGACGAGATGCTGATAGGTGGGCCCTGCATTTTTGAGACCAAAAGGCATCACTTGGTAGCAATACAGACCTCGATCAGTGATGAAGGCGGTGTGCTGGCTATCAGGTGGGTACGTCATAATCTGATTGTAACCAGAATAGGCGTCCATGAAACTTAGCAGGGCGTGCCCTGCCGTCGAATCAACCAGTTGATCGATTCGTGGTGTCGGGAAGCTATCTTTTGGACACGCTTTGTTTAAATCAGAATAGTCAACGCACATCCTCCATTTGCCATTGGATTTTCGAACGAGAACCACATTCGCGACCCAATCTGGGTATTCGACTTCCTTTATAAAATTGACTGTAAGCAACTTTTCAACCTCAGCCTTGATTACCATTTGCCTTTCTGCAGTGAAGGCACGTCGACGCTGATGAATGGGTTTATACTTTGGGTCAACATTCAAACGATGTGCTATGATACTGGGATCGATGTCAGGCATATCTCTATGAGACCAAGCAAACACGTCTCGGTATTCGGTGAGAAAACTAATCAGATTTTTTTCGAAAGACGTCAGTCAAAGAAGATCCAATATATACGACTTTTGACGAATCTCCTTCGATTAAGGGGATTGCCACTGTTTCTTCCCCGGGAGCTCCTGATTGGAGAGCATTCTCCCTTGGATCCAACGATGCGGCCGTCGGAGGACTTAATGAATCGTGTGCCACCATCATAACTGAAGTCGCCTGTGCTTTCTTTCGATCTTGTACAGCTATCTCATAACATGATCGGGCTTCTTTTTTATTCCCCGCGCAACTCCAGCGTCATTCGGGGTAGGAAATTTCATGCATAAATATAAAGGATGTAAAGCTGCCCCAACCTTATTAAGGGATGGCCGTCCTAAAATGGCATTGTATGCTGACCTTTGATCTACCACGAGGAAATTCACAAAGATAGTCATTTTTGCTAGATTATCACCAAAGGTGACTGGAAGGTCGATGCTTCCTTTTGGTGTCACCACTTCGCCCCTAAAACCGACGAGAGGAGTTGAGACTGGCTTGAGCAGACTTCTGGCGAGTGCCATTTTATTGAAAGCCTCCAGGTAGAGAATATCAGCAGAGCTACCTGTATCCACCATAATACGATGAGTCAGATAGTTTGATACCTTTAGCGTGACTACGATGGAGTCTTCGTGAGGGAAGTGAATTCCCTCCGCATCTTCGAGGGAGAAGGAGATCGAAGGATGGCTGGACTTTGGTGTATCGGGAGTTCGTTCCAGCCAGTAGATATGCTGGGGTTTCTTGGATGCTTTACGGGTATACGCTTTTCTTGAAGCTCGAGAATCTCCCCCGTAAGCCGGTCCTCCGGCGATGGTCTGTATCTCCCCGGTAGGCTCAGTATCTTCTTGTGAAGTCTGTCGATGAGGTGACTTCTTCTGATGTGGCGGGGCTTCCCCCCTTTTTGGTGAGCGACCTTGTCGGATAACATAATCTTGAAGATGACCTTTTCGAATAAGAGCTTCGATGTGGTCACGTAAAGATATACAATCTTGAGTGTTATGCCCATGATCTTTTTGGAAATAATAAAACTTGCTCTTATCTCTTTTTTCGGGATCAGATTTGATCTTTGCGGGCCATTTCACATATGGCCTATTCTTGATCTCCATTAGCACCTTTTTCGGAGGCCGGTTGAGGGGAGTGTAATTATGGTACTTACCGGAGTAGACTTTCTTGGGAGAGCAGGTCTCGCCGGTCGCGTCGATATTTCTTATCCAAAGGAGTTGTTTCCTCCGGCTTGCGCTTCTTGCCCTGTATGCCATGACGTGCTAGAGCAACTTCTTCTGCATTAATGTACTTCTGAGCTTTAGTTTGGAATTTTGTCATGGTTTTAGGAGGGTTTTTGTCCAAAGCGAATCTGAATTTTTTGCTTGTAATTCTAGCTATGAGGGTGGTGAGACCTTTTTCTTCAGTATAACCTTCAGTTTGGACGGCTTCGGTAGTGAATCGTACTGTAAATTCCTTTATTGTTTCCCCATGCTGCTGTTTCAAATCCATTAAGTGGGACGCCGGCTTTTTGGTGTGGATACTTATCATGAATTGAGAGAGGAATAGCTCCGATAACTGTGAAAAGGAACTGATAGATCGAGGCTTTAGCCCCTGAAACCACGTACGAGCTGCCTCCTTTAAGGTTAGGGAAAAAGCTCTACACATGATTTTCGACCCATGTCCTTCCAACTCTATAAGAGATCTATACGTTTCTAGGTGTTCGAGAGGATCGCCGATACTTGTATATGGAGCGATGATGGGCGTATGATACTTTTTAGGTAAAGGTGCTTCCATAACCTCCCGGGTGAACGGAGACTCGGATCGATGCATCGATGCCATTACAGCAGATGGTCGATTTGCCTGATATCGTTGTTCCATATCATCAAAACGATCATGGATTCTTTTAAGGTCTCCTTCCCATTGTAAAGTATAAGCTGACGTTTCGACGGTAGATCCTTGAGGTTGTTGTTGGTGAGAAGAACTGGAATGAATGGAATGTGGGGACAACACGGGAGGTTGGCCGCTTAGTGGCATTCGGTTTGATGGAAGATGGTTTGGTTGCACCTGTGGTTCGTCCACAGAGTGTCTGAAAACCACCGGTATGGGTTGTGCCGGTAACCCTTCAAAAGGTAGTCTTTGAGGACCCTGGAAATGCTGATCAAGCCGATTCGACAGGGCTTGAAATCCAGCATTAAGGGTTAAGAGTGTGTTTCCGAGGAAACGCATGGCATCTTCTTGATTGCCGGAAACCTCAAATAATGGATTTTGTGATGGCACGTTAGGATCGCCTTGAGGGATGCCTGTCGAAGTAGCTGGAGGGATAAGCATTGGTTCTGTGTCATCAGGTGGAGTAGGTGCCTGCCTTGAAGTGGAAGGATGAACTGTCTTTTTAGGAGGCATAGTGGAAGGATTTTGATCAGTGGTGAGAACGACAGATTTTAATGATCAAATCGTTCCCACAGACGGCGTCAAGCTGTTTACGTCACGTTTTGTAACAGGATCCTTCAGATATTCGCCTTCCTTCCAAGAGATTCCCTTCCTGGACCTGAAAAGAGACAAAGAGAAACTATGGGTGGCCGACGTCTAGCCGTTGGCCCTCCGATGCTTAAGTTAGATAAGGCAGGGCTGGAAGAGGTGCAAAAATAGATGATGGGGGATAGAGACTGAGTATTGTGTACCTTCTTATTGATGAAACCATCTATTTATATATATCCGAATGTCCCACTCTGTTACGTAAGATACCGAGATCATTTACTGATTTCATGGGATAAGGTGTTTATCCTGCTCATCCTCAGATAAAGGAATAGTCTAATCCAATTAGTCATCTGGTCAACTACGTTCCTTGATAGCTATCCCTTGAGATACGGAACCATAAACGAAGATAAGCCCAAAATCGGCCTATACGGGCTGCTGGTACTATAGGCTAAGGGATATCATCGCTAATCATCAGTAGTCAGAGCTGCTTGTTAGTACATCTTTTGTTGTCAATTGGCGTGTTGGTTGGTCGCGTCTTGTCGTGTGAGCCCCGGTCGAAGTATTGAAGAATCAAGACCTGAAGATTACACTTCGTCCATTGCTCAAGCTCATGCTAAAACAAGATCCCAGGTAAGTTGCATATAGATCG
Organism: Liriodendron chinense; assembly: GCA_003013855.2. NCBI lineage: Eukaryota > Viridiplantae > Streptophyta > Magnoliopsida > Magnoliales > Magnoliaceae > Liriodendron > Liriodendron chinense. Next base: position 711,435 of record PVNU02004009.1, on the reverse strand, counting down.
ACCATAGGAAACCCAAAACATCAAAGAATGGCGTAAAGACTCACACATTTTACCCTCTTGACCCTTACACGAGTTGATCAGACTTGTGGTCCATGGCTGGTGCGAAACGTATTAAAGATATGTCCATACATTGGACCCTATTCACCTCATCACTTCATAACTTGAAGTAATCCGCTGATGTGTTGATGAACTTTGTCACAACAAACCATCTAGACAAGCCTACCGGTCTTCACCGGTTGGCCAGGCTTCTCAACACAACAGCAGCCTGCTGAGATGAAGCAATTGGGCAGCCGACCGGTCTTGACCGGTGGGCCAGACATTACCAGGCTATTCAAAGATCATCAGATCCCTGCTGGAAGGCTTTCAAATGGACAGCCGATCGGTCTTGACCGGTCGGCCAGCTATATTCAAACACTCCAGCAGCTTTACTGCATTACTTAGAAAGGTAGCCGACCGGTCAAGACCAGTAGGCCTTCACAGCTAACTCTGTCCAGCATGCACAGCCGACCGGTCAAGATCGGTCGGCCTGTATTATGGAAATCCTACAGCAAGGGGGTCCGACCGGTCTTGACCGGTCGACCTTCATCTTTCATTTACTCCAGCAAGGGGGTCCGACCGGTCTTGACCGGTCGACCTTCATCTTTCATTTACTCCAGCAAGGGGGTCCGACCGGTCTTGACCGGTCGGCTTATATTCTGAACTCCCTCCAGCAAGGGGATCCGACCGGTCTTGACCGGTTGGCCAGTCCCACATATGGCTTTGGTTTCAAATGACGACCGGTCCGTCCGACCGGTTGAGATACTTCTTTGACAGGTCGGTCGTGACCGTTTTTTATCCGTTGGGGGCCATCATTTGGGGCTCTATATAGCCATGTCTTGTGGTCTTTCATGGCATGCATTCAACACCCTTCAAGAGCTAATATAGAGAGCTTTTACTCACATCCTCCTACCCTCTTTGCTCTTGTTCCCCTTGAGTTCATCATTCAAACCTAGCCATTAATGGCTTTTCACTGAGTATTCAAAGCTCGGTTTGAAGTATGAACTCAAGACCTTCATTCATGGCTGACATACCTTCGGAATATATTTATAAGGTCATTTATAGCCATTGAATGCTTGAAGTTTGGTAGTTCCCTCATTATCATTGCATTGAATAGGCAAGAGGAACTAGACCAACTCTCTCCCAACTACCCGACATCAACATAACCTCATCATTGCATCGGTAGCTGATCTTGGGAGCACAAAGAGAAGCTGAAGCATGTGGAGCTGAAGCTACTCATCAAAGGCATCAAATCGGGGCTCAATCGTCTAGGTATGTCTAGTTTTTGAGAGTCCATTTATTCAATCACTATTCCCTGGATTGGGAAACTCCGGCGGGAGGGTACGTGACCATCCTTGGATTAGGATTGGTGAGAGTTTGAGATCCAAACTCGTCAAGTCCCTGGATTGGGCCATCGGTGGATGGTAAACGCGGTCCTAGATCAAAGGATGTCAAGTTGATGGTTAACCTAATTTAAAACCAAGACTATAGTGAAATCCGGTGGTCTCATAGGTTGAGATCGTGAACTGGGAGTGGAGTAGGGAAACCGAACCACTATAAATCGTTGTGCATTGTGAGATTGAATGATTGCTATGTGTTGAATGGTTTAGTTAATCATGAATGCTAACTGTTTGATGAAATGCCTATGATAGTCCTTGCTACAAACTGCTCATATAAATGCCTTGAATGCTATTGTGATTATCTTATTTGATAAGATTGACTTGGTTAGTTTTTAATTGTAATTGGAATTTAAAAAGTCCTATTCACCCTCATCTAGGACATTAGGCATATCTCCAAGTATCTCTATAGGCGGTAAAACCGTAATTTCACTGCTCACATGTTGGGAGCTGCTCGTGAGACAAGCTGCTCGCATATTAAGATGTGACGCCTTTTAACGACTGCGAGAAGGATTGCTTGCAGGTCGAGAAGGACATTTCCCACCTTTCAATATTCGACTATTGACCATAAGGGCTCAAAGACTTGGTAACTGTGTACCGTATTTTTCTAATATGCGAGACGTGACCAGATGAGCTCGAGAGTCGAATGAAGCTGCTCGCAGAATCAGGACATCGAGAGAATATAAGATCATCTCTATTTTGACTATAACAGGGGTAATTTGTCCATCCTTGTCCATGGGAAAATAACGAAAGATATGGATTTTTAAAAATCTTATCTAATTTAAAAGGAAAAGGAAAAGGAAGGATGAAATTGGGAATGATGGAAAAATGGCGGAAATTTTCAAAAAGGGCTACCTATTACCAACCGGGGGATGGTCTACCCGTGACCAAAGCAGGAAATGGGACGTAGTGTGAAAGCCGTCGGAAGGACAAATTACCCCTATTATAGGCTTGTTGTTGCTCTATGCACCTTGAGATCTATAGTTTAGTTGATCTATGAAGAAGATAATCCCAGAAACTCATGAGATGAACTTTCACTATGCACACTAGGTTGAAGTTGTTCGAGTTTTTTTATTTATCAATCAATCAGCGGGAATTTCATGTAGACACTTATTATGCTTTGAGAGTTTAAGGTTTCAACTTCTATCACCTAATTTCTCCAAATATTATGCTTGTATGTCTTGCAATGGATAGAAACATGGTTTCTGAAGGAGAGTTGGTTTTTGGAGGTTTGAACTTGTTTCACGCATGTTTTGCTCGGGACTAGCAAAAAGCTGGTTGGGGGGTGTGTTAAACCTCCAATTTATACATTTGCAGACCCATTACACACATTATATGCATGGTTTTCATGTTTAAAAAGCCCATCTAATGCTTGTTTTGTGATTGTAGGAATGAGAGTGACTTCACCCAATTGGAGACCAAAAGGGGCACATTTAGGAGCTTTAGATGAAGGACAAGGTGGATCAAAGGAAGGAGAAAGAAAGAAAGAAAATGTTAAAACAAGAAGGCTAGACCGGTCAAGACCGGTCGGCCAAGAAGGATAGACCGGTCGGCCAATCCCTGTCTGACCGGTCTTGACCGGTCGGCCATGCAAGTTCACACTTCCAGATTCCAAACAGCAGGCTATTACCGTGTCTGGTTTTTCAGACCAATTTTCTGGGCCTATCTTAATGATTTTTAAAAATCCAACAATTCATGTTGAAGAGGAGCTCGACGTCAAAATAACCCAAGTGGTTTCGTGTCGATCGGAGCTACGGATTGACCGTGGTGGCCAAAATAATACGAACTGTCCAGAAAGTTCCAGATTTCGTTGTTCAACTCTGGGCCGGTCCAGGTGACCCATCATTGATGATATGAAGAATCTACTTTGACCATCTCTTATATCACATCCATATATGAATAACCACAAAAGTTTCAGATCAAAAGGATGTGTGGTTTGATCATACCGGTTGAAGAAAGATGGACTCCAGAAAGATTCAATTGCACAGACTTTATAAAAGGCCTGAGTGTTCTAATTTTTAGACCACATTCTGGAATTGTTTTGGACAATCTAATCAGTTCATCATATAGAGGAGGAATTTTTCTACCAATGTTCAAAATTTGAGATCAATCCGACCTCTATACACTCCGGGGCGTTGAAAGCAAGATGACTGGTTCTGAAGGTACCCGAATTCCGTGATTTTGAGAGGCGGTCGATGATCTGATTGGTGGGCCCATTTAGAAGATAATTTTGGAAATCTAAATCATCTATGAGGAAGATCACATTACAAGGAAGCTACAAATCAAATTTGAAGGCAATCCGACCATTGGTTAAGCCGTACGAAGCGAAACAAAATCTGTTATGTTATAGTACTCTTGCTGTATTATAAAAGGAGGTGCTCTCTTCTATTCCAAATCAGTCAAAGACATGGGAAGCAAGGAGGTCAAGTCCTAGGAGGCTACCTAGCCTCCTACAGCTAGTTTTTCTTCCTTTTCTTAGTTCTAGTTCTAGTTTTAATATGTTTTTCCTTAGCTAACCTCTTAGCTAGAGCTAGAGGTGAAATTTGTAGTTGGTTCCAATACTTTTTTAATTCTTTTCTTTCAAGTACCATTTTCTTAATTTTGGATTTTGAAGTTCTAGTTTGAATAAAGTTTGGTTTTTTTAGAAGTTTTGTGAGAGTTTGTGTGCTCCGGACATGAGTTCCTTGCAATTCTCTGAGATTACCATGATTGGGTTGTTTAAATTCGAATTGTAGTAACCCTTGAGCATGCCATAGTCCATAGGCATGGCTGTTACTCCGAAGGCTACAAGTTGAAGGTCTATGTGCTTCATTAGAACTAGAAATCTGATTTCCATATTTAAGTGGGACTGTTTATGCTTGAATGTTACATCTTCCAATTAGATGAGAGATAGGACTTTGATTCTAATTATATTGTACTTGGATGAATGGATTGGCAATGGACTACTACAAGTGGATCCTTGATACTCTAGTTCTTCTTATTTTCAGATTTGTCTATTTGATGTGAAAAACCATTCTCCTAAACTTCTTAGATTTTAGTTATTAGAGTACTTGGAATTGTTTACCTCTTTCCCTGTGGATCGACCTCGGTCTTACCGAGATTTATTACTACATCGCAGCCTTACACTTGAGGCGAGCGAACAACTTACAACATCATACACTTCGTATCTCCTTCTCTTATGCTCGTATCATCTCGAATGCATAGCAGTAAGGTTTTCTAAAAGAGTTTTGAAATTTTAGAAAATTTGAAAAAATTTCTACATAATTGCTCGAGATGTTACAAAACACTAGATTCATCCTAATGATTCTACACCCCCCAACCAAATCTTGCATTGTCCTCAATGTAAAAGATGTTCAATGAGCAAACATGAGAGTAATTCTAAAATAAAATGGAGTGAGGAATGATAGTACCTAAGTGAACAAAAAGTGAAATTCTTCCTCCTTCTAAGAAACCTATGAAAAAGGAAACAAAAGCAACAAAATCCTAACCCTAACTACTCTATACCTTCATCAGACTAAGAGATCAATCATCCTGATACACAGGATTAATCAGAGGTATGGACTATCTTCTGAAGGAAACTTCTCAAAGGATGGCTTTAATCGCTGACCATTCGCCTTAAAGACGTTGTCGTTCCTTGGATTTAACAACTAGACGGTCCCATATGTGTAGACAGTTTGCACAATGTAGGGACCAGTCCATCGAGATCTCAATTTCCCCAGAAATAAATGTAGGCGAGAATTATACAGAAGGACTTTTTTATTAATCGTGAATGTCTTACGAAGAATGTTCTTATCATGGAACACCTTTGTCTTGTCCTTGTAAATTCTCGCATTTTCATAGGCTTCGTTCCGGAGTTCCGCAAGTTCATTCAATTGTAGTTTTTGCAACGAGCTTGCCTTGTCAGAATCAAAATTCATCTTCTTTATTGCCCAATATGCCCTATGTTCCAATTCCACAGGCAAGTGACAAGCCTTCCCATAGACAAGTCTATAGGGAGACATTCCAATAGGGATTTTAAAAGAGGTACGGTAAGCCCAAAGCGCATCGGCAAGTCGAAGCGACTAATCCTTGCGATCGGGGTTCACCATTTTCTCCAAAATATGTTTAATCTCCCTATTGGATATCTCAGCTTGTCCACTAGTTTGTGGGTGATAGGGAGTGCTCACTTTGTGTGTTACGCCATATTTCTTCATTAAGGTTTCAAATGGGCGATTACAAACGTGAGACCCTCCATCACTTATGATGACTCGAGGTGTTCCAAACCGGGACAGAATATTCTCTTTTAAGAAACGAATGACTGTTTTATGGTCATTATTCCGGCATGGGATCGCCTCAACCCATTTGAACACATAGTCAACTGCAAGCAAGATAAATACGTTTCCAAAAGAAGATGGGAATGGACCCATGAAATCGATGCCCCAACAATAAAAAATTTCGATTATTAAGATGTGATTGAGTGGCATCATATTTCTACGGGAGATTCCTCCCAATTTCTGACAAGGCTCACATATTTTGCAAAACTCGTGTGTGTGTTTGAACATAGTGGGCCAATAAAACCCACATTGCAGAATTTTGGCTGTGGTCTTTTTAGCCGAAAAGTGGCCACCACACGCCTGAGAATGACAAAAGGAGATGATACTTTGTTGATCATCATCTGGCACACATCTACTTATGATTTGATCGGGGCAATGCTTGAATAAGTATGGGTCGTCCCATAAGAATTTTCGCACCTCATTGAAGAACTTATCCTTATCTTGCCTTTTCCAATGTGTAGGAATCGTACCTGTAGCAAGATAGTTAGCAATGTCCGCATACCATGGCAATTGGGAGACTTTAAAGAGTTGTTCATCAGGGAACATGTCATTGATCACAGTCATTTCATGGGAATCAGTGAGAACAAGTCAAGAGAGATGGTCAGCCACTACATTTTCTACTCCTTTCTTATCACGTATCTCTATGTCAAATTCCTGGAGTAGAAGGATCAATCTTAACAACTGTAGTTTAGCATCTTCTTAGAGAGAAGGTACTTAAGCGTGGCATGGTCAGTGAATATGATGATCTTGGATCCAATCAGGTAGGACCTAAACTTGTCTAAGGAAAAAACTACGGCTAAAAGTTCTTTTTCTGTAGTAGTGTAGTTTGCTTGAACTGAGTTTAAAGTTTTACTTGCATAGTAGATAACACATGGCTTCTTCTCTTTTCTTTAGCGTAGCACGACCCCAATAGCATAGTCGCTTGCATCACACATAATTTCAAAAGGAATGCTCCAATCAGGTGGTTGCATTATGGGAGCACATGTCAACATACCTTTATGTGTGGTAAAGGCTTTTTGACAATCTTCATTCCACTCGAATGCATTCTCCTTTTGAAGTAGGTTACATAAAGGACGAGAGAGTGAACTGAAGTCCTTTATGAACCTTCTATAAAATCCGTCGTGTCCCAAAAAGGACCTCACATCTCGTATGCTCTTGGGCGGTGGGAGGTTAGAGATAAGATCGATTTTCGCTTTGTCCACCTCAATTCCGTTTTGTGAGACGATGTGACCAAGTACAATTCCCTTTTGAACCATGAAGTGACATTTCTCCCAATTCAACACAAGGTTCTTCTCTTCACATCTTTTCAACACAGATTTCAAGTGCACAAAGCACTCATCAAAGCTACAACCAAATACTGAGAAATCATCCATAAAGACTTCAAGAATTGTCCCCACCATATCAGAAAAGATACTCATCATACATCGCTGGAAAGTGGCAGGGGCATCGCATAGTCCAAACGTGATCCGTTGATAGGCGAAAGGGCTGAATGGACATGTGAATGTAGTCTTTCCTTGGCCTTCAAGGGCGATCTCTATTTGGTTGTACCTTGAATAGCCATCAAGGAAGCAAAAATTAGAATGACCCGCCAACCTTTCTAAAATTTGATCAACAAACGGTAGGGGGAAGTGGTCTTTCCTCGTGACAGTGTTTAGCTTCCTATAGTCAATGCACATTCTCCAACCGGTAGTGACTCTGGTTGGTACAAGTTCATTATTGGCATTGGCTACGATGGTTATTCCGGATTTCTTAGGCACCACTTGAGTTGGGCTCACCCATTGACTATCGGATATTGGGTAAATGATACCCACATCCAATAGTTTCACCACTTCGGCCTTAACCACATCCTTCATGTTTGGATTGAGTCGTCTTTGTGGTTGCCTAGATGTCTTTACATTCTCCTCAAGGTGTATGCGATGAGTATAAATCAGTGGGTCTATGCCTTTGAGATCAGCAATCGACCACCCAATGGTACTCGTGTGCTCTATTAGAGTGGCAATTAGCCTACTATCTTGTTCTTCATCCAAGTGGGAAGAATTCACCACCGGATATGTCTCATCTCGACCTAAATAGACATATTTCAAATCACTTGGTAATGGTTTTAGGTCGAGTGTTAGTGCCTTAATATTGGATGGGAGGGGCTTGTTCTCGTTTACGGGTAAAGGCTCAAATAGGGCCCTCTATCTTTTGTTATCAAGCACCGGCATCACATCTAAAATGGCATCCATCTCTCGTATTATGTCATCATTTATCTCATGAGAGTGGGCCACACATGCCTCCAAAGGGTCGGAATATAATGTCCAGGGGAATGTATTCTCCACGAATGATTCAATCACATTTATCTCGTGGATCTCATCATCAACTTCCCATGGTTGTTTGCATAAATCAAATATATTCAGCTCAAGTGTCATGTTTCCAAAGGACATTTGTACAAGCCCGTTTCTACAATTGATAATTGCATTTGAAGTAGCTAGAAAAGGGCGGCCAAGTATGAGGGGAACTTGAGCACCGGTACCTATCACGGGATGTGTATCCAAGACAATAAAGTCTACTGGGTAGTAGAATTTTTCAACTTGGACTAATACATCCTCAATCATTCCTCTCGGTATATGAATGGATCTATCAGCAAGTTGGAGTGTGGTTTTGGTGGGTTTCAATTCACCTAACCCAAGTTGTTCATAAACCGAGTACGGAATGAGGTTTACACTTACGCCTAAATTAAGTAAGGCTTGTTTAATCCCGTAGTCTCCTATGATGCATGAGATGGTTGGACTACCCGGATCCTTGTATTTTTGGGGCACCTCTTGTTTGATAATAGCGCTCAAATTCTCAGTCGAAAGTACTTTGTTGTGAACATTGTGTTTCCTTTTGACTGTGCACAATTCCTTTAGAAATTTGGCATAGGATGGTATTTGCTTTATGGCATCCAACAACAGGATGTTGATCTTCACCTGCTTGAAAACCTCTAAAATTTCAGGTTTTTGTCTAAAGGTTAGGGTGAAATCAACCTTTGGGGAAACGGGGCAACCGGCTTGTATTCCCTTTCCAGTTCTTTCTCTTGTAGAGTGTTGTTTGAGCTATCATCCTCTTGAAATTTTTCGGATCCTTAAGCTTTGGGTCCTTCACCGGATTAGATTTATCAATTATTTTCCCACTTCTTAAAGTGGTGATAGCTTGAACATGCTTCGTATGTTGGGAGGATGAGCTTGCGTCTTGTATCTCAAATTGGGTTCTTGGGTTAGGAAGAAGTTGGGCAGGAAGTGTGCCTTTCTCCCTAACACTAAGGTGAGATTCAACTCTAGCCATTGAGGTTTTCAAGTCATTGATAGCTTGAGTTGAACTTTGATTGAATTTCAATTTCTCTTGCATGAACCCATCTATTTTCAGAGAATTTGTCTTGTTATACTCAGCTTGAACCGATACGAATGCACCCAACATCTCCTCTAGCGTAGCTTTTGGTGTAATGACTAAGGATGGACCTAGTAAAGGTTAAGCTTGAGGGATATTATTTGCATTCGCAGTGGGTCCATTCCTCCAACTGAAGTTGGGATGGTTCTTCCAACTAGAATTAAACGTGTTTGAGTTTGGAGCACCAAATTGCCGTTGATAACTGTTTATGGCATTTGTTTGTTCTTGTAAGATGTCTTGAACCGCTGAAATTGGGGGACAATCTTGTGTTATATGTTGATTTCGGGCAAAAATTCCACAAACAATTTCAACATCATTAGAGTTGATCGTGTCTCCTTTCTTTAATTCCATGGCCTCGACTTTTCTTGTGAGGCTAGCCACACGTGCACTTATGCTATCCTCTTCTGATAGGACATAAATTCCTCCTTTTTCCTTTTGTTGGCTAGTCTTGGAATTTGTTGGTTTAGATGTATCCCAAGACTGTGCATTCTCAGCCAATTCCTCCAAATAGTCCCATGCTTCCTCGGCTTCCTTATTCATAAACTCCCCATTACACATCATCTCTACAAATTGGCGCATGGGTGAAGTCAGTCCTTCATAGAAAAAGCTTATAACCAGCCAAATTTCATAGCCATGATGTGGGCATGCATTTAACAAGTCCTTAAACCTCTCCCAACATTGAAAGAAGGTCTCTTCTTCCTTTTGGGCAAAATTCATGATAAGGCGCCTCAACATGTTCGTTTTGTGGGTAAGGAATAACTTTTTAATGAACCCCCTATGCATATCAGTCCATGCTCCAATTGATCTTAACCTTAATGCATGAAGCCAACCTTTAGCTTTATCTTTAAGAGTCAAAGGAAATAATTTAAGCCTCACGACATCATCAGTTACGTTTGCAAAGTGCATGGTGGTTATTACCTCATCAAATTCCTTAAGGTGTTGATAGGCACTTTCACTGTCTAAGCTACGGAATCTCTGGAGGAGTTGGATTACTCCAGGTTTCAAATCTACATTCCCTGCATTTTGTGGAAAAACTATGCATGAGGGAGTGCTCGCTCTTGCTGGTTGTAAGTAATCACGTAATGTTCTCGGTTGGGAAAATTCTCAACCACATTCTCTCCCGTTTCGGTTTGATTTTGGCCCAAATTTTGATTGGCCATAGGATTGGGTTGATTTACAGCCATACTTTCAGAAAAAAATGGAGAATTTAGATGTCTCCTAGCACGTGATTCTCTGTCAATTCCTTCTACTATTCCCCCTTCACTAATGAGTTGGTTATTAGAATCCCGAGCCTAATGTGGCATGCATGTAAATCCTAAAAGAATGAAACAAAAAGGAATTCTTTCTTCCTTCCTTTACTTCTCTCTAAGACCGAAGCATAAGATGTCTTGCAATGGCTGAGCCAGAAGCAAGGATAGAGACCGATTTCTCCTGGTCAATAGGGATTCAGAGAACTCCCCACCCACTCTTTGAATCTTTTGAGAAAAGTGCAGAAAAAGAAGAAAGAGGAATAGAGTTGAGAAGAGAAATCTCTAAGCATAAGGTGATCCAAGATGGCAGACCTGACCAATAGGAATCGAGGCAGCGCAAGGCCAACCTATTAGAGATCCAAAAAGGAGTCTCCACTCACTCTACAAGAGATGAATATGATAGGAATGAATATTAGAAGAAGAAGAGTAAGGTTAGAAAGATAGAACCTGATTTGAGACTTTATGATTCCTAACTTCTTCTTTAACTTCTTAGAAATCCCTATAAAAGAAAAAACAAAATAAAACAAACTAAGCTAGGACTAGAATCCTAAAAATCCTAAATAGATACTATTCTAAAAAAATTTGTGAAAAACCATCAAAGTCCCCGGCAACGGCGCCAAAAACTTGCTCGCTCGCCTCAAGTGCAAGGTTGCGATGTAGTAATAATCTCGGTAAGACCGAGGTCGATCCACAATGACTTATGTAGGAATCCACAGAACACTTCCAATAGTACTACCGAAAAGCTAACAAATAGATTTGTAGAAGATTGATGTAAATAGTAATTTTGAACTAAATTGAAGGTAAGCAATTAATAAAGAGGCACTAGGGGTTCAAGGATCCACTTGTAGCAATCCTTGATGCTCAATTCGCTGTGGTTTCTCACTTTCTCAACTAGAATTGAAATTAAGATCTATCTAGTCGGATGATATAGCAGTTAAACCAAATAATTTGTCATATGTATGATCCATGTATATGATTCACTCAATGCAAGCTAGGACGAGCATACTCAATTGCATAGTTCAGTCCCAATTCCAATAGGCTCATATCACAATCATAACCATCATTAAATCCTATCACATGACAAAACTAGATTATGATTTGAACTTGATTCAAATCACATACACAACTTCACATACTTCAGAATTTCAGAAAAGTAGACTTTTGGTAAGAAGTTCCCACATGAAGATCATAAATCTAGAGCGTATTCCAATTCCGCAAATTATACAGGTCTAGACTAGTTCACAACAATTAAGACCTCAAGCAATTCTCCCAAACATCCATGAGTCATCATAAGACTAAGAAAAACTACTTAGTACTTGAATTAAACTTCAAACCGTTGTTCTTCAATCAAAATCCAATCTTAAACCAAATCAAACGAATTGAAACATCTTAGATTCACTACAAGCTTCACCTCTTAGCCCTAGCTAAGAGGTTTAGCCGTTCATGATCCAAGAAAACATGAAAACAACTAAATAAAACATAAAACTAGAAAGTAAACTAGGAAGAGTTGTAGAACTCCGAAATCCACTTCCGCCATCTCCCACCACGCTCAATCCCTTCTAAGATGCCCTAGGAACGATCCCTAGGTGTCCTTTTATAGTGGAGAAACTCCGCAGCGTCGGAATCATCCAGAAGATGTGCAAGAATACGCAGTGCGCAGAGAAATCCGGAGCTTGTAGAACACGCCCAGTTACATAGACGACCGGTCACACGACCGGTCTGAGATCTTGGATGACCGGTTACACAGCCGGTCGTAAAAGCACGAAAAACGTCCAGACATTTTTGGGAAATTTTGAGCCCACAAATTTAATTCAAGAACTGGTCGCATGACCGGTCTGACCAATGGATGACTGGTCGTACGACTGGTCTTGGACAGTCTAATGAGTTGTGGCTGCAGGGCCCCTCTGTTAGGTGATCGAACCGGTCGGACGACCGGTCTTGGGCACATTTTTCTACTTTCTTTCTTATTTTCTCTGACTTCTTTCTTTCATCCTTTGACGCTTAGTCATTTGATCTTCTTTACTTGTAAATGACGTCTTTATGTCTCCAATTGAAGAATCCTCTCTCTCATCCCTACAATCACAAATCCATGCATTAGATTAGTCTATAAATCACGAAAACCTTGCATAATGAGCGATGAATTGGGGTTAGAATATGCACAATTAAGAGCTTAACACAACCCTATTCGCTCGCCTCAAGTGTAAGGCTGCGATGTAGTAATAAAACTCGGTAAGACCGAGGTCGATCCACAGGGAATTAGAAACAACTTCCAAACTATTCCAGCAACTCAATTTGCAATGGATATGAGAATTCAATTGAGCAATTAAACTAAAACAGTAACTTAATGAAAACCAGTAATTTAAGGTACTAAGGCATTCAAGGATCCACTTATAGCAATCCCATGTTAATCCAATCAATCCAAGTATAAAGCACAACTAGATTTGAAGTCCCATCTCTCATCTAGTTGGAAAATAAAGCATTCAAAACATTCAATTCCATTCAAGTTGAACTTCCAAGTTCTAGTCCCATTTAACACATGTAGATTTCAAAATCATAGCCTTCGGAGTAACAGCCATGCCTATAGACTATGGCTTGCTCAAGGGTTACCATAATTCGAATCTAAACAAACACCATATGATAATCTTAGAGAATTGCAAGGAATTCATGTCCGGAGCACATGAACTCTCATAAGACATCTTAAACTATCAACTTAAGGGACTAAAAGATTAAAAACCCAAACTTGAATTGAAAATTACTTGAATTAAACTGAATCAAACATGAAATTAGCTACAAGCTTCACCTCTCAGCCTTAGCTGAGAGATTCTAGCCGAGCATTGTCATACTACAACTAGAACTCATAATAGAAAGCATAAAAACTAGAAAAACCAGAAATTGGAGGGTTGCTGACGCTCCCGACGACTTCCGTCCTCTCCCACAACCTTCCTTCGCTTCTATGATGCCCTAGGAAGAGCCCCTAGGTGTCCTTTTATAGTGTGGAAGCCCCTTGCGTCAGAAACATCCAGAAATTGTGTAAGGTTACACACTGCGCAGAAAATCTCGGAGCTTCATGGAGAAGCTTTATTACACAGACGACCGGTCGCAAAACGTCACTTTTTAGTCTAGAGAGTTTAGCCAAAATTCCGATTTAAATTTTTAATTCAAGGACCGGTCGCACGACCGGTCTGGGCATCGGACGACTGGTCGCACGACCGGTCTTGAATGGTCCAGTGGCTTCTGTGAAAAACTCTTCTTTTACAAACAATCGGACCGGTCGGACGACCGGTCCTGGCGATGGACGACCGGTCGCACGACCGGTCTTGGCTTCTGTTTCTGCTTCCTCCTTTTGTTTCTTTCTTCCTTTCTTCTCCTCTCTTTCTACTTTCTTCGGTCCTTCTTCCTTCTTCATCCAATGGCTTCAAATGGCTCTTTTTAGTCTCCAATTGGGTGAATTCTGCTCTCATTCCTGAAATCACAAAACATGCATTAGATAGGCCTTTTAAGCATGGAAACCATGCATATAATGCGATGTAATGGGCGATGCAATGTATAAATTGAAGGTTCAACACACCCCCAACCAGATTTTTGCTAGTCCCGAGTAAAACATGCGTGAAACAATTTCAAACCTCTAAACCAAACCTTCATCAGAAACCATGTTTCTATCCATTCCAAGAGATACAAGTATAAAATTTGGAGAAATTAGATGCTAGAAGCTGAAACCTTAAACTCTCAAAACATAATAAGTGTCTACATGAAATTCCCGCTGATTGATTGATAAATAGAAGAACTCAAACAAATTCAACCTAATGTGCATAGTGAAAGTTCATCTCATGAGTTTCTGGGATTATCTTCTTCATAGATTAAGTAAACCAAGGATTTTAAGTTGCACAGAGCAACAACAAGCCAATGACAGGAATTTGCCTTACCGTCCTTCTGACGGCTTTCACACTACGTCTCATTTTCGGCATTGGTTACGGTTCGACCATCTCCCGGTTGGTAATAGGTAGCCCTTTTCAGAATTTTCCACCATTTTCCTTCATTCCCGATTTCATCCTTTCTTTTCCTTTTTCTTTTGATTTAGATAGGATTTTTAAAAATCCATATCTTTCGTTATTTTCCCATGAACAAGGATGGACAAAATACCCCGGCTTGGTTTCTCAACACCTCTAAATCAAAGTCTAGCTAATCCACAAATCACATAATCCTTTCAACCCATGAAAATCTTGTAATGTGAACTAGGTGTAAAAAGTGTTCAAATTTTCTACTGATCACAACAATAGGGGAACTAACATATAAAACCATTATGTTGGGAGAAAGTCAAGACTTACAACATCACACACTTCGTATCTCCTCTTCGTATACTCCTATCATCTCGAATGCATGGAAATAAGGTTTTCTAAAAGAGTTTTGAATTTTTAGAAAATTTGAAAAAAATTTACGCATATGAGGCTCGAAATGTTGCATCATGCTAGATGAAGGATCTCATCTCACCCCCAACCAAATTTTGCATTGTCCTCAATGTAAAAAAATATGCAATGAGCATGAACATGAGAGAAATGGTAAAGTATGAGAGAGTGAGAACAATAGTACCTAAGAGAGCGATCATGGACGTCTATAACCCAACTACTAAACTACTAAAACAGTAAAACTAAATAAAACTAAACCTATCTATGCTATACCTCCATTAGACTAGGTGATCAATCATCCTGATACACAGGATCATTCAGAGTGATGGACATGTCCTCTGAATCAAATTTCTCAACAAATGGTTTAAGGCGTTGTCCATTGACTTTAAAACAGTTACCATTCGCTGCATTCTCAATCTCCACAGCCCCATGAGGAAAAACTTCTTTGACGATATTTGGGCCGGTCCATCGAGATCGTAATTTTTTCGAAAAAAGATGAAGTCGAGAATTATACAAGAGCACTTTTTGTCCTTCCTGGAAAGATTTCCTGAAGATGTGCTTGTCATGAAAGGCCTTCATCTTACTCTTGTAAATTCTCGAGTTCTCATATGCATCGTTCTGGATTTCATCAAGCTCATTTAATTGAAGTTTGCGAAGCGAGCTAGCCTTGTCAATGTCAAAATTTAAAGCCCGAATTGCCTAATAGGCTTTGTGTTCTATCTCCACAGGCAAGTGGCAAGCTTTCCCATAGACAAGTCTATAAGGGGACATTCCAATGGGTGTCTTGTAGGCGGTACGGTGAGCCCAAAGTGCATCATCTAATCTTAGGGACCAATCGTTTCGATCCGGTCTCACCGTCTTTTCCAAAATCTGTTTGATTTCCCTATTGGAGATTTCAGCTTGCCCACTTGTCTATGGGTGGTATGGGGTACTCACTTTATGCCTAATACCGTATTTCTTCATTAAAGCTTCAAAAGGTTTGTTGCAAAAGTGAGCACCACCATCACTAATGATGGCTCGAGGCGTCCCAAATCTAGAGAGTATGTTTTCTTTAAGGAACTTGAGAACCGTACAATGATCGTTGGTTCTACATGGGATAGCCTCTATCCATTTAGACACATAGTCTACGGCAAGCAATATATAGACATGTCCAAATGATGAGGGGAATGGTCCCATGAAATCGATGTCCCAATAGTCAAAGACTTCAAGATATTGAATTGGGGTGAGAGGCATCATATTTCGACGGGATAATCCTCCTAACTTTTGGCAGCGGTCGCTGTTCGCTCGCCTCAAGTGTAAGGCTGCGATGTAGTAATAAATCTCGGTAAGACCGAGGTCGATCCACAGGGAAAGAGGTAAACAATTCCAAGTACTCTAATAACTAGAATCTAAGAAGTTTGAGAAGATGGTTTTTAACATAAAATAGAAAAAATCTGAAAATAAGAAGAACTAAAGCATCAAGGATCCACTTGTAGTGGTCTAATGCCAATCCATTCATCCAAGTACAACACAATTAGAATCAAAGTCCTATCTCTCATCTAATTGGAAGATATAACATTCAAGCACAAACAATCCCACTTAAATCTGGAAATTAGATTTCTAGTTCTAATGAAGCACATAGAACTTGAACTTGTAGCCTTCGGAGTAACAGCCATGCCTATGGACTATGGCATGCTCAAGGGTTACTACAATTCTAATTCAAACAACCCAATCATGGTAATCTTAGAGAATTGCAAGGAACTCATGTCCGGAGCACACAAACTCTCACAAAACTTCTAAAAAAACCAAACTTTATTCAAACTAGAACTTCAAAATCCAAAATTAAGAAAAGGGTACTTGAAATAAAAGAATTAAAGCATTGGAACCAACTACAAATTTCACCTCTAGCTCTAGCTAAGAGGTTAGCTAAGGAAAAGCATATTAAAACTAGAACTAGAACTAAGAAAAGGAAGAAAAACTAGCTGGAGGAGGCTAGGTAGCCTCCTATGACTTGAACTCCTTGCTTCCCACGTCCTTGGTTGATTTGGAATAGAAGATAGCACCTCCTTTTATAGTGCAGCAATAGTACAGCAACATAGCAGAATTTGTTTCGCTTGGTACGGCTTAACCAATGGTCGGATTGCCTTCAAATTTGGTTTGTAGCTTCCTTGTAATGTGATCTTCCAAATAGATGATTTAGATTTCCAAGATTATCCTCTGAATGGGCCCACCAATCACATCACCGACCGCCTCTCAAAATCGCGCACTTTGGGTACCTTCAGAACCAGTCATCTTGCTTTCAACGCCCTGGAGTGTACAGAGGTCGGATTGATCTCAAATTTTAAACATTGGTAGAAAACTTCATCCTCTACATGATAGATGGATTAGATTGTCCAAAACAATCCCAAAATGTGGTCCGAAAATTAGAACACTTAGGGCTTTTATAAACTCTGCGCAGTTGGATCTTTCTGGATGGTCCATCTTTCTTCAACCGGTACGATCAAACCACACATCCTTTTGATCTGAAACTTTTGTGTTTATTCATATATGGATGTGTTCTAAAAGATGGTCGAAGTAGATTCTTCATATCATCAATGATGAGTCCTCTGGACCGGCCCAGAGTTGAACAGCGAAATCTGGAACTTTCTGGACAGTTCGTATTGTTTTGGCCACCACGGTCAATCCGTAGCTCCGATCGACACGAAACCACTTGGGTTAGTTCGGCGTCGAGCTCCTATTCGACATGGATGTGTTGGATTTCCAAATATCATCAAGATGGCTTCAGAAAACTGGTCCGAAAAATCAGGTGCGGGAGTACATTGCTATTTTAGAATCTGGAATCTGAAACTTGCATGGCCGACCGGTCACGACCGGTCGGACAGGGCTGGCCGACTGGTCATGACCGGTCAGGCCCTCTTTGGCATTACTCCAGCAAGCATGGCCGACCGGTCAAGACCGGTCGGGCTTCCTTGGCCGACCGGTCAAGACCGGTCGGTCTCTTTTTCTTCTTGTTTTCTTCCTTTCTTTCTTCTATTTTCTTATTTCTTTGCTTCCTTCTTTCTTTGGTCCACCTTGGGCCTTCATCAAAGGCTCCAAATGGCCCCTTTTTGGTCTCTAATTGAGTGAAGTCCGCTCTCATTCCTATAATCACAAAACATGTGTTAGATGGGCCTTTAAATCATGAAAATCATGCAAACCATGTCATGTAATGGGCAATGCAATGTATAAATTGGAGGTTCAACACACCCCCCAACCAGCTTTTTGCTAGTCCCGAGCAAAACATGCGTGAAACAATTTCAAACCTCCAAACCCAACTCTCCCTCAGAACCCATGATTCTATCCATTCCAAGGTGTATAAGTATAAAATTTGGAAAAATTAGGTGATAGGAGCTGAAATCTTGGACTCTCAAAACATAATAAGTGTCTACATGAAATTCCCGCTGATTGATTGATAAATAGAAGAACTCGAACAAATTCAACCTAGTGTGCATAGTGAAAGTTCATCTCATGAGTTTCTGGGATCATCTTCTTCATAGATTAAGTAAACCAAGGATTTTAAGGTGCACAGAGCAACAACAAGCCTATGACAGGAATTTGCCTTACCGTCCTTCCGACGGCTTTCACACTACGTCCCATTTCCGGCTTTGGTTACGGTTCGACCATCCCCCGGTTGGTAATAGGTAGCCCTTTTCGAAATTTTCCACCATTTTTCCTTCATTCCCGATTTCATCCTTTCTTTCTTTTCTTTTAAAATTAGATAGGATTTTTAAAAATCCATATCTTTCATTATTTTCCCATGGACAAGGATGGACAAAATACCCCGGCTTGGTTTCTCAACACCTTTATATCAAAGTCTAGCTAATCCACAAATCACATAAACCTTTCAACTCATGAAAATCGTGTAATGTGAACTTGGTGTGAAGGTGTTCAAATTTTCTATCAATCACAACAATAGGGGAACTAACATATAAAACCATTATGTTGGGAGAATTCAAGACTTACAACATCACACACTTCATATCTCCTCTTCTTATACTCATATCATCTCGAATGCATGGAAATACGGTTTTCTAAAAGAATTTTGAAATTTTAGAAAATTCGAAAAAATTTGCGCATGTGAGGCTCGAAATGTTGCAACATGCTAGGTGAGGAATCTCATCTCACCCCCCAACCAAATCTTGCATTGTCCTCAATGTAAAAAGATATGCAATTAGCATGAACATGAGAGCAATGGTAAAATATGAGTGAGAACAATAGTACCTGAGATAGCAAGTTGATCAATTCTAGCATCTTCCATTGTCTTGATGAGACTTATTCAATCCTAATTGCAGAAAAATAAATCCTAACCTACCTACCTACCTTTGATTAGTCCGATCAACTACATGATCAAAGTTGAGCAGGATCTTCATGAATTTCAATAAATTTCTCATGAGGACCATCCAAAGTCCTGCTCGACAGTAAACATGTGTGCTTCTTATCATTGAAGTCCAATCGTATTGTGCACCACATGCATAAAAGGAGGAGATAAGAGCAGCAAAAAGATATCTCCTCAAATTCTGATTTGGGTTATGATTGATTAAAAATGGGTCATCCCAATCAGAATTTTCAATGGGCTGAAGGACCCATGATGGTGGAGAGACATTCATCAAGTTTTCATTAGTTAAAGTTGTCTCTTCCACAAATTCAGAATTGTACGGTGTTTCCATAAACAATGGTAAAGAGTGTAAATCAGTGGAAAGGTGTTCTTCAGGCACCGACACCGTGTCTAACAAAATATCCAACTCCTTAATCATCTCATCATCAAGATCATAAGAGTGGGCCAAGCATTCCTCTAAGAAATCGAGATAGTCGGATGAAGGGTCCTCATCCTCCCTTAATGATTGAAGAAATTCTGTTTCAATGGTAAGGAATTCCTCCTCTATAGCGAGGAGGTCTTCCAAAGAGAATTCTTCAGATTCAGTGGTAAGCACATCATTTAACATTGGTTGATCTTTGAAAATTTCAGATTGTGCCACCTCATCATCCAAAGGAATAGAATTTTCAATCAAAGGGAGGTCTACCACACTAGAATTTGGCATGTGTTGTTGGTGGAATGACTCAAAAAGATCGACTTCGGCCATCTCTCTAGCATGCATATCCTCTAGAGACTCATAATCATTATGCCCTTGGGAAAAAGAAACCATAGGTTCATAACCATTCACCAAACCCTCATTGTAGGCAACCCCACTACCACTTTCAAATTTTATGGATTCCTCGGGTTCGTCAACCGTCATTGAAATCTCTTCATCATTAAGTTCAAAGCATCCAAAAGAGATAGTGGACTCACCATAATTGATGATGACATTGGGATCATCGAAATCAATCTCCTTTAAAAGTCTATCCATTAAATCCGAAGAAGGTGGGACTTGGATAGCCTCATCCTCCTCATTGTTGGGGATTGATTCGGTGTTCCCAATGTTGGGTTTAATATTTTGAGATGGCGAGAGGTTTTGTATGTATTGCTCAGTTGTTTTCATAAACTCTCGCAGCACATCCTCAAGAGTTTGTGTCGGTTGCGGCTCATGAGAAAGAAACTCTTGAGGATAGTTGTTGGCATCCATGGTTGGCTCATCTTCCAAGTTGAAATTTTGATGCTCCCACCAATTTGGATTATGCATGTCATATGTTGGGCTTTTAGATGGTTGTTGACATGTGTAGCCATACAAGTGATCATACATTGTCCTAACCGGTGGAACATTATTCATCTCTTTCCGATACTCTTCCATTATCTTACGTTGTGCCTCAATATGTGTATTGTTTTCATTAATGTAATCACGCATCGTCTTACGTGGGGAGGTAGTGGAGGTTGATTGAATCTCAGAAAAATACTTATGCTTATAATGGTTCCAATCATAATGATTTTGGGTCTCAAAATCCGACGTCTCATCCTCCAAAAGGTACTTGTACGCACCATTCGTCCAATCATACATGATGAAATTTTAAAGAATTGGGAACTACCCTAATCTAGAAAAAAGAACAAAAAGAAGGGAGATGGGGAGATGTTACCCAATAGAGTGAGATCTATGTCAGCAACAATGTCCTACAAAATCCAAAAATTTGTTAGTAATCTAAAAAAAAAATCAGAAAATCTACTTCTATAAAAACTGAAAATCCTACCTAACTAAGATTACTCTATAGCTACTAGAACAATTAAAACCGTTTAACTTTTTCCCCGGCAGCGGCGCCAAAAACTTGTTCGCTCGCCTCAAGTGTAAGGCTGCGATGTAGTAATAAATCTCGGTAAGACCGAGGTCGATCCACAGGGAAAGAGGTAAACAATTCCAAGTACTCTAATAACTAGAATCTAAGAAGTTTGAGAAGATGGTTTTTAACATAAAATAGAAAAAATCTGAAAATAAGAAGAACTAAAGCATCAAGGATCCACTTGTAGTGGTCTAATGCCAATCCATTCATCCAAGTACAACACAATTAGAATCAAAGTCCTATCTCTCATCTAATTGGAAGATATAACATTCAAGCACAAACAATCCCACTTAAATCTGGAAATTAGATTTCTAGTTCTAATGAAGCACATAGAACTTGAACTTGTAGCCTTCGGAGTAACAGCCATGCCTATGGACTATGGCATGCTCAAGGGTTACTACAATTCTAATTCAAACAACCCAATCATGGTAATCTTAGAGAATTGCAAGGAACTCATGTCCGGAGCACACAAACTCTCACAAAACTTCTAAAAAAACCAAACTTTATTCAAACTAGAACTTCAAAATCCAAAATTAAGAAAAGGGTACTTGAAATAAAAGAATTAAAGCATTGGAACCAACTACAAATTTCACCTCTAGCTCTAGCTAAGAGGTTAGCTAAGGAAAAGCATATTAAAACTAGAACTAGAACTAAGAAAAGGAAGAAAAACTAGCTGGAGGAGGCTAGGTAGCCTCCTATGACTTGAACTCCTTGCTTCCCACGTCCTTGGTTGATTTGGAATAGAAGATAGCACCTCCTTTTATAGTGCAGCAATAGTACAGCAACATAGCAGAATTTGTTTCGCTTGGTACGGCTTAACCAATGGTCGGATTGCCTTCAAATTTGGTTTGTAGCTTCCTTGTAATGTGATCTTCCAAATAGATGATTTAGATTTCCAAGATTATCCTCTGAATGGGCCCACCAATCACATCACCGACCGCCTCTCAAAATCGCGCACTTTGGGTACCTTCAGAACCAGTCATCTTGCTTTCAACGCCCTGGAGTGTACAGAGGTCGGATTGATCTCAAATTTTAAACATTGGTAGAAAACTTCATCCTCTACATGATAGATGGATTAGATTGTCCAAAACAATCCCAAAATGTGGTCCGAAAATTAGAACACTTAGGGCTTTTATAAACTCTGCGCAGTTGGATCTTTCTGGATGGTCCATCTTTCTTCAACCGGTACGATCAAACCACACATCCTTTTGATCTGAAACTTTTGTGTTTATTCATATATGGATGTGTTCTAAAAGATGGTCGAAGTAGATTCTTCATATCATCAATGATGAGTCCTCTGGACCGGCCCAGAGTTGAACAGCGAAATCTGGAACTTTCTGGACAGTTCGTATTGTTTTGGCCACCACGGTCAATCCGTAGCTCCGATCGACACGAAACCACTTGGGTTAGTTCGGCGTCGAGCTCCTATTCGACATGGATGTGTTGGATTTCCAAATATCATCAAGATGGCTTCAGAAAACTGGTCCGAAAAATCAGGTGCGGGAGTACATTGCTGTTTTAGAATCTGGAATCTGAAACTTGCATGGCCGACCGGTCACGACCGGTCGGACAGGGCTGGCCGACCGGTCATGACCGGTCAGGCCCTCTTTGGCATTACTCCAGCAAGCATGGCCGACCGGTCAAGACCGGTCGGGCTTCCTTGGCCGACCGGTCAAGACCGGTCGGTCTCTTTTTCTTCTTGTTTTCTTCCTTTCTTTCTTCTATTTTCTTATTTCTTTGCTTCCTTCTTTCTTTGGTCCACCTTGGGCCTTCATCAAAGGCTCCAAATGGCCCCTTTTTGGTCTCTAATTGAGTGAAGTCCGCTCTCATTCCTATAATCACAAAACATGTGTTAGATGGGCCTTTAAATCATGAAAATCATGCAAACCATGTCATGTAATGGGCAATGCAATGTATAAATTGGAGGTTCAACACACCCCCCAACCAGCTTTTTGCTAGTCCCGAGCAAAACATGCGTGAAACAATTTCAAACCTCCAAACCCAACTCTCCCTCAGAACCCATGATTCTATCCATTCCAATGTGTATAAGTATAAAATTTGGAAAAATTAGGTGATAGGAGCTGAAATCTTGGACTCTCAAAACATAATAAGTGTCTACATGAAATTCCCGCTGATTGATTGATAAATAGAAGAACTCGAACAAATTCAACCTAGTGTGCATAGTGAAAGTTCATCTCATGAGTTTCTGGGATCATCTTCTTCATAGATTAAGTAAACCAAGGATTTTAAGGTGCACAGAGCAACAACAAGCCTATGACAGGAATTTGCCTTACCGTCCTTCCGACGGCTTTCACACTACGTCCCATTTCCGGCTTTGGTTACGGTTCGACCATCCCCCGGTTGGTAATAGGTAGCCCTTTTCGAAATTTTCCACCATTTTTCCTTCATTCCCGATTTCATCCTTTCTTTCTTTTCTTTTAAAATTAGATAGGATTTTTAAAAATCCATATCTTTCATTATTTTCCCATGGACAAGGATGGACAAAATACCCCGGCTTGGTTTCTCAACACCTTTATATCAAAGTCTAGCTAATCCACAAATCACATAAACCTTTCAACTCATGAAAATCGTGTAATGTGAACTTGGTGTGAAGGTGTTCAAATTTTCTATCAATCACAACAATAGGGGAACTAACATATAAAACCATTATGTTGGGAGAATTCAAGACTTACAACATCACACACTTCATATCTCCTCTTCTTATACTCATATCATCTCGAATGCATGGAAATACGGTTTTCTAAAAGAATTTTGAAATTTTAGAAAATTCGAAAAAATTTGCGCATGTGAGGCTCGAAATGTTGCAACATGCTAGGTGAGGAATCTCATCTCACCCCCCAACCAAATCTTGCATTGTCCTCAATGTAAAAAGATATGCAATTAGCATGAACATGAGAGCAATGGTAAAATATGAGTGAGAACAATAGTACCTGAGATAGCAAGTTGATCAATTCTAGCATCTTCCATTGTCTTGATGAGACTTATTCAATCCTAATTGCAGAAAAATAAATCCTAACCTACCTACCTACCTTTGATTAGTCCGATCAACTACATGATCAAAGTTGAGCAGGATCTTCATGAATTTCAATAAATTTCTCATGAGGACCATCCAAAGTCCTGCTCGACAGTAAACATGTGTGCTTCTTATCATTGAAGTCCAATCGTATTGTGCACCACATGCATAAAAGGAGGAGATAAGAGCAGCAAAAAGATATCTCCTCAAATTCTGATTTGGGTTATGATTGATTAAAAATGGGTCATCCCAATCAGAATTTTCAATGGGCTGAAGGACCCATGATGGTGGAGAGACATTCATCAAGTTTTCATTAGTTAAAGTTGTCTCTTCCACAAATTCAGAATTGTACGGTGTTTCCATAAACAATGGTAAAGAGTGTAAATCAGTGGAAAGGTGTTCTTCAGGCACCGACACCGTGTCTAACAAAATATCCAACTCCTTAATCATCTCATCATCAAGATCATAAGAGTGGGCCAAGCATTCCTCTAAGAAATCGAGATAGTCGGATGAAGGGTCCTCATCCTCCCTTAATGATTGAAGAAATTCTGTTTCAATGGTAAGGAATTCCTCCTCTATAGCGAGGAGGTCTTCCAAAGAGAATTCTTCAGATTCAGTGGTAAGCACATCATTTAACATTGGTTGATCTTTGAAAATTTCAGATTGTGCCACCTCATCATCCAAAGGAATAGAATTTTCAATCAAAGGGAGGTCTACCACACTAGAATTTGGCATGTGTTGTTGGTGGAATGACTCAAAAAGATCGACTTCGGCCATCTCTCTAGCATGCATATCCTCTAGAGACTCATAATCATTATGCCCTTGGGAAAAAGAAACCATAGGTTCATAACCATTCACCAAACCCTCATTGTAGGCAACCCCACTACCACTTTCAAATTTTATGGATTCCTCGGGTTCGTCAACCGTCATTGAAATCTCTTCATCATTAAGTTCAAAGCATCCAAAAGAGATAGTGGACTCACCATAATTGATGATGACATTGGGATCATCGAAATCAATCTCCTTTAAAAGTCTATCCATTAAATCCGAAGAAGGTGGGACTTGGATAGCCTCATCCTCCTCATTGTTGGGGATTGATTCGGTGTTCCCAATGTTGGGTTTAATATTTTGAGATGGCGAGAGGTTTTGTATGTATTGCTCAGTTGTTTTCATAAACTCTCGCAGCACATCCTCAAGAGTTTGTGTCGGTTGCGGCTCATGAGAAAGAAACTCTTGAGGATAGTTGTTGGCATCCATGGTTGGCTCATCTTCCAAGTTGAAATTTTGATGCTCCCACCAATTTGGATTATGCATGTCATATGTTGGGCTTTTAGATGGTTGTTGACATGTGTAGCCATACAAGTGATCATACATTGTCCTAACCGGTGGAACATTATTCATCTCTTTCCGATACTCTTCCATTATCTTACGTTGTGCCTCAATATGTGTATTGTTTTCATTAATGTAATCACGCATCGTCTTACGTGGGGAGGTAGTGGAGGTTGATTGAATCTCAGAAAAATACTTATGCTTATAATGGTTCCAATCATAATGATTTTGGGTCTCAAAATCCGACGTCTCATCCTCCAAAAGGTACTTGTACGCACCATTCGTCCAATCATACATGATGAAATTTTAAAGAATTGGGAACTACCCTAATCTAGAAAAAAGAACAAAAAGAAGGGAGATGGGGAGATGTTACCCAATAGAGTGAGATCTATGTCAGCAACAATGTCCTACAAAATCCAAAAATTTGTTAGTAATCTAAAAAAAAAATCAGAAAATCTACTTCTATAAAAACTGAAAATCCTACCTAACTAAGATTACTCTATAGCTACTAGAACAATTAAAACCGTTTAACTTTTTCCCCGGCAGCGGCGCCAAAAACTTGTTCGCTCGCCTCAAGTGTAAGGCTGCGATGTAGTAATAAATCTCGGTAAGACCGAGGTCGATCCACAGGGAAAGAGGTAAACAATTCCAAGTACTCTAATAACTAGAATCTAAGAAGTTTGAGAAGATGGTTTTTAACATAAAATAGAAAAAATCTGAAAATAAGAAGAACTAAAGCATCAAGGATCCACTTGTAGTGGTCTAATGCCAATCCATTCATCCAAGTACAACACAATTAGAATCAAAGTCCTATCTCTCATCTAATTGGAAGATATAACATTCAAGCACAAACAATCCCACTTAAATCTGGAAATTAGATTTCTAGTTCTAATGAAGCACATAGAACTTGAACTTGTAGCCTTCGGAGTAACAGCCATGCCTATGGACTATGGCATGCTCAAGGGTTACTACAATTCTAATTCAAACAACCCAATCATGGTAATCTTAGAGAATTGCAAGGAACTCATGTCCGGAGCACACAAACTCTCACAAAACTTCTAAAAAAACCAAACTTTATTCAAACTAGAACTTCAAAATCCAAAATTAAGAAAAGGGTACTTGAAATAAAAGAATTAAAGCATTGGAACCAACTACAAATTTCACCTCTAGCTCTAGCTAAGAGGTTAGCTAAGGAAAAGCATATTAAAACTAGAACTAGAACTAAGAAAAGGAAGAAAAACTAGCTGGAGGAGGCTAGGTAGCCTCCTATGACTTGAACTCCTTGCTTCCCACGTCCTTGGTTGATTTGGAATAGAAGATAGCACCTCCTTTTATAGTGCAGCAATAGTACAGCAACATAGCAGAATTTGTTTCGCTTGGTACGGCTTAACCAATGGTCGGATTGCCTTCAAATTTGGTTTGTAGCTTCCTTGTAATGTGATCTTCCAAATAGATGATTTAGATTTCCAAGATTATCCTCTGAATGGGCCCACCAATCACATCACCGACCGCCTCTCAAAATCGCGCACTTTGGGTACCTTCAGAACCAGTCATCTTGCTTTCAACGCCCTGGAGTGTACAGAGGTCGGATTGATCTCAAATTTTAAACATTGGTAGAAAACTTCATCCTCTACATGATAGATGGATTAGATTGTCCAAAACAATCCCAAAATGTGGTCCGAAAATTAGAACACTTAGGGCTTTTATAAACTCTGCGCAGTTGGATCTTTCTGGATGGTCCATCTTTCTTCAACCGGTACGATCAAACCACACATCCTTTTGATCTGAAACTTTTGTGTTTATTCATATATGGATGTGTTCTAAAAGATGGTCGAAGTAGATTCTTCATATCATCAATGATGAGTCCTCTGGACCGGCCCAGAGTTGAACAGCGAAATCTGGAACTTTCTGGACAGTTCGTATTGTTTTGGCCACCACGGTCAATCCGTAGCTCCGATCGACACGAAACCACTTGGGTTAGTTCGGCGTCGAGCTCCTCTTCGACAGTGGATGTGTTGGATTTCCAAATATCATCAAGATGGCTTCAGAAAACTGGTCTGAAAAATCAGGTGCGGGAGTACATTGCTGTTTTAGAATCTGGAATCTGAAACTTGCATGGCCGACCGGTCACGACCGGTCGGACAGGGCTGGCCGACCGGTCATGACCGGTCAGGCCCTCTTTGGCATTACTCCAGCAAGCATGGCCGACCGGTCAAGACCGGTCAGGCTTCCTTGGCCGACCGGTCAAGACCGGTCGGTCTCTTTTTCTTCTTGTTTTCTTACTTTCTTTCTTCTATTTTCTTATTTCTTTGCTTCCTTCTTTCTTTGGTCCACCTTGGGCCTTCATCAAAGGCTCCAAATGGCCCCTTTTTGGTCTCTAATTGAGTGAAGTCCGCTCTCATTCCTATAATCACAAAACATGTGTTAGATGGGCCTTTAAATCATGAAAATCATGCAAACCATGTCATGTAATGGGCAATGCAATGTATAAATTGGAGGTTCAACAGTCGCATGCTTTGCAAAACTCGTGGGTGTCCTTGAATAGTGTGGGCCAATAAAAACCACACTGCAGAATTTTTGCAGTAGTTTTCTTAGCTGAAAAATGACCCCCACATGGCTGATCATGACAAAAGGAGATGACGGAATTATGTTCATCATCAGGGACACATCTCCTTATAATTTGGTCTGGGCAATATTTAAACAACAAAGGTTCATCCCAGAAAAATCTGCGCACTTCCCTTAGGAATTTACGTTTGTCCTGCGCAGTCCAATGAATCGGCATCGCACCTGTGGAAAGATAATTGGCTATATCAGCGTACCATGGTGGATGCATAACAACAAAGAGTTGCTCATCAGGGAATGAGTCCTCAATAGGTGACTCGTCAATGGAATTAGGTAGGACCAGGCGGGATAGATGATCCGCCACCACATTTTCTACCCCCTTCTTGTCTTTGATCTCCAAGTCGAATTCTTGAAGGAGTAGGATCCATCTAAGCAAACGGGGCTTAGCATCTGTTTACGTCAGATTTTGTAATAGGATCCTCCCGTTGTTCACCTTCTCTCCAGCAGGGATTTTCTCCGATAGACCTGTAAGAAGACAGATAGCAACTTAGGGTGGCTGGTGTCCAGCCGTTAGCCCTCCGATGCTTAAGTCAAGCAAAGCAAGAAGAAGAAAAACCAGGCAGAAGCAGGCCAGAGATTGAATATTGTGTACCTTTCTCTTAATGGAGTCATCCCTTTATATAGATCTGAAGCGATCCAATCTGTTACGTAAGATAACGAGATCCCGCTGATTTCGTGTACGATACTGAGATCCCGCTGATTTCATGGGATAAGATCCTTATCCTTAAAGACGAGATCTAACCCAATGACTTATTTCGGCAATCACGTTCCTTGAGATTCGGAACCACCAGAGAAGATAAGCCCAAAATCGACCGATACGGGCTGCTGGTAGGCGTAGTAGTAGCGTTGATCGCTCATGTGGAGCTGGAGACCGTAGTTGGAGTCATAGCCGGTGAAAAGGAAGGAGACACCGACGGGGCGGAAACCACCGAACTGGGTGTAGCCCTGCTTGGTGTCGCAGAGGGATTGAACAAGCTGCTCGACGGGAATTGGGTGCTAGAACTATTATACGAAGACCATCATGATTGCTCAGATGTCGGGAGCTGCGCGTTTCAGGAATGCTCGCATCCAGGAGATGCGACCCCTTCTGATGAGCACGAGCCGAGCTGCTCGCATCCAGGAGATGCAACCCCTTCTGACGAGCACGAGCCAAGCTGCTCGCATCCAGGAGATGCGACCCCTTCTGACGAGCACGAGCCGAGCTGCTCGCATCCAGGAGATGCGACCCCTTCTGACGAGCATGAGCCGAGCTGCTCGCATCCAGGAGATGCGACCCCTTTTGACGAGCACGAGCCAAGCTGCTCGTATCCAGGAGATGCGACCCCTTCTGACGAGCATGAGCCGAGCTGCTTGCATCCAGGAGATGCGACCCCTTCTGACGAGCACGAGCCTGACTGGTCGCATTCATTATGTGCCTGTGATCCATCACTTCTCGCTAGACTATATTTGCCTACAACAGATGCCCCCCAAACCCTTGGTATTGAGGAACTATGCCAAGGGTTTGTTAGTGTAGACAGCTGGCTGCTGGAAAAAATCGCACATGATTCACTTAACGTGCTTCCACATTTATGATGGCCAGCTTTTGCGCAGCTTTTCTGCCACCAGAGATGAGGCGTCGGGCGCCACGTGTTTCCGTATTTAATGCCAGCGTCCGCTCGTCTGGCGTGCCGCATGAGAAGCTGCCGCGTGTCCATCAAATCAAACGGAATGATTGCGCATAAATATTGAACTTACCCGAAAATCCTCCATTTTCGAATTCCATCTGCTGCGAAGTTTCCTTCTTCTTCTTTTCTGTTCCGGAGTAAAAACCTCTTTACAGAGGTATTCCTTCTTTCTTTCTTCTTATTCACTTCTCCCACCTATTTTCCTTTATAATGGCGAAAATCTCTGACGAAGAGATTGTTCCTTTGGGAGATGAAACCCCGGATTCCTCCGAATCCAATAATGCCAGAGTACGGGCTGGGAGATACTCCGCCTCCGGTTACTCTTCCATCTTGACGGAGGAAAGACTCTCTAACCTTAGAGAGGTATATAGAGTCCCAGACTCTGTATCATTTAGATTACCGGGGAGAGGGGAGACAGCCGATGCACCACCACCAGGGTGTGTGGCTTTTTACGAATATTTTTTCAAAGTGGGTGTACGCCTTCCCCTCCACCCTTTCATACGAAACTTCCTCCGTCTCTATAAGATTGCCCCGGGCCAATTAATAGTAAATGGCTGGCGGGTGCTTCTGAGTGTTTTTATCCTCTGGAAGCAGGCGGGTAACGATGAGTTAACCGCGGAGGAGTTTTTAAGGTTATTCCAACTGAAGAAGGCGCTAGCTAGCGAGGGTTGGTATTACCTTTGCTTCTGGCACCGGAATAAATTTATCCTGGGGAACCCTTCTTCCAACTGCCCGGTATGGAGAAAAAGATGGTTTTATGTTTTCGGCAATTGGGAGTCCAAAATGGGCTCCGACCCAAAAGGTCACAATGTTAATCGCCATTTTGGCGAAGGTGGGTTTTGTTTTCGCCATCTGTCTGAAAAGAACAAAGCATTTGCCCTACGGTGATTAATATGCCTTCTTCTGTTTATTTTTCTTTTGTAGGGATACCAACTGGTGTGAAGCCAAATCTGCGAGGAGGACTCAACGAGAAGCTCGTTAGAGTCTATAAACTCTCTGTGGCTGCACGCCACGTAAACGCTGTTCTAGAGCCTCGTTGTCTCTGCGCGGCGGGGCTAATTTCTCTAGAAGAGATGACAAATGTTGGAGACAAGAGAGGAGCGCTGGGAGTGCTCCCTCGCTTAAAAGGTGCTGCCTCAAAAAGGTAGAAGAAGACTGCTGCCGGTCCTTCATCTGCGCCTATCCCGACGGACGGACCTGGTCGCGGGCCACAGCCGCACGTTGCTGAAAAAGGGGGGGCCGCCCCGACTTCTCGTGCGACTACGACTCCTCCAGCTGCTGCGACTCCACCACCAGGTGCTCGTGGCCAGCCAGTGATCGAAGTCGCTGACAATTCGCCGAAAGGCGATTGGAGGGAGGGAGGCCTCCCTCCAAAGGATGTAACATGTGAGCCTGCTGGTGCTCGCGAGTCTGCGACACCTTCCTTAGGTGCCGTGGGTGCTCGCGAGACGGGCTCAAATGAGATGGTAGTGGCCCAACCTTCCGGGTCGGGGGTCTTTGTTATTCCCCCACACTTGCATCCGATATGTAAGTTTATGTTTGATAACATCTCCCCCAACGCCTTCGGGAGTTTACCTGAGCCAAGTCCAGAGGCTCTCTCCACTGATATCGGAGTGAGGTTGGTTCAGGTAACAACCTTTTTTCCTTTTTACCAATCTCTCCATGTTTTAATAGAATGACTAACAATCTAATCCTTCTTTCTTTATTTATATCAGAGCCTGGATCTCACGCTCCGTGTTAGGCGGGATGTCGAAGCCGCTCGCCGCAGCGTGGAGGATGCGGAGAAGAATAAAAAGACAATGGAAGCCGAGGTCCAAGGGCGGGACCGCTTGGCTGAAGGCTTTAGAAGTTCAGATCGCCAAGCTGGACGAAGAGAAGAAGATTCTCCTCGTAAAAATCCAATCCCTGACTGAGCGCTTCCAGTCAGTCGACCTCCAACTCGTAAAGCTTCAAGAGCTCCATACTAAGAGTGAGAAGGAGAAGGAGATTTTCCGCAAAGATAAGATCTAGCTTGAAGAGTGGCTCAAGGATGCTCGGACCAAGCTCGCGGAGGCCCAGCAGCGACTTAATCAGCTGAAGGATGACTCCATCCATTGGGAAGAAGAGCGAGTGGCTCTCGTTCAGATGGTATCTGATGAGGGTCCTCGTGCAGTCCAGGAGTTCCGTACTTCTCAACTTTATGACGAGGAGCGATATAAAGCGTATATCGCTGGTCGCGATTTTGCGGTCAGAGTTATGCAGCAGATTGCTCCGACTTTTAACGTTGAGGAGTTCGACAGAGTGGCTTTCGAGATTGCAGCTAGAGAACGGGCTGCCGCCGAGAACGAAGTCACTGGGGCAACAGATGCCGCTCTTGCTCCTGAGGTTGGTCCCGAAGCTAAGAGCCGCGAGCCTGCGCAAGATGAGGATGACCAACCTTGACCTCGACACCTTCCTATGTCATGTATTTTTTTTTTTTTTTTTACTTTTGAGAAGAAATTTGTAAACCTTTTGGTCACCATTTTAATGAACATTTATTTCTTCAGTGTTGTGTATTCTCCTTATATTTCATTTTTGCTTTGTGTTGATCTCATGTTGACTCATCAGAGGATGCGACCCCTTAATTCGAGCACGAGCTGTGCTGCTTGCAATTAGGTTGTACGACTGCGACCCCTTAATTCAAGCACGAGCTGCGCTGCTCGCGATTAGGGTGTACGACTGCGATCCCTTAATTCGAGCACGAGCTGCGCTGCTCGCGTTTCGGAAGTGCGAACCCTTTCACCAAGCGCGAGCATCTAACTAATGAAAAAATGAATTAGACTCAATCTGGGGGTCGTGTGACCGTGTCCACGTTGAGATAAACTGATCTATCGATTGATATTTTGATTCTACCAAGGGTAGAAGATTGGTCAAGAGAGCACATATGCTCTCTTCGGGGCTATTTGAGTCCAAATAAATGGGGTAGCGACCAAAAGGTGGTTTTAGCCCTACCAAAGGTAGGCAATTGGTTAAGAGAATGGTATGCACTCTCTTCAGGGCTATTTAGATCCAAGTAAATGGAGTAGCGACCAAAAGGTATCTTCAACTTTATTCATAAAATGTCGTTATGAACCACATCGAATCTATGGGAAGTATTGTAGCAAATGCTCCACGTGCCACGGGCGACGCACGGGTCTGCCCTTCATGTCTTTAAGATAATAGGTACCGGGTTGCACAATCTTAATAACCCGATAAGGGCCTTCCCAATTTGGATCCAACGAACGAGCAGGGACTCCGAGTTTTTGCCTCAGGACCAAATCTCCGAGCTGAAAGGACCTAGGCCGAGCCTTAGCATCTCGATAGCGAGCAATACGTTGTTGATATGCGGCTGCTCGTAATTGGGAGGCGTTTCTTCATTCTTCAAGAGATCGAGGTGAAGTCGGAGGTTTTCTTGATTACCTGTGGGGTCATATTGTTCGATCCGATACGAGGGCACTTGAATTTCCATTGGAACTACCGCATCGACACCAAATGCTAAGGAAAAAGGGGTCTCACCCGTTGACGTATGAGTTGTAGTCCTATACGCCCATAATACTTCTGGTAGAAGTTCTGGCCATTCACCTTTGCATTCACCAAGCTTGGTTTTTAAATGGTGCTTAATGATTTTGTTCACTGCCTCGACCTGCCCATTCGCCTGAGGATGATATGGAGAAGTGCGGAGATTACGTATCTTTCATTTTTCACAAAATTCATTAAAGGCTGCGTTGTCGAACTGCGTTCCGTTGTCGGTAATTATAGTGTGAGGGAGTCCGAAACGGCATATGATATTTCTCCATATGAACTTGGTAGTTTGTTTCTCAGTAATCTTGGCTAATGGTTCTGCCTCGGCCCATTTGGTGAAGTAATCAACCGCCACGATTGCGAACCTATTTTGTCCCTTTCCCATGGGTAAGGGCCCGATGATATCGACCCCCCACTGAGCGAAAGGCCAAGGGCTATCAACTGGAGTCATCCGTTCGGATGGTACATGAGGTATAGGTGAATAACGTTGGCACTTGTCACATTTTTTAGAAAGTTCAATTGCATCTGCTTTCATAGTGGGCCAATAATATCCTTGCCGCATCGCCTTATATGCTAGGGATCGCCCTCTGGGGTGATTACCACATGCCCCCTGGTGTACTTCGTCTAGAACACGAAGGGCTTCTTCTGGATGAAGACACCTTAAATAAGGTAAGGAAAAGCTCTTGCGCAACAATATTCCGTCTTGCAAGGTATACCTGGCAGCCCGAAGGCGAATTTGTCTTGCAGCTTTCTTGTCCTCTGGTAGGTATCCGTCTCTGAGATACAGGATGATGGGATCCATCCAGCATGGAGATGATTGTACCGATATTACTTGCGCGAGAGTCGCTTGGTCGATACTTAGGTTCTGACGATGCTCGATGGGGACTGAATGTGATAACTCAGATTCTGGTGCAGAGGCGAGCTTTGCCAGGGAATCGGCAAGTTGGTTCTTCTCGCGAGGAATATGAATTATTTCATAAGTCTTCAGTTTTGCGAGCAGGATGAGGACACGAGACTTGTATAAGGCCATCCTTTCTTCTTTGGCCTCGAATTCACCAAGGACTTGGTTGACAATGAGCTGGGAGTCGCTATGAACTGACAGATTCTGAATGGCAAGGACAATGGCCAATTCGAGGCCGACGATCAGGGCTTCATATTCTGCTTCATTATTCGAGATACGAGAATCGAAACGCAGAGCATATTAGAAATGCGACCCGTCGGGAGCCACTAAAATCAGGCCCGCTCCACTGCCACTGGCCCGCGATGACCCGTCCACGAAGAGTGACCAAGGAGGCTGGTCGCTGGTCATGGTATTATCATCAGGAGAGTATGTGAATTCAGCGATGAAGTCAGCCACGGCCTGGCCCTTGACTGCGGTCCTAAGGCAGAATGAGATATCGTGCTCGCTGATCTTGACTGCCCATTTAGTTAAGCGTCCGGAAGCCTCAGGTTTTTGAAGGACTTGCCGCAGTGGATGATTCGTTGGTACTAGAATAGCGTAGGCTTGAAAGTATGGTCGCAGTTTTCGAGCTGTCGTGACTAAGGCTAGGGTCAGCTTCTCCATATCAGAATACCTAGTTTCTGCATCAACCATTGCTCGACTGATATAATAAACGGGCCTTTGCACCCCGGAATCTTCTCTTATCAAAGTGGCGCTAACGGCCGTAGTGGACACAGAAAGATAAAGAATGAGTTGCTTATGTGCTACAGGTTTAGATAAAATGGGAGGTGTGCTCATGTATTTCTTCAGTTGCTGAAAGGCTTCTTCACATTGTGGCGTCCAATTCCAATCAGACTTGGCCGTCGCACGAAGGAGTTTGAAGAATGGTAAGCATTTGTCAGACGCTCGCGAGATGAACCTGTTCAATGATGCGATGCGACCAGCTAAACGTTGGACGTCCTTAAGAGTGGTCGGTGATTTCATCTCCATCAATGCTTTTATCTTTTCAGGATTTGCCTCAATTCCACGCTGACCGACCATGAACCCGAGAAATTTTCCTGCAGATACTCCGAATGCACATTTTTCTGGGTTCAATTTCATTTGATACCTCTTCATTAGGTCGAAGGCTTCTCGAAGATCAGAAATATGATCATCTTCTACGGTGCTTTTCACGAGCATGTCATCGACATAAACTTCCATATTCCTACCGATTTGAGCAGCGAACATTTTGTTGACGAGACGTTGATAAGTGGCCCCTGCATTTTTAAGACCTGAACAGCATTACCTGGTAGCAATATAATCCCCGATCTGTGATGAAGGCGGTATGCTGGCTATCGGATGGATGCATCATGATCTGGTTGTAACCAGAATAAGCATCCATAAAACTGAGCAGAGCGTGTCCAGCTGTTGAATCGACCAACTGGTCAATCCGCGGTGTCGGGAAACTATCTTTGGGGCATACTTTGTTCAAATCTGAATAGTCGACGCACATTCTCCATTTGCCATTAGCTTTCCGGACGAGAACCACGTTCGCGACCCACTCTGGGTAGTCTACTTCCTTTATGAAATTGACCGTGAGTAGCTTCTCGACTTCAGCTTTGATCACCATTTGTCTTTCTGCAGTGAAGGCACGTCGACGCTGGTGTACGGGCTTATGTTTCGGGTCGATATTGAGGCGATGTACAATGACATTGGGGTCGATGCCTGGCATATCTTTATGAGACCAAGCGAATACGTCCTGGTATTCGGTGAGGAAACGGACCAGATCTTCATGATGGGCACTGGTTAAAGAGGATCCAATGTATACGACCCTAGGCGAATCGCCACTGTTTCTTCCCCAGGAGTTCTTGATTTAAGAGCATTCTCTCTCGGATCCAACGAGGTGTTGGTGGGAAAGTTGGGTAAGCCTTGTGCTATCTCCATAACGGGTGTTGCTTGAGCCTTCTTCCGATCTTGTAGGGCTATCTGATAGCAAGACCGTGCCTCCTGCTGACTTCCTCGCACGACCCTGATACCATTTGGGGTAGGAAATTTGACACACAGATATGAAGGGTGCAAGGCTGCCCCAACCTTAGTAAGAGACGGTCGCCCCAGAATAGCGTTATACGCTGATTTTCGATCCACCACGAGGAAGTTTACGAAGACGGTAGTCTTTGCTGGACTTTCTCCAAAAGTAACTGGGAGATCGATGCTTCCTTCAGGCGTTACTACCTCACCTCCGAAGCCGACGAGGGGGGTCGACACTGGCTTGAGAAGGCTTCTGGCAAGTGCCATTTTGTTGAAAGCCTCCAAGTATAGAATATCGGCTGAGCTACCTGTATCCACCATAATTCGATGTGTCAGATAATTTGATACCTTCAATGTGACTACAACGGAGTCTTCATGAGGGAAGTGAATTCTCGTTGCATCTTCGAGAGTGAAGGAAATTGGAGGATGGCTGGTTTTTGACGAGATAGACGTCTGTTCCAGCCAATAGATTTGCTGGGGTTCTTTGGACACCTTTCGAGCGTATGCTTTTCTTGAAGCTTGAGAATCGCCCCCGCAAGCTGGTCCTCCGACGATGGTGCGGATTTCTCCCATAGGCTCAGCTTCCTCTTGACCAGTTTGATGATCAGGCTGTTCCTTTTGGCGAAATGAGGTGTTCGCCCTTTCTGGTGAT
The DNA here is from genome assembly GCA_003013855.2 of Liriodendron chinense. Lineage (NCBI taxonomy): Eukaryota > Viridiplantae > Streptophyta > Magnoliopsida > Magnoliales > Magnoliaceae > Liriodendron > Liriodendron chinense. Next base: position 674,639 of record PVNU02004009.1, on the reverse strand, counting down.
CGATTTTTACGAGCAACATAATCTTGGAGATGGCCTTTTCGAATAAGGGCTTCGATATGGTCTCGTAGAGAGATGCAGTCCTGGGTTCTATGCCCGTGATCTTTGTGAAAGTAACAGAACTTGCTCTTGTCTCTCTTCTCGGGATCGGATTTGATCTTTGCAGGCCACTTCACATATGGCTTGTGTTTAATCTCCATTAAGACCTTTTCATGAGATCGATTGAGAGGAGTGTAGTTATGATATTTACCAGAATAAGGCTTCTTGGGAGAACGATCGCGTTGATCACGACGATATTTTTTGTCTGTAGAAGAGGCTCCTTCCGTCTTGCGTTTCTTACCTTGTACCCCATGGCGTGTCAATACGACTTCTTCTGCGTTGATATACTTCTAAGCTTTGGCTTGGAACTCTGCCATAGTTTTCAGAGGGCTCTTATCTAAAGCAAACCTGAATTTCTCGCTCATTATTCCGGCTATGAGGGCCTGTAAGACCTTTTTCTTCAGTATAACCCTCAGTTTGAACGGCTTCGGCAGTGAACCGTACTGTGAACTCCTTTATTGTCTCCCCATGTTGCTGTCTCAGATTCATCAGATGGGAGGCTGGCTTCTTAATGCGAATGCTTCCCATGAATTGAGAAAGGAATATCTCCGATAACTGGGAAAAGGAGCTAATGGAACGAGGCTTTAATCCCCGGAACCACGTACGAGCTGCTTCCTTCAATGTTAAGGAGAAAGCCCTACACATGATTTTTGAGCCATGTCCCTCCAACTCCATGAGAGACCTGTATGTTTCTAGGTGCTCAAGAGGATCACCAGTACCCGTATACGGGGTGATAACAGGCGTTCAATATTTTTTAGGTAACGGTGCCTCCATAACCTCGCTAGTAAAGGGAGACTCAGATTGATGTATCGCCGCCATGATGGTAGATGGCCGATTTGCCTGGTATCGCTATTCCATGACATCAAAACGATCATGGATTCTTTTGAGATCTCTTTCCCATGGTAGGGTATAGCTTGATGTTTCGGCAGTGGAGCCCTGAGGTTGAGGTTGTCGAGACGAACTAGAATGTATAGAATGTGGAGACAGCACAGGGAGATGGCTGCCAAGTGGTGGGACCTGTGGTTCGTCCATAGAATGTCTGGATGCCACTGGTATGGGCTGCGGTGGTAACCCTTCGGAGGCTTGTCTCTGCAGTTCGGGGAAATGCTGATCAAGCCGATTCGACAGGGCCTGAATTCCGGCATTTAGAGTTAGGAGAGTGTTTCCGAGGAAACGCATGACATCGTCTTGATTTCCAGAAGCCTCCAATAATGGGTTTGCTGATGGCATATTTGGGGCTCCTTGAGGGATATTCGTCGAAGTGGGTGGAAGAGCAGGTATGGAATCCGTCTCATCGGACGGAGGTGGTGCCTGCCTTGAAGTCGAAGGATGAACAGCCTTTTTAGGAGGCATTGCAGGAGGATTTTTATCGGTGGTTAGAACGATTGATTTTGACGATCAAGTCGTTCCCACAAACGGCGCCAAACTGTTTACGTCAGATTTTGTAATAGGATCCTCCCGTTGTTCACCTTCTCTCCAGCAGGGATTTTCTCCGATAGACCTGTAAGAAGACAGATAGCAACTTAGGGTGGCTGGTGTCCAGCCGTTAGCCCTCCGATGCTTAAGTCAGGCAAAGCAAGAAAAAGAAAAACCAGGCAGAAGCAGGCCAGAGATTGAATATTGTGTACCTTTCTCTTAATGGAGTCATCCCTTTATATAGATCTGAAGCGATCCAATTTGTTACGTAAGATATCGAGATCCCGCTGATTTCATGTACGATACTGAGATCCCGCTGATTTCGTGGGATAAGATCATTATCCTTAAAGACGAGATCTAACCCAATGACTTATTTCAGCAATCACGTTCCTTGAGATTCGGAACCACCAGAGAAGATAAGCCCAAAATCGACCGATACGGGCTGCTGGTAGGCGTAGTAGTAGCGCTGATCGCTCATGTAGAGCTGGAGACCGTAGTTGGAGTCATAGCCGGGGAAAAGGAAGGAGACACCGACGGGGCGGAAACCACCGAACTGGGTGTAGCCCTGCTTGGTGTCGCAGAGGGATTGAACAAGCTGCTCGACGGGAATTGGGTGCTAGAACTATTATACGAAGACCATCATGATTGCTCAGATGGTCAGGAGTATGCTCGCATCCAGGAGATGCGACCCCTTCTGATGAGCACGAGCCGAGCTGCTCGCATCCAGGAGATGCAACCCCTTCTGACGAGCACGAGCCGAGCTGCTCGCATCCAGGAGATGCGACCCCTTCTGACGAGAACGAGCCGAGCTGCTCGTATCCAAGAGATGCGACCCCTTCTGACGAGCACGAGCCGAGCTGCTCGCATCCAGAAGATGCAACCCCTTCTGACGAGCACGAGCCTGACTGGTCGCATTCATTATGAGCCTGCGATCCCTCACTTCTCGCTAGACTATATGTGCCTACAACAGCATCCTTCTTAGAAAGAAGGTGTTTCAGCGCCGCATGATCCGTGTAAACAATAACCTTGGATCCTATTAAGTAAGGCCTGAATTTGTCCAAGGCAAAAATGACAGCTGGGAGCTCTTTCTCCGTAGTCGAATAATTAACTTGGGCGGGATTCAAGGTCCTACTTGAGTAGTAGATAACATGGGGCTTCTTATCCTTCTTGTGGCCTAACACCGCCCCAATAGCATAATCGCTCGCATCGCACATCAACTCAAAAGGAATGGACCAATCTGGTGGTTGCATGATAGGAGCGAATGTCAACATGTCTTTTAGCTTTGAAAAAGCTAATTGACATTCGGCACTCCACTCAAATTGGTTCTCCTTTTGTAGAAGGTTACATAAAGGCCTTGAGATATGACTAAAATCCTTTATGAATCTTCTATAGAAACCTGCGTGTCCAAGGAAGGACCGCACATCGCGTATGCTTTTGCGTGGTGGTAGATTGGAAATTATGTCAATTTTTGCCCGGTCTACCTCTATTCCATTGCACGAGATGATATGTCCAAGGACTATTCCTCTATGTACCATGAAATGACACTTTTTCCAGTTTAAAACGAGGTTCTTCTCCTCACACCTCATCAAGACCAACTTCAAGTGCTTGAGGCACTCATCAAACGTACAACCAAAACTAGAAAAGTCGTCCATGAATACCTCAAGAAACTCACCCACCATGTCCGAGAAAATACTCAACATGCATCGTTGGAATGTGGCAGGTGCATTACATAGCCCGAATGGCATTCTTCGATAAGCGAAGGTACCAAACGGGCATGTAAATGTGGTTTTCTCTTGGTCCTCCGGAGCTATCTCAATTTGGTTGTATCCAGAATAGCCATCTAGGAAGCAATAATAGGAATGGCCTGCTAACCTCTCCAAGATTTGATCCATGAATGGGAGAGGGAAGTGGTCTTTCCTAGTAACTGTGTTGAGCTTCCGATAATCAATGCACATACGCCAACCGGTGGTCACCCTAGTCGGTATAAGCTCGTTGTTGGCGTTTTCTATGATGGTAATACCGGATTTCTTAGGGACAACTTGGGTAGGACTCACCCATTGGCTATCTGAGATGGGGTAGATGATACCCACATCTAATAGCTTTAACACCTCGGCTTTGACAACCTCCATCATGTTTGGATTTAGCCATCTTTGAGGTTGTCTAGTCGTTTTTGCATTTTCTTCAAGGTGTATACGGTGAGTGCAAACTGAAGAATCTATCCCTTTGAGATCCGCTATTGTCCAACCTATGGCTTCCCTATGTTCTTTGAGTAGCTCAATCAACTTGAGCTCTTGGTCTTTCTCTAGGTGAGAGGCAATGACAACTGGGAAAGTTTCCTCTTGACCCAAATATACATATTTAAGCTCGGATGGCAATGGTTTATGGTCAAGCTTCGGTGGTTTGATGTTAGACGCTAGAGGCCTTGATGTGGTTGGTGGCAACTTTTCAAAATGGGGCCTCCACCGGCTAGTACCAACTACTGGTCTTTCTATGTTCAATGCTTGCACAATTCCACTAATGATGGGGTCTTCGGAATCCATGAAATGTGCCAAGCATGTCTCCAAGCTTTCTAGTGTTTCAAGTTGGAGGAGTTCTTCTTCTTCAAAAGATTCAAGCATGTTTACCTCGAAGAACTCATCATCATCGACATCCCCATGTCTTTTGCCCAAGTGAAACACATTCACCTCTAATGTCATGTTTTCAAAGGATAGTTGCATCACCCCATTCTGACAATTGATGATTGCGTTTGATGTGGCAAGGAATGGGCGGCCTAATATCACCGGTATTTGAGTGCTAGCATCCAAAACTAGTTGTGTGTCCAAGAAGATAAAATCTACCGGGTAGTAGAATTTGTCAACTTGGACTAGAACATCCTCAACTATCCCCCTCGGTACACGGATAGATCTATTAGCGAGTTGCAACGTGGTTTTGGTGGGTTTTAATTCACCAAGACCCAATTGCTCATATACCGAGTATGGGATTAAGTTCACACTCGCCCCCAAATCTAGTAAGGCACGCTCAATCCGGTAGTTTCCAATGATACATGAGACGGTGGGACTACCGGGATCTTTGAATTTTGGGGGGGGGTGGGGGGTCTTTTGAGTAAGAATGGCACTCACTTGCTCATTTAAGAAGGCCTTTTGCTGCACATTATATTTACGTTTTGTTGTGCATAGGTCCTTTAGAAACTTGGCATAAGAGGGGATTTGTTTGATGGCATCAAGCAAATGGATGTTAATCTTGACTTGTCTGAAAATCTCTAGAATATCATGAGAGTTTGGAAGAGATTTTGGGGCAACCAATCTTGAAGGGAATGGTGCTACGGGCTTGTAAACACGTTCCGTTTCTTGTGGGGCTAAGTTAGATCCATCCTCATCCTCAGAATTTACCGGATCATTAAGCTTATCGGCCTTCATCGGAATAGATTTGTCAATTTGTTTACCACTTCTAAGAGTGGTGATGGATTTGGCTTGCTCCATGTGTTGGTTGGAGGGATTAGGAATGCTCACTTCATGTACTTGCTTTGGATTGGGCTGAGGTTGGGCCGGAAAGGTCCCTTCCCTAGCATTCAAGCGTCCCTTAATCTCATCAACCGAGACTTTTAGCTCTTGGAACATTTGCTGATTTGTTTGGTTGATTTGCATTTGCCCTTGTATAAACGCTTTCAAGGTATCCTCCATTGAGAACTGAGGTGGGGCCATATTTTGCATGGGTGGCCCTCTTTGAGAGTTGGTAGGATTGCCCGTAGGAGCATTCTTCCAACTAAAATTTGGGTGGTTCTTCCAACTGTCATTGTACGTATTACCCACCGGTCCATTGAAAGGCCGTTGATACCCATATGTGGCATTTGCATATTCATGTAATACTTCTTGAAATGCAGGAATTGTGGGACAATCTTGCGTAGCGTGTAAATCGGTGAGACAAATCCCACATATGGTTTCAATAGCTTCATTAGATTTTGGAACTCCACTTTTACTAAGTTCCATGGCCTCGACCTTCCTTGTGAGCTTGGCTATCCTTGCATCCACGTCATCTTCCTCCTTAAGGATATAGATCCCTCTCTCTTGAGTAGGCTTGGGGTTATTGGGTTTATCCGAGGTATCCCAAGATTGGGCATTTTCAGCCAACATGTCCAAGTAACTCCAAGCCTCATCTGGATTTTTGCTCATAAACTCGCCATTGCACATCATCTCCACAAATTGGCGCATATTGGAACTTAATCCATCATTGAAAAAATTTATAATTCGCCAACTCTCATAGCCATGATGTAGGCAAGCAAGTAGGAGGTCCTTAAATCTCTCCCAACATTGGAAGAAAGATTCACCCTCTTTAGCCGAGAAATTCATTATGGCTCTTCGAAGGGTGTTCGTTTTATGAGCCGGTAAGAACTTTTTCAAGAATTCCCGGGTCATCTCATTTCATGACCCAATCGAATGTGGTCTAAGAGAGTGAAGCCAATCTTTGGCTCTTTCTTTCAATGAAAAGGGAAAAAGTTTAAGTCTTATAGTATCTTCTGAAACATTTGTGTACTGCAAGGTAGCCACCACTTCTTCAAATTCTTTCAAGTGCAGATATGGGTGGTCAGAGTCTAACCCATGGAACTTTGGTATAAGTTGAATTACACCCGGCTTTATATCAATGTTTCCCCTGTTTGGTGGTAGAACCAAGCAAGAGGGTGTAATTGCACGGGCTGGTTGTAGGTAATCCCGCAATGATCTCATTGGAGGAACGTTATGTACCTCATTCTCTCCTACTCCCTCTTGATTTGCGTTTGTAGTTAGAGTAGGGGGGGAGGATTCCTTAAAGGCGTTTGATCCATACTCCCCAAACTTTCACAATGCTCTTGGTAATTTCGGACTCGTCTATGGACTGACAATGGTCCAACTAAACCACCTTCAAATTGGAGACGATTTGAGTGGTTACGTTCCCAACGGGACATAAACCACTCAACCAAAAACTAAACTAGTCCTAAATCCTAGAAATATGAAATTAATCTGAAAATAGAAAATCTGTAAAAAGTTAACTTAGAAAGGTAGTACCCAATGTGCTTGAACTAGAGAAGAAATCCTACAAAACAAAACAATTTGTGGGTTCTAAAAAAATCAGCAAACCTATCAACTTCTACTTCTACAGCCACTAAAACAATTTGAAAACCGTTATCTAAATTCCCCGGCAGCGGCGCCAAAAACTTGTTCGCTTGCCTCAAGTGTAAGGCTGCGATGCAGTAATAAAACTTGGTAAGACCGAAGTCGATCCACAGGGAATTAGAAACAACTTCCAAACTATTCCAGCAACTCCATTTACAATGGATATGCGAATTCAATTGAGCAATTAAACTAAAACAGTAACTTAATGAAAACCAGTAATTTAAGGTACTAAGGCATTCAAGGATCAACTTGTAGCAATCCCATGTCAATCTAATCAATCCAAGTATAGAGCACAACTAGATTTGAAGTCCTATCTCTCATCTAGTTGGAAAATAAAGCATTCAAAACACATTCAATTCCATTCAAGTTGAACTTCCAAGTTCTAGTCCCATTTAACACATGTAGATTTCAAAATCATAGCCTTCGGAGTAACAGCCATGCCTATGGACTATGGCTTGCTCAAGGGTTACCATAATTCGAATCTAAACAAACACCATATGATAATCTTAGAGAATTGCAAGGAATTCATGTCCGGAGCACATGAACTCTCATAAGACATCTCAAACTATCAACTTAAGGGACTAAAAGATTAAAAACCCAAACTTGAATTGAAAATTACTTAAATTAAACTGAATCAAATATGAAATTAGCTACAAACTTCACCTCTCAGCCTTAGCTGAGAGATTTTAGCCGAGCATTGTCATACTACAACTAGAACTCATAATAGAAAGCATAAAAACTAGAAAAACCAGAAATTGGAGGGTTGCTGACGCTCCCGACGACTTCCGTCCTCTCCCACAACCTTCCTTCGCTTCTATGATGCCCTAGGAAGAGCCCCTAGGTGTCCTTTTATAGTGTGGAAGCCCCTTGCGTCGGAAACATCCAGAAATTGCGTAAGGTTACGCACTGCGTGAAAAATCTCGGAGCTTCACAGAGAAGCTTTATTACGCAGACGACCGGTCGCACGACCGGTCTGAGCTCCCTGACGACCGGTCGCACGACCGGTCGCAAAACGTCATTTTTTAGTCCAGTGAGTTTAGCCAAAATTCCGATTTAAAATTTTAATTCAAGGACCGGTCGCACGACCAGTCTGGGCATCGGACGACCGGTCGCACGACCGGTCGTGAATGGTCCAGTGGCTTCTGTGAAAAACTCTTCTTCTGCAAACAATCGGACCGGTCGGACGACCGGTCCTGGCGATGGACGACCAGTCGCACGACCGATCTTGGCTTCTGTTTCTGCTTCCTCCTTTTACTTCTTTCTTCCTTTCTTCTCCTCTCTTTCTACTTTCTTCAGTCCTTCTTCCTTCTTCATCCAATGGCTTCAAATGGCTCTTTTTAGTCTCCAATTGGGTGAATTCTGCTCTCATTCCTGAAATCACAAAACATGCATTAGATAGGCCTTTTAAGCATGAAAACCATGCATATAAGGCGATGTAATGGGCGATGCAATGTATAAATTGGAGGTTCAACAAACCCCAAACCAGCATTTTGCTAGTCCCGAGCAAAACATGCGTGAAACAAGGTTCATTCTCCTAACCAAACTCCCCTTTAGAATCCATTCTTCTATACATTCCAAGACACACAAGTGTAAGATTCAGAAAAATTAGGTGGTAGAGGTTGAAACCGTAAACTCTCAAAACATAATAAGTGTCCATATGAAATTCCCATTGATTGTTTGATAAATAGAAGAATTCGAACAAATTCAACCTAGTGTGCATAGTGAAAATTAATCTCATGAGTTTCCGGGATTATCTTCTTCATAAATCACCTAAACTATATATCTCAAGGTGTATAAAGCAACAACAAGCTAATGACAGGAATTCGCCTTACTATCCTTCCGACGGCTATCACACTATGTCCCATTTTCGGCTTTGGTTACGGGTAGACCATCCCCCGGTTGGTAATAGGTAGCCCTAATCAGAATTTTCCACCATTTTTCCATCATTCTCGATTTCATCCTTCCTTTTCCTTTTCCTTTTAAATTAGATAGGATTTTTAGAAATCCATATTTTTTGTTATTTTCCCATGGACAAGGATGGACAAAGTACCCCGTCTTGGTTTCTTAACACCTTAAATCAAAGTCTAGCTAATCCACAAATCACATAATCCTTTCAACCCATGAAAATTATGTAATGTGAACTAGTTGTAAGAGTGTTCAAATTTTCTATCAATCACATCAATAGGGGAATTCACATATAAAACTATTATGCTAAGAGAAGTTCAAGACTTACAACATCATACATTTCGTATCTCCTCCTCTTATGCTCGTATCATCTCGAATGCATAGCAGTAAGGTTTTCTAAAAGAGTTTTGAAATTTAAGAAAATTCGAAAAAATTTCTACATAGGTGCTCGAGATGTTACAAAACACAAGATTCATCCTAGTGATCCTACACCCCCCAACCAAATCTTGCATTGTCCTCCATGTAAAAGATGTTCAATGAGCAAACATGAGAGCAATTCTAAAATAAAAGGGAGTGAGGAATGATAGTACCTGGGAGAACAAAAAGTGGAATTCTTCCTCCTTCTAACAAACCTATGAAAAAGGAAACAAAAGCAACAAAATCCTAATCCTAACTACTCTATACCTCCATCAGACTAGGAGATCAATCATCCTTTTACACGGGATCAATCAGAGGTATGGACATACCTTCTGAAGGAAACTTCTCAAAGAACGGCTTTAATCGCTGACCATTCGCCTTAAAGACGTTGTCGTTCCTTGGATTTAACAACTCGACAGTCTCATATGTGTAGACAGTTTGCACAATGTAGGGACCGGTCCATCGAGATCTCAATTTCCCCGGAAATAAATGTAGGCGAGAATTATACAGAAGGACTTTTTGATTAATCGTGAATGTCTTACGAAGAATGTTCTTATCATGGAACAACTTTGTCTTGTCCTTGTAAATTCTCGCATTTTCATAAGCTTCGTTCCGGAGTTTCGCAAGTTCATGCAATTGTAGTTTGTGCAACGAGCTTGCCTTGTCAGAATCAAAATTCATCTTCTTTATTGCCCAATATGCCCTATGTTCCAACTCCACAGGCAAGTGACAAGCCTTCCCATAGACAAGTCTATAGGAAGACATTCCAATAGGGGTTTTAAAAGCGGTATGGTAAGCCCAAAGCGCATCGGTAAGTCGAAGCGACCAATCCTTGCGATCGGGGTTCACCATTTTCTCCAAAATATGTTTAATCTCCCTATTGGATATCTCTGCTTGTCCACTAGTTTGTGGGTGATAGGGAGTGCTCACTTTATGTGTTATGCCATATTTCTTCATTAAGGTTTCAAATGGGCGATTACAAAAGTGAGACCCTCCATCATTTATGATGACTCGAGGTGTTCCAAACCGGGACAGAATATTCTCCTTTAAGAAACGAATGACTGTTTTATGGTCATTATTCCGGCATGGGATCGCCTCGACCCATTTGGACACATAGTCAACTGCAAGCAAGATATATACATTTCCAAAAGAAGATGGGAATGGACCCATGAAATCGATGCCCCAACAATAAAAAATTTCGATTATTAAGATGGGATTGAGTGGCATCATATTTCTATGGGAGATTCCTCCCAATTTCTGACAAGGCTCACATGTTTTGCAAAACTCGTGTGTGTCTTTGAACATAGTGGGCCAATAAAACCCAAATTGCAGAATTTTGGCTGTGGTCTTTTTAGTCAAAAAGTGGCCACCACACACCTGAGAATGACAAAAGGAGATGATACTTTGTTGATCATCATCTGGCACACATCTTCTTATTATTTGATCGGGACAATACTTAAATAAGTATGGGTCATCCCATAAGAATTTTCGCACCTCATTGAAGAACTTATCCTTATCTTTCTTTTTCTAATGTGTAGGAATCATACCTGTACCAAGATAGTTAGCAATGTCCGCATACCATGGCAATTGGGAGACTTTAAAGAGTTGTTCATCAGGGAACATGTCATTGATCGCGGTCGTTTCATGGGAATTGGTGAGAACAACTCGAGAGAGATGGTCAGCCACTACATTTTCTACTCCTTTCTTATCACGTATCTCTATGTCAAATTCCTGGAGTAGAAGGATCCATCTTAACAACGGTAGTTTAGCATCCTTCTTAGAGAGAAGGTACTTAAGCGCGGCATGGTCAATGAATATGATGATCTTAGATCCAATCAAGTAGGACCTAAACTTGTCCAAGGAAAAAACTACGGCTAAATGTTCTTTTTCTGGAGTAGTGTAGTTTGCTTGGTGTTCGCTTCCCCAAGTGTAGGGTTGCGATGTAGTAATAAACTCGGTAAGACCGAGGTCAATCCACAGGGACTTGTGTAGGAATTCACAAACACTTCCAATAGTGTCTATTGAGAGCTAACAACCAGATTTTGTATGAGATTGATGTCAGTAACAACTTTGAACTAAATTGAAGGTAAACAATTATAAAAAGGCACCAAGGGTTCAAGGATCCACTTGTAGCAATCCTTGATGCTCAATTCGTTGTGGTTTCTCACTTTCTCAACTAGAATCGATATTAAGATCTATCTAGCCGGATGATAGAGCTGTTAAACCAAACAATCTGTCATATGTAAGTCCAATGCATATGATTCACTCAATGTAAGCTAGGCTGAGCATGCTCAATTGCATAGGTCAGTCCCAATTCCAATAGGCTCAGATCATAATCATAACCATCCTCAAGTCCTGTCACAAGACAAGGCTAGATTACAATTTGAACTTGATTCAAGTCACATGCACAGTCTCCTACATAATTCAGAAAACCAGAAAAGTAGAACTTTGGTAGGAAGTCCCCACATGAAGATCATAGTACTAGAGCATACTCCAATTCCTCGCATCATACAGGTCTAGACTAATACAAAGTAGTTAAGAACTTAAGTAATTCTCCCAAACATCCATGAGTCATCATAAGACTAAGAAAAACTACTTAAAACTTGTATAAACTTTAAACCATTGTTCATAAACATGAATTCCAAACTTAAAACCAACTTTGAATGAATTGAAACATCTTAGATCCACTACAAGCTTCACCTCTTAGCCCTAGCTAAGAGGTTTAGCTGCTCATGATCCAAGGAAACATGAAACAACTTAAGAAAAGCATAAAACAGTAAAAACAAACTTGAAGGAGTTGTGGAACTCCGAAATCCACTTCCCTTGCCTCCAACCTTGCTTAAACCCTTCTAAGATACCCTAGGAACGATCCTAGGTGTCCTTTTATAGTGGGGAGGCTCCGCAACTTCAGAAGATTCGAGAATCTGTGTAACACTTATGCACTGCGCAAAGAAAATCGGCGCCAGAAATAGAAGGTTTGAATCTTACGCAGGCGACCGGTCGTACAACCGATCGCAGTGGCTGGACGACCGGTCGTACATGCTAGACGACCGGTCTCAAAACGACCAAAAACAGTCTAAAGAGTTTCAGCTTGGAAAATTAATTTTAAGGACCGGTCGCACGACCGGTCGCAGAAGTGGATGACCGGTCGCACGACCGGTCGTGAACAGTGCAGAGAGCTATGGCCTCTGTGCCTCCTCTGTGCATGTGCGGACCGGTCGGACGACCGGTCCTTGGCCTTGGACGACCGGTCGGACGACAGGTCGTGGGCACCTTCTTCTGCATTCTTTCTTCTTTTCTCTGTCTTCTTTCTTTCATTCTTTTCTTCTTTCCTTGCTTCCTTCTTTCTCTGGTCCTCCTTCGATCTTCATCCAAATAGTTCCAAATAAGCTCTTTTCATCTTTAATTAGGCGGAGTCCACTCTCAATCCTGCAATCACAAAACATGCATTCAATTAGTCTTTAAATCATAAAAATCTCGCACAATGAGTGATGAATTTGGGTTAGAATATGCACAATTAAGAGCTCAACACACCCCCCGACCAGGATTTTGCTAGTCCCGAGCAAAACATGCGTGAAACTAATTCCATTCTTTAAAACTCAACTCTCTCTCAGAAACCATTCTTCTATATGTCCCAAGACATACAAGTGTAAAATTCAGAAATATTTGGTGACAGAAGTTGAAACCGTAAACCCCCAAGACATGATAAGCATTCATATGAAATTCCTGCTGATTGGTTGATAAATAGAAGAACTTGAACAAATTCAATCTAGTGTGGATAGTGAAAACTCATCTCATGAGTTTCTAGGATTATCTTCTTCATAGATCAACCAGACTATAGATCTCAAGGTACATAGAGCCACATCAAGCCAATGACAGGAATTTGCCTTACCGTCCTTCCGACGACTTTCACACTACGTCCCATTTCCGGCTTTGGTTACGGGTAGACCATCCCCCGGTTGGTAGTAGGTAGCCCTAATCGAAATTTTCCACAATTTTTCCATCATTCCCAATTTCATCCTTCCTTTTCCTTTTTCTTTTAATTTAGATAGCATTTTTAGAAATCCATATCTTGCATTGTTTTCCCATGGACAAGGATGGACAAAGTACCCCGGCTTGATTTCTCAACACCTTAATTCAAAGTCTAGCTAATCCATAAATCACATAATCCCTTCAACCCATGAAAATCGTGTAATGTGGACTAGGTGTAAAAGTGTTCAGATTTTCTATCAATCACAGAATTAGGGGAATTCTCATATAAAACCATTATGCCAAGAGAAGATCAAGATTGATAACCTCATACACTTCATATCTCCTCTTCTTATGCTCATATCATCTTGAGAGCATAGAATTAAAATTTTCCAAAAGAGTTTTGAATTGTTGAAAAAAAAAATAAAAAAATTTCCACATTATTGCTCTTAATGATACAACACGCTGGATTCATCCAAGTAATTGTACACCCCCCAACCAAATCTTGCATTGTCCTCAATGTAAAAGATGTGCAATAAACAAAACATGAGAGCAATTTGAACCTAAAAGGGAGTGAGGAATGAGAGTACCTGAAAAAGTGAAAAGTGGAATTCTTCCTCCTTCTAACAAACCTAACCAAAGGTAAACAAAAGCAACAAAATCCTAATCCTAACTACTCTATACCTCCGTCAGACTAGGAGATCAATCATCCTGATACACAGGATCATTCAGAGGTATGGACATACCTTCTTAAGGAAATTTCTCAAAGAACGGCTTTAATCGTTGTCCATTCGCCTTAAAAATGTTGCCGTTCCTCGGATTTAACAGCTCAACAGTCCCATATGGATAGAGAGTTTACACAATGTAGGGACCGGTCCATCTAGATCTCAATTTTCTCAGAAATAGATGTAGGCGAGAATTATACATGAGGACTTTTTGATTGATCGTGAATGTCTTGCGAAGAATATTCTTATCATGGAATATCTTCGTCTTGTCCTTGTAAATTCTCGCATTCTCATATGCTTCGTTCCGGATTTCTGCAAGTTCATTCAATTGTAGTTTGCGCAATAAGCTTGCCTTGTCAGAATTGAAATTCATCTTCTTAATTGCCCAATATGCCCTATGTTCCAACTCCACAGGCAAGTGACAAGCCTTCCCATAGACAAGTCTATAGGGAGACATTCCAATAGGGGTTTTAAAAGCGGTACGGTAGCCCAAAGCGCATCTGTAAGTCGAAGTGACCAATCCTTGCGATCGGGGTTTACCGTTTTCTCCAAAATGTGTTTAATTTTCCTATTGGATATCTCAGCTTGTCCACTCGTTTGTGGGTGATAGGGAGTGCTCACCTTGTGTGTTACGCCATATTTCTTCATTAAAGTTTCAAAAGGGCGATTATAAAAATGAGACCCTCCATCACTTATGATGACTCGAGGTGTTCCAAACCGGGAAAGAATATTCTCTTTTAAGAAGCGAATGACCGTTTTATGGTCATTATTCTGGCAAGGGATGGCCTCGACCCATTTGAAAACATAGTCGACGGCAAGCAAGATGTATGTGTTTCCAAAAGAAGATGGGAATGGACCCATGAATTCGATGCCCCAATAATAAAAAATTTCAATTATTAAGATGGGATTGAGTGGCATCATATTTCTACGGGAAATTCCTCCTAATTTCTGACAAGGTTCACATGTTTTGCAAAAGTCATGTGTGTCTTTGAACATAGTGGGCCAATAAAACCCACATTGCAGAATTTTCGCTGTGGTCTTTTTAGCTGAGAAGTGGCCACCACATGCCTGCGAATGACAGAAGGAGATGATACTTTGTTGTTCATCATATGGGACACATCTCCTTATGATTTGATCGGGACAATACTTGAATAAGTATGGGTCGTCCCATAGGAATTTTCGATCCTCAGCGAAGAATTTATCCTTATCTTGCTTTTTCCAATGTGTAGGAATTGTACCTGTAGCAAGATAGTTAGCAATGTCCGCATACCATGGCAATTGGGAAACAGCAAAAAGTTGTTCATCAGGGAACATGTCATTGATCGCGGTCGTTTCAGGGGAATTAGTGAGGACAAGTCGAGAGAGATGGTCAGCTATGACATTTTCTACTTCTTTCTTATCACGTATTTCTATGTCAAATTCTTGGAGTAGAAGGATCCATCTTAACAACAGTGGTTTAGCATCCTTCTTGGAGAGAAGGTACTTAAGCGTGGCATGGTCAGTGAATATGATGATCTTGGATCCAATCAAGTAGGACCTAAACTTGTCCAAGGCAAAAACTACGGCTAAAAGTTCTTTTCAGTAGTGGTGTAGTTTGCTTGGGCTGAGTTTAGGGTTCTACTTGCATAGTAGATGGCACATGGCTTGTTCTCTTTTCTTTGGCCTAGCACGACCCCAATAGCATAGTTGCTAGCATCGCACATAATTTCAAAAGGAAGGCTCCAATCAAGTGGTTACATTATGGGAGCACGTGTCAACATACCTTTAAGGGTGGTAAAGGCCTTTTGACATTCTTCATTCCACTCGAATGAATTTTCCTTTTGAAGTAGGTTACATAAAGGACGAGAGAGTGAACTGAAGTCCTTTATGAACCTTCTGTAAAATCCTGCATGTCCCAAAAAGGACCGTACATCTCGTATGCTCTTGGGTGGTGGAAGGTTAGAGATAAGATCAATTTTCGCTTTGTCCACCTCGATTCCATTTTGTGAAATGATGTGACCAAGTACAATTCCCTTTTGAACCATGAAGTGACACTTCTCCCAATTCAGCACAAGGTTCTTCTCTTCACATCTTTTCAGCACAGATTTCAAGTGCTCAAGGCACTCATCAAAGCTACAACCAAATACGGAAAAATCATCCATGAAGACTTCGAGAATTGTCCCCACCATGTCAGAAAAGATACTCATCATACAACGCTGAAAGGTGGCAGGGGTATTACATAGTCCAAACGGCATCCGTCGATAGGCGAAAGTGCCGAATGGACATGTGAATGTAGTCTTTTCTTGGTCTTCACGGGCAATCTCTATTTGGTTGTACCCTGAATAGCCATCAAGGAAGCAAAAGTAGGAATGACCCGCCAACCGTTCTAAAATTTGATCAACAAACGGTAGGGGGAAGTATTCTTTTCTCGTGACAGTGTTTAGCTTCCTGTAGTCAATGCATATTCCCCAACCGGTAGTGACTCTAGTTGGCATGAGTTCATTATTGGCATTGGCTACGATGGTTATTCCGGATTTCTTAGGCACCACTTGAGTTGGGCTCACCCATTGACTATCGGATATTAGGTAAATAATACCCACATCCAATAGTTCCATCACTTCGGCCTTAACCACATCCTTCATGTTTGGATTTAGTCGTCGTTGTGGTTGCCTAGATGTCTTCGCATTATCCTCAAGGTGTATGCGATGAGTACAAATTAGTGGGTCTATGCCTTTGAGATCCGCAATTGACCATCAATGGCACTCTTGTGCTCTAATAGAGTGGCCATTAGCCTACTCTCTTGTTCCTCATCCAAGTGGGAAGAAATCACCACTGGGTATGTCTCATCTAGACCTAAATAAACATATTTCAGCTCACTTGGTAATGGCTTTAGGTCGAGTGTTGGTGACTTGATGTTGGATGGGAGGGCCTTGTTCTCGTTTACAGGCAAAGGCTCAAATAGGGCCCTCCATCTTTTATTATCAAGCACCGACATCACATCTAATATGGCATCCATCTCTTGTATTGTGTCATCATTTATCTCATGAGAATGGGCCACACATGCCTCCAAAGGGTCGGAAGATAGTGACAAGGGGAATGTATCTTCCACGAATGATTCAATCATGTTTAGTTCGTAGATATCATCATCAACCTCCCGTGGTTGTTTGCATAAATCAAATATGTTAAGCTCAAGGGTCATATTTCCAAAGGACATTTGTACAAGTCCGTTTCTACAATTGATAATTGCATTTGAAGTAGCTAGAAACGGTCGGCCAAGTATGACGGGAATTTGAGCACCGGTGCCTATCACAGGATGTGTATCCAAGACAATAAAGTCTACTGGGTAGTAGAATTTATCAACTTGGACTAGAACATCCTCAATCATTCTTCTCGGTATACGGATGGATCTATCAGCAAGTTAGAGTGTGGTTTTGGTCGGTTTCAATTCACCTAACCAAAGTTGCTTGTAGACTGAGTATGGAATGAGATTCACACTTGCCCCCAAATCGAGTAAGGCTTGTTTAATCCAGTAGTCTCCTATGATGCATGAGATGGTTAGACTACCCGGATCCTTGTATTTTTGGGGCACCTCTTGTTTGATGATAGAGCTCAAATTCTCAGTCAAAAGTACTTTGTTGTGAACATTATGTTTCCTTTTGACTGTACACAATTCCTTTAGAAATTTGGCATAAGATGGTATTTATTTTATGGCATCCAACAACGGGATGTTGATCTTCACCTGCTTGAAAACTTCTAAAATTTCCAGAGTTTTATATAAAGGTTTAGGTGAAATCAACCTTTGTGGAAACGGGGCAACCGGCTTGTATTGCCTTTTCGGTTCTTTCTCTTGTGGAGTGTTGTTTGAGCTATCATCCTCTTTAGAAATTTCCGGATCCTTAGGCTTTGGGGCCTTCACCGGATTTCTTTCCCACTTCTCAAAGTGGTGATAGCTTGAACATGCTCCGTATGATGGGAGGATAAGCTTGCATCTTGTATCTCAAACTGGGTTCTTGGGTTAGGAAGAGGTTGGGCAGGAAGTGTGCCCTTCTCTTTAACACTAAGATGAGATTCAACTCTAGCCATTGATGTTTTCAATTCATTGATGGCTTGAGTTGAATTTTGATTGAATTTCAATTGCTCTTGCATGAACCCATCTATTTTCAAAGAATTTGTCTTATTATACTCAGCTTGGACCGATACGAATGCACCCAACATCTCCTCTAGCGTCACTTTTAGAGTAATGATTAGAGATGGACCTAGTATAGGTTGAACTTGAGGGATAGTGGTTGCATTCGTAGTGGGTCCATTCCTCCAACTGAAGTTGGGATGGTTCTTCCAACTAGCATTAAACGTGTTTGAGGTTGGAGCACCAAATTGTCGTTGATAACTGTTTATGGCATTTGATTGTTCTTGTAAGATGTACTGAACTGCTGAAATTGTGGGACAATCTTGTGTTGCATGTTTATTTCCGGCACAAATTCCACAAACAGTTTCAACGTCATTGGAGTTAATCGTCTCTCCTTTCCTCAATTCCATGGCTTCGACCTTTCTTGTGAGGCTAGCCACCCGTGCACTTATGCTATCCTCTTCCGATAAGACATACATTCTTCCTCTTTCCTTTTGTTGGCCAGTCTTGGAATTTGTTGGTTTTGATGTATCCCAAGACTGTGCATTCTCAGCCAATTCTTCCAAATAATCCCATGCTTCATCAGCCTCCTTATTCATGAACTCCCCATTACACATCATCTCTATGAATTCGCGCATGGGTGAAGTCAGTCCTTCATAGAAAAAGCTTATAACCCGCCAAATTTCATAGCCATGATGTGGGCATGCGTTTAATAGGTCCTTAAACCTCTCCCAACATTGGAAGAAGGTTTCATCTTCCTTTTGGGCAAAGTTCATGATAAGGCGCTTCAACATGTTTGTTTTGTGAGTAGGGAAGAATTTTTTTTATGAATTCCCTATGCATATCAGTCCATGCAACAATTGATCTTGGCCTTAATGCATGAAGCCAACCTTTAGCTTTATCTTTGAGAGTAGAAGGGAAGAATTTAAGTCTCACCACATCATCAATCACATTAGCAAAGTGCATGGTGGTTATTACCTCATCAAACTCCTTAAGGTGTTGATAGGCACTTTCACTGTCTAATCCATGGAATTTAGGGAGAAGTTGGATCACTCCCGGTTTTAAATCCACATTCCCTGCATTTTGTGGAAAAATTATGCATGAGGGAGTGCTCGCTTTTGCTGGTTGTAAGAAATCACGTAAAGGTCTAGGTCGGGGAACATTCTCAACCACATTCTCCCCCGTTTCAGTTTGGTTTTGGCCCACATTAGGATTGGCCATTGGATTAGGTTGATTCACAGCTATACTTTCAGACAAAATTAGAGAAGTTAGATGTCTCCTAGCAGGTGGTTCTTTGTCAATTCCTTCTACTATACCCCCTTCACTTATGAGTCGGTTATTGGAATCCCGAGCCCAATGTGACATGCAAAACCAAAAAATAGGAAACAAAAGAGAAAGAAGAATTCTTCCTCCCTTTCTTTACTTTTCTCTAAGACCGAAGCACAAGGTGTCTTGCAATGGCTAAGCCAGAAGTAAGGATAGAGACCGATTTCTCCTGGTCAATAGGGGTTCAGAGAACTCCCCACCCACTCTTTGAATCTTTTGAGAAAAAGTGCAGAAAAAGGAGAAAGAAGAGTAGAGGTGAGAAAAGAAATCTCTGAGCACAAGGTGATCCAAGACGGCAGAGCCGACCAATAGGAATCCAGGTGGCACAAGGCCAACCTTTCAGAGATCCAAAAGGAGTCTCCACCCACCCTATAAGAGATGAATATGATAGGAATGAATAGGAGAAGGAGAAGAGTAAGGTTTAGAAAGATAGAACCTGATTCGAGCACTTGAGATCCTTACGTCCTCTTCAACTTCCTAGAAATCCCTGAAGAAGAAAAACAAATCAAAATAAACTAAGTTAGAACTATTCCTAAAAATCCTAAATAGATTCTATTTTCAGAAATTTGTGAAAAACCGTCAAAGTCCCCGGCAACGGCGCCAAAAACTTGTTCACTTCCCCAAGTGTAGGGTTGCGATGTAGTAATAAACTCGGTAAGACCGAGGTCAATCCACAGGGACTTGTGTAGGAATTCACAAACACTTCCAATAGTGTCTATTGAGAGCTAACAACCGAGATTTTGTATGAGATTGTTGTAAGTAACAACTTTGAACTAAATTGAAGGTAAAAAATTATAAAAAGGCACCAGGGGTTCAAGGATCCACTTGTAGTAATCCTTGATGCTCAATTCGTTGTGGTTTCTCACTTTCTCAACTAGAATCGATATTAAGATCTATCTAGCCGGATGATAGAGCTGTTAAACCAAACAATCTGTCATATGTAAGTCCAATGCATATGATTCACTCAATGTAAGCTAGGCTGAGCATGCTCAATTGCATAGGTCAGTCCCAATTCCAATAGGCTCAGATCACAATCATAACCATCCTCAAGTCCTGTCACAAGACAAGGCTAGATTACAATTTGAACTTGATTCAAGTCACATGCACAGTCTCCTACATAATTCAGAAAACCAGAAAAGTAGAACTTTGGTAGGAAGTCCCCACATGAAGATCATAGTACTAGAGCGTACTCCAATTCCTTGGATCATACAGGTCTAGACTAATACAAAGTAGTTAAGAACTTAAGTAATTCTCCCAAACATCCATGAGTCATCATAAGACTAAGAAAAACTACTTAAAACTTGTATAAACTTCAAACCATTGTTCATAAACATGAATTCTAAACTTAAAACCAACTTAGAACGAATTGAAACATCTTAGATCCACTACAGTCTTTACCTCTTAGCCCTAGCTAAGAGGTTTAGCTGCTCATGATCCAAGGAAACATGAAACAACTTAAGAAAAGCATAAAACAGTAAAAATAAACTAGGAGGAGTTGTGGAACTCCGAAAGCCACTTCCCCCGCCTCCAACCTTGCTTAAACCCTTCTAAGATACCCTAGGAACGATCCCTAGGTGTCCTTTTATAGTGGGGAGGCTCCGCAACTTCAGAAGATTCGAGAATCTGCGTAACACTTACGCACTGCGCAGAAAAAATCGACGCCAGAAATAGAAGGTTTGAATCTTACTCAGGCGACCGGTCACACGACTGGTCGCAGTGGCTGGACGACCAGTCGTACATGCTGGACGACCGGTCTCAAAATGACCAAAAACAGTCCAGAGAGTTTCAGCTTGGAAAATTAATTTAAGGACCGGTCGCACGACCAGTCGCAGAAGTGGACGACCGGTCGCACGACCGGTCGTGAACAGTCCAGAGAGCTATGGCCTCTGTGCCTCCTCTGTGCATGTGCGGACCGGTCGGACGACCGGTCCTTGGCCTTGGACGACCGGTCGGACGACCGGTCGTGGGCACCTTCTTCTGCATTCTTTCTTCTTTTCTCTGTCTTCTTTCTTTCATTCTTTTCTTCTTTCCTTGCTTCCTTCTTTCTTTGGTCCTCCTTCGATCTTCATCCAAATAGTTCCAAATAAGCTCTTTTCATCTTCAATTAGGCGGAGTCCACTCTCAATCCTGCAATCATAAAACATGCATTCAATTAGTCTTTAAATCATAAAAATCTCGCACAATGAGTGATGAATTGGGCTTAGAATATGCACAATTAAGAGCTCAACACTTGGGCTGAGTTTAAAGTTCTACTTGCATAGTAGATAACACATGGCTTCTTCTCTTTTCTTTGGCCTAGCACGGCCCCAATAGCATAGTCGCTTTCATCGCACATAATTTCAAAAGGAATGCTCCAATCAGGTGGTTGCATTATGGAAGCACATGTCAACATACGTTTAAGTGTGGTAAAGGCATTTTGACAATCCTCATTCCACTCGAATGCATTCTCCTTTTGAAGTAGGTTACATAAAGGACGAGAAAGTGAACTGAAGTCCTTTATGAACCTTCTATAAAATCCGTCGTGTCCCAAAAAGGACCGCACATCTCGTATGCTCTTGGGCGGTGGGAGGTTAGAGATAAGATCAATTTTCTCTTTGTCCACCTCGATTCCGTTTTGTGAGACGATGTGACCAAGTACAATTCCCTTTTGAACCATGAAGTGACATTTCTCCCAATTTAACACAAGGTTCTTCTCTTCATATCTTTTCAACACAGATTTTAAGTGCACAAGGCACTCATCAAAGCAACAACCAAATACTCACAAATCATCCATGAAGACTTCGAGAATTGTCCCTACCATATCAGAAAAGATACTCATCATACATTGCTGGAAAGTGGCAGGGGCATTGCATAGTCCAAACGGCATCCGTCGATAGGCGAAAGTGCCGAATGGACATGTGAATGTAGTCTTTCCTTCATCTTCAAGGGCAATCTCTATTTGGTTGTACCTTGAATAGCCATCAAGGAAGCAAAAATTGGAATGACCCGCCAACCTTTCTAAATTTTGATCAACAAACGGTAGGGGGAAGCAGTCTTTCCTCATGACAGTGTTTAGCTTCCTGTAGTCAATGCACATTCCCCAACCGGTAGTGACTCTGGTTGGTACAATTTCATTATTGACATTGGCTACGATGGTTATTCCAGATTTCTTAGGCACCACTTGAGTTGGGCTCACCCATTGACTATCGGATATTGGGTAAATGATACCAACATCCAAAAGTTTCACCACTTCGGCTTTAACCACATCCTTCATGTTTGGATTGAGTTGTCTTTCTGGTTGCCTAGATGTCTTTACACTCTCTTCAAGGTGTATGCGATGAGTACAAATCAGTGGGTCTATGCCTTTGAGATCCGCAATCGACCACCCAATGACACTCTTGTGCTCTATTAGAGTGGCAATTAGCCTACTCTCTTGCTCCTCATCCAAGTGGAAAGAAATCACCACCGGATATGTCTCATCTCGACCTAAATAGACATATTTCAACTCACTTGGTAATGGTTTTAGGTCGAGTGTTGGTGCCTTAATATTAGATGGGAGGGGCTTGTTCTCGTTTACGAGTAAAGGCTTAAATAGGGCCCTCCATCTTTTGTTATCAAGCACCGGCATCACATCTAAAATGGCATCCATCACTCGTATTATGTCATCATTTATCTCATGAGAGTGGGCCACACATGCCTCCAAAGGGTCGGAATATAATGTCCAGGGGAATGTATTCTCCACGAATGATTCAATCACATTTATCTCATGGATCTCATCATCAACTTCCCATGGTTGTTTGCATAAATCAAATATATTCAGCTCAAGTGTCATGTTTCCAAAGGACATTTGTACAAGCCCGTTTCTACAATTGATAATTGCATTTGAAGTAGCCAGAAAAGGGCAGCCAAGTATGAGGGGAACTTGAGCACCGGTACCTATCACAGGATGTGTATCCAAGACAATAAAGTCTACTGGGTAGTAGAATTTATCAACTTGGACTAATACATCCTCAATCATTCCTCTTGGTATACGAATGGATCTATCAGCAAGTTGGAGTGTGGTTTTGGTAGGTTTCAATTCACCTAACCCAAGTACAGAATGAGGTTTACACTTGCCCCTAAATCAAGTAAGGCTTGTTTAATCCGGTAGTCTCCTATGATGCATGAGATGGTTGGACTACCCGAATCCTTGTATTTTTGGGGAACCTCTTGTTTGATAATAGCGCTCAAATTCTCACTCAAAAGTACTTTGTTGTGAACATTGTGTTTCTTTTGACTGTGCACAATTTGTTTAGAAATTTGGCATAGGATGGTATTTGCTTTATGGCATCCAACAACGGGACGTTGATCTTCACCTGCTTGAAAACCTCTAAAATTTTCAGGTTTTTGTCCAAAGGTTAGGGTGAAATCAACCATTGGGAAAACGGGGCAACCGGCTTGTATTCCCTTTTCGATTCTCTCTCTTGTGGAGTGTTGTTTGAGCTATCATCCTCTTTGAAAATTTTTTGATCCTTAGGCTTTAGGGCCTTCACCAGATTAGATTTATCAATTATTTTTCTACTTCTCAAAGTGGTGATAGCTTGAATTTGCTCCGTATGTTGGTAGGGTGAGCTTGCGTCTTGTATCTCAAATTGGGTTCTTGGGTTAGGAAGAGGTTGGGCAGGAAGTGTGCCTTTCTCCCTAACACTAAGGTGAGATTCAACTCTAGCAATTTTGGTTTTCAAGTCATTGATAGCTTGAGTTGAACTTTGATTGAATTTCAATTGCTCTTGCATGAACCCATCTATTTTCAGAGAATTAGTCTTGTTATGCTCAACTTGAACCGATACGAATGCACCCAATATCTCCTCTAGCACAGCTTTTGGTGTAATGACTAGGGATGGACCTAGTAAGGTTGAGCTTGAGGGATATTGTTTGCATTCGCAGTGGGTCCATTCCTCCAACTGAAGTTGGGATGGTTCTTCCAACTAGAATTAAATGTGTTTGAGTTTGGAGCACCAAATTGCCGTTGATAACTGTTTATGGCATTTGTTTGTTCTTGTAAGATGTCTTGAACCGCTGAAATTGTGGGACAATCTTGTGTTATATGTCGATTTCGGGCACAAATTCCACAAACAGTTTCAACATCATTAGAGTTGATCGTCTCTCCTTTCTTTAATTCCATGGCCTCGACTTTTCTTGTGAGGCTAGCCACACGTGCACTTATGCTATCCTCTTCTAATAGGACATAAATTCCTCCTTTTTCCTTTTGTTGGCTAGTCTTGGAATTTGTTGGTTTAGATGTATCCCAAGACTGTGGATTCTCAGCCAATTCCTCCAAATAGTCCCATGCTTCCTCGGATTCCTTATTCATGAACTTCCCATTACACATCATCTCTATGAATTGGAGCATGAGTGAAGTTAGTACTTCATAGAAAAAGCTTATAACCCGCCAAATTTCATAGCCATGATGTGGGCATGCATTTAACAAGTCCTTAAACCTCTCCCAACATTGAAAGAAGGTCTCATCTTCCTTTTGGGCAAAATTCATGATAAGGCGCCTCAACATGTTCGTTTTGTGGGTAGGGAAGAACTTTTTAATGAACTCCCTATGCATATCAGTCCATGCTCCAATTGATCTTGGCCTTAATGCATGAAGCCAACTTTTAGCTTTATCTTTAAGAGTAAAAGGAAATAATTTAAGCCTCACCATATCATCAATTACGTTTGTAAAGTGCATGGTGGTTATTACCTCATCAAATTCCTTAAGGTGTTGATAGACTCTTTCACTATCTAAGCCATGGAATCTCGGGAGGAGTTGGATTACTCCAGGTTTCAAATCTACATTCCCTGCATTTTGTGGAAAAACTATGCATGAGGGAGTGCTCGCTCTTGCTGGTTGCAAGTAATCACGTAATGTTCTAGGTTGGGGAACATTCTCAACCACATTCTCTCCCGTTTCGATTTAATTTTGGCCCAGATTTTGATTGGCCATAGGATTGGGTTGATTTACAGCCATACTTTCAGACAAAATTAGAGAATTTAGATGTCTCATAGCACGTGGTTCTCTGTCAATTCCTTCTACTATTCCCCCTTCACTAATGAGTCGGTTATTAGAATCTCAAGCCCAATGTGGCATGCAAATCCTAAATGAATGAAACAAAAAGGAATTCTTTCTTCCTTCCTTTACTTCTCTCTAAGACCGAAGCACAAGGTATCTTGCAATGGCTGAGCCAGAAGCAAGGATAGAGACCAATTTCTCCTGGTCAATAGGGGTTCAGAGAATTCCCCACCCACTCTTTGAATCTTTTGAGAAAAGTGCAGAAAAAAAGAAAGAGGAATAGAGTTGAGAAGAGAAATCTCTAAGCACAAGGTGTTCCAAGATGGCAGAGCCGACCAATAGGAATCAAGGCAGCACAAGGCCAACCTATCAGAGATCTAAAAAGGAGTCTCCACCCACTCTACAAGAGATGAATATGATAGGAATGAATAGGAGAAGAAGAAGAGTAAGGTTAGAAAGATAGAACCTGATTTGAGACTTTATGATTCCTAACTTCTTCGTCAACTTCCTAGAAATCCCTGTAAAAGAAAAATCAAAATAAAACAAACTACGCTAGGACTAGAATCCTAAAAATCCTAAATAGATACTATTCTAAAAATTTTTGTGAAAAACCATCAAAGTCCCCGGCAACGGCGCCAAAAACTTGTTCGCTCACCTCAAGTGCAAGGCTGCGATGTAGTAATAATCTCGGTAAGACCGAGGTCGATCCACAAGGACTTATGTAGGAGTCCACAAAACACTTCCAATAGTACTACCGAAAAGCTAACAAATAGATTTGTAGAAGATTGATGTAAATAGTAATTTTGAACTAAATTGAAGGTAAGAAATTAATAAAAAGGCACTAGGGGTTCAAGGATCCACTTGTAGCAATCCTTGATGCTCAATTCGCTGTGGTTTCTCAGTTTCTCAACCAGAATCGAAATTAAGATCTATCTAGTCAGATGATAGAGCAGTTAAACCAAACAATCTGTCGAGCATACTCAATTGCATAGGTAAGTCCCAATTCCAATAGGCTAAGATCACAATCATAACCATCATTAAATCTTGTCACAAGACAAAACTAGATTATGATTTGAACTTGATTCAAATCACATACACAACTTCACATACCTCAGAATTTCAGAAAAGTAGACTTTTGGTAAGAAGTTCCCACATGAAGATCATAAATCTAGAGTGTATTCCAATTCCTCAAATCATACAGGTATAGACTAGTTCAAAACAATTAAGAACTCAAGCAATTCTCCCAAACTTCCATGAGTCATCATAAGACTAAGAAAAACTACTTAGTACTTGAATTAAACTTCAAACCATTGTTCTTCACTCAAAATCCAATCTTAAACCAAATCAAACGAATTGAAACATCTTATATTCACTACAAGCTTCACCTCTTAGCCCCGGTTTAGCCGTTCATTATCCAAGGAAACATGAAAACAACTAAATAAAACATAAAACTAGAAAGCAAACTAGGAAGAGTTGTAGAACTCCGAAATCCACTTCCGCCGTCTCCCACCGTGCTCAATCCCTTCTAATATGCCATAGGAACGATCCCTAGGTGTCCTTTTAAAGTAGGGAAACTCCGCAGTGTCAGAATCATCCAGAAGATGCGCAAGAATACGCAGTGTGCAGAGAAATCCGGAGCTTATAGAACATGCCCAGTTAGGCAGACGACCGGTCGCACGACCAGTCTGAGATCCGCAAAAGCGCGAAAAACGTCCAGAGAGTTTTGGGAAATTTTGAGCCCACAAATTTAATTAAAGGACCGGTCACACGGCCGGTCTGAGCAGTGGACGACCGGTCGTACGACGGGTCTTGGACAATCCAGTGAGTTGTGGCCGCAGGGCCCCTCTGTTGAGTGATCGGACCGGTCGGACGACCGGTCCTGGGCTATGGGCGACCGGTCGGACGACCGGTCTCGGGCACATTTTTTCTGCTTTCTTTCTTCTTTTCTCTGACTTCTTTCTTTCATCCTTTAACACTTAGTCCTTTGATCTTCTTTACTTGTAAATGGCGTCTTTAAGTATCCAATTGAAGAATCCTCTCTCATCCCTACAATCACAAATACATGCATTGGATTAGGCTATAAATCACGAAAACCTTGCATAATGAGTGATGAATTGGGGTTAGAATATGCACAGTTAAGAGCTCAACAATAATCTCGATAAGTCCGAGGTTGATCCACAGGGATTTATACAGGACTTCACAAAACACTTACAATGGTCTCTAATTAAGATCTAACTAAACAGATTTTTAGAATTAATTGTAGAGAGAAATCTTAAACTAAAAGTGAATGTAATCAATATAAAAGAAGCAGTAGGGGTTCAAGGATCCACTTATAGTAATCCTTGATGCTTAATTCGCTGTGGTTTTCCATTTCCACAACTAGAGTCGAAATCAAATCATATCTAGCCGGATGATAGAGCGGTTATAACAAACAATCTGTCATATGTGTGATTCATATACATGATTCCCTTAATTAAAGTTAGGACTTGAGCACACTCAATTGCATAGGTCAATCCTAGTTCCAATAAGTTAAGATCATAACCATGATAATCATCAAACTCCATCACAAAGCATAACTATACCATGATTTGAACTTCATTCAAACCACATAAACAATCACCCACAATTCAGAAATTCCAGAAAAGTAGAACTTTTGTTAGAAGTTCCTAAATGAGAATCTAAGTCTAGGGCGTCTTGAATCCGATTCCTCGGAGCGTACAGGTCTAGACTCATTCAAAACAATTAAGAAGTAAAGTAATTCTTCTAAACATCCATGAGCCATCACAAGATTATTCACTACAAGCTTCACCTCTTAGCCCTAGCTAAGAGGTTTAGCCGATCACGATCCAAGGAAACATGAAATCAACTAAGGAAAGCATAAAAACTAAAAGAAACAAACTAGAAGGAGTTGTAAAACTCCGAATCCGTGTTTTACCACCTCCCACCGTAGTAGATCTCTTCTAGGATACTTTAGGAACGAGGTAGAGGTGTCCTTTTATAGGTTTTGAGCCCTTAGTGTGAAGAACCTTTGAGAAATTTCGTAAAAACTGTTACGCAGACGACCGGTCGCATGACCGGTCTGAGCCCATGGATGACCGGTCTTACGATCGGTCATAAAACTCCAAAAATAAAACACCAAAAACACTCCAGAGAGTTTTCTGGAAATTCAATCCAAAATTTTAATTCAACTACCGGTCTGACGACCAGTCGGATGACCGGTCGTAAATGGGCGATTTTGGTCTAGCAAGGTTTGGCAGCAAATGAGTCCCCTGTTGAGTGTTCCGACCGATCTGACGACCGGTCGTGGGCTATGGCAGACAGGTCGGATGGCCGGTCTTCAATGCATTTATCTGCACTTCTTCCTTTTTTCTTCTCTTCTCCCTTGCTTCTTTCTTCTACCCTTTGGTTCTTGGTCTTTAGATCTTCAATGTGTATAGAGTGACCTTTTAAGCATTGAATTGGTGGAGTCCCCTTCTCGTTCTTATAATCATAAAACATGCATTAGAATAGTCTTTAAACGTGCGAATCATGCATAATTAGTGATGTAATGGGGTTATAATATACACATTTAAGAGGTTAACACACCCCCCCAACTAGTATTTTGCTAGTCCCGAGCAAAACTTGCATGAAACAATTTCAATTCTCCAAAACCCAACTCTCCTTCAGAAACTATGCTTCTATACAATCCAAGACGTGCAAGTGCAAAAATCGAAAAAAATTAGTTATAAAAGTTGAAATCTTAACCTTCTCAAAACATAACAAGTGTTTATATAGAATTCCCGCTAATTGATTGATAAATAAAAGAATCTAAATAAATTTGACCTAGTGTGCATAGTGAAAGTTCATCTCATGAATTTTCAGGATTAGTTTCTCCATGAGTCAGCTAGATTAGGGATCTGAAGGTGTATAGATCAACAATAAGCCTACGACAGGAATTTGCCTTACCGTCCTTCCGACACCTTTCACACTACTTCCTATTTCCGGCTTTGGTTACAGGTAGACCATCCCCCGGTTGGTAATAGGTAGCCCTTTTTGGAATTTTCCACCATATATTTAATCATTCCCAAATTTTCATCCTTTCTTTCCTTTTTATACATATTAGACAAGATTTTTAGAAATGCATATCTTTCGTTATTTTCCCATGGACAAGGATGGACAAAGTACCCCGACTTGGTTCCTTAACACCTCAAATCCAAACCTAGCTAATCCACAAGTCTACATAATCCCTTCAAATCATGAGAATCGTGTAAGGTGAACTAGGTGTAGAAGTGTTTCAATTTTCTATCAATCACATAAATAGGGGAATTCTCATAGAAAATCGTTATCTTAAGGATATTTCAAGATGCTTAACATCACTCACTTCGTATCTCTTTTTCTTATACTGGTATCATCCCGAATGCATAGAAATGAAGTTTTCCAAAGCAGTTTTGAATTTTCAGAAAAAATTGAAAATTTTTCACCAATGCTCGAAATGTTACAAAACACTAGCTTCATCTAGAAGTCTCACCCCCAACCAAATTTTGCATTGTCCTCAATGTAAATGATATGCAATGAGTAAAATATGAGAGCAATGATAAAAATAAGAGTGAGGACTGAGAGTACCTAAGAGAGTAAGAGTTGGGATTCTACCTCCTTCTAACAACCTATGAAAAATAAATAAAACAAAAAACAACAAAATACTAATCCTAAACTACTCCATAGCTCCATCAGACTAGGAGATCAAATATGCTGATACACAGGATCAGTTAGAGGTATGGACATACCCTTTGAGGGAAAATTCTCAAAGAACGATTTTAATCACTGACCATTAACTTTAAAGATGTTACCATTCCTTGGATTCAACAACTCGACACTCCCATATGGATAAATTGTTTTCACAATGAAGGGACCGGTTCATCGAGACCTCAATTTTCCTGGAAATAAATGTAACCGAGAATTATACATAAGGACATTTTGGTTTATCACGAAAGTCTTACGAAGGATGTTCTTATCATGGAATACCTTTATCTTGTCCTTGTAAATTCTCACGTTCTCATAAGCTTCGTTCCGAAGTTCGGCAAGTTCATTCAATTGAAGTTTGCGTAACTGTTAGAACTTAGAAAAAGGGGAAAGATCAGATCTACTCGTCAGCAGTCCTTTCTTTCTTTTTTTCATGTTTCTTTTATTCTGGGGGAATTCTGAGTATGGAGACATTCATAGACAATCATAAGCAATCACAAAGTGTACACAAGAGAGAGATATCGCAAGGCGAATTTTATTCCAGAGATTCTGAGATCTTTTACATTCCAGGCTGTGATACTGGTCACGAGCCTTTAATTACATCAACGGTTGATCACCCTTGATTGGACGGCAAAAGACTAATCCGCCGGGGATTATGGTCTTGAGTTCATGGTCGTGTAGACCTTTATTTTCTTGTTATGGACTGAGCCACATTTGTTAGACACGCCGGATGTCTATGTCCCATTTTCTTTCGGTATGTCCGGGTTGAGAGACTGTCAGGATTCGAGTGGTGCAACTCGGGGCCCGCGCCTGTTACTGTGAACAGGTGACCGCTGGAATACACAAACCTCGAATGTTGGTCGGCATGACCCAAGGCCCGCGCCCGTACTTTTATGACAGGTGACCTTAGGAAAGCACTCCGCAACGTTCCCGAACGAGGGTTTTAATCGAGTGGTGCAACTCGGGGCCCGCGCCTGTTACTGTGAACAGGTGACCGCTGGAATACACGAACCTCGAATATTGGTCGGCATAACCTAAAGCCCGCGCCCGTATTTTTATGACGGGTGACCTTAGGAAAGCAATCCGTAACTACCTCATCAGCTCAACCAACGGACCCGTTGTCGATGGGTAGGGCATCGACGGTCTTTTTCATAGTGGCAGTCCATAGCAAGACGTTTCAAGCTTAGTTAGAACTCTTTGTTTGTGGTTTCTCGTGGTAACCATAACCCCTTAGGTTTAGCCTCGGACCTTTATCCGGGATGAATAGAGCTTTGTACAATAAAGTAAATGTATTTCTTCTGGAGTCGGGCGACTCATCTTCGAGAACACTCTTTCTTATGAGTATTTTCAATGATCTGTTTGGGATCAAGTAGGCTTTGTCGAGCCAAGCTCTCTTGAGGATCCAAATTCGATGGGCTGGATCGGCTGCTTCGATGCCTGTAAGTGGCTAAGTATAAGGTCCGATGGGTACCCACATATACCAATTTCTTATGAATAATGGGGATCGGTGCCCCTGTGAATGCTTGACTCGACTGTTGGATAGCCTGAGTACTTCAACTTTGCCTCGGCGTCTTCGAGATCGCGGTTGATTTCAACTGGCATTAGTCAATTTTCAAGCCAACAGGGCACTTCCCAGGGCTAAAAATGACTGAGTAGTGGACCTGTTCGCGGTCTGATTAGAGAGACTAGAGAGTATTATCGATAACCGTCTCTGAACAGGGGTGGATTACGTCCACGAAGATCGCGGTGCGATCGCATTCCGATTTGTTTAGCAGAAGCCGATTTTCAGGCCGACAGGGCACTTCCCAGGGCTGAAAACAACTAAGTAGTGTACCTGTCTGCGGTCTAATCAGGGAAATCGATGAATATTATCGATGACCGTCTTTGAACAGGGGTGGATTATGTCCACGAAGATCGCGGTGCGATCGCATTTCAATTTGCTTAGCAAAAGTCAATTTTCGGGCCAACAGGGCACTTCTCAGGGCTAGAAATGACTAAGTAGTGGACCTGTCTGCGGTCTAATCAGGGTATTCGGTGAATATTGTCGATGACCGACTTGGAACAGGGATGGTTTATGTCCACGAAGATCGCGGTGCGATCGTGTTTCGATTCGCTTAGTAGAAGTCAATTTTCTGGCCAACAGGGCACTTCCCAGGGCTGAAAATGACTAAGTAGTGGACCTGCCGTCCGCTTGATCAGAGTATTCGGAGGTCCTGAGATCGGATAACCTCGTCGCGGTGCATGATTATGATGTATCATGTCAAGTAGAAGAAAAGTTTCCCTCTCGGGCTCGGTTCAATTCCTCCCGATTCTTCTCGTTTTCGCCGTTTTCGGCTCTTTCGGATGGATTTCCAGAGTTGCCAAATTGGCTAAGTGTTGGTCATTTTGGATCAAAACATTGATTTGGGCTACTTATCATTGACCGTTGGAGAATCTGATCCGGCGGATGGATAGATCTCATCGAGACGCATCCGGCGGCTGTGGTTTCATCGAAATCGGATCCCGGACGAAGGCGGGCCGTGCGACGGAAGGTCCACTCCTCCCATCAGCGTCCAGGCGCATGGGGGAGTGTGTACAGGCACATGTGTCTATTTTTCAAGCGCATGTGACCATTTTGCAAGTGCATGTGGTATTGCATCATCTGTCAAGCGCATGTGGTCATCATCCGGGCGCATGTGGTCATCATCCGAGCGCATGTGATGATTTTCCATGGAAAACAGATGACGGAGAGGTGTTCCGGGCGCATGTGGCAGTGCACATGCGCATGGACCCAGAGAGTGGGCGCATGTCCCTCCCAGACTTAGAGAAAATCAGGATTTTCCGGCCAGAAAAGCCAGTGCATGTTGGGAAAAAGCCAGCGCATGTTGGGAAAAAGCCAGTGCATGTTGGGAAAAAGCCAGCGCATGTGCCCAGCACTTAGAAAATTTCAGGATTTTCTTCCTGAACTTGGGATTCCGGCGAGGAAATCCCTTTCCGGCGAGAGTTTTCGGCGAGAAAATCCACTCCGGCCAAGGCATCCGGCGAGGGGACAGAAAGCAAGCGCATGTGGTGCTTACATCACTCTGAGGTCGGCAGGGGATGATCTCGTGCTGATGTAATGAAGTGACTTCACTATTTATAGGAGGGAAATCGGGTTCGGGTTTACCCGGCGGGTATTTTCCGGCGCATGTGCCAGAAACTATGTCAAGCGCATGTGGAAAAAAAACGCACCGGGCGCATGTGGTGGATCCGGGCGCATGTGCTTTACCGGCACATTTCCCGGCGCTTTTCGAAAAAATGTTTAATTCACTAGAATGCAAGCGCATGTGTTTAGAGGCCAGGCGCATGTGGTTGGAGGCCAGACGCATGTCCTTTGCCGGCGCTTTCCCAGTACTTAGCCAGATTTTCAGGATTCCAGCACTTAGAAAATTTCAGCATTTCAGCTCCGACGGGGGATCTCCAAAGGACAGCTACCTTTTCTAGACATGCGCTCATTGTCGCCAAAGCCACTTCTAGGCTATGATTAACCTCCTGAATGAACGGGATGGGGTGTGGAAGTCCAGATGTTGCTAATTTTGGTACTTCCTTCCTAATTTGGAGCCTCCGGGTCGGCTTGTCGTATAGGAATGTTGTTCCGGGGAGCGCGCGCAAGGAAATATGCATCGTAATGACTTTAAACTTTCTATTCAAGGGTTTTGGGGCATTTCGGATCATTTGGCGGTGAAGCGCATGTCCAGTTCCACTCTGAAATGGTAGCTGTAGGCTTACGGACCCTTTTTGTTAGTTCCAGGCAGGGACGAAACGTATTTCGAGGTGCGCAGATAAAAATATACACCGGATGACTTCAAAACTTACAGGTTAAGGGTTTTAGGACATTTCAGATCATTTGGCGGTGAAGCGCATGTCCAGTTCCGCTCTGAAATGGTAGCTGTAGGCTTACAGACCCTTTTTGTCAATTCCGGGCAGGGACGAAACGTATTTCGAGGTGCGTAGGTAAAAATATGTTCCGGATGACTTCGAAACTTGAAGGTTAAGGGTTTTAGGACATTTCGGATCATTTGGCGGTGAAGCGCATGTCCAGTTCTGCTCTGAAATGGTAGCTGTAGGCTTACGGACCCTTTTTGTCAGTTCCGGGCAGGGACGAAACGTATTTCGAGGTGCGCAGGTAAAAATATGCACCGGATGACTTCGAAACTTGCAGGTTAAGGGTTTTAGGACATTTCAGATCATTTGGCGGTAAAGCTGCATGTCCAGTTCCGCTCCGAAATGTTGTTTATGAATTTTGGTCGCTACCAAGCGATCAGGGTTGTGTAGGCGTTTTCAGGGCTTTCCTGGCCTCAAAACTTATCCAAATCATTGCCACTAAACCATGGGATGTTGTTTTATAATGGGTGCAAATTTGAGCCCCAACAGTAACGAGCTCGCTTTATCAGAATCTAAATTCATCTTCTTTATTGCCCAATATGCCCTATGTTCCAACTACACAGGCAAGTGACAAGCTTTCCCATATACCTGTCTATAGGGAGACATTCCAATGTGGGTCTTGAAAGCCGTATGGTAAGCCCAGAGCGCATCAATAAGTCAAAGTGACAAATCTTTGCGATCAAGGTTCACTGTTTTCTCCAAAATATGTTTAATCTCCCTATTAGATATCTCAGCTTGTCCACTTGTTTGTGGGTGATAGGGAGTGCTCACTTTGTGATTTACACCATATTTCTTCATTAAAGCTTCAAATGGGCGGTTATAAAAGTGAGACCTTCCATCACTTATAATCACTCGAGGCATTCCAAACCGGAAAAGGATGTTTTCTTTTAAGAAATGAATGACTGTTTTATGGTCATTATTTCGGTATGGAATCGCCTCGACCCATTTTGAAACATAATCGACGGCAAGCAAGATATATAAGTTTCCAAAAGAAGATGAAATGGGATTAAGTGGCATCATATTTCTACGAAATATTCCTCCTAATTTCTGACAAGGTTCGCACATTTTGCAAAACTCATTAATATCCTTGAACATGGTAGGCTAATAAAACCCACATTGTAGAATTTTAGTTGTGGTCTTCTTAGCTGAAAAGTGGCCACCACATGCCTGAGAATGACAAAAGGAGATAATATTGTATTGTTCATCATCCGGCACACATCTCCTTATAATTTGATCAGGACAATATTTGAATAAGTACGGGTCTTCCCATAAGAATTTCCTCACCTCGTTGAAGAATTTATCCTTATCTTGCTTGTTCCAGTGTGTTGGAATTGTACCTATTGCAAGATAGTTAACAATGTCTGCATACCATGGTAATTGGGAGATTTTGAAAATTTGTTCATCAGGGAATATGTCATTGATCACAGTCGTTGTTCGCTCGCCTCAAGTGCAAGGCAGCGATGTAGTAATAAAACTCGGTAAGACCGAGGTCGATCCACAGGGAATTGGAAAACAGGTTCCAAACTATTCCAGCAACTCAATTTTGCAATAAATAAGAGATTCAATCGAAGCAATTATACTAAAACAGTAACTTTAATGAAAACAGTAGTTTAAAGGCACTAAAGCATTCAAGGATCCACTTGTAGCAATCCCATGTCAATCCAATAAATCCAAGCAAAGTACACAGCTAGATTTGAAGTCCTATCTCTCGTCTGGTTGGAAAATAAAACATTAGACACACTCAGTCCCACTCAAGTTGAACTTCTAAGTTCTAGTCCCATTCAACAATGTAGAATTCAAAATCATAGCCTTCGGAGTAACAGCCATGCCTATGGACTATGGCCTGCTCAAGGATTACTATAATTCGATTCTAAACAAGCACAATATGATAATCTCAGAGAATTGTAAGGAATCCATGTCCGAAGCACATGAACTCTCATAAAACATCTCAAACTATCAACTTTTAAGAACTAGATTAAATAAAAATCCAAACTTGAAGTAGAATTACTTGAATTAAACTGAATCAAACATGAAATCGGCTACAAGCTTCACCTCTCAGCCTTAGCTGAGAGATTCTAGCCGAGCATTGTCATGCTACAACTAAAACTCATAAAAAAACTAGAAAACATAGAAAAACTGGAGTTTGGAGGGTTGCAGATGCTCCACGACGGCTTCCTTCCTCTCCCACGAC
Organism: Liriodendron chinense; assembly: GCA_003013855.2. Taxonomy (NCBI): domain Eukaryota; kingdom Viridiplantae; phylum Streptophyta; class Magnoliopsida; order Magnoliales; family Magnoliaceae; genus Liriodendron; species Liriodendron chinense. The sequence continues at coordinate 638,701 of PVNU02004009.1, read as the reverse complement.
GTCCCTTAGCTTCTAAGATATCCTAGGAAGAGCCCCTAAGTGTCCTTTTATAGTGAGGACGCTCGATTGCGTCAGAATCTTTCAGAAACCGCGTAAGGTTACGCAGTGCGCAGCAATTTTCGGAACCAGAATTAGAAATTGCTTGATTTTCTGCATGGACGACTGGTCACGACCGGTCGGACCTATCTGCTTGAGAGTCCAGTGTGCACAGAAGACGGTTCTGACCTGTTGGCCAACCGATCTTGACCGGTCAGACCAAACAGGTCTTGTTCCAACGAGTTCAGTAGAAGGCACCAACCGGTTGGCCGACCGGTCAAGACCGGTCGGACCAACTGGTCCTTCATCCAGTGGTTTCCAAAGGTGTAGCATACCGATCGGACGACCAGTTGGACTTGCTGTTCTTATTCTTTTTCTTCAACTTTCTTTTCTCCTTGCTTTCTTCTTTCTTTGCTCCTTTTTTCAATCTTCATCCCATGCATCTAAATGTATTCTTTTGGTCCCCAATTGGGTGAAGTCTGCTCTCATCCCTACAATCACAAAACCTACGTTAGATGGGCCTTTTAAACGTGAAAACCATTCATATAATGTGATATAGTGGGCTATGCAATGTATAAATTGGAGGTTCAACAGTCCTCTCAGGGGAATCGCTGAGAACAAGTCTAGAAAGATGGTCAGCCACAACATTTTCTACTCATTTCTTATCACGTATTTCTATGTCAAATTCTTGGAGTAGGAGGATCCATTTTAACAAGCGTGGCTTAGCATCCTTCTTAGAGAGAAGGTACTTAAGCGCGGCATGGTCGGTGAATATGATAATTTTATATCCGATCAAGTAGGACCTAAACTTGTCTAAAGCAAAAACTACGGCTAAAATTTCTTTTTCTGTTGTGGTGTAGTTTGCTTGAGCCGAGTTTAAAGTTTTACTTACATAGTAGATGACGTATGGCTTCTTCTCTTTTCTTTAGCCTAACACAGCCCAAATAGCGTAGTCGCTCGCATCACACATAATTTCAAAAGGAAGGCTCCAATCAGGTAGTTGTATTATGGGAGCACATGTCAGCATGCCTTGAAGTTTTACAAAGGCATTTTGACAATCCTCATTCCATTCGAACAAGTTTTCCTTTTGAAGGAGGTTACATAAAGGACGAGAGAGTAAACTAAACTCCTTTATGAACCGTCTATAGAATCCGGCGTGTCCTAAGAAGGACCGCACATCTCGTAGGCTCTTGGGTGGTGGAAGGTTAGAGATAAGATTGATTTTAGCTTTGTCCACCTCGATTCCATTTTGTGAGATGATGTGACCAAGGACTATTCCCTTTTGAACCATGAAATGACATTTCTCCCAATTCAATACGAAGTTCTTTTCTTCACATATTTTTAAAACAGTTTTTAAGTGCATAAGGCACTCATCAAAGTTATAACCAAATATTGAGAAATTGTCCATGAAGACTTCGAGAATCGTCCCTACCAAATCAGAAAAAAATACTCAACATACAACATTGAAAAGTGGCAGTGGCATTACATAATCTAAACGACATCCTTTGATAGGCAAAAGTGCCGAATGGACATGTGAATGTTGTTTTCTCTTGGTCCTCTAGGGAAATCTCGATTTAGTTATACCCTGAATATCCATCAAGGAAGCAAAAATGGGAATGACCCGCCAACCTTTCTAAAATTTGATCAACAAATGGTAAGGGGAAGTGGTCTTTCCTCGTGACTGTGTTTAGCTTCCTGTAGTCAATGCACATTCTCCAACCAGTAGTGACTCTGATTGGTACGAGTTCATTGTTGGCATTGGCTACGATGGTTATTCTGGATTTCTTAGGCACCACTTGAGTTGGACTCACCCATTGCCTATCGGATATTGAGTAGATGATACCCACATCCAATAATTTCAACACTTCGGCCTTAACCACCTCCTTCATGTTTGGATTGAGGCGTCTTTGTGATTGCCTAGATGTTTTCATATTTTCCTCAAGGTATATGCGATGAGTATAAATTAGTGGTTTTATGCCTTTGAGATCCGTAATTGACCATCCAATGGCGCTCTTATGCTCGATTAGAGTGGCTATAAGCCTACTCTCTTGTTCCTCATCCAAGTGGGAAGAAATCACCACTGGATATGTCTCATTTAGACCTAAATATACATATTTCAAATCAGTGGGTAATGGTTTTAAGTCGAGCTTCGGTGCTTTGATATTGGATGGAAGAGGCTTGTTCTCACTTATGGGCAAAGGCTCAAATGATGCCTTCCATATTTTATTATCAAGTACCAGCATAACATCTAAAGTGGCATCCATCTCTCGTATCATGTCATCATCAATCTCATGAGAGTGGGCCAAACATGCCTCCAAAGGATCGGAATAGAATGTCAAGAGGTATGTATCCTCCATGAATGATTCAATTACATTTATTTCATGGACTTCGTCCTCAACTTCCCGTGGTTGTTAGCATAAATAAAAAATATTCAGCTCAAGCGTCATATTTCCAAAGGATATTTGTACAAGCCCGTTTCTACAATTGATAATCGCATTTGAAGTAGCTAGAAAAGGGCGGCCAAGTATGACAGGAATTTGAGCACCGGTACCTATCACGGGATGAGTGTCCAAGACAATAAAATCCACTGGATAGTAGACTTTATTGACTTAGACCAAGACATCCTCAATCACCCCCCTTGGTATACGAATAGATCTATCAAGAAGTTGGAGTTTGGTTTTGGTGGGTTTCAATTCACCTAACCCAAGTTGTTCATAGACCGAGTACGGAATGAGGTTTACGCTTGCCCCTAAATCAAGTAAGGCTTGTTTGATCTGGTAGTCACCTATGATGCATGAGATGGTAGGACTACCAGGATCCTTGTATTTTTAGGACACCTCTTGTTTGATAATGGCTCTCAAATTCTCAGTCAAAAGTATTTTGTTATAAACATTGTGTTTCCTTTTGAATGTACATAATTCCTTCAGAAATTTTACATAGGATGGTACTTGTTTTATAACATTCAACAACGAATGTTGATCTTCACTTTCTTAAAAATCTCTAAGATTTTCAAATTTTTGTCTAAAGGTTTGGGTGAAATCAACCTTTGGGGAAACGGGGCGACCGGCTTATATTGCCTTTCCGGTTCTTTCTCATGTGGAGTGTTGTTAGGGCTATCATCCTTTTTGAAAATTTCTGGATCATTAGGCTTTGGGGCCTTCGATTAGATTTATCAATTGTTTTACCACTCCTCAAGGTGGTTATAGCTTGAACATGCTCCGTATGTTGGGAGGACGAGCTTGGGTCTTGTATCTCAAATTGGGTTCTTGGGTTAGGGAGAGGTTGGGCAGGAAGTGTGCCTTTCTCCCTAACATTTAGATGAGATTCAACTCTAGCCATTGAGGTTTTCAAGTCATTGGTGGCTTGAGATGAATTTTGGTTGAATTTTCAGTTGTTCTTGCATGAACCCATCAATTTTCAGAGAATTAGTCTTGTTATATTTAGCTTGAACCGACACGAATGTACCTAATATCTCCTTTAGGGTAGCTTTTGGTGTGATTATTAGGGATGGACCTAGTAAAGGTTGAGCTTGAGGGGTGTTATTTGCATTCACAGTTGGTCCATTTCTCCAACTGAAGTTGGGATGGTTCTTCCAAACTAGAGTTATACGTGTTTGAGTTTGGAGCACTAAATGGTCGTTGATAATTGTTTATGGCATTTGATTGTTCTTGTAAGATTTCTTAAAATGCAGGAATTGTGGGACAATCCTGTGTTACATGTTGATTCCCGGCACAAATTTCACAAACAATTTCAACGTCTGCTGAGTTAATCATCTCACCTTTCTTCAATTCCATGGCCTCGACTTTTCTTGTAAGGCTAGCCACACGTGCACTTATGTTATCTTCTTTTGAGAGGACAGAAATTCCTCCTTTTTCCTTTTGTTGGTTTGTCTTGGGATTTGTCGGTTTAGATGTATCCCAAGACTGTACATTCTCTGCCAAGACTTCAAAATAGTCTTATACTTCCTCGGCCTCCTTATTCATGAATTCTCCATTGCACATCATCTCTACGAATTGGCGTATGGGTGATGTCAGTCCTTCATAAAAAAAGCTTATTACTGGATAAATTTCATAGCCATGATGTGGACATGCATTTGACAAGTCCTTGAACCTCTCCCAACATTGGAAGAAGGTCTCATCCTCTTTTTGAGTAAAATTCATGATAAGGCGCCTTAACATGATCGTTTTGTGAGTAGGGAAGAACTTTTTAATGAACTTCCTAGTCCTCTCAGTCCATGTGCCAATTGATCTTGGCCTTAATGCATGAAGCCAAGCCTTAACTTTCTCTTTAAGGGAAAAAGGAAATAATTTAAGTCTCACTACATCATCAGTTGCATTTGCAAAGTGCATCGTGGCTATCACCTCATCAAATTCCTTAAGATATTGATAGGCACTTTCACTGTCTAGTTCATGGAATTTGGGAAGGAGTTGGATTACTCTCGGTTTAAGATCTATGTTCCTGCCTTATGTGGAAAAATTATGCATGAGGGAGTGCTCGCACTTGCAGGTTGCAAGTAGTCACGTAGATTTCTCGGTCGAGGAACATTCTCAACCTCATTCTCACCCATTTCGGTTTGGTTTTGGCCCAGATTTTGATTGACCAGAGGGTTGGGTTGATTTCCAACCATACTTTCAGACAAAATTGGAGAATCTAAACGTTTCTTAGCACGTGGCTCCTTCTCAATCCCCTCAACAATCCCTCCTTCACTAATGAGTCGGTTATTAGAATCCCGAACCCAATGTGGCATGCAAATCTCAAAAAAAATAAAAGAAAAGGGGTTAAAAAAACACCTGATTTGAAGTGACTACTTCGACTCCTAGAATTCCTGTAAAAACAAAATAAAGCAAACAACTAAGTTAGTAAAGGACTCCTAAAAATCTCAAATAGAAACGATTTTAAATTTTTTTATGAAAAACCGTCAAAGTCCCCGGTAACAGCGCCAAAAACTTGTTCACTTTCCTAAGTATAGAGTTGCGATGTAGTAATAATCTCAATAAGACCGAGGTCGATCCACAGGGACTTATATAGGAATTCATAAAACACTTCCAATGGTCTCTAATTAAGATCTAACTAAATAGATTTTTAGAATTAATTATAGAGAGAAATCTTAAACTAAAAGTGAATATAATGAATATAAAAGAAGCACTAGGGGTTCAAGGATTCATTTATAGCAATCCTTGATGCTTAATTCATTGTGGTTTCCCATTTACACAACTAGAGTTGAAATCAAATCCTATCTAACCGAATGATAGAGCGGTTATAACAAACAATCTATCATATGTGTGATTCATATACATGTTCCCTTAATTCAAGTTAGGACTTCAGCACACTTAATTGCACAGGTCAATCGTAGTTCCAATAGGTTAAGATCACAACCATGATAATCATTAAACTCTGTCATTGTGGACCCTCGCCGTTCCGCGCTCCCACACGACGTTCTCCCTTTCCCTTTCAGAAAAAAGAAAGAAGAAGAGGTGCGTGCGTGCGAATCGTCGTTTGTGCCACTGGCTTGCCTCGTTCTCAAGGGCTTTTTTTGGTTGTTATGTTAAGTTGGATGTGTTTAGATGAGTTTATATAAGACCAGAGTCGCCACTAGCCAGTTACTTTGAATCTACAGTTGGCTAGACCCCGTAAAAACGTTAGAGAAGGGGATCCGAAGATTCCTTCCTCTAAAATGATTCTTTTTGATCTGCGGCCAGAGATTCGAGGTAAGGGATCACGGTTACAGGGTGGGAAGAGGTTAAGCACCCCACACACTGCCCGTACCGAAGTACGGTCTCTACTTCATAGAATCGAACTAATACTTGAAAGTTTGTTTTAATCCTCGTATATTCTCATAGATGACATGATGCATGAATGCAGGTCTGAACAGTAAGAGTTTCTAATGGGCAGGTTTCCATTAACAGGCAAGCCCAGAGCATACGCTCGAACTGATAGGTGCTTTATGCGAGATGCATGCTGTGTGTTTGAATAATCAAGGTGCTTATAGTGACTAAAGTATGAATGCAGGTCTGAACAGTAAGAGTTTCTGATAGGCAGGTTTCCATTAATAGGCAAGCCCGAGAGCATATGCTCGAACTGACAGGTGCTTTATGCGAGATGCATGCAGTGTGTTTGAATAATCAAAGTGCTTGTAGTGAAGCAAGGGGGTTGGAAGGAAAGTAAATGTTGCACTTATGCTAGATGCGAATGAAATGATGCTGGAAAAAGATTAGCTAGATGGACGGAGGTGTCGCAAGGATTGGCTTCTAGTGGCTGGATCAAGACTTAGATGGCTTGGGAGACTTGGACCAGTGGTCAGGCTGGGCTGGACCAGGGCTAGGATCTCCTCACTCGGGCTCTCCTTGGTGGAGGAATGGGCTAAGGGGTAGAGGGACAGATCGCACTCGGGCTGGATGGCTTTGGAGGGATGTTGAAATGAGAAGGGGCGGGGGGTATTTATAGCATTGGAGAGTGGCAGAACCCGTAAATATTTTTGAGCGGCCCTCAGGGGGCCGCCCATACAGACGCTCCTCGGGTTCTAGCGCGTGGTACGGACATGTCTCGGGGCTGCTGTTTGGACTCAGTGGGTTGACTCGGTGGGTTGACTCAGTGGGTCGACTCGGTGATTTGACTCGGTGGGTTGACTTGGCGGGTTGACTCGGTGATTTGACTCGACGGGTTGACTCAGCGGGTTGACTGAGCGAGTTTGACTTTTTAGGATTTTTTTGAGTGGCTTTTCTTATGTGGGGTTTTTCTGGCTGATGTTTAGGGGCGAGTTGACTGGGTTCGGGCTTGAGTTGGGCTATGGATCAGGGCTTACAAGGGTGAGTTTGGCTGAGTTTGGACATGGGATTTGGGGGTATGGTCCTCCACTCATCCAGCTATCTCTACCAACAGTGTAGCCGAAGGTGGGGTGTTTACAGATGCTCCTCTTTGGCAGAGGTTACGTGCAACCGAATGCCAAAGTGAGTGGACACCCCACTTCTGACCCGTTCATTCATAGATCATGGTCTAAAATCTTTGCTTGCCTTTGCATCTGTGCCAGTTGATCGTCTGGAAATCGATCACTAGCACATACCGCGGAAGTTTGGAGAAAACGTTGTGACTGTCCCTACAGTTTGCTGCAACCTGGGTACCCAATCGCAACCCTTCCATTCCTGATCGGTACTAACATCAGAAATGTATAATAGAGCCTCTGCGTCGTAGTCTTACGAGGATACTGACCCTGTGATTGATTGTATGTTCGATGTTTTCCCAGATCACTCCAGGAGTGCTTGTTTTGCTTGACTGTCAAAGTGGTTAGATGCCCTGCGTCATGTAGTCTTACGGGATTCTACTACGCCGACTTGGACTCAGTCAAGGTACTTCAGGCATCCACGCCTAGGTATGTGCGGGTGGTCTTTTTCCTCCCGATCTGCTGATTTCGATGCTTGGTTTGCAATTCATTCTTTCCTTGATTGTGGTCTGGAATCTTTGTTGTCCTTTGTATCTGAGTCAGTTGATTGTTTGGAGATTGATAACTCGCACATACCGCGGGAGTTTGGAGAAAATGTTGCAATTGTCCCTGCAGTTTGCTGCAACCTGGGTACCCAATCGCAACCCTTCCATTCCCGATCGGTACTAACATCGGAAAGGTACAGCAGAGCCTCTGCGTCGCTAGTCTTACGAGGTTGCTGACCCTGAGATTGATTGTGATGTTTGATTTTTTCCCGGATCACTCTAGGAGTACTTGTTTCGCTTGACTGTCAAAGTGGTTAGATGCCCTGCGTCATGTAGTCTTACGGGATTCTACTACGCCGACTTGGACTCAGTCAAGGTACTTCAGGCAACCACGCCTAGGTATGTGCAGGTGAACTCTTTCCACCCAATCTGCTGATTTTGATACTTGGGTTACAATTCATCGTTTCCACCTGTTCAAATGGTTTCTTTGACAGAGCCTTTTGGCTTTCATCTTTTCGTATCTTGGCATGTAGTACGACCGCACTGACACTGGAGTTCAATTCGACCGTACTTTGAGTGCATTGGATCCGATGGTCTCCGGGGAAACCCCGAGACATCGGATCTTATTTGATTTTTGCGTCAGCTCCTACCCAGAGATATGGAAGATCTCTTGGTGTTTTGGAGGCAGAACGCTCTACTGGGAAAATATTTTTGGCTTTTTTGAAAAGATACCCTCTGGGGAGTGATACTCCGTGGGGTTTTTATTTGCAAATAGGAATATTTTTTGTCTTTTTGAAATGGAAATCGCGCCTCCACTAGGGATGCCTGTGGGGTCTTTGGCTAACCGACTTTTATTTTGAAAGCAGGTAAACATGATGATTGATGCGATGGATGCTGATGTATGGAAATGCATGATGAATGTATGGTTTGGCTCATTCTCCTTCAATTTGATGATTTTGCTTTTGCTGGAGATGCAGAGAATTTTGAGCTTATTGCTTGCAAGGTTGTGCTTCCCTGGGAATTTTCTTTTTAATGCGGATGTTTGATCAGCGGGTTGGTCAAGATCCCGACCCGTGGTCGATCAGGTCCATCGTCCCAAGATGCTGTTTCTTTGCTTAATGAGAATGTACGAGGACGTTATCCGACTTCAAGATGTTCTTATAGGCATAAATGCGATTGAGACGGTGCTTGGTCGCCAGTTCTGGTCAAGATTACAATTTGCGGGCGATTGGATCCGTCATCCCAAATTGTGAAGAGAGCGGAGTTCGAGAATCCTGAAGTGTAGTGCTGGGGATAATGACAATTTTTGTGATTTTTGTAAATATGTGGTCCGAATCTTTACCTGAATGGTCAGGATAGAGATCGGTTATTGAAAACAAAGGAAATATTTTTTATGTTTTTGAAATTTTTTGGCTTGAAAGCAAGGGAAACATTTTTTGTGATTTTTAAAAATATTTTGCAATGTTTTGGTATTTTGTTGGATTTTTTTGAAATGCAGGGAAAAGGTATGGAATTTTCATCCATTTCCAGCTTCTACTGCTGGTAAGGCACCCGATTCATTTTATGTCAGCGAGCAAGACGAGTCTCACACAGTTTAAAAGATTCCAGACACCCGTACGATCAACTGTCAGCCATGTCTGGGACAGGTTGGGAAAGAAAGCCTCCGAGAAGTTAATCCCAGTGTAGTTTTAGGTCTTCGGACCGCTGGAGATAAATTTGTGCAGTTGAATTTTTTTTTTGAAAAGTTCCAGACTTCAACTTGGGTAATCGAGGTTGACGCTGGTTTTTATGGAAAGCTTGAAATCTTTTTAGTATTTTGAAAATGATCCGGATTATCGAACCTTGGTCCCAGCGATCGAGGCTAATGCCGGTTTTGGTTGAAAGCAAGAAAGGTCCCCCGAGAAATTAATCCGGGTGTAGTTTAGGGTCTTCGGACCGCAACTATGTACAAGCGATGCTGGAAATCACTTTTTTTTTTTATTTTTTTTTTAGAAAATGTCCGGAGTCATCAGGTCTTAATGAAGACTGATGCCGGCTTTTATTGAAAATCTCTCGGGATGTCGATCCCGACGTAGTTTAAGGTCTTTGGACCCCAACACTATACAAGCTGAACATACATTCTTTTTTTTTTTTTTCAAAATGATCCAAGTCATCAGATCTTGGCCTGAACGGCTGGGATCGATGCTAGTTTTTATTAAAATCCCTCGGGATATTGATCCCGACATAGTTTAAGGTCTTCGGACCACTGAATATGTACAAGCGAACAGTAATCAAGGGCGGAGATTCCGAGGATTCTTCTTAGACTGGTTCAGATCATCAGGTCATGACTTTGGATGGTTGAGATCACTGTTTGACCAAGTCACTTTTTCTTTTCTTTTCCTTGAAAATTCCATGAACTTTTCCACATCGTCAAGCCAATTTCTCACCAATTTCTCACAAGATGAGATTTTGTTGAGATTCCTTACTTTTTCTCATCATTCTCTTCCATCACTTCATTCTTACAAGGAGGTACAAGATTCACTTGCAACCACCCTTTCCAAGGGGGAGTTCTTCCCAAGGAGAGGGGGTGAGAAGTCGTTTCAACTAGAGGGAGGGTAGGACGGCCCCTTGGGCGCCACCCAAGCCGTCCCTGCCCACTGGTTTTTTCAATGGGTTGGGTAAAGGGGTGCACTCCCCTTTTCTATATAACATGGGGCACCCTTGGCCCCTCCAACATGCAATCTCTCTTCTCTCTCTCATACTCTCTCTTTCTTCAAGTTTTCCTCTCTCTTTTGGTGGTTCTTTGCTCTCTTCAAGAGGTGGGCCTTAGTGAAGCTTTGGGACAGCAAGGTGGTCCCCCTTTGGTGAGTGGTAAAGGTATGGACCACTCCCTTTCTCTCTTGTCTTTTTCATTCTTCATTGTCTCTTCTCATGACTCTTTTCTTTTTCCATGTAGCTATTCCAAAAGGAGTGAAGGTGGGCCCAAGTATTTTTGGCCTTTTTCTAGATCTTCCAATCTCTTCCAAAGGTGGGGCATGGAGAAGGACATTGCAAGCTTCCATTTCATTCTTTCTTTTCTTTTTTTTTTTCACTCCCTTCATGTGTATGTAAAGGGTGATTTTGCCATGTCCATCAAGTGTGCATGGAAAAATATTCTATCTTTTTCATGGGAGTTGGGCCTCTTTTCATGTGTATCAAATGGGCTCAAAGTGAAGTCATGGCCCTTGGTGTATTTGATGGGCCCAACACTTCATTTTGAGCTCCCTCTTACTTTCTTGCCCTTGTCATTTTTCTTAGAACTTTTTCTTTTCTTTTCCATCTTCTTTCAAGTTTTGGGCCCATGGGAATGGTAGGGCCCACCTCAAGTTTTGGGCTCATGGGGCTTACTTTAGGTGGCCCCATCTTTCTTCACATGTGTATGGACAAAGGTGACTAGCCCATTCTTCGTTTGGATCTTCAAGTGGGCTAGATTTCTTAATTGGGCCTTTATGGACAAGTGGCCCAAATCTCCCACCATCTCTTGATTATGATGTACATCCTTATGTACAAAGTGTGGTGGGCCCCTTAGGATTTTTCCACATGGATGGGCTTTTAGGCCTTCATTGAAAGTTGAATTTCTTTGGACCATGTGTGCACCACTACACTTTGTTCATGTAAGATTTTTTTTTTCTTTCGTGCTTTTTCTTTTGATGGATGGAGGACTTGAGTTACTTGACCATCTACAAGTCCCATGAGTGAGTTGTCTCAACAATTCCACTAGTTTCAAATGGTTTTTCCATGAGGTAGGAAAGTGGTTCTCAAGAGTTTCTCTTTAATGTTATCAACCTCAAATGGATGATCCTCCTTCAAGTGAGCTATCCATGCAACCATAGCTCCTTGAACTTCTCTTTGGGGTGCTTGGTGGGTCATCCACCATCATTCTCAAAGATGAGTGATTTTTCTTTCAATTTGTGAGAAAGAATGATACCCATAAGTTGCCCAATTTTGTCCCATGCTTTGGGGCATTTTGGATTTTGATCTTCAAGTGGGCTATGTATATCATTCTTAGCCATTTTCATGATGGTTGGGCGACTCATCAAGCCATGCCCTCTTGTGCTCAAATGGTCCCCCTTTTCGTTAAAGAAATTGGTGCACATAAGTTGCCCGAACTTGTCCTTACATGGGCGTTTCCAACTTTGATTCTTTATGTGGGCTATGTGCATCCAATTTTTACCATTAGCTTCTTTGATTCATATGTTTGTGGGTAGACCGCCATGTTGTACTCTCATAGTCAAAACTTTCATCAAGATGATGCACATAGGGGTGCCCATGGTTAACCCATTGAATGGGTCCTCATGTTCTTGAAGTGGGCTATGTGCTCCCTTCAATCCATTGAGGTGAGGCATTTGGGTTGCTCTTGGGGGCCCATTTCCTTCCTATTCCCCACTTGTCCATGTACATGTGTAAAAGATGGAAACATCTTAAGTGAGAATCATGGCCTTGGCATAAAAAGTGGATCAATCCTTGGCCACATGTGGACTTTGAAGAGGGATTTCTCATGTGAAGTAGGATTCTTATCCCTTGTTGATCTCATGGCACTTGAGTGCATTTGTTGTCCAAAGTATGTCCTTGGATGATGGACTTTCTTTGCCTAAGGCACGGCATGCAACCTTCTTTAAGGTGGGCCTTGCTTTCTTCAATGGGCCCAACACATATCCTAGGTAGCACGTGGAATTGGACTTTGGATTTTGCATTTGAATGTGAGTCCAATCCCATGGGTTTCTTGGATGATAATTTGGATTTTAACGGGTAAAGGATAGGGACTTACCTTGCCAAGCTTGTAGGTTTCAATGGCGGACGGTACAAGAGGACGTCGGGTGATTGATGAGGATGATCCTGCCTTCATCATCCGCTGAGGGGCCCATATGTGTTCTTTGGCTCAAGAGCACCAACCTCTTCCCGCCATCAAGGGTCGAGGTACCAGAGACCACTGGGACAACTGGGTGAAACATCCACAGCCTTTGCTTGAACGAGTATTGGCTGACACTCCTTTTGCTGGCCTCCTTACCTTACGCTTCCATAACAACAGTGCCAACCGCATGATGCTCGCGGCTCTTTGCGAGAGGTGGCGGGATAAGACCCACACCTTCCAACTCCCTTGTGGCGAATGGGGAATAACTCCCCTGGGTATTTATATGCAAATTGGCTTTCCACTTCATGGGGCATTTGTTCCCTAAGTCAGCTCTCTTGCTCCCATCACCTCCACTGACTAGCTACGGCTTGTTGGTGATGTCCCGCTTGAAGATGAATTCCAAGGCCATCAAGTAAAGATGCGATGGTTGTACAACACTTTTGCTTCCGTCACCCCCACTACCAAGCTAGAGGCCCTCCACAAGGCACGGGCCATGATTACTTATGCCTTCGGGTCCTTCCTCTTCTGCCACGCGAATGAGAGGGTCGATCCTAAGTTTCTTCGCTTGGTTGAGGATCTTCATCATCCCTATAATTGGAACGGAGCTATCCTGACTGATATTTTCCATGGTCTGGATAAGACTAGTCGGAATAGTCGGTCCTACACAGGTTTCTGGCCTGTCGTTGAGGTACTTCTTCTTTCTCCTTCCTTGGAGACATTTACCTTCTTTCTCTCTCTGATCGTTAGGTGTGCCCTTGCCCAGACTTGCTTTTATGACCATTTTCCCCACCTCGCGCCGAGGATGCGGGATGACATTGAGCCATCTTTGTATTGCCACATGTACTGGCATCAACAAAATCGTCAGCGGAACTCTCGAGTCTCTGGGGACAACTGGCATGCTGACATAGACGGATTGACTGTTGAAGATGTAAGTATTTTGCTTTCCTTATCCCTCGTGCTGTACTGTAATTGATTGTGATGATCTCTCTTGTTGTAGCTTGCTCAGATGTCATACGCCAACTTTCCCCTCTACTACACCCCTCAGCGTGTGGAGACCTATGATGCTTCATGCCTCCGGATCATGCTTTCTGACGCTGAATCATTTTAGTGGTATTTGGGTGAGAGGTTGCTTCGACAGATTACGGGAGTGGCTAGAGTCCCTTATTCTGCACCTCCTCCAGTTGCTCAGATCCCAGCTGATGAGATAGCTGATGCTCTCGTGGGCCAGCCCGGGTTTCGTTTCAGGATCCCGGATCGTGATTATGATGAGTGGTACTTGTTGTATGGTCAAGGGCCTCTGCTTCCTCCGCTCTATGTTCCTGGGGGCCGTCGCAGATATGCTGGAGGCTCGGTGATAGCTCCTTTGATGGATCTTCATCGTTGAGAGCGGGATGAGAGGAGGGACGATGACGACTATGTTGGTGACCTGTAGCTTGCTTTTGTGTTCAGTTTACTTGATGTATGACCTTCTTCTTTTGGCTTTTACCTTCTTCTGTATAAAAAATCTTCTGAATGAATATACAATCTTTGACTTGTCTCAAATTCCTTGATGATGTCTGGATGCTTTGACTGGAGACTTCTTAATTGCACGGATGATGACTTGAATGGTTCAGATGGCTTGATTTGGCCCTGTGGGCCCACTTGAGACCTCGGCTTTACTTTGGAGCACCTTTCCTTGATGTTTTGTGAGGCTAAGAAGGCTTCTCCTGGTGTGGATGATGATTTGATTGGCTCAGATCACTTGATTTGGCCTTGTGGGCCCACTTGATGATCAGATCTTGGATTCTGACCCTTCTTTTGATGATCAAACCCTTGGTCTTGCTATTTGATGACCCATGCGAGCTCTTCCATGGTTTGGATCATAATAATCTAGTCTTCGAATGGCTCAGATTACTTGTGGCCCTCTCTTGATCATCTTTCCCTCTCTTTGACTTGATCAGACCCATTCTGGCCGCAGTGCTTCGTGATTGGATAGGTGGGGTACCTTCCAAATGATTCTGATCAACCTCAATCGAAATCTAGAATGGACTGGAGCCTTAGGCTGCCCTCAGGGTGCCATCTGCTAATGTGGACTGTCAGCCTCACCTACCAACAACCATGGAGCCAATCCCGCGGAGAGAGAGGGAGCGCGTCCGTACGGGAGGCCCAGAGCGGGCCGCCTAGGACTCGCCTCTTGTGCGGCTTGGGCTGGCTCGTGCTCGGACATTCTCTTCTGTCTCCTGCTCCTGTCCCCACATTCTCTGTACTGGACCATTCGATTTCAGCCATGAATCTTCTTTCCTCTTTGTCTTTTCTCCTCATCTTGTCCTCATCTTGCTTTGTCCTTTCTTGGGCAATGGATGGTGGAGATTTAGGGTTGTGGGGGTTGTCCATGGTGGGTTCCACACTTCAAAAATTGTTGAAGGCTTTAATGATGGAGAGATTCCTTTAATAGATGGTAGAGATGGAGCATTGACTAAGGGCATTGACGATGGATTAGGGATGGTGGTTGGTGGAGCTTTGAATAGCCCCATTAATGGCAGCCATGTTGAAATTTCTGATTTGAATGGGGCTTTAATTGTGGGAGAAATGGATGGTATGGATGAGATGGGAAGATGGGACATAGGTGAGGCTATGCATCCCTTGAATGTGGGCCACCTAGATGATGTGATTGATGGTGGTGATGGGGGTATGATGGACATAAACGGGCTGATCTCATGTCTGGATGGTATGGATAGTTCAGATGATACCTTTGATGGTTTGGATGCTCTTGATGATGGCCGAGATGTGCGGCGTACTTGTTTGGGTGGACTTGATGTGATCATTGATGATGTCCCCCTGATGATGGACGGTGTGGATGCCTCGATGATCCCTTTGATTGGCCAGGATGATGACTGGATTCATGATTTCTTGTTGGAGAGGGCCGTAGGTCCAGATCTGACCGTTGATTCTTTGATCGGGGTAGCCGGGACCCTTCTTGATGGTTCAGATGCATTTTTTTATGGTCAGATTGGCCTAGGATGCCACTATGTGGTGTGATCTTCGCTGATAGCCCTTTTGATGGACAGTGTCATCCTTCTCCTGATCGTCGGTCTTTTACGCACTCTGTTCATGAGGTGGGCGAGTCTTCTCATGCGGCTGAGGTCGTGACAGTTTCAGACAGTGATGCGACTATATCATACATAGCCGTTACTGAGGGCAGGTCAGGCGCTGTCGAGTTGAGGAGGTTCCAGCTTTTCCTTCTCCTTTGCACATTGATCTTCCGATCCTTGATGAGCTGTCATTGATCTCTGGGCCTTTTGTTCTGGAGGGGGTACCCGTGAGGACTTGTCAGCTGCTTCCTGGTCCTTCTTGCTCGCCACAGCTGCTTGCTTGGCTTGACAGTTTGTCGGCTTATGAGATTCGGGATTTGGAGTCTTATGGCTTCGGCAATCTGATCCAGATGGCTAGAGTTGACATTGACTGGAGGATGTATGGAGCTGCATTGGTTGACTGGGTCCCTTCGTTGAACTTGTTCGCATTCAACGACATGGAGATGGGACCCTCTTTGGAGGAGCTTGCATGCTTGACAGGCCTACCTTGGGATTATACTCAGTATTTCTCGCCGAAGACATTGCCGAAGACTGCCACACCGCAGAACTGGTTTGGGATCCCCTATCTTGTTCGGCCTGCAGCTGCCGGCCAGGATACTATAGTGTTTTCCTTGGATTTACTGTATGATCTCTTTTCGGGTCCTTGGAGTGTGGCCGGATCTATTCTTCCTCGGAACGCACTGATGTTCTGCTTGATAGCTGATGTGCTATTCTCGGGATGGCGCAGGTCCCAGACTCCTTTGCTTTTTGAGGTGATGAGCCGAGCTACCCGACGGCAGGGAATCATTTCTCTCGTCCTTGACCAAGTTGTTTAGTGGGCTGACTGACTGTGCCCTGGGCCGCACTCATGTCCTTCACGGCTGCTGTGCATTTCTTCAGGTATCTTTCCCGCACCTTTCCCTTCTTGCTTTGTTAGGAATTGCTTTGCTCTAGCTGAACTTATTTTCCTTCTTGTGATCAGGTCTGGCTATGGGAGCGTCTTTCGCTGACTGTTCCTGTACCATTTCTTGACACCCGTCGCCCAGACCTTATGCGACACATCATGGAATTTCTTCCTCATACGGCTAAGATGAGTGAGCCCTTGTATCGCAGGATGTTCGCTGAACTTCGTGACTGGAATGTTCATTGGGAGTCATCTTGGCTTTCACTTCCTCCAGTGCTTTACGATGCGCACCGCCTTCCTTTGATGCTGGTAGGCTTTCGATCTTACTTTTCTTACCACCCTATCCGGTTCCTACGGCAGTTTGGGTATGAGCAAGATGTTCCTCTTTTTGCTTTCACGGGTATCGAGCGTCGAGCACTTCCATCCAGAATCTCTGACTTTAGGACTCGGGTTGATGGATCTTGGGCGAGTTACTTGACTGCCGATTTGCTTGGTTTTGAGCTGCGGGCTTTTCCGATGGCGACCGCCTCATATCAGTACTGGGTTGCTGAGCAGTCTTTATATCGACGTATCCCTTGCTGGCACCGGACTGCTGATGAGGATGAGCAAGATATCCTTGGAGATGCCGGCTCTTCATCTGGTTCATATGAACCCTTTGAGGAGCGCCCGTTCATTGATCCCGGTTTCTTTTTGGCCACTCATGGCCATTTGTTGTCTGAGATTTCCGCACTTCGGTATCATTGTGAGATGATGTCGAGGAGATTGGCTGCCGATCAGAGGTTATCTGATGAGGAGGCTGCGATTCGTACCCTTGAGCGCGATGAGGTGCATTACCTGCGTATGGAGGTGAGCAGGTTAAGAGCGAGACTATTTCATTATGAGTCAGGGGACTTAACTGATATGGCAGAGGAGGAGGGTAGAGATTGATTATATTGGCCACCTGCACATTCTTTTTTGCATGGTATATGATTGATGATGATGAATTTTTTTGTTTTTTGTTTTAAAAGATGACATGGTATGTGTAAAAGAAATATGATGCTTTTAATGAAAAAGAAGAAAACTTTTTTGAGAATCTATTGTGCCATGAGTTGTCTTGTGAGTGTGTCTGGATTTTGTGTCGGGATATAGGAATCAGAACTGGGGCTCGGCCAATGCTTTGACCAATGTCTCGAGATTTGACTTGAGCGCCCCTTTGGTTCCCTAGAGGAGTAGGCAACGGAAACTATTGCCTCCTAAGATTGTCAGAATTTGTAGAGCTCTCCGTTCCTGACTGCACTTCTTCTTGTTCTTGAACTCTGACTACTCGAACCGATCTGGACTGTCTAATTTCTTGGTACCTGCACTTTTCATTTTTTTTTTCTATTTGAGCCATTTTTGCCTGCAGCGCTCTTTCGAGTTTTTACCACAGCCGGCCTTTTACCGTCATTTTTGCCAGTGGCGCCCTTTCGGGTTTTCACCACGTCCCGGGTGTTTGATCTTGCCTGCCCCTTGGCAACTATGTTGTTTTTACCCTCGGTGCCCTTTCGGGTTTTCACCAAGTCCGCTGTATGCCCACTATTTTTATTCGGAGTGCCCTTTCGATTTTTCACTCCGCCCTCTTTGTTTAGGCACACACTTTCCTTTTTTTTTTCTTTTTTCTAGATCTTTGGATAACTGCGGCGGCTAGAGGTCGGGAATCCGTCGTCGCCGGCCGATGACAGTCTTTCAACCCTTATCATAGGTTATGATGATAGAGCTGTTGGTCTTAGCTAAAGACCCTTCTGAGATGGGTGGATGGATAACTGTGTTTCTTCTTGGGTTGATTTTTCTCGGGTGCCTTGCTTTGGCTTCCCTTTTTCTTTCTCTTTTCTTCTTTTTTTTTCTTTTCTTTTGTATTCTTTTCTTTTTTTTGTATTTTTTTTTCTTTTTTCTTTTGAATTCCCTTATTTGAAACACTTGTTGGTGGACGGAAATGATTTCTTAGAGGTTTTAGCTTCGACCTCTTGACTTCAGCTCTATTAAGGTAACTTTTGATAAAGTCAGAATGACTTACTCGTGAAAGATTTTCACTTTGTCGGCATTGATTGGCTCAAGAAGATCCACCCCTCTCATGCTGGTGAGTTTGAGGGCGCCTCCGGGAAGTACTTCTCTGATGATCAGCTGCCCGTCCCACGAGGGTTTGAACTTTCCTCTGGGATCCGGAAGGTGCGACGGTAGAACCTTCTTCATGACCATGTCGCCTACCTTGAAACTTCTTTTTCGGACTCTCTTGTTGTAAGCCCGAGCGATCCTTTTCTGATAACACTGAGAATGACTTAGCGGACGCATGCGCTTTTCATCTGCTAGCTGCAACTGGTCGAATCTGGCCCGTTGCCATTCTCCTTCTTCAATTCCGCTTTCTAGTAATACCCGTAGTGATGGTATTTCCACCTCGACTGGCAGAACTGCTTCCATTCCATAAGTAAGCTCGAAAGGAGTAAAGCCCTTAGCAGACCGTACAGACATTCGATAGGCCCAAAGTGCATATGGGAGCATATCTGACCAATCT
The DNA here is from genome assembly GCA_003013855.2 of Liriodendron chinense. NCBI lineage: Eukaryota > Viridiplantae > Streptophyta > Magnoliopsida > Magnoliales > Magnoliaceae > Liriodendron > Liriodendron chinense. The sequence goes on along the minus strand of PVNU02004009.1, from coordinate 619,892 downwards.
GGATAGGTCACGACCATATTCTCGAGTATCCTGGCGATTGTCTTGTTTGCGGCTTCTACCCCCCATTCATCTGAGGACGGTAGGGGCTTGATCGATGACGTTGGATCTTGAATTTGCTGAGGAAGTCATCCATCTTCTTGTTGACGAACGGGGTCCCATTATCTATGATGATAACATTGGGGATTCCATATCGGCATATGATGTTGTTCTTTATGAATTTGATCACCTGAGATGCTGCAATCGTGGTGTAGGAGGCTGCCTCTACCCACTTAGTGAAGTAGTCGATTGCCACAAGTATGTACTCATGACCGTTTGATGCTTTGGGAGTAATCTTGCCGATGATGTCAAGTCCCCACATGGAGAAGGGCCAGGGGGTGGTCAGGTTGTATAATTCTAATGAGGGGGCATGGATTTGATTCGCATGCTCCTGACACTTGAAGCATTCTCTGACGTGCTGGCAGCAGTTTGTCTCCATGGTGAGCCAATAGTAGCCCAGTCGTAGAATCTTTTTTGCCATCATGTGCCCGTTCATGTGTGGGCCACAGATTCCTTCGTGTATTTCCTTCATGATCTTTGCAGGTTCTGTTTCATCAACGCATCGAAGGAGGATGTGATTATAGGATCGCTTGTGAAGAACTTCGCCACTGATGGTGAACTGGCTAGCCAAACGCTGGATGGTTCGGCGATCTGTTGCTGTTGCTGACTCCGGATAGTCCTGGATTTCAAGATATTGCTTGATGTCGGCATACCAGGGTTTGTCAAGGACAGCTTCGGCTTCTTCTATTTGCTGGCAGAAAGCAGGTTCATCTTAAATTTCGACTGTGAGCTCCCATTCTGAAGCTCCTTTCGGGATCTCGAGCATCGACGCGAGTGTGGCGAGAGCATTTGCAAACTGGTTTTTGGCTCTGGGCATGTATGAGAAGGTAATTTCTTTGAACTCCTCGACTAGATTTTCAAGATACACATGATATGGTATCAACTTCTCGTCCTTGGTCTTCCATTCGCCATTGGTCTGATTGATGATAAGCTGTGAGTCTCCAAATACTCGTAGCTTCTTGACGCCCAAGATTATGGCTTCCCTTAAGCCAACGATGCATGCTTCGTACTCTGCCATGTTGTTGGTGCACTCGAATGCTATGCGCCTTGAGATAGGAATAGGGACATAATCTGGAGAGTAGAGGATTGCTCCAATACCACTCCCTTTAGAATTTGCTGCGCCGTCAAAGAATAATGTCCACTCATCTTTTTTCTTCTTTTCTTCACCTTTGATAAGCAAGAGATCTTCATCAGGGAAGAATGTCTTGAGTGGTTGATAATCCAGGAGAGAGTGGGCCGCAAGATGATCGGTGAGGGCCTGTCCCTTGATTGCCTTCTGAGTGACATAGGTAATGTCAAATTCAGACAGGAGTAGCTGCCATTTAGCTATCCTTCCAGTGAGTGTCGGTTTCTCGAACAAGTACTTAAGCGGATCCATGTGAGCGAGTAGGAGAATAAGGAATGCAATCATGTATTGACGGAGTGGCTGAGTTACCCAGACTAGGGCGAGGCAAGTCTTCTTGATCGGGGAATACCTGGTCTCGTAGTCGGTGAAATTTCGGCTCAAATAATATATTGCTTGTTCCTTCTTCCCAGTCTCGTCATGCTGGCCGAGGACACAGCCAATGGCTTCTGCTGCTACCGAGATGTATAACAATAGTGGTCGTCCGAGAGTGGGTGGCACTAGAACTGGAGGATTCATGAGATATTTCTTGATGCAGTCGAAGGCGACTTGGCAATCATCATTCCATTCTTTCGGAACGTTCTCCGAAGGAGCTTGAAAATGGGCTCACAAATAGGTGTGAGTTGTGCGATGAAGCGACTGATGTATTGAATTCTGCTGAGAAAGCCACGAATTTCTTTTTCTGTTCTAGGAGGGGGCATCTCGATGATTGCTCTGGCTTTGGTCTCGTCGACCCTGATGCCATCCTCGCTCACCATAAAGCCGAGGAGCTTACCTCCCATTGCACCGAAGACACATTTCTGAGGGTTGAGGCGGAGCTTGTACTTTTCTAATCTATTGAATAACTTCTTCAGATCTTCAAAGTTTCCTTCAATTGTGCGAGATTTGACGATCATATCGTCCACATATACTTCAAGTTCTTTGTTCATCATGTCATGGAATAGTGCTGTCATTGCTCGCTGATATGTTGCTCCTGCGTTCTTCTGACCGAACGGCATTACCCTGTAACAGAAGGTTCCCCAGGGGGTGATAAACGATGTCTTCTCGCAATCTTCGATGGCCATCTTGATCTGATTGTAACCTGAGAACCCGTCCATAAATGAGAAGATCTTGTATCCGGCAGTATTGTCGACCAGAGTGTCGATATGTGGCAAAGGGAAGTCGTCTTTAGGACTGGCCTTGTTGAGATCTTGGAAGTCGATGCACATTCGAACCTTGCCATCCTTCTTTGGTACTGGTATGATGTTGGCGAGCCATTCAGGGTAGTTGGAGACTACCAAGAATCCCGCGTTGTACTACTTGATGACTTCATCTCGGACTTTCAGAGCCCATTCTGGCTTCATTCTTCGAAGTTTCTGCTTCACTGGCTTCATATCTGCCTTGGTTGGCAGATGGTGTACGACGAGCTCTTCATCCAGCCCCGGCATGTCTTCATATGACAACGCAAAGTTGGACAATCTTGGAGCTAAGAACCCTATCATTTTCTATTTCATCTCAGGTGGCAACGATTTTCCAATGCATACTTCTCTAGGGATCTCAGGTGTCCCCAAGTTTACTATCTCGAAATCATCGGCTACAACATTGGCTTTAGATTCGAACTTTTTGAGGAGATCCTCTAGTTCGGGAGCTGGATCATCATCTTCCTCATCCCGAGCTTCGTCCAGACCCATGAGCTCGAAGTCTAATTCGATGTCAAAGTCATATGATTCGACTTCAAACTCATGCAACTCTTTAGACGAACTTGGCACACTATTGAATGCAGAAAAAGAAACGTTTTTTGGTTTTTGAGAATTTTCTGAAACGGAAATGATAGATGTTTTTGGCTTTTGAAAGTTTTCAATTTTTTTGGGTTTTTGGAAGTCACGGGACTTTGAACAAGCGGGCATTGCAGACCATGATTGAGCCTAACTTGTTCCAAAGTTTCGATCGCTGCTTAAACATGCATTTTTTTTGGAAGCCAGATCCCTCAGATGGTTCTTTGGCTGATTCAAACGTTAGGGGAACGGATGACCATTCAGGACCCCACACTTCCTCCCCTGAAGAGGTGGGGGTTGATGTCTTGGGTGAAGAATCACAGTCTGGCCCAATGACCATGATTTCTTGCTGGTCAGGTTCGAGATCTGAGTCGTACTCAGTCCCTCCAGAATCACTTACCTCGCATTGCAGTTCGTCTGGTTCTACGGCTAGACATGAGTTTGGAATCTGGACATCGGACCAATCTAGGGCTGGCCATTTCCCTTTCTTGGTCCAATGGATGGGCTTCTTCTGCCCCTGGCTGATGGTTGATAATGTTGATTCTGCAGAGATGGGCAAGTCGTGCCCCTTGCTGATTGATGCTGAGATGGGCAAGTTGTGCCCCTGGCTTGCTGGAATTGAAGCCAGCAGGTTGTGCCCCTGGTTGATTGATGCTGAAGTGGGCAGGTTGTGCCCCTGGTTGGGAGTAGGTATCAGAGTAACCTATTCCTGAAGCGGTTGTATTTGACTTCCTTCTTCATCTTCGTCATTTCCTTCTTCTTCTGGAGGCTTAGACGGTTCGAGAATCTGATCCCATCGAATGGGGGGCCACGTGGCCCAAGCTAGGCTCATCGGGAGGCCTTTGTGTAGCGCAGTCAGTTAATTCCCTCTTGGATCTTTGCAAAGTTCTCCTGGTTTGACGAATTGGATGGGTGAGCACCGAAATTTCTTCCTTCTTTTGTCCATGAAGATTGCCCAGTATCCGAGTCCCCATTTGCGTTGGTTATATACCAGCGGTATCTTTCTGGACTTGAAGTGATTCTTCATTCGGTATTTGAGGCTCAGACATTCTGCCAGTGAAAAGACACGGTCCACTCTTATCGGTTTCGGATTGGCGATAGCGTTCACAGTCTCGAATTCAAAACTGTGAAACGGGATGTCCTCTTCAGAGTGTTAGATATCGATGACCGGGATGTCTGGTTCAGTGGCAGCAGCATTGGAAGGAATGATGAGCTCCTTCTCTGCATGGATAGAGATCACTTGATTTCCACAGATGTATTTCACTCGTTGATGCAGGGTCGATGGCACAGCTCCAACCTTGTGCAGCCAAGGTCGTCCGAGCAACATGTTGAAAGAGGCTGATATATCCAGAATTTGGAATGTGATGGTGGAGATTTTCGGACCTATCTGTACTTCTATGTCGACCTCCCCTTCCACTGATCGGCGGGTGTTGTCGAATGCTCTGACGCATATGGTGCTGGGTCGAAATGAAGGACTGATTCCCAGACGTTCCGCAGTCTTAAGTGGGCAGACGTTTAGGCTTGAGCCATTATCGATAAGGACCAGCGGGACACATAGGTCTTTGTATCATAAGGCTATGTTGAGGGATCACCCATGATCTCGTCCTTCTGGTGGCAACTCATTATCTGTGAAGGTGATGGCGCGCGGAGCCAGGAGTTGTCCAATCATCAATGATATCATCTCTGGTGCCGTATCGGAGGAGACGTGAGCATCGCTCAAGGTTTTGGCAAAGATTTCTCGATGTATGCGAGCCATGCAGAGTAGATCCCATACTGAGATTTGAGCAGGGATTGACTTGAGCTGAGTCGCCACATCATATGCGGCTTCATTTTTGTTGTTGAGGCCTGGGAGAGCGCCTTTGGGATCTCCTCTGTTCTGATTATCTCTTCGGATGCAATGCCCATTGGGATTCATATTTCCTACTTCCGCACATTCTGGATAGTGCCATGGGACCTCTTTATAATTTCCCTCACCTTTGCCTTCTAGGACCACCGGTTCTTCCAACGGTGCTGGTGTGGGTACCAGATCTTCCTTGTATAGAGCTTTTGCCTTGAGGACTACATTGTTGCCTATGCTGAAGGGAAAATATCGATGCTTGTCTTCATAGATCACATAAGGTTGCGGTCCTGGCTTAACCGTTCCTGGAGCAGGAGGCTCCCATGGAATGAATATTGGTCCTCTTGATATGGCAGGAGGTTTCTCTGTTTGTCCCAGCTGTCGTAGTGTGATTGATACGCCCCCGGGATTTGCCCCTTGCAATATGACTGGCTCAACTGGAGGAGCTCCTTCCAAGACAATGGGCTCTTGCTGCTGATGAGTATGGTTTCTCCATGGCGATTGTATTATTCCTGTGCTAGGATTGCCCCTTGCAAGATGACAGGTTCGTATGTGGGCTCGATGTATGATTGTGCTCCTTCCAGAATGACTGTTTCCCAACATGAATGGCTGTAAGGTGCCCCTTGCACAACTGGCACATCGTATGGAAGTGTTCCTTCGAGTACTACTAGCTCGGAGACTGAAGGAGGAAAGGGACTTGCCCCTTGCATGATCGGAGGAAGATTTGTTGGACCATAAGTGTAGGCATGAATGGACTGGATAGGGGAGAAGAAGCGATCGAGGCGCTCTCCTTCTTCTATGCTGTTGACGGTGGGGCCACGAGATGAACTGGGGTCCGTTGAGTGCTGAGGCAGAGGATTCTGGAGAATGTTGGTGGAAGCTGCTGGAGGAGTCCCAGGGACCGAGATGACGATCTTGCGGTCATCAATCAGATCTTGTATGGCATTCTTCAAAGTAAAGCATCGATCAGTGGTGTGGCCACGCCCTTGATGGTAGGCACAGTACTCATTTTCTCGGTAGTTCGGAGGCAGAGAATGAGGAGGAGGCCTAGGTGTGATCAGAGTGAGTAACTGCTTTTGTACCAGCATAGTCATGACTTGACTAAGTGGCTGAGTGAGTAGAGCGAACTTCCTGAGCTCCCTGTAATTCTGCTTATTTTGGTATGAGTATTGACCGCTTCCTCTAAACTACTGCTGTTGTCGAGGTGGTTGTGGCTGTGGTTAAGGATTCGGTCATGGTTGATACCTCTGAGGTTGGTGCTGAGCCTGATTCTGCTGATGCTGTTGATGTCCCTATGGGGGAGCATATTGATTACCCTAAGTAGTGGTGTTGATGTTGTTTACCTCTGTCGGGCGGGGAGGAGAACCGGTGCGGTTTCCGTTCCCATATCTGATGGGTCTTCCCTCCACTTTGTTCCTCTTGACTGGAGTGGCTTGATGAGACCATGGGGAGATTGTCCCGGCACGGATTCCTGCTTCGACTTGTTCTCCAGCACGGATCAACTGTGAGATATTCGCATATGGGTGCGAGATGAGATATCCAGATATGCCCGGATATGTTGAATGAACAATCATGGAGATTTGTTCTTCGTCGTCGATAGGTGTCCGCATTCTGGCTGCCATAGCTCGCCAACGTCCCACATAAGCTGATAGTGTTTCATCACTCCTTTGCCTGAGAGCTGCGAGGTCAGCTCTTCTGGGTGCCATGTTGAGATTGTACGCGAATCTGTCGACGAAAGCCTGGGAGAGTTGTTCCCACGTCCTGATGCGGTGACAGTCCAATGAGGTGTACCAATCTAGGGCATCACCCTTCAGAGATTTTTGGAACAAACGAATGAGGGCCCCTTCATTTCCTGAGATTGCACTCAGCTCTCCACAGAAGGCATTGAGATGTGCCGTGGGATAACCGCTGCCATCGTATCTTTTGAATTTTGGTACCTCAAAATTTTGAGGTACTTGAGCATCTGGGAAAGGACACAAGTCTCTGAACTTGGTCGAAGGTAGATCGATTCCTTGTTGTCGCTGAAGTTGATTTTGCAAGATCTGGAACTGCTCCTGCAACTCGTCCAGTCCTGAGTGATCCGTTCGAGTGACTGGTGCCTCTTGGAGTAAGGCACGTTCTCCTTCGGCATAGTGGTCAATGTCTTCGACCCTATGGGTTTGCTGAAAAGCCACCGCGGGTTGCTGAAATTGATTTGATGACTGAACTGGATTCTGATGAACTTGTGCTTGAAAGGATTGTAACTGAACTGGGGATTGTATTGAAGGTTGAACTGGAACTTGCTGGAAATTGACTGGAGACTGCTGAATTGAAGATTGCTGGAAATTAACTAGAGTTTGCTGAATTGAAGATTGCTGAAAATTAACTGGAGTTTACTGAATTGAAGATTGCTGAAAATTAACTGGAATCCCATCGGCGGGAATGTGCTGGAATAAAAAAGTGCTCCTGTTTGCAGGAGGCTGAGATGCTGGGAAGTGACCCCCTTGTTGGGTATTCGCCACTGTCCGCTGATTGATGTGAGCTTGACACTGACCCCCATTGTGGGCATTCGCCAGTGCTGTCCCTGTTGTTGGAAATTGAATTGAAATCCCATCGGCGGGGATGTGCTGAAATTGAAAAGGGGTCCCATCGATGGGGACATGCTAAGATCTACTGAGATTGTTGTTTGTGAGATTGACTGGAAGCTGACTGGAAGTCCCTGCGACAGGAGTGCTCTGAGACGGTCTTGTCGTCGCGGGAAGGTATTGAGGAGGATGCCCCGTAGCGAAGGGCTGAGACGGCTGCTGTCGGTAGTCTTGGGCAGACTATGATGGCTATGCTTGATTTGAACTGGAGGCCGGAGGGACCTGGCATGGCTGCTGAGATTGCTGAACTGGGCCAACCAGATTGTTAGCTGCTGCGGTCGCTTGTGCTTGCATGAATTGCAACAGCATTTCTTGCATTGCTCTCATTCCTTGTGCCAATTCTTGCATGATTGGCATATTCTCAATTGGCTGTTGCGCTTGAGGTTGCGCTTCGGTCATCTCAAGAGCAGGGAAGAGATGAGTTTCTTCTTCGTGGTCGGACATGGCTTGCTGTGCCCGAGTGCGGATTATGCTGCGGAAGGAAAGTTGTTTTCGAACACGTTGAGCCCGAGGAGGCGCAATGGTGAGGACTATACTCTACTCTTTTTTTAGGTTTTAGGGATTTTCTATTTTTTTTGTTTTGGTTTTGGGTAGAATGTTATGCAGATGAGATTGTATGAGGACTAATGACTTTCAAGTATAGGAAGGATTCTGTTTTTCAAGTCGGATCACGACTAGTGGGACTAGCTCATCCCCAGCAGAGTCGTCATTCTGTGGACCCTCGCCGTTCCGCGCTCCCACGCGACGTTCTCCCTTTCCCTTTCAGAAAAAAGAAAGACGAAGAGGTGCATGCGTGCGAATCGTCGTTTGTGCCACTGGCTTACCTCGTTCTCGATGGCTTTGTTTGGTTGTTATGTTAAGTTGGATGTGTTTAGATGAGTTTATATAAGACCAGAGTCGCCACTAGCTAGTTACTTTGAATCTACAGTCGGCTAGACCCCGTAGAAACGTTAGAGAAGGGGATCCAAAGATTCCTTCCTCTAAAATGACTCCGTTTGATCTACGGCCAGAGATTCAAGGTAAGGGATCACGGTTACAGGTTGGGAAGAGGTTAAGCACCCCACACACTGCCTGTACCGAAGTACTGTCTCTACTTCACATAATCGAACTAATACTTGAAAGTCTGTTTTAATCCTCGTATATTCTCATAGATGACATGATGCATGAATGCAGGTCTGAACAGTAAGAGTTTCTGATAGGCAGGTTTCCATTAACAGGCAAGCCCATAGCATACGCTCGAACTGACAGGTGCTTTATGCGAGATGCATGCTGTGTGTTTGAATAATCAAGGTACTTATAGTGACTAAAGTATGAATGCAGGTCTGAACAGTAAGAGTTTCTGATGGGCAGGTTTCCATTAACAGGCAAGCCTAGAGCATACGCTCGAACTGACAGGTGCTTTATGCGAGATGCATGCAATGTGTTTGAATAATCAAAGTGCTTGTAGTGAAGCAGGGGGGTTGGAAGGAAAGTAAATGTTGCACTTATGCTAGATGCGAATGAAATGATGCTGGAAAAAGATTAGCTAGATGGACGGAGGTGTCGCAAGGATTAGCTTCGAGTGGCTGGATCAAGACTTAGATGGCTTGGGAGACTTGGACCAGTGGTCAGGCTGGGCTGGACCAGGGCTAGGATCTCCTCACTCGGGCTCTCCTTGGTAGAGGAATGGGCTAAGGGGTAGAGGGACAGATCGCACTCGGGCTGGATGGCTTCGGAGGGATGTTGAAATGAGAAGGGGCGGGGGGTATTTATAGCATTGGAGAGTGGCAGAACCCGTAAATATTTTTGGGCGGCCCCCTGTACAGACGCTCCTCGGGTTCCAGTGCGTGGTACGGACATGTCTCAAGGCTGCTGTTTGGACTCAATGGGTTGACTCGGTGGGTTGACTCGGCGGGTTGACTCGGTGATTTGACTCGACGGGTTGACTCAGCGGGTTGACTCAGTGAGTTTGACTTTTTTAGGATTTTTTTACTGGCTTTTCTTATGGGGGTTTTTTAGGCTGATGTTTAGGGGCGAGTTGATTGGGTTCGGGCTTGAGTTGGGCTATGGATTGGGGCTTACAAGGGTGAGTTTGGCTCTAGTTTGGACATGGGATTTGGGGGTATGGTCCTCCACTCATCCAGCTATCTCCACCAACAGTGTAGCCGAAGGTGGGGTGTCTACAGTCATAAAGCATAATTATACCATGATTTGAACTTCATTCAAACCATAAACAATCACCCATAATTCAGAAATTCCAGAAAAGTCGAACTTTGGTTAGAAGTTCCCACATGAGAATCTAAGTCTAGAGCATCTTGAATCTGATTCCTCGGAGCGTAAGGTCTAGACTCATTTAAAACAATTAAGAACTGAAGTAATTCTTCTAAACATCCACGAGCCATCACAAGATTAAGAAAAAGTACTTAGAACTTCATTCAAACTTCAAAAACCATTGTTCTTCAATTATAATCCAACTTGAAACCAATGCAAACGAATTAAAGCATCTTAAATTCACTACAAGCTTCAACTCTTAGCCCTAGCTAAGGGGTTTAGTGTTTGATTGATAAATAGAAGAACTTGAACAAATTCAACCTAGTGTGCATAGTGAAAGTTCATCGCATGAATTTTCGGGATTATCTTCTTCATAAATCAACTAAACTATAGATCTCAAGGTGTATAGAGCAACAACAAGCCTATGACAGGAATTTTCCTTACCGTCCTTCCGACGGCTTTCACACTACGTCCCATTTTCGGCTTTGGTTACGGGTAGACCATCCCCCGGTTGGTAGTAGGTAGCCCTAATCGGAATTTTCCACCATTTTTCCATCATTCCCAATTTCATCCTTCCTTTCCTTTTTCTTTTACATTAGATATGATTTTTAAAAATCCATATCTTTCGTTATTTTCCTATGGACAAGGATGGACAAAGTACCCCAGCTTGGTTTCTCAATACCTTAAATCAAGGTCTAGTTAATCCACAAATCACATAATCCTTTCAAATCATGAAAATCGTGTAATGTGAACTAGGTGCAAAATGTGTTCGAATTTTCTATCAATTATAAAAATAGGTGAATTCACATATAAAACCATTATATTAAGAGAAATTCAAAGCTTGCAACATCCCTCACTTCATATCTCCTCTTCTTATATTTATGCCATCTCGAATGCATAGAATCAAAGTTTTCCAAAAGAGTTTTGAATTTTAGAAAAATCGAAAAATTTCTACATCATTGCTCGAAATGTCACTGTTAGAACGCTTTTTAGAAAAAGGGGAAAGATCAGATCTACTCGTCAGCAGTCCTTTCTTTCTTTTTTTCATGTTTCTTTTATTCTAGGGGAATTCTGAGTATAGAGACATTCATAGACAATCATAAGCAATCACAAAGTGTACACAAGAGAGAGATATCATAAGGCAAATTTTATTCCAGAGATTCTGAGATCTTTTACATTCCAGGCTGTGATACTGCTCACGAGCCTTTAATTACATCAACGGTTGATCACCCTTGATTGGAAGGCAAAAGACTAATCCGCCTGGGATTATGGTCATGAGTTCATGGTCGTGTAGACCTTTGTTTTCTTGTTATGGACTAAGCCACATTTGTTAGACATGCCGGATGTCTATGTCCCATTTTCTTTCAGTATGTCCGGGTTGAGAGACAGTCAGGATTCGAGTGGTGCAACTCGGGGCCCGCGCCTGTTACTGTGAATAGGTGACCGCTGGAATACACGAACCTCGAATGTTGGTCGGCATGACCCAAGGCCCGCGCCCGTACTTTTATGACGGGTGACCTTAGGAAAGCACTCCGCAACGTTCCCGAACGAGGGTTTTAATCGAGTGGTGCAACTCGGGGCCCACGCCTGTTACTGTGAACAGGTGACCGCTGGAATACACGAACCTCGAATGTTGGTCGGCATAACCTAAAGCCCGCGCCCGTATTTTTATGATGGGTGACCTTAGGAAAGCAATCCGCAACTACCTCATCAGCTCAACCAACGGACCCGTTGTCGATGGGTAGGGCATCGACGGTCTTTTTCATAGTGGCAGTCCATAGCAAGATGTTTCAAGCTTAGTTAGAACTCTTTGTTTGTGGTTTCTCGTGGTAACCATAACCCCTTAGGTTTAGCCTCGGACCTTTATCCGGGATGAATAGAGCTTTGTACAGTAAAGTAAATGTATTTCTTCTGGAGTCGGGCGACTCGTCTTCGAGAACACTCTTTCTTCTGAGTATTTTTAATGATCTATTTGGGATCAAATAGGCTTTGTCAGGCCAAGATCTTTTGAGGATTCAAATTCAATGGGCTGGATCAGCTATCTCCGATGCCTGTAAGTGGCTAAGTATAAGGTCCGATGGGTACCCACATATGCCAATTTCTTATGAATGATGAGGATCGGTGCCCCGTGAATGCTTGAACCGGCTGTTGGATAGCCTGAGTACTTCAGCTTTGCCTCGGCGTCTTTGAGATCGCGATTGATTTCATCTGGCGTCAGTCAATTTTTAAGCCAACAGGGCACTTCCCAGGGCTGAAATTGACTAAGTAGTAGACCTGTTTGCGGTCTGATTAGAGAAGTCGATGAATATTATCGATAACCGTCTTTGAACAGGGGTGGATTATGTCCACGAAGATCGCGGTGCGATCGCATTTCAATTTGCTTAGCAGAAGTCAATTTCCGGGCCAACAGGGCACTTCCCAGGGCTAGAAATGACTAAGTAGTGGACCTGTCTGCGGTCTAATCAGGGAAATCGATGAATATTATCGATGATCGTCTTTGAACAGGGATGGATTACATCCACGAAGATCGTGGTGCGATCGTATTTCAATTTGTTTAGCAGAAGTCGATTTCCGGGCCGACAGGGCACTTCCCAGGGCTGGAAATGACTAAGTAGTGGACCTGCCGACTGCTAGGTTAGGGTATTCGAGGGTCCTGAGATCGGATAACCTCGTCGCGGTGCATGATTATGGTGTATCATGTCATGTAGAAGAAAAGTTTCCCTCTCAGGCTCGGTCCAATTCCGCTCGATTCTTCTTGTTTTAGGCCGTTTTCGGCTCTTTCAGAAGGATTTTCGGGGCTGCCAAATTGGCTAAGTGTTGGTTATTTTGGACCAAAATACTGATTTGGGCCATTTATCATTGACCATTGGAGAATCTGATCCGACGGATGGATAGATCTCATCGAGACGCATCGGGCAGAAGTAATTTCATCAAAATCGGATTCGGAACGAAGGCGGGGCACGCGATCGAAGGTCCACCCCTCCCATCAGCATCCAGGCGCATGGAGGAGTGTGTACAGGCGCATGTGGCCATTTTTCAAGCGCATGTGACCATTTTACAAGCGCATGTGGTGTTGCATCATCTGTCAAGCGCATGTGGTCATCATCTGGGCGCATGTGCTCATCTTCCGGGCCCATGTGAAGTGTTTTTTATGAAAAAACAGATGGAGAAGAGGTGTTCCGGGCGCATGTGGCAATGCACATGCGCCTGGACTCAAAGAGTGGGCGCATGTCCCTCCTGGACTTAGCAGATTTTCAGGATTTTTCGGTGGGAAAAGCCGGCGCATGTGGTGGAATAAGCCGGCGCATGTGGGGGATATGCCGGCGCATGTGCCCAGCACTTAGAAAATTTCAGGATTTTCTTCCTGAACTTGGGATTCCGGCGAGAAAATCCCTTTCCGGCGAGGGTTTCCGGCGAGGAAATCCACTCCGACCAAGGCATCCGGCTAGGGGAGAGAAAGCAAGCGCATGTGGTGCTTACATCACTCTGAGGTCGGCAGGGGATGATTTCGTGCTGATGTAATGAGGTGACTTCACTATTTATAGGAGGGAAATCGGGTTCGGGTCTACCCGACGGGTATTTCCCGGCGCATGTGCCAGAAACAATGTCAAGCGCATGTTGGAATAATGCACTGGGCGCATGTGGTGGATCCGGGCGCATGTGCTTTACCGGCGCATTTCCCGGCGCTTTTCGGAAAAGTGTTCAGATCACTTCCTTTCACTACTAGGGTGCAAGCGCATGTGGTTAGAGGCCAGGCGCATGTCCTTTGCCGGCGCTTTCCCACTACTTAGCCAGATTTTCAGGATTCCAGCACTTAGAAAATTTCAGCATTTCAGCTCCGACGGGGGACCTCCAAAGGACAGCTACCTTTTCTAGACATGCACTCACTGTCGCCAAGCCACTTCTAGGCTATGATTAACCTCCTGAATGAACGGGATGGGGTGTGGAAGTCCAGATGTTGCTAATTTTGGTACTTCCTTCCTAATTTGGAGCCTCCGGGTCTGCTTGTCGTATAGGAACGTTGTTCCGGGGAGCGCGCGCATGGAAATATTCATCGTAATGACTTCAAACTTGCTATTTAAGGGTTTTGGGGTGCTCTGAATCATTTGGCGGTGAAGCGCATGTCTAGTTCCACTTTAAAATGGTAGCTGTAGGCTTACGGACCCCTTTTTGTCAGTTCCGGGCAGGGACGAAACGCATTTCGAGGTGCGCAGGTAAAAATATACACCGGATGACTTTGAAACTTACAGGTTAAGGGTGTTAGGACATTTCAGATCATTTGGTGGTGAAGCGCATGTCCAGTTCCGCTCTGAAATGGTAGCTGTAGGCTTACGGACCCTTTTTGTCAGTTCCGGGCAGGGACGAAACGCATTTCGAGGTGCGCAGGTAAAAATATGCATCGGATGACTTCGAAAGTTGCAGGTTAAGGGTTTTAGGACATTTCGGATCATTTGGCGGTGAATCGCATGTCCAGTTTCGCTTCGAAATGCTGTTTACGAATTTTGGTCGCTACCAAGCGATCAGGGTTGTGCTGGCGTTTTCGGGGCTCTCCTGGCCTCGAAAATTATCCAAATCATTGCCACTAGACCATGGGATGTCATTTTATAATGGGTGTAAATTTGAGCCCCAACAAGTGCCCCCCCGGTGTGCTGCGCTGGATGCTTACGTCATGCCAGTGCAGTGCACCGGTCCCTTAGGCTCAAGTATAAATAGTTGACTCACTGAGTCATTCTGCAATTTTCTGAGTCAGAAAGCTTGATTTCTCCCAAGGTGAGAGAGCTCACCCTCAGGGTACAGGCGCATGTGGTCCCCTTGTGGGGGCATGTGGCCTGCCATTCATTTTTTGACAGAGAACTCCCTCAAGCGCATGTCAAACTGCCTCGGAGGATGTGGGCGCATGTCCCAGGCGCATGTGGTTCTGGGCATGCGCCCAGGGCACTGCCCAAGACTTGTCTTTTCTTCGAATTTCAGAGATGGGCGCATGTGGTGATGCACATGCGCCTGGTGCATTGAATTCCAAGCTCGTTTCTTCCTTTCTTCTGAGCCGGGCGCATGTCGAATTGCACATGCGCCTGATGCTTTGTATGATGAACTTCAGATTGTGAAATTTATGAATTGGGCGCATGTGAGGGGCCACATGCGCCTGGGGCTTCACCTTGGGCGCATGTGAGCCCAACACTTAGCCAAAAGTCCCATTTTCAGCCCCTGCTTTGCACTTGGTGGAGAAATGGCATTTCCAACTCCGTTTCTCAGTCAAATTCAGTGTTGTTTGAGGCTAGATCACTTAAAATTCAAGCACGATTGGAGCTTAGTGCCTTGGGCCTGCAGTTGACTGCCTACTTTGGCCTGTCACAGCTTGCAACTGTCTATTTTAGGCAGGTTCAGAATATGTCTGCCAAAGTGCGCTTATAGCGTCCCGATTGCTTGTAAAGTTGCTGTGTGCGAACAGCTGCATATATATGATGCTGAAACTGTTTCCTGACTCTGTCCAGTGCCTTTTCATAAGCACCCGGACTTGTCGAGGCTGCTTTTAGACTAAATGCATGGATGTATTGTGGGTTCAATCTGTGATTTTGTGTGTGCATCAATCATATGTGTGCGTGCATGTATGATGGCAGTTGCTTTGTTATGAAATGTGTATGATGATTGATATGCTATGCTCTTGATTTTGTTGCTTTCATGCTTTGTTTGTGTTCTACATGCTGTGCTTGTGTTTGTGATATGATTTCGTTAGGCTATTTGCCCGTGTGTATCGAGTTGTTTTCTAATGTTGTTCTGTTTACGCGTTGCAGTGAATTGCAGTAGCGACAATGGGATCTTCTGGTGAAACTTCTGGGTCGCATGCTTCTGGTCCGACGCTGATGAAGCACGGTCAGAAAAGAACAGCTGAAGGTCCTTCTAACCCTCCTCCTCCAAGACGTAACTCTCGCTTCTTTCCTACGATCGAACCCGAGATCAAGGATTTCTCGGAGCGTATTGGGCAGCTTCCTCATGAAGTGCTAGTATGCATCTTTGTCAACAAGACAGCGCCTGAACCCCCGCAGCGGGGAACAGAACAAGAGTGGGTCTATTGGTATGCCCAACTTGCTGGTGTGGTGAGTGCCATCGAGGCAGGTCCTCAAGATATACCTGTTCAAAATGTAGAAGAGAATCTGACAGGTCAGAAAGGTAAGAAGAAAGGAGGACGAGGAAAACAACCGATCAAGGCGCTCAGTCAAGCGGAGCGATTGACACAGCTCCTCGACTTAAAATATGAAAGGATGAAAATTGGATGGGAGAGCAACAAGATCGCTGCTGAGCGTGGCATCTGCATCACAAACCCCTACAATGGCGAAGTCATCTTGCACCAGAAGTCTCTTATGAGGTGTAAACCTTTTCCGAGCATCGAGCCATCTGATGTTCGTAGACCTAGCCAGTTCTATGGAGTGGAGAGATGGTCTTCAGTTCCTGAGAGATTACTCACCGCCACCCTGGGAAGCAACGGGAAGCAACGAAAGGTTGGTGAGATTAAGGAAATGACTTTCCTCATGCCTACATGTGATCCGCATGCACCTTATCCGACTCATTTCTTTGAGACGGTGCGTCAAAGATTCCTCCCTATGAGCACGTCCGCAATGTGGGAGACTTCGAGCTTCCATACCCGAGGGCATCTGAATCGTCGTGACAGCTACATCCCCTGGGCGAAGGAGATTCTGATCCGGCACGAGGCTGTGCTGAGGGAGGTCGGGCTCTACTATGCCATCGAGGCGACTGCCGCCTTCTTTGCACGAGATCCGACGATTCTCAGGGGCTTCTTAAATTACTGGAGTTCCGTTACCAACTCTTTCCATCTTCCTCAAGGAGAGATGAGCATAACCCTCTGGGATCTTAAGATGATGGCGGGCCTGCCCATTCGCGGCGGGTATTATCACGAATATATCCCCTCTGATGAAGAATTGTCTGGCTTCAGGCGCGAAGGTGATCGGAAGGCCTATCATTCCGAGGCGTGTTTGGAGTTGTTCCATGAACTGCAACAATTTGACTGCATTACAAAGATACACTATGAAGATTGGTCAGTCTACTTCAGCCACGGCTTGAAGTAAGTCTTCCCGGGACGTCTTCTTTCTTTCTTCTCATGATGTATGCTCTTTCCTTTTGCGTAGCTTCTTATGTGAAGTTCTCTCTCCTTTCTCTCTTTCAGGATTGACTACGAAAAATACAAGGTTGATGTTAAAAGAGTAAGAGCCTTACGACAACGCTTTCAACGGAAATTTCCTTGCCCAAACGTATTGTCTCCCACTTGTGAGCTAGCAGGCTTCCTCGCTTATTGGTTGTCCGCAGTCGCGCTTCCCAGCTCGAAGGGTGCTGATGGCGTCAGGGTTTCTTGCTTCGTCATGGCAGGTGCCCTTGCCAGTGGTCGACGTCTTGCTATAGCGCCACCTGTACTCTGCAGCATATATAGAGCGTTTGGTTATGTTGTCAGTAATCCGGACAAACCTGCTGATGGGATGGATGCGGCCTATTACCCGTGGCATTATTTCTGCGGCTGGTTAGGCGTTTATTTTCCATGGGTATATGGCATGAAGCCTCACGCCTACTTCTTTACGGACCGAGCGCCTCTTATCAGGTTCATGAAGGCCAAGATGGTGCTTAAGACGCCAGAATGGGTGTCTTCAAGGATCTGCAGTGAGAATGAAGTTGACTTCTACCATTTTCCTGCTTCCATTGCTGATGAAGATCTTGAAGTCGTCGATGATGAGGATTCGGTTGACTCTTCTGACAGAGAATTCCTAATATCAATCCGGACCGCCTCTCTCCCATTCCGCGAAGGCATGGAGTTCTGGCGCGAGCCTTATTATCCGAGCAGGTTCGCCAGACAGTTCGGCTACAATCAGGGTGTTCCGTCAACTCTTCCGAGCGTGACGAGAATAGAACGAGCATATGGCACGGGTCCTGTCCATTGGGAGTGGATGTGGGACCAGCTTTTGTTGACGCGAACTGGCGCGAGGTTCGTGTTGCCTGGTGGTAGTCGACGTCCTGCGACTTCTTACGGTTGGATGAGATGGTGGGTGCATCAGTATGCGCGCATCCGGGACGCCAAACCTGTCGATTTCCCTCTCTATCTCTCTCCTCCAAGGTTGGCTGACGTTCCTGAGGACGGCCTTGGTTATCTTCGTGAGCAGCGTGAGGCCATCGGAGTTCCCAGTACCAGCCATCTGACTTCCTTGAACGTGCCGATCACTCGTAGGAAAGAAGATGGAGCGTTAGACGGATGGTATTGCTTTGGGGTCCCTATACAGAGACATCAGCAAGGGGTTGGATCTTCGCGTCCTCCGGCAGAGAATGCTCCTCCGTCTGTCGAAGAGGATGAGCCTACGGAAGGCATGGCAGGAGTTAGACCTTCTGATGATTTCGTTGACGATCTTCCACCGGGCCGCGCGAGAGATCAGTTGAGAGTCAAGATAAGACTCACACCAAGAGTTCGCCCGTCCGCACCTGAGAAAAACTTAAGAAAGGCAGAAATATTACATATCAAGAAGTGGGGGAGTTTGGATCCGTCGTTGCAAATCAATCTTCCGAAAGTAGTGGCGGGTGCGACTGCTGCCGATAGTTGTGAAGAAGGTGAGCTTCGGTCTGGTGCTACAGAGGAGATTGTAGACGAAGAAGATATAATTGCCGACAATCGTGACGGAGGTGAGTCCGAGCCTGCAGATGTCGAGGGGGACAATGCCGAAGGTGGTTCTGAAGCAGGTGATGGTTCGGGGTCACGACTCGAAGATGAGCCTGTAGATTATTCCGGCGATGACTGGGGAGCGGATCGTGCTAACGATCACAGCAACGATGATTCCCTCGCGAACTATTATGATAACGACGCCGGAGTCGGGGGCGTAGGTGATCTTGATGATGCTGCCATGGCAGCGCTCGAAGCACAACTCTACGACAACGTCAGGGTCCAACCTTCTTCCGAGCCTTTAGTCTTCGTTTCTCAGGCTGTTGCGGCACCGACTATGAGGTTATCGATGGATGTTCCTCCTTGTTTGCCCATTCGTGTTGATAACACTGAGGAATCCGTCCCTGGGGTTGAGATGCGTGAGGGGAACGTCGATCCTTCTTCGGTCTTTCCATCAGGCTGTTCATTGCAAGCAAATTGTTCTGTTGAGTTAGAGGTCGTGGATGCGTCACACCCTGCTGCAGTCGAAGTCGGACCTACCATTCCGCGAGCACAAGGTAAGAAGTGCGATTGTGGTTCTGCATTTTTTCTTTTCTTCTTTGGTTCCTGCATAATCATACTAACCATATTTTGTTATTATTATCTTATTTCTACAGATCTTATTGGGTCAATACCTGCCTCTGCTACTTCCGTCGCGTCGTCTCCGGTTGTGACTATTGAACTGCCGGGCGAAGCTTTGGAAACAGTTGTTGATTCCGGGACATGCATTGCGGGACCTTCGGAGCCTGCTGTTGATCTTCCTGCCGTTCCTAGTATGACTCCTTCGCACTTTACATTAGATTATGACTTGTAGTTTCTGCTTCCATTTTTTTTTCTAACTCATCATTTGTTTGTCTTGCATTCTTTCTTGCAGCTGCTGTCGATTCTGACGTCACCATTGCTATGATGCCGGACATTCCTGCATTTGAACACTTAGATTATTTTGGTCAGAGCGTGTTGAAGGGCCTGCTGTCTAGCCTTGCGAAGGCGTTGGCCGATCCACAAGAATGGCATATGCTGGGCGCTGGCATGAAAGCGCTAGAAGCTTGTGTCGGAGTAGTTGGGTCTGATGCGCTCGTGGTTGTCAATCACATCTCTGCGTTCGAAAGCTCCCTCGCAAACATGGCGGCTGCTGAGCACGTCGAGCCCAATCCTGCTATCGAGGAGAAGCGGAGAATTGCGGAGTCTTTGGGACCTGCAGTGGAACGCCACGCGCATTCTACGGCGAACGCACGAGAATCCCTACAAAATAATAAGATACAGTATGAAGGGTGCTTGGGCCGTATAGCTGAAATCGACGCTGAGATTGAGCGTCTACAAGCGGAGAAGATCGCCGTGAGCTTCGAAGCTGCCCGTCTCGAGTCAGTAGTTACTCAGGGTCAGATAACGGTCACGCGGCTCGAAAGTGAGGGCGAAGCAGCGCGCAAGTAGTTGGAGGATTTGACTGCTGAACTTCAACATGTTCCTGATCCTGCGGAGGTGTTATCTACAGCAAAGTCAGCGATGGAAACTGTCAGGGTGGTCGTGATCAGGCTGATATCGGGATGTTTGGAGAAGCTTTGATCTTTCGCTCCCGATGCTCTTCTTCTTGACTTCAAAAATGTATAGAAATGATCGTAGGATCTTACCTTTAGAAAATTTTGTAATTGGTGTAGGAAATACTTACCTTTTGACCATTCATGTATACGGCGTCGAAAAGATGTCAATCAAACTTTTGTTAAATGAAATGACAATAGCAATTACTTTTCTATCGTGTTATGTTTGTGTGATGTGTTTTAGAATGGTTTGCAATAATAGCAATAATAATCGCAATTCTAGCAAGTGATGAATGTAGAATGAAATGAAAAGAGTAATACTTCCCTTTGTCGTCGATTTCGGGAGTGTCCAGGGTTTCTGAACTCGGGATATGCTCGTGTCTCAGACGAATGGTCCTTCTTAGTTATTTCTCCATAGCAAGGGTAAGGAAGACCTGCAAGAATACAAAATAACTGATTAGATTTTGTAACTACAGGCTTATCTACTGTATTCTACTCCATTTCATTCTCCGTTTCTATCCTTACTTATTACATTCCCTCTCTTGGGGAGTTTACATTTCTCATATTCATGTAAAGGAAAGTAACAGGTTGACTGTTAGGGGTAATATTTCTTCAGGAACCGGCCATTAATTGCGAACCGGCTCCACCACCGTCAAAATTCACTAAACGGTAGGCCCCGTTGGAGTAAACTTCTTCTATGATGCATATCGGGTCCCACTTAGGGTCGAACTTGCTCTTTGTAGTGTGCGCGGCTGCCGGTCGCTTCATTACGAGTACCAAGTCACCCTTCTTGAAGGATCTACCCCTGACTCGTTTGTCATACGCTGTTGAGATATGCTTCTGGTACATCTCTAGCCGTTGTTGTGCCGCGATTCTTTTCTCGTCCAAGGCATCGAGCTCGACCATCCTGAGCTCAGCATTACGTTCATCTGTCAAGGAGTTCCGAAGTGCTACTCGTAGGGACTCGACCTGAACTTCCATAGGGATGATGGCCTCCGTGCCATATACTAGTGAATAGGGAGTAGCCCGTGTTGCTGTGCGGTGCGTAGTACGATATGCCCAGAGTGCTTCGGGCAACCGTTTGTCACAATCTTTCTTATTCTCTGCCACCGTTTTCTTCAGAATCTTCACGATGGTTTTGTTGAACGCCTCAGCAAGTCCGTTTGCAGGAGGATAATAGGGTGTTGAGTAGCAAGGCTTGATCTTGAACTTGGCACACAGCTTGTCGATCACAGCATTTCGGAAGGGCGTGCCATTATCCGTGACGATCCGATCGGGAATACCATGTCTATAGATGATGGCGTTCCGGATGAAACCCTCCACTTGTTTAGCTTTCACGTTCTTTAGGGTCACAGCCTCAGCCCACTTAGAGAAATAATCTGTTGCCGCTAGTATGTACTGGTGCCCTTGAGAGGAAGAGGGGCTAATGGGGCCTATCACATCCATACCCTAGGCCGCAAAAGGCCAAGACATCACTGACTGATGCAGTTCTTCTGGAGGTATATGTATGATGTCAGCATGTATCTGACACTGATGGCATTTTCTGACGTAGTCCATCGCATCTTTCACCATGGTGGGCCAATAATAGCCCATATGCCGCACTCGATGATGTAGGTTCCGTCCGCCTTGATGGCCACCACATTCTCCTCCGTGCGCCTCTCTCAGAGTATCATGAATTTCTTCTTGGGCCAGGCATCTTGACAGCGTTCCATCGCTGGAGCGTCGATCCAGTACTCCTTCTAAGAGAACGAACGAGCTGGCACGCCTTCTGACTTGAGTGCGCATCTGCGGATCCTCGGGTAAGAACCCATACTTCAAGTAATCAGAGAATGGTCTTCTCCAATCTTCTTCTTCTATGATCTCAAAGCAATGTACAGGGCTTGCACTCGTGACATCCTCGGCTGCTGTGAGTGATGGCAATATTCTCCTTTCTTCTATGGTGACTTGAAGTGGGCTGCCCCCTGGGTGCGCGAGAGCCGCGGCCAGGTTAGCCAATGCGTCTGCTTGAGAATTTTTAGCTCTTGGGACGTGCGACACCGTACTGTCTCGAAAATGATCGAATAGGGCTCGGGCCTGATGGCAAAGAGATGACAGCTCCGGCTTGCTGACTTCATATTCCGTCATAAGCTGTCCCACAACTAACCGAGAATCACCGTATACCTGTAGTGATCGGATTCGCATGTCTCGTGCCAGCTGTAACCCAATGATGAGGGCCTGATACTCTGCCTCGTTGTTTGTGCACGACGGCACTATTGTGAATGAGTAGGGCAACAAGTCTCCTTGAGGACTGATGAAGATCACACCGGCCCCTGATCCTGCAGCTCTGGAGGCTCCGTCGAAATACATCCGCCACTGCTTTGCGACCCTTACCATCATGGCCTGGTCGTCGGGAAGATCACATTCCATTTCCGTGTTATCCGGTATTGGGTGAGCTGCTAGAAAATCGACTATCGCCTGCCCTTTAACAGCTCGAGACGGCAAATACGTAATGTCGAACTCGGATAGTAGTAGGGCCCATTTGGCTAATCGCCCTGACAACATAGGTCGGTTCATCAGGAACTTGATGGGATCTGCTCTGGAGATCAATGTAATCTGGTATGACAGACAGTAATGCCTCAACTTCTTCACAGCGAATATCAAGGCCAGGCATATCTTCTCTATCGATGAGTAATTAAACTCAGCGCCGACGAGCGTGCGGCTCAAATAATACAGAGCATTCTCTTTCCGTTCTTCATTCTTCTGGGCGAGCAGTGCCCCCAGTGAGTTCTCTCCCACTGCTACATACAGTATCAGAGGCTTTCCCTCGATTGGCGCTGCGAGAACTGGAGCTTTCCCGAGTAACTCTTTGAGGGAATCGAAGGCTTTCTGGCACGCTTCGTCCCACTCGAAGCGGACGTCTTTCTTGTTCAACCGAGAGAAAGGCTGGCAACGACCTGACAGGTTCGAGATGAACCGCCGCAAGTAAGTAACTCTCCCTTGGAAGCTCTTCAGCTCTTTCAGATTCTTCGGAGGAGGCATTTCTCGGATCGCCTTGATCTTCGCGGGGTCAATATCGATTCCCCGATGCCTGACCACAAAGCCAAGGAATTTTTAGGAGGACACCCCAAAGGCGCACTTCAACGGGTTCAGGCGGAGGCTCTTCTTCCTCAACCTCTGAAATACTAGCTTCAAATGTTCGCGATGCTGTTGATGTCCGTCGGACCTCACTACCAGATCATCGACGTAGAATTCCACATGCTTGTGCATCATGTCTTGGAAGATTACCTGCATCGCTCTCTGATACGTGGCGCCTGCATTTTTCAGCCCAAACGGCATCACCCAATAACAGAATATTTCGAGAGATGTGCGGAAGGCAGTGGACTCTTCGTCTTCTGGAGCCATTCGGATCTAATTATACCCTGAGTAGCCGTCCATAAAGGACATCGTTGTATATGCTGATGTGCTATCGATCAGAAGCTCTGGGATGGGTAGAGGAAAGTCATCTTTGGGACAAGCTTCATTCAGGTTGCGAAAATCAACGCACACCTGGATCTGGCTGCTCTTCTTCTTTACAGGTACTATGTTCGAGATCCATTTGGGATACTGAACTTCCCTGATAAACCCGGCCTGAAGCAGCTTCTTCACCTCTTCCTCTATCTTCGGGACGATGTCAGGATGGCTGTTTGACCGACCTCTTCTCCTTCGCGATATTCAACCTGTGCATCGCGATTGCCGGGTTCAGTCCTAGCATTTCAGAATAGGTCCATGCGAACACGTCTCTGTTCTCTTTCAGGAGTTGAATGTAGCTCTCCCTCTCTTCTTCTGGAATGTTCTTACTAATATAAGTATTCCTCGGCTCTTCGTTGGTCCCCAGATTGACTTCTTGTAGCTCATCTATCGTGGGCTGACCTCCATCTTCGATCTGCTCTGGTGCGGCACTCGGCTGTATGACTTCATTCGGTCCAGCGGGCCTCACCTCTTCCACGGGGCTAATTGTCACCATGTTAATATGCCTGATCTCACATTCTGCCCCCAGGGCTTCTTTTCCTCTGTATACCTTCGTCTTTACTTCGAAGGGTGCTAGCATGCCTTTCCGAGCTGGCGGTTCTGAACAGATGAACCCCATGTTCCTCATAATGTTTCTACTGGCCTTACTATATCTTTCTTCTTCAATGGGCGGTGTCTCTACCGGTGTTCTCTTCGCGTTCTCTTCGATCTGCAATGGGTTGTGGAGTCCAGCCTGAAACCTTATCTCATGCCTGGCTCCCATTGTAGGCGGCACGCAGAACTGGCTCGGAGCTTTAGGGAAGGGACGAATCCTCTCAACCTTTGGTACCGGCATATTGAAGCTGGACTGCAACACGCTCATCTGTTGGTTTGTCATCTGTTTCAACACTGACTGCCCTTCCTTCCGGAGGTGCTTCGGGATCAGGTAAAACTTCTTCCTTTGCAACGGATTTCCTCTGTGAGCCCTTGTAGCTTCAGCGACCACTCGCGGAGCTTCGTCCGCTTGTCTTGGACTCTCGCCCTGGGGTTCTGCCCCCTGTGCCACCTTTGTCGGTTTGTTGGCTCTTCTGGCAATCTCGGCTCCATCGCTCTCCTGATAGTATTGTGCATCTGCTAGGAAAGATTCAGTGACGGAGTACGGCCTCGGGTCTGCCGCCACTCTATACTGGACGCCATCCCTATTGTATTTGAAGCATTGGTGGTATGTGGAGGGAATAATGCCGTATTGATGCAGCCACGGTCGTCCCAACAAGATATTGTATGTCGTCATCGCATCGATCACCTGACAGGTGACTTTGGTGCTCAATTCTTCTATTTCCAGCATGACAGTAATGGACCCTAGGACACGCTGACCGTCCTGATTGAACCCTTGGATAACCATGGCGCTTGGGCGAAGTGCTGTCTGTCTGAAACCCAACTGCTGCAATGTCTTCAGAGACATAATATTCACAGCAGATCCGTAGTCTAACATGCATCTTCGGACCTCTATGTCTCGAATAAGACCTGTCACCATTAACGGGCGGTTGTGGTCTGTTAGGCTGATTGTTCTGTCTTCTTCAGAGAATGTGATCATAGACGATCGGTCAATCTGCATGACCTGTTCTACGGGTCGCTCCTCGGTTCCCGTTATCCTCATTCCTTCCATTCTTGACTCGATCTCTGCTATCATGACCTCACTAGCTTCTTGATCGAGCAACGCGTTGAGCAACATTTCCCGATATTTCTTCGAAAGGCACAGGGCGTCGTAGATGCTGAGTCGGGCAGGAACCTTCTTCAGATGAGACACCACATCATAAATCACCAGTGCCTTATCTCGAGTGTGATCTCATTGGTCAGCTGCTGGCTCATTGACCGCTTCTGCTGGTTCTTTTTCTCGAGGTGTCTCTGATGGCTCACCTATGACCGCATTCGTCCTTCTAGGGTCTGGTCACCTCAGAAATTCTCTCTGTACGACCTGCTTTCCGGACCACAGAGCCACTACATTGACTTCTCCTTTATCTAGGACTTGGTCATTGTCACTGGCCCCTGATTGAGCGACCACTGAAACCATGGCACATTGAACGGGCTGCGCACGTGGCTGTTCTTGTCCAACATTTCTTCTTCTTATTCTATTCTTCATCTTCCTCTCTTTCTCCAAGAGTCTTCTTTTGTTCTCTAGCCTCTTCTTGCTGCTCACAAGTGTCCATGGCTCTTCCGGTTCTGGGAGTGGATTCGTCGTTGGAATTTGAACTGGCACAGGGAGGGCAGACACCACTGTCGCAGTATTCTGGCTTGCCTCTTCCGCCTTCATATTGATGGTGCCATCGTTGATCATCCGTTGAATCTTGCCTTTTAGGACAAAGCAGTCTTCAGTCTTGTGGGTGGTCACACGATGATACCTGCAGTAGCTGGGATGATCGACCATCTTCGCTTCCTCCGGGCGTGTGCATTCTGGCAGTCTTATTAACCTCTCTTCGACCAGCTGTTCCATGATCGGAACCAGATCTTCCATGTCGAAGGTATAAGGTCCGTTTGCTCGATTACGCTCTTCTATCGTGAGATGTCGCGGCCTCTGAAAACTCTTGCCTTTGTCTTGAGTCGTGGTCACTGGCCTAGCCTCGACTCTACGCTCGGTGTTTGGCCGTTTCCTGTCATTCGAACCCTTTCCTTTGTCGACGTAGTTAGATGTTATCATCCTTCTGGCTTCTCTCCGCGGCTTTTCTGCCTTGAACTGTGCTCTGCACGCGGCTCCTTCCACCAGGTGGGCTTTTGTAGCTAGGTCTCGAAACGTCGAGAAGTTGTGTCCAGATAAGCCAAATGAGATCATCGCATCCATGGCCTGCATGCACATCTTGACCTGCTCAGATTCGCTGGGTAGTTCCCGGCACTGTGCTGCTATGGTCCCCCACCTGTCGATGAACTTCTCGACCGACTCTCCCTGCCTTTGACGAACCAAGGCTAAATCTATCAGTGAGACTTCTCGCTCAGTAGAGAAGAATTTGGAAATGAACAGGTCCTGCATCTGCTCCCAGGATTTGACTGACCCTGCGGGCAATGACATGTACCACTGGAATGCTTTGCTCGTGAGCGTTGAGCCAAACAATCTGAGACAGTACTGGGGAATTGTCGACAGGTTGCCCATCATTGTCATGAATTGAGCCATGTGTTCCTCTGGCGATCCTCTGCCATCAAATCTGGGGAAGTCCGGGCGCTTGAAATTGCTGGGAAATGGGAGATCGTGGACCTCGGGTAAGTACGGCACCCGGTATACATATTTTCCTCTCTTCTCCTTTTCTCTTTCCTGACGCATCAGGTCCGCAACTGTCTGGGACAGTTCCTCTCGTGGCTTGAGACGGCAGTGGCGGTACACGTCCGAACACAACGTTTCTCGGGCGAGCTTGTGGTTCGGCGGTAGCTGGCTCTCCTGCTGCCCCCTGGCATTCCTCCACACTGTCGAGTGGGTACAGCTGGGCTTCTGTTTGCCCCTTGGGCAACTAGAGCCAACAGTGCTTCTTTCATCTCTCTCATCTCTCTGGCTGTGTCCTCTTGGACTTGGATAATCTCATCTATCTGTTCTTGGATTGGAGGCAGCTCTGGGTATCGTTCACTCGCCTCTCCTTCGGTGACCTGCACCATCATTACTTGCGCTCGCTGCGGCCTCATCTTAATCACAACAGCTTCAGTAAGGATTGTCTTCATCGTCGTCTTAGTCGACTGTCGAACAGCGGATCTGTTCGGTATCTTCGCTGGCGATGTTGTCTTCGGTATCGCTGGGAAGTCGATATCGGCGAAGGAGAACTCTGGCCTGGCTGACACGGTAGTTCTGCTGGAGTCGCGGGCGTCGCCCCTGTAGACTGGCTTCCACTGTCTCTTTATTCTGCCCTGCACCCTTGCTATCCTCTCTGTCTCAGCTAGAATAACTTTCTTGTTCTCAGTCTTCTTGACGGTCTTGCGCTTCTGAACAATCTGCCATCCGGCTTCAGAGGTTGCTGCCAGATGGGGGAAGTAAAATCCTCTGGATGCTAAGAAGATCATTGTGGACGCCATTTGGTTAATTCTTTTCTGTCTTTCTGTTCCTTTCTCTGTCTCTCTCTATCTTTCTCTCTCTCTCTGCACAGTCATACACGCATTAGAATATTCCGCGCGCTTGGGAAAGAGAGGGGACGCGACCTTACCAATCGCGATACGGCTCGACAGCGGATAGACAGAAACATACAAGTATGAACTACATGCATGCTATGCGAAGTTTTGAAATTCTTTTGCCTTAAAGATGAAGGGAAGAACGTTCCCGTTGAGAGTCACCAGTTTGACGACCGTGAAGGCGCCGAACATTTCTCCTTGCGGTAACCTTTCCCATGTACACATTAGTGTCTGCAAATGATTTATCGCAGAATGTCTATTTACTCAGAAATAACTAGAGATTCTGGTATTGAATAATCCCCAGCAGAGTCGCCAGTTTGTTAGAACGCTTTTTAGAAAAAGGGGAAAGATCAGATCTACTCGCCAGCAGTCCTTTCTTTCTTTTTTTCATGTTTCTTTTATTCTGGGGGAATTCTAAGTATAGAGACATTCATAGACAATCATAAGCAATCACAAAGTGTACACAAGAGAGAGATATCGCAAGGCGAATTTTATTCCAGAGATTCTGAGATCTTTTACATTCCAGGCTGTGATACTGGTCACGAGCCTTTAATTACATCAACGGTTGATCACCCTTGATTGGAAGGCAAAAGACTAATCCGCCAGGGATTATGGTCTTAAGTTCATGGTCGTGTAGACCTTTTTTTTCTTGTTATGGACTGAGCCACATTTGTTAGACACGCCGGATGTCTACGTCCCATTTTCTTTCGGTATGTCCGGGTTGAGAGACAGTCAGGATTCGAGTGGTGCAACTCGGGGCCCGCGCCTGTTACTGTGAATAGGTGACCGCTGGAATACACGAACCTCGAATGTTGGTCGGCATGACCCAAGGCCCGCGCCCGTACTTTTATGACGGGTGACCTTAGGAAAGCACTCCGCAACGTTCCCGAACGAGGGTTTTAATCGAGTGGTGCAACTCGGGGCCCGCGCCTGTTACTGTGAACAAGTGACCGCTGGAATATACGAACGTCGAATTTTGGTCGGCATAACCTAAAGCCCGCGCCCGTATTTTTATGACGGGTGACCTTAGGAAAGCAATCCGCAACTACCTCATCAGCTCAACCAACGGACCCGTTGTCGATGGGTAGGGCATCGACGGTCTTTTTCATAGTGGCAGTCCATAGCAAGACGTTTCAAACTTAGTTAGAACTCTTTGTTTATGGTTTCTCGTGGTAACCATAACCCCTTAGGTTTAGCCTCGAACCTTTATCCGGGATGAATAGAGCTTTGTACAGTAAAGTAAATGTATTTCTTCTGGAGTCGGGCGACTCGTCTTCGAGAACACTCTTTCTTCTGAGTATTTTTAATGATCTATTTGGGATCAAATAGGCTTTGTCAGGCCAAGATCTTTTGAGGATTCAAATTCAATGGGCTGGATCAGCTATCTCTGATGCCTGTAAGTGGCTAAGTATAAGGTCCGATGGGTACCCACATATGCCAATTTCTTATGAATGATGAGGATCGGTGCCCCGTGAATGCTTGAACCGGCTGTTGGATAGCCTGAGTACTTCAGCTTTGCCTCGGCGTCTTTGAGATCGCGATTGATTTCATCTGGTGTCAGTCAATTTTTAAGCCAACAGGGCACTTCCCAGGGCTGAAATTGACTAAGTAGTAGACCTGTTTGCGGTCTGATTAGAGAAGTCGATGAATATTATCGATAATCGTCTTTGAACAGGGGTGGATTATGTCCACGAAGATCGCGGTGCGATCGCATTTCAATTTGCTTAGCAGAAGTCAATTTCCGGGCCAACAGGGCACTTCCCAGGGCTAGAAATGACTAAGTAGTGGACCTGTCTGCGGTCTAATCAAGGAAATTGATGAATATTATCGATGATCGTCTTTGAACAGGGATGGATTACGTCCACGAAGATCGCGGTGCGATCGTATTTCAATTTGTTTAGCAGAAGTCGATTTTCGGGCCAACAGGGCACTTCCTAGGGCTGGAAATGACTAAGTAGTGGACCTGCCGACTGCTAGGTTAGGGTATTCGAGGGTCCTGAGATCGGATAACCTCGTCGCTGTGCATGATTATGGTGTATCATGTCATGTAGAAGAAAAGTTTCCCTCTCAGGCTCGGTCCAATTCCGCTCGATTCTTCTTGTTTTAGGCCGTTTTCGGCTCTTTCAGAAGGATTTTCGGGGCTGCCAAATTGGCTAAGTGTTGGTTATTTTGGACCAAAACACTGATTTGGGCCATTTATCATTGATCGTTGGAGAATCTGATCCGACGGATGGATAGATCTCATCGAGACGCATCGGGCGGAAGTAATTTCATCAAAATCGGATTCCGAACGAAGGCGGGGCACGCGATCGAAGGTCCACCCCTCCCATCAGCGTCCAGGCGCATGGAGGAGTGTGTACAGGCGCATGTGGCCATTTTTCAAGCGCATGTGACCATTTTACAAGCGCATGTGGTGTTGCATCATCTGTCAAGCGCATGTGGTCATCATCCGGGCGCATGTGCTCATCTTCCAGGCGCATGTGAAGTGTTTTTTATGAAAAAACAGATGGAGAAGAGGTGTTCTGGGCGCATGTGGCAATGCACATGCGCCTGGACTCAAAGAGTGGGCGCATGTCCCTCCTGGACTTAGCAGATTTTCAGGATTTTTCGGTGGGAAAAGCCGGCGCATGTGGTGGAATAAGCCGGCGCATGTGGGGGATATGCCGGCGCATGTGCCCAGCACTTAGAAATTTTCAGGATTTTCTTCCTGAACTTGGGATTCCGGCGAGAAAATCCCTTTCCGGCGAGGGTTTCCGGCGAGGAAATCCACTCCGGCCAAGGCATCCGGCTAGGGGAGAGAAAGCAAGCGCATGTGGTGCTTACATCACTCTGAGGTCGGCAGGGGATGATTTCGTGCTGATGTAATGAGGTGACTTCACTATTTATAGGAGGGAAATCGGGTTCGGGTCTACCCGACGGGTATTTCCCGGCGCATGTGCCAGAAACAATGTCAAGCGCATGTTGGAATAATGCACTGGGCGCATGTGGTGGATCCGGGCGCATGTGCTTTACCGGCGCATTTCCCGGCGCTTTTCGGAAAAGTGTTCGGATCACTTCCTTTCACTACTAGGGTGCAAGCGCATGTGGTTAGAGGCCAGGCGCATGTCCTTTGCCGGCGCTTTCCCACTACTTAGCCAGATTTTCAGGATTCCAGCACTTAGAAAATTTCAGCATTTCAGCTCCGACGGGGGACCTCCAAAGGACAGCTACCTTTTCTAGACATGCACTCACTGTCGCCAAGCCACTTCTAGGCTATGATTAACCTCCTGAATGAACGGGATGGGGTGTGAAAGTCCAGATGTTGCTAATTTTGGTACTTCCTTCCTAATTTGGAGCCTCCGGGTCGGCTTGTCGTATAGGAACGTTATTCCGGGGAGCGCGCGCATGGAAATATTCATCGTAATGACTTCAAACTTGCTATTTAAGGGTTTTGGGGCGCTCCGAATCATTTGGCGATGAAGCGCATGTCTAGTTCCACTTTAAAATGGTAGCTGTAGGCTTATGGACCCTTTTTTGTCAGTTCCGGGCAGGGACGAAACGCATTTTGAGGTGCGCAGGTAAAAATATGCACCGGATGACTTCAAAACTTGCAGGTTAAGGGTTTTAGGACATTTCAGATCATTTGGCGGTGAAGCGCATGTCCAGTTCCGCTCTGAAATGGTAGCTGTAGGCTTACGGACCCTTTTTGTCAGTTCCGGGCAGGGACGAAACGCATTTCGAGGTGCGCAGGTAAAAATATGCACCGGATGACTTCGAAACTTGCAGGTTAAGGGTTTTAGGACATTTCAGATCATTTGGCGGTGAAGCGCATGTCCAGTTCCGCTTCGAAATGCTGTTTACGAATTTTGGTTGCTACCAAGCGATCAGGGTTGTGCTGGCATTTTCGGGGCTCTCCTGGCCTCGAAACTTATCCAAATCATTGCCACTAGACCATGGGATGTCATTTTATAATGGGTACAAATTTGAGCCCCAACAGTCACAAAAGCTAGCAGATTCATCATCTAAGGAATCTCTCACCCCCCAACCAAAACTTTACATTGTCCTCAACGTAATAGGATATGCAATATGCATGACATGAGAGCAATGACATAAAACAAAGGAGAGTGAGAACGAGAGTACCTGAGGTAGCAAGTTGATCAATTCTAGCATCTTCCATTGTCTCAATGAGACTTATTCAATCCTAAATGTATAAAAGAAATCCTAACCTACCTACCTACCTTTGATTAGTCCGATTGACTATATGATCAAATTTGAGTAGGATCTTCATAAATTTCAATAAGTTTCTCATGAGGACCATCCAAAGTCCTGCTCGAATGTATACATGGGTGCATTTCTTCATTAAGGTCCAATCATAGTGTGCACCACACGCATGTAAGGAGGAGATAAGAACATCAAAAAGATATCTCCTCAAGTCCTGAATTGGGTTGTAATTGATTAAAAACGGGTCCTCCCAATCAGAATTTTCAATGGGTTGAAGAACCCATAATGGTGGAGAGAAATTCATTAAGTATTTTTTAGTTTGGGTTGTCTCCTCTACAAATTCAGAATTGCATGGTGCTTCCACAAACAATTGTAAAGAGTGTAAATCAGTGGAATAGTGTTCTTCAGGCATCGACACCATGTCTAACAAACTATCCAACTCCTTAATCATCTCATCATCCAGATCATAGGGGTGGGTCATGTATTCCTCTAGGAAATCGAGAGAGTTGGATGAAGGGTCCTTGTTCTCCCTAAGTGATTGAGGAAAGTCTGTTTCAATGGCAATGAATTCCTCCTTTATCGAGGGGAGGTCTTTCAAAGAAAAAATTTCAGATTTAGTGATAAGCACATCATCTAATATTGGTTGATCTAAAATTTCAGATTGTGCCACCACATCATCGAAAGAAACAGAATTTTCAACCTAAGGGAGTTCTTCCACAATAGAATCCGGCATGTGTTGTTGGTGGAAGGACTCAAAAATATCGACTTCACCCATCTCTCTAGCAGGAATATCTTCTGGCGACTCATAAACATTCGGCCCTTTGGAAGAAGAAATCATGGGCTCACAATTATCCACGAAACCTTCATTGTAGGCAATCTCACTATCACTTTCAGATTTGATGGATTCCTCAAGTTCGTCAACCATCATTGAAATCTCTTCATCATTAAAATCAGGATATTTAAAAGAGATAGTTGATTCACCATAATCGATGGTGATATTGGGGTCACCAAGATCAATATCCTCTAGAAGTTTAGTCATTAAATCTGGAGAAGTTTGGGTTTGGATAGCCTCATCCTCCTCATTATTGGGGATTGATTCGGTGTTCCCAATGTTGGGTTCAGGATTTTGAGATGGCGAGAGGTTTTGTATGCATTGCTCAGTTATTTTCATAAACTCTCACAGTGTATCCTCAAGAGTTCGTGTCGGTTGTGGGTCATGAGAAAGAAACTCTTGAGGATAATTGTTGGCATCCATGGTTGGCTCGTCTCCCAAATTGAAATTCTGATGCCCCCACCTATTAGGATTATGCATGTCATATGTTATGCTATTAGATAGTTGTTGATATTTGTAGCCAAACAAGTGATCATACATTGTCCTAACCGGTTGAATATTATTCATCTCTTTCTGATACTCTCCCATTGTCTTACCTGGCAAAAAGTTGTGCCCATTGTTGTCATTCCAGTAATCTCGCAAGGTCTTACGTGGGGGAGTATTAGAAGTAGATTGAGTCATAGAAAGATATTTATGCTTGTAATGGTTCCAATCATAATGATTTTTAATTTGGTTCGACCTCTCATCTTCCAAAAGGTATTTAGACAATCCACCCGTCCAATCATTCATAATGAAATTATAAGAAGTTGAAACAGAAAAGAATTCTTCCTTCCTTCATTTACTCCTCTTTAAGACCGAAGCACAAGGTGTCTTGCAATGGCTGAGCCAGAAGCAAGGATAGAGACCGATTTCTCCTGGTCAATAGGGGTTTAGAGAACTCCCCACCCACTCTTTGAGTCTTTTGAGAAAAGTGCAGAAAAAGAAGAAAGAGGAATAAGATTGAGAAGAGAAATCTCTGAGCATAAGGTGATCCAAGACGGCAGTGCCGACCAATAGGAATCAAGGTGGCACAAGGCCAACCTATCAGAGATCTAAAAGGAGTCTCCACCCACTCTACAAGAGATAAATATGGTAGGAATGAGTAGGAGAAAAAGAAGGGTAAGGTTAGAATGATAAAACCTGATTTATGACTTAAGATGCCTACTTCTTCTTCAACTTCCTAAAAATCCCTGAATTAGACCTATGTTAGAATCCTGCAAAAATCAAAACAAAGTAAGTTAGTATTTAGAAGAAAACCTACCCTAGAAAGCAAAACAAATCCTAAACCTATCTTAACACAATCTCAACTAAAAGTTATTTCAGAAAATTCTAAAAATACCGCATAGAAATCCCCGGCAACGGCGCTAAAAACTTGTTCACTCCCCAAGTGTAGGGTTGCGATGTAGTAAAAATTCGGAAAGACCGAGTATCGTTCCCACAGAGATTTATGAATGGGTATTCTCAGATTTTATCTAAAACAACTAGTAATTAAGATCCTATTAAGAACTAAAGCTAGAAAATAGTGATTTGGGTTTAAACAGTGAATGTGTAAGGTAATATCAATCTAAAAAGGCACTAGAGCGCCAAGGATCCACTTTTGACAAGTTTCAATGCATCAACACAACTAGGTCTCTCATAACTCAATTGGAATCGAATTCATATCTCTATCCGATCGGAATATAGAGCGGTTAAATCAACAATTATCCAAAACAGTTGCTTATTCATTGATTCAATTCCCATATCAATGCTCAGGCCTTGGGCACACTCAATTGTGTAGGCCAAGCCTCTTTCCAATCTAGTTGAGATTCACAACTATAGCTTTCATCAAATCCTGTCACTAGACTTGATTACAACTAATGATTAGAACTCTAATTAAATCAAAATCAATTAACAAACAGCTATTCCAGATTACTACAAAAGATAAGAACTTTAGTTGAATGAGTTTCCACATGAAAATCAGGCCATTGTACACAAGGCAATCAAAGGGTCTACCATGCCCGGAGTCGATGATAGATCAATGAACTACACAAGCATAAACAATGCTCAGAAGTTAAATTACTAAGTTAGGATCACTCAGAATCACATGAGACCGGAGTCATCAAGAGATCAAAGTAAAAACCCTAAGTAGAACTTGATTCAAACTGACATTAACTAAAATTCATCAATTAAATCATAAAAAGAAAACCTAGGTTGCATCAATCCATTAAAAACAAATCAAAAGCTTCACCTCTTAGCCCTAGCTAAGAGGTTTTAGTTCATCTCTAACATCCTTGAACTAGAAGCCTCAAAAACATAAAAAAAAACTACTAAAACAGGAAGAAAACTAAGAAAACTTAAAGTAGAATCCATCTCCCAAGCAAACCCCACGTCCTAGCATGCCGTGGTATGAAGAGGAGAAGTCCCTTTTATAGATTGGCGCGGAAGATTCCAGATTTAGCAAGGATTTAAGCAATTGCACAGAGAATTTCGGAGCTTCACGCACACGCTGTTGCACTGACAACTGGTCTCACGACCGGTCTGAGACTGTGGACGACCGGTCGCACGACCGGTCTCAAAACTGCAGAATCTGTCCAGAGTGTTTTTGTGTTTCTGAACTACTCTTGACCTGTCTGGCGACCGGTCTGGCGACCGGTCTAAGATGAGAAAAACAGTCCAACAAAATACACTGTCGACCTGTCTGGCGACCAGTCTAAAGACAAGTCTAAGAACAAATTTCAGCTTTTCTTCTTCATCTCTTCTCTTTCTTTCTTGCTTCTTTCTTCCACCTTTCGGCACTTGTTCTATTAATCTTCAATGTATACAAAGTGACTCTTTTAACCATGAATTGGTGAAGTCTCCTTCTCATTCCTACAATCACAAATTCATGCATTAGATTAGTCTTTAAATCATGAAACCATGCATAATGAGTGATGAATTGGGGTTAGAATATGCATAATTAAGAGCTCAACGTTTAGCCGATTATGATCTAAGGAAACATGAAATCAACTAAGGAAAGCATAAAAACTAAAAGAAACAAACTAGGAGGAGTTGTAGGAATCCGTCTTTCGCCACCTCCCACCGTAGTAAATCTCTTCTAGGATACCTTAGAAACGAGGTAGAGGTGTCCTTTTATAGGTTTTGAGCCCTTGGTGTGAAGAACCTTCGAGAAATTCCACAAAAACTACATTTTGCCCTGCAGAATTCGGAGCTTATAGAACAAGCTCTATTATGTAGACGATCGGTCGCACGACCGGTCTGAGCCCATGGACGACCGGTCATAAAACTCCAAAAACAGTCCAGAGAGTTTTTTAAAAGTTTAATCCAAATTTTTAATTCAACGACCTGTCTGACGACCGGTCTGAGTGGACGATAGGTCGTAAACGGGCGATTTTGGTCCAGCAAGATTTGGCAGCAAATGAGTTCCCTGCTGAGAGTTCCAACCGGTTGATGACCGGTCGTGGGCTATGGCGGACTGGTCGGACTACCGGTCTTCAGTGCATTTATCTGCACTTCTTCCTTTTTTTCTTCTCCTCCCTTGCTTCTTTCTTCTACCATTTGGTACTTGGTCTTTTGATCTTCAATGTGTACAGAGTGACCTTTTAAGCATTGAATTGGTGAAGTCCCCTTCTCATTCCTATAATCATAAAACATGCACTAGAATAGTCTTTAAACATGCGAATCATGCATAGTTAGTGATGTAATGGGGTTATAATATACACATTTAAGAGCTTCACACCTTCGAAGAAAACGAACCATCCCTCCATCTCAAGGCAGACGTTGCCTCCGGTGGAAATCCCTAAACCAACTCCAAATCCCCCTCAATTTGTGTATGGAATTCCCCCGTTGTAGCCCAATCCGTCAGGACCCTGTGCTCTAAAATCCATTCAAAGATTTACCCGGCAGTTTGGATGGTGCTATGCATATTTAGGAGATACTTTCCTTACTCTTCAAGCTAGATTTCAAACTCTTTTAAATCGATTCGATCAACATTTTCCTCAGCCGCCACAAGTTCCAGAAGGACCATCGTCACAACCTACACCTGTGACTTCCAATCATTCTCCATGCGAACCTCATGCCCAGCAAAACCCCCCTCAAAACTGTATCTCCCGCGACAATCAAGCCCTAATCCATCGGCCGCAGTCTATCCGCTCCAGCAAATCTAGGCAACGCCAACCAGAAGAGCCTGACTCATAAATGTCTAGTTACACTCTACCATGGGAGGGAGACCTCAAAAGAATCAAGGATCATTTCGCTCATATTGAGCAACGATATCAGTCTAACCTCTTAGCTACAACTCTCACTTCAGTTCATCAAGAAGAACCTCCCTTTACTCGCAAAGTTATGAAAGCCCCTCTACCCAAAAAGTATCAAACGCCTGGCATTGTCTTATATACTGGGATCGGTGACCTTCTCGAGCATCTAGAGACATACAGGTCTCTCATGAAGTTAGAAGGATATAGCTCGGAGATTATGTCCAGAGCTTTTTCTTTAACCCTAAAGGACACTACACGTACTTGGTTCCGAGGTTTAAAACCTCGGTTAATAGAATCCTTTTCTCAATTGTCGGATCTCTTTCTATCCCAATTTATGGGAAGCATCTGCACAAAGAAACCAGCATCTCATTTATCAGATCTGAAGCAATGCCATAACGAGACGATCAAAGACTCCACGGTTTGAATCACAACCAAAGCCATTCAAACCGAAGGTTACACAGAAGATAAAGGCCTCACCGCTTTGATTGCAGGTATAAGGAACGAAAGGTTCTGCTTCGCCCTAGATAAAAATCCTCCAAAAACGATGGCCGATGTTCGTTCGCCTCAAGTGCAAGGCTGCGATGTAGTAATAATCTCGGTAAGACCGAGGTCGATCCACAGGGACTTATGTAGGAATCCACAAAACACTTCCAATAATTCTACTGAAGAGCTAACAAACAGATTTGTAGAAGATTGACGTAAATAATAACTTTGAATTAAACTAAAGGTAAACAATTAATAAAAGGCACTAGGGGTTCAAGGATCCACTTGTAGCAATTCTTGATGCTCAATTCGCTGTGGTTTCTTACTTTCTCAACTAGAATCGAAATTAAGTTCTATCTAGTCGGATGATAGAGCAGTTAAAACAATCAATCTGACATATGTATGATCCATGTATATGATTCACTCAATGCAAGCTAGGACATGATCACACTCAATTGCATAGGTCAATCCCAATTCCAATAGGTTGAGATCACAATCATAACCATCGTTAAATCCTGTCACAAGACAAAACTGGATCATGATTTGTACTTGATCCAAATCACATACACAGTCTCACATACTTCAGAATCTCCAGAAAAGTTAGACTTTTGGTATGAAGCTCCCACATGAAGATCATAGATCTAGAGCGTATTCCAATTCCTCGGATCATACAGGTCTAGACTAGCCCAAAACAATTAAGAACTCAAGCAATTCTTCCAAACATCCATGAGTCATCATAAGATTAAGAAAAACTATTTAGAACTTTATTTAAATTCAAACCATTGTTCTTCAATAGAAATCCAACTTAAAACCAAATCAAATGAATTGAAACATCTTAGATTCACTACAAACTTCACCTCTTAGCCCTAGCTAAGAGGTTTAGCCGTTCATGATTCAAGGAAACATGAAAACAACTAAACAAAACATAAACTAGAAAACCAAACTAGGAGGAGTTGTAGAACTCTGAAATCGACTTCCGTCGTCTCCCAACGTGCTTAATCCCTTCTAGGATGCCCTAGGAATGATCCCTAGGTGTCCTTTTATAGTGGGGAAGCTCTGCTACGTCGAAATCATCTAGAAATTGTGTAAGGTTACGCAGTGCGCAGAGAAAATCGGAACCCATAATAGAAGTTGTGTGTTTTTGCTTGTGGGCGACAGGTTAAGACCGGTCGGACTGGGCTGGCCGACCGGTCGTGACCGGTTGGACCTCTCTGTTTGACAGTCCAGGGAGTATAGATGGGTGACCAACCTGTTGGCCGACCAGTCAGGACCAGTTGGACCTAACTGGTCCTTCATCTAGCGTCTTTCAAAGGTGGCCAGTGGAGTGGATGACCGGTCTTGACCGGTCTGGCTTCTTTGGCCGACCGGTCATGACCGATCAGTCCTTCTTCCCTTTACATTTTCTTTCTTCCTTTCTTCTTCTCTCTCCTCTCCTTGCTTTCTTCTTTCTTTGGCCGTCCTTCAACCTTCATCCAATTGTTCTAAATGGATCCTATTGGTCTCCAATTGGTGAAGTTCATTCTCGTTCCTACAATCACATAACATGCGTTAGATGGGCCTTTTAAACATGAAAACCATGCATATAATGTGATCTAATGGCCAATGCAATGTGTAAATTGGAGGTTCAACACACCCCCCAACCAGCTTTTTGCTAGTCCCGAGCAAAACATGCGTGAAACAAGTTTGAAACCTCCAAAACCCAACTCTCTTTCAGAAACTATGTTTCCATCCATTCCAAGACATGCATGTATAAAATTTGAAAAAATTTGGTGATAGAAGTTGAAACCTGAAACTCTCAAAACATAATGAGTGTCCATATGAAATTCCCGCTGATTGATTGATAAATAGAAGAACTCGAACAAATTCAACCTAGTGTGCATAGTGAAAGTTCATCTCATGAGTTTTTGGGATTATCTTCTTCATAGATCAACTAAACTATAGATCTCAAGGGGTATAGAGCAACAACAAGCCAATGACAGGAATTTGCTTTACCGTCCTTCCGACGGCTTTCACACTACGTCCCATTTTCGGCTTTGGTTACGGGTAGACCATCCCCCGGTTGGTAATAGGTAGCCCTTTTCGAAATTTCACCATTTTTCTATCATTCCCAATTTCATCATTCCTTTTCCTTTTTCTTTTAAATTAGATAGGATTTTTAGAAATCCAGATCTTTCGTTATTTTCCCATGGACAAGGATGAACAAAGTACCCCGGCTTGGTTTCTCGACACCTTAAATCAAAGTCTAGCTAATCCACAAATCACATAATTCTTTCAACCCATGAAAATCGTGTAATGTGAACTAGGTGTAAAAGTGTTCAAATTTTCCATCAATCACATAAATAGGGGAATTCACATATAAAACCATTATGTTAAGAAAAATTCAAGACTTGCAACATCACACACTTCGTATCTCCTCCTCTTATGCTCATATCATCTCGAATGCATAGAAATAAGGTTTTCTAAAGGAGTTTTGAAATTTTAGAAAATTAAAAAAAAATTCGTACATATGATGCTCGAAATGTTGTAGCATGCTAGATGACGAATCTCATCTCACCCCCCAACCTAATCTTGCATTGTCCTCAATGTAACAAAAAAATATTCAATGAGCAAAACATGAGAGCAATTCGAAAATAAAGGGGAGTGAGCGATGATAGTACCTGAGAGAATGAAAAGTGAAATTCTACCTCCTTCTAACAAACCTATGAAAAAGTAAACAAAATCAACAAAATCCTAATCCTAACTACTCTATACCTCCATCAGACTAGGAGATCAAACATCCTGATACACAGGATCAGCCAGAGGCATGGACATACCTTCTGAAGGAAACTTCTCAAAGAACGGCTTTAATCGCTAACCATTTGCCTTAAAGATGTTGCCGTTCCTAGGATTCAACAACTCGACGGTTCCATATGGATAAACAGTTTGTACTATGTAGGGACCAGTCCATCAAGATCTCAATTTCTCCAGAAATAAATGTAGGCAAGAATTATACATAAGGACTTTTTTATTAATCATGAATGTCTTACGAAGAATGTTCTTATCATGGAACACCTTCGTCTTGTCCTTGTAAATTCTCGCATTTTCATAAGCGTCGTTTCGGAGTTCCGCAAGTTCATTTAGTTGAAGTTTGCGCATCGAGCTTGCCTTGTCAGAATCAAAATTTATCTTCTTTATTGCCCAATACGCCCTATGTTCCACTTCCCCGGGCAAGTGACAAGCCTTCCCATAGACAAGTCTATAGGGAGACATTCCAATAGGGGTTTTAAAAGCGGTACGGTAAGCCCAAAGTGCATCGGTAAGTCGAAGCAACCAATCCTTGCGATCGGGGTTCACCGTTTTCTCCAAAATATGTTTAATCTCCCTATTGGATTTCTCAGCTTGTCCACTTCTTTGTGGGTGATAAGGCGTGCTCACTTTGTGATTAACGCCATATTTCTTCATTAAGGTTTCAAATGGGTGATTACAAAAGTGAGACCCTCCATCACTTATGATGACTCGAGGTGTTCTAAATCGGGAAAGAATATTATCTTTTAAGAAGCAAATGACTGTTTTATAGTCATTATTCTGGTATGGGATCGCCTCGACCCATTTGGACACATAGTCAACGGCAAACAAGATATATATGTTTCCAAAAGAAGATGGGAATGGACCCATGAAATCGATGCCCCAACAATAAAAAAATTTCGATTATTAAGATGGGATTGAGTGGCATCATATTTCTACAGGAGATTCCTCCCAATTTCTGACACGATTCACATGTTTTGCAAAACTCATGGGTGTCCTTGAACATAGTGGGCCAATAAAACCCACATTGCAAAATTTTGGCCGTGGTCTTCTTAGCCGAAAAGTGGCCACCACACGCCTGAGAATGACAAAAGGAGATAATACTTTGTTGTTCATCATCTGGCAAACATCTCCTTAACACCTGATGTGTATCTTCCCTTGGGTCTAATGTTGTGGTGATTGGAGAGTCTATCAAATATCCTGCAACTGTCATAAGTAAAGTGACTTGAACTCTCTTCCGATCTTGGACCGTTATTTCATAACACGCTCGTGCTTCTTTCTGGTTCCCACGGACTACTACGACGCCATTCGGACTGGAGAATTTTACGCACAAGTAAAGGGGATGTAATGATACCCCTAATTTTGTGAACGATGGTCGTCCTAAGATGGCGTTATATGCAGACTTCCGCTTTACCACAAGGAAGTTAATAAATATGGTAATATTGGCAGGGGATTCACCGAACATGACAGGGAGGTCGATACTACCTTTTGGTATGACCACTTCTCCTCTAAAGCCAACGAGGGGCGTGGAGATTGGCTTGAGTAGTTTTTTGGTGAACGCCATCTTGGCATAGGCCTCGGAATAGAGTACATCCGTGGAGCTACCTGTATCCAACATAATACGATAATTAGCTACCTTTAATGTTACTACGATGGAATCTTCATGAGGCAAGTGAATCCCTTTAGTGTCTTTTTCGGAGAAAGAGATTGGTTGATTGCTTGATGCTGATGAGTTGGATGATTTCTCCATCTAGTAAACATGTTGAGATTTTTTATATGCTTTGCGAGCATAAGTTTTCCTCACAGCCTGGGAGTCACCCCCACAAGCGGGACTGCCCACAATAGTTCTAATTTTGTCAGCTAGCTCTGCATCTTCTTGTGATTGATAGTGTTGCGGCGATCTTTCCCTCTGATGTTGATTGTCTTGTCATGTTGATGTGCTGAACTTCTGGGGGGATTGATTTCGCTATGCAACATAGTCATGGAGATGCCCCCTGCGAATTAATGACTCTATTTGATCTTTAAGGGATATACGGTCTTGAGTGTTATGCCCATGATCCTTATGAAAGTAACAAAACTTCCTCTTATCTCTCTTTTCTGGATCAGACTTGATCCTCGAAGGCCACTTGACATAAGATTTGTTCTTAATTTCCATCAACACCTTTTCTGGAGATGGATCGAGAGGGGTATAATTATGATATCTCCCTATGAATGGCTTCCAAGGAGAACGATCACGTTGATCATGACGATACTTTTTGTCAGAGGGAGATGCTTCTTCGAATTTACGTTTCTTCTCTGGGCCATCATGTCGAGTGAGGGCCACTTCTTCGGCGTTGATGTATTTTTAGGCCTTAGCTTGGAATTTCGCTGTTGAACCTCCAATTTATACATTGCATTGGTCATTACATCACATTATATGCATGGTTTTCATGTTTAAAAGGCCCATCTAACGCATGTTATGTGATTGTAGGAACGAGAATGAATTTCGTCAATTGGAGACCAAAAGGATCCATTTAGAACAATTGGATGAAGGTTGAAGGAGGGCCAAAGAAAGAAGAAAGCAAGGAGAGGAGAGAGAAGAAGAAAGGAAGAAAGAAAATTTAAAGGGAAGAAGGTTCGACCGGTCGTGACCGGTCGGCCAAAGAGGCCAGACCGGTCAAGATCGGTCGGCCACTCCACTGGCCACCTTTGAAAGACGCTGGATGAAGGACCAGTTAGGTCCGACCGGTCGTGACCGATCGGCCAGCAGGTCGGCCACCCATCTATATTCCCTGGACTGTCAAACAGAGAGGTCCAACCGGTCGTGACGGGTAGGCCAGCCCAGTCCGACCAGTCTTGACCGGTCGGCCACATTAAAAAACAGGCAACTTCTATTCTGGGTTCCGATTTTCTCTGCGCACTGCGTAACCTTACACAATTTCTAGATGATTTCGACGTAGCAGAGCTTCCCCACTATAAAAGGACACCTAGGGATCGTTCCTAGGGCATCCTAGAAGGGATCGAGCACCGTGGGAGACTGCAGAAGTCAATTTCGGAGTTCTACAACTCCTCATAGTTTAGTTTTCTAGTTTATGCTTTGTTTAGTTGTTTTCATGTTTCCTTGGATCATGAACGGTTAAACCTCTTAGCTAGGGCTAAGAGGTGAAGCTTGTAGTGAATTTAAGATGTTTCAATTCGTTTGATTTGGTTTTAAGTTGGATTTCTATAGAAGAGCAATGGTTTGAAGTTTAAATAAAGTTCTAAGTAGTTTTTCTTAATCTTATGATGACTCATGGATGTTTGGAAGAATTGCTTCAGTTTTTAATTGTTTTGAGCTAGTCTAGACCTGTATGATCCGAAGAATTGGAGTACGCTCTAGATCTATGATCTTCATGTGGGAGCTTTATACCAAAAGTCTAGCTTTTCTGGAGATTCTGTAGTATGTGAGACTGTGTATGTGATTTGGATCAAGTTCAAATCATGATCTAGTTTTGTCTTGTGACAGGATTTAATGATGGTTATGATTGTGATCTTAACCTATTAGGAATTGGGACTGACCTATGCAATTGAGTGTGCTCATGTCCTAGCTTGCCTTAAGTGAATCATATACATGGATCATACATATGTCAGATTGATTGTTTTAATTGCTCTATCATCCGACTAGATAGAACTTAATTTCGATTCTAGTTGAGAAAGTAAGAAACCACAGCGAATTGACCATCAAGGATTGCTACAAGTGGATCCTTGAACCCCTAGTGCCTTTGATTAATTGTTTACCTTTAGTTTAATTCAAAGTTACTATTTACATCAATGGCCTTTAGGGTCGGAGCCCACATCTGACTCCTAATTTTCGGAGACGTAAAACCATTTTTTCCTCCACCCAGGGCAATTGGAGGAAGGGTTTCCCATAATGAAGTTGTCTTGGTGCCAGAAGCAAATGTAGTACCAACCCTCGGTAGCCGGGGCCTTTTTCAGCTAGAATAGTTGCAAAAACTCCTCAGCGGTTAAGTCACCATTACTTACTTGCTTCCAGAGGACGAAAGCAGTTATAAGCACCCGCCAGCCATTTACGATAAGTTGACCGGGGGCATTCTTATAAGTGCGAAGGAAGTTTCGGATGAATGGGTGAAGGGGAAGACGCACACCAACCCGAAAAAATTATTCATAAAAGGCTACATAGCCTGGTGGTGGTGCATCGGCTGTCTCCCCTCTCCCAGGTAACCTGAGAATAACGGACTCCGGAACCCGGTACCTTTCTCGAAAGCTCGAGAGCTGCTCTTCCGTCATTATAGAGGGATAACCGGAGGCGGAATATCTTCCGGCCGGTACTCGGGCATTATTAGATTCGGATGAATCGGGGGTGTCATCTCCCAGAGGGACGATCTCTTCATCAGAAACCCCCGCCATTGTAAAAGAAAGAAAGAGAAGAGAAAAGGAAAATAAGAAGAAAGACTACCTCCGCGAAGAGGTTTGCGTCGAGAACAAAGGAAGAAAAGAAGGAAGAACTCTCTGCAACAGAAATTCAAAAATAAAGCAAACTCCGTAGGACTCGATATTTATACGCAATCATTCCATTTGATTTGGTTGACACGCGGCGGCTTCTCATCCGGCACGACAGACGAACGGGCACAGCATTAATTACAAAGTCATGTGGCGAGCTGTTGAGCTCTTAATTGTGCATATTCTAACCCCAATTCATCACTCATTATGCACGGTTTACATGTTTAAAGGACTATTCTAAGGCATGATTTGTGATTGTAGGAACAAGATGGAGATTTCACCAATTGAAGGCTAAATGGAGCCCTTTAAGAGCATTGAAGACCATAGGATGAGGGTTGAAGAAGGACCAAAGAAAGACAAAGCAAGGAGAGAAGAGAAAAGAAGAAAGAAAGAAAGAAATAAAGAAGAAAAGAG
Source organism: Liriodendron chinense (assembly GCA_003013855.2). Taxonomy (NCBI): domain Eukaryota; kingdom Viridiplantae; phylum Streptophyta; class Magnoliopsida; order Magnoliales; family Magnoliaceae; genus Liriodendron; species Liriodendron chinense. The sequence continues at coordinate 574,916 of PVNU02004009.1, read as the reverse complement.
GCTAGACCGGTCGGTTGACCGGTCAGCCAAAGAAGCCCGACCGGTCAAGACCGGTCTGCCGCCCCTTTGATGCACACTAGAAGATGGATAGCTTGGTCCGACCGGTCATGACCGGTCGGCCACGTTTGCTGGATCAATGGATAAGTCAGTCCGACCGGTCATGACCGGTCGGCTGTGCTCTTTGGACTGTTGCAAGTGAAGTCCGACCGGTCCAGACCGGTCGGCCAAGTGTAAATAGGCTATTTCTATTTCGGGATTCCGAAATTCTCTGCGTAATTGCGTAGCTTTACGCGAAATCTAGAATTTTCTTGCGTAAAGGACACCTCCAAGCTATAAAAGGACGTCTTTCCTTCATACCAAAGGAGGCTAGGATGTGGGGATTGCTCAGGAGACGGATTCGACTTCGGATTTCTAGTTTTCTTCCTGTTTTAGTTATTTTTTATGTTTTTAGAGGCTTCTAGTTCAAGGATGTTAGAGATGAACTAAAACCTCTTAGCTAGGGCTAAGAGGGGAAACTTTTGATTCATTTTTGATGGATTGATGCAACCTAGGTTTCCTTTTATGTTTTAATTGATGAATTTTAGTTCTATATGAGTTTGAATCAAGTACTATTTTGGCTTTTACTTTGATCTCTTGATGACTCCGGGCTCATGTAATTCTTAGTGATCCTAACTTAGTATCTTAACTTTTAAGCATTGTTTATGCTTGTGTAGTTCATTGATCTACCATTGACTCCGGGCATGGTAGACGCTTTGATTGCCTTGTATGCAATGGCCTGATTTTCATGTGGGAACTCATTCAACTAAAGTTCTTATCTTTTGTTGTATAATCTGGAATAGTTGGTTATTCATTGATTTTGATTTAATTAGAGTTCTAATCATGAGTTGTAATCAAGTCTAGTGACAGGATTTGGTGAAAGCTATGGTTATGAATCTCAACTAGATTGGAAAGAGGCTTGGCCTAAACAATTGAGTGTGCCCAAGGCCTGAGCATGGTTGTGGGAATTAAATCAATGAATGAGCAACTGTTTTAGATAATTGCTGATTGAACCGCTCTATATTCCGATCGGATAGAGATATGAATTCGATTCCGATTGAGTTATGAGAGACCTAGTTGTGTTGATGCATTGAAACTTATTAAAAGTGGATCCTTGGCGCTCTAGTTCCTTTTTAGATTGATATTACCTTTCATAAATCATTATTTAAACTCAAATCACTGTTTTCCAGCTTTAGTTCTTAATAGGGTCTTAGTTACTAGTTGTTTTAGCCAAATTCTTGATGCATTGAAACTTATCAAAAGTGGATCCTTGGCGCTCTAGTTCCTTTTTAGATTGATATTACCTTTCATAAATCATTATTTAAACTCAAATCACTGTTTTCCAGCTTTAGTTCTTAATAGGGTCTTAGTTACTAGTTGTTTTAGCCAAATTCTGAGAATACCCATTCATAAATCTCTGTGGGAACGATACTCGGTCTTTTCGAATTATTACTACTTTGCAACCCTACACTTGGGGAGTGAACACGAACGACGCTTCACCTCTCATGGCCGAAAAGCTGCATAAAGCTGGGCATCATAAATGCAGGATCTCTCCGGATGAGTCACGCGCGATTCCCTCCCAAAAATCGGTCACGCATACAAATAAAACCCTTGGCATAGCTCTTCAACGCCAAGGGTTTAGGGGCATCTGCTGTAGGATAAAGTTGACTATCAAGAATGCGATCAAAGAATGATTGAGATAAGGCGCGGCCAGCCATCCCAAATGCGAGCAGATCGGTTCGCGCTCGTCGAAAGGGGTCACATCCCAAATGCGAGCAGCTCGGCTCGTGCTCGTCGAAAGGGGTCGCATCCCAAATGCGAGCAGCTCGGCTCGTGCTCGTCGAAAGGGGTCGCATCCCAAATGTGAGCAGCTCGGCTCGCGCTCGTCAAAAGGGGTCGCATCCCAAATGTAAGCAGCTCGGCTCGCGCTCGTCGGAAGGGGTCGCATCCCAAATGTGAGCAGCTCGGCTCGTGCTCGTCGGAAGGAGTCACATCCCAAATGCGAGCAGTCCACCGAGTCTGAGTATCCTCCATTTTTCTAGTACCAGCAGCCCGTATAGGCCGGTCTTGCGCTTATCTCCATTCATGGCTCCGATTCTCAGGGGAGCACCATCAGGGAATGTAATCAGCTAGATGTCCAATTGGGTTAGGACTATCCGCTTATCTAAGGATTCATCGGATAAATCCTCTATCCCCGGTAAATCAGCAGTAATCTTAAACGTCTTGCGTAATAGACTGGGTCACTCAGATTTGTATAAATAGATGACTCCACAGAAGATGAAGGTACATAATCTCTAAACTCCAAAACCCGTCGTTTCCTTCACAACTACATCCCATCTAACTTAAGCATCGAAGGGCCAACGGCTGGACGCCAGCCACCCATAGTTTTTCTTTGTGCCTTTTCAGGTTCAGGAGGAAACTACCTGGAAGGAAGAGGAACGTCAAGAGGACCCTGTTACAAAATCCGACGTAAACACTCCTCATGAGATAAACATAATAGAATCTACTGAAGAAGGGGAGTTTTTCCAATCCAATCTACCGGAAAGGTTGGAGATATGTTCGGTACATTCCGAGGATGAATTAAATTTGATTATTAATGAGGCCTTGGAAGTGCCAAATTCTGCCAAATTCCAAGGTCACCAATTTCTGATTTACACAAATTTGTTATGTAGAAATTGGAATAATCGGTGCTTGACTTGCCTACAAAGAGGTTGTGAAAGTGTAGAGGTTGAGGACCCACTCCAACCTATACAAAAGTTTGAGAAGAAGGAAGACATGAAGGGTCCAATTATGAAAACTCCCCCCCCCCCCCCCCCCCCCCCCCCCGAGAGGTCTCCTACACTCTAGAGGAGTGTTTGGCTTAATTTAAAGATTAGGATGATCACATGATTAAGGATATAGTGCATGCCTTAAGGGAGACCCCTCCAGTGCTTAAAAAGCTTCATTCCATAAAGTGCCAAACTGAAATATCAATTGTGGAAGCACCGGTGAAATTAGATTATGTGGAGACCATCCCAATTTGTGAGGATGAAGCAATTGAAGTCTCCACATCTCTTTGGTTTGTTCAAACCGAAGAGCACCACTTCTGAGATGATCCATATTTAACAAATTTTTGCTCAGACAAGATGGAAAAGAGATCCATATTCAATGATTTACAACCAATGCAATTCTCTTTTCCTTGTACATGTGACAATATTATTGAGAAACCCGCTGAAATTCTTCAGCAGGATTTTTAATGGATTAGAATGATTAATGTCACCATTGTACTTTTCAAAGCAGGATGGTGGATAGTTTTATTGCAAAATCTGTTACACCACCTGATGATTGATCTCCTAGTCTGATGGAGATTCTCTTTCTAAAAGGATAGCTTCGGTTTTGTTTATTGCTTTAAGCAGATTAGGTTTAGTTTATTTTTTTCTGTTTTATTGCTTTAGTAGATTTTGATACCGGAGGTAGACTTCAATGATTGACTCTCTCAGGTACTCTCGTTCTCACTCTCTTTTATTTTATCATTGCTCTCATGATTCATACTCATTGCATATCTTTTTACATTGAGGACAATGCAAGATTTGGTTGGGGGGTGAGATTCCTCAAATCTAGCAGTTTGTGGACATTTCAAGAAAGGTTTTTATAGAAAATTTTCAATTTTTTTAAAACATCAAAACTCTTTTGGAAAACTTTATTTTTATGCACTTGAGATGTCATGAGTATGAAAGGATGAAAGATGAACTAATATGATTTTGAAACCTCTTAGACATAATAGTTTTATATGTGAATCTCCCTATTTGTATGATCGATAGAACATTTGAACACTTTTGAGTCTAGTTCACAGTTCACGATTCTCATTGTTTGAAGGAATTACTAGACTTATAGATTGGTTAGATTGAAAATTTGAAGTGTTTAGGAACCAAGCCGGGGAACTTTGTCCATCCTTGTTCATGAGAAATAAGAGAAAAGAACGAAAGATAGGGATTTCTAAAAATCCTATCTAATTTGTATGAAAAGGAAAAAAAAGGGACAAAAAAAGTATGGATATTATTGTATATTTGTGAAAAATTCTGAAAAGGGCTACCTATTACTAAGAAGGGGGTGGTCTACTCGTAACCAAAGCTGAAAATTGAAAGTAGTGTGAAAGCCATCGAAGGAATGATAAGGCAAATTATTGTCATAGGCAATTGGTTGATTCTGTACACTTTTGGATCTTTGGTTTAGCTGATTTATGAAGAAGGTAATCCTGGAAAGCCATAAGATGAATATGCACAAAGCACACTAGACGGTACATGTTTGGATTCGTCTATTTGTCAATAAATCAGTGGGGATTCTATATGGACACTTATCATGTTTAAAAAGTTTAGGACTTCAATTTCTCATTATTTGTTTTTTTCTGAATTTTGGACTTATATGTCTTAAAGTCTATAGAAACATAGTTTTTAAGAGAGAGAAGGGGATTGTTTCACGCTTGTTTTGTTCGGGACTAGCAAAATGCTGGTTGGGAGGTGTGTTGAGCTTCCAATTTATACATATTTTAGCTCATTACATTACATCTTATACATGATTTACATGTTAAAAGATTTATCTAATGCATGTTTTGTGGATGTAGGAATGAGAGAGGGGTTACACCAAATTGATGTTCAAAAGACCACATTTAAATAGTTCTTGATGATGATCTAAGGCAGGCCAAAGATGGAAGAAGAAAGAAGGAGAGAAGAGAGAGAAAAAACCAAAAGAACAAGGCTAGACCGGTCAAGACCAGTCAGCCATGTGCCAGCCCTCCTTGCAAACTCCCTGGACAATGATCAGATAGGTCTGAACGGTCGACCGCACCATTCTTTGTATATTGGAGCTCCCTGTACATTCCACAAATGGGTTCGACCGGTCAAGACCGGTCGGCCATGCAAATCAGCAAGCTTGTTCAGCAAGCTCCGAAAAAACATGCGCAATTGCATAAGTGTTATGCAATTTTGGAACTTTTCAAGTCGATGGGACTCTAAATCTATAAAAGGGCACCTAGGGTCTCTTGCTAAATCATCATAGAAGGCTAAGGACTTCATGGGAGGTGAAGAGGATCGTCGTGGAGCATCTACAACTCTCCTGAATCCCGTTTTTTTATGTTTTTCATTAGTTTTTCATTGTTTTTAGCTGAAGCATGATAATGCTCGGCTAGAACCTCTTAGCTAAGGCTAAGAGGTGAAGCTTGTAGCTAGTTATTATGTAGAATTCATTTGATTTAAGTACTCTATATAAAGTTTGGATTTTTAAGTTCTAGTTTGAATAAAAGTTGGTATTTTTGGATGTTTTATAAGAGTTCATGTGCTTCGGACATGGGTTCCTTGTAATTCTCTAAGATTATCATATTTGATTGATTAGATTCGAATTGTAGTAATCCCTGAGCATACCATAGTCCATTGGCATGGTTGTTACTTCGAAGGCTACATATTCGGATTCTATGCTTCATTAGAACTAGAATCTTACTTTCTGACTTAAGCGGGGATTGTTTGTGTTTGAATGCTAAATCTCCCAACTAGAAGAGAGATAGAACTTCAATTCTAGTTGTGTTATGCTTGGATGAATGAATTCACATGGGACTACTACAAGTGGATCCTTGAGGCCTTAGTTCCGTTAAATTATAGAATTTTCCTTAAGTTACCGTTTTAAGTTACTTTATGAGATTAAAATCTGAAATCATTGAGATTGGGGTTGTTGGAATAAATTAGGGTTGTTTACCTAATTCCTTGTGGATCGACCTCGGTCTTACTGAGAATTATTACTACATCGCAGCCTTGCACTTGAGGAGAGCGAACGGTTGCTGCGCGTTTACAGCCAAAAGGCAAATGGATATAAAAGCGGAAGTCAACAAGTTGCTAGCCGTCAATTTTATCGAGGAGGTTGATTATCCTGAATGGGTCACGAATGTCATCCTCGTTCGTAAGGCGAACGGCAAGTGGAGAATGTGTACTGATTATTCCGATCTAAATAAAGCATGTCCAAAAGATAGTTTCCTGACTCCCCGTATCGATTAGTTAGTTAATTCAATAGCCGGGCATGCTCTACTCAGTTTCATGGGTGGCTATTCTGGTTACAACCAGATCATGATGCATCCTCCTGATAGTGGGAGTACCACCTTTATTACTGACTGAGGTTTATATTGCGACAAAGAGATGTCTTTTGGTCTTAAGAACGCTGGGGCCACTTATCAAAGGCTAGTCAACAAAATGTCCACTGCACAAATTGGCAAGATTATGGAGGTATACGTCAATGATGTGCTTGTAAAAAGTGTTATAGCAAACGATCATCTCGCGGATCTCCGAGAAGCCTTTAACCTCATGCGAAAGTATCAGATGAAGCGGAACCCTGAGAAATGTGCTTTTGGGGTCTCCGCTGGAAAATTCCTCGGGTTTATGGTTGGGCAACGAGGCATCGAGGTAAACCCTGAGAAGATTAAAGCCTTGATAGAAATGAAATCTCCTTCCACATTCAAAGAACTCCAACGCCTGGCCAGACGAATAGCGTCCTTGAATAGGTTTATCACATGTGCCTTCGATAAGTGCCTCCCTTTTTTAAGTTACTTCGTGCGACCACTAAATCCAACTAGGCATGGACCCAACAATGCGAAGAAGCGTTCCAGAAATTGAAGCAATACATGGGCACGTCACCCATCCTATCAAAACATGTTCCACACGAGCAGCTCTTTCTTTATTTAGATGTATCTTCCACGACCATTAGTGCCACTTTAATAAGGGAAGAGTATAAAGGTTCATTTATTATGTAAGTCGTGCAATGGTGGATGCTGACACTAGATACCCGGATATTGAAAAACTTGCTCTGGCCTTAGTAGTTGCAGCATGAAATCTACGGCCTTACTTTTAAGCCCATCCTATTGTGGTCCCTACAAATCAACCATTAAGACAAGTCCTTAAAAAACCTGAAGTATATAGACGCTTAACTAAAGAGGAGATTGTTCACTCCCCAAGTGTAGGGTTACGAAGTAGTAATAATTTGGAAAGACCGAGTATCGTTCCCACAGAGATTTATGAATGGGTATTCTCAAAATTTATCTAAAACAACTAATAATTAAGATCCTATTAAGAACTAAAGCTGGAAAATAGTGATTTGGGTTTAAACAGTGAATGTGTAAGGTAATATCAATCTAAAAAGGCACCAGAGCGCCAAGGATCCACTTTTGATAAGTTTCAATGCATCAACATAACTAGGTCTCTCATAACTCAATCGGAATCGAATTCATATCTTTATCCGATCGGAATATAGAGCGGTTAAATCAACAATTATCCAAACAGTTGCTTATTCATTGATTCAATTCCCACATCAATGCTCAGGACTTGGGCACACTCAATTGTGTAGGCCAAGCCTCTTTCCAATCTAGTTGAGATTCACAACCATAGCTTTCATCAAATCCTGTCACTAGACTTGATTACAACTAATGATTAGAACTCTAATTAAATCAAAATCAATCAACAAACAACTATTCTAGATTATAACAAAAGATAAGAACTTTAGTTGAAAGAGTTCCCACATGAAGATCGGGCCATTGTACACAAGACAATCAAAGGATCTACCATACCTGGAGTCGATGATAGATCAATGAACTACATAAGCATAAACAATGCTCAGAAGGTAAGCTACCAAGCTTAGAATCACTAAGAATCACATGAGCCCAAAGTCATCAAGAGATCAAAGTAAAACCAAACTAGTACTTGATTCAAACTCATATTGAACTAAAATTCTTCAATTAAAACATAGAAGGAAACCAAGGTTGCATCAATCCATTAAAAACAAATCAAAAGCTTCACCTCTTAGCCCTAGCTAAGAGGTTTTAGTTCATCTCTAATATCCTTGAACTAGAAGCCTCAAAAACATAAAAAACTACTAAAACAAGAAGAAAACTAAGAAAGCTCGAAGTAGAATCCATCTCCCAAGCAATCCCCACGTCCTAGCATCCTTTGTTATGAAGAGGAGAAGTCCTTTTATAGCTTGGAGGTGTCCATTGCGTAAGAATCTTCTAGAATTTACGTAAGAATACGCACTTGCGCAGAGAATTTCGGCGCTCAAAATAGTAAGCTGTCCATTTTGCATGTCTGACCGGTCTGAATGGCTTGGCACACCGGTCACGACCGGTCGGACCTGTCTTTTGACAGTCCAGAGAGTGCAGCAGAGGGGGCGACCTATTGGCCGACCGGTCTTGACCGGTCGGACTAGTTTGGCCGATCGGTCACTACAGGTCGGACTGTGTAGTTCCTCATCCAGTAAGTTCCAAGGGTGAACAATGGGGTGGCCGACCAGTCTTGACTGGTCTGGCTCCCTTGGCCGACCAGTCACGACCGGTTGGACTGCTTTTCTTTCTCCTTTTTCTTACTTTCTTTCTTCTTTTCTTTCTTTTCTTTTCTCTCCTTGCTTTCTTCTCTCTTTGGCCCACTTTAGGTTTTCATCCAAAGCTCCTAAGTGGAGTCTTTAAGTTCCCATTTGATGGTTCCTTTCTCTCATCCCTACAATCACAAATTCATGCATTAGATTAGTCTATAAGTCATGAAAACCCTGCATAATGAGTGATGAATTGGGCTTGGAATATGCACAATTAAGAGCTCAACAGAGATCGAACTTGACGAACATGATATTACCTTCTATTCACGAACTACTGTAAGGGGGAAAGCAATTGCGGACTTCATTGCCGAGTTCATGTATTCGATCCCAACTCATACCGACACTGTAATTCCACCAATTATTTCTCCCGAAACCGGATTTCCAGCGAGCGAGCGAGCTATTGAGCTTCCAATTTATACATTTTCTAACCTATTACATCACATCTCATGCATGGTTTGCATGCTTAAAAGACCAATCTAATGCATGTTTATGATTGTAGGAATAAGAGAGAGAATTCACCTATTTAATGGCTAAAAGAATGCTTTTAAACCCACTTGAGGATGAAGGAAGATGAGCCAAAGGAATGGAAGAAAGAAGCAAGGAGAAGAGAGAGATGACATGGATTTAATGCCAATTTGAAGGATTTGGAATGACTAGAAGACCAAGCTTTGACGAGCCAAAGAAGTGGAGAAAAAGCATTGAAGGAATCAAGTTGAAGACCTGGAATGGCCAAAAAAGTCATATTGCAGAGCTGTAGGGCCAGAAAAGTCAAATGTAGAAAATTCAGCAGATGGCCCTGTAAACCAGAAAAACTGTAAAAATTGGCCTTCGATCGCCCAACCACCATTTGGGCGGCGCCCGAAATTGACAAAAAAATCCAATTATTGTTGGAACTTTTCTGGACTTGGCCGGACGCCCGATCAAAACGTGACTGGGCGCCCGACCCGCGTCCGACTGCCGATACAAGTGCGTAAATCTTAAAGCAATCCAAAGCGATGGGTGGTTTTTCTTATAAAAGGAAACCTTGGCATCCTTCCTAAGGTATCTTAGAAGAGTTTTAAGTTCGTGGGGAGCAAGGGAGATCATCGTGGAGCGATCGCAACTCCTCTAATTAGGGTTTTTTTTCTAGTTTTTCATGTTTTTGTGTAGTTTTTCTTTGAATTCTAATTGAAGCATGGTAATGCTTGGCTAGAACCTCTTAGCTAAGGCTAAGAGGTGAAGCTTGTGAGTATTTATCATGTTGGATTCATTCTATTTCAAGTACTTTGCTTAAAGTTTTGATTTTCAAGTTCTAGTTAAAATAAAAGTGATATTTTTTTATGTTTTATGAGAGTTCATGTGCTTCGAACATGAGTTCCTTGCAATTCTCTGAGATTATCATGTTTGGATTAATTAGATTCGAATTGTAGTAACCCTAGAGTGTACCATAGTCCATTGGCATGGTAGTTATTTCGAAGGCTACATATTCGACTTCTATGGGCTTCATTAGAACTAGAACCTTGCTCTTCCACTTGAGTAGGGATTGTTTATGTTTGAATGCCATATCTTCCAACTAGAAGAGAGATAGAACTTCAATTCTAGTTGTGTTATGCTTAGATGAATGAATTCACATGAGGGCTTTCACAAGTGGATCCTCAAAAGCCTTAGTTCCCTTTAATTATAGATTTTTTACAATTACTGTTTTAAGTTAGTTTATAAACCTGAAATCCTTAATTTATTGAATTCGAAGTTGCTGGAACAACTTGAATTGGTTTACCTTATTCCCTGTGGATCGACCTCAGTCTTACTGAGATTTATTACTACATCGCAGCCTTGCACTTGAGGCGAGCGAACACAACCATCCTGGTCGCTTTATATAGATGGATCCTCTTGTTCATCCAAAAGTGGGGTTGGATTGATCCTCATCGTACCTAATGAATCACAATTCAAATACGCTCTACGATTGACTTTCATGCTTTAAATAATGAAGCAGAATATGAAGCTTTGATCCTTGGTCTTCAATTGGCTAATATTCTTACAATAAGGAACTTGCTCATTCATAGCGACTCACAGCTCATCGTAAATCAGATAATTAATGAATTCGAAGCAAGAGAGGAAAGAATGGCTTTATACAAATCTAAAGTATTAATACTGCTCGCCAAATTCGACAAATATGAAATAATTCATATTCCTCGAGACGAAAATAAGCTGGTCGACTCTTTGGCAAAATTAGCATCATCATCAAAGTCTGATCTAACCCGGGTTGTACCTATTGACCACCTCTCTGTGCCAAGTATCAATCAAGTAACCACCAAGCAGGTTTCCACAATGCAACTATCTCCGTGTTGGATGGACCCCATTGTCCATTATCTTTAAAGCGGAAAACTTCCAGATGACAAGAAGTTGGCTCGACAAATGCACTATCGTGTTGCCAGGTACATTTTACAAGATGGTATTTACTTAAGAAGAAGCTTTACTTTACCATATTTAAAGTCCTTCATCTAGAAGAAGCCAAACATGTTCTAGATGAAATACACCAGGGGGCATGTGGCAACCACCCCAAAGGGCAATCATTGGCTTACAAAGCTATGAGGCAGGGTTACTATTAGCCTACTATGAAAGTGTTAGTGCACTTTTCTGTGGCATACCAGTGCACCTTGTTTGTCAATCACTTAGGTTAGTGAGTCTAGTGTCGGTTGAGCTTGATGAAGACAAAATCGAAGACTTAAGACGGACCAGCTACATCAAGGATGAAGAAACAAGTAAAAGAGATGCCTTGGTGTGCCTTGCCTTGAACATACCCAAAACCATAACCTCTTAGATGACTTGGACCAACTAGGTATACCATTAGTCATCATCATTAGACTTAGAACTCCATAAAAAACATGATAAGTTAGACTAATTAAAGAGGTGGAAGCTGCTGTAATCAAAACAGCTCAAATAACAGTTTCCGATTGATCTCCGATCAATCAGACATTGGCTCCGATAGGACTCCGATCAATCGGACCGAAGTTCCGATCAATCGAAAATTGTTCCAGCAAACTTGAAAATCCACTGGACATATTTTCGATCAATCGGACAGTCTTCCGATCCATCGGAAGGGGTTAGTCCGATCAATCGGACCATGTTTCCGATCAATCGGAATATCTTCTAGAGAATTCACTGGACTGATTTTCGATCAATCGGACATGTCTCCGATCAATCGGATCCTTTTTCCGATCAATCGGAGATGCAAGAATCTGCCCATTTTTTTACCATTGGAAGAAAATCTATTTAAAGAGGGGATTCATTTTTGAGCAGTGAGAGGAAATTTTGAGGAGATAGAAGCCACCATTGCTAGAGACCATCAGAGGCTCTATCCCAAACCCATAGCAAGTCATTCTCCTTATGTTTTCATCACAAGCTTGGGCCATTCAATGGTATCTTGAGAATGGACTTGTTCCCTCTTGATTCCTAGGGTTTAGACACCTTGATCATAGTTAAATCCCTTGTCTAAACACTACCTAGGAGTCCAAATAGGTGTATTCCTCTAGGAAACCCATTTCCTACCATTTGTAGAGGTTTCGCCATTCCCTAGCACCATGGGCATCTCCAATGGAGCATCACATGCAAGGTAACTGATCTTGGAGCTGAAGCCTTGGCAAAGCAGCGGCGTCAAAGATCGGGGGAGCACAAGGGGAGCTGATTCAAGCACGGGAGAGCGAGAAGAAGCAACCTAAAGCGGCGCTACAAATGGGCTCAATCCGACAAGTAAGGTTATCTTGTTAAGAGTCCATCCACTCAATTCCCTATGGGAGTTGAGTGTAGAGTTTGTTTGACAAACTCGAACTAGGGTAGTTAGCCGATCTTTGGCCTGTTAGTCAGCCTAAATTCAGGGACGTTAGCCGTTCCATAGCACGTTTGTCGGGCCTAAACAAAGTCTCCAATGGGGAGCCACCAACACGGGTGCAAACGTGTAGGTTGGGAGGAACTTGTAAACTCCCCGGTTGGGTGGATCGGACTTAAAACACCTTGGTTGGGAGGAACCAGATTTAAACTCCTCAGTGAATGCCAGTGTGCTCAAAGGGGTTGAGTACTTGAACCGGGAGTGGAGTAGACAGGTAGTCGAACCACTATACATCCTTGTGTTTGTGATTGTTCTTGAGCACGTTTCTCTTTATGCATTGTGTTTAATTGGTTAATTATGAATGCTTAGTTAGGAATGCATGCTAGGCACTTGATAGACATCTCCACACTCACAAGAAGTATTTTCACTACCTCATGTTGACTTGAGCATTTCTTGATCCATCCTCTATAGTCCACATGTGTTGATGAGACCAGGTTGCTGATTGCACTTATCATTTGCTAGTCTTTTGATTGGACCCACTTAGGCTTTGAAGCCGAAGTGTTAATTGCTTGAGTAGTTTGATTTGCCAAATTTGTTAAGTGGGCGAAAAGATTTTAAAAGGTCCTAATCAACCCCCCCCCCCCCCCCCCCTCTAGGACTTAGCCATAATTCTAGTTGCTCCTTAAGCTTCCTCACGTGTATGCATAGGGTGTCATGTTAGACTACCCAACGCAATTTCAAAAAGCAGACGCCATCGAATTTTTGAAAAAATGTGATAAATGTCAACGTTATTCTCCAATATCTCATTTACCATCTGTACAAATGACACCTATGGATGGCCCTTAGCCTTTCGCTCAATGGGGAGTTGATAAAATTGGGCCGCTACCCACGAAAAAAGGCTAAAACAGATTTGCGGTTTTAGCTATCGATTATTTCACCAAGTGGGTTGAAGTAGAACCTCCGGCCACCATCACCGAAAAGCAAACCACTAAATTTATATGGAGAGACATTGTATGCCATTATGGACTCCCCCACACCATAATTTCTGACAACGAAAGCTAGTTTTATAATGCTGCGTTCTCAGAATTTTACAAAAAATGGAAGATACATAATATACGAACATCCCCATATCATCCTCAAGCTAACGGTCAAGTAGAGGCGGTCAATAAGATAATTAAATATCATTTGAAGATCAAGCTTGGACCAAGCTCGATGAATGCAAAAATATATGGCCAGAACGTCTGCTTGAAGTCTTGTGGGCTTATAGAACAACAACTCACACATCGACGAGAGAAAAACCTTTCTCTCTAGCATTTGGCACTGAAGTAGTTGTCCAAGTCGAAGTCGAAATACCCACTTACCGAGTTGAACATTACTAGCCAGCAGACAATGAAGAAAGTCTAAAACTTCACCTTGATCTTCTAGAGGAAAGGAGAGACATCTCGACTTCGAGCAGCGGCTTACAAACAGCGCATAGCTCGATACCCATTCAAAAATTAAGCCTAGAACTTTTCAGGTCGGTGATCTGGTGCTCAGATAGAATATCGGAATAGCTACTTAGTCGTTGGATCCTAATTTGGAAGGCTCATATCGAGTTGTCAAATCGTTCGACCAGGTACTTATTATCTGGAAGACATGCGAGCAAGACCCCTACGTCGCCCTTGGCACGCGGAGCATTTACTCTGATATTTTTCGTAAAGCATTTCATGCATTGGGCACGTGAATCATATTTCAATAAAAGGTTATTTTTCATTATAGCAGATCAGCTATGAATTCTACAACTTAGTCGCTGAATAGCCCTGAAGAGAATACAAAACATTCTCTTGACTGAATCTTCTGCTTATCGTAGAGCCAAATACTCAGTTGATGGATCAGTCTATCTCCATGCGGACGTAGCCACCAAGGCCTCCCTGACTGAGCCTAACTCATTGTTCATGAGTTGAGCAATCACACATTCAAACACAAATTCATTTCCATGAATTAAAACAATTGAAGGAGAAGCGAAAAAAGTGATTTTTTTCATTAAAGTTTAAGAGGTTACAAAACCAATAATAAACAAATGAGTAATTAAGACTGATCTTCCACTGCTCGCTCTTACGTATCATCTAAAAAGGGTGCACGGCTCGACCTCGAGATCAGCCTCAGGAACCCCCATGGCTTCAATAGCTTCCATTGGCAGCAGCTTCTCTTTCCTCATCAGCCACTATAATCGCAACTCTCTTAAATTCCTCCAAGTTGAAAGTTAGAGAAATCCGTTGCATCACTTTTACAGTGAAGTCGCGACCATCATCATATGATTCATAACGCTCATCATCATATAGCTGCGAAGTCCAAAACCTCTGAATAGCATTGGGACCTTCTTTAGCAATCATCCTGACCAAAGCAACCCGCTCTTCCTCCCAGTGGACTGGGTCGAAGGTTAGCTTCGAAAGAGCAGCTCTCTTTTTCTCCAGAGCAGCTCTCTTTTTCTCCAGGTTCTTATTAACTATTTTGAGCTGCGACTTGGATTCTGTGAGCTGCGCCATCAGATCAGCATTCTTCTGCTCCAAAGAGATCTTATCTTGATGAAAAATCTCTCTTTCTTTCTCGACCTTCTCCTTCATTTCAACAAGACGAGTAAGCTTCAAATCCAGTACTTGATACTTCTCATTCAAGATTTGGATTTTATCAATCAGGATTTTCTTTCCCTCATCCATCTTAGCAATCAAGGCTTCACGAGCCTTTAAGAATTGATCCCTTCCTTGGATCGCATTCTTCGTAGCCTTCTTATTTTCTTTCGCCTCATCTATTATTCAACAAGCAACCATGATGTCGTGTCTCGTCCTTATGATAAGGCCAAAGCCCTGCTCAAAAAATCAAGGAGAAGATCATAAGAGTATGAACGCCTCCTTAACAACATAAAATATGAAAAAGTTGTTCTTTATACTTGGACCATTTTCATCCCTACGTTTATAGAGAGATCTTCTGGACTAGGCTCAAGAAGATCTCTGAGAGATTATGGAGTGACATTATTGCAAATGGAATGCAAGTGACCCGGAATGGTGAAAGTCCCAACTCCCGAAGGTTGAGCCACTACCATTCCTCCTCCGGTAATGCTCGGATGAGCTGACTCTCGAGTAGAAGTCAACTCATGAGCATGAGACAGCTCGCAAGCAGCAACAGGCTCATGATTCCCTTCACTCAATGGATGGCTTGGTCCTGGCTCACCCTCCCTTGGGGAAATATCAATGATATCGATGACCGGTTGCTCTGGAGGAACAACCGGAGTGGGGATTGCAGCTGCAGCGGCTTCAGCTGGGGCCGCAAGAGGGTCGTGTTGTTGTGAGCTTCGAGCAGGTTCATCCACTTACTCGGATGGTTGAGAGGGGTCAGTCACTGTTTTCTTCTGTCTCTTCGAAGTGGTACCCCTCAAACGAGGGAGAACTCCTCTATCTCTTTTTCACCTGTCGCTATAGCCTCTTCTCGGGAGATAAGTCCAGATGCAGTGAGCTGCGAGAGAGGGTGAACTTAATTTCTCTGTCATTCGCTGACAGCTTGAAAACTTTTACGATTTTTTTGCTAATCCCACCTCTCAAGCTGGGTTTCCTCCCGGCTGGACTGCCTGTAACACGAGCAACTAAAAAAAGTTAAGGAGAGCAAAATTGCATTAGTGTTCAAACAGGAGTGAAAATTTACCCACCTTCACAAAAGAAGCGATTGACGTTATGACCTCTAGGATTTGAACCCACATCAGACTCCCAATTCCCGGAGACATAAAACCATTGTCTCCTCCATTCGGGACAATTTGATGAAGGGTTTCCTAGAATGTAATTCTCTCGATGCCAGTAACATAAATAGTACCAAACCTCACTGGAAGAAGCCTTCTTAAGTTGGAACATCCTCAAAAACTCATCGGTGGTTAGTTCTTCATTTTCGGCTTGTTTTCAGAGGATGAAGGCACTCAATACAATTCTCCAACTGTTTACTATAAGCTGCCCTGAGGCGATCTTATAGATGTAGAGTACAATTTGGATAAAAGGATGAAGGGGGAGACGTACACCAAGCTCAAAAAAATATATCTACATTGCTACACGACCCGTTGGCGGAGAATCTTCGGCTTCCCCCTCCTCGGGTAATCGAAGTATAATGGAATTAGGAATTCGATATCTTTCCCGTAAAATCTCTCAAATTCTCCCTCTTCATTGCAGAAGGATACCCGGACGCAGAGTACCTCCCAGCAGGTACTCGTGCATTGTTAGAAGAGGAAGAATCCGAGGTTGTATCCCCCAATGGGACAACACCACTGTCAAATTTTTGGAAATGGAAGAAAGAAGAAGAAATCCCAATCAGGAATTTAAAGGAACTAAGGCTTTTAAGTACTCACTTGTAGTAATCCCATGTCAATCCAATCAATCCAAGCATATAACACAACTAGATTCGAAGTTCTATATCTCATCTAGTTGAAAAATAAAGCATTGAAGCACATTCAATCTCACTTAAGTTAAACTTTCAAGTTCTAGTCCTATTCAATCATATAGCATTCAAAATCATAGCCTTCGGAGTAACAGCCATGCCTATGGACTATGGCGTACTCAAGGGTTACCATAATTCGAATCTAATCAAGCCAAACATGATAATCTCAGAGAATTGCAAGGAATCCATGTCCGGAGCACATGAACTCTCATAAAAATTCTAAAAATATCAACTTTATTTGAACTAGAACATTCAAAATCCAAACTTAAAGTGAAAGTACTTGAATTAAACTAAATTAAACATGAAATAGGCTATAAGCTTCACCTCTCAGCCCTAGCTGAAAGGTTCTATCCGAGCATTGTCATACTACAACTAGAATCGAAATGAAAAACTAAATAAAAGCATGAAAAACTAAAAAAACCAAAATCGAGGAAGTTGTGGACGCTCCACGGTGCTCTCCTTCACTTTTCACGACCTCCAATCTCTTCTAGGATACCTTTAGATGAGGCCCTAGGTGCCCCTTCTATAGAATAATGAGGAAGATTCTAGATTGCGCAAGAAATCGCGGAGCTGCGCAGAGAAAATCGGAGTTTGTAGGATGTTGACCTCTTAATTGTGCATATTCTAACCCCAATTCATCACTCATTGTGCGAGATTTTATGATTTAAAGACTAATTGAATGCATGTTTTGTGACTGCAGGATTGAGAGTGGACTCCGCCTAATTGAAGATGAAAAGAGCGTATTTGGAACTATTTGGATGAAGATCGAAGGAAGACCAAAGAAAGAAGGAAGCAAGGAAAGAAGAAAAGAATGAAAGAAAGAAGACAGAGAAAAGAAGAAAGAATGCAGAAGAAGGTGCCCAAGACCGGTCGTCCGACCGGTCGTCCATGGCAAAGGACCGGTCATCCGACCGGTCCGCACATGCACAGAGGAGGCACAGAGGCCATAGCTCTCTGGACTGTTCATGACCGAAGGTGCGACCGATCGTCCACTTCTGCGATTGGGCGTGCGACCGGTCCTTAAATTAATTTTCCAAGCTGAAACTCTCTGGACTGTTTTTAGTCGTTTTGAGACCGGTCGTCCAACATCCACGACCGGTCGTCTAGCCATTGCGACCGGTCGTCCGCGTAAGTTTTAAACTTCTAATTCTTGCGCCGATTTTCTCTGCGCAGTGCGTAAGTGTTACGCAGATTCTCGAATCTTCTGAAGTTGCGGAGCCTCCCCACTATAAAAGGACACCTAGGGATCGTTCCTAGGGTATCTTAGAAGGATTTAAGCAAGGTTGGAGGCGACGGAAGTGGATTTCGGAGTTCCACAACTCCTTCTAGTTTGTTTTTACTGTTTTATGCTTTTCTTAAGTTGTTTCATGTTTCCTTGGATCATGAGCAGCTAAACCTCTTAGCTAGGGCTAAGAGGTGAAGCTTGTAGTGGATCTAAGATGTTTCAATTCGTTGTAAGTTGGTTTTAAGTTTGAAATTCATGTTTATGAACAATGGTTTGAAGTTTATACAAGTTCTAAGTAGTTTTTCTTAGTCTTATGATGACTCATGGATGTTTGGGAGAATTACTTAAGTTCTTAACTGCTTTGTATTAGTCTAGACCTGTATGATCCGAGGAATTGGAGTACGCTCTAGTACTATGATCTTCATGTGGGGACTTCCTACCAAAGTTCTACTTTTTTTATTTTCTGAATTATGTAGGAGACTGTGCATGTGATTTGAATCAAGTTCAAATTGTAATCTAGCCTTGTCTTGTGACAGGACTTGAGGATGGTTATGATTGTGATCTGAGCCTATTGGAATTGGGATTGACCTATGCAATTGAGCATGCTCAGCCTAGCTTACATTGAGTGAATCATATGCATTGGACTTACATATGACAGATTGTCTAGTTTAACAGCTCTATCATCCGGCTAGATAGATCTTAATATCGATTCTAGTTGAGAAAGTGAGAAACCACAGCGGATTGAACATCAAGGATTGCTACAAGTGGATCCTTGAAACCCTAGTGCCTTTTTATAATTGTTTACCTTCAAATTAGTTTAAAAATGTTACTCACATCAACCTCATACAAAATCTGGTTGTTAGCTCTCAATAGACACTATTGGAAGAGTTTGTGAATTCCTACACAAGTCCCTGTGGATCGACCTCGGTCTTACCGAGTTTATTACTACATCGCAACCCTACACTTGGGGAAGCGAACAAGATTTTGGCGCCGTTGCCGGGGACTTTGACGGTTTTTCACAAATTTCTGAAATTAGTATCTATTTAGGATTTTTAGGATTTTAGGACTTAGTTTGTTTTATTTGATTTTTCTTTTTCAGGGATTTCTAGGAAGTTGAAGAAGATACAAGGATTTCAAGTATCAAATTAGGTTTTATCTTTCTAAACCTTACTCTTCTCCTTCTCCTATTCATTCATATCATCTTCATCTCTTGTAGAGTGGGTAGAGACTCCTTTTGGATCTCTGAAAGGTTGGCCTTGAGCCACCTGAATTTCTATTGGTCGGCTTTGCCTTCTTGGATCACCTTGTGCTCAGAGATTTCTTTTCTCACCTCTACTCCTCTTTCTCCGTTTTCTGCACTTTTTCTCAAAAGATTCAAAGAGTGGGTGGGGAGTTCTCTGAAACCCTATTGAACAGGAGAAACAGTCTCTATCCTTGCTTCTGGCTTAGCCATTGCAAGACACCTTGTGCTTCGGTCTTAGAGAAGAGTAAAGAAAGGGAGGAAGAATTCTTCTTTCTCTTTGTTTCCTATTTTTTTGGTTTTGCATGCCACATTGGGCTTGGGATTCTAACAACCGACTCATAAGTGAAGGGGGGATAGTAGAAGGAATTGACAGAGAACCACATGCTAAGAGACAGCTAAACTCTCCAATTTTTTCTGAAAGTATAGCTGTGAATCAACCTAATCAGATGGCCAATCCTAATCTGGGCCAAATCCAAACTGAAACGGGGGAGAATGTGGTTGAGAATGTTCCCCGACCTAGAACTTTACGTGATTTCTTACAACCAGCAAAAGCGAGCACTCCCTCATGCATAATTTTTCCACAAAATGCAGGGAATGTGGATTTAAAACCGAGAGTGATCTAACTTCTCCCTAAATTCCATGGATTAGACAGTGAAAGTGCCTATCAACACCTTAAGGAGTTTGATGAGGTAATAACCACCATGCACTTTGCTAATGTGACTGATGATGTGGTAAGACTTAAATTCTTCCCTTTTACTCTCAAAGATAAAGCTAAAGGTTGGCTTCATGCATTAAGGCCAAGATCAATTGGTGCATGGACTGATATGCATAGGGAATTCATAAAAAAATTCTTCCCTACTCACAAAACAAACATGTTGAAGCGCCTTATCATGAACTTTGCCCAAAAGGAAGATGAAACCTTCTTCCAATGTTGGGAGAGATTTAAGGACCTATTAAACGCATGCCCACATCATGGCTATGAAATTTGGCGGGTTATAAGCTTTTTCTATGAAGCACTGACTTCACCCATGCGCCAATTCGTAGAGATGATGTGTAATGGGGAGTTCATGAATAAGGAGGCTGACGAAGCATGGGATTATTTGGAAGAATTGGCTGAGAATGCACAGTCTTGGGATACATCGAAACCAACAAATTCCAAGACTGGCCAACAAAAGGAAAGAGGAGGAATGTATGTCTTATCGGAAGAGGATAGCATAAGTGTACGGGTGGCTAGCCTCACAAGAAAGGTCGAAGCCATGGAATTGAGGAAAGGAGAGACGATTAACTCCAATGACGTTGAAACTGTTTGTGAAATTTGTGCCGGAAATCAACATACAACACAAGATTGTCCCACAATTTCAGCAGTTCAGGACATCTTACAAGAATAATCAAATGTCATAAATAGTTATCAACGACAATTTGGTGCTCCAACCTCAAACACGTTTAATGCTAGTTGGAAGAACCATCCCAACTTCAGTTAGAGGAATGGACCCACTGCGAATGCAACCACTATCCCTCAAGCTCAACCTATACTAGGTCCATCTCTAGTCATTACTCCAAAAGTGACGCTAGAGGAGATGTTGGGTGCATTCGTATCGGTCCAAGATGAGTATAATAAGACAAATTCTCTGAAAATAGATGGGTTCATGCAAGAGCAATTGAAATTCAATCAAAATTCAACTCAAGCCATCAATGAATTGAAAACATCAATGGCTAGAGTTGAATCTCATCTTAGTGTTAGAGCGAAGGGCACACTTCCTGCCCAACCTCTTCCTAACCCAAGAACCCAGTTTGAGATACAAGATGCAAGCTCATCCTCCCATCATACGGAGCATGTTCAAGCTATCACCACTTTGAGAAGTGGGAAAGAAATTGACAAATCTAATCCGGTGAAGGCTCCAAATCCTAAGGATCTGAAAATTTCCAAAGTGGATGATAGCTCAAACAACACTCCACAAGAGAAAGAACCGGAAAGGCAATACAAGCCGGTTGCCCTGTTTCCACAAAGGTTGATTTCACCTAAACCTTTAGATAAAAATCTAGAAATTTTAAAAGCTTTCAAGCAGGTGAAGATCAACATCCCGTTGTTGGATGCCATAAAACAAATACCATCATATGCCAAATTTCTAAAGGAATTATGTACAGTCAAAAGGAAACACAATGTTCACAACAAAGTACTTTTGACTGAGAATTTGAGCTCCAGCATCAAACAAGAGGTGCCCCAAAAATACAAGGATCCGGGTAGTCCAACCATCTCATGCATCATAGGAGACCACCGGATTAAACAAGCCTTACTCGATTTGGGGGCAAGTGTGAATCTCATTCCATATTCAGTCTACGAGCAACTTGGGTTAGGTGAATTGAAACCGACCAAAACCACACTCCAACTTGCTGATAGATCCATCCGTATACTGAGAGGAATGATTGAGGATGTTCTAGTCCAAGTTGATAAATTCTACTACCCAGTAGACTATATTGTCTTGGATACACATCCTGTGATAGGCACCGGTGCTCAAATTCCCGTCATACTTGGCCGACCGTTTCTAGCTACTTCAAATGCAATTATCAATTGTAGAAACGGACTTGTACAAATGTCCTTTGGAAATATGACCCTTGAGCTTAACATATTTGATTTATGCAAACAACCACGGGAGGTTGATGATGATATCCATGAACTAAACATGATTGAATCATTCATGGAAGATACATTCCCCTTGTCACTATCTTCCGACCCTTTGGAGGCATGTGTGGCCCATTCTCATGAGATAAATGATGACACAATACAAGAGATGGATGCTATACTAGATGTGATGCCGGTGCTTGATAATAAAAGATGGGGGCCCTATTTAAGCCTTTGCCTGTAAACGAGAACAAGGCCCTCCCATCCAACATCAAGGCGCCAACACTCGACCTAAAACCATTACCAAGTGAGCTGAAATATGTCTATTTGGGTCGAGATGAGACATATCCAGTGGTAATTTCCTCCCACTTAGATGAGGAACAAGAGAGTAGGCTAATGGCCACTCTATTAGAGCACAAGAGTGCCATTGGATGGTCAATTGCGGATCTCAAAGGCATAGACCCACTGATTTGTACTCATCGCATACACCTTGAGGAGAATGCGAAGACATCTAGGTAACCACAAAGACGACTAAATCCAAACATGAAGGATGTGGTTAAGGCCGAAGTGGTGAAACTATTGGATGTGAGTATTATTTACCCAATATCCGATAGCAAATGGGTGAGCCCAACTCAAGTGGTGCCTAAGAAATTCGGAATAACCATCGTAGCCAATGCCAATAATGAACTCGTGCCAACTAGAGTCACTACCGGTTGGAGAATGTGCATTGACTACAGGAAGCTAAACGCTGTCACGAGGAAAGACCACTTCCCCCTACCGTTTGTTGATCAAATTTTAGAACGGTTGGCGGGTCATTCCCACTTTTGCTTCCTTGATGGCTATTCAGGGTACAACCAAATAGAGATTGCCCGTGAAGACCAAGAAAAGACTACATTCACATGTCCATTCGGCACTTTCGCCTATCAACGGATGCCGTTTGGACTATGTAATGCCCCTGCCACCTTTCAGCGTTGTATGATGAGTATCTTTTCTGACATGGTGGGGACAATTCTCGAAGTCTTCATGGATGATTTTTCCATATTTGGTTGTAGCTTTGATGAGTGCCTTGAGCACTTGAAATCTGTGCTGAAAAGATGTGAAGAGAAGAACCTTGTGCTGAATTGGGAGAAGTGCCACTTCATGGTTCAAAAGGGAATTGTACTTGGTCACATCGTTTCATAGAATGGAATCGAGGTGGACAAAGTGAAAATTGATCTTATCTCTAACCTTCCACCACCCAAGAGCATACGAGATGTACGGTCCTTTTTGGGACACGCAGGATTTTACAAAAGGTTCATAAGGGACTTCAGTTTACTCTCTCATCCTTTATGTAACCTACTTCAAAAGGAAAATTCATTCGAGTGGAATGAAGAATGTCAAAAGGCCTTTACCACCCTTAAAGTTATGTTGACATGTGCTCCCATAATGCAACCACCCGATTGGAGCCTTCCTTTTGAAATTATGTGCGATGCTAGCGACTATGCTATTGGGGCCGTGCTAGGCCAAAGAAAAGAGAAAAAGCCATGTGTCATCTACTATGCAAGTAGAACCCTAAACTCAGCCCAAGTAAACTACACCACTACTGAAAAAGAACTTTTGCCATAGTTTTTGCTTTGGACAAGTTTAGGTCCTACTTGATTGGATCCAAGATCATCATATTCACTGACCATGCCGCACTTAAGTACCTTCTCTCCAAGAAGGATGCTAAACCACGGTTGTTAAGATGGATCCTTCTACTCTAGGAATTTGACATAGAAATCCGTGATAAGAAAGGAGTAGAAAATGTCGTGGCTAACCATCTCTCTCGACTTGTCCTCACTGATTCCTCTGAAACAACCGCGATCAATGACATGTTCCCTGATGAACAACTTTTTGCTGTTTCCCAATTGCCATGGTATGCGGACATTGCTAACTATCTTGCTACAGGTACAATTCCTACACATTGGAAAAAGCAAGATAAGGATAAATTCTTCACTGAGGTGCGAAAATTCCTATGGGACGACCCATACTTATTCAAGTATTGTCCCGATCAAATCATAAGGAGATGTGTCCCAGATGATGAACAACAAAGTATCATCTCCTTCTGTCATTCGCAGGCGTGTAGTGGCCACTTCTCGGCTAAAAAGACCACAGCGAAAATTCTGCAATGTGGGTTTTATTGGCCCACTATGTTCAAAGACACACATGACTTTTGCAAAACATGTGAACCTTGTCAGAAATTAGGAGGAATTTCTCGTAGAAATATGATGCCACTCAATCCCATCTTAATAATCGAAATTTTTTATTGTTGAGGCATCGATTTCAAGGGTCCATTCCCATCTTCTTTTGGAAAAACATACATCTTGCTTGCCGTTGACTATGTTTCCAAATGGGTTGAGGCCATCCCTTGCCGGAATAATGACCATAAAACGGTCATTCGCTTCTTAAAAGAGAATATTCTTTCCCGGTTTGGAACACCTCGAGTCATCATAAGTGATGGAGGGTCTCATTTTTGTAATCGCCCTTTTGAAACTTTAATGAAGAAATATGGCGTAACACACAAGGTAAGCACTCCCTATCACCCACAAACTAGTGGGCAAGCTGTGATATCTAATAGGGAGATTAAACACATTTTGGAGAAAAACGGTGAACCCCGATCGCAAGGATTGGTCGCTCCGGCTTACCGATGCGCTTTGGGCTTACCGTACTGCTTTTAAGACCCCTATTGGAATGTCTCCTTATAGACTTGTCTGTGGGAAGGCTTGTCACTTGCCTGTGGAGTTGGAACATAGGGCATATTGGGTAATTAAGAAGATGAATTTCAATTCTGACAAGGCAAGCTCGTTGCGCAAACTACAATTGAATGAACTTACAGAAATCCGGAACGAAGCATATGAGAATGCGAGAATTTACAAGGACAAGACGAAGATATTCCATGATAAGAATATTCTTCGCAAGACATTCACGATCAATCAAAAAGTCCTCATGTATAATTCTTGCCTACATCTATTTTTGGGAAAATTGAGATCTAGATGGACCGGTCCCTACGTTGTGCAAACTGTCTATCCATATGGGACTGTCGAGCTGTTAAATCTGAGGAACGGCAACATTTTTAAGGCGAATGGGCAACGATTAAAGCATTCTTTGAGAAATTTCCTTCAAAAGGTATGTCCATACCTCTGAATGATCCTGTGTATCAGGATGATTGATCTCCTAGTCTGACAGAGGTATAGAGTAGTTAGGATTAGGATTTTGTTGCTTTTGTTTACCTTTGCTTAGGTTTGTTAGAAGGAGGAAGAATTCCACTTTTCACTTTTTCAGGTACTCTCATTCCTCACTCCCTTTTAGGTTCAAATTGCTCTCATGTTTTGTTTATTGCACATCTTTTACATTGAGGATAATGCAAGATTTGGTTGGGGGGTGTAGGATCACTTGGATGAATCCAGCGTTTTGTAACATTTCAAGCAATTATGTGGAAATTTTTCGATTTTTTTCAACAATTCAAAACTCTTTTGGAAAATTTTGGTTCTATGAGCTCAAGATGATGAGCATAAGAAGAGGAGATATGAAGTGTATGAGGTTGTAAATCTGGATCTTCTCTTGGCATAATGGTTTTATATGAGAATTCCTCTAATTCTGTGATCGATAGAAAATCTGAACACTTTTACACCTAGTCCACATTACACGATTTTCATGGGTTGAAGGAATTATGTGATTTATGGATTAGCTAGACTTTGAATTAAGGTGTTGAGAAATCAAGCCGGAGTACTTTGTCCATCCTTGTCCATGGGAAAACAATGCAAGATATGGATTTCTAAAAATCCTATCTAAATTAAAAGAAAAAGGAAAAGGAAGGATGGAATTGGGAATGATGGAAAAATGGTGGAAAATTTCGATTAGGGCTACCTACTACCAATCGGGGGATGGTCTACCCGTAACCAAAGCCGGAAATTGGACGTAGTGTGAAAGTCGTCGGAAGGACGGTAAGGCAAATTCCTGTCATTGGCTTGATGTGGCTCTATGTACCTTGAGATCTATAGTCTGGTTGATCTATGAAGAAGATAATCCTAGAAACTCATGAGATGAGTTTTCACTATCCACACTAGATTGAATTTGTTCAAGTTCTTCTATTTATCAACCAATCAATGGGAATTTCATATGAATGCTTATCATGTCTTGGGGGTTTGCGGTTTCAACTTCTGTCACCAAATATTTCTGAATCTTACACTTGTATGTCTTGGGACGTATAGAAGAATGGTTTCTGAAAGAGAGTTGAGTTTTGAAGAATGGAATTAGTTTCACGCACGTTTTGCTCGGGACTAGCAAAATGTTGATTGGGGGGTGTGTTGAGCTCTTAATTGTGCATATTCTAACCCCAATTCATCACTCATTGTGCGAGATTTTTATGATTTAAAGACTAATTGAATGCATGTTTTGTGATTGCAGGATTGAGAGTGGACTTCACCTAATTTAAGATGAAAAGAGTGTATTTGGAACTATTTGGATGAAGATCAAAGGAGGACCAAAGAAAGAAGGAAGCAAGGAAAGAAGAAAAGAATGAAAGAAAGAAGACAGAGAAAAGAAGAAAGAATGCAGAAGAAGGTGCCCACGACCGGTCGTCCGACCGGTCGTCCATGGCCAAGGACCGGTCGTCCGACCGGTCCGCACATGCACAGAGGAGGCACAGAGGCCATAGCTCTCTGGACTGTTTCACGACCGGTCGTGCGACCGATCGTCCACTTCTGCGATCGGTCGTGCGACCGGTCCTTAAATTAATTTTCCAAGCTGAAACTCTCTGGACTGTTTTTGGTCGTTTTGAGACCGGTCGTCCAACATCCATGACCGATCGTCCAGCCATTACAAACGGTCGTACGACCGATCGTCTGCGTAAGTTTTAAACTTCTAATTCTGGTGCCGATTTTCTCTGCGCAGTGCGTAAGTGTTATGCATATTCTTGAATCTTCTGAAGTTACGGAGCCTCCCCACTATAAAAGGACACCTAGGGATCGTTCCGAGGGTATCTTAGAATGATTTAAGCAAGGTTGGAAGCGGTGGAAGTGGATTTCGGAGTTCCACAACTCCTTCTAGTTTATTTTTACTGTTTTATGCTTTTCTTAAGTTGTTTCATGTTTCCTTGGATCATAAGAAGCTTGTAGTGGATCTAAGATGTTTCAATTCGTTTTAAGTTGGTTTTAAGTTTGGAATTCATGTTTATGAACAATGGTTTGAAGTTTATACAAGTTCTAAGTAGTTTTTCTTAATCTTATGATGACTCATGGATGTTTGGGAGAATTACTTAAGTTCTTAACTACTTTGTATTAGTCTAGACCTGTATGATCCGAGGAATTGGAGTACGCTCTAGTACTATGATCTTCATGTGGGGACTTCCTACCAAAGTTCTACTTTTCTGATTTTCTGAATTATGTAGGAGACTGTGCATGTGACTTGAATCAAGTTCAAATTGTAATCTAGCCTTGTCTTGTGACAGGACTTGAGGATGGTTATGATTGTGATCTGAACCTATTGGAATTGGGACTGACCTATGCAATTGAGCATGCTCACCCTAGCTTACATTGAGTGAATCATATGCATTGGACTTACATATGACAGATTGTCTGGTTTAACAGCTCTATCATCTGGCTAGATAGATCTTAATATTGATTCTAGTTGAGAAAGTGAGAAACCACAGCGGATTGAACATCAAGGATTGTTACAAGTGGATCCTTGAAACCCTAGTGCCTTTTTATAATTGTTTACCTTCAAATTAGTTTAAAATTGTTACTCACATCAATCTCATACAAAATCTGGTTGTTAGCTCTCAATAGACACTATTGGAAGAGTTTGTGAATTCCTACACAAGTCCCTGTGGATCGACCTCGGTCTTACCGAGTTTATTACTACATCGCAACCCTACACTTGGGGAAGCGAACATGTATGCGATGAGTACAAATTAGTGGGTCTATGCCTTTGAGATCCACAATCGACCACCCAATGGCACTCTTGTGCTCTAATAGAGTGGCCATTAGCCTACTCTCTTGTTCCTCATCCAGGTGGGAAGAAATCACCACCGGATATGACTCATCTCGACCTAAATAGACATATTTCAGCTCACTTGGTAATGATTTTAGGTTGAGTGTTGGTGCCTTGATATTGGATGGAAGGACTTCATTTTCGTTTACGGGTAAAGGCTCAAATAGGGCCCTCCATCTTTTGTTATCAAGTACCGGCATCATATCTAACATGGCATCCATCTCTCATATTGTGTTATCATTCATCTCATGAGAGTGGGCCACACATGCCTCCAAAGGATCGGAATATAATGACAAGGGGAATGTTTCTTCCACGAATGATTCAATCATATTTATCTCGTGGATCTCATCATCAACCTCCCGTGGTTGTTTGCATAAATCAAATATATTAAGCTCAAGAGTCATATTGCCAAAGGACATTTGTATAAGCCCGTTTCTACAATTGATAATTGCATTTGAAGTAGCTAGAAAAGGGCGGCCAAGTATAACAGGAATTTGAGCACCGGTACCTATCACGGGATGTGTGTCCAAGACAATAAACTCTACTGGGTAGTAGAATTTATCAACTTGGACTAAAATATCCTCAATCACTCCTCTCGGTATACGAATGGATCTTTCAGCAAGTTGGAGTGTAGTTTTGGTGGGTTTCAATTCACCTAACCCAAGTTGTTTGTAAACTGAGTATGGAATGAGGTTCACAGTTGCCCCCAAATCAAGTAAGGCTTGTTTAATCCGGCAGTCTCATATGATGCATGAGATGGTTGGACTACCCAAATCCTTGTATTTTTGGGGCACCTCTTGTTTGATGATAGCGCTCAAATTCTTAGTCAAAAATACTTTGTTATGAACATTGTGTTTCCTTTTGACCGTACACAATTCCTTTAGAAATTTGGCATAGGATGGTATTTGTTTTATGGCATCCAACAACGGAATGTTGATCTTCACCTGCTTGAAAACTTCTAAAATTTCCAGATTTTTGTCTAAAGGTTTGAGTGAAATCAACCTTTGGGGAAACGGGGCAACCGGATTGTATTACCTTTCCGGTTCTTTCTCTTGTGGAGTGTTGTTTGAGCTATCATCCTCTTTGGAAATTTTCGGATCTTTAGGCTTTGGGGCCTTCACCGGATTAGATTTATCAACTATTTTCCCACTTCTCAAAGTGGTGATAGCTTGGACATGCTCCATATGTTGGGAGGATGAGCTTGCGTCTTGTATGTCAAATTGGGTTCTTGGGTTAGGAAGAGGTTGGGCAGGAAGTGTACCTTTCTCCCTAACACTGAGGTGAGATTCAACTCTAGCCTTTGAGGTTTTCAATTCATTGATGGCTTGAGTTGAATTTTGATTGAATTTCAATTGCTCTTGCATGAACCCATCTATTTTCAGAGAATTAGTCTTGTTATACTCAGCTTGAACCGATACAAATGCACCCAACATCTCCTCTAGCGTGACTTTTGGAGTAATGAGTAGAGATGGACCTAGTATACGTTGAGCTTGAGGGATATTGGTTGCATTCGCAGTGGGTCCATTCCTCCAACTGAAGATGGGATGGTTCTTCCAATTAGCATTAAACGTGTTTGAGTTTGGAGCACCAAATTGCCGTTGATAACTGTTTATGGCATTTGATTGTTCTTGTAAGATGTCTTGAACCGCTGAAATTGTGGGACAATCTTGTGTTGCATGTTGATTTCCGGCACAAATTCCACAAACAGTTTCAACGTCATTTGAGTTAATCGTCTCTCCTTTCCTTAATTCCATGGCCTCAACTTTTCTTGTGACGCTAGCCACCCGTGCATTTATGCTATCCTCTTCTGATAAGACATAAATTCCTCCTTTTTCTCTTTGTTGGCTAGTCTTGGAATTTGCTTGTTTAGATGTATCCCAAGACTGTGCATTCTCAGCCACTTTCTCCAAATAGTCCCATGCTTCATCAGCTTCTTTGTTCATGAACTCCCCATTACACATCATCTCTACAAATTGGCGCATGGGTGAAGTCAGTCCATCATAGAAAAAGCTTATAACCAGCCAAATTTCATAGCCATGTTGTGGGCATGCATTTAACAAGTCCTTAAACCTGTCCCAACTTTGGAAGAAGGTCTCATCTTCCTTTTGGGAAAATTTCATGATAAGACGCCTCAACATGTTCGTTTTGTGAGTAGGGAAGAATTTTTTATGAATTCCCTATGCATATCAGTCCATGCACCAATTGATCTTGAACTTAATGCATGAAGCCAACCTTCAGCTTTATCTTTAAGGGTAAAAGGAAATAATTTAAGTCTTACCACATCATCAGTAACATTCGCAAAGTGCATGGTGGTTATTACCTCATCAAACTCCTTAAGGTGTTGATAGGCACTTTCACTGTCTAATTCATGGAATTTTGGGAGGAGTTGGATCACTCCCGGTTTCAAATCTACATTCCCTGCATTTTGTGGAAAGATTATGCATGAGGGAGTGCTCGCTCTTGCTAGTTGCAAGTAATCACGTAATGTTCTTGGTCGGGGAACATTCTCAACCACATTCTCTCCCGTTTCGGTTTGGTTTTGGCCCAGATTAGGATTGACCATCGGATTACGTTGATTTACAGCCATTTTTTCAAACAAAATTGGAGAATTTGGATGTCTCCTAGCATGTGGTTCTCTGTCAATTCCTTCAACTATTCCCCCTTCGTTAATGAGTCGGTGATTGGAATCCCAAGCCCAATGTGGCATGCAAATCCAAAAAAATATGAAACAAAGATAAAGAAGAATTCTTCCTTCCTTTCTTTACTCTTCTCTAAGACCAAAGCACAAGGTGTCTTGCAATGGCTAGGCCAGAAGCAAGGATAGAGACCAATTTCTCCTGGTCAATAGGGGTTCAGAGAACTTCCCACCCACTCTTTGAATCTTTTGAGAAAAGTTCAGAAAAAGAAGAAAGAAGAGTAGAGGTGAGAAGAGAAAGAAGAGTAGAGGTGAGAAGAGAAATCTCTGAGCATAAGGTGATCCAAGACGGCAGAGCCGACCAATAGGAATCCAGGTGGCACAAGGCCTACCTATCAGGGATCCAAGAAGGAATCTCCACCCACTCTACAAGAGATGAATAAGAATGAATAGGGGAACAAGAAGAGTAAGGTTTAGAAAGATAGAACCTGATTGGGAACTTGAGATCCTTATATCTTCTTCCACTTCCTAAAATCCCTGAAAAAGAAAACAAATCAAACAAAATAAACTAAGTTAGTACTAAAATCCTAAATAGATACTATTTTCAAAATTTTGTAAAAAACCATCAAAGTCCCCGGCAACGGCGCCAAAAACTTGTTCGCTTCCCCAAGTGTAGGGTTGCGATGTAGTAATAAACTCGGTAAGACCGAGGTCGATCCACAGGGACTTATATAGGAATTCACAAATACTTCTAATAGTTTCTATTGAGAAGCTAACAACCAGATTTGCAGGAGATTGATGTAAGTAACAACTGTGAACGAAATTGAAAGTAGACAATTATAAAAAGGCACTAGGGGTTTAAGGATCCACTTGTAGCAATCCTTGATGCTCAATTCGCTGTGATTTCTCACTTTCTCAACTAGAATTGAAATTAAGATCTATCTAGTTAGATGATATAACAGTTAAACCAACAATCTGCCATATGTAAGGTCAATATATATGATTCGCTCAATGCAATCTAGGATGAGCATGCTCAATTGCATAGGTCAGTCCCAATTCAAATAGATTAAGTCCACAATCATAACCATCATTAAGTCCTGTCACAAGACAAAGCTAGATTATGATTTGAACCTGATTCAAATCACATACATAGTCCCATACATAATCCAGAATTTCCAGAAAAGTAGAACTTTGGTAGGAAGTTCCCACATGAAGTTCATAGTACTAGAGCGTACTCCAATTCCTCGGATCATACAGGTCTAAACTAACACACAACCATTAAGAACTCAAGTAATTCTTCCAAACATCCATGAGTCATCATAATACTAAGAAAAAATACTTAGAACTTGAATTAAACTTCAAACCATTGTTCATAAACATGAAAACCACTCTTAAAACCAACTTAAACGTATTGAAACATCTTAGATTCACTACAAGCTTCACCTCTTAGCCCTAGCTAAGAGGTTTAGCCATTCATGATCTAAAGAAACATGAAACAACTAAGAAAAACAAAAAAACAGTAAACAAACTAGGAAGAGTTGTGGAACTCCGAAATCCACTTCCGCCGCCTCCCATCTTGCTCAAACCCTTCTAAGATACCCTAGGAACGATCCCTAGGTGTCCTTTTATAGTGGGGAGGCTCCACAGCATCAGAATCTTCCAGAAATTGTGTAAGAGTACGCAGTGCACAGAGAAATTTGGGACTTGTAGAACACACCTCATTACGCAGATGACCGATCGCACGACCGATCTGAGCTATTGGATGACCGGTCGTATGACCGGTCTAAAAAATGTAAAAAACGTCTAGAGAGTTTTGGGAATTTTCAACCCAGAAAATTAATTCAAGGACCGGTCGTACGACCGGTCGCAGCAGAGGACGACCGGTCGCACGACCGGTCTTAGACAGTCCAGTGAGTTGTGGCCTCTGGGCCCCTCTGTTAAGTGATCGGACCGGTCGGATGACCGGTCCTTAACTATGGACAACTGGTCGTGAGCCTCTTCTTCTGCTTTCTTTCTTCCTTTCTATGACTTCTTTCTTTCACCCTTTGACGCTTAGCCCTTGGATCTTCTATGCTTGAAAATGGCTTCTTTAAGTCTCCAATTGATGAATCCTCTCTCTCATCCTACAATCACAAATTCATGCATTAGATTGGTCTATAAATCGTGAAAACCTTGCATAATGAGTGATGAATTGGGGTTTAAATATGCACAATTAAGAACTCAACACACCCCCCAACCAGCATTTTGCTAGTCTCAAGCAAAACATGCGTGAAACAAAATTCATTCCCCAAACCCCACTCTCCTTTAGAAACCATTCTTCTATACATCCCTAGACACACAAGTGTAAGATTTAGAAAGATTACGTGATAGGGGTTGAAATCATAAACTCTCAAGACATAATAAGTGTCCATATGAAATTCCCGCTAATTGGTTGATAAATAGAAGAACTTGAACAATTCCAATCTAGTGTGCATAGTGACAATACATCTCATGAGTTTCCAGGATTATCTTCTTCTTAGATCAATTAGACTATAGATTTCAAGGTATATAGAGCAACATGAAGCCAATGACAGGAATTTGCCTTACCGTCCTTCCGACGACTTTCACACTACGTCCCATTTCCGGCTTTGGTTATGGGTAGACCATCCCCCGATTGGTAGTAGGTAGCCCTAATCGTAATTTTCCACCATTTTTCCATCATTCCCAATTTCATCCTTCCTTTTCCTTTTCCTTGGATAGCCTCATCCTCCTCATTGTTGGGGATTGATTCAGTGTTCCCAATGTTGGGTTTAATATTTTGAGATGGCGAGAGGTTTTGTATGCATTGCTCAGTTATTTCCATAAACTCTCGCAGCACATCCTCAAGAGTTCGTGTCGGTTGCGGCTCATGAGAAAGAAACTCTTGATGATAGTTGTTGGCATCCATGGTTAGCTCATCTTCCAAGTTGAAATTTTGATGCTCCCACCAATTTTGGATTATGCATGTCATATGTTGGGCTTTTAGATGGTTGTTGATATGTGTAGCCATACAAGTGATCATACATTGTCCTAACCGGTGGAACATTATTCATCTCTTTCCGATACTCTCCCATTGTCTTACGTTGTGCCTCAATATGTGTATTGTTTTCATTAATGTAATCACGCATCGTCTTACGTGGGGAGGTAGCGGAGGTTGATTGAATCTCAGAAAAATACTTATGCTTATAATGGTTCCAATCATAATGATTTTGGGTCTCCCAATCCGACGTCTCATCCTCCAAAAGGTACTTGTACGCACTATTCGTCCAATCATACATGATGAAATTTTAAAGAATTGAAAACTACCCTAATCTAGGAAAAAGAACAAAAAGAAGAAAGATGGGGAGATGTTACCCAATAGAGTGAGATCTATGTCAGCAACAATGTCCTACAAAATAAAAAAAAAATTTGGTTAGTAATCTAAAAAAAAAATCAGAAAATCTACTTCTATAAAAACTAAAAATCCTACCTAACTAAGATTACTCTATAGCTACTAGAACAATTAGAACCGTTTAACCTTTTCCCCGGCAACGGTGCCAAAAACTTGTTCGCTCGCCTCAAGTGTAAGGCTGCGATGTAGTAATAAATCTCGGTAAGACCGAGGTCGATCCACAGGGAAAGACGTAAACAATTCCAAGTACTCTAATAACTAGAATCTAAGAAGTTTGAGAAGATGGTTTTTCACATAAAATAGAAAAATCTGAAATTAAGAAGAACTAGAGCATTAAGGATCCACTTGTAGTAGTCCAATGCCAATCCATTCATCCAAGTATAACACAATTAGAATCAAAGTCCTATCTCTCATCTAATTGGAAGATATAACATTCAAGCACAAACAGTCCCACTTAAATCTGGAAATCAGATTTCTAGTTCTAATGAAGCACATAGAACTTGAACTTGTAGCCTTCAGAGTAACAGCCATGCCTATGGACTATGGCATGCTCAAGGGTTACTACAATTCGAATTCAAACAACCCAATCATGGTAATCTTAGAGAATTGCAAGGAACTCATGTCCGGATCACACAAACTCTCACAAAACTTCTAAAAAACCAAACTTTATTCAAACTAGAACTTCAAAATTCAAAATTAAGAAAAGGGTACTTGAAATAAAAGAATTAAAGCATTGGAACCAACTACAAATTTCACCTCTAGCTCTCGCTAAGAGGTTAGCTAAGGAAAAGCATATTAAAACTAGAACTAGAACTAAGAAAAGGAAGAAAAACTAGGTGGAGGAGGCTAGGTAGCCTCCTGGGACTTGAACTCCTTGCTTCCCACGTCCTTGGTTGATTTGAAATAGAAGAGAGCAACTCCTTTTATAGTGCAGCAATAGTACGGCAACATAGCAGAATTTGTTTCGCTTGGTACGGCTTAACCAATGGTCGGATTGCCTTCAAATTTGGTTTGTATCTTCCTTGTAATGTGATCTCCCAAATAGATGATTTAGATTTCCAAGATTATCCTCTGAATGGGCCCACCAATCACATCACCGACCGCCTCTCAAAATCGCGCACTTTGGGTACCTTCAGAACCAGTCATCTTGCTTTCAACGCCCCGAAGTGTACAGAGGTCGGATTGATCTCAAATTTTGAGCATTGGTAGAAAGCTTCCTCCTCTATATGATGGAGGGATTAGATTGTCCAAAACAATTCCAGAATATGGTCCGAAAATTAGAACACTTAGGGATTTTATAAACTCTGTGCAGTTGGATCTTTCTGGATGGTCCATCTTTCTTCAACCGGTACGATCAAACCACACATTCTTTTGATCTGAAACTTTTGTGTTTATTCATATATGGATGTGGTCTAAAAGATGGTTAAAGTAGATTCTTCATATCATCAATGATGGGTCACCTGGACCAGCCCAGAGTGGAACAACGAAATCTGAAACTTTCTGGACAGTTCGTATTGTTTTGGCCACCACGATCAATCCGTAGCTCCGATCGACACGAAACCACTTGGGTTAGTTCGGTGTCGAGCTCCTCTTCGACATTGATGTGTTGGATTTCCAAATATCATTAAGATGGCTTCAGAAAACTGTTCTGAAAATC
Organism: Liriodendron chinense; assembly: GCA_003013855.2. NCBI lineage: Eukaryota > Viridiplantae > Streptophyta > Magnoliopsida > Magnoliales > Magnoliaceae > Liriodendron > Liriodendron chinense. The sequence goes on along the minus strand of PVNU02004009.1, from coordinate 539,449 downwards.
CCAAAACGGGAATAGCTTGCTGCCTGAAATCTGGAAGTGCAAAATTGCATGGCCGACCGGTCTTGACCGGTCGGACAGGGCTGGCCGACCGGTCTTGACCGGTCTAGACCTGTCTGGCAGGTGTCCATCAAGTGTAGCCGACCGGTCTTGACCGGTCAGGCCTTCTTAGCCGACCGGTCTTGACCGGTCGGACCCAGTTTTGCTTTTTTTTTCTTCTTTCTTTTCTTCTCTCCTTCCTCTCTCTTTGCTTTCTTCTTTCTTTGGTCCACCTTGGGCCTTCATCAAAGGCTCCTAAACATTGTCTTTTGGTCTCCAATTGGGTTAAGTCCGCTCTCATCCCTACAATCATAAAACATGCATTAGATGGGCCTTTTAATCATGAAAATCATGCATACCATGTCTTGTAGTGGGCAATGCAATGTATAAATTGGAGGTTCAACACACCCCCCAACCAGCTTTTTGCTAGTCCCGAGCAAAACATGCGTGAAACAATTTCAAACCTCCAAACCCAACTCTCCTTCAGAAACCATGATTCTATCCATTCCAAGATGTACACGTATAAAATTTGGAAAAATTAGGTGATAGAATCTGAAATCTTGGACTCTCAAAACATAATAAGTGTCTACATGAAATTCCCGTTGATTGATTGATAAATAGAAGAACTCGAACAAATTCAACCTAGTGTGCATAGTGAAAGTTCATCTCATGAGTTTCTGGGATTATCTTCTTCATAGATTAAGTAAACCATGGATTTTAAGGTGCACAGAGCAACAACAAGCCTATGACAGGAATTTGCCTTACCGTCCTTCCAACGGCTTTCACACTACGTCCCATTTCCGGCTTTGGTTATGGTTCGACCATCCCCCGGTTGGTAATAGGTAGCCCTTTTCGAAATTTTCCACCATTTTTCCTTCATTCCCGATTTCATCCTTTCTTTCCTTTTTCTTTTAAAATTAGATAGAATTTTTAAAAATTCATATCTTTCATTATTTTCCCATGGACAAGGATGGACAAAATACCCCGGCTTGGTTTCTCAACACCTTTATATCAAAGTCTAGCTAATCCACAAATCACATAAACCTTTCAACTCATGAAAATCGTGTAATGTGAACTTGGTGTGAAGGTGTTCAAATTTTCTATCAATCACAACAATAGGGGAACTAACATATAAAACCATTATGTTGGGAGAAATTCAAGACTTACAACATCACACACTTTGTATCTCCTCTTCTTATACTCATATCATCTCGAATGCATGGAAATAAGGTTTTCTAAAAGAGTTTTGAAATTTTAGAAAATTTGAAAAAATTTGCGCATGTGAGGCTCGAAATGTTGCAACATGCTAGATGAGGAATCTCATCTTACCCCCCAACCAAATCTTGCATTGTCCTCAATGTAAAAAGATATGCAATTAGCATGAACATGAGAGCAATGGTAAAATATGAGAGAGTGAGAACAATAGTACCTGAGATAGCCAGTTGATCAATTCTAGCATCTTCCATTGTCTCGATGAGACTTATTTAATCCTAATTGCAGAAAAATAAATCCTAACCTACCTACCTACCTTTGATTAGTCCGATCAACTACATGATCAAAGTTGAGCAGGATCTTCATGAATTTCAATAAATTTCTCATGAGGACCATCCAAAGTCCTGCTCGACAGTAAACATGTGTGCTTCTTATCATTGAAGTCCAATCGTATTGTGCATCACATGCATAAAAGGAGGAGATAAGAGCAGCAAAAAGATATCTCCTCAAATTCTGATTTGGGTTATGATTGATTAAAAATGGGTCATCCCAATCAGAATTTTCAATGGGCTGAAGGACCCATGACGGTGGAGAGACATTCATCGAGTTTTCATTAGTTAAAGTTGTCTCTTCCACAATTTCAGAATTGTACGGTGCTTCCACAAACAATGGTAAAGAGTGTATATCAGTGGCAGGCACTGACACCGTGTCTAACAAAATATCTAACTCCTTAATCATCTCATCATCAAGATCATAAGAGTGGGCCAAGCATTCCTCTAGGAAATCGAGATAGTCGGATGAAGGGTCCTCATCCTCCCTTAATGATTGAAGAAATTCTGTTTCAATGGTAAGGAATTCCTCCTCTATAGAGAGGAGGTCTTCCAAAGAGAATTCTTCAGATTCAGTGGTAAGCACATCATTTAACATTGGTTGATCTTTGAAAATTTCAGATTGTGCCACCTCATCATCCAAAGGAATAGAATTTTCAATCAAAGGGAGGTCTACCACACTAGAATTTGGCATGTGTTGTTGGTGGAAGGACTCAAAAAGATCGACTTCGGCCATCTCTCTAGCATGCATATCCTCTAGAGACTCATAATCATTATGCCCTTGGGAAAAAGAAACCATAGGTTCATAACCATTCACCAAACCCTCATTTTAGGCAACCCCACTACCACTTTCAAATTTTATGGATTCCTCGGGTTCGTCAACCGTCATTGAAATCTCTTCATCATTAAGTTCAAAGCATCCAAAAGAGATAGTGGACCCACCATAATTGATGATGACATTGGGATCATCGAAATCAATCTCCTTTAAAAGTCTATCCATTAAATCGGAAGAGGGTTGGGCTTGGATAGCCTCATCCTCCTCATTGTTGGGGATTGATTCGGTGTTCCCAATGTTGGGTTTAATATTTTGAGATGGCGAGAGGTTTTGTATGCATTGCTCAGTTATTTCCATAAACTCTCGCAGCACATCCTCAAGAGTTCGTGTCGGTTGCGGCTCATGAGAAAGAAACTCTTGAGGATAGTTGTTGGCATCCATGGTTGGCTCATCTTCCAAGTTGAAATTTTGATGCTCCCACCAATTTGGATTATGCATGTCATATGTTGGGCTTTTAGATGGTTGTTGATATGTGTAGCCATACAAGTGATCATACATTGTCCTAACCGGTGGAACATTATTCATCTCTTTCCGATACTCTCCCATTGTCTTACGTTGTGCCTCAATATGTGTATTGTTTTCATTAATGTAATCACGCATCGTCTTACGTGGGGAGGTAGCGGAGGTTGATTGAATCTCAGAAAAATACTTATGCTTATAATGGTTCCAATCATAATGATTTTGGGTCTCCCAATCCGACGTCTCATCCTCCAAAAGGTACTTGTACGCACTATTCGTCCAATCATACATGATGAAATTTTAAAGAATTGGAAACTACCCTAATCTAGGAAAAAGAACAAAAAGAAGAAAGATGGGGAGATGTTACCCAATAGAGTGAGATCTATGTCAGCAACAATGTCCTACAAAATAAAAAAAAAAATTTGGTTAGTAATCTAAAAAAAAAATCAGAAAATCTACTTCTATAAAAACTAAAAATCCTACCTAACTAAGATTACTCTATAGCTACTAGAACAATTAGAACCGTTTAACCTTTTCCCCGGCAACGGTGCCAAAAACTTGTTCGCTCGCCTCAAGTGTAAGGCTGCGATGTAGTAATAAATCTCGGTAAGACCGAGGTCGATCCACAGGGAAAGACGTAAACAATTCCAAGTACTCTAATAACTAGAATCTAAGAAGTTTGAGAAGATGGTTTTTCACATAAAATAGAAAAATCTGAAATTAAGAAGAACTAGAGCATCAAGGATCCACTTGTAGTAGTCCAATGCCAATCCATTCATCCAAGTATAACACAATTAGAATCAAAGTCCTATCTCTCATCTAATTGGAAGATATAACATTCAAGCACAAACAGTCCCACTTAAATCTGGAAATCAGATTTCTAGTTCTAATGAAGCACATAGAACTTGAACTTGTAGCCTTCAGAGTAACAGCCATGCCTATGGACTATGGCATGCTCAAGGGTTACTACAATTCGAATTCAAACAACCCAATCATGGTAATCTTAGAGAATTGCAAGGAACTCATGTCCGGATCACACAAACTCTCACAAAACTTCTAAAAAACCAAACTTTATTCAAACTAGAACTTCAAAATTCAAAATTAAGAAAAGGGTACTTGAAATAAAAGAATTAAAGCATTGGAACCAACTACAAATTTCACCTCTAGCTCTCGCTAAGAGGTTAGCTAAGGAAAAGCATATTAAAACTAGAACTAGAACTAAGAAAAGGAAGAAAAACTAGGTGGAGGAGGCTAGGTAGCCTCCTAGGACTTGAACTCCTTGCTTCCCACGTCCTTGGTTGATTTGGAATAGAAGAGAGCACCTCCTTTTATAGTGCAGCAATAGTACGGCAACATAGCAGAATTTGTTTCGCTTGGTACGGCTTAACCAATGGTCGGATGGCCTTCAAATTTGGTTTGTAGCTTCCTTGTAATGTGATCTCCCAAATAGATGATTTAGATTTCCAAGATTATCCTCTGAATGGGCCCACCAATCACATCACCGACCGCCTCTCAAAATCGCGCACTTTGGGTACCTTCAGAACCAGTCATCTTGCTTTCAACGCCCCGAAGTGTACAGAGGTCGGATTGATCTCAAATTTTGAGCATTGGTAGAAAGCTTCCTCCTCTATATGATGGAGGGATTAGATTGTCCAAAACAATTCCAGAATATGGTCCGAAAATTAGAACACTTAGGGCTTTTATAAACTCTGTGCAGTTGGATCTTTCTGGATGGTCCATCTTTCTTCAACCGGTACGATCAAACCACACATTCTTTTGATCTGAAACTTTTGTGTTTATTCATATATGGATGTGGTCTAAAAGATGGTTAAAGTAGATTCTTCATATCATCAATGATGGGTCACCTGGACCAGCCCAGAGTGGAACAACGAAATCTGAAACTTTCTGGACAGTTCGTATTGTTTTGGCCACCACGATCAATCCGTAGCTCCGATCGACACGAAACCACTTGGGTTAGTTCGGTGTCGAGCTCCTCTTCGACATTGATGTGTTGGATTTCCAAATATCATCAAGATGGCTTCAGAAAACTGTTCTGAAAATCCCAAAACGGGAATAGCTTGCTGCCTGAAATCTGGAAGTGCAAAATTGCATGGCCGACCGGTCTTGACCGGTCGGACAGGGCTGGCCGACCGGTCTTGACCGGTCTAGACCTGTCTGGCAGGTGTCCATCAAGTGTAGCCGACCGGTCTTGACCGGTCAGGCCTTCTTAGCCGACCGGTCTTGACCGGTCGGACCCAGTTTTGCTTTTTTTTTCTTCTTTCTTTTCTTCTCTCCTTCCTCTCTCTTTGCTTTCTTCTTTCTTTGGTCCACCTTGGGCCTTCATCAAAGGCTCCTAAACATTGTCTTTTGGTCTCCAATTGGGTTAAGTCCGCTCTCATCCCTACAATCATAAAACATGCATTAGATGGGCCTTTTAATCATGAAAATCATGCATACCATGTCATGTAGTGGGCAATGCAATGTATAAATTAGAGGTTCAACAGTGCTCGCACATCTCGAGTCCTCGTGAGATTCTCTGACTACCGAATTTTGACTATAACAGATGCCCCCCAAGTCCTTACCGCCGAAAAGTTCAAGGGAAGGACTTGCTTACTGGCCTGCATAACCGCCTAACACCTTTATCGGAGATGAAGCCGTACATGATTGGGCTGGCATTAATGAGCGCCAGCCTTCCGCAGCTTTTCGGCAGGGAGAAAATGAAGAGACGCCCGCCGCGTGTCTCCGAAATTAATAGGCATGCCTGTTCGACTGCTGTGCCAAACAAACGTTCGCCATGTGTCGCCAAATCCTGCGGAATGATTGCTTATAAATATACGGAGTCCGCCAAATCTTCGAACTTTCACAGAAGTTTTTGAAATTTTCTCTCCTCACTCTCCTGGTGTCTGTGTCTTCCTTCCTCCGGTGCCATTCTCCTTCTCCGATACCTTCGGTATTCCCTGCTTCTTCCTTCTTCTTTTCTCAAATTTTTCTTAAAAAAACTTTATGGCTAGAGATTCCGATGAGACCACCGTTCCCTTGGGGGATGCTACCCCGGAATCCTCTGCCTCTAGTAATGCGAGGGTTCCGGCGGGCAAATACTCAGCATCCGAGTACCCATCTATTTTGTTGGAGAACCGGTTGATCGAGTTACGGGAGAGATACTAAATCCCTGACTCGGTCATTCTCCGGTTACCCGAAGAGGGAGAAACTCCGGATTCCCCTCCCCCAGGATGCGTTGCCATCTATGAATACTTCCTTATTCTTGGGGTGCGCCTTCCTCTCCATCCCTTCATTCGCAATGTCCTCCGATGTTATAAGATTGCCCCCAAGCAACTCATCGTAAACAGATGGAGGGTGGTCCTAAGCTCCTTTGCCCTCTGGGCGCAGGCCGATAATGGGGAGCTCACCGCTGAGGAGTTCCTCCGTATGTTTCGACTCAAGCGGGCACCCTCCAGCGAAGGCTAGTATTACTTATGCTATTGGCACCGGGATAATTTTGTGCTGAGGAAACCCTCTTCGAATTATCCCTGATGGAGGAAACGTTGGTTCTATGCTTCCAGGAGCTGGGAGTGTGAGCCAAGATCCACCTCTGGGGGCCCTGGCGTGAACCACCTTTTTGGTGAAGGTGGGCACAGTTTCACATTTTGCGAATTTTACCAGTTAATTTAGGATTTTTTGGCGTTTTTAACTTCTGCCCATATTTGCAGGTATCCCGGCTTTGACGAAGCTAAACTTAAAGGGAGGGATTCACGAGAAAATCGTGAAGGTATACAAACTACCTGCTCGCGACAGGCATATCGAGGCCTGTTTATTTGCCTCGCGACTCGCAGCGGCAGGGTTAATATCCCACGAGGAAGTCGCGATGACGAAGGTTGGAGAGAAGAGGGGTTTGTTGCCTCGTCTCAAGGGCACAAACTCGAAAAGGCAGAAGAAGACGTCTGCCGGTCCTTCTCACCCATCAAATCAGAAGGGTGTCGACCAGCCTCCCTATCTTGAGGCCGCGGTAGGTGTGCCAACGGCACCTGCGCCTGTCATTTCCTCACTGGTGGTTCAACCTGGACCACCAGTTATTAATATTACTGACAACTCCCCGAGGGACAAGGGAGCGGGGTCCGGCTGTCCCCCAGCTGAAGAATCTCGCGAGCCGACAGGCCCTCGCGAGTCGGCTCCTACTCGCAAGTTGCCTCCTGCTCGGGAGACGGTTGCTACTCAAGTCGCGAGCACGGCTGGGATGGTCGTCGCCCAGCCCTCTGGTAGTGGGTCGTTTACCGTCCACCGTCATCTCCACCCGATCTGTAAATTTTTGTTCGACAACATCTCCCCACAGACCTTCGGCACCCTTCCCGAGCCAAGCCCTGAAAACCTCTTCCTCGAGGCAGGAGTGAGGATGGTTCAGGTAACGTGCTTTTCGACGTTGTTGTCTTGTTATCTTTGTCTGCTCCCGAGTATTTATCTCATAATCTTTCTTCTATTTTGTAGGGCTTGGACCTCATCCTACAAACGAGGGGTGATATCATTGCCGTCCGTCGTGTGATAGATGAGGCTGATGGGAAAAGGATTGCTTTGGAGAAACCAGTCCTCGAAAGGGATCAGCTCCTCAAGTCCCGCGAGGCGTCGATCTCGAAGATGGAGGAGGAGAAGAAGATCCTTATAGAGAAGATCCAAGTCCTGACCGATAGGTACCAGGCCTTGGATTCCAACTTTGCCAAGCTTGTGGAGTTGAAGGAGAAGGCAGAGAGAGAGAGGGATCTTTCGCCAAGACAAGATCTCGTTGGAGGAGCGGCTCGCAGAGACCAAGTCGCAGCTCAAAGAAGTGAGCGAAAATCTGGAGAAAGAGCGCTCCATTCTCGCGCAGCTCAAGGACGACTCGATCCACTGGGACAAGGAGAGGGTCGCCCTTGTTAAAATGCTCTCTGAGGAAGGAACTCGAGCCATCACCGAGTTTCGAACTTCGCAACTGTATGACGAAGAAAGATATAAGTCATACGATGCTGGTCGCGACTTCGCACTACAAGTAGTGCAGTGGATGTCCCCATCTTTTGATATGGGGGAATTCGAACGGGTTGCGGCCATCATAGCTGCGGAGGAATGAGTAGTTGCTGAGAATGAGGTGACCGAGGTCACTCAAGCTGGAGGGGTTCCCAAAGTGGGCCCTGAAGTCGAGAGTGCGGCTCCTCCTCCAAGAGACTGATTCATCTTATCTTTTCTTTTCTTTCTCCTGTATCAATTTTGCTTGTAATCAAATCTTTGTAAACAATTGATATGAATGGAAAGACACACTTTTGGATGATGATGTTGGTCTTCTTATTTCCTTTCTCTCGTTCTTCCTTTATTATATAATGAATGTTTTCATATTTAACTCACGTAGTAATGAGTTATGCTCAATCCGGGGGGTCGTGATGACCATGCCCTCGTGGAGATAGACTGATCTATCGATTGAGGCTTTGATTCTACCAAGGGTAGACAATTGGCCAAGAGAATATGTGTTCTCTTCGGGGCTATTCTGGTCTAATTAAATGGAGTAGCGACCAAAAAATGACTTTAGTTCTACCAAGGGTAGGCAATTGGCCAAGAGAATGTGTATTCTCTTCGGGGCTGTTCTGGTCCAATTAAATGGAGTAGCGACCAAAAAATGACTTTAGCTCTTATTCATTCGAATGTCGTTAAGAGTTACATCGAATTAAGGAAAATACTGCAGCAAATGTTCCACGTGCCAAGGGCGATGTACGGGTCTTCCCTGCATATCTTCAAGATAATAAGTACCGGGTCGCACAATTTTGATGACTCGATATGGGCCTTCCCAATTTGGATCAAGCGAACGAGTAGGAACTCCAATGTTCTGTCTTAGGACTAAATCGCCGAGCTGGAAAGCTCTAGGCCGAACTTTAGCATTTCGGTAGCGAGCAATACGCTGCTGATATGCGACTGCTCGCATCTGGGAGGCATTTCTCCGCTCTTCCAAGAAATCGAGATGAAGTTGAAGACCTTCCTGATTACAAGTGGGGTCATACTGCTCGATTCGATACGAGGGTACTTGAATTTCAACTGGTACTACTGCGTTGATACCGAATGCTAGGGAGAAAGGAGTTTCGCCTGTTAATGTACGAGTTGTAGTCCTATATGCCCATAAGACTTCCAGCAGGAGTTCTGGCCACATGCCTTTACACTTGCCAAGCTTGGTCTTTAAATGATGCTTAATGATTTTATTCACTGCCTCAACTTGCCCATTTGCCTGAGGATGATATGGAGAGGTGCGGATATTGCGTATCTTCCATTTTTCGCAAAATTCCTCGAAAGCGGCGTTGTCGGATTGCTTTACATTATCGGTGATTATAGTGTGAGGGAGTCCATAACGGCATATGATATTTCTCCATATAAACTTAGTAGTCTGTTTCTCAGTGATTCTGGCTAATGGCTCTGCCTCGGCCCATTTGGTGAAATAATCGACCGCCACGATTGCGAACCTATTTTGTCCTTTCCTGGTAGGCAAGGGCCCGATGATATCGACCCCCCATTGGGCGAAGGGCCAAGGGCTATCAATTGGTGTCATTTGCTCGGACGGTGTATGAGATATGGGAGAATATCGCTGACACTTGTCAAATTTTTTAGAAAATTCAATTGCATCTGCCTTCATAGTTGGCCAGTAGTACCCTTGCCTCATTGCCTTGTATGCTAGAGATCGTCCCCTTGGGTGGTTACCACATGCCCCCTGATGTACTTCATCTAGAACCCGATGTACTTCTTCTAGGTGAAGACACCTTAAATAAGGCAAGGAAAAACTCTTACGTAATAACATTCCATTTTGTAAAGTATACCTGGCAGCTCGAAGGCAGATTTGTCGCGCGAATTTTTTGTTGTCTGGAAGAATTCCATCCCTGAGATAGAGGATAATGGGATCCATCCAACATGGAGAGGGATGGACCACGATCACTTGCCCAGGAGTTGTTTGGTGGATACTCGGGGGCTGAAGGTGCTCGATAGGAATTGAACGCGATAATTCAAACTCTAGCGCAGAGGCGAGTTTTGCCAAAGAATCTGCGAGTTTATTCTTCTCGCGAGGGATATGAGTTATTTCATAATTCTTCAATTTTGCGAGCAGGATGAGCACTCGAGATTTGTATAAGGCCATCCTCTCTTCTTTTGCTTCGAATTCGCTGAGTACCTGATTGACTATGAGCTGAGAGTCACTGTGAATGAGTAGATTTTGAATTGAGAGGACGTTTGCTAGTTCGAGACCGACGATCAAAGCTTCATATTCTGATTCATTATTTGAGATGTGAGAATCGAACCGTAAGGCGTAATGGAAATGCGACCCGTCTAGAGCAACTAGAATTAGGCCCGCTCCGCTGCCAGTGACCCGTGAGGACCCGTCCATGAAGAGTGACCAGGATGGCTGATCGATGGTCGCGGAATTATCATCGGGAGAGGAATATGTGAATTCGATGATGAAGTCAGCCACGGCTTGACCCTTGATCGTGGTCTTGGGGCAGAATGAAATATCGTGCTCACTGATCTCGACTGCCCATTTAGTTAACCGCCCTGAAACCTCGGGTTTTTAAAGGACCTGCCGTAACGGATGGTTTGTTGGTACTAATATAGCATGGGCCTGGAAGTATGGTCGCAGTTTTCGGGCTGCTGTGACTAAAGCAAGAGCCAACTTCTCCATATCAGAGTATCGGGTTCCGGCATCAACCATTGCTCGACTAATATAATAAACGGGTCTTTGTACCCCGGAATCCTCTCTTATTAGAGCTGCACTAACGGCTGTAGAAGACACAGACAAATAAAGAAGAAGTTGTTCGTGCATCACGGGTTTTGATAAGACGGGAGGTGCACTCATGTATTGCTTCAGTTGTTGGAACGCTTCTTCGCATTGCGCTGTCCACTCCCAATCAGATTTTGTAGTGGTTCGGAGGAGTTTAAAGAAGGGTAAGCACTTGTTAGAGGCCCGCGAGATAAACCTATTTAACGATGCAATGCGACCAGCCAGACGTTTGACGTCCTTGAGAGTGGTCGGAGACTTCATTTCCATCAATGCTTTTATTTTTTCAGGATTTGCCTCGATTCCTCGCTAGCCGACCATAAATCCAAGGAATTTTTTGGCTGACACTTCGAACACACATTTTTCTGGATTTAATTTCATCTGATACTTCCTCATTAAGTCAAAGGCTTCTCGAAGATCCGCAAGGTGGTCATTTCCTACGACGCTTTTCACGAGCATGTCATCGACATAAACCTCCATATTCCTGCCGATTTGTGCTGCGAATATTTTATTGACGAGGCGTTGATAGGTGGCCCCTGCATTTTTTAGACCAAAAGGCATCACTTGGTAACAATATAGACCTCGATCAGTGATGAAGGTGGTGTGCTGGCTATCAGGTGGGTACATCATAATTTGATTGTAACTAGAATAGGCGTGTCCTGCCGTTGAATCAACCAGCTGATCGATTCGTGGTGTCGGGAAGCTATCTTTAGGACACGCTTTGTTTAAATCAGAATAGTCAACGCACATCCTCCATTTGCCATTGGATTTTCGAACGAGAACCACATTCGCAACCCAATCTGGGTAGTCGATTTCCTTTATAAAGTTGACTGTAAGCAATTTTTCAACTTCGGCCTTGATTACCATTTGCCTTTCTGCAGTGAAGGCACGTCGACGCTGATGAACAGGTTTACACTTTGGATCAACGTTCAAACGATGTGCAATGATGCTAGGATCGATGCCAGGCATATCTTTGTGAGACCAAGCAAACACATCTTGGTATTCGATGAGAAAACTAATGAGATCTCCTCAAAAGACGTTGGTTAAAGAGGATCCAATGTATACGACTTTTGACGAATTGCCTTCGATTAAGGGGATTGCTACTGTTTCTTCCCCAGGAGTTCCTGATTGGAGAGCATTCTCCCTTGGATCCAACGATGCGACCGTCGGAAGACTTGATGAATCTTGTGCCACCATCATAACTGATGTCGCCTGTGCTTTCTTTTGGTCTTGTACAGCTATCTCATAACATGATCAGGCTTCTTTTTTATTCCCTCGCACAACTCCAACACCATTCGGGGTAGGAAATTTTATGCATAAATATAAAGGATGTAAAGCTACCCCAACCTTATTAAGCGATGGCCGCCCCAAAATGGCGTTGTATGCTGATCCTCGATCTACTATGAGGAAATTCACAAAGATGATCGTTTTTGCTGGGTTCTCACCAAAGGTGACTAGAAGGTCAATGCTTCCTTCTGGTGTCACCACTTCGCCCCCGAAGCTGATGAGGGGAGTTGAGACCGGCTTGAGCAGGCTTTTGGCGAGTGCCATTTTGTTGAAAGCCTCCAGGTAGAGAATATCAGCAAAGCTACCTGTACCCACCAAATACGATGAGTCAGATAGTTTGATACCTTTAGCGCGACTATGATGAAGTCTTCGTGAGGGAAGTGAATTCCCTCTGCATCTTCGAGGGAGAAAGAGATTGAAGGATGGCTGGACTCTGATGTGTCGGGAGTTCGTTCCAGCCAGTAGATGTGCTGGGGCTTCTTGCCTTATGGGTATATGCTTTTCTTGATGCTTGAGAATCTCCTCCGCAAGCCGGCCCTCCGGCGATGGTCCGTATCTCCCCGGTAGGTTTAGCGTCTTCTTGTAAAGTATGTCGATGAGGTGATTTCTTCTGATGTGGCGGGGCTTCCCCCCTTTTTGGTGAACGACCTTGTCAGATAACATAATCTTGAAGGTGACCTTTTCGAATAAGAGCTTTAATGTGATCACACAAAGATATACAGTCTTGGGTGTTGTGCCCATGATCTTTGTGGAAATAACAAAACTTGCTCTAATCTCTTTTTTCTGGATCAGATTTGATCTTTGTGGGCCATTTCACATATGACCTGTTCTTGATCTCCATTAGCACCTTTTCTGGAAGCTAGTTGAGGGGAGTGCAGTTATGGTACTTACCAGAGTAGACTTTCTTGGGAGAGCGGTCTCGTCGGTCGCGCCGATATTTCTTATCCGAATGAGAGGTTTCCTCCGACTTGCGCTTCTTGCCATGTATGCCATGACGTGCTAGAGCAACTTCTTCTGCATTGATGTACTTCTGAGCTTTAGCTTGGAATTCTGTCATGGTTTTAGGAGGGTTTTTGTCCAAGGCAAATCTAAATTTCTCGCTCGTAATTCCAGCTATGAGGGCGGTGAGGCCTTTTTCTTCGGTATAACCTTCAGTTTGGACGGCTTCGGCAGTGAACCGTACTATAAACTCCTTTATTATTTCCCCATGCTGCTGTTTCAAATCCATTAGGTGGGACACCAGCTTTTTGGTGCGGATCCTTCCCATGAATTGGGAGTGGAACAGCTCCGATAGCTGTGAAAAGGAACCGATAGATCGAGGCTTTAGCCCCCGGAACCACATACGAGCTGCCTCCTTTAAGGTTAGGGAAAAAGCCCTACACATAATTTCCCACCCATGTCCCTCCAGCTCCATAAGAGATCTATACATCTCCAGGTGTTCGAGAGGATCGCCAGTACCTTTATATGGAGTGATGACGGGCATATGATACTTTCTAGGTAAAGGTGCTTCCATGACCTCGCAGGTGAAAGGAGACTCGGATCGATGTATCGACGCCACAACGGCAGACGGTCGATTTGCCTGATATCGTTGCTCCATGTCATCAAAACGATCATGGATTCTTTTGAAGTCTCCTTCCCATGGTAAAGTATAACTTGACGTTTCGACTGTGGACCCCTGAGGTTGCTGTTGGCGGGAAGCACTGGAATGAATGGAATGCGGGGATAGCACAGGGGGTTGGTTACCGAGTGGCATTCGGTTTGAGGGAGGATGTTTTGGTTGGACCTGTGGTTCGTCCACAGAGTGTCTGGAAGCCACCGGTATGGGTTGCGCTGGTAACCCTTCGGAAGGTAGTTTCTGAGGCCCCAGGAAATGCTGATCAAGCCGATTCGACAGGGCTTGAAATCTAGCGTTGAGGGTTAGGAGTGTGGTTCCGAGGAAACGCATGGCATCTTCCTGATTTCCGGAAGCCTCAAATAACGGGTTTTGTGATGGCACGTTAGGATCTCCTTGAGGGATGCCTGTCGAAGTGGTTTGAGGGATGGGCATTGGTTCCGTATCGCCAGGCGGAGGCAGCACCTGCCTTGAAGTGGAAGGATGAACTGTCTTTTTAGGTGGCATGGTGGAAGGATTTTGATCAGTGGTGAGAGCGACTGATTTTGATGATCAAATCGTTCCCACAGACAGCGCCATTCTGTTTAGGTCACGTTTTGTACCAGGGTCCTCCAGATATTCACCTTCCTTCTAAGAGATTCCCTTCCTGGACCTGAAAAGAGACAAAGAGAAACTATGGGTGGCCGACGTCCAGTCGCTGGCCCTCCGATGCTTAAGTTAGACTGGGTAGGGACCGAAAAGAGAACAAATAGATATGGGGGGATAGAGATTGAGTATTCGGTGTCTTACTTATCGATGAAGTCGTCCATTTATATAGATCCAAGTGACCTAATCTGCTATGCAAAGAATCAAGATTATCCCTGGTTTCTGGGGATAAGAGGTTTATCCAGATCCCGAGATAATAGAATGGTTCAATCCATTTAGACCTCTAGTAAATCACATTCCCTGACGAGGATCCCCTGATGTTCAGGAGCATGAATCGAGATAAGCCCAACATTGGTCTGTATGGGCTGCTGGTACTAAAAAGGCGGAGGACGCTCGGGCTTGAAGATTATCTCCTCGCAGATCTGAGATGCAAACTCTTTCAACGAGATGCTCGTATACCCAAGTAGTATTTCGTACTTTCTTAATATGCGAGCCTCGACCAAGTGGGCTCGCGAGTCGAATATTGTCAAGAGAATGCACTCGGTGACTTGGTGTTTGTGCATTACACTTGCATAATATGCGAGCTTCGACCAGGTAGGCTTACGAGTTGAGTATTGTCAAGAGGGTGCTCGCACATCTCGAGTCCTCGCGAGTCTGACTACCGAAATTTGACTATAACACCTTCAACCCATGAAAATTGTGTAATGTGAACTAGGTGTAAGAGTGTTCAAATTTTCTATCAATCACAAAAATAAGGGAATTCACATATAAAACCATTATGTTGAGAGAAGTTTAAGACTTACAACATCATACATGCCATATCTCCTCTTCTTATGCTCATATCATCTCGAATGCATAGAAACAAAGTTTTCCCAAAGAGTTTTGAATTTTAGAAAAATCGAAAAAAATTCTACATAATTGCTCGAAATGTTACAAAAAGCTGGATTCATCCAAGTGATCCTACACCCCCCAACCAAATCTTGCATTGTCCTCAATGAAAAAGATGTGCAATGAGCAAAACATGAGAGCAATTCAAAAATAAAAGGGAGTGAGGAATGATAGTACCTGAGAGAGTGAAAAGTGAAATTCTTCCTCCTTCTAACAAACCTATGAAAAATAAACAAAAACAACCAAATCCTAATCCTAACTACTCTATACCTCCATTAGACTAGGAAATCAGTCATCCTGATACATAGGATCAGTCAGAGGTATGGATATACCTTCTGAAGGAAACTTCTCAAAGAACGGCTTTAATCGCTGACCATTCGCCTTAAAGATGTTACCGTTCCTTGGATTTAACAGCTCGACGGCCCCATATGGGTAGACAGTTTACACAATGTAGGGACCGGTCCATCGAGATCTCAATTTCCCCGAAAATAAATGTAGGCGAGAATTATACAAAAGGACTTTTTGATTGATCGTGAATGTCTTACGAAGAATGTTCTTATCATGGAATATCTTCGTCTTGTCCTTGTAAATTCTCGCATTCTCATAAGCTTCGTTCCGAATTTCTGCAAGTTCATTCAATTGAAGTTTGCGCAACGAGTTCGTCCTTGTCAGAATCAAAATTCATCTTCTTAATTGCCCAATATGCCCTATGTTCCAACTCCACAGGCAAGTGACAAGCCTTCCCATAGACAAGTCTATAAGGAGACATTCTAATAGGTGTCTTAAAAGCGGTACGGTAAGCCCAAAGCGCATCGGTAAGTCGAAGCGACCAATCCTTACGATCAGGGTTCACCGTTTTCTCCAAAATATGTTTAATCTCCCTATTGGATATCTCAGCTTGTCCACTAGTTTATGGGTAATAGGAAGTGCTCACTTTTTATGTTACGCCATATTTCTTCATTAAGGATTCAAATGGGCGATTATAAAAGTGAGACCCTCCATCACTTATAATGACTCGAGGTGTTCCAAATCGGGAAAGAATATTCTCTTTTAAGAAGTGAAAGACCGTTTTATGGTCATTATTCCAGCAAGGGATGGCCTCGACCCATTTGGATACATAGTCAAC
Source organism: Liriodendron chinense (assembly GCA_003013855.2). NCBI lineage: Eukaryota > Viridiplantae > Streptophyta > Magnoliopsida > Magnoliales > Magnoliaceae > Liriodendron > Liriodendron chinense. The sequence continues at coordinate 523,258 of PVNU02004009.1, read as the reverse complement.
GACAAGCAAGATGTATGCGTTTCCAAAAGAAGATGGGAATGGACCCATGAAATCGATGCCCCAACAATAAAAAATTTCGATTATTAAGATGGGATTGAGTGGCATCATATTTCGACGGGAGATTCCTCCCAATTTCTGACAAGGTTCACATGTTTTGCAAAACTCATGTGTGTCTTTGAACATAGTGGGCCAATAAAACCCACATTACAGAATTTTTGCTGTGGTCTTTTTAGCCGAAAAGGGGCCACCACAAGCCTGAGAATGACAAAATGAGATGATACTTTGTTGTGTTAGTTCACTTTTCTGTGGCATACTAGTGCACCTTATTTGTCAATCACTTAGGTCAGTGTGTCTAATGGCGGTTGAGCTTAATGAAGATGAAGACTCAAGACTCAAGACGGATCAGATGCATCAAGGAAGAAGAAACAGGTAAAAGTGATGCCTTGGTGTGCCTTGCCTTGACCAAAACCTAACCCTTAACCTCTTAGATGACTTGGACCAACTAGGTATATCTTTAGTCATCATCATTAGTCTTAGAACTCAATGAAAAACATGATAAATTAGACTAATTAAAGAGGTGGAAGCTGCTATAATCAAAACAGCTCAAACAGCAATTTCCGATTGATCTCCGATCAATCGGACATTGGCTCCGATAGGACTTCGATCCATCGAACAGAAGCTCCGATCAATCAGAAATTTTCCAACAACTTTAAAAATCCACTGGACATATTTTTGATCAATCGGACAATCTTCCGATCCATCGGAAGGGGTCAGTCCGATCAATCGGACATGTCTCCGATCAATCGGATACTTTTTCCGATCAATCGGAGATGCACGAATCTGCCCGTTTTTTTACCGTTGGAAGAAAATCTATTTAAAGATGGGGATTCGTTTTTTAGCAAAGAGAGGGGATTTTGAGGAGATAGAAGCCACCATTGTTAGAGACCATCAGAGGCTCTATCCCAAACCCATAGCAAGTCATTCTCCTTGTGTTTTCATCACAAGTTTGGGCCATTCAATGGCATCTTGAGAATGGACTTGTTCCCTCTTGATTCCTAGGGTTTAGACACCTTGATCATAGTTAAATCTCTTATCTAAACATTACCTAGGAGTCCATATAGGTGTATTCCTCTAGGAAACCTATTTCCTACCATTTGTAGAGGATTCACCATTCCCTAGCACCTTGGGCATCTCCAATGGAGCATCAGATGCAAGGTAGCTAATCTTGGAGCTGAAGCCTTGACAAAGCAGCGGCGTCAAAGATCGGGGGAGCACAAGGGGAGTTGATTCAAGCACGGGAGAGCGAGAAGAAGCAACCCAAAGCAGCGCTACAAAGGGGCTCAATCCGACAAGTAAGGTTGTCTTGTTAGGAGTCCATCCACTCAATTCCCTGTGGGAGTTGAGTGTAGAGTTTGTTTGACAAACTCGATCTAGGGTCATTAGCTGATCCTTGGCCTGTTAGTCGGCATAAATTCAGGGACGTCAGCCGTTCCTTGGCTCGTTAGTCGGCCTAAACAGAGTCTCCAAGGGGGAGCCACCAACACGGGTGCAAACGTGTAGGTTGGGAGGAACCTATAAACTCCCCGGTTGGGTGGATCCGAGTTAAAACACCTTGGTTGGGAGGATCCAGATTTAAACTCCCCAGTGAATGCCGGTGTGCTCAAATGGGTTAAGTACTTGAACCGGGAGTGGAGTAGAAAAGTAGTCGAACCACTATACATCCTTGTGTTTGTGATTTTTCTTGAGCACATTTCTCTTTATGCAATGCGTTTAACTTGTTAATTATGAATGCTTAGTTAGGAATGTATGCTAGGCACTTGATAGGCACATACACACACACACACATGATGTACTTTCACTCCTCATGTAGACTTGAGCTTTTGTTGATCCATCCTCTATAGTCTACATGTGTTGAATAGACTAGGTTGTTATTGCATATATTATTTACTAGTCTTTTGATTGGACCCACTTAGGCTTGAAAGCCTAAGTGTTAATTGCTTACGTAGGTTAATTTGCTAAATTTGTTAAGTAGGCGAAAAATTTTAAATGGTCCTTATCACCCCTTCCTATAGTTTTAGCCTTAATTCTAGTTGCTCTTTAAGCTTCCGTACGTGTATGCATAGGGTGTCGTGTTAGACTACCCGACGCAATTTCAATTGGTATCAAAGAGGGTTGCTTTTCAAAGACGTAACTGTCTACAGTAAGATCTAGTACCGGAGCACTAGCATAATGTCTAACCAAGATGGGAGTACCACCAACCGTCCACCTTTCTTTGACGGGTCCAACTATGCTTATTGGAAGGCTAGAATGAGGATTTTTTCTCCAATCCATGGACCGTCCGTTGTGGCTTAGCACACAAATTGGATATACCTTGCCCACCGAGCAAGTGGGGGTTGACGGGAAATACATTGTCATTCCCAAAGATGATTCCAAATGGGATGACATAAAGAGAGCTCAATACATGGCAAATGCCAAAGCTCTCAATGCGATTTGCTGTGCAGTTTCCTCGGATGAATTTCAGCGCATTCTCACATGCGCAACTGCAAAAGAAGCATGTGATATACTTGAGGTTACCCACGAGGGAACTAGCACAGTAAGACGCTCGAAGCTTCAGCTCTTAACCACCAAATTTGAAAACATTAGGATGGAAGAGACTAAAACTTTCATGGAGTTTTATACTAAATTATCAGATATTTGCAACTCCATGTTTGTCTTGGGTGATCGAGTTCCGGAGGGTAGGATTTGTAGAAAAATACTTAGGTCCCTCCCGGATAAATTTAACTCCAAGATAGCCTTAGAGGAGTGTAGAGACATAGATAACATGAAAGTAGAAGAACTCATAGGTTCCCTACAAACTCATGATCTACACTTTAAGGCCCCCTCTAGGAAGAAAAACATCGCTCTAAAGTCCTCTCACAAACATAAGAAAATTAAGAGTGAGTCGGAGGAAGATAGTGATGATAAGGATGATGAGGAAGAAAAATTAAACAAAAAATTCAAGAGATTTCTCAAATTTGATAGAGGGAGTAGCCGTGACAAGAAGGACAAGAAGGGTGAAAAACATAAAGGAAAATCATTCAAACCTTCATTCGTTCATTGTTACGGTTGCGGTCGTCGTGGCCATATCGCCCCGGAATATCCAGATGGGCCTAAACCTGAAAGGGAAAAAGGCCATGGCTGCCACTTGGGATGAAACGGAGGAGTCCGAATCCAAATCTGATGACTCCGCTAGTGATGGAAGCCAACATAAAGATCTAGCTCTCATGGCTTTCACCACTACCTCTCTTCCCGCTTATCTAAGAGGAGATCCCGACCGCTATCCCTTCTAGGAGAAAAAGGAGTTCCCAACCCCTCACCTCATGCTACATTTTATGAGGGTGTTGAGGAAATTAGTTACCTTTAGGCTAATCAAACTAAACATAGTTAGTGAGGGTAGCCAGAAATGCTTTAATAGGAACATCTGAGGATTTCAGCCTCATTTCTATGTGTATGGGCAAATCAGAGGATTCAGCCTCATGAGCCCAAATTTGGTAGTTTAGCCTTGCTTCTATTTTATATATTTACTGTTAGACTATCTCACGGCTTAGATTAGTTAATCATCTTGAGTTTTATGCCTCATTGTATGCTAATCTTTGCTTAGTATTGGTCTTGATATACCAATAGGGGAGGTTGGTTGATTGGGCTATAAGCCCTTGAGCTTTAATGCTTAATGTATATCATAGATGACCAATTATGCATGATTAACTGTGATTAGATAGTTACATTTTCTTGTTAATCATGTTCCTTAGCATACTCCATGTTTTAAAGTTGTGCACCCTATACTCTCCTTGTTAGCATGTGCTTATAGTTATAACTACGACTTACTATCTACTCTTACCTTAATCTTATTGATATATCATTAAGGGGGAGAGAATAGTTTGTCAATTGCTGACAAAAAGGGGGAGAAAGATCAAGTCCCACCAAAACTACTTTTCTACGTTTTGTGATGCAGGGATTGACATGTTATGGGGGAGCAAACTAAAGAGGAGATGCTTAGTTAGGCATGTCAAGAGTCCTGTACTTGATTTCATATCAATGTAATCTCTTGTTCATGTATTTGTTTTGGTAGGTTAGGTTTTTGTAACTAATTGACAAAGGGGGAGATTGTTAGTGTACTTTTCTGTGGCATACTAGTGCACCTTGTTTGTCAATCACTTAGGTCAGTGTGTCTAATGTCGGTTGAGCTTAATGAAGATGAAGACTCAAGACTCAAGACAGATCAGATGCATCAAGGAAGAAGAAACAAGTAAAAGTGATGCCTTGGTGTGCCTTGCCTTGACCAAAACCTAACCCTTAACCTCTTAGATGACTTGGACCAACTAGGTATATCTTTAGTCATCATCATTAGTCTTAGAACTCCATGAAAAACATGATAAGTTAGACTCATTAAAGAGGTGGAAGCTGTTGTAATCAAAACAACTCAAACAGCAGTTTCCGATTGATCTCCGATCAATAGGACATTGGCTCCGATAGGACTCCGATCCATCGGACAGAAGCACCGATCAATCAAAATTTTTTCCAGCAACTTTGAAAATCCACTGGACATGTTTTCGATCAATCGGACAATCTTCCGATCCATCGGAAGGGGTCAGTCCGATCAATCGGACATGTCTCCGATCAATCGGATCCTTTTTCCGATCAATCGGACGTGTCTCCAATCAATCAGATCCTTTTTCCGATCAATCAGAGATGCACGAATCTGCCCATTTTTTTACCGTTGGAAGAAAATCTATTTAATGATGGGGATTCGTTTTTTAGCAGAGAGAGGGGATTTTGAGGAGATAGAAGCCACCATTGCTAGAGACCATCAGAGGCTCTATCCCAAACCCATAGCAAGTCATTCTCCTTGTGTTTTCATCACAAGTTTGGGTCATTCAATGGCATCTTGAGAATAGACTTGTTCCCTCTTGATTCCTAGAGTTTAGACACCTTGATCATAGTTAAATCCCTTGTCTAAACACTACCTAGGAGTCCATATAGGTGTATTCCTCTAGGAAACCTATTTCCTACCATTTGTAGAGAATTCACCATTCCCTAGCACTTTGGGCATCTCCAATGGAGCATCAAATGCAAGGTAGCTGATCTTGGAGTTGAAGCCTTGGCAAAGCAGGGCGTCAAAGATCGAGGGAGCACAAGGGGAGCTGATTCAAGCACGGGAGAGCGAGAAGAAGGAACCCAAAGCAACGCTACAAAGGGGCTCAATCCGACAAGTAAGGTTGTCTTGTTAGGAGTCCATCCACTCAATTCCCTGTGGGAGTTGAGTGTAGAGTTTGTTTGACAAACTCGATCTAGGGTCGTTAGCTGATCCTTAGCCTGTTAGTCGGCATAAATTCAGGGACGTCAGCCATTCCTTGGCTCGTTAGTCGGCCTAAACAGAGTCTCCAAGGGGGAGCCACCAACACGGGTGCAAACGTGTAGGTTGGGAGGAACCTATAAACTCCCCGGTTTGGTGGATCCAAGTTAAAACACCTTGGTTGGGAGGAACCAGATTTAAACTCCCCAGTGAATGTCCGGTGTGCTCAAAGGGGTTAAGTACTTGAACCGGGAGTGGATTAGACAAGTGGTCGAACCACTATACATCCTTGTGTTTGTGATTGTTCTTGAGCACATTTCTCTTTATGCATTGCGTTTAACTTGTTAATTATGAATGCTTAGTTAGGAATATATGCTAGGCACTTGATAGGCACATACACACACACATGATGTACTTTCACTCCTCATGTAGACTTGAGCTTTTGTTGATCCATCCTCTATAGTCTACATGTGTTGAATAGACTAGGTTTTTATTGCATATATTATTTACTAGTCTTTTGACTGGACCCACTTAGGCTTGGAAGCCTAAGTGTTAATTACTTACGTAGGTTAATTTGCTAAATTTGTTACGTAGGTGAAAAATTTTAAATGGTCCTTATCACCCCTTCCTATAGGTTTAGCCTTAATTTTAGTTGCTCTTTAAGCTTCCACACGTGTATGCGTAGGTTGTCGTGTTAGACTACCCGACGCAATTTCATGTTGTTCATCATCTGGCACACATCCCCTTATGATTTGATCGGGACAGTACTTGAATAAGTATGGGTCGTCCCATAGGAATTTTCGCACCTCAGTGAAGAATTTATCCTTATCTTGCTTTTTCCAATGTGTAGGAATTGTACCTGTAGCAAGATAGTTAGTAATGTCCGCATACCATGGCAATTGGGAGACTGCAAAAAGTTGTTCATCAGGGAACATGTCATTGATCGCGGTCGTTTCAGGGGAATCAGTGAGAACAAGTCGAGAGAGGTGGTCAGCCACTACATTTTTTATTTCTTTCTTATCGCGTATCTCTATGTCAAATTCCTGGAGTAGAAGGATCCATCTTAACAACCGCAGTTTAGCATCCTTCTTAGCGAGAAGGTACTTAAGCGCGGCATGGTCAGGGAATATGATGATCTTGGATCCAATCAAGTAGGACCTAAACTAGTCCAAGGCAAAAACTATGGCTAAAAGTTCTTTTCCTGTAGTAGTGTAGTTTGCTTGGGCTTAGTTTAAGGTTCTACTTGCATAGTAGATAACACGTGGCTTCTTCTCTTTTCTTTAGCCTAGCACAGCCCCAATAGCATAGTCGCTTGCATCGCACATAATTTCAAAAGGAAGGCTCCAATCAGGTGGTTGCATTATGGGAGCACATGTCAACATACCTTTAAGTGTGGTAAAGGCATTTTGACAATCTTCATTCTACTCAAAGGAATTCTCCTTTTGAAGTAGGTTACATAAAGGACGAGAGAGTGAAATGAAGTCCTTTATGAACCGTCTATAAAATCCTGCGTGTCCCAAAAAGGACCGCACATCTCGTATGCTCTTGGGTGGTGGAAGGTTAGAGATAAGATTGATTTTCGCTTTGTCCACCTCGATTCCATTTTGTGAAACGATGTGACCAAGTACAATTCCCTTTTGAACCATAAAGTGACACTTTTCCCAATTTAGCACAAGGTTCTTCTCTTCACATCTTTTCAGCACAGATTTCAAATGCACAAGGCACTCATCAAAGCTATAACCAAATACTGAGAAATCATCCATGAAGACTTCGAGAATTGTCCCCACCATATCAGAAAAAATACTCATCATACAATGCTGGAAGGTCGCAGGGGCAATACATAGTCCAAATGGCATCCGTCGATAGGCGAAAATGCCGAATGGACATGTGAATGTAATCTTTTCTTGGTCTTCATGGGCGATCTCTATTTGGTTGTACCCTGAATAGCCGTCAAGGAAGCAAAAATGGGAATGACCCGCCAACCTTTCTAGAATTTGATTAACAAACTATAGGGGGAAGTGGTCTTTCCTCATGACAGTGTTTAGCTTCCTGTAGTCAATGCACATTCTCCAACCGGTAGTAACTCTGGTTGGTACAAGTTCATTATTGTCATTGGCTATGATGGTTATTCCGAATTTCTTAGGCACCACTTGAGTTGGACTCACCCATTGACTATTGGATATTGGGTAGATAATACCCACATCCAATAGTTTTACCACTTCAGCCTTAACCACATCCTTCATGTTTGGATTAAGTCATATTTACGGTTGCCTAGATGTCTTCGCATTCTCCTCAAGGTGTATGCGATGAGTACAAATCAGTGGGTCGATGCCTTTGAGATCCGCAATCGACCACCCAATGGCACTCTTGTGCTCTAATAGAGTGGCCATTAGCCTACTCTCTTGTTCCTCATCCAGGTGGGAAGAAATCACCACCGGATAGGTCGAGTGTTGGTGCCTTGATATTGGATGGAAGGTGTTCACTCCCCAAGTGTAGGGTTGCGAAGTAGTAATAATTCGAAAAGACCGAGTATCATTCCCACAGAGATTTATGAATGGGTATTCTCAGAATTTAACTAAAACAACTAATAATTAAGATCCTATTAAGCACTAAGGCTGGAAAATAGTAATTTGGGTTTAAACAGTGAATGGGTAAGGTAATTTCAATCTAAAAAGGCACTAGAGCGCCAAGGATCCACTTTTGATAGGTTTCAATGCATCAACACAACTAGGTCTCTCATAACTCAATCGGAATCGAATTCCTTTCTCTATCCGATTGGAATATAGAGCGGTTCAATCAACAATTATCTAAAACAAGTGCTTATTAACTGATTTGATTCCCACAATAACACTCAGGCCTTGGGCATACTCAATTGTATAGGCCAAGCCTCTTTCCAATCTAGTTGAGATTCACAACCATAGTTTTCACCAAATCCTGTCACTAGACCTGATTACAACTCATGATTAGAACTCTAATTAAATCAAAATCAATCAATAAACAACTATTTCAGATTATATAATAAAAGATAAGAACTTTAGTTGAATGAGTTCCCACATGAAAATCAGGCCAATGTATACAAGGCAATCAAAGCATCTACCATGCCCGGAGTCGATGGTAGATCAATAAAGTACACAAGCATAAACAATGCATAAAAGATAAGCTACCAAGCTTAGAATTACTAAGAATCACATGAGCCCAGAGTCATCAAGAGATCAAAGTAAAACCAACACTAGTACTTGATTCAAACTCACATTGAACTAAAATTCTTCAATTAAAACATAAAAGGAAACCTAGGTTGCATCAATCCATCAAAAACGAATCAAAAGCTTCCCCTCTTAGCCCTAGCTAAGAGGTTTTAGTTCATCTCTAACATCCTTGAACTAGAAGCCTCTAAAAACATAGAAAATAACTAAAACAGGAAGAAAACTAGAAATCCGAAGTCGAATCCGTCTCCTGAGCAATCCCCACGTTCTAGCCTCCTTTGATATGAAGGGAAGACGTCCTTTTATAGCTTGGAGGTGTCCTTTACGCAAGAAAATTCCAGATTTCGCGTAAAGCTACGCAATTGCGCAGAGAATTTTGGAATCCCAAAATAGAAATAGCCTATTTACACTTGGCCGACCGGTCTGGACCGGTCGGACTTCACTTGCAACAGTCCAGAGAGCACAGCCGACCGGTCATGACCGGTCGGACTGACTTATCCATTGATCCAGCAAACGTGGCCGACCGGTCATGACCGGTCGGACCAAGCTGTCCATCTTCTAGTGTGCACCAAAGGGGCGGCCGACCGGTCTTGACCGGTCGGGCTTCTTTGGCTGACCGGTCAACCGACCGGTCTAGCCTCTTTTCTTCTTTATTTCTTTCTTTCTTTCTTCTTTTCTCTTCTCTCCTTGCTTTGTCTTTCTTTGGTCCTTCTTCAACCCTCATCCTATGGTCTTCAATGCTCTTAAAGGGCTCCATTTAGCCTTCAATTGGTGAAATCTCCATCTTGTTCCTACAATCACAAATCATGCCTTAGAATAGTCCTTTAAACATGTAAACCGTGCATAATGAGTGATGAATTGGGGTTAGAATATGCACAATTAAGAGCTCAACAGAAGGACTTTGTTTTCGTTTACGGGTAAAGGCTCAAATAGGGCCCTCCATCTTTTGTTATCGAGTACCGGCATCATATCTAACGTGGCATCCATCTCTCGTATTGTGTTATCATTCATCTCATGAGAGTGGGCCACACATGCCTCCAAAGGATCGAAATATAATGACAAGGGGAATGTTTCTTCCACGAATGATTCAATCATATTTATCTCGTGGATCTCATCATCAACCTCCCGTGGTTGTTTGCATAAATCAAATATATTAAGCTCAAGAGTCATATTGCCAAAGGACATTTGTACAAGCCCGTTTCTACAATTGATAATTGCATTTGAAGTATCTAGAAAAGGGCAGCCAAGTATAACAGGAATTTGAGCACCGGTACCTATCACGGGATGTGTGTCCAAGACAATAAAGTCTACTGGGTAGTAGAATTTATCAACTTGGACTAAAACATCCTCAATCACTCCTCTCGGTATACGAATGGATCTATCAGCAAGTTGGAGTGTAGTTTTGGTGGGTTTCAATTCACCTAACCCAAGTTGTTTGTAAACTGAGTATGGAATGAGGTTCACAGTTGCCTCCAAATCAAGTAAGGTTTGTTTAATTCGGTAGTCTCCTATGATGCATGAGATGGTTGGACTACCCAAATCCTTGTATTTTTGGGGCACCTCTTGTTTGATGATAGCGCTCAAATTCTCAGTCAAAAGTACTTTGTTATGAATATTGTGTTTCCTTTTGACCGTACACAATTCCTTTAGAAATTTACATAGGATGGTATTTGTTTTATGGCATCCAACAATGGAATGTTGATCTTCACCTGCTTGAAAACTTCTAAAATTTCCAGATTTTTGTCTAAAGGTTTGGGTGAAATCAACCTTTGCAGAAACGGGGCAATCGGCTTGTATTGCCTTTCCGGTTCTTTCTCTTGTGGAGTGTTGTTTGAGCTATCATCCTCTTTGAAAATTTTCGGATCCTTAGGCTTTGGGGCCTTCACCGGATTAGATTTATCAACTATTTTCCCACTTCTCAAAGTGGTGAAAGCTTGAACATGCTCCGTATGTTGGGAGGATGAGCCTGCGTCTTGTATCTCAAATTGGGTTCTTGGGTTAGGAAGAGATTGGGCAAGAAGTGTGCCTTTCTCCCTAACACTGAGGTGAGATTCAATTCTAGCCATTGAGGTTTTCAATTCATTGATGGCTTGAGTTGAATTTTGATTGACTTTCAATTACTCTTGTAAGATGTCCTGAACCGCTGAAATTGTGGGACAATCTTGTGTTGCATGTTGATTTCCGTCACAAATTCCACAAACAGTTTCAACGTCATTTGAGTTAATCGTCTCTCCTTTCCTTAATTCCATGGCCTCAACTTTTCTTGTGACGCTAGCCACCCGTGCACTTATGCTATCCTCTTCTAATAAGATATAAATTCCTCCTTTTTCTCTTTGTTGGCTAGTCTTGGAATTTGCTGGTTTAGATGTATCCCAAGACTGTGCATTCTCAGCCACTTTCTCCAAATAGTCCCATGCTTCATCGGCTTCCTTGTTCATGAACTCCCCATTACACATCATCTCTACAAATTGGCGCATGGGTGAAGTCAGTCCGTCATAGAAAAAGCTTATAACCCGCCAAATTTTATAGCCATGTTGTGGGCATGCATTTAACAAGTCCTTAAACCTGTCCCAACTTTGGAAGAAGGTCTCATCTTCCTTTTGGGCAAAGTTCATGATAAGGCGCCTCAACATGTTCGTTTTGTGAGTAGGGAAGAATTTCTTTATAAATTCCCTATGCATATCAGTCCATGCACCAATTGATCTTGGCCTTAATGCATGAAGCCAACCTTTAGCTTTATCTTTAAGGGTAAAAGGAAATAATTTAAGTCTTACCACATCATCAGTAACATTCGCAAAGTGCATAGTGGTTATTACCTCATCAAACTCCTTAAGGTGTTGATAGGCACTTTCACTGTCTAATCCATGGAATTTTGGGAGGAGTTGGATCACTCCCGGCTTCAAATCTACATTCACTGCATTTTGTGGAAAGATTATGTATGAGGGAGTGCTCGCTCTTGCTGATTGCAAGTAATCACGTAATGTTCTTGGTCGGGGAACATTCTCAACCACATTCTCTCCCGTTTCGATTTGGTTTTGGCCCAGATTAGGATTGGCCATCGGATTAGGTTGATTTACAGCCATATTTTCAGACAAAATTGGAGAATTTGGATGTCTCCTAGCACGTGGTTCTCTGTCAATTCCTTCAAATATTCCCCATTCGCTAATGAGTCGGTTATTGGAATCCCGAGCCCAATGTGGCATGCAAATCCAAAAAAATATGAAACAAAGAGAAAGAAGAATTCTTCCTTCCTTTCTTTACTCTTCTCTAAGACCAAAGCACAAGGTTTCTTGCAATGGCTAGGCCAGAAGCAAGGATAGAGACCGATTTCTCCTGGTCAATAGGGGTTCAGAGAACTCCCCACCCACTCTTTGAATCTTTTAAGAAAAGTGTAGAAAAAGAAGAAAGAAGAGTAGAGGTGAGAAGAGAAATCTCTGAGTACAAGGTGATCTAAGATGGCAGAACCTACCAATAAGAATCCAGGTGGCACAAGGCCTACCTATCAGAGATCCAAGAAGGAGTCTCCACCCACTCTACATGAGATGAATAAGAATGAATAGGGGAAGAAGAAGAGTAAGGTTTAGAAAGATTGAACCTGATTGGGCACTTAAGATCCTTATAGCTTGTTCAACTTCCTAAAATCCCTGAAAAAGAAAACAAATCAAACAAAATAAACTAAGTTAGTACTAAAATCCTAAATAGATACTATTTTCAGAAATTTTGTGAAAAACCGTCAGAGTCCCCGGCAACGGCGCCAAAAACTTGTTCGCTTCCCCAAGTGTAGGGTTGCGATGTAGTAATAAACTCGGTAAGACCGAGGTCGATCCACATGGACTTATATAGGAATTCACAAATACTTCCAATAGTTTCTATTGAGAAGCTAACAACCAGATTTGTAGGAGATTGATGTAAGTAACAACTGTGAACTAAATGAAAGTAGACAATTATAAAAAGGCACTAGGGGTTCAAGGATCCACTTGTAGCAATCCTTGATGCTTAATTCGCTGTGGTTTCTCACTTTCTCAACTAGAATTGAAATTAAGATCTATCTAGTTAGATGATATAACAGTTAAACCAACAATCTGCCATATGTAAGGTCAATATATATGATTCGCTCAATGCAAGCTAGGATGAGCACGCTCAATTGCATAGGTCAGTCCCAATTTAAATAGATTAAGTCCACAATCATAACCATCATTAAGTCCTATCACAAGTGTTGAGCTCTTAATTGTGCATATTCTAACCCCAATTCATCACTCATTATGCTTGTTTTTATGGTTTATAAACTAAACTGATGCATGGAATTGTGATTGTAGGGATGAGAGAGAGGAAGCATCAATTGAAGACTTAAAGATGCTAGTTAGAAGCAAAGAAGATCAAAGGGGCTAAGCGTAAAAGAATGAAAGAAAGAAGTCAGAGAAAAGAAGAAAGAAAGCAGAAGAAGGTACCCACGACCGGTCGTTCGACCAGTCCTCTAAGGCCAAGGACCGGTTGTCCGACCGGTCCACACATGCACAGAGGAGACCCAGAGGCCATAACTCTCTGGACTGTTCACGACCGGTCGTGCGACCGGTCCTTAAATTATTTTTTCGGGCTGAAACTCACTGGACACTTTTTAGCCATTTTGAGACCGGTCGTCCAGCATCCACGACCGGTCGTCCAGCCACTGCGACCGGTCGTGCGACCGGTCGCCTACGTAAGATTTGAACCTTCTATTTCTGGCGCCGATTTTCTCTGCGCAGTGCGTAAGTTTTACACAAATTCTTGAATATTCCGAAGTTGTGGAGCCTCCCTACTATAAAAGGACACCTAGGGATCGTTCCTAGGGTATCTTAGAAAAGTTGAAGCAAGGTTGGAGGCGGCGGAAGTGGATTTCGGAGTTCCACAACTCCTTCTAGTTTGTTTTGCTGTTTTTATGTTCTTTCTTAGTTGTTTCATGTTTCCTTGGATCATGAACGGCTAAACCTCTTAGCTAGGGCTAAGAGGTGAAGCTTGTAGTGGATCTAAGATGTTTCAATTCGTTCTAAGTTGGTTTTAAGATTGGTTTTAATGTTTATGAATAATGGTTTGAAGTTTATACAAGTTCTAAGTAGTTTTTCTTAGTCTTATGATGACTCATGGATGTTTGGGAGAATTACTTAAGTTCTTAATGGCTTTGTATTAGTCTAGACCTGTATGATCCGAGGAATTGGAGTCCGCTCTAGTACTATGATCTTCATGTGGGAACTTCCTACCAAAGTTCTACTTTTCTGAAATTATATGTTATGTGGGACTGTGCATGTGATTTGAATCAAGTTCAAATCATAATCTAGCCTTGTCTTGTGACAGGACTTGAGGATGGTTATGATTGTGAATTGAGCTTATTGGAATTGGGACTGACCTATACAATTGAAGCATGCTCAGCCTAGCTTGCATTGAGTGAATTATACACATGGTTCTTACATATGGCAGATAGTTTGGTTTAACAGCTCTATCATCCGGCTAGATAGATCTTAATATCGATTCTAGTTGAGAAAGTGAGAAACCACAGCAGATTGAACATCAAGGATTGCTACAAGTGGATCCTTGAACCCCTAGTGCCTTTTTATAATTGTTTACCTTCAATTTAATTCAAAGTTGCTACTTACATTAATTTCATACAAAATCTGGTTGTTAGCTCTCAATAGACACTATTGGATGTGTTTGTGAATTCCTACACAAGTCCCTGTGGATCGACCTCGGTCTTACCGAGTTTATTACTACATCGCAACCCTACACTTGGGGAAGCGAATAAGTTTTTGGCGCCGTTGCCGGGGATTTTGATGATTTTTCACAAATTTCTGAAATTAGTATCTATTTAGGATTTTTAGGATTTTAGGACTAACTTAGTTTGTTTTATTTGATTTTTCTTTTTCAGGGATTTCTAGGAAGCTGAAGAAGATATAAGGATATCAAGTGCCGAATCAGGTTCTGTCTTTCTAAACCTTACTCTTCTCCTTTTCATATTCATTCCTATCATATTCATCTCTTGTAGAGTGGGTGGAGACTCCTTTTGGATCTCTGAAAGGTAGGCCTTGTGCCACCTGGATTCCTATTGGGGATCACCTTGTGCTCAGAGATTTCTTTTCTCACCTCTACTCTTCTTTCTCCTTTTTCTGCACTTTTTCTTAAAAGATTCAAAGAGTGGGTGGGGAGTTGTCTGAACCCCTATTGACCAGGAGAAATCGGTCTCTATCCTTGCTTCTGGCTTAGCCATTGCAAGACACCTTGTGCTTCGGTCTTAGAGAAGAGTAAAGAAAGGGAGGAAGAATTCTTCTTTCTCTTTGTTTCATATTTTTTTGTTTTGCATGCCACATTGGGCTCGGGATTCCAATAACCGACTCATAAGTGAAGGGGGGATAGTAGAAGGAATTGACAGAGAGCCACGTGCTAGGAGACATCTAAACTCTCCAATTTTGTCTGAAAACATGGCTGCAAATCAACCTAATTCGATGGCCAATCTGGGCCAAAACCAAACTGAAACGGGGGAGAATGTAGTTGAGAATGTTCCCCGACCTAGAACTTTACGTGATTTCTTGCAACTAAGCAAGAGCGAGCACTCCCTCGTGCATAATTATTCCACAAAATGCAGGGAGTGTGGATTTAAAACCGGGAGTAATCCAACTTCTCCCTAAATTCCATGGACTAGACAGTGAAAGTGCCTATCAACACCTTAAGGAGTTTGATGAGGTAATAACCACCATGCACTTCGCTAATGTGACTGATAATGTGGTAAGACTCAAATTCTTCCCTTTTACTCTTAAAGATAAATCTAAAGGTTGGCTTCATGCATTAAGGCCAAGATCAGTTGGTGCATGGACTGATATGCATAAGGAATTCATAAAAAAATTCTTCCCTACTCACAAAACAAACATGTTGAAGCGCCTTATCATGAACTTTGCCCAAAATGAAGATGAAACCTTCTTCTAATGTTGGAAGAGGTTTAAGGACTTATTAAACTGCATGCCCACATCATGGCTATGAAATTTTGCGGGTTATAAGCTTTTTCTATGAAGGACTGACTTCACCCATGCGCTAATTTGTAGAGATGATGTGTAATGGGGAGTGAATAAGGAAGCTGATGAAGCATGGGATTATTTGGAAGAATTGGCTGAGAATGCACGGTCTTGGGATACATCGAAACCAACAAATTCCAAGACTGGCCAACAAAAGGAAAAAGGGGGAATGTATGTCTTATCAGAAGAGGATAGCATAAGTGCACGGGTGGCTAGCCTCACAAGAAAGGTCGAAGCCATGGAATTGAGGAAATGAGAGACGATTAACTCCAATGACGTTGAAACTGTTTGCGAAATTTGTGCCGAAAATCAACATGCAACACAAGATTGTCCCATAATTTCAGCAGTTCAGGACATCTTACAAGAACAATCAAATGCCATAAACAGTTATCAACGGCAATTTGGTGCTCCAACCTCAAACACGTTTAATGCTAGTTGGAAGAACCATCCCAACTTCAGTTAGAGGAATGGACCCACTGCGAATGCAACCACTATCCCTCAAGCTCAACCTATACTAGGTCCGTCTCTAGTCATTACTCCAAAAGTGACGCTAGAGGAGATGTTAGGTGCATTTGTATCGGTCCAAGCTGAGTATAACAAGACAAATTCTCTGAAAATAGATGGGTTCATGCAAGAGCAATTGAAATTCAATCAAAATTTAACTCAAGCCATCAATGAATTGAAAACATCAATGGCAGAGTTGAATCTCATCTTAGTGTTAGAGAGAAGAGCACACTTCTTGCCAAACCTCTTCCTAACCCAAGAACCCAATTTGAGATACAAGATGCAAGCTCAAACTCCCATCATACGGAGCATGTTCAAGCTATCACCACTTTGAGAAGTGGGAAAGAAATTGACAAATCTAATCCGGTGAAGGCCCTAAAGCCTAAGGATTCAAAAATTTCCAAAGAGGATGATAGCTCAAACAACACTCCATAAGAGAAAGAACCGGAAAGGAAATACAGGCCGGTTGCCCTGTTTCCACAAAGGTTGATTTCACCTAAACCTTTAGACAAAAATCTGAAATATTAGAAGTTTTCAAGCAGGTGAAGATCAACATCCCGTTGTTGGATGCCATAAAACAAATACCATCTTATGCCAAATTTCTAAAGGAATTGTGTACAGTCAAAAAGGAAATGCAATGTTCACAACAAAGTACTTTTGACTGAGAATTTGAGCGCTATCATCAAATAAGAGGTGCCCCAAAAATACAAGGATCCGGGTAGTCCAACCATCTCATGCATCATAGGAGACTACCGAATTAAACAAGCCTTACTCGATTTGGGGGCAAGTGTGAATCTCATTCCATACTCGGTCTACGAGCAACTTGGGTACCACACTCCAACTTGCTGATAGATCCATTCGTATACTGAGAAAAATGATTGAAGATGTTCTAGTCCAAGTTGATAAATTCTACTACCCAGTAGACTTTATTGTCTTGGATACACATCCCGTGATAGGCACTGATGCTCAAATTTCCATCATACTTGGCCGACCGTTTCTAGCTACTTCAAATGCAATTATCAATTGTAGAAACAGACTTGTACAAATGTCCTTTGGAAATATGACCCTTGCGCTTAACATATTTGATTTATGCAAACAACCACGGGAGGTTGATGATGATATCCACGAACTAAACATGATTGAATCATTCGTAGAAGATACATTCCCCTTGTCATTATCTTCCGATCCTTTGGAGGCATGTGTGGCCCATTCTCATGAGATAAATGATGACACAATACAAGAGATGGATGCCATTCTAGATGCGATGCCGGTGCTTGATAATAAAAGATGGAGGGCCCTATTTGAGCCTTTGCCTGTAAACGAGAACAAGGCCCTCCCATCCAACATCAAGGCACCAACACTCGACCTAAAACCATTACCAAGTGAGCTGAAATATGTCTATTTAGGTCGAGATGAGACATATCCAATGGTGATTTCTTCCCACTTGGATGAGGAACAAGAGAGTAGGCTAATGGCCACTCTATTAGAGCACAATAGTACCATTGGATGGTCAATTGAGGATCTCAATGGCATAGACCCACTGATTTGTACTCATCGCATACACCTTGAGGAGAATGCAAAGACATCTAGGCAACCGCAACGACGATGAAATCCAAACATGAAGGATGTGGTTAAGGCCGAAGTGGTGAAACTATTGGATGTGGGTATTATTTACCCAATATCCGATAGTCAATGGGTGAGCCCAACTCAAGTGGTGCCTAAGAAATCCGGAATAACCATCATAGCCAATGCCAATAATGAACTCGTGCCAACTAGAGTCACTACCGGTTAGAGAATGTGCATTAACTACAGGAAGCTAAACACTAGTCACGAGGAAAGACCACTTCCCCCTACCGTTTGTTGATCAAATTTTAGAACGGTTGGCGGGTCATTCCCACTTTTGCTTCCTTGATGGCTATTCAGGGTACAACCAAATAGAGATTGCCAGTGAAGATCAAGAAAAGACTACATTCACATGTCCATTCGGCACTTTCGCCTATCGACGGATGCCGTTTGGACTATGTAATGCCCCTGCCACCTTTCAGAGTTGTATGATGAGTATCTTTTCTGACATGGTGGAGACAATTCTCGAAGTCTTCATGGATGATTTTTCAGTATTTGGTTGTAGCTTTAATGAGTGCCTTGACCACTTGAAATCTGTGCTGAAAAGATGTGAAGAGAAGAACCTTGTGCTGAATTGGGAGAAGTGTCACTTTATGGTTCAAAAGGGAATTGTACTTGGTCACATCGTTTCACAAAATGGAATCGAGGTGGACAAAGCGAAAATTGATCTTATCTCTAACCTTCCACCACCCAAGAGCATACGAGATGTACGGTCCTTCTTGGGACACGCAAATTTTACAGAAGGTTCATAAAGGACTTCAGTTCACTCTCTTGTCCTTCATGTAACCTACTTCAAAAGGAAACTTCATTTGAGTGGAATGACGAATGTCAAAAGGCCTTTACCACCCTTAAAGGTATGTTGACATGTGCTCCCATAATGCAACCACCTGATTGGAGCCTTCCTTTTGAAATTATGTGCGATGCTAGCGACTATACTATTGGGGCCGTGCTAGGCAAAAGAAAAGAGAAAAAGCCATGTGTCATCTACTATGCTAGTAGAACTCTAAACTCAGCCCAAGCGAACTACACTACTACTGAAAAAGAACTTTTAGCCGTAGTTTTTGCCTTGGACAAGTTTAGGTCCTACTTGATTGAATCCAAGATCATCATATTCACTGACCATGCCACGCTTAAGTACCTTCTCTCTAAGAAGGATGCTAGACCACGGTTGTTGAGATGGATCCTTCTACTCCAGGAATTTGACATAGAAATACGTGATAAGAAAGGAGTAGAAAATTTCGTGGCTGACCATCTCTCTCGACTTGTCCTCACTGATTCCCCTGAAACGACCGCAATCAATGACATGTTCCCTGATGAACAACTTTTTGCTGTTTCCCAATTGCCATGGTATGCGGACATTGCTAACTATCTTGCTACAGGTACAATTCCTACACATTGAAAAAAGCAAGATAAGGATAAATTCTTCACTGAGGTGCGAAAATTCCTATGGGACGACCCATACTTATTCAAGTATTGTCCCGATCAAATCATAAGGAAATGTGTCGCAGATGATGAACAACAAAGTATCATCTCTTTCTGTCATTCTCAGGCATGTGGTGGCCACTTCTCGGCTAAAAGACCACAGCGAAAATTCTGCAATGTGGGTTTTATTGGCCCACTATGTTCAAAGACACATGAGTTTTGCAAAACATGTGAACCTTGTCAGAAATTGGGAGGAATCTCCCATAGAAATATGATGCCACTCAATCCCATCTTAATAATCGAAATTTTTTTATTTTTGGGGCATCGATTTCATGGGTCCATTCCCATCTTCTTTTGAAAACACATACATCTTGCTTGTCGTTGACTATGTTTCCAAATGGGTCGAGGCCATCCCTTGCCGGAATAATGACCATAAAATGGTCATTCGCTTCTTGAAAGAGAATATTCTTTCCCGGTTTGGAATACCTCGAGTCATCATAAGTGGAGGGTCTCACTTTTGTAATCTCCCTTTTGAAACTTTAATGAAGAAATATGGCGTAACACACAAAGTGAGCACTCCCTATCACCCACAAGCTAGTGGACAAGCTGAGATAGCTAATAGGGAGATTAAACACATTTTAGAGAAAACGGTGGACCCCGATCTCAAGGATTGGTCGCTTCGGCTTACCGATGCGCTTTGGGCCTACCGTACTGCTTTTAAGACCCCTATTGGAATGTCTCCCTAGAGACTTGTCTATGGGAAGGTTTGTCACTTGCCTGTGGAGTTGGAACATAGGGCATATTGGGCAATTAAGAAGATAAATTTTAATTCTGACAAGGCAAGCTCGTTGCGCAAACTATAATTGAATGAACTTGCAGAAATCCGGAACGAAGCATATGAGAATGCGAGAATTTACAAGGACAAAACGAAGATATTCCATGACAAAAACATTCTTCGTAAGACATTCACGATCAATCAAAAAGTCCTCCTGTATAACTCTAGTCTACATTTATTTCCGTGAAAATTGAGATCTCGATGGACCAGTCCCTACATTGTGCAAACTGTCTATCCATATGGGACTGTCGAGTTGTTAAATCCAAGGAACGACAACATTTTTATGGCGAATGGGCAGCGATTAAAGCCGTTCTTTGAGAAATTTCCTTCAGAAGGTATGTCCATACCTCTGACTGATCCTGTCTACCAGGATGATTGATCTCCTAGTCTGATGAAGGTGTAGAGTAGTTAGGATTAGGATTTTGTTGCTTTTGTTTGCTTTTGCTTAGGTTTGTTAATAGGAGGAAGAATTCCACTTTTCACCTTTTCAGGTACTCTCATCCCTCACTCCCTTTTATTTTCAAATTGCTCTCATGTTTTGCTTATTGCGCATCTTTTACATTGAGGACAATGCAAGATTTGGTTGGGGGGTGTAGGATCACTTGGATGAATCCAGCGTTTTGTAACATTTCGAGCAGCTATGTAGAAATTTTTCGATTTTTCAAAACTTCAAGACTCTTTTGGAAAACTTTGTTTCTATGCATTCAAGATGATATGAGCATAAGAGGAGGAGATATGAAGTGTATGAGGTTGTAAATCTTGATCTTCTCTTGGCATAATGGTTTTATATGAGAATTCCCCTAATTTTGTGATTGATAGAAAATCTAAACACTTTTACACCTAGTTCACATTACACGATTTTCATGGGTTGAAGGGATTATGTGATTTGTGGATTAGTTAGATTTTGATTCAAGGTGTTGAGACACCAAGCCGGCGTACTTTGTCCATCTTGTCCATGGGAAAATAACGAAAGATATGGATTTCTAAAAATCCTATCTAATTTAAAAGAAAAAGGAAAAGGAAGGATGAAATTGGGAATGATGGAAAAATGGTGGAAAAATCCGATTAGGGCTACCTACTAACAACCGGGGGATGGTCTACTCGTAACCACAGCCGAAAATGGGACGTAGTGTGAAAGTCGTCGGAAGGACAGTAAGGCAAATTCCCGTCATTGGCTTATTGTTGCCCTATATACCTTGAGATCCATAGTCTAGTTGATTTATGAAGAAGATAACCCTGGAAACTCATGAAAAGAATTTTCACTATGCACACTAGATTGAATTTGTTCAAGTTCTTCTATTTGTCAACCAATCAGCGGGAATTTCATATAGGTGCTTATTATATTTTGAGAGGTTACGGTTTCAACCTCTATCACCGAATTTCTCTAACTCTTACACTTATGTATCTTGGGATGTATAGAAGAATGGTTTCTAAAGGAGAGTTGGGTTTTGGAGAATGGAATTGGTTTCACGCATGTTTTGCTCGGGACTAACAAAATGCTGGTTGGGGGGGGGGGGGGGGGGGGGGGGTGTTGAGCTCTTAATTGTGCATATTCTAACCCCAATTCATCACTCATTATGCTTGTTGTTATGGTTTATAGACTAAACTGATGCATGGAATTGTGATTGTAGGGATGAGAGAGAGGAAGCATCAATTGAAGACTTAAAGATGCTAGTTAGAAACAAAGAAGATCAAAGGGGCTAAGCGTAAAAGAATGAAAGAAAGAAGTCAGAGAAAAGAAGAAAGAAAGCAGAAGAAGGTGCCCACGACCGGTCATCCGACCGGTCGTCCAAGGCCAAGGACCGGTCGTCCGACCGGTCCACACAAGCGTAGAGGAGACCCAGAGGCCATAACTCTCTGGACTGTTCACGACCGGTCGTCCACTTCTGCGACCGGTCGTGCGACCGGTCCTTAAATTATTTTTTCGGGCCGAAACTCACTGGACACTTTTTGGCCATTTTGAGACCGGTCGTCCAGCATCCACGACCGGTCGTCCAGCCACTGCGACCGGTCGCCTGCGTAAGATTTGAACCTTCTATTTCTGGCGCCAATTTTCTCTGCGCAGTGCGTAAGTTTTACGTAAATTCTCAAATATTCCGAAGTTGCGGAGCCTCCCCACTATAAAAGGACACCTAGGGATCGTTCCTAGGGTATCTTAGAAGAGTTGAAGCAAGGTTGGAGGCGACGGAAGTGGATTTCGGAGTTCCACAACTCCTTCTAGTTTGTTTTGCTGTTTTTATGTTCTTTCTTAGTTGTTTCATGTTTCCTTGGATCATGAACGGCTAAACCTCTTAGCTAGGGCTAAGAGGTGAAGCTTATAGTGGATCTAAGATGTTTCAATTCGTTCTAAGTTGGTTTTAAAATTGGTTTTAATGTTTATGAACAATGGTTTGAAGTTTATACAAGTTCTAAGTAGTTTTTCTTAGTCTTATGATGACTCATGGATGTTTGGGAGAATTACTTAAGTTCTTAATGGCTTTGTATTAGTCTAGACCTGTATGATCCGAGGAATTGGAGTACGCTCTTGTACTATGATCTTCATGTGGGAATTTCCTACCAAAGTTCTACTTTTCTGAAATTATGTGCTATGTGGGACTGTGCATGTGATTTGAATCAAGTTCAAATCATAATCTAGCCTTGTCTTGTGACAGGACTTGATGATGGTTATGATTGTGAACTGAGCTTATTGGAATTGGGACTGACCTATGCAATTGAAGCATGCTCAGCCTAGCTTGCATTGAGTGAATTATACACATGGTTCTTACATATGGCTGATAGTTTGGTTTAACAGCTCTATCATCCGGCTAGATAGATCTTAATATCGATTCTAGTTGAGAAAGTGAGAAACCACAGCAGATTGAACATCAAGGATTGCTATAAGTGGATCCTTGAACCCCTAGTGCCTTTTTATAATTGTTTACCTTCAATTTAATTCAAAGTTGTTACTTACATCAATTTCATACAAAATCTGGTTGTTAGCTCTCAATAGACACTATTGGATGTGTTTGTGAATTCCTACACAAGTCCCTGTGGATCGACCTCGGTCTTACCAAGTTTATTACTACATCGCAACCCTACACTTGGGGAAGCGAACAACAAGACAAAGCTAGATTATGATTTGAACTTGATTCAAATCACATACATAGTCCCATACATAATCCAGAATTTTCAGAAAAGTAGAACTTTGGTAGGAAGTTCCCACATGAAGTTCATAGTACTAGAGCGTACTCCAATTCCTCGGATCATACAGGTCTAAACTAACACACAACCATTGAGAACTCAAGTAATTCTTCCAAACATCCATGAGTCATCATAAGACTAAGAAAAAATACTTAGAACTTGAATTAAACTTCAAACCATTGTTCATAAACATGAAAACCACTCTTAAAACCAACTTAAACGAATTGAAACATCTTAGATTCACTACAAGCTTCACCTCTTAGCCCTAGCTAAGAGGTTTAGCCGTTCATGATCTAAGGAAGCAGAAAACAACTAAGAAAAACATAAAAACAGTAAACAAACTAGGAGTTGTGGAACACTGAAATCCACTTCCACTGCCTCCCACCTTGCTCAAACCCTTCTAAGATACCCTAGGAACGATCCCGAGGTGTCCTTTTATAGTGGGGAGGCTTCGCAGCATCAGAATCTTCCAGAAATTGCGTAAGAGTACGCAGTGTGCAGAGAAATTCGGGACTTGTAGAACACGCCTCATTACACAGACGACCAGTCGCACGACCGATCTGAGCTACTAGACAACCGGTCGTACGACTGGTCTAAAAAACGTAAAAAATGTCTAAAGAGTTTTGGGAATTTTCAACCCAGAAAATTAATTCAAGGACCGGTCGTACGACCAGTCGCAGCGGTGGACGACCGGTCGCACGACCAGTCTTAGACAGTCCAGTGAGTTGTGGCCTCTGGGCCCCTCTGTTAAGTGATCGGTCCGGTCGGACGACCGGTCCTTAGCTATGGACGACCGGTCGTGGGCCTCTTCTTCTGCTTTCTTTCTTCTTTTCTCTAACTTCTTTCTTTCATCGCTTGAGGCTTAGCCCTTGGATCTTCTATGCTTGTAAATGGCTTCTTTAAGTCTCCAATTGATGAATCCTTTCTCTCATCCTACAATCACAAATTCATGCATTAGATTGGTCTATAAATCGTGAAAACCTTACATAATGAGTGATGAATTGGGTTAGAATATGCCCAATTAAGAACTCAACAATCAGTACCCCATAAATGCTTAACTCAGCTGTTGGATGGCCTGAGCGCTTCAGTTTTGCCTCGGCGTCTTTGAGATCGCGATTGATTTCTTCTGGCATCAGTCAATTTTAAAGCCAACAGGGCACTTCCCAGGGCTGAAAATGACTAAGTAGTGGACATGTTTGTAGTCTAATTAGGGTATTCAGTGAATATTACCGATAATCGTCTTTGAACAGGGGTGGATTATGTCCACGAGGATCGCTGTACGATCGCATTTCGATTTGCTTGGCGATAGTCGATTTTCGAGCTAACAGGGCACTTCTCAAGGCTGAAAACGACTAAGCAGTGGACCTGTTTGCGGTCTGATTAGGAAATCGGTGAATATCATCGATGACCGTCTTCAAATAGGGGTGGATTATGTCTACGAGGATCGCGGTGCGATCGCGTTTCGATTCGCTCAGCAGAAGTCGATTTCTAGGCCAACAGGGCACTTCTCAAGGCTAAAAACGACTAAGTAGCGTGCCTGCCGACCGCTTGATTAGGGTATTTGAGGGTCCTATGATTGGATAACCTCGTCGTAGTGCATGATTATGGTGTATCATGTCATGTAGAAGAAAAGCTTCCCTGTCGGGCTCGGTCCAATTCCGCCCGATTCTTCTCGGTTTCGGCCGTTTTCGGCTCTTTCGGAGGGATTTTCAGAGCTGCCAAATTGGCTAAGTGTTGGTCATTTTGGATCAAAATACTGATTTGGGCCATTTATCATTGACCGTTGGAGAATCTGATCTGGGGGATGGATAGATCTCATCGAAATGCATCCGGGAGAAGTAGTTTCATCAAAATCCGATCACGGATGAAAGCGGGCCACACGACGGAAGGCCCACCCCTCCAACCAACGTCCAGGCGCATGGAGGGGATGGTACAGGCGCATGTGGTGTGTCTGCAGGCGCATGTGGTGCTGCCATAGCTGGCAGGCGCATGTGGTGGGGAGTTGGGCATATGTCCCATCTCCCGGGCGCATGTGCCCTTGTTTTTTTATAAAAAAGGAAGGATGTGAAGCAATCCTGGCACATGTGGTGGTGCACATGCGCCTGGCCCCAAATAGTGGGTGCATGTCCCTTGTGGACTTGGTGAGATTTCAGGATTTTCGGCAAGGACAAGCCAGCGCATGTGTTGGGAAAGCCGGCAAATGTGGGAGGAAAGCCAGCGCAAGTTCCCAGCACTTAGAAAAATTTTAGGATTTCTCTCTGAACTTGGGATTCTAGTGAGGAAATCTCTTTTCGGCGAGGGATTCTGGCGAGGGAATCCACTCCGGCCAAGGCATCCGGCGAGGGGCAATGGAGCGGGCGCATGTAGTGCTTGCATCGCTCTGAGGTCAGAAGAAGATGATTTCGTCCTGATGAATGAAGTGACCTCGGTATTTATAGGGGGTAATCGGGTTCGGGTTTGACCCGGCGGGTATTTCCCAGCGCATGTGGTAGAACAAAGTCAGGCGCATGTGGCCAGAAAAAGTCAAGCGCATGTGGAGGATCCGGGCGCATGTGCTTTTCTGGCACATTTCCCGGCGCTTTCCGAAAAAGTATTCAAATCACTTCCTTTCATCAATAGGGTGTAGGCGCATGTGGTAAGAGGCCAGGCGCATGTCTTTGCCGGCGCTTTCCCCACTACTTAGCTAGATTTTCAAAATTCCAATACTTAGAAAATTTCAGGATTTCAACTCCGACAAGAGACCTCCAAAGGACAGCTACCTTTTCTAGACACGCACTCACTGTCGCCAAGCCACTTCTAGGCTAGGATTTACCTCCTGAATGAACGGGATGGTGTGTGGAAGTCCAGATGTTGCCAATTTTGGTACTTCCTTCCTAATTTGGAGCCTCCGGGTCGGCTTGTCGTATAGGAACGCTAGTTTCAGGGAGCGCGCACATAGAAATACGCACCGTAATGACTTCAAACTTACTATTTAAGGGTTTTAGGGTGCTTCGGATCATTTGGCAGTGAAGCGCATGTCCAGTTCCGCTCTGAAATGATAGCTGTAGGCTTACAGACCCTTTTTGGTCAGCTCCATGCAGGGATGAAATGCATTTCGAGGTGCACAGGTAAAGATATGCACCGGATGACTTCGAAACTTGCAGGTTAAGGGTTTTAGGACATTCCGGACCATTTGGCTATGAAGCGCATGTCCAATTATGCTTCAAAATGTTATTTATGGATTTTGGTCGCCATCAAGCGATTAGGGTCGCACTGGTGTTTCTCAGACTTTTTCGATTTCAAAACTGATTCAAATCGTTGTCAATGGACCACGGAATGTTATTTAACAACGGGTACAATTTTAAGCCCCAACACTAGGTTCATATGGAGAAACATCATATGCCGTTATGGGCTCCCCCACACTATAATCACCGACAACGGAAAATAGTTCGACAACGCCGCGTTCTCAAAAATTTGTGAAAAATGGAAGATACGAAGTATTCGTACCTCCCCATATCATCCCCAGGCTAATGGACAAGTTGAAGCAGTCAATAAGATTATCAAACATGATCTAAAGACTAAGCTCGATGAATGTAAAGGCATGTGGCCAGAGTTTCTACCTGAAGTCTTATGGGCGTATAGAACTATAACTCGCACTTCAATTGGAGAAACTCTTTTCTCTTTAGTATTCGATACCGAAACAGTTGTCCTAGTCGAAGTCCAAGTACCCTTGTATCGAATCGAGCAATATGATTCCTCGAATAATCAAGAGGGGCCGAGGCTTCATCTCGACCTCTTGGAAGAAAGAAGGGAAGCATCCCAACTTCGAGCAGTAGCTTATCAACAGCGTATTTCTCTCTATCGTAACGCCAAGGTCCGACCCAGAGCCTTCCAGCTCGGCGATTTGGCCCTTAGGTAGAATCTCAGAATTCTTGCTCGCTCATTGGACCCAAATTGGTAAGGCCCTTACCGAGTTATCAAAATTGTGCGACCAGGTACATATTATCTTGAAGATATGCAAGGAAGACCCCTACATCGACCCTGGCATGTAGAGCATCTACTCAGATATTTTCCCTAACCTAATGTAAATCCAAATGATATTCAAATAAAGATGGATTGTCTTTTGGCCGCTACTCCAATAGTTGGACCTGAATAGCCTCGAAGGGAACATACGCATTCCCTTGGCCAAATCCTCTGCTTTAGGCAGAGTCAAAGCCTCAATCGATAGATTAGTCTATCTCTACGCAGACATGATCACCAAGACCCCCGGATTGAGCCTAACTCATTCTTTCATGAGTTAAGTATCCAGGCAATCAACATATGACCAACAAAAAAAAGAGAAGGAGAAACAACATACAAACCATCCATTACTTGTATAAAGTCACAGTATAAAAAAAGATGTATTCATTCTATTAGATAAACTTTGATCATCTTACAACAGGAGAAATTGATTTTACACAAAAAAAAAGAGATGATCATCTTCAGGCATCGCTTTGGGGAGGAGCGCCGCTCTCGACCTCGGGGCCAGCTTCTGGGACCCTGCAGCTGAAGTAGTCTCGGTCACCTCGTTCTCAGCAGCTACCCTCTCTTCTACAGCTACGATGGCCGCAACCTTTTTGAACTCCCCCATATCAAATGATGGAGACATTCGTTGCACTACTCTTAGTGCAAAGTCGCGACAGCGTCATACGACTTGTATCGCTGTCTTCCTATAGCTGTCAAGTGCGAAACTCCATAATAGCTCGGGGCCCCTCCTTAGACAGCAGCTTGACGAAGGCCACCCTTTCCTCCTCCCAGTGGATGGAGTCATGTTGAAGCTATGTAAGGGTGGACTGCTCCTTCTCCAGTGCGTCGCTGACCTCTTTTATTCGCGACCTGCTCTCTCCGAGCTGCTACTCCAAAGTTATCTTATCTTGGCGAAAAATTTATTTCTATTTCTCTATCTTCTCCTCCATCTTTGCGAGCCTTGTGAAGTTCGTGTCCAAGGCCTGATACCTGTCGGTCAGGACTTGGACCTTTTCAATGAGGATTTTCATCTCCTCAGTCATCTTCGCGACTAAGGTCTCGCGGGATTTTATGACTTGGTCCCTCCCGTGGACCTCCTTTTCGAGGGCAACCCTCTTCCCCTCTGCCTCATCTATAATGCGGCGGGCGGCAAGGATTTCACGCCTCGCCTGCATAATAAGATCTAGGCCCTGTTCAAGAAGAAGAAGGATTAATTATCAGATGCTCGCTCGAAAACCAACAAAAAAAAAGCAAAAAACAAGTTAAAGTCGAAGCATTCTATACCTGGACCATCCTCACTCCCGCGTCTAGAGAGAGGTCTTCGGGACTTGGCTCAGGGAGGGTGTCGAAGGTCTGGGGGGAGATGTTGTCAAAGAGAAATTTATAGATTGGGTGTAGATGTCTTGGAACGGTAAACGTCCCAACTCCGAAAGGCTTAGCTACTACTAGCCCAGCAGGGCTCGCATCCTGAGCAACAGGTTACTCGCGAGCAAGAATCAACTCGCGAGCACACTCACGCTCATGAGGTTCTTCAACTGGGGGGCAACTTGACCCCGCCCCATCGTTCCTCGGGGAGTTATCAACAATATCAATGACCGGTGGTCCAGGAGGAACCATCGGTGCAGAAACCACTGGTGCAGCTGCCGCAGTGTCTGGGAGGGGTTCACACGGCTGTGGGGGTTGGGCAGGCTCACCCGATCGATTAGACAGGTGAGATGGACCGGCAAATGTCCTCTTTTGTCTCTTTGAGCCGGTACCCTTCAAGCGAGGCAGTAATCCCCTCTTCTCTCCCACATTCGTCATGGCAGTTTCTTCTTGAGATATCAGTCCAACAGCAACGAGTCGAGGAAGTGACAGATAGGCCTCGATATTCCAGTCACAAACTGATAACTTGTAAACTTTTATGATCTTCTCATTGATTCCTCCCTTTAGACTTGGTTTTCCTCCCGTCGGAATACCTGTGAGTATGAGTAGAGGTCAATTAGGTTAATCATGACAAAAATCAGTGCAGAGTGAAGCTTCACCCACCTTCGCAGAAAAAGCGGCTCACATTATGGCCCCCAGGGGTGGATCTCGTCTCATGACCGGTCGGCCTGGCATGTCCACATGTCCAGCAAGGGACGCCGACCGGTCATGACCGGTCGGCCTGAAGTGTTAAGGCAGTCCAGTGAGGGGGTCCGACCGGTCATGACCGGTCGGCCCATATATGTGGCCTGTGCACTTGAGGTTCTTCAGCAGGGGACTCCGACCGGTCGTGACCGGTCGGGACAGGTCGTTTTATGACCGTTTTATGCCCGTTTTATGACCGTTGGGGCTCTCTTTTCCTACATAAAGAGCTCCGGTTTTGGGCATTAGATGAGGGATTTTTGAGGAAGGAAAGCCACCATTGAAGGAGTTCTTTTGAGGCTTAATCCTTGACCTATGCAAGGCATCTTCCTTGTGCTTTAACACAAGATTAGAGCATTCCAAGCTCATGAAGAAGATGACCTTCATCTCCTCTTGATCTCTAGAGTTAGGAAGCTCCTTGATTGGCAAATCCTTGTCCTAAACTCGAAGATGAGATCGTTGTAGGTAAGAGACTCTAGGCAACCCATTCCCACTAAGTTGTAGAGCTCTCAAACCCATCCTCCTAGCACCTTGGGCATTTCAAGGCATCGCATGCAAGGTGTTTGATCGAATGTGGCTGAGGCATTGGCGACACAACAGGCGGCACGATCGAGGGAGCAAAGAGAAGCTGATTGAAGCACGGGAGAGCGGAGATCAGGCAACCCAATCCGGCGCTAAACAAGGGGCTCATCCGACAAGTAGGTTGTCTTATTTGAGAGTCCACTTTAGAGTTTGTTTTCGAACTCGACCTAGGGACGTTAGTTGTTCCTTGGCCCGTCAGTCGGGCCTAAACTAAGTCTCCAAGGGGGAGCCTCCGACACGGGAGTAAACGTGCGAATAGGTTGAGAGTTAGCCTATGTCTAAAACTCCGGATACGGTTGAGAGGTGAACCGATAAAACCTCCGTGTAAAGGTTGAGAGGTGAACCTCATTTAAAACCTCCGATAGTGAATGCCGGTGTGCTCAAAGGGGTTGAGTACTTGAACCGGGAGTGGAGTAGACAAGTAGTCGAACCACTATACATCCTTGTGTTTGCGATTGTACTTGAGCACATTTATATCTTTACATTGTTAGTTTAATTGCTTAATTATGAATGCTTGATAGGAATGCATGCTAGGCACTTTATAGGCATCCTCACACAAGATGTATCTTCACTACTTGTGTAGACTTGAGCTCATTGATCCACTCTCATAAGTCTACACAAGATGCATAGGTTAGGAGCTTGATTATTTGATTCTTTTATGTACCTATGCATGCTTGACTAGGATTGCTTATTGCTTTACTCTTGCTAGTCTTCTGATTGGACCCACCAAGGCTTGGAAGCCGAGGTGTTCTTGCTTACAAAGCTTATTTTATTGAATTGCATAAGTAGGTGAAAAGAATTTGAAAAAGGTCCATATCACCCCCTCTAGGTCCTTAGACATATCTCCGAGTATCTCTACAAGCGGTGAAACCGCAATTTCAGAATCCATAAAATTTGAAAGTGATAGTGAGATTGCCTACAATGAGGGTTCCGTGGATGATTGTGAGCCCATGATTTCTTCTTCCAAAGGGCCGAATGTTTATGAGTCGTCAGAAGATATTCTTGCTAGAGAGATGGCTGAAGTCGATATTTTTGAGTCCTTCCACCAACAACACATGCCGGATTCTATTGTGGAAGAACTCCCTTGGGTTGAAAATTCTATTTCTTTGGATGATGTGGTGGCACAATCTGAAATTTTAGATCAACCAATATTAGATGATGTGCTTATCACTGAATCTAAAAAATTTTCTTTGGAAGACCTCCCCTCGATAGAGGAGGAATTCATTGCCATTGAAACAGACTTTCCTCAATCACTTAGGAAGAACGAGGACCCTTCATCCAACTCTCTCGATTTCCTAGAGGAATACATGACCCACCCCTATGATCTGGATGATGAGATGATTAAGGAGTTGGATAGTTTGTTAGACATGGTGTCGATGCCTGAAGAACACCATTCCACTGATTTATACTCTTTACAATTGTTTGTGGAAGCACCATGCAATTCTGAATTTGTAGAGGAGACAACCCAAACTGAAAAATACTTAATGAATGTCTCTCCACCATTATGGGTTCTTAAACCCATTGAAAATTATGATTGGGAGCACCCATTTTTAATCAATTACAACCCAATTCAGGACTTGAGGAGATATCTTTTTGCTGTTCTTATCTCCTCCTTACATGCATGTGGTGCACACTATGATTGGACCTTAATGAAGAAATGCACCCATGTATACATTCGAGTAGGACTTTGGATGGTCCTCATGAGAAACTTATTAAAATTCATGAAGATCCTGCTCAAATTTGATCATATAGTCGATCGGACTAATCAAAGGTAGGTAGGTAGGTTAGGATTTCTTTTCTACATTTAGGATTGAATAAGTCTCATTGAGACAATGGAAGATGCTAGAATTGATTAACTTGCTACCTCAGGTACTCTCGTTCTCACTCTCCTTTGTTTTATGTCATTGCTCTCATGTGATGCATATTGCATATCTTATTACGTTGAGGACAATGTAAAGTTTTGGTTGGGGGGTGAGAGATTCCTTAGATGATGAATCTGCTAGCTTTTGTGACATTTCGAGCAATGATGTAGAAATTTTTCGATTTTTCTAAAATTCAAAACTCTTTGGAAAACTTTAATTCTATGCATTCGAGATGGCATAAGTATAAGAAGAGGAGATATGAAGTGAGGGATGTTGCAAGCTTTGAATTTCTCTGAATATAATGGTTTTATATGTGAATTCACCTATTTTTATGATTGATAGAAAATTTGAACACCTTTTGCACCTAGTTCACATTACACGATTTTCATGATTTGAAAGGATTATGTGATTTGTGGATTAACTAGACCTTGATTTAAGGTATTGAGAAACCAAGCCGGGGTACTTTGTCCATCCTTGTCCATGGGAAAATAACGAAAGATATAGATTTCTAAAATTCCTATCTAATGTAAAAGAAAAAGGAAAGGAAGGATGAAATTGGGAATGATGGAAAAATGGTGGAAAATTCCGATTAGGGCTACCTACTACCAACCGGGGGATGGTCTACCCGTAACCAAAGCCGGAAATGGGACATAGTGTGAAAGCCGTCGGAAGGACGGTAAGGCAAATTCCTTTCATAGGCTTGTTGTTGCTCTATACACCTTAAGATCTATAGTTTAGTTGATTTATGAAGAAGATAATCCCGAAAATTCATGGGATGAACTTTCACTATGCACAATAGGTTGAATTTGTTCAAGTTCTTCTATTTATCAATCAAACAGCGGGAATTTCATATAAACACTTATTATGTTCTAAGAGTTTAAGGTTTTAACCTCTATCACCTAATTTCTCTGATTTTTACGCTTGTGTGTCTTGGAATGTATAGAAGAATAGTTTCTGAAGAAGAGTTGGGTTTGGAGAATGAAACTTGTTTCACGCAAGTTTTGCTCGGGACTAGCAAAATGCTGGTTGGGGGTGTGTTGAGCTCTTAATTGAGCATATTCTAACCCCAATTCATCACTCAGTATGCATGGTTTCATGATTTAAAGACTAATCTAATGCATGGATTTGTGATTGTAGGAATGAGAAGGAGACTTCACCAATTCATGTTTAAAAGAGTCACTTTGTATGCATTGAAGATTAATAGAACAAGTGCTGATAGGTGGAAGAAAGAAGCAAGAAAGAAAGAGAAGAGATAAAGAAGAAAAGCTGAAATTTGTTCTTAGACCTATCTGTAGACCGGTCGCTAGACTGGTAGCCAGACAGGTCGACAGTGTATTTTTTTTTTGGACTGTTTTTCTCATCTTAGATCAGTCGCCAGACCGGTCGCCAGACAGGTCGAGAGTAGTCCAGAAACACAAAAACTCTCTGGACAGATTCTGCATTTTTTAGACCGGTCGTGCGACCGATCGTCAGTGCAACAGCGTGTGCGTGAAGCTCCGAAATTCTCTGCTCAATTGCGTAACTCCTTGCTAAATCTGGAATCTTCCGCGCCAATCTATAAAAGGGACTTCTCCTCTTCATACCAGGGCATGCTAGGACATGGGGATTGCTTGGGAGACGGATTCTACTTCAAGTTTTCTTAGTTTTCTTCCTCTTTTAGTAGTTTTTTATGTTTTTGAGGCTTCTAGTTCAAGGATGTTAGAGATGAACTAAAACCTCTTAGCAAGGGCTAAGCGGTGAAGCTTTTGATTTGTTTTTGATGGATTGATGCAACATAAGTTTCCTTTTATGTTTTAATTGAAGAATTTTAGTTAAATATGAGTTTGAATCAAGTACTAGTTTGGTTTTACTTTGATCTCTTGATGGCTCCGGGCTCATGTGATTCTTAGTGATTCTAAGCTTGGTAGCTTACCTTCTGAGCATTGTTTATGCTTGTGTAGTTCATTGATCTATCATCGACTCCGGGCATGGTAGACCCTTTGATTGCCTTGTGTACAATGGCCCGATCTTCATGTGGGAACTTATTCAACTAAAGTTCTTATCTTTTGTTATAATCTGGAATAGCTGTTTGTTGATTGATTTTGATTTAATTAGAGTTCTAATCATTAGTTGTAATCAAGTCTAGTGACAGGATTTGATGAAAGCTATGGTTGTGAATCTCAACTAGATTGGAAAGAGGCTTGGCCTACGCAATTGAGTGTGCCCAAGGCCTGAGCATTGTTGTGGGAATCGAATCAATGAATGAGCAACTGTTTTAGATAATTGTTGATTGAACCGCTCTATATTCCAATCGGATAGAGATATGAATTCGATTCCAATTGAGTTATGTGAGACCTAGCTGTGTTGATGCATTGAAACTTATCAAAAGTGGATCCTTGGCGCTCTAGTGCCTTTTTTAGATTGAAATTACCTTACACATTCACTGTTTAAACCCAAATTGCTATTTTTCAGCTTTAATTCTTAATAGGATCTTAATTACTAGTTATTTTAGACAAATTCTGAGAATACCCATTCATAAATCTCTGTGGGAACGATACTCGGTCTTTCCGAATTATTACTACTTCGCAACCCTACACTCTAGGAGGTGAACACATTTGAGGCTCATTCCCAACCTATGCAAGGCATCTTCCTTCTGCTTTAACACAAGATTGGAGCATTCTAAGCTCATGAAGAAGATGACCTTTATCCCTTCTTGATCTCTAGAGTTTGGAACCTTCTTAATTGGCAAATCCTTGTCCAAAACTCTAAGATGAGATCGTTGTAGGAGAGAACCTCTAGGCAACCCATTCCCATCAGTTGTAGAGTTCTCAAACCTATTCTCCTATCACCTTGGGCATCTCAAAGGAATCACATGCAAGGTGTTTGATCAAGTGTGGCTGAGGCATTGGCGACGCAACGGCGACACGATCGTGGGAGCAAGGGAAGCTGATTGAAGCACGGGAGAGCGGAGATCAAGCAACCCAAACCGGCACTAAACAAGGGGCTCATCCGACAAGTAAGGTTGTCTTAATTGAGAGTCCATTTAGAGTTTGTTTGTCAAACTCGATCTAGGGACGTCAGCCGTTCCTTTGCTCGTTAGCCAGGCCTAAACTAAGTCTCCAAGGGGGAGCCTCCGACACAGGAGTGAACGTGCATCGAGTTGAGAGTTAGCCTATGTCCAAAACTCCGTTTGGGTTGAGAGTTAGCCCTTTGTCCAAAACTCCTGTTATGGTTGAGAGGTGAACCGATAAAACCT
This sequence comes from Liriodendron chinense, assembly GCA_003013855.2. NCBI lineage: Eukaryota > Viridiplantae > Streptophyta > Magnoliopsida > Magnoliales > Magnoliaceae > Liriodendron > Liriodendron chinense. Next base: position 488,356 of record PVNU02004009.1, on the reverse strand, counting down.
CCGTGTAAAGGTTGAGAGGTGAACCTCATTGAAAACCTCCGATAGTGAATGCCGGTGTGCTCAAAGGAGTTGAGTACTTGAACCGGGAGTGGAGTAGACCCAAAGTCGAACCACTATACATGCTTGTGTTTGTGATTGATTTGAGCACATTGATATCTTAGCATTTGAGTTTAATTGTTTAATTTTGAATGCTTGATAGGAATGTATGCTAGGCACTAGATTGGCACATCCACACACAAGATGTACTTTCACTAGGTGTGCAGACTTGAGCTCATTGATTCATTCTCACAAGTCTACATAGGTTGCATAGGTTAGGAGCTTGATTAGTTAAATCATTTATTTACCTATGCATGCTTAGACTAGGATTGTTTATTGCTTTACCTTTTGCTAGTCTTGTCATTGGACCCACTTAGGCATAGAAACCGAAGTATTCTTGCTTACTTAGCTTAATTTGTTAAATTGTGTAAGTAGGCGAAAAGAATTTCAAAAAGGTCCATATCCCCCCTCCTATAGGTTTAGCCATAATTCTAGTTGCTCTTCAAGCTTCCGCACGTGTATCCATAGGGTGTCGTGTTAGACTACCCGACGCAATTTCAATACCTACCCAAAACCATAAACCTCTAGATGACGATGACCAATAGGTATACCATTAGTCATCTTAAATTGGCCTTAGGTGTCCCAAAAGACCATCAAAAGAATGGCCAAGAGGTTGCATGATCTGCTGCAAAACAGCAGAAAATCATACTTGGCTGGGCGCCTGACCAAGTGTCCACGGGGCGCCTGACCTATAAAGGAATCCGTCTAAAGAGTTGGCTATATATCCAGATGGTCATCGGGCGCCCGACCCAGTGTCCACCGGGCACCCGACCAGTGCAAAAAATGTTTAGCAGCACAAGACTCATTCTGGACTGAATATCGAACGCCCGACCAAAGTGACCACCGGGCACCCAACCAGTGAAAAATATGGTCATCGGGCGCCCGACCACACCTTGACCGGGCGCCCGACAAACTCCTAATTTGTCCAGAGTTTAAATTTTTAAATTGGACCGGATTCCGAGCACCCGACCCAAGTCGACCGGGCGCCAGACCCTGCGCGAATATGCCCGTTATTTGACCGTTGGAGAAAGTTTATAAAAGCGGGGGGATTCGTTTTTAGGGTCAAGAGAGGGGATTTTGAGGAGATAAAAGCCACCATTGCTAAAGATCATTAGAGGCTTTATTCCAAATGCATAGCAAGTCATTTTCCTTGTATTTTCATCACAAGCTTAGGTCATTAAATGGCATACTGAGAATGAACTTGTTCCCTTGATTCCTAGGGTTTTAGACACCTTGATTATAGTTAAATCTCTTGTCTAAACACCACCTAGGAGTCTAAATAAGTGTATTCCTCTAGGAAACCTATTTTCTACCATTTGTAGAGGATTCACCATGCCCTAGTACCTTGAGCATCTCCAATGGAGCATCACATGCAAGGTAGCTGATCTTGGAGTTGAAGCCTTGGCAAAGCAGCAGCGTCAAAGATCGAGGGAACACAAGGGGAGCTGATTCAAGCACGGGAGAGCAAGAAGAAGCAACCCAAAGCGGCGCTACAAAGGGGTTCAATCTGACAAGTAAGGTTGTCTTTGTTTGGAGTCCATCCACTCAATTCCCTGTGGGAGTTGAGTGTAGAGTTTCCTTGATAAACTCGACCTAGGGTCATTTGCCAATCCTTGGCTTGTTTGTTGGTCTAAAGTCTAGGGATGTTAACCGTTCTTTGGCCTGTTTGTCGGCCTAAAGAATAGGGGGATTTAAAACACCTTTGTTGGGAGGAATCAGATTTAAACTCCCTAGTGAATGTCGGTGTGCTCAAAGGGGTTGAGTACTTGAACCGGGAGTGGAGTAGACAAGTAGTCGAACCACTATACATGCTTTTGTTTGTGATTGTTCTTGAACACATTTCTCATTATGCATTGTGTTTAATTGGTTAATTATGAATGCTTAGTTAGGAATGTATGTTAGGCACTTGATATACACATCCACACTCACAAGATGTACTTTCACTCCTCATGTAGACTTGAGTTCTTATTTATCCATCCTCTATGGTCTACATGTGTTGCTCAGACTAGGTTGTTAATTGTATTTTTCATTTGCTAGTCTTTTGATTGGACCCACTTAAGCTTGGAAGCCGAAGTGTTAATCACTTACTTAGTTTAATTTGCAAAAACTATTAAGTAGACGAAAAGATTTTAAAAGGTCCTAATCACCTCCCCTTCTAGGTCTTAGCCATAATTCTAGTTACTCCTTAAACTTCTGCACGCATATGCGTAGGGTGTCGTGTTAGACCACCTGACGTAATTTCATTTACCATTAGGGTTCGATCTTTAATGTGCACCATTCATTAGGTAGGGCCCACCTTTGATGTTGGCCATCCATCATGTGTGGCCCACCATCAATGTTATTGTCCATCACGTGGGCCCATCTTCAATATCTGCCACCCATCATGTGGTGTCCACCTTTGATGTGGACTATCCATCATCTGGGCCCACCTCCCATGCGGGTTGTCCATCATGGGGAGCCCACCTTCGATATGGACCATTCTCATTAGCCTGACCTTTGATGTGGACCATCCATCATGTGAGGCCCACTTTGATGTGGATCATCCATCAGGTGGAGCCCACCATTATTGATTGCCCATCATGTGAAGTCCACCTTTGATGTGGACTGTCCATCATGTGGGCCCCACCTTCAATGTGGAGCCAACCTTTGATGTGGACCATTCATTGTATGGGTCGTCCATCATGCAGGGCCTATCTTGGATGTAGGCAATTCATCATTATGGCCTGACCTTTAATCTGCACCATTCATTATGTAGGGCCCGCCTTTGATATTGGTTATCTATCAAGTAGGGCCAACCATCAATGTTATTATTCATCATGTGGGGCCCACCTTCAATATCCATTGCCCATCACATGCACCCCACCATGCACACCAATGGTATCTATTCATGTTACCTTGATCATAAACAAGGTGTTTATCCTTTTCCTCTTTCACCTCTCTTATTCCTCTCTTCAGCAACTTGTGAAAAAGTTAAAAAAGCTAAAATTATTAGCTAAGTGATTATGCACTTTTAAGTTAAAAAGTTGCTTATTAATTATTATAAACCAAACTTACTTATATGAAATAAGTTACTTATCTACTGATGTAAGTAGAAAAAGTAGCTTATTCAGTGGCAACCAAACGGGCGAAGTTTAATTACAACGATTCAATCCCTACTCTTCCTCTGGTGTGGTCCACTTGAGCTTTAGAAATGCTCCAATTTTGGGCTGAAGCCCTAAAATGAGCTTAAAAAAAAAAAAAAAAGATGAATGGCATGGATAAAACACATACATCACAGTGGGCCCATGGAATCCTGATCAGTCGGTCAGCACGCAATCTAGGTCCGACTGATCTGCGGACCGTACCAACTTTGTTATCCACTTCAAGCCTTTTCAAGCGATTTAGTCATTGTGGGCCCACCGAGTTGAAAAGTTGGCGGAAGGCACTGTACCACAGGAATTAATGCCAAGGAAGAAGTCATGTGGACACGATTAAATTTGCTAGTCTGCGGACTTTGTTGGAGCGGATTGCCTGCAGCATTCGGCTGCTGGTATTTCCACCCGAAGTTCTGTGGGGCCCATTCGGCAGCTAGGATCCACTCCGTTCATCCATTTTATCCACTCATTTTAGGGCATGGCCCAAAGCATCACGTAGATCCAAAGCCTAAATAGACCATGGTGGGCCCTCAGACGGTTCCAACGGTAGGCCTTATTTTCCCCATTGTTTCTTGTGCTGTGATAAATGAATTGGAGAAACATATGGACATGGATGATGTAGGTATGACAGATACATCATGGTGGGCCCCTTGCAGATTAGAGCTGCAAGAATATTCTTGGAGCAGACTCAGACTCGATAGTGACCCACCATTACTGAGGTCATGCTGTGGGCCCAGTATGATGTATGTGTTTTATCTACTCCGTCCATCCATTTTAACAACTCAGTTTTGGGCATTACCTAAAAAACGAGGAAAATCTAAATCTCAGGTGAACCACATTGAAGGAAACAGTGGTGATTGAACTCCCACCATTAAAAACTTCCTAGGATCCACTATAATGTTTATTTGCCATTCAACCTTTGATTAGGTCACACGGACCTGAATGAAAGGAAAACAAAAATATCAACTTGATCCAAAAATTCTCCACCCTGTGATGCTTCAACAGTAGGCGTTCCTTCCCACTTTTTCTTTTGATGTGGTCCACTTGAGCTTTGGATATGCTTCAATTTTATCATCATGGCTTAAAATGAGCTAGCATAATCGATGAATGGCATGGATTAAACACGTACATGCATGAAAGGAAAGCACAAACATCATCTTGATGTAAAGCTACCATGGTCACCAACAAGTTATCAATAGTGGCTGGCGTCCAATCCCGACTATTGCCTATAGTATAGTCTATTTGTGCTTTGGACATGCTCCAAATTTTGAGCCCACGCTCTAAAATGAGCTGAGAAAATAAATAGACCGCATGGATCAAGAACATATATCAGGATGGCCCTAGAGAATCCTGATACGTGGTGTTGGGTCACCACACAATCCGGATGCGACTCTTCAGTGCCTGTGAAGCATCGAGACCGGATTGCCAGATATCTCTGCGCCATGGGCTGTGTGAGGTCTATAAAGATGTACGCGGTAAATCCACTTCGTTCATCTGTTTTGAAAGACTACATGACTCTAAAAATAAAGCAGATCCAAAACTCATCTGGGTACACCAACAAAACAGTGAGGACAACAACTTCTACCGTTGAAACCTTTTTGGAGCTGACCATGATGTCTATACATCATCCAAACCGTTCATAGAATTATCACCACTCAGATAAACTGTAGGAACAAATATCATCCTGATCAAAAACTTCTGTCACCGCTAGACGTTCAATCCCAACTATTTCTTATGATACGGCCAACATGAGTTTTGGATTTATCTGATTCTTTTAATACGATACTATTATGGTCTTTTAAAACATATGGACCGAGTGGATTTTTCACCGACATCTCTATGGGCCCAACACAGTGCCCGGAGATGTGTGGGCCCATAGAGATGTCCATGGAAAACTCCACTCTGTCCATCTGTTTTGGAAGACCATAATAAGACAGGATTTTAATAATAAGATAGATCCAATACTCATGTAGATCCAATACTCATGTGGGCCATCACAAGAAACAGGGGGGTTTGAAGTGGTGATGGAGGTTTTGTATCGGGATGATATTTGATCCTGCGGCTTATCGGAGTGATAATAATTCCATGAACAGTTTGGATGGCATATAAATATTATGGTCGGCTTAAGGAAGGTTTCAACGGTGGATGTTACTGTTCCCACTGTTTTGTTGGTAAGACCTACCTGAATTTTGGATCTACCTGAGTTTCAGAATATTGTTCTACATGGTTCTTAAAAAAAAAAAAACAGATGTACGGAATGGATTTGTCACGGACATCTCTGTACACCTCACATGGCCTGTGTCATGGACAGTCAAAGGCAATCCGCTCCCGAAAATATCTAAGTTTGGCGTTTTTTCTAACCATTAGGTGATCGGGTCCCACAGTTGAAAGTTGGCAGAAGGCACGTTAATGCCGAGAGCGGATTACGTGAGACCCCGGCCTCACCTAAGACGGTGCGGCCCTTACCGTGGGTTACTGTGGGGCCCACCTTGATGTATGTATTATGTATCCACGCCGTCCATCCATTTTTTCAGATCATTTTAGGGGATTATACCAGAAAGTAAGCAGATCCAATCATCAGGTGGACCATAAAATAGGAAATAGTGATTATTGACCATTAATGGCCCACAAAAGTTTTGGATGAAGCTGAAATTTGTTTTTTTCCCTTAATTCCGGATCATGTGACCTTATCAACAGATTGGATGGTAAATAAACACTATGGAAACATGAAGGTACGTCCTAATAAGTTTTTAATGGTAGGATGGTCAATCACCACTGTTTCTTATGTTATGGTCCACCTGATGATTGGATCTGCATCCTTTCTGGTATAATCCCCTAAAATGATCTGGAAAAATGGATGGACGGAGTGGATACATAATACATACATCAAGGTGGGCCCCACGGTAACCCCACGGTAAGGGCCGCACCGTCTTAGGTGAGGCCGGGGTCTCACCTAATCCGCTCCCGTTAATGCCAAGGAAAATCCAATGGGACGCGGATTCGTGCTGACACTGTTAGACGTACGTGGCTGCTGGGCAGTGCTGTGCCAGCCCACAATGATGTATGCGTTTTATCCACCGTCTTCGTACATTTTGTATCATTACTTTAGGGAACCCTTAAAAAATACGTAGATCCAACCACATGAAAACGGTGGTAATTCAACGCCCACCGTTAAAAACTTCCAATGGTCCTTTGTAAGGTTTATTTGACATCCAAGTTAATTAGGCCCCAAAGATGATCCAAAACTTTTGTGGCCTCTAAAATGTTTTTAATGGTTAGCGTTCAATGACCACTGTTTCCTTTAGTGTGGTCCGCCTGGGACTTTGATCTACCTCATTTTTAAGATTATACCCAAAAATGAGTTGGCTGATCTACCTCATTTTTAAGATTATACCCAAAAATGAGTTGGCAAAATGGACTGACAGCTTGGATAAAAGACATATATAATGGTGGTCCACAGAGCACGGTCTAGTAGCGGGTCGGTGATGGAAGTTTCAGGAGGCAACTGGCGTTCTATATGATGCGGATGCTATTCTCTTTTTAGTCGGCAAAAATTTGGATGCGTATTGCCTGCAGCACCCCTCTGCTCAGATACCCGCCCTAAGATCTGTGGGGTTCACTGCAATATATCTTGTGTCCAATCGGTTAATCTGTATCATTGGCTCATTTTATTGCTTGACCCCAAACAAGAGGTAAATCCAAAGCTTTAAGTGGACAAAACCACAGTAAACAGTATGGAGTGAGTACCCACATTAAAAGCCCTTTAGGGGAAAGATAAGTTTTGGATCAAGCTGATATCTGTATAACCCTTCATCTAGTTTCCTGTCACCTTTTGGACGTGTTAGATGAGACGCAAACATCATAGTGGGCACTAAGAAGGTTTGGACGGTAGGAGTTATTTTCCTTGTTGTTTCTCGTGCTGTGATCTATTTAGAGTTGGATCTACCTTATGTTTGTGTTAATACTTTAAATTGAGCTGGAGAAACATCTAGACGGTGTAGGTATAACATATACATCACCATGGGACCCACAGATCTTGATATTTGTGGTGCCGGGGAACTAGATGCCATCTGCGTCCGACTTTGTTGACCCCTTGTCTTACGTGTAATGCATCTACTATCATTTTCATTTTCAGTGCGCAGAGATTCACGTGGCTTGCCGAGAGGCGGTTTGGATGGATCCCGAGGTCGATGGATCCCTAACTGTGGGCCACTGTTATGTATGTGCCTTACATCTATGCTGTCCATCCATTTTGAAAACTCATTTTAGGGCATGATCCCAAAGATGAAGTGGAGAAAAATCTTACGTGGACCACACTGCAAGAAACTGTAATGATTGATCCCCATCATTAAAAACTTCAAGGGGGACATAGGATGTAATTGATAAGGTCACAAAGATCTCGATGAAGAGATCACACAGATTTCAGCTTGATCTAACACTTTTGTGGCCAAGGAGAAGATTTTAATGATCGAGTACCCATGTTTCCTATATTATGGTCCACCTGAGATTTGGATCTGCTTTAGCTTTTGGATCACGAGCTGAAATGAGTTTCCAAAATGGATGGACCGTGTTGTTACCAAAAAATGGTCAACAGACGAAGATGCAGATTTATGATCTGGACGGTTGGATGGAGTTCGAACTTCTGGTAGAAAATGACTGAGATGGCGGAGTCCTTAGATCCTGCAAAAGAATACAGAGAATAAGGGGGGTGGCTGGGGGTCCAGCCAATGACCCTCCGATGCCTAAGTCAACGATCTTTGATAATTGAATATCTTAGTGTAGATCGATATTAGTTTTCATATCTCGATAATGGAGAGAACATCCTTATTTATAGACTTAGGTCGCGAAACTGCTTGCCTTTCGGAGAGTCGTAATTCCAGCGGACTGCCAGCTGGGTTCCCGAGATCTTCGGATCTGCCCATAACAAACGAAAGATCCTTATCCCTAAAAGCAGGGGATGTCGATCTTTCCTCCTGATATCTCAGCGTGAGCCCAAGATCGCGGATTTACAGTTCAGCGCTCTTAAGACGATCTTCATTACATCGGGCCGAGCCGACCAGTTTCCATCGGGTTAATACAACCCGATTCGTATCTGGGACCTGTAACGACCCGAGATTTTCGACTCTCGTGTATAACACGACGGCCGAATTTCTAAGTAAATTATGGACTAATTGATTTGTTAAATAATGAAATATAGTATTCAAGCACAATGGCGGAAACAAATGTTCATCTTATTCTATCAAACTTACTACTTCATCATCAATGTTTAAATAAGGGAACCAACCAATATCCATACTGATTAATTAAAATACAAAACCATGTCTTCTCTTGAAGACTTATTACAATTCCATAAATGTATCAACTACTCAAAAGAAATATTTAATAAATGATAACATCAATTAAGTTTATCTAACATCGTCATCCGCCATGTGATTGTACGAACATCGAACTCTTTTCTTTAAAAATCGGGTTCAATACCTGGATCTTCACCTGCATCATCTAAATTGTGTTTGGGATAGCGTTAAACGCTATCATAGTGAGGAATATTTCCTCCAAGACAATCAAGAATAATAATAACGGTACAGAGTAAACGCAAGCAGTATATTATCATTTAATCAAATCAAAACAACCAACTAAAAATCATTGTTAATGCGATGCATGGAATGCATGCTCTGGTTAAGGCACCCTGGCTAGAATCACAATACATGAAGTGGGAGACTCCCTGTTACGACTTCATGGTAGCCACTAGTCACCAGAGGTTCCTGGGACGCACAAGCCCATAGTTTTGCCCGACCATATGAGAAACGGGATGCTCATAGCCCAAATCTACACGTGACAGTGTGCGGGAGAAGTAGGACGCTCTAGCCTATTCTCAATTCCATACACCCACATGGAGCCAAGTGAATGCATGACTTTAGTTTCACCTTTATTTAAGTATTTTCGCATACAACCGATTTAAATAAAACTCAATGGTCACTATGGGGAGTCGCAAACAACCCAGCATAGGCCGACAGCATGGGATTAGTGTCCATAGCACCAACCCCAGCTCATGAGAATTTGTATACCATTAGTGTCCACTCATTGTCGCATTTTATGATTTCATTATGTCCCAAAAGGCCAATGTTGTACATCATGACCAAATTCATTAAAATACTCATGTACTGTAAATGGATCAAATCAAGCATCATGTACATGTAAGGATCCATTAACAAATAATCACTTCATTCTCTCAGTTAAGTCAAGATATATTCTTCCATCATGGACACCTCTCATGGGTTCCATCTCTCTATATCGAATAATTTTACCAAATTAGGGACAAAGAGTATACAATAATGGGATGTCTATATGATGATCTTATACACATATTTCATATCACAATATGAAAACCGATGTTACTTGTAACACAGACTAAGAAAATAAGGGCATAGATTTCACAAAGATAAATAACACAAATACACATGCTTCTTAGTCAAAAATCTAAACAATGAATCACATCATTATATAATGATATTCATTACAAATCCTACATTAAACTTCATGTTATACGGATCAGTAATTCAAAACAAAATAGCTTCACATGCCACAAAAGAAACTTATGATAATCATGATATTATTAATGAAAAGCTTGAAGGAAAATCCTCACCTTATGATGGACTTAGAAGAAAAGGGTTGTAGAAGATCCTAGCCGCTGGAAAAATATGAGAAAGAACTCTCCTCTTCTCTTCTCTCTCTCTCTCTCTCTCTAGGGCATGGAGGCTAGGGTTAGGAGAAGGATTTGGAGGTGCATAGTAGGAATATGGAGAGGGATGTGCGTACATGAGGAGAGAAAAGAAGAGCGTGCGAGGTCTTATGTAACAACCTCTTGAGGTGGGTTTCTCAAATCTCAATATCCGAGTGATCTTTGATCAATTCCAATCCGTTCATCTTATCAAGCTCGAAGAGTAGAGTCAGAATACGTAAATTTCTTGATGATCCACATTCTAGATTGGCCGATCCTTGAAAATGGCCTAACGGGTGCTAAAATGGGCTTGATCTCAATTAACGGTCTAAACTTGATGATCAGGGTCCAAATTTTGAGAAAATATGTAGTCATGATAGGCAAACAATTGTACAAAGTTTAGTGGTTGATTGATGGTGAGAAATGCCCAGATCTGAAATTTCAACTTTTTGCGGAAAAGGAAGGGGCTGGCTTTGTGGTTCAACGGTGTAGGATTATAGATCGGGGTCCAAATTTTGTGTAAACTCGTAGTCATATGAGTATAATAAGTGGTCCAAATTTGAAAAGCGATTGATGGTGAGAAGTGGGTAAATTGAAAGGTTCAGATTTAAAAAGAGTTGGTAACTCATTAATTTCTAAAACGGGATAACTTCGCGTATAAGAAAGATGCTTATCAAGGTGGGGCACTCAAATCACACTATTGGTCCATGATAAAGACAATCCAAGTCACTCATATGAAGAGAAATAATCGACTACGACTAACCATCTACTTTCCTCACAAGATGGACATGAAAATCAAGGGTTAAGGGGCTGATTTGACAATCGGACCACTTCTACTATGATTTAAGGGCTGAAATTTGATGTGTATGGTTAATATGTGCTCAAAAGCTTAAATCCAAGGTTTTGCATGAAAGTGATCGTCAGAAACTATAATACTTAAAAATAACATCTTAACTTAAGTTTAACTAATGGCATTTTCGTAATTATCTGAAAAGTGCATGATTTTTGAAATCTGATCTTTCTACGATGTTTATGGGATCATTCTAAGGAACTTTTGTAAAGGGTCCCCTATTGGATCTCTTACGGATGTCCCGCTATTCACAAATCAACAGTAAATGTACGATAGTTAATAAAAAATAAATTAAAAATGAATTTTCAAAAATTTTCAAATAAATCTCGAAAATCTGGAGCGTTACAGGACCTGAAACGGGTCAGCTCGTCTTTCCCGGGTCGGCAAAATCTGTTTTCTTTTAGGTCGGCTCTTTACCCATAACAGAAGCCCCCTTTTTACCCTCGAGGGTATTCTGCTCAGCTCGGGGGTAAAAACGTAGGAGGAAATTGCTGACCTAAATGCTTTTTGTCGTTTAGTATCTGCAACGCCGCCGTTTCGATGGGCGGGAAAATGACATTAAACGCGTCTCTTGAAATATCGAGGGCATTAAATGTGTCTCTTGAAATATCAAGGAGTCATCATTCCTCCGTACGGCGTAATATCGTCGATATGATTTAGTCGAACGGGGTGTCGCCGCGTGTCCTGAACGGCGCAGCTTTTCGAATTCACCAAGTAGGGAGTTGCCACGTGTCTTCTTCGCATTGAATGCGATGAGACCTGAGTAGGGCCCAAATCCTTTCCCGAGTATATAATCCGAGACTTAGCCGGATTTTGGGAACCTCTCTTCATTCTCTTCACTGCTCCCGTACCCTGGTTCTTCTTCCTTCCCCATTCTCCTCAACTCTCTTCCTCCCTCATTCTCCTCAACTTTCTTCCTCCCTCATTCTCCTCAACTTTTTTCCTCCCAGCGGCCGTGCCAGCGTTCTGGTACGCTCCTTTTTCATTCTTTCAAAGGATTTTCTTTTCTCCCCTTTTTTTTGTATTTGGGAAATGTCGGAGCCAAAAACCTTGTGTTCTAAGGCAATCCTCAAGGTGAGGTATGATGACCGTGAGTCTGACTTACCTCTCCTCTGCCACAAGGGGGAAAACTCCAGTGAATCGAATTTTGGGGTGAGAGTAGATGAGGCTGTTAGAGAGGGGGAGTCTGAACTTCCTGGGTCAGCTGCCGGCAGTGCCACGGCCCAGAGAGAACCCTTCGAACTAGATTCTATGATCTCGCAGATTACCCAAGACGAGCTGGATGCTGCGAAGGAGATATATGAACTCCCAGATTACATAGAGTTTAGGGTTCCTGACCTAGCTGATAGGCCGAGCCGACCTAAAGCCGGAGAGGTAGTTATTTCCTTAATGCATTTAGAGTCCGGGCTGAGGTTACCCTTACACCCTTTCGTGAGGGAAGTCCTTAGTGTCTTAGGTCTTTCTTCGAGCCAACTGCAATCGAATGCATGGAGGTGCATGATCGGATGCTATATACTTTGGCAGAGGTTAGGAAATAAGGAGTTTACCTCCAATGAACTTTTCTCTATGTATATTCTCAAGTCCTTGGGCGGCCAAGGACTCTATTACTTTTCGTCGTTGCCGGGTCAGGGCGGCTCGATGATCACCTGTTTGCCCTCCTCCACAAAAACTTGGAAGAGGAAGTGGTTCTTCGCGTCGGGCAGTTGGGAGTGCGCGCCAGATGAGCCTCAACCCCTGAAATTTCGAGTCCAAGCCGACTTTGCTCTGCCAGGTCGGATGAATTTTCGACCTAACTGATTTTTTCAATTTTTTCGAACTTTCTTTTTTTCTTTTTAACGTATGTACCTGCTCCTTCTACAGTGTCGGCGACCATTCGGGTGGCTTTGTCTGTAGCTCAAGAGAGACAGATCCACAAGGCCCAAGCTCTCCCTGCTGCAGAGAGGAATTTCGGAAGAGTGATCACATTTAACTCCATTTCTGAATCAGGTCGGCAAGATGAGCCAATAACTTATTTTTTCGTCTTTTGTTTTGTTGTTTTCTCATTTTTTTCTTCCTTTTCTTGGACAGGAATGGCTCCGAAGGCAGTCTCCAAGCGGAGGATTCCAGCTCGATTTCTGGACCATGGGCAGAGCTCTGCCGAGCCCCCTAGGAAGAAGGTGGCTACTGCCGAGGCGCAGAGACCGCCCAGCCTGCCCCAATCCTTCGTTTGTGGGTTCGGACAACTTCCCAGCTCGGATTCCACACCACCCAGAACCGAGCTAACGGCCACTCCGGTGACATGTGCTGATGACCCGGTGATCAACGTGCCGGATAACTCGGGCTCACGAGCTGAGCCCATCAACATTCCAGTGCCTCCTACCGTCTCTTCCCAAACCTCCCATCCTGCTGCAGCTGGACCTGACCATCCTGCTGCTGGCGCCTCCACCAGCCATCCTCCTCAGCCAAACGCAGCCCCCGCTACTTCTGCTGAACAACGGGAGGACCGGGTCGAGATGCCTCCGTTAACGGAGCAGTATTCATCTTGGATGGAGGGTGTCAAAGCATATATGCGTGTTAACCACACCATCCCCCAAGATTTGAATATCATAGCCTCCTCCGACCCGGATCAGATGGTCGGGGTGGTGATAGAGAGCAGTCTCAGGGTAATTTCACGAGCTTCTTCTATTTCTTCTTTTATATACCCGTGATGCTTTCTGACTTACATGTTGGTTGTGTTACTTTCGCAGGATTCGGCTGCACTTATCATGATCTACCAGGTGATGGCCGAGCGGAACCACCAGATGCAGAAAGCTCTGGTTGCTGCTTCTTCTTGGAAGACGAAGACCGAAGCCGTGAAGGCCGAGCTGAAGAAATGTATCCTTCTTCTGAAGGAAGCTCAGTCCGAGCTGAAGTCTACCCAGTCCGAGCTGAAGGTCGCGCAATCGGAGCTGGAGGTATCTCAGGTTCAGGTCCGGTCTCTAGAAGAGGCTCTGAAGGAGGCTGAGGCAAAGGCCGTATCCGACGGGAATAAGGCCGAATCTCTTGAGGCTGCGCTGAAGACGGCCGAGGAGGAGAAGATGAGCCTGGCTGGGCTTCTGAAGGAAGTCTAGCTGAAGTCCCTGGCGGAGATTAATGGGGCGAAGGCTGAGTACAAGAAGTTGTCTGAAGTTTCTGAGGAGTTGTACAACGACGGCTTCCAGGAGTGCAGGCATCTTGTACTCAAGCATTTCCCAACCCTTGACCTTACGCCTGTGGACGAGGACGAGGAGGAGGAGGCGCGGGTCGGAGACGATGGTGCTGGCCCGTCTGGGGCTGGCAAGGATTAGATAGGACTTGCATATATATATATATTTTTTGTTAAAAAATGTATACAACATTTAATTTTGAATACAAGCCCTTTGAGGCAGATTTTGCTAATCCCTTTGTAGATTTTACTTTCTATTGTCGCTGATGTATCGAGTTTATATGGTCTAACTGATCTGGGACTAGCTAGCCAGGTCGGCCACCTATTGTCCTATGTATTTTAGCAAGCTTGAATATACTATACTGATATTAGGTTGCATTGAAAGAATGTCTTAAAACAACTCCTAGGAGAAGATTTTATTAAATTGTCGTTCCGAAACACATATTTCGCGCCGAACACAGCCCACTGTTCATGGGTAGTAGATCTTGAGATGTTCGGCATTCCATGGGTGAGGAAGTGGTTTTCCCTCCATGTTTTCGAGCCGATAAGTGCCGAGACGACGTGAACTGACGACCTTATATGGTCCTTCTCAATTAGGGCCGAATACACCGGCCTTGTCGTTTATGTTTACCTTTTTAAGGATGAGGTCACCTGGCTCAGAACCGTCGCTCTCGCACTTTGGAGTTTTAGTATCGTCGGACCCTCTGCTGATATGCAGCTACACGTACTTGAGAAGCTTCTCTTGCTTCGTCGAGTAAGTCTAAGCCGATTCGCAGTTGACCTTCATTTTGGTCAGGTCTATGATGACCCGTCCTGCTTGTGGGCATTCCGATTTCTACCGGCACAACGGCTTCGGCTCCAAATGCCAGGAAGAAAGGGGTTTCCCCAGTAGTAGACCGAGCTGTGGTTCGGTAGGCCCACAGCACCTTAGGAAGTTCTTCCGCCCAAGCCCCCTTTCTTTCTCCGAGCTTCGTTTTGAGATGATTCTTGATAATTTTGTTGACTGCTTCGACCTGACCGTTAGCTTGTGGGTGGTGAGGAGACGAATATACATTTTTAATGCCCAATCCAGTGCAAAATGTACGAAATCCTTGATTGTCGAATTGTCGCCCGTTGTTTGTGATTATTGTCGAATTGTCGCTCGAGTCCAAACGAAGTCCGTTGTCTTCTTTTCTGTGATGGTATCCAGTGGTTCTGCTTCAGCCCATTTTATGAAGTAGTCGACGGCGACAATTCCATATTTAACTTGTCCTTTTCCCGTCGGAAGTGGACCGATGATACGATTCCCCACTGAGCAAATGGCCAGGGTCCAGCCATGGGCGTGAGCTCTTCAGATGGCAGGTGAGGTATTGGGGCGAATCGTTGGCATTTATTACATCTTTTAACTGTCTCTCGGGCATCTTGCTGGATGGTGGGCCAGTAATATCCCTGTCGGATTGATTTCTGTGCAAGTGCTCATGCCCCGGAATGATTCCCGCAACATCCGTAGTGGATTTCACGTAGTACATAGTCAGCTTCTTCAGGTCCTAAACAACGCAGACACGGGCGGGAGAATCCCTTTTTATAGAGGACACCATCTATCAATGTATATCGAGCTGACCTATAGCGGATGCGCCGAGCTTCTTTCTGGTCGTCAGGTAACTCGCCCGATTGCAAAAATCGGATGATAGGATCCCTCCAATCTGGATTTTTCGATATTGGAAAAACTCCTATCACGCCCCAAATTCGGTTCTCGACGTCCATTCGTTGTAACCCGAATTCAGAGGTGGCAGCCTCCGTAGTACCCCGATCTCGGATCCTAACCCCACACGCCAGGTTCCGATCCTGGGATACCACAAGGAGGATTTTAGGGTCTGAAATTTTTTTTTTTAAAACATGAGCATCACCATATGAGTACCATCAAAGACAAACACAATAATTCCACTAAATCATTTCGTTTATATACAGTACTGAAAGGTAAATATACAATGCATAAATATAAAAACTGTGCACACTTCGGCACCTCCTGCTACTGCACTACAAACTCCAACTCAACGTTGCTGATATACTCTGGTAGAACCTGCAGCGTAACAAACGCGCATAAGCTTCAAACGAAGCTTCGTGAGTGCGTGTGTGCGTGCACAATGCGTATGACAAGCATGATAAATATCAGAGTAAGCATTAAAGCATGATGAGAACTTTAAACCAAGACTTCGCCCAATTAGGCTACACGATCATGTGATATGAATAACCAGTCTATCACGGCTATGCAAGCATGCAATACATATAACTAGCCTACCATGGCTATGCAAGCATGCAATACAGGTAACCAGCCTACCAAGGCTATATACTCTTACTATGCAATGGCCTACAGGGCCTAATGTCACATACAATGATCCAATGCATGTATGCAAATCACCACCTCTCAGTACAGTGGTCCAGATACGAACAGTCAAAACGCAATCACGTAAGCAATGCAGGAATCGGAACTGGTAGCTCGCCCAGTGTGGTAGCTCGCCCAGGCTTACAGCCTCGCCCACATCACACCCACCCACATCAGGACCGTCCCACACCATACAGAACATCAGTCACATCACTGATACCAATACCATCTCTGAAACGGAACATCACCGGGGTCTCACAGACCTCACTACTCACCAGTAGAATGCCAAAGCCTATCTGGTGCAATAGCGGACCTACTTACAGCTGGTCAAACTCAACCCCCTTTGCCAACACTCTTCCGGCAGGTTAGGTCAGACCTCCTTCCAAACTGACCACGTGCAGTGGATAACACCGCCGTTTGGTATTCGGCATACTGGTGTATGATTAAACCACCCGGTCCTTGAATGGAGCACCCACCTTGGTACCAACGGGATCAGGGACTTTCACCCAGGGACATCTTTGGCATCCAGTTTAAAGATAACATATTTCCGGTGTTCTTGCAAACCACGATGGAGCTGTGGTTGCAACGTAGTAACCATGCTATATGCGGCACAAGCAGACGGTGCGAAATGCAACCATGCATACAAACGTGGGACGACATGCCCGTGCAAGTCTCCAAAGAGCACCATAAAACTATAAGGTCTCAAACACAATGTCACCGTCAGCTGGTAATGAATTGCACGACAATCACGACCGATATGGCCGGTTGATACAAGACAATCAGATGAGCCAAGCATTCATGATGCATGAGTCAAGTATACGGTATGAGTGCCAACAAGTAGTTCATCTACCACGATGGCTATAAATCAATCTAGTCCAACCTATTTGAGATATGATTAAGATGAGGGGACACATATGAATGATCGAGTCATAGTGCGGGATGTCGCTAGCCAGGGAATCTCGCACCAAGGGCTACAAGGTATGCTAAGCTATTCCTACCATACAGTGTAAGTCAGGATGATAGATTCCTGTCCTCGAATAGTCCCATACCTATTGGAGAGGTTTGCGATAGAGAGCACGTGAATTACATTTGCGCGACTACATCTCGAATGCTTTATGAATGCGTTTATGCCCTAGTGGTCCCCAACTAACAATGGTGATTCGGGATGCATACTCATTACACATGCATGGTGGTCGTCGAAGCATATAGTATAAAGATCACATATGAGTATTCCAAATAACACTACGTGTGGCAACAGACATACTCAAAATAGCATAAAAGATAATTCACTTATAATACAAAGAAACATAAAGAGATAAGACTCTAAATGGATGGTATACAACAACACAGATGGTCCAACAACTGAACGGTGTGGATTAACCTTCAATATTTAGATAACCCAAATGGAAAGAAAATAATTGAAAACACTACCGACACATCAAAGGTAGAACCTACTGGAGCGGCAAGAGTAGAATACCCAAAGTCATGCCGAGACCCATAATCCTGTAGTACCGTTGGGATAAACACAATAATGGTCCATAAAAGGAATATTATAGAACGGATTGAAAGATAGACAGGTTATGACAGAGAATCATAAATGGTAGGGAAATCTGAGACAGATGATCAATACGATGAGGTCCAAAAGAGACGACAGGTCTAACCTCATACTACAAGATAGGCTCCATATAATGGATGGCCTAGATGACGTACGAACGTCGAGGATGAGCCCCATACTCGTCCTATAGGTAAATGGACGGTGTGGATGAGATATACACAATATGGTAGTCTTTTAATAGTTGGGTACAAGGGTAGAAGGGGTGAGTCATATGAGTATACAAGCTGAGTTACCAAGATCAATCAACATGGTGAGTCAACAAGGTGAGTCAATAAGGTAGGTTGACAAGGCGGGTCAACATGGTGAGTTAACAAGGTGAATTGACAAGACGGTTCAATAGGGTGAGTTTAAGAAGGTAGCCCTGTGACTTGGATCAAGCAAACTATAAGGATGACCTTTCAATAAGGGTTTACACAACTAATCATCAAGGTGGATCTACGGGATGGACAATGCGGTCATTCAAACACACACACTAAGGTGGTCCCAAAGCCATCCTGTACATAACATGCTAGGGTTCATTCATTTGGATGGTTTGGATCAAGCACAAAATTAAGGCGGTCCTAATGGATGGCCAACATACATATCGCACCATGGAGGCCAATGGCTGACGTGGATAGAACACATGCATAACAAGGTGGACCCGGGGTTGGGTATAACCGCACGAAGGAGTAGGGAAGCCACATACATTAATGGGCCCCAACAGTTTGGGATCAACTCAATATTTGTGCTTTCCCCACTAATCAAGTGAGATGGTAAACAAACACCATGGTGGGGCCCGCACACCACACGTGTGGAACCCCACCCATGGCTGGGTGACTTATGAACAGGAAGGATGGCAAATAAACATAACAGATGGGTCCTGTAAAGTTTCCAATGGTAGGCATTCAATCACCCTTATTTTCTACATGTGGCCCACCTAAAACTGGGCCCACACCCCTGCCAAGAAGAACGACACGATATACTCAACATTCATCAAGGTGGGACCCAAAGTTGGGCCCCATCATCTTTGGTTGGATGGAAAAATAAACATTACAATGGCCCCAAGGAAGGTTTCAAAGGTGGGCATCAGTGGCCACGGTTTCCTACAATGTGGTCCACTTGAGGCTTGTATTTACCTCATTATGAGGGCCCCCGGCCCTAAAATAATATGGAAAAACAGATGGGCGGCATACATAAAACAGATACATCGTGGTGGGACCCATAGAGCGTAGCACCCAAATGGGCCCCAAGCATTTTGAATCAAACTAATATTTTTGTTTCCCCCTTCACCCATATCCATGTGATCTTATGAACAGGTTAAATGACAAATAAACATCACTGTAGAGCCTGGGAAGGTTTCAACGGTGGAGATCATAATTCTAGAGGTTTGGATATGCTTAATTTTGGGCTCAGCCACCAAAAATGAGCTGGAAAAACATCTGGACAGAATAGATAAAGCAAATACATTCTAGGTGGGTCTCACGAGTGTGCCACTGGCTTGGCAGACCCCATATTTATTTAGTTATTTATTCATTATGTGCATATATATATTTATATATTTTATTCCTACCAAGTGGGGCCCACAGAAGCTTGGATCAAGCTGATATTGCTGCTTTCCCTTCTTCACACGCATGTGTGAACTTATGAACAGGTTGGATCTCAATTAAACATCATGGTGGGCACTGGAAGGTTTCAATGGTAGGGTCACTGTCCCTGCTGTTTCCTTTGGTGGGACCCCCTTGAGACTTGGATCTGACCCATTCTTGGGATCATGCCCTAAAATGATCTCCCCAAATGGATGGACAGTGTAGATACAGCACATGCATCATGGTGGGACCCACGAGTGGGCCACCAGCTGGCCCCCCACGAGCCCAGCGTCCACGGACGCTGGGTACTTCCAGCGCGTCAGAGAGGGTCTCCTCCTTTCTTTCTTTCTTTTTCTTTTTTTTTTTGTTTGTTACACTCATATCATGTGGGGCCCACATGGTACTGATCCACTCCGTTCATCAGGTTCTCCGACTCAAGTGGAACCCATAGAGCCCAATATTGGGTATGTTACGGGGTCTACAAACATCAGTGTGGGCCGAAGCAGTTTTGACAGTGGACATCATTCACCCCACTGTTTCATGTGGTGCGGCCCACTTAAGAATTGAATATGCTTCATATTTGGGCCTTAGCCCTAAAATGATATGGGAAAACAGCTAGACGGTGTGGATGGAACACAAACATCAAGGTGGGTCCCACGAGTGGGGACACCATTCCAGCCGTCCTGGCGCTGGACGGTTCCAGCGTCCCAGACGCTGTGAACGTCCAGCGCTGGACGTTCTTATCTTATTTTTATTTTTATTTTTTTTTCCTTTTTTCTTTTCTAAGCTTATTTCAGGTGGGGCCCACTTAGGAAAAATCCAATCCATTCAACACGTTTGCCAGCTCGCTAGGGACCAAATGAGCCCAATATTGGGCAGATGATTCCGCCTGCAAACATCACGGTGGGCCACGGAAGTTCAACAGTCCACATCATTATCTCTACTGTTTTCCTATGGTGTGGTCCACCTGCGATCTGGATCTGCTTCATTTTTGGTGTCCAGCCCTAAAATGGGCTGGAGAAACAAATGGATGGCGTGGATCACATACATACATCAAGGTGGGTCCCACGAGTGGGGACCCACGGTCAACGCCCAAGCCCCAGCGCTGCTGGGCAGCAGCGTCCTCTGGACGCTGGCTGTCCAGCGGCCACCTCCTTTACTCTCCTTCCTATTTTTTTTTTACTTATTTATTATTATTATAATTATTACTACTACATGTATGTGGGGCCCATTCATGGACGATCCAGACCATCCCTCTCATTGCCCAACACAAGGTGGGTCCAAGGAAAGAAAAATGAAGGGTAAACGATAAAAAAGGGGGAAGGTTTGCACTCACAATGATGGTTGGACGGTTGGATTGCCGATCGGACGGTCCGGATGATGATCGGGGTCCTCCAAGCTTGATCTTCACCTTCAATCTCTCTCTTTCTCTCTTGATCTCCCTCTAAATCTCTCTCTAAACTCACTCAATCTCTCAAATCTCTCTACTTCTCTCTCTTCTTTCTCTTCTCTCTTCTCTCTCTCTCTCTCTCTCCCTCTCTCTCTCTCTCTCTCTCTCTCTCAAATCTTGGAATTGAGAAGGCCACCCCCCCCACGTATGGCTCTTGTATGGGAAGAGGGGGGTGCATGATGTCATGATGATGATGATGATGATGAGAGAGGACATGGGGGAATGGGTTAGAGTTGACTTTTGGTGAGAGAGGATGGGGTGGGTATGGTGATGATGGCTAGATAATGATGGGGGTATGGGTGAGGGTGATGGTGATAGATTTGACATGTTGTTGGGAATTGTGCAAGTGGGGCCCACGCCACACGCGCGTTGCGTGGCCCACCTCGAATTGCACGAACGTATGCATCTTACACACCGGGTATCGCAATGGGGCGTGCCGCGCGGCGTTGGAATCGTGGCGCCCGCGCGGTCGCAAGGGTACAAGTCTTGGGTCGTTGAGGTACTAAATCAGGGTCGCGATCAAGGCTCGCTAATCTGGTCCGTCCGGGACGTACCGGTACCGGAAACTAAACGTACGGAGGGCAATTCAGGGTACGGGTCTTACAACTCCCGTGAATCCATTTGACGATATGCTGCGCTGAGGGAGGAACTCGATGGTTATCATTCTACCGAGCTCGTCATCTGCTGATGATGCAAGCTTCGCGAGAGCATCTGCGTTTGTGTTCCCATCTCTTGGGATTTGAACGATTTCATAATGGTCGAATCGTAACAGTAGCTCCTGAGCTTTGTTCAGATATGCGGCCATTCTCCCTCCTTTTGCCTGATATTCGGCAGTCACCTGCCCGACCACAAGTTGCGAGTCGCTGAATACCCTTACTGATCGGACTCCTATTTCTGAGGTGAGGCGAAGACCGGCTAGGAGGGCTTCATATTCCGCTTCATTATTTGAAGCCCGAAATCCGAATCGAAGTGCGTACTGAATTTTGATCCCATCGGGTGAGGACAGAACGAGGCCAGCTCCACTGCCCTGTGAATTGGAAGACCCGTCGACGTGCAATGTCCAAGAAGGTGTGACATGCCTTACCCCCGGATTCTGGACAAGTTCACAATCGCACTCAGCCCCATGAGGCTCGGTTAATTCGACGATGAAGTCGGCTACAGCTTGTCCCTTGATTGCGGTACGAGGTCGGTACCGTATATCGAATTCTCCCAACTCGACGGCCCATTTGACGAGGCGACCTGATGTTTGGGGATTCTGTAGCACCTGCCGTAATGGCTGATCGGTTAACACAGCTATCGGATACGCTTGGAAGTATGGCCTCAATTTGCGGGCTGAAGTGATTAAAGCCAGGGTGAGTTTCTCAATTTGAGGGTATCGTGTTTTCGGGCCGATCAAGGCTTTGCTCATGTAATAAACAGGCCTTTGTACTCCCTCGTCGTCTCGGACTAGAGCCGAGCTGACCGCCGCTTCTGAGACTGCTAGGTACAGGAGCAGTTCTTCTTTATGCACTGGCTTGGACAACAGCGGTGGGGAGCCGAGGTAGGCTTTCAGCTCTACAAAAGCTCGCTCACATTCTGAAATCCACGTCATTTCTTTACATTTACGCAGCTGTTTGAAGAAGGGAAGACATCGGTCAGTAGCCTTTGAAACGAACCTGTTGAGTGCTGCGATCCTTCCTATGAGCCGCTGAATTTCTTTTACTGTGCGAGGCGAGCTCATATCGAGGAGGGCCTGTATTTTTTCTGGATTGGCTTCAATTCCTCGATGGTTTACCATGAAGCCAAGGAATTTTCCTGAGCCCACTCCAAAGGCGCATTTGCTAGGGTTGAGCTTCATACGATACTTCCTTAATATTCTGAATGCAGTGCGGAGGTTGTTGACGTGATCTTCTGAGCGCTTACTTTTGACGAGCATGTCGTCGACATATACCTCCATAGTTTTGCCTAGTTGATCCGCAAACATCTTGTTTACCAATCGTTGGTAGGTTGCTCCGACGTTCTTGAGTCCGAAGGGCATGACCTTGTAGCAGTAGAGGCCCCGGTCTGTGATGAACGCGGTCTTTTGCCGATCGGGAGCGTACATCTGGATTTGATTATACCCCGAAAAGGCGTCCATAAAGCTGAGAAGTTCGTGCCCAGCAGTTGCGTCGACGAGCTAATCTATCCTCGGTAGTGGGAAGCTGTCCTTAGGGCAAGCTTTGTTCAGGTCGGTACAATCCACACAGACCCTCCATTTTCCATTGGTCTTTTTGACGAGGACAACATTCGCTAACCAATCTGGGTAGCATATTTCTTAGACAAACCCCGCCTTGCGTAGTTTCTGTACCTCTTCTTCGATTATCGCGTACCTTTTCGCGTTGAAAGTACGCCTTTTTTGACGGATCGGTCTCATGGTCGGGTCGACATTGAGTCGGTGGACCATTACCTCCGGAGAGATTCCGGGCATTTCTTCATGAGACCACGCGAAGACATCTATATGCTCCTTCAAGAAGTTTATCAAGTTATTTCGTACCTCGTCTGTCAAACGTGACCCGATCTGAATAACCCTGGTCGGATCGGCCTCTGATAAGTGAATATCGACCAACTCCTCTGCTGGTGATCTGCGCTCCTGTTCGTCTTCTCTCGAGTCCAAGGAAGACGCGTGAGAGACAGTTGATATTGTGCCTTTATTTTTCCCTCTCAGAGAAAGTTCGTAGCAACGCTGGGCTTCTTGCTGGTCTCCCCTGACTACGCCAACCCCTTCATCAGTTTCGAACTTCATCGTTAGGTGATAGATGGAAACGGCAACTTTGAGAGCTCGCAAGATAGGGCGGCCGATGATGGCATTATAGGCAGAGGGGGTGTTCACAACGAGGAAATCGACCATAATCATTTTTTGATTAGGTTCTTCCCCGGCTGTGACTGGTAAAGTTATTTCTCCTTCTGGCATGACACTATCCCCTGTGAATCCAGTTAATGCTGTCTTGACTGGCCTTAATCTGGAACGATCGATCTTCATTCTTTCGAAAGCTGACGCGTACAAAATGTCTGACGAGCTCCCTGTATCGATCATCATCCGGTGGAGCCTTTTGTTCGCACCCACCATTGAGACGACGAGGGAGTCGTCATGTGGGTGCACGATTCCTCTGGCATCTTCTTAAGTAAACGTTATAGCCCGAGATGTAACTTTTGCGACTTTTGAAGGTCGGCTGGCGATGTTCACAGACAATTCGGACGGTCCCGGTTCTGATTGGGATGTTCTTGCTTGTCGCACATAATTTTTGCGCGAATTTTCGGAATCTCCAGTGGTCGGTTCGCCGAAGATTATGTGAATTTCTTCCACAGGGTTGTTATTCAGTTCTTCGTTTAGGTCGGCTGACTGATCTTCGTTCCTCCGGCCGTCTTGACGCTGAGCGATGTAGTCTTTTAGAAATTCCTGTTGGATAAGGGTCTCTATTTGTCACTTTAAATCGAAGCAATCCACGGTGTTGTGACCGTGGTCTTTATGGTACAAACAGTACCTTGATTTTGACCTTCTATTGGGGTCAGTTTTTATTTTCGCAGGTCGTTCAAAGTTGTACCTGCCTTTCTCTGCTAAATACACTTGCTCGATGGTTTTATTGAGCGGCGTATACTTTTCGAACCGTGGCGCAGGTGGTTTCGTCCCATGGGCTGGTCCGCCTCGAGCCGGTGACCTCCGTTCTGACTTCCGTTCCGACCTATGTTTTTTCGAGCTGCTGCTATCCTGACGATCCTTATTCCTGGTCGTCGGTCGATGAGCATTAACCAGTTCTTCGGCGTTGATGTGTTTAGCCGCTCGATCTAAAAATTCGGCCACAGACTGGGGCGGTTCTTCCCCAACAGACCAAAGAAACCTTCGGTCCCATAGTCCTCCAATCATGGTGTGTAACAACACATCTTGTGAGAGATTTTCAATTTGTACCGCTTCTGAATTGAAGCGCTCGAGATAATCTTTTAGGGACTCGTCTTCTTTTTGCTTGATTGCTGCAAGGTGTGTCGAATGCTTCCTCGGGTCGGTGATCCCGATGAATTAAGTGGCGAAGGCTCGGCTCAATTGAGAGAACGAGCTGATAGTTCTGGGTTTAAGGTTGCGAAACCACGTCCATGCCGAGCTCGTCAAGGACAACGGAAAAGCTTTACACATAATGTGTCCGTTGGCCCCGAGGAGGTCCATGCGGACTTTGAAATTTTCTAAGTGCTCCGCCGGATCTCCTATCCCAGAATATTGCTTCAACTGGGGAAATTTAAACCCTTTGGGAAGGGGTTCTTCATGAAATTTCGTCGGTGAATGGCGACGTAGATGAGTCGACCAGCGCGTCTACTGCGATCGGTGCTCGGGCGCGCTGTGCTCTCTGTATATCACCCATTTGTTTCCAGAGTTCTTTCAGCTCGGCCTCCAACAGGCTTAGGTTGTCGTCTACCCGGTTACTGGCTTCACGATCAGCCCGTTCTTGTTCGAGACGAGCCGTCCTCCGTTCCTCGAGCCGGTGTCGCAGATCGTTGGCAGGCAAATCCGTTGCTGGTCGAGACCTTGCCCCGGTTGATTTGCTGGCGGCCTCGCTTTCTTCGACCGGAACGGGCTGCTGAGAATGCTGCGACGGCCGAGTCTGGTGAGAGTGCTGGGATTGTTGAGGTCGGGGGTGAGTAGGCTGAGGCCCTTCACGGTCTCTCTCATTTACGACCGTCGGATGGACCAGACCGGTTAGGAAAGCCTTAATCTCGTCCAGCCTCTGGTCCACGTAGCCGAATCGTTCATTGACGCCTCCCAGCTTTTGGTTGACTCCCCCCACCTGCTCTTCGAGAAGAGACAACCTCATTCCTCGATTACGAGGTCTCTGTTGCCCCCTCTGCTAAGTATAATGAGGAGAATCCCCTCCGAGTTGTATGGTGGGAGTTTCAGGAAACGATCCTTCATTTTCTGACATCTGATCGTCTGAAGGTTCGATGATCGCGGGTGCTTTCCCCTTGTACTTTCTCTTCCCGACCATTGCAAAAGGGAGAGAAGATGTTGAAATCGTCTTAGACGATTGGGTAAGAACACGGACTTCCTAGTTAGAGGAAGAAGGCGCTTCCCACAGACGGCGCCAATCTGTTGTTACCAAAAAATGGTCAACAGACGAAGATGTAGATTTATGATCTGGACGGTTGGATGGAGTTCGAACTTCTGGTAGAAAATGACTGAGATGGTGGAGTCCTTAGATCCTGCAAAAGAATACAGAGAACAAGGGGGGTGACTGGGGGTCCAGCCAATGACCCTCCGATGCCTAAGTCAGCGATCTTTGATAATTGAATATCTTAGTGTAGATCGATATTAGTTTTCATACCTCGATAATGGAGAGAACATCCTTATTTATAGACTTAGGTCGCGAAACTGCTTGCCTTTCGGAGAGTCGTAATTCCAGCGGACTGCCAGCTGGGTTCCTGAGATCTTCGGATCTGCCCATAACAAACGAAAGATCCTTATCCCTAAAAGCAGGGGATGTCGATCTTTCCTCCTGATATCTCGGCGTGAGCCCAAGATCGCGGATTTACAGTTCAACGCTCTTAAGACGATCTTCATTACATCGGGCCGAGCCGACCAGTTTCTATCGGGTTAATACGACCCGATTCGTATCTGGGACCTGAAACGGGTCGGCTCGTCTTTCCCGGGTCGGCAAAATCTGTTTTCTTTCAGGTCGGCTCTTTACCCATAACAGACGGCATAGATATAAGTAACATAAATCAAAATAAGCTCCACAGTCAGGGATGCCACCCACCCGGGCCACCCCGGTGGATCGCCGATCCACCGAAGCCGCGCCCGGCTTGTCGTGGTTTTATAGAATTCGTGGCCCTGCTTACGGTGGCCGTTCGGTGCTCGTTCCAACCTTCGATGGAAACCATCGAAACGTCTTCCCACGTCGATCATTTGACGAGCATACTACCCGATCCGTCGGAATGCAGCCTAGCATGTTAGCAGTAATGCGGAGCCTTGCACTCTCTCCAACCCCTTATCCGCGTATTTGATTTTCCATTTCCCATTTATGTAAATAAATAACTATGATATTTTTCGGCACAGTGGGTTCCACTGTGATGTATGTATCTGATCCACTCTGTCAATTCGTTTTCCTAGCTCATTTTAGGTTGAGCTCGAAAATGAGGTATATTCTAAGATTAAGTGTACCACACAATAGGAAACAAGGGGAAAATGATGCTCACCATCGAAAGTTGAAACCTTCTATAAGGCCCAAATGGATGTGTATCTATCATCCAGCCTATTCATAAGGTCACGCAAACATTTATGAAGG
This sequence comes from Liriodendron chinense, assembly GCA_003013855.2. Classification (NCBI taxonomy): domain Eukaryota; kingdom Viridiplantae; phylum Streptophyta; class Magnoliopsida; order Magnoliales; family Magnoliaceae; genus Liriodendron; species Liriodendron chinense. The sequence goes on along the minus strand of PVNU02004009.1, from coordinate 461,119 downwards.
GAACACAAGATTATCAGCTTGATTCAATAAAAAATTTGGTTCCCAATAAGTTTTCAACGGTGGGCGTTCAGTTCCCCTTTTCCTGTGGTGTGGTCCATTTTTGCTTTTGATTTGTCTCATTTTTGGGTTCATGCCCTGATATGAGCACATAAAATGGATGGATGGCATGGATTGGACACATACATAATGATGGGCCACACAGTCTCGTGCATAATCCATTTTCCCACTTTTAGTGCCAATTTCCTTCCAAACACGGTAGCTGTCAACTTCCCCTTTGTGTGGTTGTCGTACTTAATGACTTATTTACAGGTATTATAAATGGATTTGAAAATTCTAACACCCCTAACGGATAGAAAACCAAACTTAAAAGGAAAAAAACATATACATAAGAGATGATACTTATTGAATGATTACAACCATTCAGTTTGTGGCATGCATGTAAGGTGATCATGTCCAAAAGCATCTACACAAATGAAGATCTAGGTTAAAAAAATTTCCTTACATAGAAAGATTTTGGTATTTACAGGACATTAGCATCAGGCTGGTAAAAGATAGTTAGCCATATTCCATTCCAGGACATGAGCCAAACACATCTGATTAACTATCAATCATTAGGTACCTCGACTTGAACTTAAAGATTAGACATTTGATGTAAAAGCAGACACTTTAATGGTCAGATCAGCTTCAGGGCAAAAAGATAAGTGATGATGATGATGAAATAAACACCGATGTATAAGACTAAATAAAAAATAGATTTTCCATTTCACTTTTTAACGTTTGTAAATAAACATTTCACAGTTTTGCTGGTGGCATCCACGGTTTTTATAACGTTTCCAAAATTGATCTGGAATTGTGGTGTAATTTCCACAATGACTTTCCACTGCACCAAACGTTGCATTTGGAAAATTGTGGAAAAACAAATTAGATGCTGTTCACCCAAACATGGTGTAGAGTTCTCTGGAATTCCCTACCAAAGTTTAATTGCTACCAAACAATTCAATGCTATTTAATACAATTTAATTCCGTGTGCCAAACAGGCCCCAAGCGCATGTTTGGAAATCGGATATCATTTCCGACCACGGGATTCTGACCACCGTTGAATATGCTAGACATTTTGGGGAGAAAATTTTTGCTACACCCACGAGTTAGCTACGCTAGCTACACCGGGTGTAGTAATGACCCACCATGTTGTATGTGTTGTATCCACGCCGTACATCCATTTGGTGAGATCATTTTAGGGCATGACACAAAAAATGAGGCAAATCCAAATCTCAAGTGGACCTAGCACAGAAAGTAGTGGGGATTGAACGCCAACCATTAAAAACTTATTGGGGGCCACTAGAGCTTCAAATCTGCCTCATTTTGGGTGTCATGCCCTAAAATGATCTTGCCAAGTGGATGGACGGCGTGGATACAACATATACATCATGGTGGGGTCATTGCTACACCCGGTGTAGCTAGCTTAGCTAACTCGTGGGTGTAGCAAAATTTTCTCCGTTTTGGGCCCTTCGACCGGATACGACCATGGAAGACAAGTGCCGTGCATTTCTCATGAGCCAAAATGTAAATGCATGGACCATAAGTACCTTATGGATCATTCCGCCTTATTTAAATACATATATACAGATAATTGGACTTAACATATCTACATTACTTATGTATCTTTTAAGATAAAACACTCCTCGTAAGTTGCAATTGCAGAAGAGGATCCGTTCTCAATAATAATTGATGATTATCAATTAATTTAATATTGATTCAGGTATGATAGCAGTATAACCACACATTGGCTATTTATTTAATATGCTTAAATTTATCTACATACCACAACCACACCCATTGACCGATACCCATAAAGAGCCCATGTCAGGCCGGGCTCAGGTTGCCGTTGGGCCTACCCGGCCCATTACGACCCTTAGGCGCTGCATCCTTGAGTTTTCATTTTGTACAAGTGAGGCTTTAGTTCCGTAATCTAGAGTTCCTTACCACTGGCCTTATGTGGACTTCCACGATGAGTTCATGATCACCCAAACCATCCCAATGTAAGATCTTAGCTTTCTAATTTAAGGTTCCTTTGAATTGAACCTTGGCATTTGATCCATTGCATCCTTAAATCCCTAATTGCATTCCTAGCATTGGTTCCCATGAGATGAAAGGTTTGGAACATTGAGGCATGATCACCACGGCCAGATGAATGCCAAGGATATTATGTATAGTCGAGGATTTTACACGAGGATCTCATGGTAATTACAATTATCTGTCGATTAATCATCCAATTACAGTTATTCTCCAGGAATTTCATAATACTTCTTTTAATACACTTGGTGAAAAAGTTAATTATGAAAATTCATTGAAATGAGACCCTTTTCTAATAAACTTAACTGTTTCATCAATAGAAGATTGAAATCCTCTACGACACATGTTTCGCAAAACGTGTAGAACACCAAGCTCCTTAGGACCTATATGTGAAACCCACTCTGGGCATTAGATGATTACCGTTATGCACTCCATAGACTCGTAGGAACAATGCAAAACTGCGACTAAAAGATCTAATTAAGTTAACAAGTTGTGGCCCAACCTAGTTTTCAAAGGACATCCACTACATCCATAAGGTGTAGTACTCCTCAATGCTTGACAATGTAAAAACAAACCGGATCAATAACTTGGGCGGGCCACACCATCGAGAAATGGTATTGGATGCCAACCATAGGTATGTGCGTGTGGGCTACCTTGGTGCGTAAATTTCATCAAAACCATTCATTAGGCATGGCCATCATGATCAACGGAAAAACAACATAATCGAAAACTCAAACCGGTGAAAATGCATGAGCTTACACGTTCTTTGGGCTCAACCAACACCTAGACACTAGGACCTACGTAATTGACAAATAAGGTGCCCTAGTATTCCATAGAAAAGTGCACTAACAGCTCGCTCAGTGATAAGTCCTATTAAGATTACACAGTTGGCATATTAATTAAGTATAGTTTTATAAAGAAAAACATTAATCACAACCACAGTTTATAATGCATCTTATTAAAATGCATGGAATGCATGCACATATTCTTCGATTGGGGATGCACATCCAGCCGGATCAACGCATGGGAATGGGTCTTTCATACAGTCGACTCATTTCATCGATACAAGAGATTGGGTCTTTCAAACGGTTGACTTAGCTCACAAGGGCCGTTCAATAATGGCCTAAGAGCCTATAAAATACTCAAAGTACACGCATCCACAACATTTGGATTAGCCACCCGATAATGCCTGCGTGCCCTGAATGCATGATTAATCCTCCCTTTACTAGTCTAATTTACATACAATCTAATTATTCCAAGCCTCTATAACTAATAGCCAACCCTAATTGAGCTAGTAGGCCCTACTAATACAAATCCACACACATTTCTAGTAAAAGGAGGTTCCATCCAATAAAGCCCACAAAGCATAAATGGTTGCTTGAACGATGGACTAGGAGCCGGCAAAATACATAATTGCACACGCCTCTGCAACATCTAGCCACCCAATGTGCCGGTAATCAAAGTGTTCGCTCACCTCAAGTGCAAAGCTGCGATATAGTGATAATTCTCAGTAAGACCGAGGTCGATCCATAGGGAAAGAAGTAAAGAATTCTAACTATTCTAATAACTAGAATCTAAGAAGTTTAGGAAAATAGTTTTTCACATAAAATAGAAAAATCTGAAAATAGGAAGAACTAGAGCATCAAGGATCCACTTGTAATAATTCAATACCAATCGATTTATCCAAGCACAACACAATTAGAATCAAAGTCATATCTCTCATCTAATTGGAGGATATAATATCAAGCACAAACAGTCCCACTTAAATCTGAAAATCAGATTTCTAGTTCTAATGAAGCACATAGAACTTGAACTTGTAGCCTTCTGAGTAACAACCATGCCAGGAGACTATGGTATGCTCAAGGGTTACTATAATTCGAATTCAAACAACCCAATCATGATAATCTCAGAGAATTACAAGGAACTCATGTCCAGAGTACACAAACTCTCATAAAACTTCTAAAAATCCAAACTTTATTCAAACTAAAAGTTCAAAATCCAAAATTAAGAAAATGGTACTTGCATAAACAAATTAAAGCATTGAAAGCAACTACAAATTTCACCTTTAGCTCTAGCTAAGAGGTTAACTAAGAAAAAACATATTAAAACTAGAACTAGAACTAAGAAAATGAAGAAAAACTAGCTATAGGAGGCTATAGGACTTGAACTCCTTACTTCCCACGTCCTTGGCTACTTTGGAATAGAAGAGAGCACCTCCTTTTATAATACAATAATAGTACAACAACATAATAGATTTTGTTTCGCTTCGTACGGCTTAACCAATGGTCGGATTGCCTTCAAATTTGATTTGTAGCTTCCTTGGTACATGATCTTCCTCATAGATGGTTTAGATTTCTAAGATTATCTTCAGAATGGGCCCACCAATCAGATCAGTGACTGCCTCTCAAAATCGCGCAATTCAGGTACCTCCAGGACCAGTCTTCTGGCTTTCAACGCTACAGAATGTAAAGAAGTCGGATTGATATCAAATTTAGAAAATTAGTAGAAATCTTCCCCCTCTAGATGATAGATGGATTAGATTTTCCAAATAAATTTCAAAATTGGGTGCAAAAATTAGAACACTTAGGCCTTTTATAAAATCTGCGTAGTTAAATCTTTCTGGATAGTCCATTTTTTTCAACCAGTACGATCAAACCACACATCCTTTTGACCTGAAACTTTGTGGTTATTCATATATAGATGTGATCTAGAAGATGGTCAAATTATATTTTTCATATCATCAATGATGGGCCACTTGGACCATTCTAGTTTTGAGCAGCAAAATCTGAAAACTTTCTGGATAGTTCGTATTGTTTTGGCCGCCATGGTCAATCTGTAGCTCCGATAGACACGAAACTACTTTGCTTATTTCGGGGTCGAGCTCCTCTTCGACACGAACATGTTAGATTTCCAAATATCATCAAGATGGGCCCCACAAATTGGGCCAAAAAATCAAAAACGGAATTGCCCATATTTAAAATTTGCTTTAGAAAGTGCATGGCCGACCTGTCAGCCGGCCGGATGGTCGGCCAGTCCATCCGGCTAGTCGGACCACAAGTCGGCCTTCACAAAATCACTCTAGAGAAATTTATATTTCTGGAGGGTTTGGCTAACCGACCGGTGGTTGTGGCCGGCCGACCAGTCAGGCTGTAAATTGTGACTTTTTCATACTTTTCTTCCTCCATTGCATTACATCTTTCCTCCATCTCTTGTCTTTTATTTCTTTTGATCTTTAAGGCATACAAAGTGACTCTTTTAATCATGAATTGGTGAAGTTTCCCTCTCATTCCTACAATCACAAAAACATGTATTAGATTATTCTTTAAACATGAAAACCATGCATAATGTAATAATGAAAGGGGTTAGAATATTGTTGAGCTCTTAATTGTGCATATTCTAACCCCAATTCATCACTCATTATGCACGGCTTACATGTTTAAAGGACTACTCTAATGCACGATTTATGATTGTAGGAACAAGAGGGAGATTTCACAAATTGAAGACTAAATGGAGCTCTTTAAGAGCATTGAAGTTCATTAGATGAAGTTTGAAGGAAGATCAAAGAGAAGAAAGCAAGGAGAGAAAAGAAAAGAAAGAAAAAGAAGAAAGAAAGAAAGAAAATATCAAGAACTAGGCAGCCTAGACCGGTCAAGACCGGTCGGCCAGACCAGTTCGACCCGTCAAGACCAGTCGGCCACCCATTTACTTGCCAAGAGAATGCACTGGACAGATGGACTGCCCAGTCTGACCGGTCAAGACCGGTCGACCATAGCTGCTGGACGATTGCAATAAGCTGTCCGACCGCTCAAGACCGGTCGGCCAGCCCAGTCCGACCGGTCCAGACCGGTCGGCCATGCGTAGCAGGCTGTTTCTATTTTGGGATTCCGAAATCTTCTGCGCAAGTGCGTAACTTTACGCGAAATCTGGAACTTTCTTGCGTAAAGGACACCTCCAAGCTATAAAAGGACGTCTTACCTTCATACCAAGGCATGCTAGGACGTGGGGATTGCTTAGGAGACGGATTCTACTTCGAGTTTTTAGTTTTCTTCCTGTTTTAGTTATTTTTTATGTTTTTAGAGGCTTCTAGTTCAAGGATGTTAGAGATGAACTAAAACCTCTTAGCTAGGGCTAAGAGGTGAAGCTTTTGATTCGTTTTTGATGGATTGATGCAACCTAGGTTTCCTTTTATGTTTTAATTGAAAAATTTTAGTTCAATATGAGTTTGAATCAAGTACTAGTTTTGGTTTTACTTTGATCTCTTGATGACTCCGGGCTCATGTGATTCTTAGTGATTCTAAGCTTGGTAGCTTATCTTTTGAGCATTGTTTATGCTTGTGTAGTTCATTGATCTACCATCGACTCCGGGCATGGTAGACGCTTTGATTGCCTTGTGTACAATGGCCTGATTTTCATGTGGGAATTCATTCAACTAAAGTTCTTATCTTTTGTAGTAATCTGAAATAGTTGTTTATTGATTGATTTTGATTTAATTAGAGTTCTAATCATGAGTTGTAATCAGGTCTAGTGACAGGATTTGGTGAAAGCTATGGTTATGAATCTCAATTAGATTGGAAAGAGGCTTGGCCTACACAATTGAGTGTGCCCAAGGCCTGAGCATGGTTGTGGGAATCAAATCAATGAATAAGCACTTATTTTAGATAATTGTTGATTTAACCGCTCTACATTCCGATCGGATAGAGATATGAATTCGATTCCGATTGAGTATGAGAGACCTAGTTGTGTTGATGCATTGAAACTTATCAAAAGTGGATCCTTGGTGCTCAAGTGCCTTTTTAGATTGAAATTACCTTAACCATTCACTGTTTAAACCCAAATCGCTATTTTCCAGCTTTAGTTCTTAATAGGATCTTAATTATTAGTTGTTTTAGTTAAATTCTGAGAATACCCATTCATAAATCTCTGTGGGAACGATACTCGGTCTTTCCGAATTATTACTACTTCACAACCCTACACTTGGGGAGTGAACAAGTTTTTGGCGCCGTTGTCGGGGATTTCTATGCGGTATTTTTAGAATTTTCTGAATTAACTTCTAGTTGAGATTGTGTTAAGATAGGTTTAGGATTTGTTTTGCTTTCTAGGGCAGGTTTGCTTCTATATACTAACTTACTTTGTTTTGATTTTTGCAGGATTCTAACATAGATCTAATCCAGGGATTTTTAAGAAGATGAAGAAGAAGAAGGCATCTTAAGTCACAAATCAGGTTTTATCGTTCTAACCTTACTCTTCTTCTTCTCCTACTCATTCCTATCATATTCATCTCTTGTAGAGTGGGTGGAGACTCCTTTTGGATCTCTGAAAGGTAGGCCTTGTGCCACCTGGATTCCTATTGGTCGGCTCTGCCATCTTGGATCACTTGTGCTCAGAGATTTCTCTTCTCAATCTTATTCCTCTTTCTTCTTTTTCTGTACTTTTTCTTAAAAGACTCAAAGAGTGGGTGGGGAGTTCTCTGAACCCCTATTGACCAGGAGAAATCGGTCTCTATCCTTGCTTCTGGCTCAGCCATTGCAAGACACCTTGTGCTTAAGTCTTAGAGAGGAGTAAAGGAAGGAAGGAAGAATTCTTTTCCCTTTTTGTTCATTCTTTTAGGTTTTGCATGCCAAATTGGGCTCGGGGATCTAATAACCTACTCAATCGTGACGGAGTAATTGTTGAAGGGATTGATAGAGAGCCTCGTGCTAGGAAACGTCAAAAGTTTCCTGAAATTACTAGAGAGATGGCTGAAAATCAACCAAATCAAGGGGTTAATCAAAATCCATCCCCAAACCTTACTGAATTGGAGGAGAATGAAGTGGGGGATGTACCTCAACCTAGAACTTTACGTGACTATTTACAACCAGCTAGGACGAGTACTCCCTCTTGCATAATTTTTCCTCACAATGTGGGGAATATTGATTTTAAACCGGGATTGATCCAACTTCTTCCTAGATTCCATGGACTCGACTCTGAGAGCGCGTATCTACATATTAAGGAATTTGAAGAGGTCATTGCCACAATAAACTATGACAATGTGACCAAGGATACAATAAAACTTAAATTATTCCCTTTTTCCTTGAAAGAGAAGGCCAAATCATGGCTACATTCCTTAAGACCGAGGTTTATTGGGACATGGGCTGAGATGACTAGGGAGTTTCTTAAAAAAATCTTCCCTACTCATCGAACCAATGCACTAAGAAGGGCCATAATGAACTTCGCCCAAAAAGAAGAAGAAACCTTTTTCCAATGTTGGGAAAGGTATAATGAGCTATTAAATGCATGCCCACATGATGGCTATGAAAGGTGGAGGTTGATTAGTTTCTTCTATGATGGATTGAACTCAACCATGCGCCAATTTGTGGAGATGATGTGCAATGGGGAGTTCATGAACAAGGAAACGGAGGAAGCTTGGGATTATTTTGACATGTTGGCTGAAAATACACAAGCATGGGATACATCTAAGCCAACAAGTTCAAAACAACCCCAAGCCAAGGAAAATGGAGAAATTTATGTTTTAGATGGGCAAGATGATCTAGGTTCTAGAGTGGCTAAACTCACACGAAAGGTCGAGGAGATGGAACTAAAGAAAGTGGACTCAACCCAACAAAGGGGGGCTGTTGAAACTATTTTTGGTGTTTGTGCTTCCAATGTGCATAAAACGTCGGATTGTCCAACAATCTATGCGTTTCGAGAACTTTTATTTGAACAATCAAATGCTTTGAATAGTTATCAACGACCTTTTAGTACTCCAAATTCAAACACGAACAATTCTAGTTGGAGAAACAACCCTAACTTCAATTGGGCAAATGGAAACACGGCTAATCAAAATAATCCTCAAAGGGGGCCCCCAATGCATATGGCTCCACCTCAAATGCCTATAGAGGATACTTTGAAAGCATTCATGGAAGGACAAGCTCAAATAAATCAATCCAACCATACGATAATGCTTGAGCTTAAAAATTCGGTGGAGGAAATCAAGGCTCGCTTAAACGCAAGGAAAGGGATGCTTCCAGCCCAACCCATGCCAAATCCAAAACCACAATGCGAAATAAGTGTGCCTAGTTCTTCTAACCAACATATGAAACATGCTAAGGCCATCACCACTCTTAGAAGTGGTAAAATCATTGAAAAACCTGATCCGGTGAAGGTTTCAACGCCTAATGATCCGGTATCTTCCAAAGAGGATGATGGACCTAGCATCATCATGAATGAAAAAGAGCCATTGAAAGAATATAGGCCTGTTGCTCCATTCCCCCAACGCTTGATTCCAGCCAAACCTCAAGATAAATATCAGGAATTTTTGAAGGTTTTCAAGCAGGTCAAAATCAACATCCCATTGTTGGATGCCATTAAACAAATACCGTCATATGCAAAATTTTTAAAAGACCTTTGCATGGTTAAAAGAAAAATACATGTGCAAAAGAAGGCATTTTTGACAGAGAATGTGAGTGCCATTATCAACCACGGGATGCCCAAGAAATACAAAGATCCCGGTTGTCCGACAATATCATGTGTGATTGGAGACTACCGGGTGAAACATGCTCTACTTGATCTAGGGGCAAGTGTAAACTTAATTCCCTTTTCGGTTTATGAACAATTGGGTTTAGGTGAATTGAAACCCACCAAAACCACATTACAACTTGCTGACCGATCGATTCGTATTCTGAGAGGGGTGATTGAGGACGTTCTTGTCCAAGTTGACAAAGTTTACTACCCGGTGGACTTTATTGTCTTGGACACGAGACCCATGGTTAATATTGGCCCCCAAATTCCTGTCATACTTGGCCGCCCATTCCTAGCTACATCAAACGCTATCATAAATTGTAGGAGTGGGGTCATCCAAATGTCTTTTGGCAATATGACAATTGAGTTGAATGCTTTCAATATTGACAACCAACAAGAGGATAAGGATGAGGAGGTCCACGAAATAAATATGATCAATTCTATTGTGGAAAATGTGTCCCTCTCACCTTTTTACTCCGGTCACTTAGACTGAGGAAGTGACCTACTCCCTTGATGAGAACGATGATATGATAAGGGATATGGTCACACTTTTAGAGTCGGTATCGGCATATGACGTTAGCCGAGAGAAGGATGTGGAAACAATATCTTTTTGCGCTGAGAAATCAATTCAAATTTCCACACCTTTGTGGATCATGCATACCGAACTCCACCAACCCTGGGATGATCCTTACTTGCAATATCAATGCCCAGGAAAATCTGAATGGAGACATATTTTTTCTGATAAATATGATGATGTCTCCTCGTATACATGTGGTGAAAACATTAAGGAACCCGCTGAAATTCCTTTTTGGGATTTTGAGTGGCTCATCTCGATTACTCACACACATGTTTATTGTAAAGCAGGATATTGGATGACGTTGCTGCGAAACCTTTTGATCCATCTAATGATTCTGCTTGACTTTATGCTTTTGGATGAGTTGTTGGGATTAACCTCCTAGTCTGACGGAGGATAATTTGCGAGAATGCTTTCCCATTAGGATTTGCTTTGATAGTTGATTTAGTTGTGAAGTAATCCATCTCCAAAAGCTAATCTTGCCATGAAATATATGCTTCAGGTGATATCTCTCTTTCTCACTCTCCTTTGTTTTATGTCATTGCTCTCATGTCATGCATATTGCATATTTTATTACATTGAGGGCAATGTAAAGTTTTGGTTGGGGGGTGAGAGATTCCTTAGATGATGAATTTGCTAGTTTTTGTGACATTTCGAGCAATGATGTAGAAATTTTTCAATTTTTCTAAAATTCGAAACTCTTTTGGAAAACTTTGATTCTATGCATTCGAGATAACATGGGTATAAGAAGATGAGATATGAAGTGAGGGATGTTGCAAGCTTTAAATTTCTCTCAATATAATGGTTCTATATGTGATTTCACCTATTTTTATGATTGATAGAAAATTTGAACACCTTTTGCACCTAGTTCACATTACATGATTTTCATGATTTGAAAGGATTATGTGATTTATGGATTAGCTAGACTTTGATTTGAGGTATTGAGAAACCAAGCCGGGGTACTTTGTCCATCCTTGTCCATGGGAAAATAACGAAAGATATGGATTTCTAAAAATCCTATCTAATATAAAAGAAAAAGGAAAGGAAGGATGAAATTGGGAATGATGGAAAATGGTGGAAAATTCTGATTAGGGCTACCTACTACCAACCGGGGGATGGTCTATCCGTAACCAAAGCCGGAAATGGGACATAGTGTGAAAGTCGTCGGAAGGACGGTAAGGCAAATTCCTGTCATAGGCTTGTTGTTGCTCTATACACCTTGAGATCTATAGTTTAGTTGATCTATGAAGAAGATAATCCTAGAAACTCATGAGATGAACCTTCACTATGCACACTAGGTTAAATTTGTTCAAGTTTTTCTATTTATCAATCAATCAGCGAGAATTTCATATAAACACTTATTATATCCTGAGAGTTTAAGGTTTCAACCTTTATCACCTAATTTCTCTGATTTTTACGCTTATGTGTCTTGGAATGTATAGAAGAATAGTTTCTAGAGGAGAGTTGGGTTTTGGAAAATGAAACTTGTTTCACGCATGTTTTGCTCGGGACTAGCAAAATGCTGGTTGGGGGGTGTGTTGAGCTCTTAATTGTGCATATTCTAACCCCAATTCATCACTCATTATGCACAGTTTACATGTTTAAAGGACTACTCTAATGCACGATTTATGATTGTAGGAACAAGAGGGAGATTTCACAAATTGAAGACTAAATGGAGCTCTTTAAGAGCATTGAAGTTCATTAGACGAAGTTTGAAGGAAGATCAAAGAGAAGAAAGCAAGGAGAGAAAAGAAAAGAAAGAAAAAGAAGAAAGAAAGAAAGAAAATATCAAGAACTAGGCAGCCTAGACCGGTCAAGACCAGTCGGCCAGACCAGTCCGACCCGTCAAGACCAGTCGGCCACCCATTTACTTGCCAAGAGAATGCACTGGACAGATGGACTGCCCAGTCTGACCGGTCAAGACTGGTCGACCATAGCTGCTGGACGATTGCAATAAGCTGTCCGACCGGTCAAGACCGGTCGGCCAGCCCAGTCCGACTGGTCCAGACCGGTCGGCCATGCGTAGCAGGCTGTTTCTATTTTGGGATTTCGAAATCTTCTGCGCAAGTGCGTAACTTTGCGCGAAATCTGGAACTTTCTTGCGTAAAGGACACCTCCAAGCTATAAAAGGACGTCTTACCTTCATACCAAGGCATGCTAGGACGTGGGGATTGCTTAGGAGACGGATTCTACTTCGAGTTTTTAGTTTTCTTCCTGTTTTAGTTATTTTTTATGTTTTTAGAGGCTTCTAGTTCAAGGATGTTAGAGATGAACTAAAACCTCTTAGCTAGGGCTAAGAGGTGAAGCTTTTGATTCATTTTTGATGGATTGATGCAACCTAGGTTTCCTTTTATGTTTTAATTGAAGAATTTTAGTTCAATATGAGTTTGAATCAAGTACTAGTTTTGGTTTTACTTTGATCTCTTGATGACTCTGGGCTCATGTGATTCTTAGTGATTCTAAGCTTGGTAGCTTATCTTTTGAGCATTGTTTATGCTTGTGTAGTTCATTGATCTACCATCGACTCCAGGCATGGTAGACACTTTGATTGCCTTGTGTACAATGGCCTGATTTTCATGTGGGAACTCATTCAACTAAAGTTCTTATCTTTTGTAGTAATCTGAAATAGTTGTTTATTGATTGATTTTGATTTAATTAGAGTTCTAATCATGAGTTGTAATCCGGTCTAGTGACAGGATTTGGTGAAAGCTATGGTTATGAATCTCAATTAGATTGGAAAGAGGCTTGGCCTACACAATTGAGTGTGCCCAAGGCCTGAGCATGGTTGTGGGAATCAAATCAATGAATAAGCACTTATTTTAGATAATTGTTGATTTAACCGCTCTACATTCCGATCGGATAGAGATATGAATTCGATTCCGATTGAGTATGAGAGACCTAGTTGTGTTGATGCATTGAAACTTATCAAAAGTGGATCCTTGGTGCTCAAGTGCCTTTTTAGATTGAAATTACCTTAACCATTCACTGTTTAAACCCAAATCGCTATTTTCTAGCTTTAGTTCTTAATAGGATCTTAATTATTAGTTGTTTTAGTTAAATTCTGAGAATACCCATTCATAAATCTCCGTGGGAACGATACTCGGTCTTTCCGAATTATTACTACTTCCCAACCCTACACTTGGGGAGTGAACAAATATGTAATATTCACAACTCAACACAAAGCTACATAATGCGTCACAATCCCAAAAAGTGGTAAGATCGACAACCAAATTCCATTTAAACCAAATACAGGGTAGCTAGTAGCTCAAGGTATAATCTCATATATGTGTTACACCCATATGAATCACAAGTGGGGCAGTTTGGGTCATATGAGTCAACCCACAATCTCATATAGTCCCTGTGGACTTCATAGTGAATTCTAGTTACCACACTTCGTGATTCCAAACAATTTAGTATCCCAATATGCGACACATATGATTTCACTAAGGCATGTTATAAGAAATCTCCTTGTAGATTATACAAGATAGGGGCATGTTTGAGTGGTTTGGAGCATGTTACGGAGTCGGGTGTGTGAATCGGCCTTCGCAAGAGTTAGCACTTTAGGTGATCGTATACTGGATTTAAAACATGTCATAAATTCTATCAAGTCACCCTAAAATATGCAAGATAAATTGTAAGAGTTATAGTATGAATCATGGGCTAATTTCATGATTATTCAAATATCGAGTCTATTTTAAGATAAAAATGCCAAAGGAAAGGTTGAAGGGCATTTCATCACCTTAGAATTTGGTTTTCTTGGTTTTAGTAACTTGAGTTGGGCGCAACTCGATTGCGACCGCTTTTAGGGTCACATATTTGGGAAACCGTTGTAACCCTTGGCTTAGGTTGATCTCCCAACTTGATTCGATGAATTGGGGCTCGAGCTTGACTCACAACCGAAACTTATGATGTTGAATGCCGAAATGGGGCCCCCAAAAGAGAACGAACCGCTGTCAATAATGATCGAAAGTCTGGGACCTAACATGCATAAATCATAATGTTATAGTTTTCGAAATACATAAGAAAACATAGGTTTCTCACCCTAATGGCTTCACAAGACTAAGGGATTTAGGATAATCACAAGAATACGACTAGAAATCCTTACCTAGCAATGAAGGGTGGAATCGGATGATCGAAGGATACCGATTAGCGTGGAGGAGCGATGTGTGATAAAATATGGCATACGATGGAGTCAGATGGCGAGATCCGACATCATATTTCTCTCCCCGACACTCACTCTCTCTCCCCATCTGTCAGACTAACAGGAACTGACGGTTGGTAAGTCAAACCGATAATCATGAAACTGTCCTGATTTGAATATGACTTACCTCCCTTTGGTCCTACGGGTTGTATGGTGGGGTTTAGCATTAACTCTATGTTGGGGAACTCGAGTCTCAGGTGAGTTCGAGTAAGAATCTGACTGTTAGGTAGTAAGAGATTAATCGAACATATTACATCGATCAATCTCCGACTTGAATACTTAATTTGATGTGTTTTTAGGGTGGTTGTGCAGGCAGAATGTGGTGGGATTGAGCAATGTCTCTCTCACGAGGATAACTAATCCGAATCTCGGATCTACAAAGACTCCTCAACCTGTCTTCGTCGAATCCATGACGGGATATCTCGAATCCATGAGACATTCTCTTCAAATCCACGAAGAACAACTTGAATCCACGAGCAAACAAGAGAAAACTCTAAGTTTTATTCAAAATATACCAAAGATGCTTTTAAAACGAAAATAAAACTAGTACTTATAGGAAACTAAACCCTAAAAATGTAACCTAGGTGTCCTAATTGCATAAGGAAACTAATTAAACCAAAATAGAAGAAAAAACGCTCAAAATAAGAAGTGTTCGGTGCACTCCGGCAGTGGCCAACTGGCGAGACATGATTCAGACGGTCCAGTAGGGGTCGACGGCTTGAGATTTTCGAGATTTCCTAATCCCTTTCGCCAGCTCAAGTAGGCCCACTCTCGGGTCCTTCTTTTAGTCATCTTTCCTTCATGATGAAGAGGATGTCTCAGTACATCAGGTGGGCTCTTCCTAATCATTTGTTAAAGGCTTTTCAGGAAATCGATGTTCATAAGCCACAGGCCCCTGACCTCAGTGTTGTCTTGCCGTCACCAAGTTCTATGGGATCCACTATGACGTAAGTGTTTTATTCACACCGTCCATCCATTTTGCAGGCATTAGCCCAAACATGAGAATTTATGAGAATTTTTTTAGACCTTGTCTTATGTGATATGAGCACAAAATCTAAACGGTTCACGTGATGCAGTACCCAATGATCCTGTATTATGGGTTGGAGGCCGCCAACGAATCTCGTAGTTTGTTGGGCATCGTTTTAGAGAGATCGTTTTGCATAGCCAACCTCTTAAATTTTGCCATGTATTCTTCAATAGTTTGGTTGCCTTTTGGTATTTCTGGAATAGGACCTGCTCATAGTCGCAGGGTAGGAAGCGTGATCGAAGGAGTTCTTCCATCCGAGGCCAAGACCGGATGGGCAACTTGTTTTGCTGTGTGCGGGAAAGTTGTAATTGCTCACACCATGCCGAAGCACTCGACTTCAACTTGTACGCAATAAGTTTAACCTTCCAATCCTCTGGAACTTTCATATAATCAAAAAAATTGTTTACTTCTCTGCTAGTTAATCCAAAAATTCTTCTATTCTAAGAAAGCCATTAAACATGAGAAGTTCTCTCTTACCTCTATAGTTGTATTTATGTCGATCTTCATGATTATTACCATGCACTTGAGGCGAGGCAAGGATTTTTTCTACATCGTCGTCGTTGTCATCCAAATTTACATGATCTCGTCGTCGATTCATTATTGGGAGGGCCGAAAGAACTGCTAGAGTGTTCCAAACCTCCACCACGGGTGGTTGAGCACCCACCGAAACTTGCTATTGGGCCAAAGCCGCAACGATCTGATTGAGAGACTCTTGTATTCCTTGCATCGATGTCTCAACCGATCTTTGGAGGAGTTCCATCCTCTCTGCCAAGTACTGGATCTCCTGATCACCATCAGCGAAATTGTTACCATGATTCTCGCTAGATGTCATCACCGAGGAAGAACCTCTCTCTGATATGAATTTGGTGCGAGTGGAATGTGGTGAGATTGAGCAACATCTCTCTCATGGGGATAACTAATCTGAATCTCGGATCTACAGGGACTCCTCAACTTGTCTTCGTTGAATCCACGACGGGATATCCTGTTGAGCTCTTAATTGTGCATATTCTAACCCCAATTCATCACTTATTATGCTTGTTGTTATGATTTATAGACTAAACTAATGCATAGATTTGTGATTGTAGGGATGAGAGAGAGGAAGCATCAATTGAAGACTTAAAGATGCTAGTTAGAAGCAAAGAAGATCAAAGGGGCTAAGCGTCAAAGAATGAAAGAAAGAAGTCAGAGAAAAGAAGAAAGAATGCAGAAGAAGGTGCCCACGACCGGTCGTCCGACTGGTCGTCCAAGGCCAAGGACCGGTCGTCCGACCGGTCTGCACATGCACAGAGGAGGCACAGAGGTAATAACTCTCTGGACTGTTCACGACCGGTCGTGCGACCGGTCGTCCACTTTTGCGACCGGTACTTAAATTAATTTTCCAGGCTGAAACTCTCTGGACTCTTTTTGGTCATTTTAAGACCGGTCGTCCAGCATCTGCGACCGGTCGTTCAACCACTACGACCGGTCGTGTGACCGATCACCTCCGTAAGATTTAAACTTTCTAATTCTGGCGCCGATTTTCTCTGCGCAGTGCGTAAGTGTTACATAAATTCTTGAATCTTCTGAAGTTGCGGAGCCTCCCCACTATAAAAGGACACCTAGGGATCATTCCTAGGGTATCTGAGAAGAGTTTAAGCAAGGTTGGAGGCGGTGGAAGTGGATTTCGGAGTTCCACAACTCCTTCTAGTTTGTTTTACTGTTTTTATGAGTTTTTTTGTTGTTTCATGTTTCCTTGGATCATGAACAGCTAAACCTCTTAGCTAGGGCTAAGAGGTGAAGCTTGTAGTGAATCTAAGATGTTTCAATTCGTATTCAGTTGGTTTTAAGATTGAAATTCATGTTTATGAACAATGGTTTGAAGTTTATACAAGTTCTAAGTAGTTTTTCTTAGTCTTATGATGACTCATGGATGTTTGGGAGAATTACTTAAGTTCTTAATTGGTTTGTATTAGTCTAGACCTGTATAATCCGAGGAATTGGAGTACGCTCTAGTACTATGATCTTCATGTGGGAACTTCCTACCAAAGTTCTACTTTTCTGAATTTTTGTACTATGTGGGACTGTGCATGTGATTTGAATCAAGTTCAAATCATGATCTAGCCTTGTCTTGTGACAGAACTTGAGGATGGTTATGATTGTGATCTGAGTCTATTGGAATTGGGACTGACCTATGCAATTGAAGCATGCTCAGCCTAGCTTGCATTGAGTGAATCATACACATGGTTCTTACATATGGCAGATTGTTTGGTTTAACAGCTCTATCATCCGGCTAGATAGATCTTAATATCGATTCTAGTTGAGAGAATGAGAAACCACAGCGGATTGAACATCAAGGATTGCTACAAGTGGATCCTTTAACCCCTAGTGCTTTATTATAATTGTTTACCTTCAATTTAGTTCAAAGTTGTTACTTACATCAATCTCATACAAAATCTGGTTGTTAGCTTTCAATAGACACTATTGGATGTGTTTGTGAGTTCCTACACAAGTCCCTGTGGATCGACCTCGGTCTTACCGAGATTATTACTACATCGCAACCCTACACTTGGGGAAGCGAACAATATCTCAAATCCACAAGGCCTTCTCTTCGAATCTATGAAGAAGGACTCGAATCCACGAGTAAACAAGAGAAAACTCTAAGTTTTATTCAAAATATATCAAAGATGCTTTTAAAACGAAAATAAAATAAGTACTTATAGGAAACTAAACCCTAGAAACGCAACCTAAGTGTCCTAATTGTAAAAGGAAACTAATTAAACCAAAACGGAAGCAAAAACGCTCAAAATAGGAAGTGTTTGCATGCACTCTGCGCAGTAGACGACTGGACATGGTCTAGACGGTCTAGAGAGTTTTGCTCTCTGAATTTTGAAATCTGACCGGTCGGCAAGCCGGCTGGCTGAAGCATCCGATCGGTCAGTAGGGGTTGACAGCTTTAGATTTTCAAGATTTTCCAACCCCTTTCGCCAGTTTAAGTGGGCCCACTCTCGGGTCCTTCTTCTAGTCCTCTTTCCTTCATGATTGGGAGGATGTCTCACTACATCAATCGCCCTCTCTTGAAAGAAACTCGACCTCAAGTTTCGCTTGCCTTTGCGAGGTCTTGGAGTTTTGTGGCTTGAGACAAAGAGAGATTGTCCATCTCCTTTAGTTACTTGACGGCTTTCACGTGGTGTCGCTGGGGTGAGGATGACCTTCCATCCTTCTTTGATTAATGTGACTATGTTGTTATGATCTTTGTGTATGGCATCCCAATCATATTACCACGGGCGTCCGAATAGCATGTGGCATTCGTCCATGTTGACAACATCGCATAATACTCAGTCCCTGTAAGAATTGCCGATAGAAAGTGAGATGAGACACTGTCATTTGACCACCATAGTGATGCCTTTCTGAATCCAGCCAATCGCATAAGGCGAGGGATGCGGTGTGGTTTTGAGTTTCAATTTCCCAACCATGGTCTGCAATCTTATATCTCACAACTACCACCATCGATGATCATTGTACAAACTTTCCCTTCCACCGTGCAGCTAGTGTGGAAGAGACTGTGTCGTTGGGGATTAGACGATTCAACACGTGTAGGTGACTGCCGCTATACGACCAAGGATACACCTTGATCTCCTAAGATCCAATCAGTTCCTTCTTCATCCTCATCAACTCGCTGTGGACCCTCGCCGTTTCCACGCTCCCACACGACTGTTCTCATCCCTTTCCTTTTGGGAAAAGAAGGAGAGGATGTGTGAGTACGAATTGCCGTTTGTGCCACTGGCTTGCCTCGTTCTCGAGGGCTTTGTTTGGTTGTCGTGTTAAGCTGAATGTATTAGATGAGTTTATATAAGACCAGAGTCGCCACTAGCCAGTTACTTCGAATCTACAGTCGGCTAGACCCCGTAGAAACGTTAGAGAAGGGGATCCGAAGATTCCTTCCTCTAAAATGACTCATTTTGATCTGCGGCCAGAGATTCGAGGTAAGGGATCACGGTTACAGGGTGGGAAGAGGTTAAGCACCCCACACACTGCTCGTACCGAAGTACGGTCTCTACTTCACAGAATCGAACTAACACTTGAAAGTCTGTTTTAATCCTCGTACATTCTCATAGATGACATGATGCGTGAATGCGGGTCTGAACAGTAAGAGTTTCTGATGGGCAGGTTCCACTAACAGGCAAGCCCAGAGCATACGCTCAAACTGACAGGTGCTTTATGCGGAATGCATGCTGTGTGTTTGAATGATCAAAGTGCTTCTATTGATATGTACATGAATGTAGGTCTGAACAGTAAGAGTTTCTGATGGGCAGGTTCCATTAACAGGCAAGCCTAGAGCATACGCTCGAACTGACAGGTGCTTTATGTGAGATGCATGCTGTGTATTTGAATAATCAAAGTGCTTGCAGTGATATGTACATGAATGCAGGTCTGAACAGTAAGAGTTTCTGATGGGCAGGTTCCATTAACAGGCAAGCCCAGAGCATACGCTCGAACTGACAAGTGCTTTATGCGAGATGCATGCTGTGTATTTGAATAATCAAAGTGCTTGCAGTGAAGTAGGGGGTTGGAGGAAAAGTAAATGTTACACTTATGCTAGATGCAAATGAGATGATGCTGGAAAAAGAGTAGCTGGATGGACGGAGGTGTCGCAAGGGTTGGCTTCGAGTGGCTGGATCAAGACTTAGATGGCTTGAGAGACTTGGACCAATGGTCAGGCTGGGTTGGACCAGGGCTAGACTCTCCTCACTCGGGCTCTCCTTGGTGGAAAAATGGGCTAAAGGGTGGAGAAGGAAAACTCGAAACGGACGGGCTCTCTCTGGGCTAGATGGTGTGTTGAAATGAGAAGGAGAGAGGGGTATTTATAGCAGAGGGCAGTGGCAGTTCTTGTAAATAAGTTTGGGCGGCCCCGGCCCCCTGGGGGCCGCCCGTATGGACGCTCCTCAGTTTCCAGCGCGTGGTACGGTCATTTCTCGGGGCTGCTTTTTTGACTCGGTGAGTTGACTCGGCGGGTCGACTCGGTGATTTGACTCGGCGGGTTGACTCGGTGTTTTGACTCGACGGGTTGACTCAACGGGTTAACTCAGCGGGTTGACTCAGTGGGTTGACTCAATGGGTTGACTCAGTGAGTTTGAGTTTTTTAGTATTTTTTTACTGGCTTTTCTTATGGGGGGTTTTTCAGGCTGATGTTTAGGAGTGGGTTGACTGGGTTTAGGCTTGAGTTGGGTTATGGATTGGGGCTTACAAGGGTGAGTTTGGCTGAGTTTGGACTTGGGATTTGGGGGTATGGTCCTCCATTCATCCAGCTATCTCTACCAACATTGTAGCCGAAGGTGGGGTGTCTACAGATGCCCCTCTTTGGCAGAGGTTGCGTGCAACCGAATACCAAAGTGAGTGGACACCCCACTTCTGACCCGGTCATTCATAGATCATGGTCTGAAATCTTTGCTTGCCTTTGCATCTGTGCCAGTTGATCGTCTGGAAATCGATCACTCGCACATACCGCGGAAGTTTGGAGAAAACGTTGCGATTGTCCTTGCAGTTTGCTGCAACCTGGGTACCCAATCGCAACCCTTCCATTCCCGATCGGTACTAACATCAGAAAGGTACAGCAGAGCCTCTGCGTCGCTAGTCTTATGAGGTTACTGACCCTGTGGTTAATTGTATGTTCGATGTTTTTCCGGATCACTCCAGGAGTACTTGTTTCGCTTGATTGTCAAAGTGGTTAGACGCCCTGCGTCAGATAGTCTTACGGGATTTTACTACGCCGACTTGGACTCAGTCAAGGTACTTCAGGCATCCACGCCTAGGTATGTGCGGGTGGACTCTTTCCACCCGACCTGCTGGTTTCAATGCTTGGTTTGCAATTCATTCTTTCCTCGATTGTGGTCTGGAATCTTTGTTGTCCTTTGTATCTGAGTAAGATGATTGTTTGGAAATTGATAACTCGCACATACCGCGGGAGTTTGGAGAAAACGTTGCGATTGTCCCTGCAGTTTGCTGCAACCTGGGTACCCAATCGCAACCCTTCCATTCCCGATCGGTACTAACGTCGGAAAGGTACAGCAGAGCCTTTGCGTCGCTAGTCTTACGAGGTTGCTGACCCTGAGACTGATTGTGTGATGTTTGATGTTTTCCCAGATCACTCCAGGAGTACTTGTTTCGCTTGACTGTCAAAGTGGTTAGACGCCCTGCGTCAGATAGTCTTACGGGATTCTACTGCGCCGACTTGGACTCAGTCAAGGTACTTCAGGCATCCACGCCTAGGTGTGTGCGGGTGGACTCTTTCCACCCAATCAGCTGATTTTGATACCTGGGTTACAATTCATCGTTTCCACCTGTTCAAATGGTTTCTTTGACCGAGCCTTTTGGCTTTCATCTTTTTGTATCTTGGCATGTGGTACGACCACACTGACACTGGAGTTCAGTTCGACCGTACTTTGAGTGCATTGGGTCCGATGGTCTCCGGAGAAACCGCGAGACATTGGTTCTTATTTGATTTTTGCGTCGGCTTCTACCCAGAGATATGGAAGATCTCCTGGTGTGTTGGAGGCTGAACGCTCTACTGGAAAAATGTTTTTTTAGATTTTTGAAAAGATACCCACTCTGGGGAGTGATACTCCGTGGGGTTTTTATTTGCAAATAGAGATATTTTTTTGTCTTTTTGAAATGAAAATCTGGTCTGCACGTGCCTCCACTAGGGATGCCTGTGGGGTCTTTGGCTAACCGACTTTATTTTGAAAGCAGGTAAACATGATGATTGATGCGATGGATGCTGATGCATGGGGATGCATGATGAATGCATGGCTTTGGCTCATTTTCTTTCAGTTTGATGATTTTGCTTTTGCTGGAGATGCAGAGAATTTTGAGCTTATTGCTTGCAGGGTTGTGCTCCCCTGGGGTTTTTTTCTCTTTTTTATACGGGTGTTTGGTCAGCGGGTTGGTCAAGATCCCGACCCGTGGTCGATCAGGTCCATCGTCCCAAGATGCTGTTTCTTTGCTAATGAGAATGTACGAGGATGTTATCCGACTTCAAGATGTTCTTCTGAGCATAAATGCGATTGAGACGGTACTTAGTCGCCAGTTTTGGTCAAGATTCTAATTTGAGGGCGATTGGATCCGTCATCCCGAATTGTGAAGAGAGTGGAGTTCAAGACTCCTAAAGTGTAGTGCTGGGGGATAGTGACAATTTTTGTGATTTTTGTAAATATGTAGTCCGAATCTTTACCTGAGTGGTCAGGAGAGAGATCGGTTATTGAAAACAAAGGAAATATTTTTTGTCTTTTTGAAAATTTTTGGCTTGGAAGTAAGGGAAACATTTTTTGTGATTTTTGAAAATATTTTGCAATGTTTTGGTATTTTGTTGGATTTTTTCTGAAATGCAGGGAATAGTTTGGAATTTTCATCCACTTCCAGCTTCTACTGCTAGTAAGGCACCCGATCCATTTTACGTCAGCGAGCAAGACGAGTCTCACACAGTTAAGTGCCGTAGTTTTACATCTTCGGATGAGGAGATTTTGAGGGTTTTCAGGCAACACACCCACAAAGTTGCCTGTTCCTCATGTGCAATGCACATAGACCACGTATCGTCCGACGGACTCCTTCGGCAACAAAATGAGCCACATCCTCACATTTCCCTTAGTCAATCCAGTTTGGGGCCTTACGTTGCTCACAATTCCGTGAGGGTGCGCTCCACCTCCCAACAGCCTTAATCCCCTTCATGAGTTTTAGGAACAGGGAACATCTGTCAGATTCAACAGCGACTTCCAAATCAAGGTTGTCTATCACGGTGCGTTCAACACGAACAGGATTGTGGGGTTTTGCCTGCCTCAGCCTTTACCTGTTTAAAAGATTCCGGACACCAGTACGATCAAGTGTCAACCATGTCCGGAACAGGTTAGGAAAGAAAGCCCCCGAGAAGTTAATCCCAGTGTAGTTTTAGGTCTTCGGACCACTGGAGATGAATTTGTGCAATTGAAATTGATGGTGAGATTTTTTTTATTTTTTATTTTTTTGAAAAGGTTCCAGAGTTCAACTCAAGTGGTTGAGATTGATACTGGTTTTTATGGAAAACTCAAAAAATCTTTTTGGTATTTTGGAAATGATACAGGTCATCTGATCCTGGCTTGAACGGCTGGGATCGATGCCGGTTTTTAGTTGAAAGCGGGAAAAGGTCCCCCGAGAAGTTAATCTTAGTGTAGTTTGAGGTCTTCAGACCAAAAATATATACATGCTAAAAATATATTCTTTTTTGTGATTTTTTTTAAATGATCCAGGTCATCAGATCTTGGCCTGAACGGCTGGGATCGATGCTGGTTTTTATTAAAATCCCTCGAGATATTGATCCCGACGTAGTTTAAGGTCTTCAGACTAAAAATATATACAAGTAGGGCGAACACTTTTTTTTTTTGTTTTTTGAAAAATGTCCGGTGTTAGCGGATCTTGATTCGAATGATCCAGACTGCTACCGGTTTTTATTTAAAAAGTCCCTCGGGATCTTGATCCTGACGTAGTTTAAGGTCTTCGGACCCGATTTTTGTACAAGTAAACAGTAATCAAGGGCGGAGATTCTTGGGATTCTTCTTGGAATGGTTCAGATCATCAGGTCATGCCTTTGGATGGTTGAGATCACTGTTTGACCAAGTCAATTTTTTCTTTCTTTTCCTTGAAAATTCCATGGAACTTTTCCACATCATCAAGCCAATTTCTTATCAATTTCTCACAAGATGAGATTTTGGTGAGATTTCTTACTTTTTCTCTTCATTCTCTTCCATCACTTCATTCTTACATGGAGGTACAAGATTCACTTGCAACCACCCTTCCCAAGGAGGAGTTCTTCCTAAGGAGAGAGGAGGAGAGGTCGTTTCACCTAGGTGAAGGGTAGGACGGCCCCCTAGGGCGCCGCCCGGACTGCCTCTGACCCCTGGTTTCTTCGGTGGGTTGGGTAAATGGGTGCACCCCCCTTTTCTATATAACATGGGGCACCCTTACCCCATCCAACGTGCAATCTTTCTCTTCTCTCTCTCATACTCTTTCTTTCTCAAAGTTTTCTCTCTCCTTTTGGTGGTTCTTTGCTTCTCTCAAGTGGTGGGCCTTAGAGAAGTTTTGGGATAGCAAGGTGGTCCCTCTTTGGTGAGTGGTAAAGGTATGGACCACTCCCTTTCTCTTTCTTATCCTTTTCCTTCTTCATTATCTCTTCTCATGGTTCCTTTCTTTTCTTCATGTAGCTATTTTAAAGGAAGTGAAGGTGGGCCCAAGTGTTCTTGACCTTTTTCTAGATCCCCAATCTCTTTCAAAGGTGGTGCATGGAGAAGGACATTGCAAGCTTTCCATTTCATTTTTTCTTTTCTTCTTTTCATACTCCCTTCATGTGTATGTAAAGGGTAATTATGCCATGTCCATCAAGTGTGCATGGCAAAATATCCTATCTTTCTTCATGGGAGTTGGGCCTCTTTTCATATGTATCAAATGGGCTCAAAGTGAAGTTATGGCCCTTGGTGTATTTGATGGGCCCAATGCTTCATTTTGGGCTCCCTCATGCTTTCTTGCCCTTGTCATTTTTCCTTAAAGCTCTTCTTTTCTTTTCCATTTTCTCTTCAAGGTTTGGGCCCATGGAAATGGTAGGGCCCACCTCAAGTTTTGGGCTCATGGGGCTTGCTTTGGGTGGCCCCATCTTTCTTCATATGTGTATGGACAAAAGTGACTAGCCCATTCTTCACTTAGCTCTCAAGCAGGCTAGATTTCTTAGTTGGGCCTTTATGGGCAAGTAGCCCAAATCTTCTACCATCTCTTGATTATGATGTATATCCTTATGTACAAAGTGTGGTGGGTTCCTTAAGATTTTTCCATATGGATGGGCTTTTGGGCCCTCATTGAAATTTGGATTTCTTTGGACCATGTGTGCACCACTACACTTTGTTCATGTAGGATTTTTTCCTTCATACTTTTTCTTTTAATGGATGGAGGACTTGAGTTACTTGATCATCTACAAGTCCCATGAGTGAGTTGTTCCAACAATCTCACTAAGTTCAAATGGTTTTTTCTTGTGGGAGGAAAGTGGTCCTCAAGAGTTTCCTTAGATGTTATCAATCTCAAATGGATGATCCTCCTTCAAGTGAGCTATCCATGCAACCATAACTCCTTGAACTTCTCTTTGGGGTGCTTGGTGGGTCATCCACCACCATTCTCAAGGATGAGTGATTTTTCTTTCAATTTGTGAGGAAGAATGATACTCATAAGTTGCCCAATTTTGTCCCATGCTTTGGGGCATTTTGGATTTTGATCTTCAAGTGGGCTATGTATACCATTCTTAGCCATTTTCGTGATGGTTGGGTGACTCATCAAGCCATGCCCTCTTGTGCTCAAATGGTCCCCTTGTTTTGTAAAGAAATTGGTGCACATGGGTTGCCCAAACTTGCCCTTACATGGGCATTTCTAGCTTTGATTCTTCATGTGGGCTATGTGCATCAACTTTTTACCATTAGCTTCTTTGATTCATATGTTTGTGGGTAGACCGCCATGTTGTACTCTCATAGTCAAAACTTTCATCAAGATGGTGCACGTAGGGGTGCCCATGGTTAACCCATGAATGGGTCCTCATGTTTTTCAAGTGGGCTATGTGCTCCCTTCAATCCATTAAGGTGAGGCATTTGGGTTGCTCTTGGGGGCCCACTTCCTTTCTATCCCCCACTTGTCCATGTACATGTGTAAAAAGATGGAAACATCTTAAGTGAGAATCATGGCCTTGGCATAAAAAAGTGGATCAATCCTTGGCCATATATGGACTTTGAAGAGGAGCTTCTCATATGAAGTAGGATTCTTATCCTTTGTTGATCTCATGGCACTTGAGTGCATTTGTTGTCCAAAATGTGTCCTTGGATGATGGACTTTTCTTGCCTAAGGCATGCCATGCAACCTTCTTTAAGGTGGGCCTTGCTTTCTTCAATGGGCCCAACACATATCCTAGGTGACACATGGAGTTGGACTTTAGATCTTGCATTTGAACGTGAGTCCAATCCCATGGGTTTCCTGGATGATAATTTGGATTTTAACGGGTAAGGGATAGGGACTTACCTTGCCAAGCTTGTAGGATTCAATAGTGGACGGTACCAGAAGACGTTGAGTGATTGATGAGGATGATCCTGCCTTCATCATCCGCCGAGGGGACCACATGTGTTCCTTGGCTATGGAGCACCAACCTCTTCCCGCCATCAAGGGTCGAGGTACCAGGGATCACTGGGATAACTGGGTGAAGGATCCACAGCCTTTGCTTGAACGAGTATTGGCTGGTACTCCTTTTGCTGGCCTCCTCACCTTACGCTTTCATAACAACAGTGCTAACCGCATGATGCTCGCGGCCCTTTGCGAGAGGTGGCGGGACGAGACCCACACCTTCCAGCTCTCTTGTGGTGAATGGGGAATAACTCCCCTAGATATTTATATAAAAATTGGCTTTCCATTTCATGAGGCAGTTGTTCCCCAAGTCAGCTCTCTGGCTCCCATCACTTCCACTGACTCGCTACGGCTCGTTGGTGATGTCCCACCCGAGGATGAATTCCAAGGCCATTAAGTAAAGATGCGATGGTTCTACAACACTTTTACCTCCGTCATCCCCACTACCGAGCTAGAGGCCTTCCACAAAGCACGGGCCATGATCACTTACGCCTTCGGGTCCTTCCTTCTCTGCCACGCCAATGAGAGGGTCGATCCTAAATTTCTTCGCTTGGCTGAGGATCTACACCACCCCTACAATTGGAACGGGGCTATCCTGACTCATATTTTCCAGGGTCTGGATAAAACTTGTCGGAACAGCCAGTCCTACACCGGTTTCTAGCCTGTCGTTGAGGTACTTCTTCTTTCTCCTTTCTTGGAGACATTTACCCTATTCCTCTCTCTAATTGTTAGGTGTGCCATTGCCCAGACTTGCTTTTATGACCATTTTCCCCACCTCGCATCGAGGATGCGAGACGACATTGAGCCATCTTTGTATCGCCACATGTACTGGCATCAACAAAATCGTCAACGAAACTCTCGAGTTTCTGGAGACAATTGGCGTGCTGACATAGACGGATTGACCATTGAAGATGTAAGTATCTTGCTTTCCTTATCCCTCGTGCTGTACTGTAATTGATTATGATGATCTCCCTTGTTGTAGCTTGCTCGGATGTCATACGCCAACTTTCCTCTCTACTACACCCCTCAGCGTGTGGAGACCTATGATGCTTCATGCCTCCGGATCATGCTTTCTGACGCTGAATCATTTCAGTGGTATCTGGGTGAGAGACTGCTTCGACAGATTACCGGAGTGGCCAGAGTCCCTTATTTTGCACCTCCTCCAGCTGCTCAGATCCCAGCTGATGAGATAGTTGACGCTCTTGTGGGCCAGTCCGGGTTTCGTTTCATGATCCCGGATCGCGATTACGATGAGTGGTACTTGCTGTATGGCCAGGGGCCTCTGCTTCCTCCGCTCTATGTTCCTGGGGGCCATCGTAGATATGCCGGAGGATCAGTGACAGCTCCTTTGATGGATCTTCATCGTCGAGAGCGGGACGAGAGGAGGGACGATGACGACTATATTGGCGACTTGTAGCTTGCTTTTGTATTCTGCTTACTTGATGTATGACCTTCTTCTTTTGGCTTTTACCTTCTTCTGTATAAAAATCTTCTGAATGAATATACGACCTTTGACTTGTCTCAAATTTCTTGATGATGTCTGGATGCTTTGACTGGAGACTTCTTAATTGCATGGATGATGACTTGAATGGTTCAGATGGCTTGAGTTGGCCCTGTGGGCCCACTTGAGACCTCGGCTTTACTTTGGAGCACCTTTTCTTGGTGATTTGTGAGGCTAAGAAGGCTTCTCATGGTGTGGATGATGACTTGAACGGCTCAGATCGCTGGATTCGGCATTGTGGGCCCACTTGATGATCAGATCTTGGGTTCCGACCATCTTTCTTGATGATCGGGCCTTTGATCCTGCTATTTGATGGCTCATGTAGGTTCTTCCATGGTTTAGATCATGATGATCTAGTCTTTGAATGACTCGGATTGCTTGTGGCCCCCTCTTGATCATCTTTCCCTCTCTTTGACTTGATCAGACCCATTCTGGTCGCAGTGCTTTGTGATTGGATAGGTGGGGTACCTTCCAAATGATTCTGATCAACCTCAATCGAAATCTGGAGTGGATTGGGGCCTTGGGCGGCCCTCAGGATGCCATCTGCTGATGTGGATTGTCAGCCTCACCTACCAACGACCATGGAGCCAATCCCGCGGAGAGAGAGGGACCGCGTCCGTACGGGCGGCCCAGAGCGAGCCGCCCAAGGCTCGCCTCTTGTGCGGCCTGGGCTTGGCTCGTGCTCGGACATTCTTCACAGTCCACTGTCTTTGTCCACTCATTCCCTGCACGTCCGGGTTCGATTGCAGCCATGAATATTCTCCTTGTCTCATCTTTCCTCCTCCTTTTGTCTTTTTCTTGGTTTGTCTTTTCTCAAGCAATGGATGGTGGAGATTTAGGAGCTGTGGGGGCTGTCCATGGTGGGTCCCACACTTCAGAAAGTGTTGAAGGCTTTAATGATAGAGGGATTTCTTTGATGGATGGTGGAGATGGTACATTGAATGGGGGCATTGATGAGGGGTTAGGGATGGTGGTTGGTGGAGCTTTGAATGGCCCCATTAATGGCAGCCATGCTGAAATTTCAGATTGGAATGGGTCTTTGATTGTGGGAGAACTGGATGGTATGGATGAGATGAGGAGATGGGACATAGGTGAGGCTATGCATCCCTTGAATGTGGGCCACCTAGATGATGTGATTGATGGTGGTGATGGGGGTATGATGGACATAGATGGGCTGATCTCATGTCTGGACAGTATGGATGGTTCAGATGATACCTTTGATGGTTTGGATGCTCTTGATGATGGCCGAGATGTGCGGCATACTTGTTTGGGTGGACTTGATGTGGTCATTGATGATGTCCCCCTGATGATGGACGGTGTGGATGCCTCGATGATCCCTTTGATCGCCAGGATGATTACTGGATTCATGATTTCCTGTTGGAGAGGGCCGCAGGTCCAGATCTGACCGTTGATTCTTTGATCGGGGTGGCCGGGACCCTTCTTGATGGTTCAGATGTATTTTTTGATGGTCAGATTGGCCAGGATGCCACGATGTGTGGTGTGATCTTCACCAATAGCCCTTTTGCTGGAGAGTATCATCCTTCTCCTGATCGTCGGTCTTTTGCGCACTTTGTTCATGAGGTGGGCGAGTCTTCTCATGCGGCTGAGGTTATGACAGTTTCAGACAGTGATGCGACAGTGATGCGACTATATCAGACATAGCTGTTACTGAGGGCAGGTCAGGGGCTGTCGAGTCTGCAGAGGTTTCAGCTTTTCCTTCTCCTTCGCCCGTTGATCTTTCGATCCTTGATGAGCTGTCATTGATTTCTAGGCCTTTTGTTCTGGAGGGGGTACCAGTGAGGACTTGTCAGCTGTTTCCTCGTCCTTCTTGCTCGCCACGGCTGCTTGCTTGGCTTGATAGTTTGTTAGCTTATGAGATTCGGGATTTGGAGTCCTATGGCTTTGGCAGTCTGATCCATATGGCTAGAGTTGACATTGATTGGAGGATGCTCGGAGCTACTTTAATTGATTGGGTCCCTTCGTTGAACTTGTTTGCGTTCAACGATATGGAGATGGGACCCTCTTTGGAGGAGCTTGCACGCTTGACAGGCCTACCTTGGGATTATACTTAGTATTTCTCGTCGAAGACATCGCCGAAGACTGCCACACCGCAGAACTGGTTCGGGATCCCCTATCTTGTTCGGCCTGCAGCTGCCGGCCAGGATGCTGTAGTGTTCTCCTTGGACTTATTGTATGATTTTTTTTCCAGTCCTCGAAGTGTGGCCGGATCTGTTTTTGCTCGGAATGCACTGATGTTTTACTTGATAGCTGAGGTGCTGTTCTCAGGATGGCGCAGGTCCTAGACTCCTTTGCTTTTTGAGGTGATGAGCCGAGCCATCCGACGGCAGGGGATCATTTCTCTCATCTTGGCCGAGCTGTTTAATGGGCTGACTGACTGTGCCCTGAGCCGCACTTGTGTCCTTCACGGCTGCTGTGCATTTCTTCAGGTATCTTCTCTGTACCTTTTTCTTCTTGCCTTGTTAGGAATCGCTTTGCTCTAGCTGAACTTCTTTTCCATCTTGTGATCAGGTCTGGCTATGGGAGCGTCTTTCGCTGACTGTTCCTGTACCATTTCCTGACACCCGTCGCCCAGACCTTATGCGGCACATCATGGAGTTTCTTCCGCATGAGCGAGCCTTTGTATCGCAGGATGTTCGCTGAACTTCGTGACTGGAATGTTCGTTGGGAGTCATCTTGGCTTTCACTTTCTCCAGTGCTTTGCGATGTACACCACCTTCCTCTGATGTTGGTAGGCTTTCGATCTTACTTTTCCTACCACCCTACCCGGTTCCTGCGGCAGTTTGGGTACGAGCAGGATGTTCCTCTTTTTGCTTTTATGGGTATCGGGCGCTGAGTGCTTCCATCTAGGATCTCTGACTTTAGGACTCGGGTCGATGGATCTTGGGCGAGTTATCTGACTGCTGATCTGCTTGGTTTTGAGTTGCAGGCTTTCCCGATGGCGACCGCCCCGTATCAGTACTGGGTTGCTGAGCAGTCTTTGTATCGACGTATCCCTTGCTGGCACCAGACTGCTGACGAGGATGAGCAGGATATCCTTGGAGATGTTGGCTCTTCATCTGGTTCATATGAACCCTTTGAGGAGCATCCGTTCATTAATCCTGGCTTCCTTTTGGCCACTCATGGCCATTTGCTGTCTGAGATTTCCGCACTTCGGTATCATTGTGAGATGATGTTGCGAAGATTGGCTACCGATCAGAGGTTGTTTGATGAGGAGACAGCGATCCGTACCCTTAAGCGCAATGAGGCGCATTACCTGCGTATGGAGGTGAGTAGGTTGAGAGCGAGGCTATTTCATTATGAGTTAGAGGACTTACCTGATGTGGCCGAGGAGGAGGGTAGAGATTGATGGTGTTGGCCACCTGCACATTCCTTTTTTGCATATATGATTGATGATGATGCATTTTTTGTATTTTTTTGAAAAAGATGACATGATATGTGTAAAAGAAATATGATGCTTTTAATGAAAAGAGAAAACTATTTGAAAATCTCTTGTGCCATTAGTTGTCTTGTGAGTGTGTCTGAATTTTGTGTCGGGATATAGGAATCAGAACTGGGGCTCGGCCAATGCTTTGACTGATGTCTCGAGATTTGACTTGTGTGCTCCTTTGGTTCCCTAGAGGTGTAGGTAACGAAAACTGTTGCTTCCTAAGATTGTTAGAGTGTGCAGAGCTCTTCGCTCCTGACTGCACTTCTTCTTGTTCTTGAACTGTGACTGCTTGAACCGTTCTGAACTGTTTGATTTCTTGGTACCTGCACTTTTCATTTTTTTTTCTTTTTCTATTTGAGCCATTTTTGCTTGCACCGCTCTTTCGATTTTTCACCACAGCCGGCCTTTTCCCGTCATTTTTGCTCGTGGCGCCCTTTTGAGTTTTCACAACGTCCCGGGTGTTTGATCTTGCCTGCCCCTTGGCAGCTATGCTGTTTTTACCCTCGGTGCCTTTTCGGGTTTTCACCAAGTCCGTTGTATGCCCACTGTTTTTACTCAGAGCGCCCTTTCGGGTTTTCACTCCGCCCTCTTTGTTTAGGCACACATTTTCTTTTTCTCTTTTTCTTCTTTCTTTTTTCTGGATCTTTGGATAACTGCGGCAGCTAGAGGTCAGGAATCCGTCGTTGCCGGCCGATGGCAGTCTTTCAGCCCTTATCCTAGGCTACGATGATAGAGCTGTTAGTCTTAGCTAAAGACCCTTTTGAGATGAGTGGATGGATGGCTGTGTTTTTCCTTGGGTTGATTTTTTCTCGGGTGCCTTGCTTTAGTTTCCCTTTTTCTTTTTCTTTTTTTTTCTTTTGTATTCTCTTTTGTATTCTCTTTTTTTTGTATTTTTTTTTCTTTTTTGAATCCCCTTATTTGAAACACTTGTTGGTGGACGGAAATGATTTCTCAGAGGTTTTAGCTTCGACCTCTTGACTTCAGCTCTATTAAAGTAACTCTTGATAAGGTCAGAATGACTTACCCGTGAAAGATCTTCACTTTGTCGGCATTGATTGGCTCAGGAAGATCCACCCCTCTCATGCTGGTGAGTTTGAGGGCGCCTCCGGGAAGTACTTTGATGATTAGCGGCCCGTCCCATTAGGGTTTGAACTTTCCTTTGGGATCCGGAAGGTGCGACGGCAGAATCTTCTTCATGACCATGTCGCCTACCTTGAAACTTCTTTTTCGGACTCTCTTGTTATATGCCCGAGCGATCCTTTTCTGATAGCACTGTGAATGACTTAGCGCACGCATATGCTTTTCATCTACTAGCTGTAACCAGTCGAATCTAGCCCGTTGCCATTCTCCTTCTTCAACTCCACTTTCGAGTAACACTCGTAGTGATGGTATTTCCACCTCGACTGGCAGAACTGCCTCCATTCCATAAGTAAGTTCGAAAGGAGTAACGCCTGTAGCAGACCGTACAGACCTTCGATAGGCCCAAAGTGCATATGGGAGCATATCTGACCAATCTCAATATGTCACGACCATCTTCTCAAGTATCCTGATGATTGTCTTGTTTGCGGCTTCTACCTTACCATTCATCTGGGGACGGTAGGGGCTTGATTGATGACGTTGAATCTTGAACTTGCTGAGAAAGTCATCCATCTTCTTGTTGACAAACGGGGTCCCATTATCTGTGATGATAGCATTAGGGATTCCATATCGGCATATGATGTTATTCTTCATGAATTTGATCACCTGAGATGTTGCAATCGTGGTGTAGGAGGCTGCCTATACCCACTTGGTGAAGTAGTCGACTGCCACAAGTATGTACTCATGACCGTTTGACGCTTTGGGACTAATTTTGTCGATGATGTCGAGTCCCCACATGGAGAAGGGCCAGGGGGTGGTCAGGTTGTATAATTCTGATGAGGGGGCATGGATTTGATTCGCATGCTCCTGACATTTGAAACAGTTTCTGACGTGCTGGTAGCAGTCTGTCTCCATGGTGAGCCAATAGTAGCCGAGTCATAAAATCTTCTTTGCAATCATGTGCCCATTCATGTGTGGGCCACAAATTCCTTCGTGTATTTCTTTCATGATCTTTGCAGCTTTTGTTTCATCGATGCATCGAAGGAGGATGTGATTATAGGATCGCTTGTAAAGAACTTCGCCACTGATGGTGAACTGGCCTGCCAAACGCTGGATGGTTCGGCGATCTGTTGCTGTTGCGACTCTGGATACTCCTAGGTTTCGAGATATTGCTTGATGTCGGCATACCAGGGTTTGTCAGGGACAGCTTCGGCTTCTTCTATTTACAGGCAAAAACCAGGTTCTTCTTGAATTTCGACTATGAGCTCCCATTCTGAAGCTCCTTTTGGTATCTCGAGCATTGATGCAAGTGTGGCGAGAGCATCTGCAAACTGGTTCTTGACTCTGGGCATGTATGAGAAGGTGACTTCTTTGAACTCCTCGATCAAATTTTCAAGATACACATGATATGGTATCAACTTCTCGTCCTTGGTTTTCCATTCGCCATTGGTCTGATTGATGATAAGCTGTGAGTCTCCAAATACTCGTAGCTTCTTGACGCCCAAGATTATGGCTTCCCTTAAGCCGGCGATGCATGCTTCGTACTCTGCCATGTTGTTGGTGCACTCGAATGCTATGCGCCTTGAGATAGGAATAGGGACATCATCTAGAGAGTAGAGGATTGCTCCAATACCACTTCCTTTAGAATTTGCTGCGCCGTCGAAGAATAACGTTCACTCATCTTTTTTCTTCTTTTCTTCCCCTTCAATAAGCAAGAGATCTTCATCAGGGAAGAATGTCTTGAGCGGTTGATAATCCAGGAGGGAGTGGGCGGCAAGATGATCGGCGAGGGCATGCCCCTTAATTGCCTTCTGAGTGACATAGGTGATGTCGAACTCAGACAGGAGTAGCTGCCATTTAGCTATCCTTCCAGTGAGTGTCGGTTTCTCGAACAGGTACTTAAGCGGATCCATGTGAGCAAGGAGGAGAATAGGGAATGCAATCATGTATTGACGGAGTCGCTGAGTTGCCCAGACTAGGGCGAGGCAAGTCTTCTCGATCGGGGAATACCTGGTCTCATAGTCGTTGAACTTTCGGCTCAAATAATATATTGCTTGTTCCTTCTTCCCAGTCTCGTCGTGCTGGCCGAGGACACAACCGATGGCTTCTGCTGCTACGGAGATGTATAACAATAGTGGACGTTCAGGAGTGGGTGGCACTAGGACTTGAGGATTCATGAGATATTTCTTGATGCGATCGATGGCGACTTGGCAATCATCATTCCATTCTTTTGGAACGTTCTTCCGAAAGAGCTTGAAAATGGGCTCACAAATAGGTGTGAGCTGTGCGATGAAGTGACTGATGTATTGAATTCTGCCGAGAAAGCCACGAATTTCTTTCTCTGTTCTAGGAGGGGGCATCTCAATGATTGCTCTGGCTTTGGTCTCGTCGACCTTGATGCCATCCTCGCTCACCATAAAGCTGAGGAGCTTACCTCCCATTGCACCGAAGACACATTTCTAAGGGTTGAGGCGGAGCTTGTACTTTTCTAATCTGTTGAATATCTTCTTCAGATCTTCAAAGTGTCCTTCAATTGTGCGAGATTTGACGATCATATCATCCACATATACTTCAAGCTCTTGGTTCATCATGTCGTGGAATAGTGCTGTCATTGCTCGCTGATATGTTGCTCCTGCGTTCTTCAGACCGAACGGCATTACCCTGTAACAGAAGGTTCCCCAGGGAGTGATAAACGACGTCTTTTTGCGATCTTCGACGGCCATCTTGATTTGATTGTAACCTGAGAACCCGTCCATGAATGAGAAGATCTTATATCCAGCAGTGTTGTCGACCAGAGTATCGATATGTGGCAAAGGGAAGTCATCTTTTGGACTGGCTTTGTTGAGATCTCGGAAGTCGATGCACATTCAAACCTTGCCGTCCTTCTTCGGTACTGGTACGATGTTGGGGAGCCATTCAGGGTAGTTGGAGACTACCAAGCATCCCACGTTGTACTGTTTGATGACCTCATCTCGGACTTTCAGAGCCCATTCTTCGAAGTTTCTGTTTCACTGGCTTCATATCTGCCTTGGTTGGCAGATGGTGTACAACGAGCTCTTCATCGAGCCCCAGCATGTCTTCATATGAGAATGTGAAGTTGGACAATCTTGGAGCTAGGAACTCTATCATTTTCTATTTCATCTCAGGTGGCAACGATTTTTCGATGCGTACTTCCCTAGGGATCTCAGGTGTTCCCAAGTTTACTATCTCGAAATCATCGGCTACAACATTGGCTTTAGATTTGAACTTTTTAAGGAGATCCTCTAGTTCAGGAGCCGGGTCATCATCTTCCTCATCCCGAGCTTTGTCTAGACCCATGAGCTCGAAGTCTAATTCGATGTCAAAGTCATACGATTTGACTTCAAACTCATGCGACTCTTTGGACGAACTTGGCACACTATTGAATGCAGGAAAAGAAATGTTTTTTGGTTTTTGAGAATTTTCTGAAATGAAAATGCTAGATGTTTTTGGCTTTTGAAAGTGTTCAATTTTTTTAGATTTTTGAAATTCACGGGACTTTGAACAAGTGGGCATTGCAGACCATGATTGAGCCCAACTTGTTCCAAAGTTCCGGTCGCTGCTTAAACAGGCTTTTTTTTTGGAAGCCAGAGCCCTCAGATGGCTCTTTGGCTGATTCAAAAGTTAGGGGAACGGATGACCATTCAGGACCCCACACTTCCTCCCCTGAAGAGGTGGGGGTTGATGATTCGGGTGAAGAATCACAGTCTGGCCCAATGACCATGACTTCTCGCTGGTCGGGTTCGAGATCTGACTTGTACTCAGTCCCTCCCGGATCACTTACCTCGCATTGCAGTTCGTCTGGTTCCGTAGTGAGACACAAGTTCGAAATCTGGACATCGGACCAATCCAGGGCTGGCCATTTCCCTTTCTTGGTCCAATGGATGGGCTGCTTCTGCCCCTGGCTGATGATTGTTAATGTTGACATGGGCGAGTCGTGCCCCTTGCTGATTGATGCTGAGATGGGCAAGTTGTGCCCCTGACTGGCAGGCAGGTTGTGCCCCTGGTTGATTGATGCCAAGATGGGCAAGTTGTGCCCCTGACTGGCTGGAATTGAAGCGGGCAGTTGTGCCCCTGGTTGGGAGCAGGTGCCAGAGTAACCTGGTCCTGAAGCTGCTGTATTTGAATTTCTTCTTCATCTTCATCATTTTCTTCTTCTTCTAGAGGCTTAGACGGTTCGAGAATCTAATCCCATCGAATGGGGGGCCACGTGGCCCAAACTAGGCTCATCGGGAGGCCTTTGTGTAGTGCAATCGGTTGATTCCCTCCTGGATCTTTGCAAGGTTCTCCTGGCTTGACGAATTGGATGGGTGAGCACCGAAATTTCTTCCTTCTTTTGTCCATGAAGATTGCCCTGTATTCGAGTCCCCATTTGCGTTGGTTATATACTAGCAGTACCTTTCTGGACTTGAAATGATTCTTCATTCAGTATTTGAGGCTCGGACGTTCTGCTGGTGAAAAGACACGGTCCACCCTTATCGGTTCTGGATTAGCGATAGAGTTCACAGTCTCGAATTCGAAACTGTGAAACGGGATGTCTTCTTCATAGTGCTGGATATCGATGACCGGGATGTCTGGTTTAGTGGCAGCAGCATTGGAAGGAATGATGAGCTCCTTCTCTGCATGGATAGAGATCACTTGATTCCACAGATTATTTCACTCGTTGATGCAGGGTTGATGGCACAGCTCCAACCTTGTGCAGCCAAGGTCGTCCGAGCAACATGTTGAAAGCGGCTGATATATCCAGAATTTGGAATGTAATGGTGGAGACTTCCGGACCTATCTGTACCTCTATGTCGACCTCCCCTTACACTGATCGGCGGGTGTTGTCGAATGCTCTAACGTATATGGTGCTGGGTCGGAATGAAGAAGGACTGATTCCCAAACGTTCCGCAGTCTTGAGTGGGCAGACGTTTAAGCTTGAGCCATTATCGATAAGGACCAGCGAGACACATAGGTCTTTGTATCGTAAGGCGATGTTGAGGGATCGCCGTGATCGCGTCCTTCTAGTGGCAACTCATTATCTGTGAAGGTGATGGCGCGCGGAGCCAGGAGTTGTCCAATCATCAATGCTATCATCTCTGGTGCCGTATCGGAGGAGATGTGAGCATCGTTCAAGGTTTTGGCAAACATTTCTCGGTGTATGCGAGATGTGCATAGTAGCTCCCATACTGAGATTTGAGCAGGGATTGACTTGAGTTGAGTCGCCACATCATATGCGGCTTCATTTTTGTTGCTGAGGCCTAAGAGAGCGCCTTTGGGGTCTCCTCTGTTATGATTATCTCTTCGGATGCAACACCCATTGGGATTCATGTTTCCCACTTCCGCACATTCTGGATAGTGCCATGGGACCTCTTTACAATTTTCCTCACCTTTGCCTTCTAGGACCACCGGTTCTTGCGATGGTGCCAGTGTGGGTACCAAATCTTCCTCGTACAGAGCTTTTGCCTTAAGAACTACATTGTTGCCTGTGCTGAAAGGGTAATATCGAGGCTTGTCTTCATAGATCACATAAGGTCGCGGTCCTGGCTTGACCATTCCTGGAGCAGGAGGCTCCCATGGAATGAACACTGGTCCTCTTGATATGGCAGGAGGTTTCTCTGTTCGTCCTAGCTGCCGTAGTGTGATTGACACGCCTCCGAGATTTGCCCCTTGCAATATGACTGGCTCAATTGGAGGAGCTCCTTCCAAGACAATGGGCTCTTGCTGCTGATG
This sequence comes from Liriodendron chinense, assembly GCA_003013855.2. Lineage (NCBI taxonomy): Eukaryota > Viridiplantae > Streptophyta > Magnoliopsida > Magnoliales > Magnoliaceae > Liriodendron > Liriodendron chinense. The sequence goes on along the minus strand of PVNU02004009.1, from coordinate 422,837 downwards.
AGTATGGTTTCTCCATGGCGAATTGTGTTGTTCTTGTGCTGGGATTGCCCCTTGCAGGATGACAGGTTCGTATGTGGGCTCGATGTATGATTGTGCTCCTTCCAGAATGACTGGTTCCCAACATGAATGGCTGTAAGGTGCCCCTTGCACAACTGGCACATTGTATGGAAGTGTTCCTTCGAGTACTACTAGCTTGGAGATTGAAGGAGGAAAGGGACTTGCCCCTTGCATGATCGGAGGAGGATTTGTCGGCCCATAAGTGTAAGCATGAATGGACTAGATAGGAGAGAAGAAGCGATCGAGATGCTCTCCTTCTTCTATACTGTTGACTGCAGGGCCGCGAGACGAACTGGGGTCCGTCTGATGCTGAGGCAGAGGATTCTGAAGGATGTTGGTGGAAGCTGCTGGAGGAGTTCCAGGGACCGAGATAACGATCTTGCGGTCATCAATCAGATCTTGTATGGCATTCTTCAAAGTAAAGCATCGATCAATGGTGTGGCCATGCCCTTGATGGTAGGCGCAATACTCATTTTCTCAGTAGTTTGGAGGCAGAGGATGAGGAGGAGGCCTGGGTGCCATTAAAGTGAGTAACTGCTTTTGTACTAGCATAGTCATAACTTGACTAAGTGGTTGAGTGAGTGAAGTGAAATTCCTGAGCTCCCTATAATTCTGCCTATTCTGGTATGGGTACTGACCATTCCCTCTGAACTGCTGCTGCTGTCGAGGTGGTTGTGGCTGTGGTTGCGGATTTGGTCGTGGTTGATACCTCTGAGGTTGGTGCTGAACCTGATTCTGCTGATGCTGTTGATGTCCTTGTGGGGGAGCATATTGATTACCCTGAACAGTGGTGCTGATGTTGTTTACCTCTGTCGGGCGGGGAGGAGAACCGCTGCCGTTTCCGTTCCCATACCCGATAGGTCTTCCTTCCACTTTGTTTCTTTTGACTGGAGTGGCTTGATGAGGCCATAGGGAGATTGTTCCAGCACGGATTCCTGCTTCAACTTGCTCTCCAGCACGGATCAACTGTGAGAAATTCGCATATGGATGCGAGCTGAGATATCCAGATATGCCGGGATATGTTGAATGAACAATCATGGAGATTTGTTCTTCGTCGTTGATAGGGGTTCGCATTCTAGCTCCCATAGTTGCCAACGTCCCACGTAGGCATATAGTGTTTCATCACTCCTTTGCCTGAGAGCAGCGAGGTCGGCTCTTCTGGGTGCCATGTTGAGATTGTATGCGAACTGTCGACGAAAGCCTGGGAAAGCTGTTCCCACGTCCTGATGCGGTGGCAGTCCAATGAGGTGTACCAATCTAGGGCATCGCCTTTCAGGGATTTTTGGAACAAGCGAATGAGGGCCCCTTCATTTCCTGAGATTACACTCAGCTCTCCACAGAAGGCCTTGAGATGTGCTGTGGGACAACCGCTGCCATCGTATCTCTTGAATTTTGGTACCTCAAAGTTTTGAGGTACTTGAGCATCTGGGAAAGGACACAAGTCTCTGAACTTGGTCGAAGGTAGATCGATTCCTTGTTATTGCTGAAGCTGATTTTGCAAGATCTGGAACTGCTCCCGCAACTCGTCCAATCCTGAATGATCTGTTCGAGCGACTGGTTCCTCTTGGAGTAAGGCACGTTCTTCTTCGGCATAGTGGTCGATGTCTTCGAACCTATGGGTTTGCTGAAAAGCAACCGCGGGTTGCTGAAGTTGATGAACTGAATGCTGATGAACTTGTGCTTGAGAGGATTGTAACTGAACTGGGGATTGTACTGAAGGTTGAACTGGAACTTGCTGGAAATTAACTGGAGACTGCTGAATTGAAGATTGCTGGAAATTAACTGGAGTTTGCTGAATTGAAGATTGCTGAAAATTAACTGGAATCCCATCAGCGGGGATGTGCTGGAATTGAAAAGTGCTCCTGTTTGCAGGAGGCTGAGATGCTGGGAAGTGACCCCCTTTTTGGGTATTCGTCACTGTCCGCTGATTAATGTGGGCTTGACACTGACCCCCATTGTGGGCATTCGCTAGTGCTGTCCCTGTTGCTGGAAATTGAATTGAAATCCCATCGGCGGGGATGTGCTGAAATTGAAAAGGGGTCCCATCGGCGGGGACATATTGAGATCTACTGAGACTGTTGTTTGCAAGATTGAATGGAGGCTAACTGGAAGTCCCTGCGACAGGAGTGCTCTGAGATGGCCCTGTCGTCACGGGAAGGTATTGAGGAGGATGCCCCATAGCGAAGGGCGGAGGCGGCTGCTGTCGGTAGTCTTGGGCAGACTCCGATGGTTGTGCTAGATTTGAACTGGAGGCCGGAAGGACCCGGCATGGCTGCTGAGATTGCTGAACTGGGCCAACCTGATTGTTGGCTGCTGTGGTGGCTTGTGTTTGCATGAATTGCAAGAGTATTTCTTTCATTGCTCTCATTCCTTGTGCCAATTCTTGCATGATTGGTGTATTCTCAGTTGGCTGTTGCGCTGGAGGTTGCGCTTCGGTCATTTCAAGAGCGGGGAAGAGGTGAGTTTCCTCTTCATGGTCAGATATGGCTTGCTGAGCTCGAGTGCGGATTATGCTGCGGAAGGGAAGTTGTTTCCGAACACGTTGAGCCCGAGGAGGCACAATGGTGAGGACTATACTCTACTCTTTTTGGGTTTTGGGATCTTCTATTTTTTTTGTTTTGGTTTTGGGTAGGATGCTATGCAGATGAGATTGTATGAGGACTAATGACTTTCAAGTATAGAGAGGATTCTGTTTTTCAAGTCAGATCAATACTAGTGGGACTAGCTCATCCCTAGCGGAGTCGCCATTCTGTGGACCCTCGCCATTTCCGCGCTCCCACACGACGTTCTCGTCCCTTTCCTTTTGGGAAAAGAAGGAGAGGATGCGTGAGTACGAATCGCCGTTTGTGCCACTGGCTTGCCTCGTTCTCGAGGGCTTTGTTTGGTTGTCGTGTTAAGCTGAATGTATTAGATGAGTTTATATAAGACCAGAGTCGCCACTAGCCAATTACTTCGAATCTACAGTCGGCTAGACCCCGTAGAAACGTTAGAGAAGGGGATCCGAAGATTCCTTCCTCTAAAATGACTCCTTTTGATCTGCGGCCAGAGATTCGAGGTAAGGGATCACGGTTACAGGGTGGGAAGAGCTTAAGCACCCCACACACTGCCCGTACCGAAGTACGGTCTCTACTTCACAGAATCGAACTAACACTTGAAAGTCTGTTTTAATCCTCGTACATTCTCATAGATGACATGATGCGTGAATGCGGGTCTGAACAGTAAGAGTTTCTGATGGGCAGGTTCCACTAACAGGCAAGCCCAGAGCATACGCTTGAACTGACAGGTGCTTTATGCGGAATGCATGCTGTGTGTTTGAATGATCAAAGTGCTTGTAGTGATATGTACATGAATGTAGGTCTGAACAGTAAGAGTTTCTGATGGGCAGGTTCCATTAACAGGCAAGCCCAGAGCATACGCTCGAACTGACAGGTGCTTTATGCGAGATGCATGCTGTGTATTTGAATAATCAAAGTGCTTGCAGTGATATGTACATGAATGCAGGTCTGAACAGTAAGAGTTTCTGATGGGCAGGTTCCATTAACAGGCAAGCCCAGAGCATACGCTCAAACTGACAGGTGCTTTATGCGAGATGCATGCTGTGTATTTGAATAATCAAAGTGCTTGTAGTGAAGCAGGGGGTTGGAAGAAAAGTAAATGTTGCACTTATGCTAGATGCAAATGAGATGATGCTGGAAAAGGAGTAGCTGGATGGACGGAGGTGTCGCAAGGGTTGGCTTCGAGTGGCTGGATCAAGACTTGAATGGCTTGGGAGACTTGGACCAGTGCTCAGGCTGGGCTGGACTAGGGCTAGACTCTCCTTACTCGGGCTCTCCTTGGTGGAAAAATGGGCTAAAGGGTGGAGAAGGAAACTCGGAACGGACGGGCTCTCTCTGGGCTGGATGGTGTGTTGAAATGAGAAGGGTAGAGGGGTATTTATAGCAGAGGGCAGTGGCAGTTCTCGTAAATAAGTTTGGGCGGCCCCCAAGGACGTTCCTCGGTTTCCAGCGCATGATACGGTCATTTCTCGAGGCTGCTGTTTTGACTCGGTGAGTTGACTCGGTGGGTCGACTCGGTGATTTGACTCGGCGGGTTGACTCGGCGGGTTTGGCTCGACGGGTTGACTCAACGGGTTAACTCAGTGGGTTGACTCAGTGAGTTTGACTTTTTTAGTATTTTTATACTGGCTTTTCTTATGGGGGGTTTTTCAGGCTGATGTTTAAGAGTGGGTTGACTGGATTCAGGCTTGAGTTGGGTTATGGATTGGGGCTTACAAGGGTGAGTTTGGCTGAGTTTGGACTTGGGATTTGGGGGTATGGTCCTCCATTCATCCAGCTATCTCTATCAACAGTGTGGCCGAAGGTGGGGTGTCGACACTCGCTCAGCATCAACATTAATTTCTTGTTCAGCTGGTGCATCCTCTTCGGAGACGACCACATTAGCCGTGGGCCATTAATGGCACATGTTAGATAGGTGACCTGACTGTCCACATCTGTAGCAATGGTCGAGCCTTGGTCTACTATAAGGATTTGTTGGGCCACTACCTGGTGTAGTTTGGCAGCCAACATGGGGTTGAACACGCTCAACAACAGGTTCCTTTCCCTTGGATGTAGATGAATTCTGTGTGGGGTCCATCATGGGGGCATGAATCAAGGGATATGAATGCACATGTGTCTTATGGAGTTGGGTCTCTGCACGGGTAGCTCGCTCTACAGCTTCTGCCACTATCTAGACTGACATCAACTGTACTCGATCCTGTATTGTTGGTTGGAGGCCGCCAACGAATCTCGCAGTTTGTTGGGCATCGGTTTTAGAGAGATCGTTTCGCATAGCCAACCTATTGAATTCTGCCGCGTATTCTTCAACAGTCTGGTTGTCTTGATGGCGATTGTGGTATTTCTAGAATAGGACCTGCTCGTAGTCACGGAGTAGGAAGCGCGATCAAAGGAATTGTCACATCCAAGGCCATGACCGGATGGGCAACTTATTTTGTCGGGTGCGGGAGAGTTGTAATTGCTTCCACCATACCCAAGCACCTGACTTCAACTTGTACGCAACAAGTTTAACTTTCCAATCCTCTGGAACTTTCATATAATAAAAAAATTTGTTTACTTCCGCTACTCAATCCAAATATTCATCTAAGTAAGCCATTAAACGTGGGAAGTTCTCCCATACCTCTATAATTGTATTCATGTCGATCTCCACGATCATTACCATGCACTTGAGGTGAGGCAAGGATGTTTTCTATGTCGTCGTTGCTATCATCCAAATTTGCATGATCTCGTCGTCGATTCGCTGTTGGGAGGGCCAGAAGGATTGCTGGAGTGTTCTGAACCTCCACCACGGGTGGTTGAGCACCCACTGGAACTTGCTGTTGGACCAAAGTCGTAGCGATCTGATTGAGAGACTCTTGTACTCCTTGCATCAATGTCTCAACAGATTTCTGGAGGAGTTCCATCCTCTCTACCAAGTAATGGATCCTTTGATCACCATCAGCGGGATTGCTACCATGATTCTCGCTAGATGCCATCACCGAGGAAGAACCTCTCTCTGATACCAATTTGGTGAAGGTGGAATGTGGTTGGATTGAGCAATGTCTCTCTCACGGGGATAACTAATCCGAATCTCGGATCTACAGGGACTCCTCAACCTATCTTCGCCGAATCCTTAACGGGATATCTCGAATCCACGAGACCTTCTCTTCGAATCCATGAAGAACAACTTGAATCCAACGAGTAAACAAAAGAAAACTCTAAGTTTTTGTTCAAAATATATTAAAGATGTTTTAAAACGAAAATAAAATAAGTACTTATAGGAAACTAAACCCTAAAAATGTAACTTAGGTGTCCTAATTGCAAAAGGAAACTAATTAAACCAAAATGGAAGAAAAAACGCTCAAAATAGGAAGTGTTCGGCACACTCCACGTAGTGGCCGACCGAGAGGACATGGTTTAGACGGTCCAGTAGGGGTCGACGGCTTGGGATTTTCAGGATTTCCCAATCCCTTTCGCCAGTTCAAGTGGGCCCACTCTCGGGTCCTTCTTCTAGTCCTCTTTCCTTCATGATCAAGAGGATGTCTTACTACATCAGGTGTGCTCTTCCTAATCAATTGTTAAAGGCTTTCCAGGAAACCGGTCCATCCATTTTGCAAGATCATTTTAGGCATTAGCCCAAACATGAGAATTTTTTAGAACTCATCTTATGTGATATTTAGAACTCATCTTATGTGATATGAGCACAAAATCTAAATGGTTCACGTGATGCAGTACTCATAAAACACCTAAGGCCCAGCTATTACTCTAATCCAAAACTTTGGTGGGCCATGGCAAAAGTAAAAATTTCCTTCATTGATTTGTCTCTCTTCTTACTATGGCTCACTAGAGTTTTATATTAGATTAGATTGAAAGTAGGGTCCTAGGGTTTCATGAGGTGCCCATCACATGCACCGTTCAAATTTTGTACCCATGACACGTGTGTGTGAAGGTGCGAACAGATGGGCACTCTTAAGCGCGCAGGTGAGCATTACTATGTATATAATAAATGGGATAGCTGTGGGTGTGTATATATGATTAAAATATTGGGCCTTATTCAAGTGTGTCAGAAGTCTATCCACACCTAGCCCATTTATTAAATAGGCTTAAATTTATCCACATACCCACACCGGCACCCATTTGCCTATACCTAACCAGACATGTCGGGCCCAGTAGCCATCAGGCCCATAGTGACCGTTGAGCACTATTTCTTTGAGTTTTCATATGGTAGAAGTGCGGCTTTAGTTTAGTTATCCACATCTCCATACCACTAGCCTTATGTGGACTGCCTTGATGAGTTCATGACCCAAAATCATCACATTGGAAGATCTTAGCCATCTAAATATGGGCTCCTTTGAGCTGAACAATGGCATTTTCTATATTGAATTCTTAACACACTATTTGCATGCCTACCATTGGTTCCCGTGATATCAATGGTTGGATCACTGAGGCATGATCATGATATGAGTGGGCCAGGGATTTCACGCGAGGGTCATATAGTTTGGGGAAATGTACAATTAAACACCTAGACATGTCATGTAATTATAGTTATCCGCCTATTAATTATCGAATTAGAGTTATCCTCTAAGAATTTTATAATATTTTCTTTTATATAGTTAGTCAAAAAGTACTCTATAGTGAAAATTAATTGAAATGATGAAAATATCCTTTCTAATATATCTATCTTACTGTTTCATCAAGAGACAATTGAAATCATCTATAACAAGTGTTTTGCAAAATGTAAAACGAAAGGCTCTTTGGGACCGATACGTGAAGCTCACTCTGTACATTAGACTATTAACATTATTTTCAGCATACAAACCAAACATTGCCTGATAAAAAAACTAAAATGGGAGACAACAATGGGAACAATGTAAAATTACGCCTACACCTAAAAGCTCTAGGTTAGCTACTTGTGGCCCACCTTAGTTTTGGACTAGGCAGATTTTTGTATATTTCGTTCATCTTTGTGTGTGACTCTTGATGAACGCAATTGATGACAATGACACCATTGTGCCTCCAACACAAACCTATGGTTGGCGTTCCATACCCATTGTTCCCAGTGATATGGCCCACCTGAGTCATGGATCTGGCTGATTCTTTTTAGGCCTAAGCATTGAGGGGCACATCTGATGTACGGAGTGGATTTCACATATACAATATGCTAGCCCCATAGTGCACGGGTAAGTTTTGTACAAAATTCCGATCCACCCACTTGCAGCACATTCCATGTACTGATGGGGATTTGAATCATGTACAAAACGTCTAGACTAAAGACTATTGACTGTTTCACGCAGCGAAAACGTGGCTTGCAGAGACGGGGGCGTTCCTTTTACCGACTGGATGGAAGCACTTCATCTATGAGATCCACACCGTCCATCAGCTGCCCCAGTAGTGTTTCCACAAAGGACGAAAGATCAGGTCGATTTATGACTCAGGTGGCCTACAGCACACGGAATAGTTGAGACGGGAACTTGGATCCTCAAAATTTTGAGACCATGACGTATGGACGATTATTGTTTGGATTAATTAAAAAAAAAAAAAAAACTTTCTTTTATACTCTTTCCTAAAACCAGCTTATGGTTTCTACCTACCGTCTTATACCGTAATGTATGGCATATTATATTTTTTAGGGAATTTTAGAAAATAATACCTCATTAATATGGTATTTACACCACGGTACCTTTTTTAATTAGATTTTCATTAAGCTACGTCTTAAATCAAGTTCCTGTCAAATGGGTACCTTCCGTTAGTTATCTTTATGGTGCATTAGTTTAAAGAGTGATTTTTTCTAAAATAACGAAAATACCCACCCGAAATTGCTTAATAAATATTAAATAGATAAAATCGCTGGCGAATTACATGGTACTATCGGTGTTCTGTTGGACCCACCATGATCTTTTTTGGGCTCTCTATGTTCCATCCAGCCTGTTAGTTAGGTCACAGAGACCTGGATGAAGGGGGGAAAAAATATCAGCTTAATCTAAAACTTTTGTAGCCCACAAGAATTTTTAATGGTGGGCATTTACCACCGCTGTTTCATGCGGTGAAGTTCATTGAAACTTAGATTTTCCTCATCTTTTAGCTGTTTTCCTAAAATTATTCGGCAAAATCCATGGACGGGGTGGATTAAACACATGCATCATGCTGGGGCCCACGGATTGCATGTTCCCCTTCTTAGGAAGTTCATGTAGTTGGAAATGACGTGGGGCTCACTGATGTTCCCGTCACAAATCCACTCCATCCATTAGCTTTCCAAGATCACAATAGGACTGGATTCTAAACATGAACAAAAAATATTTGAAAACTCATGTGCGCCACACCACATTAATCAGTGGGAACACACATGTCCACCATTGTGACACCTTCTTAGAACCGACCATGATGCTTATAGGTTATCCAAACCGTTCATAGGGTTATTACCACTCATATAAACTATAAGTACAAATATCATCCTCATACAAATTAAACTTCTAAGCCCCCTACAAAGTTTCCATTGGTGGTCGTCCAACCCCACTGTTTTGTGTGGTGTGACCCACATGAGTTTTAATTATGCCTGATTTTTAAATTTATCTCATTTTTGTACCTTTCAAAAACTGATGAACGGAATGGATTTGTTACGAAAATCTATGTGAACCCCACACAGCTTCCTACTATAGGAAGTATTGGAGCAAAGGCAATCTGCCTGACGCGGTTTCCTTGTTAAAGGCTTTTATAGCAACTTCCACGATGGAAGCTAGGTGGGGCCAATGTTATGTTTGTGAGAAATCCACCCGTAGATCCATCTTTTGTAGATCATTTTATAACCTGAACTAAAAAATGACCCAAATCCAAAACTCAAGTGGGCGGCATGACTGAGGAATATTGAACATCGACAGTTGAAACATTCATAGGGCCATGGAAGTTTTGGATCAAGCTAACTCCTTTTAGTTTGATAATCCCAGTAGGAATGACCTTATAGACGGTATGGATGGATCGCATATAAACGTGAGGACCTCATAGAGGTTCCAACCGTAGGCATTTACCAACCCACGTTTTCTTGTCGTACAGCCCACTTAGAGTTTTGGATTTAAATCATTTTTTGGGCCATGTCCTAAAATGATATGGTAAAACGGATGGATGGGGTAGATTTACTAAGAACATCACGGTGGGCCCATTTAACTTCCCCTGGCAGGAAGTTAGTACGAGAGGCATTCGCATGGAATCGGCGTTCCCAATTTGTAACCCGTCCGTCTTCGCCATGGGTTAAAGTTTTACGGAATAGGTGCAACCTCGGCTTCTCCCAAGACGGTACGACCCTGACCATGGGTCCTAGCTTGATGTATATATTATATATCGATGCCGTCCATGAACCCAAAAATGGGTCCATCCATTTTTCCAGCTGCTTTTTAGGTCATGAACCCAAAAATTAAGCAAATCCAAATCTCAGCGCAGTCATATAATAGGAAATGGTACTGATTGAACACCAACCATTAGAAACTTCTTAGGGCCCGCCGCAATCCCTGCCATAATTTTTGTAAGGCATCCAACTTGTCGACTAGGACACACGGACGTAGAAGAAGGGAAAAAGCAAATATCAGCTTGGTCCAAAGCTTTTGTAGCCCATAAGAAATTTTTAATGGTGGCATTCATCACTACTGTTTCCTAGATTGTGGTCCACCTGAGATTTGGATTTACCTTATTTTTTTGGCTCATGTCCTACAATGATTTGGAAAATTGAATGGACGGTGTGGATTAAATGTATACATCATAGTGGGGCCCATAGTGCACCTTATGCAATCCACATGTAGGTTAAAGGCTCCGTGGGTATTTTTGTCATTTTAAGAAAAATCGCACTTTTTTAAATAGACGTACGTCAGAGAAAATTAACGGAAGGTATTTAGTTGACAATGACTTGATTAATGAGGTAGTTTACTGAAAACTGAATTAAAAAAGGTACTAGGATGTAAATACCATATTAATGAAGTTCTATTTTGTAAATTCTTTATTTTTTAAAAGACAAAAAAAAAAAAAAAAACACTTCCTCTTCCGACGCACAAAGCTCTCCAGTCTCGCAACCCCACCTCATGCCTTCTCCCTCCGTCTCTCTTGGCACCATGATGTTTGTGAGTAATCCTCCTCGTCCATCCATTTTGCAAGCTCACTTTAGGACATATGAACAAACATGAGCTGGATTCAAGACTTTAGTGGGCCACATGAGGGGAAAACTAGGAAAAGAAATGCCTATATTTGAAACCTTCCTATGCTCCATCTTAATGTTTATATGCCATCCAAATGTTTATACGCTCATTACCACTCAGATGAACTAAAAATACCAAAAACCTTATCTTGATACAAAACTTTTGTGGCCATACACATATTTCAACGGTGTTCGTTTAATCCCTACTGTTTCGTCTTGTATGACCCACTTCAATCTTTGATTCGGCTCATTTTTTAACTTATTTCTTAAAATGAACTTGCAAAACGTATGAACGAGGTGGATTTCTCACAAAGATCACAATGGGCTCCACCTAGGTTCCATTTCCCAAACTTTAGAAAATGTGGGGGAGTGAATTAGGTGAGACCCAGATCCACCGAGGTGGGTGAGACCCCTAACTGGGAGGCCCACTGTGATGTATGCGACTACATCCGCGTTGTACATCCATATTAAAAGATTCTTTTAGGGTATGATCCAAAAAATGAATCAGTTTCAAGTCTAAGATGTCTAGGAAACAATGGTGATTGACCATTGAAAACTTCTTGTGGGCCACAAAAGCTTTTAATAAGATGACATTTGTATGGTCTCTTCATCTAGGTGTTTGTGACCTTATCTATAGGTTGGATGGTAGACAAACATTCCGGTGGAATCTATGAAGTTTTTAATAGGGGGATTTAATCATGGCTGTTTCTTTGGTGTGGTTCACCAAAGGTTTGAGTCAGCTTCATTTTTGTGATCATGCCTTAAAATGAGCTTTCAAAATGGTTAGGCGGTTTGGGTTTAAGGCACATGCATCACTGTGAACCCCAGAGTCAGGGTCCCACCCCCCTTAGTGGATCCGCCGTCTCACTTAATCCGCTCCCGAAATCTGCGTTCGAGACGGGCATAGATGGGTATACCCCCACCAGGACCTAGCTAAAGACGGACGGTCCTGTTAGGGGCTCTGTGGGGCCCACTGTGACATATGTGTTTTATCTGGGCCGTCCATCCACTTCGAAGGTTATTTTAAAACACGATCTCTAAAAGGAGGTGGATCGAAGACTCGAGTGGACCACACACATGAAGCAATGGTGACAATGACCTCCACCATTGAAAGCTTCCTATGGTCCACTGTGACGTTTAGTTACCATATAACCTGTTCATAAGGTCATATAACCTATTCATAAGGTCATATAGACCCGGATGAAGGGAAAACATAAATATCAGCTTGATGTGGCCCCCAAAAGGTTTTCAGTGGTAGGAATTCAATTCCTGTTTACTGTGGTGTGGTCCACTAGAGCCTTCAATTTGCTTCATTTTGTGGCACATGCCAGAAAATGATCTTTCAAATGGATGGACAGCTTGGATAAATAAAATATATCACTATCGACCCCACAAAGCTCCTGACAGGACCGTCCATCTCAATATAGGTCCTAATGGGGTAGTACCCAATCCGTGCTCGTCCAAGGACGGATGCGGATTTCCTGGTAAAGGAAGTTCCAACGCTGGGAATTTAGGTGAGGCCCACCGTGATGTTTGTGATAAATCCCCCTCGTCCATCCGTTTTGTGAGCTCATTTTAGGAGATGTAAACAAAAATGAGCCAAATTCAAAACTCAAGTGGGCAAAAAATGTGAGGATTGAACATCCACAATTGAAATATTCGTGGAGCCACAGATGTTTTGAATCAGTATAATATTCGTGTTTTCAGTTCATCCCAGTAGGAGTAACATAATAAATGGTATGGATGGCATATAAATAGGGGTGTCAATGTGCCGAGTTAGGGCCCAGCCAAGCTCTGTCCAAGCTCGACCTTTAAATTCCAACCTTAGCCCAAACCCGGCTTGGGCCGTGACTAGCCAAGATAGTCCAACCCAAGCCTGGCCCGCATTGGTTATACAGGGCCCGGCTTGATCCCGACCCTAACCTAAGCCCGAAAAATTTCCCATTTTGCAGCATTGTCCAATACTCACTCTAAGGATTCAACAAAAAAATAAATAAGAAGAAGCCTTAACAGCAAAATAAATAAAAAGAAGAAGAATACTTACGGAGTTTCTTTACTTCTCTCTTTTTGAAAAGGAAAAAAAAAAGGTGAAGAGAGAGGACCCAACTCTCTTAAAAAAGTTTTTTTTTGAAAGGTAAGAAATTTATTAAAAAACAAAACAAAAAGAGCTTTCTTAAAAAAGTTAAGACATGACTTGAACCAATTCTAGATTCACAACATATCCATAACCAATCGAATAGCCCAATCAACATAGTCACAAAAAATGACCCAACTAATCTTAAAATTCATAGCTAGAGTACGACTTAACTGGTCACTAATCAATAATGAAAAAATAACAAAGATCGAGCTTCACATCCTCATGTGGGTGTTTTGAAAGAACCTAACTATTCTATATCAAACAAAGAAAAGAAAGGAGTTGTGTGTGCTTACCTGATCAAAACAGTGAATGTAGAGAGCAAGATGATGTACCCTGATAACATCAATTACACACACACACACACACACACACACACACACACACACACACACAGAGAGAGAGAGAGAGAGAGAGAGAGAGAGAGAGAGAGAGAGAGATGAAAATGAAATATACTATGGTCAGTGGTTGGTGTAAAAATGTAAAGAGGGAGAGGAGGAAAGATGGAAGGAGATTTTTTTAAAGTATTTTAAAAAATGTCGGGCCAGGCCAGTCTTCGGGCTTTAAAAATGTAAGTCCAAGCTCGAGCCGGTTGAGAATCGGGCTCAAGCTTAAAGCCCGAACCCGGTCCACGGGCCTAGAACTCTTGTCCAAGCTCGGCTTGAGGCGAGCTACGCCTGGAAGCCCTTCGGGCCGACCCGATCCATTGACAGCCCTACATATAAACATCACCCTAAGCCCTAGGGAGGTTTCAATGGTAGGAATTTCCCTACCCATATTTTTCTTTGGTGTGGCCCACTTAAGTCTTGGATCTAGCTCATTTTTGTTCGTATGTCCTAAAATGAGCTCACATAACAGATTGACAAGGCAGATTTCTCACAAACATCATGGTGGCCCAACCTAAGTTCCCAGGCAGGAACTTTTGTGAGCTTTAGAAGGAAATTTGCATCCATCTAGGATGCGGTTTTGCTAGTGACGATGCCCGGTAGCCACTGGTCAGCACCATGTAGGCCCGATCATGATGTGTTTGTTACATCCACACTGTCCATCCATATTTATAGATCATTTTAGGGCTTGAACCCAAAACTAAGGCATATCTAAATTTCAGTGGACCACACCACAAAAAACAGTAGTGATTAAATGTCCACCATTAAAAAACTCTTAGGCCCACAATGTCTATTTGAATCCAACCTATTTATTAGGTCATACAAACTGGGATGAAGGGAAAAAAAAAATATCAGCTTGATTCAAATTTTTTTTTAGCCCTCAAGAAGTTTTTAATGGTGTGCATTTAATCAACAATATTGTTTTTGTAGTAAGGTCCATTTGAGATTTGGATCCACCTCATTTTTTGTCTCAACCCATAAAGTCATGACGGGGTGGATGAAACATATATATCGTGGTGAGGCCCACTAAGCACCGACCAGTAAACACTTGCATCAGTAGCCACACTGCCTCCTCGGGATTAAGTGGGTCCCCAGCCTCACCTAAGACAGTGCGACCCTTACCGTGGGGCCTACTTTAATTATGTATTCTTGTAACATCCTGTAAAGTTGCCCTTTTCAAATCCAAACATACGCTTGAGCCACGTCATGCACACGTCACATTAGACTAATTAATTAAGATCTCTTCACCTTAAAAAACATTAATATCATTAAGATAAACTTAGACGTACTCATAATAGGCCCTTATATCACCCATCATTATACTAACGTATCCGAAACTTGGGAGGGATGACCCTCTTGCTAGACTTGACAACGTTAGGCGGATGTCATTGGGAAGTCAGCACCCGAAATTGCATAATTGTAAGAACTAGCGAGAGCACTTGTAGGTGTAAATCTCCCTACACAATAACTAACCCAAGCAATCATTACAATTACACATTTTTAAGTGGGCCATTAGGACCCTAACATGTCTATCAAAATTGAGAACCTATGCTATAAATATAACATCAAACTTGTCCAAAAATTGTCGCCCTGATCGATGATCGGTGACTGTTGAATGAACTTCTCCTTATATCCGATAAATGTCGCATCCGAACGCCATAAAATTACAACTGTAGGAAGATCACACCTTCAAAAAGTTATCCCATGGTTTAGATTAGTCTGGGGGGGTTTGGTGGGTCTTACACAACTAAAACAACCCCTTATAGGGCTATTTTCATACAATTTCAGAAACTAGGGCTATTTTAGTAAATTTAGCATGAGATAAAAATTCATTTTCCAGCACTGTCCCCATTTCATTTTCTAAAAAATTGCTGAGAGGGGAGGGGAGAGTGAGGTATAAATTAGAGGGGAAGCAGAATAGTAGGTGGGGGAGAGCCTTGCATGTCAGCCCACTAGGTTATGAGTATGCAAACGTCGTCATAGCCATCGTTCCTCTTTGTAGCTTTTCTCCATCATTTGTAAAGGTTTACAAGAGTATTTTCCCCTTAAATCTCAGCAACATTTGTTAGGTTTTCCCAAAATTCCTGACATGCAAGCTTCATTCTTGCAGGAATACCTAAAATGCTCCAAGAAACTAAGGTGCAGATCATTATCTTTAGGTTATCCATGACCAAAATGTAGTTAGATGAAGTTAATGTTTAGATTCTCGAAATCATATGTAATGCTCCAAATTTTCAGGATTCATTTGAAAATTTTTGAAAATTTATTTTGATTTTAGTTTAATTAAATATCGAGCATTTACTTTGTTTTAAAAACAACAGACTATCTGTGAGAGTTTAAATGAGCGACCCTATACAAAAATTGCTTAGAATAATTCCATGAACGACGTAGAATGGTTACATTTCTCAAAACTCGCATTTTGTTATAATTACAATAATGCCCTTAGATCCCCTAGTTTGCGATTCTAATCAATTGAATAGGTAGTTTTCAAATCCATTCGAAACGTAAGCATAATTTTAGGTGTATAACAATGCCGTGTAGATAGATTTTCAAGTAGGATCCGCAATCATGGAGATCTTAACCTAGGAGCATTTGTAGTCGTTGATTGAGGAATGTAGTTGGGAAAGTAACAATATCAAACTGATTATCTTAATGGTAAACCCTTATCCTTGAATTTTTTTAATTAGTCTAATGCATATAAATATAAAATCTTGAGCGTCCAAAAATGTTAATGGCTCATCTTAACGTAGATCCTTGATTTCTAGTTCACATGGTTCTCATGATCTGATTGATATGAAATTTTGTACCATGCCTATTTATCATAAATGAACTACATAGGTCAAATTTTAGCCTTTAGATCATAATATAAATGGCTTAATTAGCAAATTAGCCCATTAACCCTTTATTTTAATGTCCATTAAATGAGGAAAGTGGATGGTTAGTCATAGTCGAATATTTTCATTCGTGTGAGTGACTTAGATCGTACATATCATGGGCCAATAGTGTGATTTGAGTGCCCCATATTGATAAGTATCTTTCTTAAGCGCGAAGTTATCTCGTTTTAGAAAATAATTGAGTTACCAACTCCTTTCAAATCTGGACCTTTCAATTAACTCACTTCCCACCGTCAACCGTAATTCAAATTTGGAACATATCTTGGCCTCATATGACTATGAGACTATACAAAATTTGGACCTCGATCTATAATTCTACACCATTGAACCACAAAGTCAGCCCCTTTCTTTTTCACCAAAAGTTGGAATTTCAAATCTAGGCATTTCCTACCATCCATCAACCACCAAATTTTGTCCAATCGTTTGCTTATCATGACTACACATTTTCTTCAATTTTGGGCCCTAATCATCAAGCATGGATCGTTAATTGAAATCAAGCCCATTTTAGCACTTGCTAGGCCATTTTCAAAGATCGGTCAATCTAGAAAGTGGACCGCTAAGAAAATTACATATTATGACTCATCTTTTAATGTCAAATCAAATTAGTGGTATAAATTTCACAAAATATCATCATGGACATCATAATGTGGACCTTCAATGTATTGAACATCCACCCTCATGAGTATGAGGCGTTATGCATGAGAGAAAACCTCTTTTAATGTGTTTTATAGAAAAAACCTAACAAAATTTAGTCATCTCTACCCCCTTGCATGTCCAAACCCTAGGAGAGAGAGAGGGGGAGAGAGAAAGAAAAGAGAGGGAGAGAGTTCTCTGATTTTCTAGCAACATACTCAACCTCTTCAACCTCCAAGTGTGTCCTTCTAAGAGGTGAGGATTTTTCATTCAAGCCATTTATAGTTTTCTCTTATTTTTTCTAAGCTTCATTTAATATAGATCGTGTTGATTGGATTTGTATGGATGATTCATATTATGCGTTGATAACCAGTAGAATTATCGTTGAGTTTCATTATATTATCTTGTGGTATGTATACGTGGATGTTTGGATGTGAAAACATAAATATTCTCATGTTTATGTGAGAACCATGCGTAGATTCATCTTGATTCGTGTTGTATATGTGCTGATGATGTTTATGACGTTACATGTATTGTGTGAACGAGATTATTTATATGAATATTGCATTAATGTACACCCTTTGTTCCTATGTTGGTGAAATCACATGATGTGGAGAGATGGAACCCATGTGGGGTATCTATGATAGAAAGATGTGTCTTGGCTTGGTTATGAGATTATAATGAATGTGTGCCAATGGATCCTTATGATTTTATGTTGCTTAAGATGGATCTATGTGCTATACTTGATTATTTTGTCTATGTTGAGCAATATGCATTCTTGGGAACATGATTGGATTATAAGATGGGACAATGAGTGAACATTGATGGTATCTGAATATCATGAGCCGGGGTTGGTGCTATGGACACTTAGCCCGAACTTTCGGCCTATGTTGGGTTGCTTGTGTCTCCCATAGTGTCCATTGAGTTCTTTTAATATGGATGGATGCGAAATTACTTATGTCACGCCCCGAAATTCAATGCCTGAATATATTACCCGAGCATGAATTCTGAAGCGTGATAAAGAAAATACATGCAGAATTACAAATAATAAATTAGATTGCATCATTCATTCCATACCTAAACCATATCACACTCTTATTCCAACTAAAATTATAAATTAAAATTCAAAGTTCATAAATCATAAATATATAACTAATGACTTAATCAAATCTAACTACGGTTCCATTAATTTTAAACTAAACAGAAATTATAAAAATATATGAAATTGTCTTCATTTTTGTTGGCGTCCCCCTCCAGTGTTGTCGTTGCTTCTTCAGCTTGCACATCGTCACCTATGACTTCCATATCATCTCCAAAACCTATGGTTCCCTAAGAAGGATGAGCAAAATAATGCCCAGTGAGTAGTACTTACTCCACTCCATTATATGATTTAACCATTCATATATCATGTAAATGGAATTATAATAGTAGTGAAATAATAATTCAGAATGTATGTTAAAGTATGCCATGCATATACGCTTCATCCCGTGACAACACACAACAAACACTGAACAGACATTCCACAATGAAAGCCCATGCAACACGTGTAAATCAACCATACACGTGGCCTATAACACAATGTTTTCAATCTGATTCCACACTTGCAAGTTGACCATATAACATTATCACCACAACCAAACAGGTGCAGTAATGCCCCGATCCTGACACGGTATGCCTGATCTTGACATGGGTCGCATTCTCAATATGAGACAACGTTAGACTACCCCAGTCATGTGTGGTAACGCCCCGATCTTGACATGGTATGCTCGATCCTGACACGAGTTACATTCTCGATCCTCACACAACGTTACCCCACACAACATCACCATGAAATTATGCATACTTAACCCATAACCATAGCTATCCCATACACCATAAACTAATCGACTCAACCAGACTTGACCAGCCCTGGGCAAGGATTCTCTCACATGCCCCTACCTTGACCTCCCTGTAGGACCCAATCCTCACAGAAAGTCTCTCTATACACAAATGCACAGTACATGTCTACATATAAGCTTAAACATAGCATATTACACAGTATGTAGGAATTATTGCATATAAAATAATTAATGTATTGTAAGAATTAAAGTGCCAAATTATTACATTTAAGATGACCAATTACATCAGAAAATATAAGAATTAAAGTGCCAAATTGAATTTGAATTAGATAAAACCTGAAGCTTTAATCCAAATTAGATACACATGTTCTCAAATAGTGGACATATGTCTCTCCACTGTTTGACTTGGTACGATCAATTGGAATGTCCTATCTATGTAAGATTTACTTTGTTTAGTTAAAACTTAGTAGTCTAGACATTGGGTGGTTTAGATTGAAGAAACCACCTCTCTGTGGGGCCTAGAAGTGCTAATTATACCAAGTTCAGGTTCTGTCACCATTTTGGGTAGTTAGCACCACTGTTTCGAATAGTGTGGGCCATACGGGACTCCGATTTGTCCCATCTTTTTATGGTAAGTCCCACATAATCCAATAGACATTTTAGGCGGGGTGGATCTCCCAAAGACACACCAATGGGGACCATGAGTGGGCTACTGTCCAACTTAGAAAAAAGTAGTTTTTGGTTTGTTTTATTTTTCTGCGACATTGCCACTATTTGAGATGGTATGGCTCACTCGAGTGTCAGACTGGCCTGAAACTTGGTGTCCACTTAATGAGGAGATGGAGCAATAGATGGGACGGTGTGGATTTTACAAATACGCTAAAATAGTCCAAAGAATATGATGAATGACATGGATTTAAACAAGATAACATGCGTGATTTATTAAGCATAAAACCATCAATCAAATGTGTAAATCAAATAAGGGACTGAAGTGAGTGTCTCCCTAAACTCACCAATTAATGTTCCAATCTGAGATTTTGAGAAAAGGTAAGGAAATCCAGTCCCTAGCCCACTCCAATAATCACAACCCTACCACTTCCTCCTCTCCAATCAACGGTAGTATGATGATGAAAAATGGTGATGATGATGATGGATGGTTTAGATGTGGCTATGGAAGAGATGGTGTTATTGCTGGAAATTGGTCAACAGACTATATGAGGATCCTTTGATCTTGACGGTTGGATGACGTTGATCTTCTCCTTGAGAGAAGCCTGGATCTGAACCAAAGATTTCCTGGATCCTGTAGAGCACAAAAGAAAGCTAAGGGGGGTGGTTGGGGTCCAGCCGTTAGCCCTCCGATGCCTAAGTTAGTTGGATCTTGAAAGATTAAATATCTCTCTTTTGATCAGTTTTTGTATCGTACCTTGATAATGAAGAGGACGCGTCAATTTATAGACTTAGGTTGCAGAGTTGTATTCCCTTTTTGAAGCCGTGATTTCAGGGGAGGGATTCTCGGATCAGCGTAATTCTTGGGCCGTTCTGTAGTTATAGGAGATATTCCCGTATTCCCTGACGATTCTCCAGATCTTTCACCTATTTTCCTGGCTGAAACCTATGATCTCGGCAGGTCGTCAGGCCGTCAGGTCGTCTTGGAGGTCTCAGGTCGTCAGGTCGTTGGCCTAGCCTCAGGTCGTCAGGTCGTCGGGCCTATATTGGCTGCTGGTATTATAAGCTGAAGGATGTCCTCGCCAGAGACCAGAGACTAGAGACCAGAGACCAGAGCTGCTCACATGACGAAAGCTGCTCATATCAAGAGTGCTCGCATTTTGGAGATGCGACCCCTTTCATCGAGCACGAGCCGGGCTGGTCGCATCTTGAAGATGCGAGATGCGACCCCTTTCGTCGAGCGCGAGCCGGGCTGGTCGCATTTTGGAGATGCGACCCCTTTCGTCGAGCGCGAGCCGGGCTGGTCGCATTTTGGAGTTGCGACCCCTTTCATCGAGCACGAGCCGGGCTGGTCGCATTTTGAAGATGCGACCCCTTTCGTCGAGCGCGAGCCGGGCTGGTCGCATTTTGAAGATGCGACCCCTTTCGTCGAGCGCGAGCTCTGCTGGTCGCATTTTGGAGATGCGACCCCTTTCGTCGAGCATGAGCTGGGCTGGTCACATTTTGAAGATGCGACCCCTTTCGCTTCCATATTTTAAGCTCAGCCTGAATTTACCCATAACAGAAGCCCCCTACTCTCGAGCCTGACTTGCTCGGCTTGGGAGTAAATAGAAATGGATGAGCTGACATTTGAATTTGGTCAACTGCATGAGGTCGGCCTAGTAGGGTGGCCCGTAGGCTCTGCCAATCATACAGGTCGACATATGTAGGTGACCTCTGGACACTTCGCGTTTTGGTCCGACTCTTTGTCCATTCCGACTGCCCAGGTCGGTCTTTCGACTCTTGGTCTAGGACTCTTTCGACTGCCCAGGTCGGTCTTTCGACTCTTAGTCTAGGGCTCTTCCGACTGCCCAGGTCGGTCTTTCGACTCTTAGTCTAGGACTCTTCCGACTGCCCAGGTCGGTCTTTCGACTCTTGGTCTAGGGCTCTTCCGACTGCCCAGGTCGGTCTTTCGACTCTTGGTCTAGGGCTCTTCCGACTGCCTAGGTCGGTCTTTCGACTCTTAGTTTAGGGCACTAAGGCAATTGATCCCGTCATGGTCAGTCTTGCTGACCTGGAGATTTGCCACGTTTCTTGGAGGAGAGATTTCGCAGCGCTATATAGTTGCGGGGATGGCCCTTATGGGTCAGTGACTTGATTTCATATTTTTTCTTAAGGATGAGGCCTCACGAATGAATGCCCGAATCATGGCCTGAGGCATGGATGAGGCAAAACGATGAGACCGAAGCGAATAAATACATTTCAATACTCGGATCACGACCATACTCGCATATGGATTATGCGGAGGTTGTCTGTCGAAGCCTTCAGGACGATGCCAAGGACATCTGCCAAATACCCGAGGTGAGTGTCGATCCGAGGGCGACGAACGCCAAACGATGAGCCGAGTGATAAGGCTAACAAAGCCGAGGCCTGTTACTGATCGTAGGTGGGTGAACCATAGATAGCAATGGGACCGAGCTCCTATGCGTAGCTTCCTGAGGCGAGTGTCGATCCGAGGGCTAGTAGGCTGAATTCCCAAGGCTGAGCCGAGGGAGAGTACCTAATGCCGTGTGCCAAAATAACGAGGTTGAATAGGCCGAGCCGAATGATGAGGCCGATGAGGCCGAGTCCTGTCGCCTAGCCAAGGTGAATGCTGATAGCCTAGCCGAGTTCTTAGGCTAAACGTTTAGGTCGAGGCTTGCTGCCCACTTGAGGTCTGTGGATGAGGTCGAGGAGGTCGAGGAGGTCGAGGCCTGCTTGAGCTCGTGTGAGATGATGAATGGACGTTCAACAGATGGTCATAATGCTAGACACATGTGTGATGATGGCTTAAAACACCCTCTATGTTGGCACGGTGGGGATTGTCGAAAGACTCCAGTTGATTGCTGGTTTACAGGGTTCACTTTGATGGCTAGATTGAGATGGTGATGATCATTTGTCATAGTCGTTGGAGGTGTGGACGTTCATAGACGGTGAGCCCAGCATGAATGGCTGGATGGACGTCTTCTACTAGACATTGGAAATGAGGCCCAGTTGATGGATGACGGAGATCTCCCCATCTGGTTGTTGTGTTTGTAGGGCCGATGGTGATTTCGACGAACACACTGGCTTTACGAAGGGGAGACTTCTGTTGTGAGAGATGGTTGATATCGTGCTTTTACTTTTCCCCCGTAGGGAAAGCTCGTAGCAACGACGGGCTTCCTTCTGATCTCCTCTGACCACACTGATTCCTTCGTCAGTTTCGAACTTCATTGCAAGGTGATAGATGGAGACGGCAGCTTTGAGAGCTCGCAGGATAGGGCGGCCGATGATGGCGTTATAGGCAGAGGGGGTATTTACGATAAGGAAATCAACCATAATTATTTTCTGGTTAGGTTCTTCCCCGGCGGTAATCGACAGAGTTATCTCTCCTTCAGGCATGATACTGTCCCCTGTAAATCCGGTTAATGCTATTTTGACCGGCCTCAGCCTGGATTAGTCGATCTTCATTTTCTCAAAAGCTGAAGTGTACAAGATATCAGCCGAGCTCCCTTTGTCAACCATCATCCTGTAGAGTCTCTTGTTGGCGACCACCATCTAAACGACAAGGGAGTCGTCATTGTTAGTGCACTTTTCCGTGGCATACTAGTGCACCTTGTTTGTCAATCACTTACAGCAGTGAGTCTAGAGTCGGTTGAGCCCAAAGAAGATGAAGAAAGAAGACTCAAAGACGTCCAGCTGCATCAAGGAAGAAGATTCAGGTAAATGAGATGCCTTGGTGCCTTAACCTCGACCAAAACCTATCCCCTTTGTATCCTTGATGACCTTGACCATATTTAGAACCCTTTAGGCATCATAGATAGGCCCTAGGTGTCCCATTTGTACACCCTAACCTTGGCCTTGAACTACATGCTGAAGAAACACATGTATCAGCAAATACATTGGGGTCCCAGGCTGGTCCGACCGGTCAAGACCGGTCGGCCAGCATCCCTGCTGGATGTACAAAGGCCAGCCGACCGGTCAGGACCGGTCGGCCTTCACAATGGAAGGGTTCAGCAAGCCTGGCCGACCGGTCTTGACCGGTCGGCCTTCACAATCTAGGCCGTCCAGCAAGAGTGGCCGACCGGTCATGACCGGTCGGCCTGATATATCGAGGCTGTCCAGTGAGGGGGTCCGACCGGTCATGACCGGTCGGCCCATGTGTTTGGCCTATGTAATGCTTGTCTTTCAGCAGGGGGGTCCGACCGGTCGTGACCGGTCGGGGCAGGCCGTTTTATGGCCGTTTTATGACCGTTGGAGCCTCTTTTCTATAAATATGGAGCTCCATTCTTGGGTCATAGGGAGAAGTTTTTGAGAACCCTTTGCCCACATCATTTGTACATCTTTTGGGGTCTCAAAGAGGAGGTGTTCAAGTCATATCCCTTGTGTTTCAAACACAAGTATGGGCATTCAAATGCAATCAAGAGATGACTTGATTCCTCTCTCAAATCTAGAGGTGTGACATTATTCCACATTGGTATATCCTTTGTCCAAGACCTCTAGAAGACTCTCTAGGTGTATCTCCTAAGTTAGAACATCCTACATATCCCATATAGGAGATTCAACCCATCCTCCTAGCACCTTGGGCTTTTCAAGGCATCGCATGCAAGGTGTTTGATCGAATGTGGCTGAGGCATTGGCAACGCAACGGCGGCACGATCGAGGGAGCAAAGGGAAGCTGATTGAAGCACGGGAGAGCAAAGATCAAGCTACCCAATCCGGCGCTAAACAAGGGGCTCATCCGACAAGTAGGTTGTCTTATTTGAGAGTCCATTTTAGAGTTTGTTTGTCAACTCGCCTTAGGGACGTTAGCCGTTCCTTGGCCCGTCAGCCGGGCCTAAACTAAGTCTCCAAGGGGGAGCCTCCGACACGGGAGTAAACGTGCGATAAGGTTGAGAGTTAGCCTATGTCTAAAACTCCGGATACGGTTGAGAGGTGAACCGATAAAACCTCCGTGTAAAGGTTGAGAGGTGAACCTCATTTAAAACCTCCGATAGTGAATGCCAGTGTGCTCAAAGGGGTTGAGTACTTGAACCGGGAGTGGAGTAGACAAGTAGTCGAACCACTATACATCCTTGTGTTTGTGATTGTTCTTGAGCACATTCTATCTTTGCATTGTTTGTTTAATTGCTTAATTATGAATGATTGATAGGAATGCTTGCTAGGCATTTTATAGGCATCCCCACACAAGATGTACCTTCACTACTTGTGTAGACTTGAGCTCATTGATCCACTCTCATAAGTCTACACAAGATGCATAGGTTAGGAGCTTGATTAGTTGTATAATTTACTTCCTATGCATGCTTAGACTAGGTTTGTTTATTGCTTATCCTCTTGCTAGTCTTTTGATTGGACCCACCAAGGCTTGGAAGCCGAGGTGTTCTTGCTTACAAAGCTTATTTTATTGAATTGCATAAGTAGGCGAAAAGAATTTGAAAAAGGTCCATATCACCCCCTCTAGGTCCTTAGACATATCTCCGAGTATCTCTACAAGCGGTGAAACCGCACTTTCAGTCATGTGGGTGTACGATCCCTCGAGCATCCTCTTCGGTAAACGTTATTGCACGCGAGGTCACCTTTGCGACCTTTGCGGGTCGGCTGGTGATGTTGACTGAGGGCCCTGGTTGGGACGTTCTTCCTTGTCGTACATAGTTTTTGCGGGAGTTTCTGGAATCTCCAGTAGTCGGCCCTCTGAAGATCATGTAAATTTCTTCCACAGGATTATTACTTTGTTCCTCAGTCAGGTCTGCGGCTTGACCTTCGTCCCTCCGGCCGTCCGAACGCTGAGCGATGTAGTCTTTCAAAAATCCTTGCTGGATGAGGGCCTCTATTTGTCGCTTTAAGTCAAAGCAATCCATGGTGTTGTGACCGTGGTCTTTATGGTATAAACAACACCTTGATTTCGACCTTCTATTGGGGTCGATCTTTATCTTCGCAGGTCGTTCGAAGGCGTGCTTGCTTTTTTCTGCTAAGTACACCTGCTCGATGGTTTTGTTGAGCGGTGTGTATTTTTCAAAACGTGGCGTTGGGAATTTCGCTCCTCGGGTAGATCCGTTCTGGGCTGGCGACCTTCGTTCTGATCTGTGTCTCTTTGAGCTGCCGCTATCCTGACGATCCTTATTCTTGGCCGATGGTCGATGAGCATTGACCAATTCCTCGGCGTTGATATGCTTGGCTGCCCGGTCCAAGAATTCGGCCACGGATTGAGGTGGCTCTTCCCCGACAGACCAAAGGAAACGTCGATCACGCAGCCCCCCGATCATAGTGTGTAACAATACGTCTTGTGAGAGATTTTCGATTTGTACGGCTTCAGAGTTAAAACGCATGAGGTAGTCCTTTAATGACTCCTCCTCTTTCTGTTTGATTGCGGCGAGGTGAGTTGAATGTTTCCTCGGATCGGTGCTTCCGATGAACTGAGTGGCAAAGGCTCTACTCAATTGGGAGAATGAGCTGATTGTCCTTGGTTTCAAATTGTGAAACCAAGTTCATGCTGAACTCGTCAAGGACAACGGAAAAGCCTTACACATAATGTGTCCGTTGGCTCCGAGGAGGTTCATTCGGACTTTAAAATTTTCTAAGTTCTCTGTCGGATCTCCTATCCCTGAATATTGCTCTAGCTGAGGAACTTTAAATCCTTTGGGAAGGGGTTCTTCACGAATCTCGTCGGTGAACGGTGATTCAGATGAGTCGACCAGTGCGTCCACTGCGATTGGTGCTCGGGCTCGCTGTGCTCTCTGAATATCGCCCATTTGTTCCTGGAGTTCTTTCAACTCGGCCTCCAGTGGGCTTAAGTTGTCGTCTACTCGGTCGCTGGCTTCACGATCAGTCCGTTCATGCTCGAGACGAGCCGTCCTCGTTCCTCGAGTCTATGCCGTAGATCGCTGGCAGACAAGTCTGTTACTGGCCGAGATCTGGCCCCGGTTGATTGGCTGGCGGCCTCATTTTCTTTGACCGGAGTGGGGTGTTGAGAACGTTGTGACGGCCGAGTGCGGTGGGAGTGCTGAGATTGTTGAGGCTGGGGGTGAGTATGCCGAGGCCCTTCACGGTCTCTGCCATTTAAAACTGTTGGATGGACAAGACCAGTTAACAGAGCTTTAATTTCGTCCAGTCTCTGGTCCACGTAGTCGAATTGTTCGTCAACGCCCCCCAGCTTTTGGGTGACCCCTCCCACCTGCTCTTCGAGAAGGGACAACCTGATTCCCCGATTACGAGATCTCTGTTGTCCCCCCTGCTGAGCAAAACTAGGAGAATTCCCACCGAGCTGGATGGCGGGGGTGTCGTGAAACGATCCGTCATTCTCGGAGATTTGATCGTCTGAAGGTCTGGCGATCGCAGGTGCTTTCCCTTTATACTTTCTCTTTCCAGCCATGATGAAAAGGAGGGAAGATGTCGAGATCGTCTTAAGCGATTGGGTGAGAACACGGACTTTCTGGTTAAAGGAAAAAGGCGTGTCCCCACAGACAACGCCAATCTGTTGATGCTGGAAATTGGTCAACAGACGATATGAGGATCCTTTGATCTTGACGGTTGGATGACGTTGATCTTCTCCTTGGGAGAAGCCTGGATTTGAACCAAAGATTTCCTGGATCCTGTAGAGCACAAAAGAAAGCTAAGGGGGGTGGCTGGGGTCCAGCCGTTAGCCCTCTGATGCCTAAGTTAGTTGGATCTTGAAAGATTAAATATCTCTCTTTTGATCAGTTTTTGTATCGTACCTTGATAATGAAGAGGACGCGTCAATTTATAGACTTAGGTTGCAGAGTTGTATTCCCTTTTTAAAGCCGTGATTTTAGGGGAGGGATTCTCGGATCAGCGTAATTCTTGGGCCGTTCTGTAGTTATAGGAGATATTCCCGTATTCCCTGACGATTCTCCAGATCTTTCACCTATTTTCCTGGCTGAAACCTATGATCTCGGCAGGTCGTTAGGCCGTCAGGTCGTCTTAGAGGTCTTAGGTCGTCAGGTCGTCGGCCTAGCCTCAGGTCGTCAGGTCGTCGGGCCTATATAGGCTGCTGGTACTATGAGCTGAAGGATGTCCTCGCCAGAGACCAGAGACCAGAGCTGCTCACATGACGAAAGCTGCTCATATCAAGAGTGCTTGCATTTTGGAGATGCGACACCTTTCGTCGAGCACGAGCACGAGCCTGGCTGGTCGCATCTTGAAGATGCGAGATGCGACCCCTTTCGTCGAGCACGAGCTGGGCTGGTGCATCTTGAAGATGCGAGATGCGACCCCTTTCGTCGAGCTCGAGCCGGGCTGGTCGCATTTTGGAGATGCAACCCCTTTCGTCGAGCGCGAGCCGGGCTGGTCGCATTTTGGAGATGCGACCCCTTTCGTCGAGCACGAGCCGGGCTGGTCGCATTTTGAAGATGCGACCCCTTTTGTCGAGTGCGAGCCAGGCTAGTCGCATTTTGAAGATGCGACCCCTTTCGTCGAGTGCGAGCCGGGTTGGTCGCATTTTGGAAATGCGACCCCTTTCGTCGAGCACGAGCCGGGCTGGTCGCATTTTGAAGATACGACCCCTTTCGTTTCCATATTTTAAGCTCAGCCCGAATTTACCCATAACAGATGGAACTGCTAGGAACTTGGTTCGTAGGTGGTATAAAAGCTATGTATTATCACTCATTTGCGAGAGTTTAAATAAAGCTTATTTGCTCACTGGCACATGAAAAGTTAATGATGGAAATATGTGTGATCCTTTAATGGTCCACCTAATGTTCTTTCTTTGAATCTAAGACGTCCATCACATGGAGGACCAACTCAACAAGTCATGGTGAAATTTTGGGTCAAAAGATCAGTGGACGGACTCATAATGATCTAAATAAGAGTTAACCTAAACAGACATAATAGAATGGATGTGAAATATCTGAAATCAAGCCCACCTTTCACAAATTCGAGACTATCATGACGTTGGCCTCAGAAAAGTGATAAAGTAGTGTGAATTTGAGAAATTTTGGTAGTGTCCACACCCATGATCTAATAAGGACATAAAAGGGCCTAAATGGTGGTAAACACCACATCTTAAGGAAGTTAGTTTCAAGAGATCCAAAATTGATTTTTGAGATAAACTTGACCACTTTGAAGTGGAAATAAATCATAACTGTTAAGAGTTGTGCAAAACGATTCGTACCATTATTGGGGTGGCCATGGATTAGATAATGGACCATTGACTTATTGATTCTCCTACCGGTTTGAGAGTAAATGTTCAAAAACGTGATGGACGGTGGACACACCTCAGTTCAAAATTTAGGAAACATGGGGGTGTGGGCCATCTTTGGAAATCTTAGATGCACAAAACTTGGATGCACAACGATGACCACACGCAAAGATGGACAGTTATCAACAAAGATAGGAAACATCTCATCCTTATCTACTTAACCATATTGATTTTGAATTGGTACATTGCATTGAATATGAATTCGGTATATCTCGACCCACACGGACACACCTAGGACCCTACGATGGAATCTAATCTAATAGATCACCTAAGCACATGGAAAAGGCCATCCACCAGTGGTTTCACCTTGAGTGGTGGTCCACATGGCCCTACATAGTAACTCTTTGATTTAATGACCTCAGAAGATCATCCAGTGATGAAATTTCACATGAATGGCTAAAATACCATAATAAAGGTGTGGGTAAAGTCCCATGGCTATCTGACACACCAATTGAAATAAATCACCGGAGTTCACCCTAACCATTGGTTTAGAGTTAGGATAAGGTTTAACGGCTTGATCGAATATCGATGGAGATTTCAACTGTCACAAATATTCCTATAAGGAGATACTACAATTTCAACGAAACAAAACTTGATTTGATTAATTCAGTGGGCCACGATGATCAAAATAAGGATAATTGGCAACGATCGAAAGGTCTATGGTCGAATTTGAGTCGATCAAAATATACTATTAGATTCTACACATTTCAATTTATCAATCTATGGTTGAATCAATTCCGTAGATGATACGAATAAATTAAAATCAATTACTAAAGTTTATGTGCATGAAATGTGGCTTAAAATTTCACTTTTCTACCCAATTATTTCATAGGAACAAACATCAATCACGTTATCAACCTTGCACACATCAAATGTTATTGTTTTAATTTCAATACTTTTAATTCAAATTTTTTATTTAAATAAAAATGCAAAATAGATATCCAGAAATATAACGGATATTACATCCTACCCACCTTAAAAGAAATTTCGTCCTCGAAATTTAATCTTTTATAATAAGCTAACAAATGAAGATCATATGCTATGGCATATCTAAGTGTCTTCTATATTCTACAACTTGTATGTTTACATGCATATAAGTGTATATAACGATCTATATGAATTTGAGTTCTTACAATGTACCCCCCCTTACGGGAATCTCGCCCTCGAGATTCAAATACCTCCAATAGGGTTTACTGAATTGCCTTCTTCCCTATCCTGATTTTTTTTATACTTCATAACTTTGATGATTTGGTTCCTTCAAACACTTTTTTCCATTCCATAAGCTAATGATACAGGTTCTATGTTGCTTCTAGGCCGATCACTCTAGGTTATTTACTATGATTCTATAATGCTAAATAATCTTTCATGTCTCACCCAATTATAACTATCATAAACCAAACTACTACTTTGGTTTTTTGGGAATGTTCTAGCTAAAACTTCTCTAAGCATGATAATTTTAATTCTAACTTCACTAGGTGTTAGCCCTAACCGTAGACACTTCGGGATTTTAGAAATTTCTCGGTAATACCATTTTGCCACGCCCCGAAATTCACCGCCCGAATATATTACCCGAGCATGAATTCCCAAGCGTGATAAAGGAAATACCTGCGGAATTACAAATAATAAATCAGGTTGCATCATTCATTCCATAGCTAAACCATACCAGACTCTTATTCCAGCTAAAATCATAAACTAAAATTCAAATGTTCATAAATCATAAACATATAACTAATGACTTTATCAAATCTAACCACGGTTCAATTAATTTCAAACTAAACAGAAATTCTAAAAATATATGAAATTGTCTTCATTTATATTGGCATCCCCCCTCCAGTGTCGTCGTAGCTTCTTCAGCTTGCACCTCGTCACCTACAACTTTCATATCATCTGTAAAACCTACGGTTCCCTAAGAAGGGTAAGGAAAATAATGCCCAACGAGTAGTACTTACTCCACTCCATTATATGATTTAAGCATTCATATATCATGTAAACGAAATTATAATAGTAGCGAAATAATAATTCAGAATGTATGTTGAAGTATGCCATGCACACATGTTCCATCCCTTGACAACACACAACAAACACTAAAAAAACATCCCACAATGAAAGCCCATGCAACACGTGTAAATCAACCATATACGTGGCCTATAACTCAAAGTCTTCAATCTGATTCCACACTTGCAAGTCGACCATACAACATTTCATCACCACAACCAAACACGTGCAATAATGCTGTTCAACCTCCAATTTATACATTGCATAGCCCATTATATCACATTATATGCATGCTTTGCATATTTATAAGGCCCATCTAAATGCGTGTTTTGTGATTGTAGGAATGAGAGGGAGGACTTCACCAATTCACGGTTAAAAGAGTCATTTTGGACACATTGAAGACCAAATAATTAAGTGCCACAGATGGGAGAAAGAAGCAAGAGAGAGAGAGAGAGAGAGAGAGAGAGAAGAATGAAGAGGAAGTACAGAATACACAACACTGAGGATCGGTCGTCCGATCGGTCTGCCAAGGCACAAGACCGGTCTTCCGACCGGTCTGTAACTCAACAGGGACCTCTCCATTGCTGCACTTTTCACTGGACCAAGCTTGACCGATCGTCAGACTGGTCGGCTAGTGCTCAGATCGGTCGTTCGACCGGTCGCATACTCACAAATAGGTCAAAAATCCAAAAGAACTCACTAGACTGTTTTTGCCATTTCACTACCGGTTGTTCGACCGGTCGCCTGCGTAACAGAACGTGTCCTACAAGCTCCGATTTTCTCTACGCAGTCCAGAATTTCTTGCGCAATCGGAAACCTTCCGCACTATTCTATAAAAGGGGACCTAGGGTTCTTCCAAAGGTATCAGAGAAGCTAAGGAACTTCGTAGGAGAGGAAGGAAGCCGTCGTGAAGCGTTTGCAACCCTCCAAACTCTGGGTTTTTATGTTTTCTAGTTTTCTTTTATGAATTCTAGTTGTAGTATGACAATGCTCGGCTAGAATCTCTCAGCTAATGCTGAGAGGTGAAGCTTATAGCCAATTTCATGTTTGATTCAGTTTAGTTCAAGTAGTTCTACTTCAAGTTCGAATTTTGGTATTCTAGTTCTTATAAAATTGATAGTTTTAGACGTTTTATGAGAGTTCATGTGCTCCGGACATGGATTCCTTGCAATTCTCTGAGATTATCATGTGTTGCTTGATTAGATTCGAATTATGGTAACCCTTGAGCATGCCATAGTCCATAGGCATGGCTATTACTCCAAAGGCTGCAATTTCAAATTCTATGTTTTGAATGGAACAAGAACTTGGAAGTTCAACTTGAGTGGGATTGAATGTGTTTAATGCTTTATCTTCCAATTAGATGAGAGGTAGGACTTCAAATCTAGTTGTGTATCATGCTTGGATTGATTGGATTGACATGGAATTACTACAAATGGATCCTTGAAAGCCTTAGTACCTTTAATCACTGTTTTTCTTAAAGTTACTGTTTTAGCATAATTATCTCAATTGAACCTTTAAATTGTGGCAATCCTAGTTGTTGGAACAACTTAGAAATTGTTCTCTAATTTCCTGTGGATCGACCTCAGTCTTACCGAGATTTATTTCTACATCGCAGCCTTGCACTTGAGGCGAGCGAACAAGTTTTTGGCGCCGTTGCCGGGGAGTTTAGATAACGGTTCTAGATTGTTTTAGTGGATTTAGAAGTAGAAGTAGATAGGTTTTTCTGATTTCTTAGAACTAACAAATTTTTTTGTTTTGTAGGATTTCTTCTCTAGTTCAAGCGAATCGGGTAATATCCTTCTAACTTAGTGCTTTTAGCAGATTTTTAAATTTTATTTTAGGACTTAGGATTAGTTTAGTTGATAGTTGAGTGGTTTATGTCCCGTTGGGAACATGACCATTCCAATCGTCTCCAATCTGAAGGTGGTCTAGTTGGACCACTATCCGTTCATAGACGAATCCGAAAATCTGTAGAACATTGTGATAATTTGGGGAGTATGGATCAAACACCTTTAAGGAATCCTCCCCCTACTCCAACTACAAACGCAAACCAAGAGGGAGTAGTTGAGAATGAGGTACACAACGTTCCTCCAATGAGATCATTACGGGACTACCTACAACCGGCCCGTGCAACTACACCCTTTTGCGTGGTTTTACCACCAACCGAGGGAAACATTGATATAAAGCTGGGTGTAATTCAACTTATACCAAAGTTCCATGGGCTAGATTCTGACAGCCCATATTTGCACTTAAAGGAATTTGAAGAAGTGGTGGCTACCTTGCAATACATTAATGTTTCGGAAGATGCCATTAAACTTAAACTCTTCCCCTTTTCATTGAAAGAAAGAGCCAAGACTTGGCTTCATTCTCTTAGACCACACTCGATAGGGTTATGGAACGAGATGACCCGGGAATTCTTGAAAAAGTTCTTCCCGACTCATAAAACGAACACCCTTCGAAGAGCCATAATGAATTTTTCAGCTAAAGAGGGTGAATCTTTCTTCCAATGTTGGGAAAGTTTTAAGGACCTCCTACTTGCTTGCCCACATCATGGCTATGAAAGTTGGCGAATCATAAACTTTTTCAAGGATGGATTAAGTTCCAATATGCGCTAATTCGTAGAGACGATGTGCAACGGCGAGTTCATGAGGAAAAATCCAGATGAAGCTTGGAGTTATTTGGATATGTTGGTCGAGAATGCCCAATTATGGGATGCCTCGGATAAATCTAATAATAACCCCAAGCCTACTCTAGAGAAAGAGAAAGGAGGGATCTATATCCTCAAGGAGGAAGACGATGTGAGTGCAAGGATAGCCAATCTCACAAGGAAGATTGAGGCTATGGAACTTAGTAAAAGTGGAGTTTCAAAGTCCAATGAAGCTATTAAGACCATATGTGGGATTTGTTTCTCCAATCTACACGCTACGTAAGATTGTCCTACAATTCCTGCATTTTAAGAGGTGTTACATGAACACGCAAATGCCACATATGGTTATCAACGGCCTTTCAATGGACCGGTGGGTAACATAGACAACTCTACTTAGAAGAATCACCCAAATTTCAGTTGGAAGAATGCACCTACGGGCAATCTTACCGACTCTCAAGGAGGGCCACCCATGCAAAATATGGCCCCACCTCAATTCTCAACGGATGATACTTTAAAAGCGTTTATACAAGGGCAAACGCAAATTAACCAAATGAATCAACAAATGTTCTAAGAGCTTAAAGTCTCGGTTGATGAGATTAAGGGATGCTTGAACGCTAGGGAAGGGACCTTTCCGGTCTAACCACAACCCAATCCAAAGCAAATACATGAAGTGAGCATTCCTAATCCCTCCAACCAACCTATGGAGCAAGCCAAATCTGTCACCACTCTTAGAAGTGGTAAGCAAATTGACAAAACTATTCCGGTAAAGGCCGACAAGCCTGATGATCCAGTAAATTCTGAGGATGAGGATGGATCTAACTTAGCCCCACAAGAAATATAATGCATTTACAAGCCCTTAGCACCATTTCCTTCGAGATTGGTTGCCCCAAAATCTCTCCCAAACTCTCATGATATTTTAGAGATTTTTAGACAAGTCAATATCAACATTCCCTTGCTTGATGCCATTAAACAAGTCCCCTCTTATGCCAATATAATGTGCAACAAAAGGCCTTTTTGAATGAGCAAGTGAGTTCCATTCTCACTCAAAAGACCCCCCCCCCCCCCCTCAAAAAAAAAAAAAAAATCGAAGATCTCGGTAGTCCCACAATCTCATGTATCATTGGAGACTACCGGATTGAGCGCACATTGCTAGACTTGGGGGCAAGTGTAAATTTAATCCCATACTCGGTATATGAGCAATTGGGCCTTGGTGAGTTAAAACCCACGAAAACCACGTTGCAACTCGCTGATAGATCCATCCGTGTACCGAGAGGGATAGTTGAGCATGTGCTAGTCCAAGTTGATAAATTCTACTACCCGATAGATTTCATCGTCTTGGACACACAACCGGTTATGGATGCTAGCACCCAAATACCAGTGATTCTAGGTTGCCCCTTTCTTGCTACATCAAACGCAATCATAAATTGCCAGAATGGGGTAATGCAAATGTCCTTTGGGAATATGATGTTGGAGGTGAATGTGTTCCACTTGGGCAAAAGGCATAGGGATGATGATGATGTCCACGAGGTTGATATGATTGATTCAATTGTGGAAGAGGAGTTCGCTTTAAAGTAGAATTTTGATCCTCTAGATGTTGTTAGCTTTGACCCCTTTGAGGATTGGGACGACAATGATGGCCCCCATGAGGTACACATGATAGAATCCATGGAAGATGGGGAATTTTTCCAACATGATCTACCTAAAAGTTTGGGGACATGTTTGACGCATTCTAAGGATAAATTTAATTCTATTTTTAATAAGACCTTGGATGTATCAATTTCTGAAAATTTATTTGACAAGTCACCAATTTCTGAGTTAAACAATTTTTTTATGCAGGAATTCGATGGATTGGTGCTTGATTTGCCTATGGAGAGGCCAATTTATGAAAGCGTAGAGGTTGAGGACCCACTCCAACCTACACAAAATTCTAAGAAGGAGGAAGACGTACTGGGTCCGAATCTGAAAACTTCCTCCCCTGAGGTCTCCTACACACTCGAGGAGTGTTTAGCGTATTTTGAAGATTAGAATGATCCCATGATTCAGGACATAGTAAATGCTTTGACAGAGAGACCTCATGCGCCTAAAAAGCTTCCTTCCACAGAGCGCCAAATTGAAGAATCGACTGTGGAAGCACAAGCGACAAATGATTATGTGGAGACCATCCCAATGTTTGAGGATGAACTGATTGAAGTCTCCACATCTCTTTGGTTTGTTTAAACCGAAGAACACTTCTAGAATGACCCATACTTGAATGATTTTTGCCCAGATAAGAAGGAAAGGAGATCCATATTCAATGATTTTCAACCAATGCAATTCTCCTTCCCTAGTACATGTGACAATTTTCTTGAGGAACCCGCTGAAATTTTTCAGCAGGATTTTCAATGGGTTAGAATGATCGACGTCACCAATGTAATTTCCATAGCAGAATGGTGGATAGTTCTTCTGAATAATTTGTTACACCACTTGATGATCTTGCTCAACTTTGTCCTTTTGGATGTCATACTGATAATCGATCTCCTAGTCTAATGGAGATCTTCTTTTTTAAAAAAAAAGGACGGGTTAGGATCTTTATTGCTTTCTGTAGATTAGATTTAACTTTATTTTTGTTTTACTGTGTTAATAGGATTTAGTTGTCGGAGTTGCAGACTTCCATGATTGACTCTCTCAGGTACTATTGTTCTCACTCTCTTATATTTCCCATTGCTCTCATGTTCATACTAATTACATATCTTTTTACATTGAGGACAATGAAAGATTTGGTTGGGGGGTGAGATGAGATTCCTCATCTAGCAGTTTGCAACATTTCGAGCATCATATGTGCAAATTTTTTTGAATTTTCTAAAATTTGAAAACTCTTTTAGAAAACCTTATTTCTATGCATTCGAGATGATACGAGTATAAGAAAAGGAGATACGAAGTGAGTGATGTTGCAAGTTTTGAACTTCTCTTAATATAATGGTTTTATATGTGAATTCCCTTATTTATGTGATTGATAGAAAATTTGAACACTCTTACACCTAGTTCACATTACACGATTTTCATGATTTGAAGGGACTATGTGATTTGTGGATTGGCTAGACTTAGATTTAAGGTGTTGAGAAACCAAACCGGGGTACTTTGTCCATCCTTGTCCGTGGGAAAATAACAAAAGATATGGATTTTTAAAAATCCTATCTAATTTAAAAGAAAACTAAAAAGGAAGGATGAAATTGGGAATGATGGAGAAAATGGTGGAAAATTTCGAAAAAGGGCTACCTATTTACCAACCGGGGTATAGTCTACCCATAACCAAAGCCGAAAATGGGACGTAGTGTGAAAGCCGGCGGAAGGACGGTAAGACAAATTCCTGTCATTGGCTTGTTGTTGCTCTGTACACCTTGAGATCCATAGTTCAGTTGATCTATGAAGAAGATAATCCCAGAAACTCATGAGATGAACTTTCACTATGCACACTAGGTTGAATTTTGTTCAAGTTCTTCTATTCATCAATAAATCGGTGGGAATTTCATATCGACACTTATTATGTTTTGAGAGTTTGAGTTTTCAGCTTCTATCACCAAATTTTTCCGAACTTCTTACTTGTATGTCTTGGAGTGGATAGAAACATGGTTTCTGAAGGAGAGTTGATTTTGTTAGTACACTTTATTTTGTCAATTGTCGTGTTGGTTGGTCGCGTCTTGTCGTGTGAGTCCCGGTCGAAGATTTGAAGCTCAAGACTTGAAGATTACGCTTCTTCCATTACTCAAACTCAAGCTGAAACAAGATCTTAGGTAAGTTGCATATAGATCGACCTTAGGAAACCCAAAACATCAACGAATGACGTAATTACCAACCTAACTTATCCCATTCCTTCTCGACACTAGCACAAGTTGATCAGACTTGTATGTCCATGGCAGGTGCTAATCATGATTGAAAACATGTCCAAATATTGGACTCCTTGCACCAAATCACTTCATACTTCATCATTGAAGTGTTCCGCCGCTATGTTGATAGGCCTCAAGGCAGCCGACCGGTCGGACTGACCCTTCACCTTAGTCCAGCAAGCTTGCTTTGATAAAGAGGTCTAGACAGCCGACCGGTCTTGACCGGTCTACCAGGCACATCTGCATTGACAGCAACCTTGCTGTGATAAATTCAGCTGGACAGCCGATCGGTCTTGACCGGTCGGCCAATATTACAAACTCAGTCCAGTAGCCTTGCTGAAATTAAAAAACTGGACAGCCGACCGGTCTTGACCGGCTGGCCAGAAGTTCAAAATTTGTCCAGCAGCTATGCTGCATTGATCTAGGGAGGCAGCCGACCGGTCTTGACCAGTCGATCTGCATATTTGAATATGTTCAGCAAGCTCAGCCGACCAGTCTTGACCGGTCGGACTGCTTTCCAAATGATGTACAGCAAGGTCAGTCGACCAGTCTTGACTAGTCGGACAGACCTAAATAAGTGCCAGCACATTTGAATTATGACCGGTCTGTCCGACCGGTTGAGACCTCTCTTTGACAGGTCGGACATGACCGTTTTTTATCCGTTGGGGCCATCATTAGGGGTTCTATAAAGCTATATCTTGTGGTCTTTCTTGGTATGCATTCAACACCCATCAAGAGCTAAGAGAGAGAGTCTTTGCTCAAATCTTCCTACCCTCCTTGCTCTTAACTCCCTTGAGTTCATCATTCAAACCTAGCCATTAATGGCTTGTCATTGAGTATTCAAAGCTCAGCTTGAAGTATGAACTCAAGATATGCATTCATTGCTGACCTATCTTCGAAATATCTTTATGAGGTCGTTTATAGCCATTGAATGTTGAAGTTTGGTAGTTCCCTCATAACCATTGCATTGAATAGGCAAGAGGAACTTAACCATCTCTCTCCCAACTACCCGGCATAATCATACACACATCATTTGCATCGTTAGCTGATCTTGAGAGCATAAAGAGAAGCTGAAGTACGTGGAGCTGAAGCTACTCATCAAAGGCATTGAATCGGGGCTCAATCGTCTAGGTATGTCTAGTATTTGAGAGTCCATTTATTGAATCACTATTCCCTAGATTGGGAAACTCCGGTGGGAGTGTACGTGGCCTTCCTTGGATTAGGATTGGTGAGAGTTTGAGATCCAAACTCGTCAAGTCCCTGGATTGGGCCATCGGTGGATGGTAAACGCGGTCGTAGATCAAAGGATGTTAAGGTTGATGGTTAACCTGATTTAAAACCACGACTATAGTGAAATCCAGTGGTCTCATAGGTTAAGATCGTGAACCAGGAGTAGAGTAGGGAAACCGAACCGCTATAAATCGTTGTGCATTGTGAGATTGAATGATTGCTATGTGTTGAATGGTTTAGTCATTCATGAATGCTAACTGTTTGATGAAATGCCTATGATAATCTTTACTTACAAATTCATCATATAATTGCCTTGAATGTTATTGTGATAATCTTGGTTGATAAGATTGACTTGATTTAGTTTTAAATTGTAATTAGAAATTCAAAAAGTCCTATTCACCCCCCTCTAGGACATTAGGCATATCTCCGAGTATCTCTACAAGCGGTAAAACCGCAATTTCAATTGGTATCAGAGCGGGTTCCTCCGCTCAGGTTTAAAAACCCAGAGTAAGATCCTAAGAGAACTTGAAAATATGTCTAGAGAGGACTCTACATTGTTAGTGCACTTTTTCGTGGCATACTAGTGCACCTTGTTTGTCAATCACTTACATCAGTGAGTCTAGTGTCGGTTGAGCCCAATGAAGACGAAGACCGAAGACTCAAGACGGACCGGCTGCATCAAGGAAGAAGTCTCAGGTAAATGTGATGCCTTGGTGCCTTAACCTTGACCAAAACGCAACCCCGTTGTATCCTTGATGACCTTGACCATATTAGGAACCATTTCGTCATCATAGATAGGCCCTAGGTGTCCCATTTGAACACCCAAACCTTGGCCTAAATCCACTAGCTGAAGAAAGAAGAGTTCAGCTTTTTGAAGAGGGGACCCAGGCTGGTCCGACCGGTCAAGACCGGTTGGCCAGCAGCCTTGCTGCTTGCTTCAAAGGCCTGCCGACCGGTCATGACCGGTCGGCCTTCACACATGAAAGGTGGGACTCAGCAAGCATGGCCGACCGGTCATGACCGGTCGGCCTGGATGTCTCATGTGTCCAGCAAGAGTGGCCGACCGGTCATGACCAGTCGGCCTGATGCTTTCAAGGCTGTCCAGCAAGGTGGTCGGACCGGTCATGACCGGTCGGCCAGTATATTTGGTCTGTGCAGTTGAAACCCTTCAGCAGGGAAGTCTGACCGGTCATGACCGGTCGGGACAGGTCGGCTCATAGCCGTTTTATGACCGTTGGAGCCATTTTTCTATATATAT
Organism: Liriodendron chinense; assembly: GCA_003013855.2. NCBI lineage: Eukaryota > Viridiplantae > Streptophyta > Magnoliopsida > Magnoliales > Magnoliaceae > Liriodendron > Liriodendron chinense. The sequence continues at coordinate 383,318 of PVNU02004009.1, read as the reverse complement.
GGGGCTCCGTTTTTGGGCACATGATGAGGGATTTTTGAGGAAGAAAAGCCACCATTGAAGGAGATCTTTTGAGGCTCATTCCTTGACCTATGCAAGGCATCTTCCTTGTGCTTTAACACAAGATCAAAGCATTCCAAAGCTCATGAAGAAGATGACCTTCATCCCCTCTTGATCTCTAGAGTTAGGAAGCTTCTTGATTGGCAAATCCTTGTCCTAAACTCGAAGATGAGATCGTTGTAGGTAAGAGACTCTAGGCAACCCATTCCCACTAAGTTGCAGAGTTGTTAAACCTATCCTCCTAGCACCTTGGGCATTTCAAGGCATCGCGTGCAAGGTGTTTGATCGAATGTGGCTGAGGCATTGGTGATGCAACGGCAACATGATCGTGGGAGCAAGGGAAGCTGATTGAAGCACGGGAGAGCTGAGATCAAGCAACCCAATCCGGCGCTAAACAAGGGGCTCATCCGACAAGTAGGTTGTCTTATTTGAGAGTCCATTTTAGAGTTTGTTTTTTGAACTCGACCTAGGGACGTTAGTCGTTCCTTGGCCCGTCAGCCGGGCCTAAACTAGTCTCCAAGGGGGAGCCTCCGACACGGGAGTGAACGTTCGATTAGGTTGAGAGTTAGCCTATGTCTAAAACTCCGGATACGGTTGAGAGGTGAACCGACAAAACCTCCGTGTAAAGGTTGAGAGGTGAACCTCATTTAAAACCTCTGATAGTGAATGCCGGTGTGCTCAAAGGGGTTGAGTACTTGAACCGGGAGTGTAGTAGATACGTAGTCGAACCACTATACATCCTTGTGTTTGTGATTGTTCTTGAGCACATTATATCTTTGCATTGTTAGTTTAATTGCATAATTATGAATGCTTGATAGGAATGCATGCTAGGCAATTTTTAGGCATCCTCACACAAGATGTACCTTCACTACTTGTGTAGACTTGAGCTCATTGATCGACTCTCATAAGTCTACACAAGATGCATAGGCTAGGAGCTTGATTAGTTGAATATTTTCTTTACCTATGCATGCTTAGACTAGGATTATTTATTGCTTATACTTTTGCTAGTCTTGTGATTGGACCCACCAAGGCTTGGAAGCCGAGGTGTTCGTGCTTACATAGCTTATTTTGTTGAATTGTGTAAGTAGGCGAAAAGAATTTCAAAGGTCCTATTCACCCCCCCTCTAGGTCCATAGACATATCTCCAAGTGTCTCTACAAGCGGAAAAACCGCAATTTCATACATCTGTTAGTGCACTTTTCCGTGGCATACTAGTGCACCTTGTTTGTCAATCACTTACGGCAGTGAGTCTAGTGTCGGTTGAGCCCAATGAAGACGAAGACTGGAGACTCAAGACGTCCAGCCGCATCAAGGAAGAAGTTTCAGGTAAAAGTGATGCCTTGGTGCCTTAACCTTGACCAAAACCCAACTCCTTTGTATCTTTGATGACCTTGACCATATTAGGAATCTTTTAGGCATCATAGATTGGCCCTAGGTGTCCCATTTGATCACCTTATACTTGGCCTAAATGGATAGGCTGTTGCGTGAAGCATTCAACAAATTGGAGAAGGGATCCAGGCTGGTCCGACCGGTCAAGACCGGTCGGCCAGCAGCTTTGCTGCACTTTCAAGGCCAGCCGACCGGTCATGACCGGTCGGCCTTTCATATATCCAAGGCTTCAGCAGGTACCGCCGACCAGTCATGACCGGTCGGCCTGGAGGATTTCAGCTGTCCAGCAGAGGGGTCCGACTGGTCATGACCGGTCGGCCTGAAGCATTAGGCCTGTCCAGAAAGGGGGTCCGACCGGTCATGACCGGTCGGCCAGTGTGTTTGGGCTGTCCAGTAAGGGGGTCCGACCAGTCATGACCGGTCGGTCCATATATTTGGCCTATACACTTGATGTTCTCCAGCAGGGGGGTCCGACTGGTCATGACCGGTAGGGATAGGTCGGCATATGGCCGTTTTCTGCCCGTTGGGGCTTTATTTCCCTATATATAGAGCTCCGGTGTTGGGCCTTGGTAGAGGGATTTTTGTGGAAGGAAAGCCACCATTGAAGGAGTTCTTTTGAGGCTTATTCCTTGACCTATGCAAGGCATCTTCCTTGTGCTTTAACACAAGATTAGAGCATTCCAAGTTCATGAAGAAGATGACCTTCATCCCCTCTTGATCTCTAGAGTTAGGAAGCTTCTTGATTGGCAAATCCTTTGTCCTAAACTCGAAGATGAGATCGTTGTAGGTAAGAGACTCTAGGCAACCCATTCTCACTAAGTTGTAGAGCTCTTAAACCTATCCTCCTAGCACCTTGGGCATTTCAAGGCATCGCATGCAAGGTGTTTGATCGAATGTGGCTGAGGCATTGGCGACGCAACGGCGGCACGATCGAGGGAGCAAAGGGAAGCTGATTGAAGCACGGGAGAGCGGAGATTAAGCAACCCAATCCGGCGCTAAACAAGGGGCTCATCCGACAAGTAGGTTGTCTTATTTGAGAGTCCATTTTAGAGTTTGTTTTTCGAACTCGACCTAGGGACGTTAGTCGTTCCTTGGCCCGTCAGCCGGGCCTAAACTAAGTCTCCAAGGGGGAGCCTCCGACACGGGAGTAAACATGCGATTAGGTTGAGAGTTAGCCTATGTCTAAAACTCCGGATACGGTTGAGAGGTGAACCGACAAAACCTCCGTGTAAAGGTTGTGAGGTGAACCTCATTTAAAACCTCCGTTAGTGAATGCCGGTGTGCTCAAAGGGGTTGAGTACTTGAACCGGGAGTGGAGTAGACACGTAGTCGAACCACTATACATCCTTGTGTTTGTGATTGTTCTTGAGCACATTCATATCTTCATATTGTTAGTTTAATTGCTTAATTATGCATGTTTGATAGGAATGTATGCTAGGCACTTTTTAGACATCCCCACACAAGATGTACCTTCACTACTTGTTAGACTTGAGCTCATTGATCCACTCTCATAAGTCTACACAAGATGCATAGGTTAGAAGCTTAATTAGTTGTATCATTTTTCTTACCTATGCATGCTTAGACTAGGATTATTTATTGCTTATACTTTTGCTAGTCATGTGATTGGACCCACCTAGGCTTGGAAGCCTAAGTGTTCTTGCTTACTTTGTTATATTTGTTGAATTGTGTAAGTAGGCGAAATGAATTTCAAAAAGGTCCATATCACCCCCCTCTAGGTCCTTAGACATATCTCCGAGTATCTCTACAAGCGGTGAAACCGCAATTTCAATTGGTATCAGAGCCGGTTCCTCTTTAAGGGCTTAATTGCCTAGAGGTAGATCCTAAAGAGAAACTTGAAAATATGTCTAGAGAGGACTCTTCATCCGTCACTAAGCCTCCTTTCTTTGATGGGTCAAATTATCCATACTGGAAAGCCCGAATGCGCATCTTCTTGGAATCCATTGATTCGGATGTGAGGGACATGGTTGATTTTGGATATGAACCCCCAATGGTCACTATTTCTAAGGAGGGTGAGCCGGATGTTCTCAGGCCAAAAGACAAGGCATTGTGGACTGATCATGAAAAAGCTCAACGTATTAATAATGCCAAGGGCCTAAATGCCATATTTTGTTCAGTATCGAGAGAAGAATTTGGTCGGATCCAAAACTGCACTACCAGTAAACAAGCATGGGATATTCTTGAAGTTACCCATGAAGGAACAAATGTTGTTAAAAATTCTAAACTCCAGCGCCTCTCCACTCTCTTTGAAAATATTACTATGGAGGAGGATGAAACGTTTATTGAATTTTATACCAAACTGAACAAAATCACAAATGATATGTGGGGCTTAGGGGATCCGGTTCCGGAACATAGGCTTTGTAGGAAAATTCTGAGATCTCTTCCGGATCGGTTCTCTTCTAAAGTCACCACCATTGAAGAGTGTAGGGATCTTAATACAATGAAAGTTGAAGAACTCATAGGTTCCCTACAAACCTTTGAGCTAGGCTTTAAAGCCCCCTCTAGAAAGAAAAACATCGCTTTTAAGTCCTCTCACAAACACAAGAAAATCAAAAGTGAGTCGGAGGAAGAGAGCGATGATGAGGATGATGAGGAAGAGAAATTGAACAAAAAATTCAAGAGATTCCTCAAATTTGATAGAGGGAATAGCTGTGACAAGAAGGACAAGAAGGGTGATAAACGTACAGGAAAATCATCCATACCTTCATCCGTCCGTTGTTACGGTTGCGGTCGTCGTGGCCATATTGCCCCGGAATGTCCGGAAGGGCCTAAGCCGAAAGGTAAAAAGGCTATGGCTGCTACTTGGGATGATACGGAGGAGTCCGAATCTGATGATGAGAGCCACCATAAAGATCTTGCTCTCTCGGCCTCCATCACGACCCCTTTACCAGATTATCTAAGAGGGGATCCCAACCGCTATCCCTTCTAGGAGAAGGAGTTCCCAACCCCTCACCTCATGCTACATTCTATGAGGGTGTTGTGGATTTTTGCTTACCCTTTGGCTTTTTAATCTCAACATGGTTAGTGAGGGTAGCTAGTTATGCTTTTATTGGAAAATCTGAGGATTTCAGCCTCATTTCTGTGTGTATGGGCAAATTAGAGGATTCCAGCCTTATTCGCCCAGATTTTGATGATTTAGCCTTGCTTTTTAATACATTTGCTTGCTAGATTGTCACCCTGCTTAGATTAGCTAATCATCTTGAGTTTTATGCTTCATTATATGCTAATCTTTGCTTTATATTGGTCTTGATATACCATTAGGGGAGGTTGGTTGATTGGGCTATAAGCCCTTTGTGCTTCATTGCAAATGTATATCCTTGACCAATATTGCATGATTACCTATGCTTAGATAGTTATATCTTCCTGTTAATCATGTTTCTTAGCTTGCTCCATGTATTTATGATTCATGCACCCTATACTCTCCTTGCTAGCATGTTCTTATAGTTATAACTTCGACATACTATCTTCTCTTACCTTAGCCTTATTGATATATCATTAAGGGGGAGAGAGTAGTTTGTCAATTGCTAACAAAAAGGGGGAGAAAGATCAAATCCCACCAAAACTAGTTTGCTATGTTTTGTGATACAGGGATTGACAGGTTGTGGGGGAGCAAACTGAAGCGGAGCAGCTTAGTTTAGACATGTCAAGAGTCCTGTATTTTATGTTTTATCTATGTAATATCTTGAACATGTAATTTTGTTTTGGTAGGTTAAGTTTTTGTAAGTAATTGACGAAGGGGGAGATTGTTAGTGCACTTTTCCGTGGCATACTAGTGCACCTTGTTTGTCAATCACTTACGGCAGTGAGTCAAGTGTCGGTTGAGCCCAATGAAGACGAAGACCGTAGACTCAAGACGTCCAGCCGCATCAAGGAAGAAGTTTCAGGTAAAAGTGATGCCTTGGTGCCTTAACCTTGACCAAAACCCATCCCCTTTGTATCTTTGATGACCTTGACCATATTAGGAATCTTTTAGGCATCATAGATTAGCCCTAAGTGTCCCATTTGATCACCTTATACTTGGCCTAAATGGATAGGCTGTTGCGTGAAGCATTCAGCAAATTGGAGAAGGGATCCAGGCTGGTCCGACCGGTCAAGACCGGTTGGCCAGCAGCTTTGCTGCACTTTCAAGGCCAGCCGACCGGTCATGACCGGTCGGCCTTTCATATATCCAAGGCTTCAGCAGGTACCGCCGACCGGTCATGACCGGTCGGCCTGGAGGATTTTAGCTGTCCAGCAGAGGGGTCCGACCGGTCATGACCGGTCGGCCTGAAGCATTAGGCCTGTCTAGCAAGGGGGTCCGACCGGTCATGACCCGTCGGCCAGTGTGTTTGGGCTGTCCAGTAAGGGGGTCCGACCGGTCATGACCGGTCGGCCCATATATTTGGCCTATACACTTGATGTTCTCCAGCAGGGGGGTCCGACCGGTCGGGATAGGTCGGCATATGGCCGTTTATCTGACCGTTGGGGCTTTATTTCCCTATATATAGAGCTCCGGTGTTGGGCCTTGGTAGAGGGATTTTTGTGGAAGGAAAGCCACCATTGAAGGAGTTCTTTTGCGGCTTATTCCTTGACCTATGCAAGGCATCTTCCTTGTGCTTTAACACAAGATTAGAGCATTCCAAGCTCATGAAGAAGATGACCTTCATCCCCTCTTGATCTCTAGAGTTAGGAAGCTTCTTGATTGGCAAATCCTTTGTCCTAAACTCGAAGATGAGATCGTTGTAGGTAAGAGACTCTAGGCAACCCATTCCCACTAAGTTGTAGAGCTCTTAAACCTATCCTCCTAGCACCTTGGGCATTTCAAGGCATCGCATGCAAGGTGTTTGATCGAATGTGGCTGAGGCATTGGCGACTCAACAGCGGCACGATCGAGGGAGCAAAGGGAAGCTGATTGAAGCACGGGAGAGCGGAGATTAAGCAACCCAATCCGGCGCTAAACAAGGGGCTCATCCGACAAGTAGGTTGTCTTATTTGAGAGTCCATTTTAGAGTTTGTTTTTCGAACTCGACCTAGGGACGTTAGTCGTTCCTTGGCCCGTCAGCCGGGCCTAAACTAAGTCTCCAAGGGGGAGCCTCCGACACGGGAGTAAACGTGCGATTAGGTTGAGAGTTAGCCTATGTCTAAAACTCCGGATACGGTTGAGAGGTGAACCGACAAAACCTCCGTGTAAAGGTTGTGAGGTGAACCTCATTTAAAACCTCCGTTAGTGAATGCCGGTGTGCTCAAAGGGGTTGAGTACTTGAACCGGGAGTGGAGTAGACACGTAGTCGAACCACTATACATCCTTGTGTTTGTGATTGTTCTTGAGCACATTCATATCTTCATATTGTTAGTTTAATTGCTTAATTATGCATGTTTGATAGGAATGTATGCTAGGCACTTTTTAGACATCCCCACACAAGATGTACCTTTACTACTTGTTAGACTTAAGCTTATTGATCCACTCTCATAAGTCTACACAAGATGCATAGGTTAGAAGCTTAATTAGTTGTATCATTTTTCTTACCTATGCATGCTTAGACTAGGATTATTTATTGCTTATACTTTTGCTAGTCTTGTGATTGGACCCACCTAGGCTTGGAAGCCTAAGTGTTCTTGCTTACTTTGTTATATTTGTTGAATTGTGTAAGTAGGCGAAAAGAATTTCAAAAAGGTCCATATCACCCCCCTCTAGGTCCTTAGACATATCTCCGAGTATCTCTACAAACGGTGAAACCGCAATTTCAACATCCGTTACTAAACCTCCTTTCTTTGATGGGTCAAACTATCCATATTGGAAAGCCCGAATGTGCATCTCTTTAGAATCCATTGATTCGGACGTTAGGGACATGGTTGATATTGGATATAAACCCCCAATGGACATTATATGTAAGGAAGGTGAACCGGATGTCCTCAAGCTGAGAGAGAAGGCAATGTGAACCGATTATGATAAAGCTCAACGTGTTCATAATGCCAAAGGCCTGAATGCCATTTTTTGTTCAGTGTCTAAAGATGAATTTGGTCGGATTCAAAATTGCACAACCAGTAAGCAAGCATGGGATATTCTTGAAGTTACACATGAAGGAACAAGCGTTGTCAAACGCTCAAAACTTCAGTCCCTCACTATACAATTTGAAAACATAACTATGGAGGAGCATGAAACATTTACAGACTTCTATACCAAACTAAACAAGATCACAAATGAAATGTGGGGCTTGGGGGAACCTGTTCCGGAGAATAGACTGTGTAGGAAAATTCTGAGATCCCTACCGGAACTGTTCTCTACCAAAGTTATTACCTTAGAAGAATGTCGGGACCTAGATACCATGAAAGTTGAAGAATTACTAGGGTCCCTTCAAACCCATGAGTTACATTTCAAAACTCCCTCCAAATTCAAAAGTACAGCCCTGAAATCTTCTCATAAAAAATAAGATGCTGAATATGAAAGTGAAGAAGATCGAGACATAGAAGAAATGGCACTTATCGCCAAGAAATTTTAAAAATTCTTCAAAACTAGGGGAAATACTTCTAGAAGGAAACCCTACCAGAAGGGTAAACCTTTTGACTCTAAGAACAACAAAGGAAAATTTTTTAAGTCAAAAGATCTTCAATGTTACAAGTGTAGAGGATTTGGTCACATCGCATCCGAGTGCACAGATAAAAAGACCAAGAAAAAGGCAATGACGGCTACATGGGATGATACTGGAGAATCAGAATCAGAATCAAACATATACCAAAGTGATGAGGAACAAGGCTCAATCAAAATTTTAATGGCTTCCATCACTGATATTGTGCCTCAAATTGAGGTCATTGCAAAGATCACCGGAGACATTGATGATTATGAATCCTCTAACACTGAAAATGATTCTTTAAGTGATGATGAGGATGAGGATGAAGGCCTTTAGGAGGTATATAACAAAATGTACATTGAAAATATGAATACCATCAAAACTTTGGGCCAAATGAAGGCTGAAAATGATAAATTGACAAAAAGTCTTGACGGATTGAAAATTGAGAATAAAAAGATGGGTCAAGATCTAGAAGAACTGAAAAGGAAGAATGATGAGCTTGAATAAGAAAAGAAAAAGTTCATGAGTGGTGAATCTCTAGACAAGCATGCTAGACTTGAGAAAGAACTCAAAGAGGCGAACACTGAAATTGATCGTCTTAAGTGTCAAGTTATTGATTCCAGAAGACGTTTCGCCCAAGGAGAAGAAAACCTTGAAAAACTCCTAGGTGTTGTAAGATCACCAATGGACAGAAGAGGTTTGGGCTATGACAGTTGTTAGAGCTAGAAAAAATCGTGCTCGTCAGCAGTCTTTTTCCTGTGTTTCATTATTCTGGGGGAATTCTGAGTATAGAGACATTCATAGACAATCATAAGCAATCACAAAGTGTACGCAAGAGAGATATCGCAAGGCAAATTTTATTCCATAGATTCTGAGATCTTTTACATTTCGGGCCATGATACTAGTCACGAGCCTTTAATTACATCAGTGGATAATCACCCTTGATTAAAAGGCAAAAGTAAATGAATGCATGCATAATAAACAAGTTAAATAAAGCATTAAGAGAGCATGAATGTAAATGAGACAAATCATAGACAACACAAATATTTTACGTGGAAACCCTTACGAGAGAAAACCACAGCACAAAGCGACAAGATTCCACTATGAATGTAGTTATACAATAGATGGAATATTAGAAAGAAAGCCCGGATAGATCGAGCAAGTAATTTAAATCGTCAGGGATTATGGTCTTGAGTTCATGGTTGTATAGACCTATTTGTTTTCTTGTCATGGACTGAACCACATTTCTTAGACAAGCCGGATGTCTATGTCCTATTTTCTTTCGGACTGTCCGGGTTGAGAGACTGTCAGGATTCGAGTGGTGCAACTCTGGGCCCGCGCCTGTTACTGTGAACAGGTGACCGCTGGAATACACGATCCTCGAATGTTGGTCGGCATAACCCAAGGCCCGCGCCCGTACTTTTATGACGAGTGACCTTAGGAGAGCACTCCGCAACGTTTCCGAACGAGGTTTTTAATCGAGTGGTGCAACTCTGGGCCCGCGCCTCTTACTGTGAACTGGTGACCGCTGGAATACACGAACATCAAAATGTTGGTCGACATAACCTAAAGCCCGCGCCTGTTACTGTGAACAGGTGACCTTAGGAAAGCAATCTACAACTGCCTCATCAGCTCAACCGACGGACCCGTTGTCGATGGGTAGGGCATCAACTGTCTTTTTATAGTGGCAATCCATAGCAGGATGTTTCAAGCTTAGTTAGAACTCTTTGTTTGTGGTTTCTCGTGGTAACCATAACCCCTTAGGTTTAGCCTCGGACCTTTTATCCGGGATGAATAGAGCTTTGTACAGTAAAGTAAATGTATTTCTTCTGGAGTCGGGCGACTCGTCTTCGAGAACACTCTTTCTTCTGAGTATTTTCAATGATCTATTTGGGATCAAATAGGCTTTATCGAGCCAAGATCCTTTGAGGATTCAAAATTCAATAGGCTGGATCGGCTGTTTCCGATGCCTGCAAATGGCTAAGTATCGGGTCCGATGGGTGTTGAGCTCATAATTGTGCATATTCCAACCCCAATTCATCATTCATTATGCATGATATACATGTTAAAGGACCAACTTAATATATGATGTGTGATTGTAGGAACAAGATGGAGAGTCCACCATTTGAAAGCTAAATGAGGCCCCTTACAAGTATTGAAGACTATAGGATGAAGCTTGAAGAAAGATCAAAGAAAGTCAAGCAAGGAGAGAAGAGAAAAGAAAGAAGAAAGAAAGAAAGAATGAAGAAAGAGAAGCCTGACCGGTCAGCGACCGGTCAGCCATGCATGAGGAGAGGTGTAGGATCACGTCCGACCGGTCATGACCGGTCGGACAAGGCTGCTGGACCTCAATGAAAAGGACCGACCGGTCATGACCGGTCGGTCATTACTGCTGTAATATGGACGAAAACATCCGACCGGTCATGACCGGTCGGGGGTGCTTGCTGGACTGATGATCGAATGAGGCCGACCGGTCATGACCGGTCATGACCGGTGGGGGGTGCTTGCTGGACTGATGATCGAATGAGGCCGACCGGTCATGACCGGTCGGCCATGCTTGCTGGAATGACTATATTTTGAAGCCGACCGGTCATGACCGGTCGGCTGTGCGAAAGAAGATAGAAACTTCTAAATTCATCCCGATTTTCTCTGCGCTGCGTAAGTGTTACGCACTTTCTCGATTCTTCCGAAGTTGTGGAGCCTCCAGACTATAAATAGACACCTAGGGATTATTCCTAGGGTATCCTAGAGGGGTTCAAGCGAGGTTGGAGGCTGTAGAAGTGAAGATTGGAGTTTCACAACTCCTTTTGGTTTGCGTTGCTGTTTTCATGCTTTTTGTAGTTGTTTCATGTTTCCTTGGATCATGAGCAGCTAAACCTCTTAGCTAGGGCTAAGAGGTGAAGCTTGTAGTGAATCCAAGATGTTTTAATTCGTAGTTAAGTGGTTTAGTTTGGAATTCATGATTATGAACTAAGGTTTGAAGTTTATACAAGTTTTTAAGTAATTTTTCTTAGTCTTGTGATGACTCATGGATGTTTGGATGAATTACTTATCTTCTTAATTTGTTTGCAACGGTATAGACCTGTATGATCCGAGGAATCGGAGTGCGCTCTGGTACTAAGCTCTTCATAAAAGGACTTCAGGCCAAAGTTCTATTTTTAGTTGATTTTCTGGAATATGTAAGGACTATGATGGTGATTTGAATCCAGTTCAAATCCTAATCTAACCTTGTCTTGTGAGAGGACTTGGGGATGGTTATGATTGTGAACCGGACCTATAGGAAAGGGGAATGACCTATGCAATTGAGCATGCTCAGCTCAGCCTAGATTGAGTGAATCTTATGCATAGAACTTACATATTACAGACTGTTTGGTTTAACAGTTCTATCATCCGACTAGACAGACAGGAATGTCAATTCTAGTTGAGAGAATAAGAAACCACAGCGGATTGAACATCAAGGATTGCTACAAGTGGATCCTTGAAACCCTAGTACTTTCTTATAATTAATTACTCTCGATTTAATTCAGCTCTTGTTACTCACATTAACTTTATACAACAATCTGATTAGTAGACTTCAATAGACACTTGTGGATGAATTTGTGAGATCCCACATAGTCCCTGTGGATCGACCTCGGTCTTACCGAGTTTATTACTACATCGCAACCCTACACTTGGGGAAGCGAACAATGGGTTCCCGTTCATGCCAATTTCTGACGAATGATGGGGATCAGTGCCTCATAAATGTTTAACTCGGTGTAGACACCCCACCTTCGGCTACAAGATTGGTAGAGATAGTTGAATGAATGGAGGACCATACACCCAAATCCCATGACCAAACTCACCCTTGTAAGTCCCAATCCATAGCCCAGCTCAAGCCTGAACCCAGTCAACTCACCCCTAAACATCAGCTTGAAAAACCCCCCATAAGAAAAACCAGTCAAAAAATCCTAAAAAAGTCAAACTCAGTGAGTCAACCCGCTGAGTCAAATCGCCGAGTCAACCCGCTGAGTCAACCCATCGAGTCAACTCACCGTGTCAACCCATCCCCCAAACCCAGTCAACTCACCGATTTCCAGACCACAGCCTCGGAGTAGGTCCGTACTGCCCGCTGAATCCCAAGAAAGGCCGTACGGGTGGCCACCTGAGGGCCGCCCAAACTTATTTATGGGTTTTGTCACTCCCCGCTGCTATAAATACCCCCCTCCCCTTCTCATTCAAGCATCCCTCAAAAGCCCTCCAGCCCGAGTGCGATCCGTCCGTTCCGAAGTTCTCCACCCTTCTAGCCCACTTTTCCACCAAGGAGAGCCCGAGTGAGGAAAGCTTAGCCCAGGTCCAGCCCAGCCTGACCCTGGTCTAAATCTCTCAAGCCATCCAAGTCTTGATCTAGCCACTCGAAGCTAACCCTTGCGACACCTCCGTCCATTTAGCTACTCTTTACCAGCATCATCTCATTCGCATCTAGCATAAGTGCAACAATTACTTTTCTTCTAACCCCCCTACTTAACTATAAGCACTTTGATCATTCAAGCACACAACATGCATATCACATAAAGCACCTGTCAGTTCGAGCGTATGCTCTGGGCTTATCTGTTAATGGAAACCTGCCCATCAGAAACTCTTACTGTTCAGACCTGCGTTCATGTACATGTCACTATAAGCACTTTGATTATTCAAACACACAGCATGCATCCAGCATAAAGCACCTGTCAGTTCGAACGTATGATCTGGGCTTGCCTGTTAATGGAAACCTGCCCATCAGAAACTCTTACTGTTCAGACCTGCATTCATGCATCATGTCATCTATGAGAATGTACGAGGATTAAATCAGACTTTCAAGTATTAATTCGATTCTGTGAAGTAGAGACCGTACTTCGGTACGGGAAGTGTGTGGGGTGCTTAACCTCTTCCTATCCTGTAATCGTGATCCCTTACCTCGAATCTCTGGCCGCAGATAAAAAGGAGTCATTTTAGAGGAATGAATCTTCGGATCCCCTTCTCTAACGTTTCTACGGGGTCCAGCCAACTGTAGATTTGAAGTAACTGGCTAGTGGCGACTCTGGTCTTATACAAACTCATCTAACACATCCAGCTTAACACGACAACCAAACAAAGTCCTCGAGAACGAGGCAAGCCAGTGGCACCAACGGCGATTCGCGCGCATGCATCCTCTTCTTCTTTTTTCGAAAAGGGAAGGGAGAACGTCGTGGGAGCGTAGAACGGCGAGGGTCCACAGAATGACGACTCTGCTGGGGATATGCTAGTCCCACTAGTCGTGATCCGACTTGAAAAACAGAATCATTCCTATACTTGTAAGTCATTAGTTCTCATACAATCTCTTCTGCATAGCATTCTACCCAAAACCAAAAAAATAGAAATTCTAAAAAAAAAGAGAGTATAGTCCTCACTATTGCGCCTCCTCGGGCTTAACGTGTTCGGAAACAACTTCCCTTCCACAGCATAATCTGCACTCGGGCACAACAAGCCATGTCCGACCACGAAGAGGAAACTCACCTCTTCCCTGCTCTTGAAATGACCGAAGCGCAACCTCCAGCGCAACAGCCAGTTGAGAATACGCCAATCATACAAGAATTGGCACAAGGAATGAAGGCGATGCAGGAAATGCTCCTCCGATTCACACAAGCCTAGGTTTCAACAGTCAACACCCAGGCTGTTCTACTGCAACAACAGCAACCACCATCTCTCCCAACGGTTCAAAATCAAACTGAAACAGGGGAGAATGTGGTTGAGAATGTTCCCCGACCTAGGACTTTACTTGATTTCTTGCAACCTGCAAGAACGAGCACTCCCTCATGCATAGTATTTCCACCAAATGCAGGGAATGTGGATTTGAAACCGGGAGTGATCAATCTTCTCCCTAAATTCCATGGTTTAGACAGTGAAAGTGCCTATCAACACCTTAGGGAGTTTGATGAGGTAATCACTACCATGCACTTTGCAAATATGACTGATGATGTAGTAAGACTTAAATTCTTCCCTTTCACTCTTAAGGATAAAGCCAAGGGTTGGCTTTATGCATTGAGGCCAAGATCAATTGGGTCATGGAATGATATGCACAGAGAATTTATTAAAAAAATCTTCCCTACTCACAAAACGAACATGCTTAAGCGCCTTATCATGAACTTTGCTCAAAAGGAGGATGAAACCTTTTCCCAATGTTGGGAGAGATTCAAGGACCTATTAAACGCATGCCCACATCATGGCTATGAAAATTGGCGGATTATAAGTTTTTTCTATGAAGGACTGATTCCATCCATGCGCCAATTCATAGAGATGATGTGTAATGGGGAGTTCATGAATAAGGAAGCTGATGAAGCATGGGATTATCTGGAAGAATTGGCTGAAAAGGAAAAGGGAGGAATGTATGTCTTATCAGAAGAAGATAGCATAAGTGCACGGTTGGCTAGCCTTACAAGAAAGGTCGAAGCCATGGAATTAAGGAAAGGAGAAACAATCAACTCCACTGAGGTTGAAATTGTTTGTGGAATTTGTGCTGGAAATCAACATGCTACACCAGATTGTCCCACAATTTCAGCAGTCCAAGGCATCTTACAAGAACAAACAAATGCCATAAACAGTTATCAACAGCAATATGGTGCTCCAAACTTAAACACGTATAATCCTAATTGGAAGAACCATCCCAACTTCAGTTGGAGGAATGGACCCACTGCAAATGCAAACAACACTCCAAAAGTATCACTAGAAGAGATGTTGGGTGCATTCGTATCGGTCCAGAATGAGTATAACAAGACAAACTCTCTAAAAATAGATGGGTTCATGCAAGAGCAATTGAAATTCAATCAAAACTCAAACCAAGCCATCAATGAATTGAAAACATCTCTGGCTAGAGTTGATGCTCACCTTAGTGTTAGAGAGAAGGGCACACTTCCTGCTCAACCTCTTCCTAACCCTAGGACCCAATATGATATACAAGATGCAAGCTCATCCTCCCACCATACAGAACATGTCCAAGCTATCACCACTTTGAGAAGTGGGAAAGAAATTAACAAATCTAATCCGGTGAAGGCCCCAAAGCCTAAGGATCCGGAAATTCCCAAAGAGGATGATAGCCCTAACAATATTCCACAAGAGAAAGAACCGGAAAGACAATACAAGCCGGTTGCCCCATTTCCACAAAGGTTGATTTCACCTAAACCTTTAGATAAAAATCTGGAGATTCTGGAAGTTTTCAAGCAGGTGAAGATCAACATCCCGTTGCTGGATGCAATAAAACAAATACCATCTTATGCCAAATTTTTAAAGGAATTGTGTACAATCAAAAGAAAACATAACGTTCACAACAAAGTGCTTTTGGCTGAGAATTTGAGTGCCATCATCAAACAAGAGGTGCCCCAAAAATACAAGGATCCAGGTAGTCCAACCATCTCATGCATCATAGGAGACTACCAGATTAAACAAGCCCTACTCGACTTGGGGGCAAGTGTGAATCTCATTCCATACTCGGTCTATGAACAACTTGGGTTAGGTGAATTAAAACCCACCAAAACCACACTCCAACTTGCTGATCGATCCATTCGGATATCGAGAGGAATGGTAGAGAATGTTCTAGTCCAAGTTGATAAATTCTACTACCCAGTAGATTTTATTGTCTTGGACACACATCCCGTGATAGGCACCGGTACTCAAATTCCCGTCATACTTGGACGACCGTTTCTAGCTACCTCAAACGCCATTATCAATTGTAGAAACGGACTTGTACAAATGTCCTTTGGAAATATGACCCTTGAGCTTAACATATTTGAGTTATGCAAACAACCGCGGGAAGTTGATGATGATATCCACGAATTAAACATGATCGAATCATTCGTGGAAGATACAGTCCCCTTATCACTATTTTTCAACCCTTTGGAGGCATGTATGGCCTATTCTCATGAGACAAATGATTACACAATACTAGAGATGGAAGCCATTCTAGAGATGATGCCAGTGCTTGACAATAAAAGATGGAGGGCCCCAATTGAACCTTTGCCTGTAAATGAGAACAAGGCCCTCCCATCTAACATCAAGGCACCAACACTCGACCTAAAACCATTGCCAAGTGAGCTAAAATATGTTTATTTAGGTCGAGATGAGACATATCCAGTGGTGATTTCTTCCCACTTGGATGAGGAATAAGAGAGTAGGCTAATAGCCACTCTATTAGAGCACAAGAATGCCATTGGATGGTCAATTGTGGATCTCAAAGGCATAGACCCACTGATTTGCACTCACCGCATACACCTTGAGGAAAATGCAAAGACATCCCGGCAACCACAAAGACGACTAAATCCAAACATGAAGGATGTGGTTAAGGCCGAAGTGGTGAAACTATTGGATGTAGGTATCATTTACCCAATATCCGATAGCCAATGGGTGAGCCCAACTCAAGTGGTGCCTAAGAAATCTGGAATAACCATCGTAGTCAATGCCAATAACGAACTCGTGCCAACTAGAGTCACTACCGGTTGGAGAATGTGCATTGACTACAGGAAGCTAAACACTGTCACGCGGAAAGACCACTTTCCCCTACCGTTTGTTGATCAGATTTTAGAACGGTTGGTGGGTCATTCCCACTTCTGCTTCCTTGATGGCTATTCAGGGCACAACCAAATAGAAATTGCCCGTGAAGATCAAGAAAAGACTACATTCACATGTCCATTCGGCACTTTCGCCTATCGACGGATGCCGTTTGGACTATGTAATGCCCCTGCCACCTTTCAGCGTTGTATGATGAGCATCTTTTCTGACATGGTGGGGACCATTCTCGAAGTCTTCATGGATGATTTTTCCGTATTCGGTTGTAACTTTGATGAGTGCCTTGAGCACTTGAAATCTGTGCTAAGAAGATGTGAAGAGAAGAACCTTGTGCTCAATTGGGAAAAGTGTCACTTCATGGTTCAAAAGGGAATTGTACTTGGTCACATCGTTTCACAAAATGGAATTGAGGTAGACAAGGCGAAAATTGATCTTATCTCCAACCTTCCACCACCCAAAAGCATACGAGATATACGGTCATTTTTAGGACACGCAGGATTTTACAGAAGGTTCATAAAGGATTTCAGTTCACTATCTCGCCCTTTATGTAACCTACTTCAAAAGGAAAATTCATTCGAGTGGAATGAAGAATGTCAAAAGGCCTTTACCACCCTTAAAGGTATGTTGACATGTGCCCCAATAATGCAACCACCTGATTGGAACCTTCCTTTTGAGATTATGTGCGATGCTAGCGACTATGCTATTGGGGCAGTGTTAGGCCAAAGAAAAGATAAAAAGCCGTGTGTCATCTACTATGCAAGTAGAACCCTAAACTCAGCCCAGGCAAACTACACCACTACTGAAAAGGAACTTTTAGCCGTACTTTTTTCCTTGGAGAAGTTTAGATCCTACTTGATTGGATCCAAGATCATTGTATTCACTGACCATGCCGCGCTTAAGTATCTTCTCTCTAAGAAGGATGCTAAACCACGGTTATTAAGATGGATCCTCCTACTCCAAGAATTCGACTTAGAAATACGTGATAAGAAAGGAGTAGAGAATGTAGTAGCTGACCACCTCTCTCGACTTGTCCTCACTGATTCCCCTGAAACAACTGCAATCAATGACATGTTCCCTGATGAACAACTTTTTGCTGTTTCCCAATTGCCATGGTATGCGGACATTGCTAATTATCTTGCTACAGGTACAATTCCTACATATTGGAGAAAGCAAGATAGGGATAAATTCTTCTTGGAGGTACGAAAATTCCTATGGGACGACCCATACTTGTTCAAGTATTGTCCCGATCAAATCATAAGGAGATGTGCCCCAAATGATGAGCAACAAAGTATCATCTCCTTCTGTCATTCTCAAGCATGTGGTGGCCACTTTTTGGCTAAAAAGACCACAGCGAAAATTCTGCAATGTGGGTTTTATTGGCCCACCATGTTCAAAGACACACATGAGTTTTGCAAAGCATGTGAACCTTGTCAGAAACTAGGAGGAATCTCCCGTAGAAATATGATGCCACTCAATCCTATCTTGATTATCGAAATTTTTGATTGTTGGGGCATCGATTTCATGGGCCCATTCCCATCTTCTTTTGGAAATTTATACATCTTACTTGCTGTTGATTATGTTTCCAAATGGGTCGAGGCCATTCCTTGCCGTAATAATGATCATAAAACGGTCATTCAATTTTTAAAAGAAAACATTGTTTCCCGGTTTGGAACGCCTCGAGTCATCATAAGTGATGGAGGGTCTCACTTTTGGAATCGCCCTTTTGCATCCTTAACGAAGAAATATGGCGTTACACACAAAGTGAGCACTCCCTATCACCCACAAACTAGTGGACAAGCTGAGATATCCAATAGGGAGATTAAACACATTTTGGAGAAAACGGTGAATCCCGATCGCAAGGATTGGTCACTTCGACTTACCGATGCGCTTTGGGCTTACCGCACTGCCTTTAAAACCCCTATTGGAATGTCTCCCTATAGACTTGTCTATGGGAAGGCTTGTCACTTACCTGTAGAGTTGGAACATAAGGCATATTGGGCTATTAAGAAGATGAATTTCAATTCTGACAAGGCAAGCTCGTTACGCAAACTACAATTGAATGAACTTGCAGAAATCCGGAATGACGCTTATGAGAATGCGAGAATTTACAAGGACAAGACGAAGATATTCCATGATAAGAATATTCTTCGCAAAACATTCACGTTAAATAAAAAAGTCCTCATGTATAATTCTCGCTTACATCTATTTTCGGGAAAATTGAAATCTCGATGGACCGGTCCCTACATTGTGCAAACTGTCTATCCATATGGGACCGTCGAGCTGTTGAATCCGAGGAACGGCAACATTTTTAAAGCGAATGGGCAGCGATTAAAGCCGTTCTTTGAGAAATTCCCGTCAGAAGGTATGTCCATACCCCTGAATGATCCTGTGTATCAGGATGATTGATATCCTAGTCTGATGGAGGTATAGAGTAGTTAGGATTAGGATTTTGCTGCTTTTGTTTTCGTTTTCATAGGTTTGTTAGATGGAGGAAGATTTCCAATGTTCACTCTCTCAGGTAATATCATTCCTCACTCCCTTTTATTTTCAAATTGCTCTCATGTTTTGCTCATTACGCATCTTTTACATTGAGGACAATGCAAGATTTGGTTGGGGGGTGTAAGACCGCTTGGATGAATCCAGCATTTTGCAACATCTCAAGCAATTATGTGGAAATTTTTATGTGGAAATTTTTTGATTTTTTTTCAAAAATTCGAAACTCTTTTGGAAAACATTGGTTCTATGCATTCGAGTTGATATGAGCATAAGAGGAGGAGATATGAAGTATATAAGGCTGGATGTCTGGAATCTCTCATTGCATAATGGTTTTATATGTGAACTCCCCTATTTTTATGATTGATAGAAAATCTGAACACTTTTACACCTAGTTCACATTACACGATTTTCATGAGTTGAAGGGATTATGTGATTTAGGGATTAGTTAGATTTTGAATTAAGGTATTGAGAAATCAGGCCGGGGTACTTTGTCCATCCTTGTCCATGGGAAAATAATGAAAGATATAGATTTCTAAAAATCCTATCTAATTTAACAAGGAAAAGGAAGGATGAAATTGGGAATGTGGAAAAACGGTGGAAAATTCCTATTAGGGCTACCTACTACCAACCGGGGGATGGTCTACCCGTAACCAAAGCCGGAAATGGGACGTAGTGTGAAAGTCGTCGGAAGGACGGTAAGGCAAATTCCTGTCATTGGCTTGATGTGGCTCTATGTACCTTGAGTTCTATAGTCTAGCTGATCTATAAAGAAGATAATCCTAGAAACTCGTGGAATGAATTTTCACTACCCACACTAGGATGAATTTGTTCAATTCCTTCTATTTATCAACCAATCAGTGGGAATCTCATATGAATGCCTATTATGTCTTGAGGATTTACGGTTCCAACCTTTGACGCCTAATCTTTCTGAATCTTACACTTATGAACCTTGGAATGTATAGAAGGATGGTTTCTGAAAGAGAGTTGAATTTGAAGAATGAGATTAGCTTCATGCATGTTTTGCTCGGGACTAGCAAAATGCTGGTTGGGGGGTGTGTTGAGCTCATAATTGTGCATATTCCAACCCCAATTCATCATTCATTATGCATGATATACATGTTAAAGGACCAACTTAATATATGATGTGTGATTGTAGGAACAAGATGGAGAGTCCACCATTTGAAAGCTAAATGAGGCCCCTTACAAGTATTGAAGACTATAGGATGAAGCTTGACGAAAGATTAAAGAAAGTCAAGCAAGGAGAGAAGAGAAAAGAAAGAAGAAAGAAAGAAAGAATGAAGAAAGAGAAGCTTGACCGGTCAGCGACCGGTCAGCCATGCATGAGGAGAGGTGTAGGATCACGTCCGACCGGTCATGACCGGTCGGACAAGGCTGCTGGACCTCAATGAAAAGGACCGACCGGTCATGACCGGTCGGTCATTACTGCTGTAATATGGACGAAAACATCCGACCGGTCATGACCGGTCGGGGGTGCTTGCTGGACTGATGATCGAATGAGGCCGACCGGTCATGACCGGTCGGCCATGCTTGCTGGAATGACTATATTTTGAAGCCGACCGGTCATGACCGGTCGGCTGTGCGAAAGAAGATAGAAACTTCTAAATTCATCCCGATTTTCTCTGCGCTACGTAAGTGTTACGCACTTTCTCGATTCTTCCGAAGTTGTGGAGCCTCCAGACTATAAATAGACACCTAGGGATTATTCCTAGGGTATCCTAGAGGGGTTCAAGCGAGGTTGGAGGCTGTAGAAGTGAAGATTGGAGTTTCACAACTCCTTTTGGTTTGCGTTGCTGTTTTCATGCTTTTTGTAGTTGTTTCATGTTTCCTTGGATCATGAGCAGCTAAACCTCTTAGCTAGGGCTAAGAGGTGAAGCTTGTAGTGAATCCAAGATGTTTTAATCAGTAGTTAAGTGGTTTTAGTTTGGAATTCATGATTATGAACTAAGGTTTGAAGTTTATACAAGTTTTTAAGTAATTTTTCTTAGTCTTGTGATGACTCATGGATGTTTGGATGAATTACTTATCTTCTTAATTTGTTTGCGACGGTATAGACCTGTATGATCCGAGGAATCGGAGTGCACTCTGGTACTAAGCTCTTCATAAAAGGACTTCAGGCCAAAGTT
Organism: Liriodendron chinense; assembly: GCA_003013855.2. NCBI lineage: Eukaryota > Viridiplantae > Streptophyta > Magnoliopsida > Magnoliales > Magnoliaceae > Liriodendron > Liriodendron chinense. Next base: position 362,113 of record PVNU02004009.1, on the reverse strand, counting down.
CTATTTTTAGTTGATTTTCTGGAATATGTAAGGACTATGATGGTGATTTGAATCCAGTTCAAATCCTAATCTAACCTTGTCTTGTGAGAGGACTTGGGGATGGTTATGATTGTGAACCGGACCTATAGGAAAAGGGAATGACCTATGCAATTGAGCATGCTCAGCTCAGCCTAGATTGAGTGAATCTTATGCATAGAACTTACATATTACAGACTGTTTGGTTTAACAGTTCTATCATCCGACTAGACAGACAGGAATGTCAATTCTAGTTGAGAGAATCAGAAACCACAGCGGATTGAACATCAAGGATTGCTACAAGTGGATCCTTGAAACCCTAGTACTTTCTTATAATTAATTACTCTCGATTTAATTCAGCTTTTGTTACTCACATTAACTTTATACAACAATCTGATTAGTAGACTTCAATAGACACTTGTGGATGAATTTGTGAGATCCCACATAGTCCCTGTGGATCGACCTCGGTCTTACCGAGTTTATTACTACATCGCAACCCTACACTTGGGGAAGCGAACAATGGGTTCCCGTTCATGCCAATTTCTGACGAATGATGGGGATCAGTGCCTCATAAATGTTTAACTCGGTGTAGACACCCCACCTTCGGCTACAAGATTGGTAGAGATAGCTGAATGAATGGAGGACCATACACCCAAATCCCATGACCAAACTCACCCTTGTAAGTCCCAATCCATAGCCCAGCTCAAGCCTGAACCCAGTCAACTCACCCCTAAACATCAGCCTGAAAAACCCCCCATAAGAAAAACCAGTCAAAAAATCCTAAAAAAGTCAAACTCAGTGAGTCAACCCGCTGAGTCAAATCGCCGAGTCAACCCGCTGAGTCAACCCATCGAGTCAACTCACCGTGTCAACCCATCCCCCAAACCCAGTCAACTCACCGATTTCCAGACCACAGCCTCGGAGCAGGTCCGTACTGCCCGCTGAATCCCAAGAAAGGCCGTACGGGTGGCCACCTGAGGGCTGCCCAAACTTATTTATGGGTTTTGTCACTCCCCGCTGCTATAAATACCCCCTCCCCTTCTCATTCAAGCATCCCTCAAAAGCCCTCCAGCCCGAGTGCGATCCGTCCGTTCCGAAGTTCTCCACCCTTCTAGCCCACTTTTCCACCAAGGAGAGCCCGAGTGAGGAAAGCTTAGCCCAGGTCCAGCCCAGCCTGACCCTGGTCTAAATCTCTCAAGCCATCCAAGTCTTGATCCAGCCACTCGAAGCTAACCCTTGCGACACCTCCGTCCATTTAGCTACTCTTTACCAGCATCATCTCATTCGCATCTAGCATAAGTGCAACAATTACTTTTCTTCTAACCCCCCTACTTAACTATAAGCACTTTGATCATTCAAGCACACAACATGCATCTCACATAAAGCACCTGTCAGTTCGAGCGTATGCTCTAGGCTTATCTGTTAATGGAAACCTGCCCATCAGAAACTCTTACTGTTCAGACCTGCGTTCATGTACATGTCACTATAAGCACTTTGATTATTCAAACACACAGCATGCATCCAGCATAAAGCACCTGTCAGTTCGAACGTATGATCTGGGCTTGCCTGTTAATGGAAACCTGCCCATCAGAAACTCTTACTGTTCAGACCTGCATTCATGCATCATGTCATCTATGAGAATGTACGAGGATTAAATCAGACTTTCAAGTATTAATTCGATTCTGTGAAGTAGAGACCGTACTTCGGTATGGGAAGTGTGTGGGGTGCTTAACCTCTTCCCATCCTGTAATCGTGATCCCTTACCTCGAATCTCTGGCCGCAGATCAAAAGGAGTCATTTTAGAGGAATGAATCTTCGGATCCCCTTCTCTAACGTTTCTACGGGGTCCAGCCAACTGTAGATTTGAAGTAACTGGCTAGTGGCGACTCTGGTCTTATACAAACTCATCTAACACATCCAGCTTAACACGACAACCAAACAAAGCCCTCGAGAACGAGGCAAGCCAGTGGCACCAACGGCGATTCGCGCGCATGCATCCTCTTCTTCTTTTTCCGAAAAGGGAAGGGAGAACGTCGTGGGAGCGCAGAACGGCGAGGGTCCACAGAATGACGACTCTGCTGGGGATATGCTAGTCCCACTAGTCGTGATCCGACTTGAAAAACAGAATCATTCCTATACTTGAAAGTCATTAGTTCTCATACAATCTCTTCTGCATAGTATTCTACCCAAAACCAAAAAAATAGAAAATCCAAAAAAAAAGAGAGTATAGTCCTCACTATTGCGCCTCCTCGGGCTTAACGTGTTCGGAAACAACTTCCCTTCCGCAGCATAATCTGCACTCGGGCACAACAAGCCATGTCCGACCACGAAGAGAAAACTCACCTCTTCCCTGCTCTTGAAATGACCGAAGCGCAACCTCCAGTGCAACAGCCAGTTAAGAATACGCCAATCATACAAGAATTGGCACAAGGAATGAAGGCGATGCAGGAAATGCTCCTCCGATTCACACAAGCCCAGGTTTCAACAGTCAACACCCAGGCTGTTCTACTGCAACAATAGCAACCACCATCTCTCCCAACCAACCACAACTGCCAGGGTTCGCTCAGGACTTTCGATACCCTCATAACAGGGGCCTTCAATCAGAACGACCATCAACCTCAGGGCATTTCTTCCAGTATCCTCTTGCAAATGGGAGCCACATTCAGTCACATCCCGCAACCCGGACTCATAGCCAATTCCAACATCCTTTCCCTAATAAGAGTTCCAGTCAATGTCAACATGCTCATATGGTTGGAGTTCCTCTGCAATCTCATTTTCTAGCCTTAGTTCAACAAAGTCCCTATAATGAGAGCAATTACCAGGCCCAACCTCCTTCAAGCAGGAATCATAGGAGCATCAATGACACCAATTATTATGAAAGGGGGCCAGCTCAAGCCTGACAAGGGGCAAGATCTCCCTCATCTGGTCCCTCTGAAATCGAACAACTCCGAGAGCAGATGCAAGATATGAAGAGAAAGTTGCAGAAGCAACAACGGGTGGATCTTCCATCCACTAAGTTCAAGGACTTGTGTCCATTTCCCGATGCAATGGTACCTCAAGGCTTCCAGGTACCAAAATTTAAAAGATATGATGGGACAGGATGTCCTGTAGACCACCTACGAGCTTTCTGTGGAGAGCTTGATGCCGTGGCGGGTAAGGATGGAGCACTCATCCGCCTGTTTCAAAAATCTCTGAAGGGCGATGCCCTAAACTGGTATACATCATTAGACTGCCATCGCATCAGGACGTGGGAACAACTTTCCCAGGCTTTTGTTGATAGATTTCGCATACAATCTTAGCTCAGCACCTAGAAGGGCGGATCTTACAGCCTTAAGGCAGGGGAATGATGAATCATTATCAGCTTACATTGGACGGTGGCGGGCAATGGCCGCTAGAATGAAGACATACATCGACGATGAGGAACAAATCTCCATGATCATCAACTCGGCAAATTCGAGTATCTTTGGATACCTTGTCTCATATCCATATGCTAACTTTACCCAACTCATCCATGCCAGGGAACAAGTCGAAGCCGGAATAAGGGCTGTGATGATCTCCCCTTGGTGGCCTCATCAGGCTTCTCCAATACAGCCGATAGTGGAAGGTGAGCCTACCGGATACGAAGGCGATAATGATAGTGTTCCCGTCTCCCATCCAATGGAAGAAGATGATCTTGTCGCGTCTACCGAAGGTGCACTATTCCTCCCTCAGCATGGACAACCGCAGCAGCAGCAACAGCAACAGCCGAGATGGAACTCACAGTTTCCTAATCAAGGTCGGCAAGGGGCACCCCTAACGAGTCCAGTTTCAGAACCCCTCATCCTACAAGGGTTATCTCCAGTCGATCCAGTCTCCGCAATGGAAGGGCCACCTCCTGCATATCCAGCTTTCATCAGCCAAGAAGAGCCTCCTCTCCAGTTTATCCGTGCCATCGACTCTAGTTCAAAGTTCGAACCTCTCATCTTGCAAGGGGCACCCTTAACTATTTCAATCCCAGAGCTCATCATCATGCAAGGGGCACCTTCAATCGATTCATTCTTCACACCCATTTCTAACCATCGGCACAATCAGCCCATCTCAGTCAATCAAGGGGATAATCTCCCTAACGTAGCATCAACAAACCAGGGGCATAACCTGCCCATCTCAGTGTTCGCTTCCCCAAGTGTAGGGTTGCGATGTAGTAATAATCTCGGTAAGACCGAGGTCGATCTACAGGGAAGGAAGTAAACAATTCCAACTATCCTAATAACTAGAATCAAAGAGGTTTGTGAAATTGGTTTTGAACATAAAATAGAAAATCTGATAATGGAAAGATAACTAGAGCATCAAGGATCCACTTATAGCTCTCCTTAGATGCATAATTCGCTATGGTTTTTCACTTTCTCAACTAGAATCGATATTAAGATCTATCTAGTCGGATGATAGAGCTGTTAAACCAAACAATCTGTCATATGTAAGTTCAATGCATAGGATTCACTCAATGTAGGCTGAGCTGAGCATGCTCAATTGCATAGGTCATTCCCCATTCCAAAAGGTTCGGTTCACAATCATAACCGTCCTCAAGTCCTGTCACAAGACAAGGCTAGATCATGATTTGAACTTGATTCAAATCACATGCACAATCCATACATATTACAGAAATTCAGAAAAGTAGAACTTTGGTAGGAAGTCCCCACATGAAGATCATAGTACTAGAGCGCACTCCAATTCCTCGGATCATACAGGTCTAGACTGATGCAAACCAATTAAGAATTTAAGTAATTCTCCCAAACATCCATGAGTCATCATAAGACTAAGAAAAACTACTTAAAGCTTGTATAAACTTCAAACCATAGTTCATAATCATGAAAACCAATCTTAAAACCAATAAAACGAATTAAACAATCTAAGAAAACTATAAGGTTCACCTCTTAGCTCTAGATAAGAGATTAGCTAATGAAAAGCATATTAAAAATAAAACTAGAACTAAGAAAAGAAAGAAAAACTAGCTGGAGGAGGCTAGGAAGCCTCGTATGACTTGAACTCCTTGCTCCCCACGTCCTTGCTTGATTTGGAATAGAAGAGAGCACCTCCTTTTATAGTACAGCAATAGTACAGCAACATAGCAGAATTTGTTTCGCTTGGTACCGCTTAACCAATGGTCGGATTGCCTTCAAATTTGATTTGTAGCTTCCTTGTAATGTGATCTTCCTCATAGATGATTTAGATTTCCAAGATTATCCTCTGAATGGGCCCACCAATCATATCACCGACCGCCTCTCAAAATCGCGCACTTCGGGTACCTTCAGAACCAGTCATCTTGCTTTCAACGGTCCGGAGTATACAGATGTCGGATTGATCCCAAATTTTGAACATTGGTAGAAAATTCCTCCTCTACATGATAGATGGATTAGATTGTCCAAAATAATCCCAGAATGTGGTCTGAAAATTAGAACAATTAGGGCTTTTATAAACTCTGCTCAGTTGGATCTTTCTGGATGGTCCATCTTTCTTCAACCGGTACGATCAAACCACACATCCTTTTGATCTGAAACTTTGTGGTTATTCATATATGGATGTGGTCTAAAAGAAGTTCAAAGTAGATTCTTCATATCATCAATGATGGGCCACCTGGACCGGCCCAGAGTGGAACAGCGAAATCTGGAACTTTCTGGACAGTTCATATTGTTTTGGCCACCACGATCAATCCGTAGCTCCGATCGACACGAAACCATTGGGTTAGTTCGGCGTCGAGCTCCTCTTTGACATGGATGTGTTGGATTTCCAAATATCATTAAGATGGGCCAAGAAATCTGGTCCGAAAAATCAGAAACGGGAGTGGCCTGCTGTATGCAATCTGCAACTCAGAATTTTCATGGCCGACCGGTCAAGACCGATCGGACAGGGCTGGCCGACCGGTCAAGACCGGTCGGACAAGGCTGGCCTTGCTCCAGCAGCTTCTGTAGAAGGCTTCAATGTTGGCCGACCGGTCTAGACCGGTCGGGACTGTTTGGCCGACCGGTCTTGACCGGTCGGACCACCTTTTGGGCATTATTTCTTCTTTCTTTTCTTTCCTTCTTTCTTCCTCATCCTCCTCTCTTTCTTCATCATTCTTTGGTCCACCTTGGGCCTTCATCAAAGGCTCCTAAATGTGCCCTTTTGGTCATCAATTGGGCAAAGCAACTCTCATTCCTACAACCACAAAACATGTATTTGATTAGTCTTTAAATCATGAAAATCTTGCATAATGAGTGATGAATTGGGGTTAGAATATGCACAATTAAGAGCTCAACACTCAGCAATAGTCAGTAAGGGGCACAACTTGCCCACTCCAGATTACCAAGGGCAAAGCCTACCCATCTCTCCATCAAGCAATCAGGGGCACAACTTGCCCGCTGCACCTTTCTATCCGGCTTCTACTTTAGCCATCATCCTCCAAGAAGAAGACCCTTCCTTTGACAGTATGCCACATGCCCTAACAGAGTTGGGGCCCAGCTTCAATTATGTGGCCACTATCGAGGAGGTTGAAGGGGAGATTGATGTCCAAGTTCTGATCGGTCCAAAAATATCAACCATCATTCTTCAGGGCTTTGACATCTCAGCTTCATTCCATCTCCTTCCCGATCGGACCTGGTTTCACAGAATTGGTGTCATCTCTTCAAATCTTCACCAAAAGGTTAAGCACATCTTCAGAGATAGGGTGATCACCATCATTACCGATCCCGAACAATTTCCCATGGCAGAAGAATCCAACCATCGAAAGCCTACCATCCCAGCCATGGACGTACAATGCTCTAATGGGGAGGTCTCATACCATCACAATGCAAATTACTTCCCTCGTGTATGTCCTATCGGATCGAACTACGTCTTCCTTCCTGCCGAGCTGTTAAACCTTCTACTATCAGCTCGAATATCTAGACTCGACCCAAATCATGGGAGTTCAAGAGAATGTGGATAAAGAAAGACTGCGATATCGGCCTACTCGGATTAGGAAACCAAACCACAGAAGTATCAGAAGAAGACGAGGTCATCAAGAAGAAGGCAATCTCTGCATCTGCACACCAATCCAGTTTATCAATGCAGGGATTATCTATCCTGATGATGGGCTGGATTCCACTTTCGATGATCAAGCGAGCAGATTGAGTCTGATAGAGTTGCCCAAAGAAGACTCAAGCAAAGGGCAGGAATGCCCCCCGATCGACTGGACTGCTGTTCTGGTCCCACCTCAGCCAGATGAACTCGAAGAGCTGCAATGTATTGGGGATAAGCCAGGAGAAATCGCATCCGACACTGACTCGGAGCCCAATTTCAGATCTATCATGACGTTTAGGCACAATGATGAGGGTTGGCCTCCTGATCCTTCTGGCCCTGCCTCCTGAGGGGAAGGAGTGCAGGGCAGTAACAGGTTTATAGCCCCATGATGGCATAATAAAAGCCGACAGTGCCCGGCTCCCTGGGCTAAATCAGGCAACACCTGGTTCGCATTGCCGTCTTGCTCGGGTCCTTTACAAAAAAAAATTCAAAAAAATTTTTTTCAAAATTTTAGAAAGTCCAAAAAGTTCAAAAAATCCAGATATTCACAAAATTCCAAAAAAAATCAGAAAATCTTTGAAAGTAAAAAAAAAATAGAAATCTCTTTTTTAATAAAGTGTCAAGTCTGTCTGTCAAAGCACTTTAGTATGAAGTTGACTCATATGATTTCAATCTAGGGTTGGATTTCAAACTCAAGGGTTTGGACAAAGCCAAATGATGTGGAAAATGATGAGCTGACTCTCAAACTTAGAGGGTCTCCTCGAAAGTTCGAACCAAAAGTCGATGTCATCTAAAAAAGTTTCAAAATTATAAACCTAGGATCCCCTAATACCCATAAGGAAGTGTGCATTGAGAATCCTTGTCCCCAAAAAATAAGCAGAGAATGATCAAATTTTTGAAGTCATGACTTCTTAATCTTGCGTCCTATAAAGACTTATCCAGACTCGATCAAAAACTCATCAAGCCTATCAAGGAGATGCTGCCAAGACTATGCTTACATTCCATGCTGGAGTATGCGACCAAACGAATGATCAGAGAAATCTCACAGCTCAATGAAGGCAAGATTGTTGCCAACATGTCAGCAAATACTTCAAGTGTCAGCAACATGCACATCGAATCCATGTGTGTGCTTCAACCTGACAATGCTCCAGCTATTCCCTATACGAGGTATCTACATCAATGAAAAGATCAACTTGGCATCATCTAACAATTGATTACTTCACAAAAAGGAAGGATGTAACATTCTGATCTCGCGCAATAATTCTCATGAAGAATGACATCATCAATTGTTAAGGGTTCCCACATGCTATCAACATTGGCAATGGGATGTCCTTCGAAATCTAAGGATGGAGGAGTTCCTCGAGAAGCTTAAAATCAGAAGACAGACCTACGAGTTCGAGTCAAAATCATGTCACCGTGAGTGCTGATGAATAATGAAGCCGAAGAACGAAAAGTCATATCGGGTTTACAACAAGCACTGCCGCATCTATCAGACTCAAGGGGCAAGCCCCGAGAATCAGAGAAGTTCTTCTGGGAGGCACTGTTCGACTCACCAACCTGAGGGGTAAGGATCTTCCAGAGCCAATCAACGTCGACAACGTGAAAATCTCTCACACGTAAGTCAATCCAACCTTATCAAGAGTTACATTATGTTAATGCAAAGATTTGTCAATTACCATGGTTAGTGTGTCGTCGAGTCCCTGGCGACTGAAGACAGTTTTCCTTGCGGCTGAAGACAGAAGCTTCTCGAAGATCAAGTCAGCTTCTAGCCTCTCCACCCCAAACCTTTGATCCTAAAAACTTCTATAGATGGCCCAAGACCTTTCTAGGCACATCCTTAGCACCATCTATAGCTCACCTTCCATTAAGATCAGCAATGGATAGGTTCTTGGTAGCAGAAGTTTCTTTAAAATTGAAAATATTTAAGTCTGCTCTCTCCGATACATACCCGATCCATCGGAGAATATTCCGATAGATGTCCGATCAATCGGACAATGTGTCCGATCCATCGGAAAATAGTCCAGTTACATTGCAAACTCTCTGGACACTTTTCCGAGCCATCGGAGTGATGTCTGATCCATCGGACAGTGTGTTCCGATCAATCGGACAGTATGTCCGATCAATCGTACATTTGTCCAGTAAACTTTGAAAAACTCTCTGGACTCTTTTACGATCAATCGGAGGTCTGTCCGATCCATCGGACAGGGCTCTCCGATCCATCGGACATAGATACGATCCATCGGAGGAATTTCCAGAAAAATTGCATCAACTCTCTGGAAGAAATTCCGATCAATCGGACCACCTATCCGATCAATCGGACAGGGTATTCCGATCAATCGGAACTAAGTCCGATCAATCGGAGAACCTGTTTTCAAGCAAAATTCAAATTTGACTAAATCTTATGTCCGATCGATCGGAACCTATCGAGCTGACCGTTTTCTGACCGTTGAAGGGCATAATCTATTTATAGAACTCGGTTGGATCTTGCCCAAGACACCTTGAGCATCATCTAGGGTTTGAGTGAGCCTTCTTCTTGAGATCCCCTTCTTCCAAACCCTTAGATCTGTTGAGTTCATTCTTCAATCCATGTTGATCTGACCAACATTGATTAAGCATTCAAAGCTTGGATTGAAACATGAACTCAACCCCTCTTTAATGGCATCTTGACCTACCTCTCATAGACATTTTCTTGTCATCAATGCCATTAATGGTGGTTTAGGTAGAAGCTTTCCTCATATAAAAGCCATATCCCAAAATAGCCTCAACCTAACCTCAATCCCTCACCTTGGAAACTACAATGGGTCATCCGGAGCAAGGTTGCTGATCGAGGGAGCTGAAGAAGACGTCTTCCGTACAAGCTGAAGCTTCTTCAACAAAGGCATCATCAAGGGACTCAATCAGCTAAGTATCTTTAGTCTTTCGAGTCCAAGAAACCTCCTCAAGTTGAGATTTGGGTTTCAGAGTTTGAAGACCCAAACTCGGTAGAGTCCTTGCGTAGGACAAGTCCTTGAGTAGGACAAGCCCTTGTGTAGGACTAAGTGGTCATGGATTAGTCCTATGGAAGGATGAATCCATGTGTTGAGTCGTAAGTCCTTTTGTAGGCTGTTAAGGTTTATGGTTAACCTCATTTAAAACCATAGTGATAGTGAAATCCGGCCACTCAAGGAGTGAGTGGATCAGCTGGGAGTGGAGTAGGTACATAACCGAACCACTATAAAAATCCCTTGTTGTGTGGTGAATGGATGAACTGATTTACTTCTTTTACATGTGCTTCTATTGATTTATGCTTTGCATATCTGGTGTTTGATGAAAGTGCTCTAAGAATACTTTGTATTGAGAAATTTAAAAAGTGTCCTATTCACCCCCCTCTAGGACAAGATAACTTATTTCTTGCTTCTACGACAGCGGTAATCAAACTTATACCGCATTTTCAATTGGTATCAGAGCGGGTTCCTCCTCAAAGGCGTAACCGCCCGGAGTGTGATCCGTCTCCAGAAGCTTGAAATCATGTCAAAAGGGGATTCTAGTATGGTTTCCAAACCTCCATATTTTGATGGATCAAACTACGCATATTGGAAAGCAAGAATGAGAGTTTTCTTGCAATCATTGGATCATGCAACATGGAGGTCTGTGGAAATCAAATATGAAATACCCCTTTTGAACACTACCTTAGAGGGTGTCACAACCACCACAGTCAAACCTGATGACTTATGGACTGATCTTGAAAAACTGAGATACATTAGCAATGCAAAGGCACTCAATGCTATCTTTTGTGCCGTCTCAGCGGATGAGTTCAAAAGAATTTGTAATTGCACAACATCCAAAGAAGCTTGGGACATCCTTGAAACTACACATGAAGGGACTAGCACAGTCAAGAGGTCAAAGCTTCAGCTATTGACAACTCAGTTTGAAAATATGAAAATGGAAGAACATGAGAACTTCATGGACTTTTACACCCGTTTGAGTGATGTCACCAATGCTATGTGGGGATTGGGAGAGAGAATTTCGGACCCGCGCATTTGTAGGAAAATTCTAAGATCCTTACCCGAACGATTCTCTTCCAAGGTCATAACTATTGAGGAATGTAGAGATATTGATACTATGAAAATAGAAGATTTACTAGGATCTCTACAGACCCATGAACTTCATTTCAAGAAATCCCCAAAAAGTAGAAACACCATGCTAAAAACTTCACACACTACACAAGAATCTGAAGTTGATAGTGATGAAGAATTGGATATGAATGAAATGGCTCTTATGGCCAAGAAATTTAGAAAATTCTTCAAAAACAAAGGAAAGAGGGTTGACAAGAATAGCAAATCTTTTGACAAAAAGCGCTATACAGGAAAATCTTACAACAAGCCAAAAGATCCCAAGTGCTACAACTGTGGTCGCTATGGTCATATTGCCTCTGAATGTCAAGCTCCTGCCAAAGAAAAATTTAAAAAGAAAGCTATGGCAGCCACATGGGACAACCTTGGGAGTACTGATTCAGAAACAGAAGAAGATCAAAGTGATGAGAGAGGATCAGTTAAAATTCTGATGGCCTCTACTTCTGAGATTGTCCCAGACTTACAAGGCGAAAGAGACAATGATGATCATGAGCAATCAGAACACAATATGACATCCTCCGATGATGACGAGGATGATAATGAAGGTTTGCAAGTTGCCTATGATGAGCTATTCCGTCAAAGCATCCTTCTTACCAAGATGTTGAGCCAAGCTAATATTGAAAACAACAAATTGGCTGATGAAATGCAAGAAGTGAAGAGAGAAAACCACGGATTTTACCATCAGATCTGTGAATTGGAAAAGAAAAACAAAGCAGCTCAAGACAAAATTAATACCATAGAAGATGAGCTGAAAAAGGCAAAATCTACAAATCAGTGTTTAGTTTTGCAGCTTAATCAAGAAAGTCAACTCAATGAAAGATTTGCCCAAAGTAGAGAAAAACTTGATGATATCCTTAAGTCAGGTAAACCTTGTAGGAACACAAGAGGGCTAGGCTATAATGAGCCAACTAAGGTTAGTAACCCAGAACCTAAAAAGACCAGGAATGCATCAGGAAGCACTACTAAGAGAAATTCACCTATATGTCATGCATGCGGAGATGTTGGTCATTTAAAGTTTGAATGCTTGGTCCTTAAGAATCCGGTTCGGAACTTGAAAGGTAAATTTGTACCTACCGGTAAAAGGATGAATCAGATGTGGAGTCCTCCTAAACAAACTCCAAACATGAGGAAGAATTATCCCACTCCACCAAAGAAAGACAAAAGAATGGAAGAGCTCCTAGAAATGGTAAAACAGTTGAACAAAAGAACCATGGAGCTGATGAAAGAGAAAACCTCAAAAATTTATGCCCAAACAATGACATCCCTAGAATCAACCAAGAAACCTAGTTCTCCAAAAAGGATAGTCTCTAAATGGGTAGTTAAGAACAAATGCTTAGTTATTCATACAGCCCTTAGAGCCGGAAGAAACACTAGGTGGTATCTTGATAGTGGATGCTCCCGACACATGACAGGTGACAAGACTCAGTTTTGTGATTATGCTGAATTTGATGGTGGGTCTGTTACCTTTGGAGATGGGAGTATTGCCAAGATTGTTGGAAAGGGAACCATCACCGGGCCAGGATTGCCCAAAATTGAGGATGTTCTGTGTTGATGGTTTGAAACATAATCTGTTAAGCATCTCTCAAATATGTGATGAACAGCATTCCGTGAAATTCTCCAAAGAGATGTGCGAAATTATGGACCAAACTGGAAAATTAATATTAAAAGGGTTTCGCACTGGAGATAACTGCTATGTGATTGAAAACAAGGGTGATGAGGGACCATCTGCCGTATGCCACATGGCTATTAATGATGATACTGAATTATGGCATCAACGGCTTGGTCATGTCCATTACAGGAACCTTGCTAAGCTAAGTAGGAAGAAATTGGTGAGAGGATTACCAAAGATTGGGAAGAAACCAAAAGAAGTATGTGCTGAATGCTTGAAAGGTAAACAAATTAAAGTTGCACATAAGAAGACATCCATCATTGCTACATCAAAACCCCTTGACCTACTCCACATGGACCTTGTAGGCCCCACAAGAGTAATGAGTCAAGGAGGTAAGAGGTATTTCTTCGTTATTGTTGACGACTATTCCCGGTATACATGGGTTGTATTTTTGAAAGAAAAGTCGGATACATTCGAGGAATTTGAGAAACTCATGAAACGACTCCACAATGAAAAGGAATGCACAGTAAAACGTATTAGGAGTGATCATGGAGGGGAATTTGAGGATGGGCGCTTTGAACTATTCTGTGAAAATTTAGGAATCAAACATGAATTCTCAGCCCCAAAAACTCCCCAACAAAATGGAGTAGCAGAAAGGAAAAACAGAGTTCTACTCGAAATGGCCACAGTCATGATGAACAGCAAAAATATAGCTCAAAATCTGTGGGCCGAAGCAGTGAATACAGCTTGTCACATCATTAACCGAGTCTATTTGAGAGCTGGCCTAGATAAGACCCCATATGAGCTGTGGAATGGAAAAGTCCCAAACATCAAGTATTTTAGGGTCTTTGGTAGCAAATGTCACATCCTTCGAGATAGAGAAAATTTAGGAAAATTTGACTCTAAGAGCGATGAGGGAATATTTCTAGGATATGCTTCTGATAGTCGGGCCTATAGAGTGTACAATACAAGGACTAAAACAACTCAAGAATCCATAAATGTTGTCATTGATGACCAATCCAAGGAAGACACAAAACTTGATGATGATGAAGTGGGAGAACCGTGCCACATAGGTAAACCTGATGAAAAATCTCCCACTCCCAATGCCTCAATAGCTTCGGGAAATGCTCCACATGTCAAGGATCATCCCCTCAATCAAATCATTGGAGATCCGGATGTTGGAGTCAAGACTAGAAGACAACTTGAGGCCATCAACAGTCATGTGTGCTTCACTTCAAAAATTGAACCAAAAAATATAAATGAAGCTCTCAATGATGAATTTTGGATACTTGCTATGCAAGAGGAACTTCAACAGTTTACCCGAAATGATGTTTGGTTTCTAGTTGAAAGACCAACTGAGAAAAATGTCATTGGAACCAAATGGATCTTCAAAAACAAAACAGATGAATCTGGCAATGTGATTCGGAACAAGGCACGTCTCGTAGCTCAAGGGTACTCTCAAATTGAGGGAATTGATTTTGATGAAACTTTTGCCCCGGTAGCTAGACTCGAATCCATTCGAATTCTCATGTCCATAGCATGTGCTCTTAAATTCAAATTATTTCAAATGGACGTGAAGAGTGCCTTTCTAAATGGTATACTTGATGAGGAGGTTTATGTTGAACAACCAAAAGGGTTTGTGGACCCTAGTTACCCTCAAAGAGTCTACCGATTGAAAAAGGCTCTCTATGGGTTAAAACAAGCCCCCCGAGCATGGTATGAACGTCTTACTCAATTTCTTATTGCTCACCAGTTTGTTAGGGGGAGTGTTGATAAAACCCTATTTGTTAAAAGGACGGCTGATTCCTTTCTCATTGCTCAGATTTATGTAGATGATATTGTATTTGGGTCTAACTGTGAAGAATTCTCTGGCTTATTTGCTGAACTAATGAAATCTGAATTTGAGATGAGTTTGGTTGGCGAACTAAATTTTTTCCTAGGATTGCAAGTTAAACAGCTGAAAAATGGAATCTTTATCAACCAAACTAAGTATGCAAAAGACTTGGTCAAGAGATTTGGGCTAGACTCGGGTCGATCACACACCACGCCTATGGCCACCACCATTAAACTTTCTAAAGACTTATCTGGCACTAGTGTTGATCAACATCTATATAGAAGTATGATTGGGAGTCTTCTCTACCTCACAGCTAGTAGACCCGATATCGCCTTTAGTGTAGGGGCGTGTGCTAGATTTCAAGCCGATCCTAAGGAATCACACCTCATTGCTGTAAAACGAGTGATTAGATATGTGGCCTGCACCACTGATTATGGCTTGTGGTACCCCTTTGACACCTCAACCATCATTGCGGGGTACTCCGATGCTGATTGGGCCGGAAATATGGATGACAGAAAATCCACTAGCGGTGGCTGTTTTTACGTCGAAAATTGCTTAGTTGCTTGGCATAGCAAAAAGCAAAACTCCATCTCCTTGTCCACCGCTGAAGCTGAATATATTGCTGCCGGAAGTTGCTGTGCTCAACTACTTTGGATGAAGCAGATGTTGAAGGATTATGGTCTTAATCAAGATGAAATGACGCTTTTTTGTGACAACACAAGCGCCATTAATATCTCAAAAAATCCGGTTCAACATTCTCGAACCAAGCATATCGACATCCGGCATCACTTTATAAGAGAACTCGTCGAGGAAAAACTGATTAATCTTGAATACATTCAAACTGAGCGGCAATTGGCCGACATCCTTACTAAGCCGTTAGATTCCACAAGGTTTGAACACCTTCGAAAGTCTATCGGTGTGTGCTCATTCTAGCAAAATGGACACTCATGTGCTCATAGGTATATCTGAGGAATTAGCCTCATTCTTTTTTGGTGATTATTGATATTGTCATGCTCACACTCTTATCAAATTAGCTGGATATCATTTGCTGAAGGGAGAAAATGTTTAGTGTTGAAAATCTCACTAGGGGCATTTCCGATGGATCGGACACATCGTCCGATCAATCGGAAATATCGGCAGATCAACAGTCAAATACGCGAGCCCTATTCATTCGGTTGTCATTTCTGCCCTCTTCCTCTCCTCTCTCAGCCCCTTTTTTGCTAGGGCATCTCCATCCGATCGGTCTATCGTTCAGCTGGGTTTCCCTGGATCCTCATTTGCAGCCCCAACAGGTCTTTGTGTCTCCTCGGTAAGATCCTTCAAGCTGTCAGTTTGATTTTTTGGCTATCCGGTTGGTTTCTTCTGCCCCTCTCCTCTATCAGATCAGCATTTCTAGGGATTTGAAGAGTTTTCCGTCCATCTTGGTATCTACATTGGTTAAATCCTCTTTCCAAGCTTGCTACATCATGCCTAAAGATCCGAAAGGCAAGTCCAAGATGGCAGCTGGGCCATCCACCACTGCCAGGACCAAGAAGTTGCAAACTTCTCGACCCTCTCAGGGCTCTCCTCCACCTGCTGCACCTCCTGTCCAGCCTGAGAGTCCAGCCTCTCTCTCTCGGTTTCAATCTCGCACCATTATCTATGAGAGAGTGGTCACTGAGTCCTGCGTGGAGCCCTTTGGCATTCCCGCTCTTCTTGCTCAGATTGGGTGGGATCCTGTACTTCGTTTTGGCGGTGTAGCCCATCCCGAGGTGGTATATACATTTCTATCTAAAATCATCAACCCTGTTGGAAACCCTCCCTCCTGTGAGGTTATTGTCGGCGGCCGGGTCGTCCAGGTCACAGCCCACACTATAGCCGCCCTGATTGGTGTTCCCGTGTCCACAGCCCCGCAACCCAATGACAATCTGCTTGATACTTCTCTTAGGGCTGATTGGACTCGCTACTTATGTCGGGGTCCAAATCCGGAGTGGATCGACGGTAGTGCTCTCCGCGCATCTGAAATGTCTAATAGGTTTCGAGTGCTCCATCAGATCTTCAGCACCAATGTCTATCCCCGCAGTACAAACAAGTCCGACCTTACTGCCAATATGGTCAATCTGCTGTACCACGTTGGTCATGGGACGCGCCTGTGTCTCCCATCCATCATTTTGCATCATATTTTGGACGCCCTGCCACACAACCGCAACACCATTCCGTTCGGGTGGCTCATTACTAGATTAGGGCACGAGTGCGGCTTTACAGATATTGTGGTCCACCCTATTCCTCGACGCACATTCAGGGACCTCAATATCAAGAAGATGACCCTTCCAAAAGAGGATGACGTCGAAGACCGGGACTTCTCGCACACTCCCACACAGGTGTCAGCTGACACCCACAGCGGGTCTTCTGCTCCATCACCGACTCCTGCCCCAGCTCGTCGCTCAGTCAAGCGGCGCCTTCATTCCGACGCCTCTTCGGCACCTCCTCCTCCCAGCACGGAGCAGATCACTGCTCAATTAGATCGCGTGGAGGGTGCCCTTGCCCAGCATGGTGAGCGGCTGTCGCGACTCGAGAGCTTGATGCAGTCCATTCATGCTGCTGTCCAGAGCCTCACCTCAGCTTTATCATGCCGTCGCGATGACGTCACTGGCCCTGCTCCATAACTGCCTACCTTTTCAGTTAGGGTCCCTAGTGTTTAGTCGTCGCAGATATCTTTTTGGAGCGACGTTGATAGTTGTATTGATTGGTGCATCTTTTCTTTGACACCTTTTTGGATTGACGGCCGGTTATACTTTTTGGATATGTTTTTGGATATTTTTTGGATGTTATGGATGCTCAGTATTTGGATATTATGATGATCATTATGTCTTTCTTGTTATGCTATTATATCTGATGATCATTCTTTTTGGGTATCGTCTGCATATATACATATAATTGTGCGAAATTGCTTATTCCTGGTGGGCTTCTTGCCCTCTTTTTTGGTTTTTGTATATATGGTTTGTTGGTCATGATATACATTTCAGGAGGGGAGGTTGGTTGCCTGGGCTATAAGCCCTCTGTGCTTACTGTCATATACTTGTATATCTTTGCATGACCATGTGTGTGTTGGCTTCCTCTCTCGGCTCGATAATGTTTATTTTCCTCCTTGCGTCTATGACATATGCGCTGCATTCTCATTTTACTAACCTTTGTCAATCACTGACAAAAAGGGGGAGAATTTATCCCACCAAAAGATCCAGGTTATCTTTTTGTTGATCTTTTGTGTGCAGGGACTAAGGGGGAGTTCATGTGAAGCCTAGTTTGTACATCGAGTCTGTACATTTTGTATGTAATGAGTCATGTCTATGTATAAAGTTTGTATTTTTCTCGACATGATGTATTTTGGTTTTTGGTGTCTAGGATAAGTCTGTGGTATGGACCAAGACTTGCATAGGTTTGGTTTTGTCTGGTAATTGACAAAGGGGGAGATTGTTAATGCAAAGATTTGTCAATTACCATGGTTAGTGTGTCGTCGAGTCCCTGGCGACTGAAGACAGTTTTCCTTGCGGCTGAAGACAGAAGCTTCTCGAAGATCAAGTCAGCTTCTAGCCTCTCCACCCCAAACCTTTGATCCTAAAAACTTCTATAGATGGCCCAAGACCTTTCTAGGCACATCCTTAGCACCATCTATAGCTCACCTTCCATTAAGATCAGCAATGGATAGGTTCTTGGTAGCAGAAGTTTCTTTAAAATTGAAAATATTTAAGTCTGCTCTCTCCGATACATACCCGATCCATCGGAGAATATTCCGATAGATGTCCGATCAATCGGACAATGTGTCCGATCCATCGGAAAATAGTCCAGTTACATTGCAAACTCTCTGGACACTTTTCCGAGCCATCGGAGTGATGTCCGATCCATCGGACAGTGTGTTCCGATCAATCGGACAGTGTGTCCGATCAATTGTACATTTGTCCAGTAAACTTTGAAAAACTCTCTGGACTCTTTTACGATCAATCGGAGGTCTGTCCGATCCATCGGACAGGGCTCTCCGATCCATCGGACATAGATACGATCCATCGGAGGAATTTCCAGAAAAATTGCATCAACTCTCTGGAAGAAATTCCGATCAATCGGACCACCTATCCGATCAATCGGACAGGGTATTCCGATCAATCAGGAACTAAGTCCGATCAATCGGAGAACCTGTTTTCAAGCAAAATTCAAATTTGACTAAATCTTATGTCCGATCGATCGGAACCTATCGAGCTGACCGTTTTCTGACCGTTGAAGGGCATAATCTATTTATAGAACTCGATTGGATCTTGCCCAAGACACCTTGAGCATCATCTAGGGTTTGAGTGAGCCTTCTTCTTGAGATCCCCTTCTTCCAAACCCTTAGATCTGTTGAGTTCATTCTTCAATCCATGTTGATCTGACCAACATTGATTAAGCATTCAAAGCTTGGATTGAAACATGAACTCAACCCCTCTTTAATGGCATCTTGACCTACCTCTCATAGACATTTTCTTGTCATCAATGCCATTAATGGTGGTTTAGGTAGAAGCTTTCCTCATATAAAAGCCATATCCCAAAATAGCCTCAACCTAACCTCAATCCCTCACCTTGGAAACTACAATGGGTCATCCGGAGCAAGGTTACTGATCGAGGGAGCTGAAGAAGACGTCTTCCGTACAAGCTGAAGCTTCTTCAACAAAGGCATCATCAAGGGACTCAATCAGCTAAGTATCTTTAGTCTTTCGAGTCCAAGAAACCTCCTCAAGTTGAGATTTGGGTTTCAGAGTTTGAAGACCCAAACTCGGTAGAGTCCTTGCGTAGGACAAGTCCTTGAGTAGGACAAGCCCTTGTGTAGGACTAAGTGGTCATGGATTAGTCCTATGGAAGGATGAATCCATGTGTTGAGTTGTAAGTCCTTTTGTAGGCTGTTAAGGTTTATGGTTAACCTCATTTAAAACCATAGTGATAGTGAAATCCGGCCACTCAAGGAGTGAGTGGATCAGCCGGGAGTGGAGTAGGTACATAACCGAACCACTATAAAAATCCCTTGTTGTGTGGTGAATGGATGAACTGATTTACTTCTTTTACATGTGCTTCTATTGATTTATGCTTTGTATATCTGGTGTTTGATGAAAGTGCTCTAAGAATACTTTGTATTGAGAAATTTAAAAAGTGTCCTATTCACCCCCCTCTAGGACAAGATAACTTATTTCTTGCTTCTACGACAGCGGTAATCAAACTTATACCGCATTTTCACATTAGTAGAGCTGAAGTCAAGAGGTCAAGGCTTAGACCTCTGAGAATCCCTTCCCGTCCACCAATAAGTGTTCCAAATAAAGGGTTCAAAAGCAGAAAAAAAAAGAAGAGATAAAAAAGAATAGAGCAAAAAAAATAGGGGTTAAAAAAAAAGGGGCACACAACCCACAACAAAAAAAAGAAGAAGAAGAAAGAAAGAAAGAAAGAAAGAAAGACAGAAAGAAAGAGGAAAAAAATCGACTTAAAAGAAACATATCCATCCATCCATTCACCTCAGAAGGTTCTGTAGCTAAGGCCGACAGCTCTGCTATTGTAACTTAAGATAAGGGCCGAAAGGTTACCATCGGTCGGCAACGACAGATTCTTGACCTCTGGTCGTCGCGGTTATCCAAAAAAAAAAAAAAAAAAAGAAAAGAGATGTGTGCTTAAACAAAGAGGGCGGAGTGAAAACCCGAAAGGGCGCTCTGAGTAAAAAGAGTGGGCACACAGCGGACTTAGTGAAAACCCGAAAGGGCGCTGAGGGTAAAAACAGCATAACTGCCAAGTGTTGAGCTCTTAATTGTGCATATTCTAACCCCAATTCATCACTCATTGTGCAAGGTTTGTATGGTTTGTAAGCTAATTCAATGCATGTTTTGTGACTACAGGATTGAGGGTGGACTCTACTCAATTGAAGACATAAAGAGCTCACTTGGGATCATTCTGATGAAGAATGTTTGAGGACCAAAGAAGAAAAGAAAGAAAGAACCAAAGCAGAGAAGAAAGCAGATGAAAGAAAAGAAGAAAATAAGAAGAAAATGAAGTTGACCGGTCGTGACCGGTCGGCCAAGGAAGCCAGACCGGTCAGTGACCGGTCAGCCATGTATGTGGGCATTACTGAAGAGGACCGACCGGTCATGACCGGTCGGTCATTGGTGCTGGAAAAGCGCTGAAGGCGTCCGACCGGTCATGACCGGTCGGACATGCTTGCTGGACCAAGGAGGAATAGGCCCGACCTGTCATGACCGGTCGGAGATGCTTGCTGGAGTGTTTTCACTTGAGGCCGACCGGTCTTGACCGGTCGGCCATGCGTACTGAGTTAGAACTTTCTAATTTCTTCCTGAAATTCTCTGCGCTGCGTAAGTGTTACGCAAATTTCCGATTCTTCCGACGTTGTGGAGCCTCCAGACTATAAGAGGACACCTAGGGATTGTTCCTAGGGCATGCTAGAAGGGCTCAAGCGAGGTTGGAGGCTGTGGAAGTGAAGATTGGAGTTTCACAACTCCTTTTGGTTTGCTTTGCTGTTTTCATGCTTTTTGTAGTTTTTCATGTTTCCTTGGATCATGAGCAGCTAAACCTCTTAGCTAGGGCTAAGAGGTGAAGCTTGTAGTGAATCCAAGATGTTTTAATTCGTAGTTAAGTGGTTTTAGTTTGGAATTCATGATTATGAACTAAGGTTTGAAGTTTATACAAGTTTTTAAGTAATTTTTCTTAGTCTTGTGATGACTCATGGATGTTTGGATGAATTACTTATCTTCTTAATTTGTTTGCAACGGTATAGACCTGTATGATCCGAGGAATCGGAGTGCGCTCTAGTACTAAGCTCTTCATAAAGGGACTTCAGGCCAAAGTTCTATTTTAGTTGATTTTCTGGAATATGTAAGGACTCTGCTGGTGATTTGAATCTAGTTCAGATCCTAATCTATCTTTGTCTTGTGAGAGGACTTGGGGATGGTTATGATTGAGAACTGGACCTATAGGAAAGGGGAATGACCTATGCAATTGAGCATGCTCAGCTCAGCCTAGACTGAGTGAATCTTATGCATAGAACTTACATATTACAGACTGTTGGTTTAACAGTTCTATCATCCGACTGGATGGACAGGAATGTCGATTCTAGTTGAGAGAATAAGAAACCACAGCGGATTGAACATCAAGGATTGCTACAAGTGGATCCTTGAAACCCTAGTACTCTTTTATAATTAATTACTCTCGATTTAATTTAGCTTTTGTTACTCACATCAACTTTATACAACAATCTGATTAGTAGACTTCAATAGACACTTGTGGATGAATTTGTGAGATCCTACATAGTCCCTGTGGATCGACCTCGGTCTTACCGAGTTTATTACTACATCGCAACCCTACACTTGGGGAAGCGAACACCAAGGGGCAGGCAAGATCAAATACTCGGGACGAGGTGAAAATCCGAAAGGGCGCCACGAGCAAAAATGACGGGCAAGCCGGACACAGCGAAAACCCGAAAGGGCGTTACGGGTAATAATGGCTAAGAAAAGAAAAGAAAAAAAAGCAGGTGCATGAGAGATCTAAGCGACATGAAGATTCAATGGAAGCAAGGATGGAGGCTATGAGTTAAGAATTCTTTCAAGATCTATCAAAATTCTAGGGGCAGGATACCATTGCGCACTATCTTAAGGGGACCAGGACCCTTCGTGAATAATTAAGAAAATCGAATATGACATCAGGCTGAGTCAAATATTCTGATTCCTACATCTAAAAGCCCAAATCCAAATCATGCATAGACAGACAAGCACTTGTCACAAATTTCCATTTCATGCATGATTTGCATACATCTATTTTCCAAAAATAAAAAATCATTTTTCCTTATTCATATATATGTAAAAAAAAAGAAAAAAATCTTACAGGGCTTTCAAAACAAACGTCCTCCAAGTCAACTAATGGGATACCTTCCGTGAGTGCCTTTCTCCTGGTCATCTTCCCTGAAAGGTAAGTATCTCTCCCTCTCCTTCCATACTTCAATACTTTTGCTAAAGTTCTTTCTCTCCTCACAGGTACCAGAAGGAAGTCCAAGATCAACCCATCAATGTCCATCATGACCCCACCATCACCATCGATCACATCATCCATGCGGCCCACGCCTAGAGGATGTGTAGCCTCACCTATGGCCCATCTCCTCATCCCATCCATATCATCCAATCCTATCATGGTCAATGCCCCATTCAAGTCAAAATTTTCAGCAATCCCACCATTAGTGGGGGCATTCAAAGCTTCCCCAACAACCACCCTTAATCCACCATCAATGGCCCCATTTAAACCTCTATCTACATCATCAATCAAGAACATCTCACCATCATTAAAGCCTCCACCATCTTCTGAAGTATGGGACCCACTAGGATCAGCCTTCATCACCCCCAAGCCATCATCAATGGCTGCCCAAGAGAGGACCAAAAGAGAAAAAGAAAAAAATGAAAAGAAAGGTGAAGACAAGAGAAGGATACATGGACAAAGATTCAGAGACAGAGAATGTTGAGACAGCAACAGGTAGCAACCATGGAATGTCCGAACTGGGACCAGCCAGACGGCACAAGAGAGGAGGTCTGGGAGGCCCCCTGAGGGCCGCCCGTACGGACGGTCTCCTTCTCTCTCCGCAGGATTGGCTCCACAGTCGCTGGTAGGGTGAGACTGACAGTCCACGTCAGCAGATGGCACCCTGAGGGCCGCCCAAGGCTCCAATCAACTCCAGATTTCGTTTGAGGCTGATTTGAATCATTTGGAGGGTACCCCATCTATCCAATCATGAAGTACTGCGGCCAAAATGGGTCTGATCAAGTCAAAGAAAAGAAAAATTGATCAAGAGGGGCCCACAAGCAATCTGAGCCACTCAAAGACTAGATCATCATGATCCAAACTATGGAAAAGCTCGCATGGGTCATCAAATAGCAAGATCAAGGGTTTGATCATCAAAAGGAGGGCCAGAATCCAAGATCTGATCATCAAGTGGGCCCACATGGCAGAAAAGAGCAATCTGAGCCGTTCAAATCATCATCTGCACCATGGAAAGCCTTCTTAGCCTCACAAAACATCAAGGATAGGTGCTCCAAAGCAAAGCTGAAGTCTGGAAAGGGCCCACAGGGCCAATTCAAGCAATTCGGACCATTCAAATCACAATCAGCCCCGTCAGAAGCCAAACAAAGCAAGGTAAGTATGCCCAACCACAAAAACAATGGTCCGAAGACCTTAAACTACGTCGGGATCAAGATCCCAAGGGATTTTTAATAAAAATCGGGATCGGTCTTGATCGTTCGAATCAAGATCCGATGACTTCGAACATTTTTCCAAAAAATAAAAAAAATCTGTCTATGCATTTCCAGCCCTCGCTTGTAAAGTTCGGGTCCGAAGACCTTAAACTACGTCGGGATCAAGATCCCGAGGGACTTTTTAAATAAAAACTAGTAGCAATCTGGATCGTTTAAATCAAGATCCGCTGACACCGGACATTTTCCAAAAATAAAAAAATGTGTTTGCCCTATTCTGTATAGTTTTGTGGTCCGAAGACCTTAAACTACGTCAGGATCAACATCCCGAGAGACTTTTTAATAAAAACCGTCATTCGATCTCAACTGATCAAGGAAGGGGTCAGATGGACTGGATCTTTTCAAAGTTACAAAAAAAGAATGTATTTTCAGCATGTACATATTCTTAGGTCCGAAGACCTTAAACTACACTGTGATTAATTTCTCGAGGGACCTCTCTCGCTTTCAAATAAAAACCGGCATTGGCCTCGACCGCTCGGATCAAGGTTCGATAACCCGGATCATTTCCAAAATACCAAAAAGATTTTGAGCTTTTCATAAAAACCAGTATCAATCCGACCACTCGAGTTGAAGTCCGGAACCTTTCCAAAACAAAGACAAAAAAATTCACCATCAATTTTAACTGCGCAAATTCATCCCCAGCGGTCCGAAGACCTAAAACTACACTGGGATTAACTTCTCGGGGGCTTTCTTTCCCAACCTGTTCCGGACATGGCTGACACTTGATCGTACGGGTGTCCGGAGTCTTCTAAACAGGTAAGGGCTGAGGCGGGCAGAACCCCGCAACCCTGTTCGTGTTGAACGCACCGTGATAGACAACCTTGATTTGGAAGTCGCTGTTGAATCTGACGGATGTTCCCTGTTCCTAAAACTCATGAAGGGGATTAAGGCAGCTGGGAGGTGAAGTGCACCCTCACAGAATTGTGAGTGGCATAAGACCCCAAACTGGATTGACAAAGGGAAATGTGAGGATGTGGCTCATTTTGTGGCCGAAGGAGTCCATCGAACGATACGTGGTCTATGTGCATTGCACAAGAGGAGCAGGCAACTTTGTGGGTGTGTTGACTGGAAACCCTCAAATCTCCTCATCCGAAGACGTAAAACTACGGCACTTAACTGTGTGAGACTCATCTTGCTCGCTGACGTAAAATGGATCGGGTGCCTTACAGGCAGTAGAAGCTGGAAATGGATGAAAGTTCCATGCCTCTCCTTGCATTTCAGAAAATCCAACAAAAACACCAAAACATTACAAAATCATCTTTCAAAAAATCACAAAAATACTTTCCTTGCTTTCAAATCAAATATTCTCAAAATCACAAAAATATTTTCCTTGTTTTCAATAACCGATCTCCATCCTGACTACTCAGGTAAAGATTCAGACCACATATTTGTAAAAAAATCACAAAAATTGTCACTATCCTCAGCACTACATTTCAGGAATCTCGAACTCCGCTCACTCATTTCGCAGTTTGGGATGACGGATTCGATCACCCGCAAATTGGAATCTTGACCAAAACTGGCGACCAAGCACCGTCTCAATTGCATCCATTCACAGAAGAACATCTTGAAATCTGATAACATCCTTCATCCATTCCCATTAGCAAAGAAACAGCATCTTGGGACAATGGACCTGATCGACCACGGGTTGGGATCTTGACCAACCCGCTGACCAAACATCCGCATTGAAAAGAAAATCCCCATGGGAGCACAACCCTGCAAGTAATAAGCTCAAAATTCCCTGCACCCCCAGCAAAAGAAAAATCATCGAACTAAAAGAGAATGAGCCAAACCATGCATCCATTATCAAATATGCATCTCCATGCATCGGTAGCATCGCATCAATCATCATGTTTACCTGCTTTCAAAATAAAAGTCGGTTAGCCAAAGACCCCACAGGCATCCCTAGTGGAGGCGGGTGCAAGCTAGATTTCCTTTTAAAAAAGATAAAATATTTCTATTTGCAAATAAAAACCCCACGGAGTATTACTCCACAGAGTGGGTAACTTTTCAAAATCCTAAAAATAGTTTCCTAGTAGAGCGTTCGGTCTCCAAAACACTGAGAGATCTTCCATATCTCTAGGTAGGAGCCGATGCAAAAATCAAATAAGATCCGATGTCTCGCGGTTTCCCTGGAGATCGTCGAATCCAATGCACTCAAAGTACGGTCGAACTGAACTCTAGTGTCAGTGCGGTCGTACCACATGCCAAGATACGAAAAGATGAAAGCCAAAAGGCTTGGTCAAAGAAACCATTTGAACAGGTGGAAACGATGAATTGTAACCCAAGTATTAAAATTAGCAGATTGGGTGGAAAGAGTTCATCCCGCACATACCTAGGTATGGATGCCAGAAGTACCTTGACTGATTCCAAGTCGGCGTAGTGGACTTCCGTAAGACTACATGACGCAGGGCAGCTAACCACTTTGACAGTCAAGCGAAATAAGTACTCTTGGAGTGATCCGGGAAAACATCAAACAATCAATCTTAGGGTCAGTATCCTCGTAAGACTATGACGTATAGGCTCTGCTGTACCTTTTCAATGTTAGGACCGATTGGGAATGGAAGGGTTGCGATTGGGTACCCAGGTTGCAGCACACTGCAGGGACAATCGCAACGTTTTCTCCAAACTCCGGCGGTATGTGCGAGTTATCAATCTCCAAACAATCAACTGACTCAGATACAAAGGAAAACAAAGATTCCAGACCACAATCTAGGAAAGAATGAATTGCAAACCAAGCATCAAAACCAACAGATCGGGTGGAAAGAGTCCACCTGCACATACCCAGGCGTGGATGCTTGAAGTACCTTGACTGATTCCACGTCGGCGTAGTGGACTCCCGTAAGACTACAAGACGCAGGACAGCTAACCACTTTGACAGTCAAGTGAAACAAGTACTCCTGGAGTGATCCGAGAAAACATCAAACAATCAATCTCAAGGTCAGTATCCTCGTAAGACTATAACGCAGAGGCTCTGCTGTACCTTTCCGATGTTAGTACCGATCGGGAATGGAAGGGTTGCGATTGGGTACCTAAGTTGCAGCGTATTGCAGGGACAATAGCAACGTTTTCTCCAAACTCCCGCGGTATGTGCAAGTGATCAATTTCCAGATGATCAACTGGCACAGATGCAAAGGCAAGCAAAGATTTCAGACCATGATCCATGAATGACCGGGTCAGAAGTGGGGTGTCCACTCGCTTTGGCACTCGGTTGCACGCAACCTCTGCCAAAGAGGGGCATCTGTAGACACCCCACCTTCGGCTACAAGATTGGTAGAGATAGCTGAATGAATGGAGGACCATACACCCAAATCCCATGACCAAACTCACCCTTGTTGTTGAGCTCTTAATTGTGCATATTCTAACCCCAATTCATCACTCATTATGCATGGTTTTCATGATTTAAAGGCTAATCTAATGCATAGTTTTGTGGTTGTAGGAATGAAAGAGAGACTTCATCATTCGAATGCTTTGAGACCCTTCTTACATACCTTGAAGATCAAAGGAAAGGAAGAGCAAAAGATGGAAGAAGAAAGGAAAGAACAGAAAGAAGAAAGGAAAGAAAAAGGAGCCCCACAAGGTGGTCCGACCGGTCTTGACCGGTCGGCCAATTGATTTCTCCTTTCACATGCTGATGGATAGCCACCCAGATAGGCTAGACCAGTCTTGACCGGTCGGCCAGCCCAGTCCGACCGGTCTAGACCGGTCTTGACCGGTCGGCCATGCAAATTCCAGATTTCAGATTGCAGATAGCAGGCCATTCCCGTTTTTGGTTTTTCAGACCCATTTTCAGGGCTCATCTTAATGATATTTGAAAATCCAATACATCCATGTCGAAGAGAAGCTCGACGCCGAACTAACCCAAGTGGTTTCGTGACGATCGGAGCTACGGATTGATCGTGGTGGCCAAAACAATACGAACTGTCCAGAAAGTTTCAGATTCTGCCTACTCCACTCTGGGCCGGTCCAGGTGGCCCATCATTGATGATATGAAGAATCTACTTTGACCATATTTTAGACCACATCCATATATGAATAACCACAAAGTTTCAGATCAAAAGGATGTGTGGTTTGATCGTACCGGTTGAAGAAAGATGGACCATCCAGAAAGATTCAACTGCACAGAGTTTATAAAAGCCCTAAGTGTTCTAATTTTCGGACCATATTCTGGGATTGTTTTGGACAATATAATCTATCTATCATGTAGAGGATGAAGTTTTCTACCAATGTTCAAAATTTGGGATCAATCCGACATCTGTACACTCCGGAGCGTTTAAAGCAAGATGGCTGGTTCTGAAGGTACCCGAAGTGTTCGATTTTGAGAGGCGGTCGCTGATCTGATTGGTGGGCCCATTCAGAGGACAATCTTGGAAATCTAAATCATCTATGAGGAAGATCACATTACAAGGAAGCTACATATCAAATTTGAAGGCAATCCGACCATTGGTTAAGCCGTACGAAGCGGAACAAAATCTGTTACGTTGCGGTACTCTTGCTGTATTATAAAAGGAGGTGCTCTCTTCTATTCTAGGGCAACCAAGGACGTGGGGAGCAAGGAGTTCAAGTCATAGGAGGCTTCCTAGCCTCCTCCAGCTAGTTTTTCTTCCTTTTCTTAGTTCTAGTTTTATTTTTAATATGCTTTTCATTAGCTAATCTCTTAGCTAGAGCTAAGAGGTGAACCTTATAGTTTTCTTAGATTGTTTAATTCGTTTTATTGGTTTTAAAGTTGGATTTCATGTTTATGAACAATGGTTTGAAGTTAATACAAGTTCCAAGTAGTTTTTCTTAGTCTTATGATGAGTCATGGATGTTTGGGAGAATTGCTTGAGTTCTTAATGGTTGTGTGCTAGTCTAGACCTGTATGATCCGAGGAATTGGAGTACGCTTTAGTACTATGATCTTCATGTGGGAACTTCCTACCAAAGTTCTACTTTTATGGATTTCTGAAGTATGTTTGAGACTATGTATATGATTTGAATCAAGTTCAAATCATGATCTAGCTTTGTCTTGTGACAGGACTTAATGATGGTTATGATTATGAACTTAGTCTATTGGAATTGGGACTGACCTATGCAAATTGAGTATGCTCGTCCTAGCTTGCATTGAGTGAATCATGTACATTGATCTTACATATAGCAGATTATTGGTTTTAACAGCTCTATCATTCGACTAGATAGATCTTAATTTCGATTCTAGTTGAGAAAGTGAGAAACCATAGCGAATTATGCATCTAAGGAGAGCTATAAGTGGATCCTTGATGCTCTAGTTATCTTTCCATTATCAGATTTTCTATTTTATGTTCAAAACCAATTTCAAAAACCTCTTTAGATTCTATTTATTAGGATAATTTGCATTGTTTACTTCCTTTCCTGTGGATCGACCTCGGTCTTACCGAGATTATTACTACATCGCAACCCTACACTTGGGGAAGCGAACAAGTTTTTGGCGCCGTTGCCGGGGAAGAGGTTAAACGATTCTAATTGTTCTAGTAGCTATAGAGTAGTCTTAGTTAGGTAGGATTTTCAGTTTTTGTAGAAGTAGTTTTCTGATTTTTTTTTACTAACAATTTAATGTTTTTGTATTTTGTAGGAACTTAGTTGCTGACATAGTTCTCACTTCCACGGGTAACATCTCCCCATCTCCCCTTCTTCTTTTTGTTTTTTTTTTCTAGATTGGAATTGTTTCAACTTCTTATAATTTCATTATGAATGATTGGACGGGTGGATTGTCTAAATACCTTTTGGAAGATGAGAGGTCGAACTAAATAAAAAATCGTTATGATTGAAACCAT
This sequence comes from Liriodendron chinense, assembly GCA_003013855.2. Taxonomy (NCBI): domain Eukaryota; kingdom Viridiplantae; phylum Streptophyta; class Magnoliopsida; order Magnoliales; family Magnoliaceae; genus Liriodendron; species Liriodendron chinense. The sequence continues at coordinate 332,454 of PVNU02004009.1, read as the reverse complement.
TACAAGCATGAATATCTTTCTATGACTCAATCTACTTCTAATACTCCCCCACATAAGACCTTGCGAGATTACCGGAATAACAACAATGTGCATAACTTTTCGCCAGGTAAGACAATGGGAGAGTATCAGAAAGAGATGAATAATGTTCCACCGATTAGGACAATGTATGATCACTTGTTTGGCTACAAATATCAACAACTATCTAATAGAACAACATATGACATGCATAATCCTAATAGGTGGGAGCATCAAAATTTCAATTTGGGAGACGAGCCAATCATGGATGCCAACAATTATCCTCAAGAGTTTCTTTCTCATGAGCCACAACCGACACGAACTCTTGAGGATACACTGCGAGAGTTTATGGGAATAACTGAGCAATGCATACAAAACCTCTCGCCATCTCAAAATATTGAACCCAACATTGGGAACACAGAATCAATCCCCAACAATGAGGAGGATGAGGCTATCCAAACCCAACCTTCTCTAGATTTAATGACTAAACTTCTAGAGGATATTGATCTTGGTGACCCCAATATCACCATCGATTATGGTGAATCAACTATCTCTTTTAGATATCCTGATTTTAATAATGAAGAGATTTCAATGACGGTTGAAGAACCTGAGGAATCCATAAAATTTGAAAGTGATAGTGAGATTACCTACAATGAGGGTTCCGTGGATGATTGTGAGCCCATGATTTCTTCTTCCAAAGGGTCGAATGTTTATGAGTCGCCAGAAGATATTCTTGCTAGAGAGATGGCTGAAGTTGATATTTTTGAGTCCTTCCACCAACAACACATGTCGGATTCTATTGTGGAAGAACTCCCTTGGGTTGAAAATTCTGTTTCTTTGGATGATGTGGTGGCACAATCTGAAATTTTAGATCAACCAATGTTACATGATGTGCTTACCAATGAATCTGAAAATTTTTCTTTGGAAGACCTCCCCTCTATAGAGGAGGAATTCCTTACCCTTGAAACAGAATTTCCTCAATCAGTTAGGGAGAACGAGGACCCTTCATCCGACTCTCTCTATTTCCTAGAGGAATGCATGACCCACCCCTATGATCTAGATGATGAGATGATTAAGGAGTTGGATAGTTTGTTAGACACGGTGTCGGTGCCTGAAGAACACCATTCCACTGATTTACACTATTTACCATTATTTGTGGAAACACCGTGCAATTCTGAATTTGTGGAGGAGACAACCCAAACTGAAAGATACTTAATGAATGTCTCTCCACCATCATGGGTTCTTCAACCCATTGAAAATTCTGATTGGGAGGACCCGTTTTTAATCAATTGCAACCCAATTCAGAACTTGAGGAGATATCTTTTTGCTGCTCTTATCTCCTCCTTACATGCGTGTGGTGCACACTATGATTGGACCTTCATGAAGAAACGCACTTATGTATACATTCGAGTAGGACTTTAGATGGTCCTCATGAGAAACCTATTGAAATTCATGAAGATCCTGCTCAAATTTGATCATGTAGTCGATCAGACTAATCAAAGGTAGGTAGGTAGGTTAGGATTTCTTTCTGCATTTAGGATTGAATAAGTCTCATTGAGACAATGGAAGATGCTAGAATTGATCAACTTGTTACCTTAGGTACTTTCGTTCTCACTCTCCTTTGTTTTATGTCATTGCTCTCATGTTATGCATATTGCATATCTTATTACATTGAGGACAATATAAGATTTTGGTTGGGGGGTGAGATTCCTTAGATGAATCTACTAGCTTTTGTGACATTTCGAGCAATTATGTAGAAAATTTTCAATTTTCCTAAAATTCAAAACTCTTTTGGAAAACGTTGTTTCTATGCATTCAAGATGATACGAGTATAAGAAGAGGAGATACAAAGTGAGTGATGTTGCAAGCTTTGAATTTCTCTTAATATAATGGTTTTATATGTGAATTCCCCTATTTATGTGAGTGATAGAAAATTTGAACACCTTTACACCTAGTTCACATTACACGATTTTCATGGGTTGAAAGGATTATGTGATTTGTGGATTAGCTAGACTTTGATTTAAGGTGTTGAGAAACCAAGCCGGGGTACTTTGTCCATCCTTGTCCATGGGAAAATAACGAAAGATACGGATTTCTAAAAATCCTATCTAATGAAAAAGAAAAAGGAAAAGGAATGATGAAATTGGGAATGATGGAAAAATGGTGGAAATTCCAAAAATGGCTACCTATTACCAACTGGGGGATGGTCTACCCGTAACCAAAGCCGGAAATGGGAAGTAGTGTGAAAGCCGTCGGAAGGACGGTAAGACAAATTCCTTTCATAGGCTCGTTGTTGCTCAGTGCACCTTGAAATCCATAATTTAGTTGATCTATGAAGAAGATAAGCCCAGAAACTCATGAGATGAACTTTCACTATGCACAATAGGTTGAATTTGTTCGAGTTCTTCTATTCATCAATCAACCAGCGAGAATTTCATATGGACACTTATGATGTTTTGAGAGTTTAAGGTTTCAACTTCTACCACCTAATTTTTCTGGATTTTACACTTGTATGTCTCAGAATGGATAGAAGCATATTTTCTGAAGGAGAGTTGGTTTTTGGAGAATTGAACTTGTTTCACGCATGTTTTGCTCGGGACTAGCAAAATGCTGGTTGGGGGGTGTGTTGAGCTCTTAATTGTGCATATTCTAACCCCAATTCATCACTCATTATGCATGGTTTTCATGATTTAAAGGCTAATCTAATGCATAGTTTTGTGGTTGTAGGAATGAAAGAGAGACTTCATCATTCGAATACTTTGAGACCCTTCTTACATACCTTGAAGATCAAAGGAAAGGAAGAACAAATGATGGAAGAAGAAAGGAAAGAAGAGAAAGAAGAAATGAAAGAAAAAGGAGCCCCACAAGGTGGTCCGACTGGTCTTGACCGGTCGGCCAATTGATTTCTCCTTTCACATGCTGCTGGACAGCCACCCAGACAGGCTAGACCGGTCTTGACCGGTCGGCCAGCCTTGTCCGACCGGTCTTGACCGGTCGGCCATGCAAATTCCAGATTTCAGATTGCAGATAGCAGGCCATTCCTGTTTCGGGTTTTTTGGACCAGTTTTTTGGGCTCATCTTGATGATATTTGGAAATCCAACACATCCATGTCGAAGAGGAGCTAGACGTCGAACGAACCCAAGTGGTTTCGTGACGATCGGAGCCACGGATTGATCGTGGTGACAAAACAATACGAATTGTCCAGAAAGTTCCAGATTCTGCCTACTCCACTCTGGGCCGGTCCAGGTGGCCCATCATTGATGATATGAAGAATCTACTTTGACCGTATTTTAGACCACATCCATATATGAATAACCACAAAGCTTCAGATCAAAAGGATGTGTGGTTTGATCGTACCGGTTGAAGAAAGATGGACCATCCAGAAAGATTCAACTGCGCAGAGTTTATAAAAGCCCTAAGTGTTCTAATTTTCAGACCACATTCTGGGATTGTTTTGGACAATCTAATCTGTCTATCATGTAGAGGATGAAGTTTTCTACCAATGTTCAAAATTTGGGATCAATCCGACATCTGTACACTCCGGAGCGTTGAAAGCAAGTTGACTGGTTCTGAAGGTACCCGAAGTGTGCGATTTTGAGAGGCGGTCGCTAATCTGATTGGTAGGCCCATTCAGAGGACAATCTTGGAAATCTAAATCATCTATGATGAAGATCACATTACAAGGAATCTACATATCAAATTTGAAGGCAATCCGACCATTGGTTAAGCCGTACGAAGCGGAACAAAATCTGTTACGTTGCGGTACTCTTGCTGTATTATAAAAGGAGGTGCTCTCTTCTATTCCAGGGCAACCAAGGATGTGGGGAGCAAGGAGTTCAAGTCATAGGAGGCTTCCTAGCCTCCTCCAGCTAGTTTTTCTTCCTTTTCTTAGTTCTAATTTTATTTTTAATATGCTTTTCATTAGCTAATCTCTTAGCTAGAGCTAAGAGGTGAACCTTATAGTTTTCTTAGATTGTTTAATTCGTTTTATTGGTTTTAAAGTTGGATTTCATGTTTATGAACAATGGTTTGAAGTTAACACAAGTTCCAAGTAGTTTTTCTTAGTCTTATGATAAGTCATGGATGTTTGGGAGAATTGCTTGAGTTCTTAATGGTTGTGTGCTAGTCTAGACCTGTATGATCCGAGGAATTGGAGTACGCTCTAGTACTCTGATCTTCATGTGGGAACTTCCTACCAAAGTTCTACTTTTATGGATTTCTGAAGTATGTTTGAGACTATGTATGTGATTTGAATCAAGTTCAAATCATGATCTAGCTTTGTCTTGTGACAGGACTTAATGATGGTTATGATTGTGAACTTAGTCTATTGGAATTGGGACTGACCTATGCAATTGAGTATGCTCGTCCTAGCTTGCATTGAGTGAATCATGTACATTGATCTTACATATAGCAGATTATTGGTTTTAGCAGCTCTATCATTCGACTAGATAGATCTTAATTTCGATTCTAGTTGAGAAAGTGAGAAACCATAGCGAATTATGCATCTAAGGAGAGCTATAAGTGGATGCTTGATGCTCTAGTTATCTTTTCATTATCACATTTTTCATTTTATATTCAAAACCAATTTCACAAACCTCTTTAGATTCTAGTTATTAGGATAATTTGCATTGTTTACTTCCTTCCCTATAGATCGACCTTGGTCTTACCGAGATTATTACTACATTGCAACCCTACACTTGGGGAAGCGAACACTTGTAAGTCCCAATCCATAGCCCAGCTCAAGCCTGAACCCAGTCAACTCACCCCTAAACATCAGCCTGAAAACCCCACATAAGAAAAATCAGTCAAAAAATCCTAACAAAGTCAAACTCGGTGAGTCAACCCGCTGAGTCAAATCACCGAGTCAACCCACTGAGTCAACCCATTGAGTCAACTCACCGTGTCAACCCATCCCCCAAACCCAGTCAACTCACCGAGTTCCAGACCGCAGCCTCGGAGCAGGTCCGTACTACCCGCTGAATCCCAAGAAAGGCCGTACGGGCGGCCCCCTGAGGGCCGCCCAAACTTATTTACGGGTTCTGCCACTCCCCGCTGCTATAAATACCCCCCTCCCCTTCTCATTCAAGCATCCCTTAAAAGCCCTCTAGCCCGAGTGCGATCCGTCCGTTCCGAAGTTCTCCACCCTTCTAGCACACTTTTCCACCAAGGAGAGCCTGAGTGAGGAAAGCCTAGCCCAGGTCCAGCCCAGCCTGACCCTGGTCCAAGTCTCTCAAGCCATCCAAGTCTTGATCCAGCCACTCGAAGCCAACCCTTGCGACACCTCCGTCCATTTAGCTACTCTTTACCAGCATCATCTCATTCGCATCTAGCATAAGTGCAACATTTACTTTTCTTCCAACCCCCCTGCTTCACTATAAGCACTTTGATCATTGAAGCACACAACATGCATCTCGCATAAAGCACCTGTCAGTTCGAGCGTATGCTCTGGGCTTGCCTGTTAATGGAAACCTGCCCATCAGAAACTCTTACTGTTCAAACATGCGTTCATGTACATGTCACTATAAGCACTTTGATTATTCAAACACACAGCATGCATCCCGCATAAAGCACCTGTCAGTTCGAACTGTATGCTCTGGGCTTGCCTGTTAATGGAAACCTGCCCATCAGAAACTCTTACTGTTCAGACCTGCATTCATGCATCATGTCATCTATGAGAATGTACGAGGATTAAATTAGACTTTCAAGTATTAGTTCGATTCTGTGAAGTAGAGACCGTACTTCGGTACGGGAAGTGTGTGGGGTGCTTAACCTCTTCCCACCCTGTAACCATGATTCCTTACCTCGAATCTCTGGCCGCAAATCAAAAGGAGTCCTTTTAGAGGAATGAATCTTCGGATCCCCTTCTCTAACGTTTCTACGGGGTCTAGCCAACTGTAGATTCGAAGTAACTGGCTAGTGGCGACTCTGGTCTTATACAAACTCATCTAACACATCCAGCTTAACACGACAACCAAACAAAGCCTTTGAGAACGAGGCAAGCCAGTGGCACAAACGGCGATTCGCGCACACGCATCCTCTTCTTCTTTTTCTGAAAAGGGAAGAGAGAACGTCATAGGAGAGTGGAACGGCGAAGGTCCACACTCGGCTGTTGGATAGCCTGAGTACTTTAGCTTTGCCTCAGCGTCTTTGAGATCGCGGTTGATTTCATTTGGCATAGGTCGATTTTCGGGCCAACATGACACTTCCCAGGGCTGAAAATGACTAAGTGGTGGACCTGTTTATGGTCTGATCAGGAAAATCGGTGAATATCATCGATGACCATTTCAAAACAGGGGTGGATTATGTCCATGAGGATCGTGGTGCGATCGCGTTTTGATTCGCTTAGCATAAGTCGATTTTCAGGCCAACAGGGCACTTCCCAAGGCTGAAAATGACTAAGTTGTGGACCCGTCTGTGGTCTAATCAGGGAAACCGATGAATATCATCGATGACCATTTCAGAACAGGGGTGGATTATGTCCACAAGGATCGCGGTGCGATCGCGTTTCGATTTGCTTAGCATAAGTCGATTTTCAGGCCAACAGGGCACTTCCCAGGGTTGAAAATGACTAAGTAGCGGGCCTGCCGACCGCTTGATTAGGGTATTCGAGGGTCCTGAGATTGGGTAACCTCGTCACGGTGCATGATTAGGGTGTGTCATGTTATGGAGAAGAAAAGCTTCCCTCTCGGGCTCGGTCCAATTCTGCCCGATTCTCCTCGGTTTCGGCCGTTTTCGGCTCTTTCGGAGGGATTGCTGGAACCGCCAAATTGGCTAAGTGTTGTTTTTTTGGAGCAAAACACTGATTTGGGCTATTTATCATTGAACGTTGGAGAATCTGATCCAGGGGATGGATAGATCTCATCGAGATGCATCTAGGAGAGGCAGTTTGATTGAAATCCGATCCCGGACGAAGGCGGGCAGCACGATTGAAGGCCCACCCCTCCAACCAGTGTCAAGGCGCATGGATGTAACGCCCCCAAAATTCGACACTCAAGTATAAAACTCAAATCTCGAAATCAAGGGTGTTATGTAAATAATGAATGAACTCATCATACTCTCAACTGATACTTTTCTCTTTTCCATTCACATGGTACCGGAAATATAGAATCAAAATAAACCAAACTTGAAATATTAAACCATAATTCCAGGAGTTCACTATATTATTCCAAACTATCTAACTAATGGCCATTTAATGGGCCTTATTACATCAATACTTTCAAATTAAAATTCAAAATAAATCAATTTTAAAAAATCTTCTAGAGTATTCCCTCATCTGGAACCGCTCCCTCGAAGTCCTCTAAGTCATCACCTGTCACTACGATTAATCGCATAACACTGCGTCAGCTATAAAAGCCGGTGAGCATTCTCATATATTTAACACATGTAATTCGATGTAGAAAATCACTTGACCATCAAATTACAAATCACTACAATTTCAATAGTAATTTCATCAAATCAAAATCTCTTAAACATGCACGTGATGCATGGTATGCAAGTCTGCTTCAACAATCTCAGTACGGTTATTAGTAGAACATCCAGGGCCAGTTTATAGTCGGGCCTACACTGTTTCACAACTGTAGAGTTGGTCTCTTGTACACACCAGGGAACTCACCCAACCTGCTAAAATCATCTGATATCCACCGGGTATGCTAGTATGGTATCTTGCACACACCAGGGAGCTCAACCAACCCATCCACAATCGATGGACTATCAGAAGGGTATATTGCACACACAGGGTGCTCAACCAAGGACTGTTGTACACACTTGGGCGCTCACCTAAACAATCTTCAATGGGCCTATTGCACACACCAGGGTGCTCACCCTATGGTAATAACTGGAGTTCACAAATTGTGCCATGCATGAATCAAATCAATACTTCAAACCTTTTCCAAGAAACTCAAAATCAACTCACACATATACAGCGTAATTAAATTGAAATCCACCATATAGATTATTGGAATTAATACAAAACATAACCATAAAAAGAACGAGTTCAACCCGAGGTATAATATCCAATATTTTTCAATAAAAATGACAAATACTAGAATCATATTGATCAAAACTACGAACCATTATTTTCAAAATAAATCGAATACAAACATGAAAAAAATATGAGAAGAACTCACCGTCTCTTCTTCTTCTCTCTGCTACTGGAACATTGTTCCAGTAACGTGAATCAGCAACAGCCTCCCCTAGGATCACTCTCTCTCCTCTCTCATTCACTCTCTCTCTTCTCTCTCTTTCACTCTCTCTCTAACGTCTCCCTCTCTCTCTCTACGTTTTACTGGGGAGGGAAGAGACGACTAGGCCTCTTATAGCACACTAACACGCCAGAGGTAACGTTTGTCATAGTTTATTGTGGCAATAACCTCTTCAAATTCCTTAATTGTAAATAAGTGCTTTCAAAGTTGAGTCCATGGAATCTAGGAAGAAGTTGAATCAACCCCGGTTTAAAATCAATGTTTCCCACATTGTGAGGGAAAATTATGCAAGAGGGAGTACTCGTCCTAGCTGGTTGTAAATAGTCACGTAAAGTTCTAGGTTGAGGTACATCCCCCACTTCATTCTCATCCAATTCAGTAAAGTTTTGGGCTTGATTTTGATGTTGATTAGCCCTTTAATTTGGTTGATTTTTAGCCATCTCTCTAGTAATTTCAGGAAGATTTTGACGTTTCTTAGCACGAGGTTCTCTATCAATCCCTTCAACAATTACTCCGTCACTAACAAGTCGGTGATTAGAATTCCGAGCCCAATGTGGCATGCAAATCCAAAAAGAATGAAACAAAAAGGAATTCTTCCTTCCTTCCTTTACTTCTCTCTAAGACCAAAGCACAAGGTGTCTTGCAATGGCTGAGCCAGAAGCAAGGATAGAGACCGATTTCTCCTGATCAATAGGGGTTCAGAGAACTCCCCACCCACTCTTTGAGTCTTTTGAGAAAAGTGCAGAAAAAGAAGAAAGAGGAATAAGATTGAGAAGAGAAATCTCTGAGCACAAGGTGATCCAAGACCGCAGAGCCCACCAATAGGAATCCAGGCTGCACAAGGCCAACCTATCAGAGATCCAAACAGAGTCTCAACCCACTCTACAAGAGATGAATATGGTAGGAATGAGTAGGAGAAGAAGAAGAGTAAGCTTAGAATGATAAAACCTGATTTGTGACTTAAGATGCCTACTTCTTCTTCAACTTCCTAAAAATCCCTGAATTAGACCTATGTTGGAATCCTGCAAAAATCAAAACAAAGTAAGTTAGTATTTAGAAGAAAACCTTCCATAGAAAGGAAAACAAATCCTAAACCTATCTAACACAATCTCAACTAAAAGTTATTTCAGAAAATTCTAAAAATACCGCATAGAAATCCCCAGGCAGCGGTGACAAAAACTTGTTCACTCCCCAAGTGTAGGGTTGCGATGTAGTAATAATTTGGAAAGACCGAGTATCGTTCCCACAGAGATTTATGAATGGGTATTCTTAGAATTTGTCTAAAATAACTAGTAATTAAGATCTCATTAAGAACTAAAACTGGAAAATAGCAATTTGGGTTTAAACAGTGAATGTGTAAGGTAATTTCAATCTAAAAAGGCACTAAAGCGCCAAGGATCCACTTTTAATAAGTTTCAATGCATCAATACAAGTAGGTCTCTCATAACTCAATCGGAATCGAATTCATATCTCTATCCGATCGGAATATAGAGTGGTTCAATCAACAATTATCTAAAACAGTTGCTCATTCATTGATTCGATTCCCACAACAATGCTCAGGCCTTGGGCACACTCAATTGTGTAGGCCAAGCCTCTTTCCAATCTAGTTGAGATTCACGACCATAGCTTTCATCAAATCCTGTCACTAGACTTGATTACAACTAATGATTAGAACTCTAATTAAATCAAAATCAATCAACGAACAGTTATTTCAGATTACTACAAAAGATAAGAGCTTTAGTTGAGTGAGTTCCCACATGAAAATCAGGCCATTGTACACAAGGCAATCAAAGGGTCTACCATGCCCGGAGTAAATGATAGATCAATGAACTACACAAGCATAAACAATGCTCAGAAGCTAAATTACTAAGTTAGGATCACTAAGAATCACATGAGCCCGGAGTCATCAAGAGATCAAAGTAAAAACCCAACTAGTACTTGATTCAAGCTCACATTAACTAAAATTCATCAATTAAATCATAAAAAGGAAACCTAGGTTGCATCAATCCATCAAAAATGAATCAAAAGCTTCACCTCTTAGCCCTAGCTAGGAGGTTTTAGTTCATCTCTAACATCCTTGAACTAGACGCCTCAAAAATATGAAAACTACTAAAACAGGAAGAAAATTAAGAAAACTTGAAGTAGAATCCGTCTCCCAAGCAATCCCCACATCCTAGCATGCCCTGGTATGAAGAGGAGAAGTCCCTTTTATAGATTGGCGCGGAAGATTCCAGATTTAGCAAGGAATTACGCAATTGCGCAGAGAAAATCGAAACTTTGCGTACAATCTGTTACGCTGACGACCGGTCGCACGACCGGTCTGAGATGTGGACGACCGGTCGCATGACCGGTCTCAAAACTGCAGAATCTGTCCAGAGAGTTTTTGTGTTTCTGGACTACTCTCGACCTGTCTGGCGACCGGTCTAGCGACCGGTCTAAGATGAGAAATACAGTCCAAAAAATTACACTGTCGACCTGTCTGTCGACCTGTCTGGCGACCGGTCTGGCAACCGGTCTAGCGACAGGTCTACAGACAGGTCTAAGAATAAATTTTAGATTTTCTTCTTCATCTCTTCTCTTTCTTTCTTGCTTCTTTCTTCCACCTTTTGGCACTTGTTCTATTGATCTTCAATGCATACAAAGGACTCTTTTAACTATGAATTAGTGAAGTCTCCCTCTCATTCCTACAATCACAAATCCATGCATTAGAATAGTCTTTAAACATAAAATCCATGCATAATGAGTGATGTTGGGGTTAGAATATACACAATTAAGAGCTCAACACACCCCCCAATCAGCATTTTGCTAGTCCCGAGCAAAACATGCGTGAAACAAGTTCAATTCTCCAAAAACCAACTCTCCTTCAGAAACTATTCTTCTCTACATCCCAAGACACACAAGTGTAAAAGTCAGAAAAATTAGGTGATAGAGGTTGAAACTGTAAACTCTCAAAACATAATAAGTGTGCATATGAAATTCCCGCTGATTGATTGATAAATAGAAGAATTCAAACAAATTCAACCTAGTGTGCATAGTAAAAGTTCATCCCATGAATTTTCGGGATTATCTTCTTCATAAATCAACTAAACTATAGATCTCAAGGTGTATAGAGCAACCACAAGCCTATGATAGGAATTTGCCTTACCGTCCTTCTGACGGCTTTCATACTACGTCCCATTTCCGGCTTTGGTTACGGGTAGACCATCCCCCGGTTGGTAATAGGTAGCCCTTTTCAGAATTTTCCACCATTTTTCCATCATTCCCAATTTCATCCTTCGTTTCCTTTTTCTTTTACATTAGATAGGATTTTTAGAAATCCATATCTTTTGTTATTTTCCCATGGACAAGGATGGACAAAGTACCCCGGCTTGGTTTCTCAACACCTCAAATCAAAGTCTAGCTAATCCACAAATCACATAATCCTTTTAAATCATGAAAATCATGTAATGTGAACTAGGTGTAAAAGTATTCAAATTTTCTATCAATCATATAAATAGGGAAATTCACATATAAAACCATTATATTAAGGGAAGTTCAAAGTTTGCAGCCTCACTCACTTCGTGTCTCCTCGTTTTATACTCATATCATCTCGAATGCATAGAACTAAAGTTTTCCAAAAGAGTTTTGAATTTTAGAAAAATCGAAAAATTTCTACATCATTGCTCGAAATGTCACAAAAGCTAGCAGATTCATCTAAGGAATCTCTCTCACCCCCCAACCAAAACTTTACATTGTCCTCAATGTAAGAATGTATACAATGAATGCAACACATGAAAGCAATGCCAAAACAAAAAGGGAGTGAGAAAGAGAGATATCACCTGAAGCATATATTTCATGGCAAGATTAGCTTTTGGAGATGGATTACTTCACAAATAAATCAACTGATCAAAGCAAATCCTAATGGGAAAGCATTCTAGAAAATCATCCTCCATCAGACTAGGAGGTTAATCCCAACAACTCATCCAAAAGCATAAAGTCAAGCAGAATCATTAGATGGATCAAAAGGTTTCGCAGTAAGGTCATCCAATATCCTGTTTTACAATGTACATGTGTGTGAGTGATCGAGATAAGCCACTCAAAATCCCAAAAAGGAATTTCAGCGGGTTCCTTAATGTTTTCACCACATGTACAAGAGGAGACAACATCATATTTGTCAAAAAATATGTCTCCATTCAGATTTTCCTGGGCATTGATATTGCAAGTATGGATCATCCCAGGGTTGGTGGAGTTCGGTATGCATGATCCACAAAAGTGTGGAAATATGAATTGATTTCTTAGGACAACAAAGTGTTGTTTCCACATCATTCTCTCGGCTAACGTCATATGTTGATACCGACTCTAAAAGTGTGCCCATATCCCTTATCATATCATTGTTCTTATCAAGGGAGTAAGTCACGTCTTTGTCTAAGTGACTGGAGTAAAAAGGTGAGAGGGACTCATCTTCCACAATAGAATTGATCATGTTTATTTCGTGGACCTCCTCATCTTCATCCTCTTGTTGGTTGTCAATATTGAAAGCATTCAACTCAATCGTCATGTTGCCAAGAGACATTTGTATGACCCCACTCCTACAATTGATGATAGCGTTTGATGTAGCTAGGAATGGACGACCAAGTATGACAGGAATTTGAGGGCCAATATTAACCATGGGTCGTGTGTCCAAGACAATAAAGTCCACCGGGTAGTATACTTTGTCAACTTGGACAAGGACGTCCTCAATCACCCCTCTCGGAATACGAATCGATTGGTCAGCAAGTTGTAATGTGGTTTTGGTGGGTTTTAATTCACCTAAACCCAATTGTTCATAGACTGAAAAGGGAATTAAGTTCACACTTGCCCCTAGATCAAGTAAAGCATGTTTCACCCGGTAATCTCCAATTACGCATGATATTGTCGGACAACCGGGATCTTTGTATTTCTTGGGCATCCCGTGATTGACAATGGCACTTACATTCTCTGTCAAAAATGCCTTCTTTTGCACATGTATTTTTCTTTTAACCGTACAAAGGTCTTTTAAAAATTTAGCATATGACGGTATTTGTTTAATTGCATCCAACAATGGGATGTTGATTTTGACTTGCTTGAAAACCTCCAAATATTCTTGATATTTATCTTGAGGTTTGGCTGAAATCAAGCGTTGGGGGAATGGAGCAACGGGCCTATATTATTTCAATGGCTCTTTTTCATTCATGGCGGTGCTAGGTCCATCATCCTCTTTGGAAGATACCGGATCATTAGGCATTGAATCCTTCACCGGGTCAGATTTTTCAATAAATTTACCACTTCTTAGAGTGGTGATGGCCTTAGCATGTCCATGTGTTGGTTAGAGGAACTAGGCACGCTTATTTCGCATTGTGATTTCGGATTTGGTATAGGTTGGACTGGAAGAATCCCTTCCCTTGCGTTTAAGTGAGCCTTGATTTCCTCCACCGAATTTTTAAGCTCAAGCATTATCGTATGGTTGGATTGATTTATTTGAGCTTGACCTTTCATGAATGCTTTCAATGTATCCTCTATAGGCATTTGAGGTGGGGCCATAGGAAATTACATTGGGGGCCCCTTTTAAGGATTACTTTGGTTAGTTCCATTTGCCCAATTGAAGTTAGGGTTGTTTCTCCAACTAGAATTGTTCGTGTTTGAATTTGGAGTACTAAAAGGTCGTTGATAACTATTCAAAGCATTCGATTGTTCATGTTGTAGGCAAATATAGTCTAGCGAGAACTGAAGGATCGCGGCACATGATGAATGCGAGCAGTCATGCTCGTGCTCGTGATAAGGGGTCGCACATCTGGAGTGCGAGCACCTCAGCTCATGCTCGTCAGAAAGGGTCGCATCTCCCGGATGCAAGCAGCTCGGCTCGTGCTCGTTAGAAGGGGTCGCATCTCCCGATGCAAGCAGCTCGGCTCGTGCTCATCAGAAGGGGTCGCATCTCCTGAATGCGAACAATCCTGACATGAGCAGCTCCTGAATCAAAGCAATCATGAGTCTTTGTTTTTGGTTTGGACGGTTTTCGTAGTCCATCACCCGATTCCCGTCGAGCAGTTTGTCTAATCCCTCTGCGACTCCAAGCAGGGCTACACCCAGGGCGGTGGTCTCCGTCCTTTCGGCGTCTCCTTCTTTTTCGCCGGCTATGACTCCAACTACGGCTTCCGGCTTTACGTGAGTGATCAGCGCTACTGCTACGCCTACCAGCAGCCCGTATAGGTCGATTTTGGGCTTATTTTTCTTGTGGTTCCGAATCTCAAGGGATTGCTATCAAGAAACGTGATTGCCGGAAGAAGTCATTGGGTTAGATCTTGCCTCTAAGGATAAGGATCTTGTCCCACGAAATCAGCGGGATTTTGGTATCGTACGCAACATCAGCGGGATCTCGATATCTTACGTAACAGATTGGATCGCTTCAGATCTATAAAAAGAGATGACTCCAGAAAAAGAAAGGTACAGAATATTCAATCTCTGCCCGGTTTTTGCCTGGTTATTCTTCTTCTTGCTTCGGCCTGACTTAAGCATCGGAGGGCTAACGGCTGGACACTAGCCACCCTTAGTTGCTTTCTGTCTTCTTTCAGGTCCGGTGGGGGAAGTATCTGTTGGAGAGAAGGTGAACGTCCGGAGGATCCAGTTACAAAATCTGACGTTAACAGTTTGGCGCCGTCTGTGGGAACGACTTGATCGTCAAAATCAATCGTTCTACCGATCAAAATCCTTTCGTGATGCCTCTTAAAAAGGCTGTTCATCCTTCGACTTCAAGGCAGGCACCACCTCCACCTGATGAGACGGAATCCGTACCTGCTCTTCCGCCCACCTCGACAAACATCCCTCAAGGTGCCCCAAATATGCCATCAGCAAACCCATTATTGGAAGGCTTCTGGAAATCAAGACTATGTTTTGCGTTTCCTCGGAAACACTCTTCTGACTCTAAATGCCGGAGTTCAGGCCCTGTCAAATCGGCTTGATCAGCACTTTCCTGAACCGCAGAGACAACCCTCCGAAGGGTTACCACCGCAACCCATACCAGTGGCTTCCAGACATTCTATGGACGAACCACAGGTCCCACCACACCATCCACCATCAAACCAGGCACCGCTTGGCAACCATCTCCCTGTACCGTCTCCACATTCTAGTTCGTCTCGACAACCTCAACCTCAGGGCTCCACTGCCGAAACATTAGGCTATACCCTGCCGTGGGAAGGAGATCTCAAAAGAATGCATAATCGTTTTGACGTCATGGAACAGCGGTACCAGGCAAATCGGCCATCTGCCATCATGACGGCGATACATCAATCCAAGTCCCCCTTTACCAGCGAGGTTATGGAAGCCCCGTTACCCAGAAAGTATCGAACGCCTGTTATCACCCCGTACACAGGTATTGGCGACCCTCTTGAATACCTGGAAACATACAGGTCCCTCATGGAGTTGGAGGGACATGGTTCAGAAATCATGTGTAGGGCTTTTCCCCTAACATTGAAGGAAGCAGCTCGTACGTGGTTTCAGGGGTTAAAGCCTCGTTCCATCAGTTCATTTTCCCAGTTATCGGAGATATTCCTTTCTCAATTCATGGGAAGCATCCGCATTAAGAAGCCAGCCTCCCATCTGATGAATCTGAAACAGCAACATGGGGAGACAATAAAGGAATTCATAGTACGATTCACTGCCGAAGCCGTTCAAACTGAGGGTTACACTGAAGAAAAGGGTCTTACAGCCCTCATTGCCGGAATAACGAGCGAGAAATTCAAGTTTGCCTTAGATAAAAGCCCTCCGAAAACTATGGCAGAGTTCCAAGCTAAAGCTCAGAAGTACATCAATGCAGAAGAAGTCGCATTGACGCGCCATGGGGCACAAGGTAAGAAACGCAAGCCAGAGGGAACCTCTTCTGCAGATAAAAAATATCGTCGTGATCAACGTGATCACTCTCCCAAGAAGCCTTACTCCGGTAAATATCATAACTACACTCCTCTTAATCAGTCTCATGAAAAGGTT
Organism: Liriodendron chinense; assembly: GCA_003013855.2. Classification (NCBI taxonomy): domain Eukaryota; kingdom Viridiplantae; phylum Streptophyta; class Magnoliopsida; order Magnoliales; family Magnoliaceae; genus Liriodendron; species Liriodendron chinense. The sequence continues at coordinate 316,260 of PVNU02004009.1, read as the reverse complement.
CTAATGGAGATTAAACACAAGCCATATGTAAAGTGGCCTGCAAAGATCAAATCCGATCCCGAGAAGAGAGACAAGAGCAAGTTCTGTTACTTCCACAAAGATCACGGGCATAGAACCCAGGACTGCATCTCTCTACGAGACCATATCGAAGCCCTTATTTGAAAAGGCCATCTTCAGGATTATGTTGCTCGTAAAAATCGATCACCAGAAAGGGCGAAGACCTCATCTCGCCAAAAGGAACCGCCTCATCATCAAACTAACCAAGAGGACACTGAGCCTACGGGAGAAATCCGCACCATCGTCGGAGGACCAGCTTGCGGGGGCGACTCTCAAGCTTCAAGAAAAGCATACGCTCGAAAGGCATCCAAAGAACCCCAGCAAATCTATTGGCTGGAACAGACGGCTAGCTCATAAAAAACCAGTCATCCTCCAATTTCCTTCACTCTCGAAGATGCAACAGGAATTCACTTCCCTCACGAAGACTCCATCGTAGTCACATTAAAGGTATCAAATTATCTGACTCATCGAATTATGGTGGATACAAGTAGCTCAGCCGATATTCTATACTTGGAAGCTTTTAACAAAATGGCACTTGCCAGAAACCTCCTCAAGCCAGTATCGACCCCCCTCGTCGGCTTTGGAGGTGAGGTAGTAACGCCTGAAGAAAGCATCGATCTCCCAGTTACTTTTGGAGAAAGTCCAGCGAAGACTACCGTCTTCGTAAACTTCCTCGTGGTGGATCGAAAATCAGCGTATAACGCCATTTTGGGGCGACCGTCTCTTACTAAGGTCGGGGCAGCCTTGCATCCTTCATATCTGTGTGTCAAATTTCCTACCCCAAATGGTATCGGGGTCGTGCGAGGAAGTCAACAGGAGGCACGGTCTTGCTATCAGATAGCCCTACAGGACCGGAAGAAGGCTCAAGCAACACCCGTTATGGAGATAGCACAAGGTTCACCCAACTTTCCCACCAACACCTCGTTGGATCCGAGAGAGAATGCTCTTAAATCAGGAACTCCTGGGGAAGAAACAGTGGCGATTCACTTAACAAAAGGTGACCCATCCAGGGTCGTATACATTGGATCCTCTTTAACCAGTGTCCATCATGAAGATTTGGTCCGTTTCCTCACCGAGTACCAGGACGTGTTCGCTTGGTCTCATAAAGATATGCCAGGCATCGACCCCAATGTCATTGTACATCGCCTCAATATCGACCCGAAACATAAGCCCGTACACCAGCGTCGACGTGCCTTCACTGCAGAAAGACAAATGGCAATCAAAGCTGAAGTCGAGAAGCTACTCATGGTCAATTTCATAAAGGAAGTAGACTACCCAGAGTGGGTCGCGAACGTGGTTCTCGTCCGGAAAGCTAATGGCAAATGGAGAATGTGCGTCGACTATTCAGATTTGAACAAAGCATGCCCCAAAGATAGTTTCCCGACACCGCGGATTGACCAGTTGGTCGATTCAACAGCTGGACACTCTCTGCTCAGTTTTATGGATGCTTATTCTGGTTACAACCAGATCATGATGCATCCACCCGATAGCCAGCATACCGCCTTCATCACAGATCAGGGATTATATTGCTATCAGGTAATGCCGTTTGGTCTTAAAAATGCAGGGGCCACTTATCAACGTCTCGTCAACAAAATGTTCGCTGCTCAAATCGGTAGGAATATGGAAGTTTATGTCGATGACATGCTCGTGAAAAGCATCGTAGAAGATGATCATATTTCTGATCTTCGAGAAGCCTTCGACCTAATGAAGAGGTATCAAATGAAATTGAACCTAGAAAAATGTGCATTCGGAGTATCTGCAGGAAAATTTCTCGGGTTCATGGTCGGTCAACGTGGAATTGAGGCAAATCCTGAAAAGATAAAAGCATTGATGGAGATGAAATCTCCGACCACTCTTAAGGACGTCCAACGTTTGGCTGGTCGCATAGCATCATTGAACAGGTTCATCTCACGAGCGTCTGACAAGTGCTTACCATTCTTCAAACTCCTTCGTGCAACGGCCAAGTCTGATTGGAATTGGACGCCACAATGTGAGGAAACCTTTCAACAATTGAAGCTATACATGAGCACACACCCCATTTTATCTAAACCTGTAGCACATGAGCAACTCATTCTGTATTTATCTGTGTCCTCTACGGCTGTTAGCGCCGCTTTAATAAGAGAAGATTTCGGGGTGCAAAGGCCCGTTTATTATATCAGTCGAGCAATGGTGGATGCAGAAACTAGGTATTCTGATATGGAGAAGCTGGCCCTAGCTTTAGTCACGACAGCTCGAAAACTGCGACCGTACTTTCAAGCCCACGCTATTCTAGTACCAACGAATCATCCACTGCGGCAAGTTCTTCAAAAACCTGAGGCTTCCGGACGCTTAACTAAATGGGCAGTCGAGATCAGCGAGCACGATATCTCATTCTGCCCTAGGACCGCAGTCAAGGGCCAGGCCGTGGCTTACTTCATCGCCGAATTCACATACTCTCCTGATGATAATACCATGACCAGCGACCAGCCTCCTTGGTCACTCTTCGTGGACGGGTCGTCGTGGGCCAGTGGCAGTGGAGCGGGCCTGATTTTAGTGGCTCCCGACGGGTCGCATTTCCAATATGCTCTGTGTTTTGATTCTCGTATCTCGAATAATGAAGCAGAATATGAAGCCCTGATCGTTGGCCTCGAATTGGCCATTGTCCTTGCCATTCAGAATCTGTCAATTCATAGCGACTCCCAGCTCATTGTTAACCAAGTCCTCGGTGAATTCGAGGCCAAAGAAGAAAGGATGGCCTTATACAAGTCTCGTGTCCTCATCCTACTCGCAAAACTGAAGACTTATGAAATAATTCATATTCCTCGCGAGAAGAACCAACTCGCCGATTCCCTGGCAAAGCTCGCCTCTGCACCAGAATCTGAGTTATCACATTCAGTCCCCATCGAGCATCGTCAGAACCTAAGTATCGACCAAGCGACTCTCGCGCAAGTAATATCGGTACAATCATCTCCATGCTGGATGGATCCCATCATCTTGTATCTCAGAGACGGATACCTACCAGAGGACAAGAAAGCTGCAAGACAAATTCGCCTTCGGGCTGCCAGGTATACCTTGCAAGACGGAATATTGTTGCGCAAGAGCTTTTCCTTGCCTTATTTAAGGTGTCTTCATCCAGAAGAAGCCCTTCGTGTTCTAGACGAAGTACACCAGGGGCATGTGGTAACCACCCCAGGGGGCGATTCCTAGCATATAAGGCGATGCGGCAAGGATATTATTGGCCCACTATGAAAGCAGATGCAATTGAACTTTCTAAAAAATGTGACAAGTGCCAACATTATTCACCTATACCTCATGTACCATCCGAACGGATGACTCCAGTTGATAGCCCTTGGCCTTTCGCTCAGTGGGGGCTCGATATCATTGGACATTTGCCCATGGGGAAGGGACAAAATAAGTTCGCAATTGTGGCGGTTGATTACTTCACAAAATGGGCCGAGGCAGAACCATTAGCCAAGATTACTGAGAAACAAACTACCAAGTTCATATGGAGAAATATCATATGCCGTTTCGGACTCCCTCACACTATAATTACCGACAACGGAACGCAGTTCGACAACGCAGCCTTTGATGAATTTTGTGAAAAATGGAAGATACGTAATCTCCGCACTTCTCCATATCATCCTCAGGCGAATGGGCAGGTCGAGGCAGTGAACAAAATCATTAAGCACCATTTAAAAACCAAGCTTGGTGAATGCAAAGGTGAATGGCCAGAACTTCTACCAGAAGTATTATGGGCGTATAGGACTACAACTCGTACGTCAACGGGTGAGACCCCTTTTTCCTTAGCATTTGGTGTCGATGCGGTAGTTCCAGTGGAAATTCAAGTGCCTTCGTATCGGATCGAACAGTATGACCCCACAGGTAATCAGGAAAACCTCCGACTTCACCTCGATCTCTTGGAAGAACGAAGAAACGCCTCCCAATTACGAGCAGCCGCATATCAACAACGTATTGCTCGCTATCGAGATATAAAGGCTCGGCCTAGGTACTTCCAGCTCTGAGATTTGGTCCTGAGGAAAAAACTCGGAGTCCCTGCTCGTTCGTTGGATCCAAATTGGGAAGGCCCTTATCGGGTTATTAAGATTGTACGACCCGGTACCTATTATCTTGAAGACATGCAGGGCAGACCCGTGCGTCGCCCGTGGCACGTGGAGCATTTGCTACAATACTTCCCGTAGAATCGGTGTGGTTCATAACGACATTTTATGAATAAAGTTGAAGATATCTTTTGGTCGCTACTCCATTTACTTGGATCTAAAATAGCTCTGAAGAGAATGCATACCATTCTCTTGACCAATTGCCTACCTTTGGTAGGGCTAAAACCATCTTTTGGTCGCTACTCCATTTATTTGGACTCAAATAGCCCCGAAGAGAGCATACGTGCTCTCTTGACCAATCTTCTACCCTTGGTAGAATCAAAATCTCAATCGATAGATCTGTCTATCTCAACGTGGACAAGGTCACACGACCCCCGGATTGAGTCTAATTCATTTTTTCATGAGTTAGATGCTCGCGCTTGGTGAAAGGGTTCGCACTTCCAAAACGCGAGCAGCGCAGCTCGTGCTCCAATTAAGGGATCGCAGTCGTACAACCTAATTGCGAGCAGCGCAGCTCGCGCTCGAATTAAGGGGTCGCATTTCTGATAAGTCAACATGAGATCAACACAAAGCAAAAATGAAATATAAGGAGAATACACAACACTGAAGAAATAAATGTTCATTGAAATGGTGACCAAAAGGTTTACAAATTCCTTCTCAAAAGTAATTAAAAAAAAAAAAAGATACATGACATAGGAAGGTGTCGAGGTCAAGGTTGGTCATCCTCATCTTGCGCAGGCTCGCGGCTCTCAGCTTCGGGACCAGCCTCAGGAGCAGGAGCGGCATCTGTTGCCCCAGTGACTTCGTTCTCAGCGGCAGCCCGTTCTCTAGTTGCGACCTCGAAAGCCACTCTGTCGAACTCCTCAACGTTAAAAGTTGGAGCAATCTGCTGCATAACTCTGACCGCAAAATCGCGACCAGCGATATACGCTTCATATTGCTCCTCGTCGTAGAGTTGAGAAGTCTGGAACTCCTGGACTGCGCCAGGACCCTCATCAGATGCCATTTGAACGAGGGCCACTCGCTCTTCTTCCCAGTGGATGGAGTCATCCTTCAACTGGTGAAGTCGCTGCTGGGCCTCCTCGAGCTTGGTCCGAGCATCCTTGAGCCATCCTTCAAGCTGGATCTTGTCCTGGCGGAAGATTTCCTTCTCCTTCTCGCTCTTGGCATGGAGCTCCTGAAGCTTTGCGAGTTGGAGATCCACTGACTGAAAGCGCTCAGTCAGGGATTGGATTTTGACGAGGAGAATTTTCTTCTCTTCATCCAGCTTGGCAATCTGCACTTCCAGAGCTTTCACCAAGCGGTCCCGCCCTTGGATCTCTGCTTCCATTGTCTTTTTCTTCTTCTCCGCATCCTCCACGCTGCGGCGAGCTGCTTCGACATCCCGCCTAACACGGAGCGTGAGATCCAGGCTCTGATATAAATAAAGAGAGAAGGATTAGATTGCTAGTCATCTTATTAAATCCCAAAGAGATTGGTAAAAAGGAAAAAGGTTGTTACCTGAACCAATCTCACTCCAATATTAGTGGAGAGAGCTTTTGGGCTTGGCTCAGGCAAACTCTCGAAGGTGTTGGGAGGGATGTTATCAAACATAAACTTGCATATAGGATGCAAGTGCGGGGGGATAACAAAAACCCCCGACCCGGAAGGTTGGGCCACTACCATCTCGCTTGAGCCCGTCTCGCGAGCACCCACGGCACCCACGGAAGGTGTCGCAGACTCGCGAGCACCAGTAGGCCCCCCTCCCTCCGATCGCCCTTCGGCGAATTGTCGGCGACTTCGATCACTGGCTGACCGCGAGCACCTGACGGTGGAGTCGCAGTAGCCGGAGGGGGCATGGCGGATAGAGGGGTCGCGTTAACCGGAGGGGTCGCGGACGTACGAGAAGTCATAGCGACCCCTCCCGAGCCGACCCCTTGCGATTGAGGACCGCGAGTAGACCCATCAGCGGGAGCAGGTGCATTTGAGGGACCCCCATTTTTCTTTTGCCTCTTCGAGGCCGTGCCCTTCAGACGGGGAAGTACCCCTAGTGCACCCCTTTTGTCGCCAACGTTCGTCATTTCTTCTCTGGAGATGAGACCCGCTGCGCAGAGATGACGAGACTCTAATACGACGTTGACGTGGCGTGTAGTCGCAGGAAGCTTGTAGACTCTAACTAATTTCTCGTTGAGTCCTCCCCGCAGGTTCGGCTTCACACCAGTTGGGATTCCTGCGAACAAAAAAGAACGCACATTAAAACTCCAATGGAGCAAAGGTTTTCTTTCTTTCGGGCAATAAAGCGAATACTTAACCCACCTTCGCCAAAATGGCGATTGACGTTATGGCTTTTGGGGTCGGAGCCCAATTCGGACTCCCAGTTGCCAGAAACGTAGAACCACTTCTTTCTCCATCCCGGGCAGTTGGAAGAAGGGTTCCCCAAAATGAAGTTATTCTGGTGCCAAAAGCAGAGGTAGTACCAACCCTCGCTAGCTGGCGCCTTCTTCAGCTGGAATAACCTCAAAAATTCCTCAGCGGTTAACTCCTCGTTACCCGCCTGCTTCCAGAGGACGAAAGCACTCAGTAGAACCCGCCAGCCGTTAACTATAAGTTGGCCCGGGGCAATCTTGTAGAGACAGAGGAAGTTTCGTATGAAGGGGTGGAGGGGAAGACGTACGCCCACTTTGAAAAAATATTCATAAACAGCCACACACCCAGGTGGTGGTGCATCGGCTGTCTCCCCTCTCCCAGGTAATCTGAATGAAACAGAGTCTGGGACCCTATATACCTCTCTAAGGTTAGAGAGTCTTTCCTCCGTCAAGATGGAAGAGTAACCGGAGGCGGAGTATCTCCCAGCCGGTACTCTGGCATTATTGGACTCGGAGGAATCCGGGGTTTCATCTCCCAAAGGAACAATCTCTTTGTCAGAGATTTTCGCCATTATAAAGGAAAATAGGTGGGAGAAGTGAATAAGAAGAAAGAAAGAAGGAAATACCTCTGTAAAGAGGTTTTTTACTCCGGAAATAGAGAAGGAAGAAGAAGGATACCTCGCAGTAAATGGAATTCAAAATGGAGGATTTTCGGCTAAGTCCGATATTTATACGCAATCATCCGGGTTGATTTGATGGACACGCGGCAGCTTCTTATCCGGCACGCCAGACGAACGGGTGCTGGCATTAAATACGGAAACACGCGGCACCCGACGCCTCATTTCTGGCGGCAGAAAAAGCTGCGCGAAAGCTGGCCATCATAAATGCGGAAGCACGTTAAGAGAATATTGTGCGATTTTCTCCCAGCACCCAGCTGTCAGCACTAGCAAACCCTTGGCATAGTTCCTCAATACCAAGGGTTTGGGGGGCATCTGTTGTAGGCAAATATAGTCTAGCGAGAACTGAAGGATCGCGGCACATGATGAATGCGAGCAGTCATGCTCGTGCTCGCGATAAGGGGTCGCACATCTGGAGTGCGAGCACCTCAGCTCGTGCTCATCAGAAAGGGTCGCATCTCCCGGATGCGAGCAGCTCGGCTCGTGCTCGTTAGAAGGGGTCGCATCTCCCGATGCGAGCAGCTCGGCTCGTGCTCATCAGAAAGGGTCGCATCTCCCGGATGCGAGCAGCTCGGCTCGTGCTCGTTCGAAGGGGTCGCATCTCCCGATGCGAGCAGCTCGGCTCGTGCTCATCAGAAGGGGTCGCATCTCCTGAATGCGAACATTCCTGACACGAGAAGCTCCCGAATCAAAGCAATCATGAGTCTTTATTTTTTGTTTAGACGGTTTTCGTAGTCCATCACCCGATTCCCGTCGAGCAGTTTGTCCAATCCCTCTGCGACTCCAAGCAGGGCTACACCCAGGGCGGTGGTCTCCGCCCTTTCGGCGTCTCCTTCTTTTTCGCCGGCTATGACTCCAACTACGGCTTCCGGCTTTACGTGAGTGATCAGCGCTACTGCTACGCCTACCAGCAGCCCGTATAGGTCGATTTTGGGCTTATTTTTCTTGTGGTTCCGAATCTCAAGGGATTGCTATCAAGAAACGTGATTGCCGAAAGAAGTCATTGGGTTAGATCTTGCCTCTAAGGATAAGGATCTTGTCCCACGAAATCAGCGGGATTTTGGTATCGTACGCAACATCAGCGGGATCTCGATATCTTACGTAACAGATTGGATCGCTTCAGATCTATAAAAAGAGATGACTCCATTAAAAGAAAGGTACAGAATATTCAATCTCTGCCCGGTTTTTGCCTGGTTATTCTTCTTCTTGCTTCGGCCTGACTTAAGCATCGGAGGGCTAACGGCTGGACACCAGCCACCCTTAGTTGCTTTCTGTCTTCTTTCAGGTCCGGTGGGGGAAGTATCTGTTGGAGAGAAGGTGAACGTCCGGAGGATCCAGTTACAAAATCTGACGTTAACAGTTCATATAAAAGTTCTCGAAACGCATAAATTGTTGGACAATCCGACGTTTGATGCACATTGGAAGCACAAATACCACAAATAGTTTCAACAATCCCCCTTTGTTGGGTTGTGTCCACTTTCCTTAATTCCATCTCCTCGACCTTTCGTGTGAGATTAGCCACTCTAGAACCTAGATCATCTTTATCATTTAAAACATAAATTTCTCCCTTTTCCTTGGCTTGGGGTTGTTTTGAACTTGTCGGCTTAGATGTATCCCATGCTTGTGTGTTTTCAGCCAACATGTCAAAATAATCCCAAGCTTCCTCCGTTTCATTGTTCATGAATTCCCCATTGCACATCATCTTCACAAATTGGCGCATGGTTGAGTTTAATCCATCATAGAAGAAACTAATCAACCTCCATCGTTCATAGCCATGATGTGGGCATGCGTTTAATAGCTCATTATACCTTTCCCAACATTAGAAAAAAGTTTCTTCTTCTTTTTGAGCGAAGTTCATTATGACCCTTCTTAGTGCATTGGTTCGATGAGTAGGGAAGAATTTTTTAAGAAATTCCCTAGTCATCTCAGCCCATGTCCCAATAGACCTTGGCCTTAAGGAATGTAGCCATGATTTGGCCTTCTCTTTCAAGGAAAAAGGGAATAATTTGAGTTTTATAGTATCCCTAGTTACATTGTCATAGTTTATTGTGGCAATAACCTCTTCAAATTCCTTAATATGTAAATAAGCGCTTTCAGAGTCGAGTCCATGGAATCTAGGAAGAAGTTGGATCAACCCCGGTTTAAAATCAATGTTTCCCACATTGTGAGGGAAAATTATGCAAGAGGGAGTACTTGTCCTAGCTGGTTGTAAATAGTCACGTAAAGGTCTAGGTTGAGGTACATCCCCCAATTCATTCTCATCCAATTCAGTAAAGTTTTGGGCTTGATTTTGATGTTGATTAGCCCTTTGATTTGGTTGATTTTTAGCCATCTCTCTAGTAATTTCAGGAAGATTTTGACGTTTCTTAGCACGAGGCTCTCTATCAATCCCTTCAACAATTACTTCGTCACTAACAAGTTGGTGATTAGAATTCCGAGCCCAATGTGGCATGCAAATCCAAAAAGAATGAAACAAAAAGGAATTCTTCCTTCCTTCCTTTACTTCTCTCTAAGACCGAAGCACAAGGTGTCTTGCAATGGCTGAGCCAGAAGCAAGGATAGAGACCGATTTCTCCTGGTCAATAGGGGTTCAGAGAACTCCCCACCCACTCTTTGAGTCTTTTGAGAAAAGTGCAGAAAAAGAAGAAAGATGAATAAGATTGAGAAGAGAAATCTCTGAGCACAAGGTGATCCAAGACGGCAGAGCCGACCAATAGGAATCCAGGCGGCACAAGGCCAACCTATCAGAGATCCAAAAGGAGTCTCCACCCACACTACAAGAGATGAATATGGTAGGAATGAGTAGGAGAAGAAGAAGAGTAAGGTTAGAATGATTAAACTTGATTTGTGACTTAAGATGCCTACTTTTTCTTCAACTTCCTAAAAATCCCTGAATTAGACCTATGTTAGAATCCTACAAAAATCAAAACAAAGTAAGCTAGTATTTAGAAGAAAACCTTCCATAGAAACGAAAACAAATCCTAAACCTATCTTAACACAATCTCAACTAAAAGTTATTTCAGAAAATTTTAAAAATACCGTATAGAAATCCCCGGCAGCGGTGCCAAAAACTTGTTCACTCCCCAAGTGTAGGGTTGCGATGTAGTAATAATTTAGAAAGACCGAGTATCGTTCCCACAGAGATTTATGAATGGGTATTCTCAGAATTTGTCTAAAATAACTAGTAATTAAGATCCTATTAAGAACTAAAACTGGAAAATAGCAATTTGGGTTTAAACAGTGAATGTGTAAGGTAATTTCAATCTAAAGAGGCACTAGAGCGCCAAGGATCCACTTTTGATAAGTTTCAATGCATCAATACAAGTAGGTCTCTCATAACTCAATCGGAATCGAATTCATATCTCTATCCGATCGGAATATAGAGTGGTTCAATCAACAATTATCTAAAACAGTTGCTCATTCATTGATTCGATTCCCACAACAATGCTCAGGCATTGGGCACACTCAATTGTGTAGGCCAAGCCTCTTTCCAATCTAGTTGAGATTCACGACCATAGCTTTCATCAAATCCTGTCACTAGACTTGATTACAACTAATGATTAGAACTCTAATTAAATCAAAATCAATCAACCAACAGTTATTTCAAATTACTACAAAAGATAAGAACTTTAGTTGAGTGAGTTCCCACATGAAAATCAGGCCATTGTACACAAGGCAATCAAAGGTGTTAGTACACCTTTTTGTTGTCAATTGACGTGTTGGTTGGTCGCGTCGTGTTGTGTGAGCCCCGGTCGATGTATTGAAGATCAAGACTTGAAGATTATGCTTCGTCCATTGCTCAAGTTCATGCTGCAATAAGATCTCAGGTAAGTTGCATATAGATCGACCATAGGAAACCCCAAAACATCAAAGAATGGCGTAAAAGACTCACATCCCCATTACCTCTCGACCCTTGCACAAGTTGATCAGACTTGTGAACCATGGCTGGTGCGAAGCATATGAAGATATGTCCATACATTGGACCCTATGCACCTCGTCGCTTGAAGAAGATCCGTTGCTGTGTTGAGAATCTTGGTCCTGCAAGCTCAAATCCATCTAGTCAGAGGCCAGGCTTCTCAAACACTTCATCAACCTTGCTGTAAAGTGGACGAATGGACAGCCGACCGGTCTTGACAGGTCGGCCAGCTATGTACAAACACTCCAACAGCTCTGCTGAAGAATTCATATAGGCAGCTGACCGGTCATGACCGGTCGGCCTTCACAAAAGCTTGAATGTCCAACAAGTAGGTCCGACTGGTCATGACCGGTCGGCCTTCACAAGAGGTGATTGTCCAGCAACTATAGCCGATCGGTCATGACCGGTCGGCCTTCACAAATGGTTGTAGTCCAGCAAGGGGGTCCGACCGGTCATGACCGGTCGGCCAGTCTCATATGTGGCCTATTGCTTTTGAATGCTGACCGGTCCGTCCGGCCGGTCGAGTCCTATCTCTGACAGGTCGGACGTGACCGTTTTAGATCCGTTGGGGCCATCATTTGGAGCTTTATAAAGCCTTGTCTTGAGCCCTTTCTTGGTATGCATTCAACACCCATCCAGAGTTGAGAGAGAGAGCATTTACTCTCATCCTTCCTCCCTCTTAACTCCCTTGAGTTCATCATTCAAACTTGGCCATTAATGGCTTCTCATTGAGTATTCTAAGCTCGGTTTGAAGTATGAACTCAAGACTTTCATTCATGGCTGACCTTCCTTCTGAATATCTTTATTAGGTCACTTAAAGCCATTGAATGCTTGAAGATTGGTAGTTCCCTCATTACCATTGCATTGAATAGGCAAGAGGAACTAGACCAACTCTCTCCCAACTACCCGGCATCAACATATCCTCATCATTTGCATCGGTAGCTGATCTTGGGAGCTCAAAGAGAAGCTGAAGCACGTGGAGATGAAGCTACTCATCAAAGGCATCGCATCGGGGCTCAATCGTCTAGGTATGTCTAGTATTTGAGAGTCCATCTTTTAAATCTCTATTCCCTAGATTGGGAAACTCCGGCGGGAGGGTACATGACCATCCTTGGATTAAGATTGGTGAGAGTTTGAGATCCAAACTCGTCAAGTCCCTGGATTGGGCCATCGGCGGATGGTAAACGCGGTCCTAGATCAAAGGATGTCAAGGTTGATGGTTAACCTGATTTAAAACCAAGACTATAGTAAAATCCGATGGTCTCATAGGTTGAGATCGTGAACCAGGAGTGGAGTAGGGAAACCGAACCACTATAAATCGCTGTGCATTGTGAGATTGAATGTTTGCTATGTGTTGAATGGTTTAGTCTATCATGAATGCTAACTGTTTGATGAAATGCCTATGATAGTCCTGGCTTACAAACTGCTCATATAAATGCCTTGAATGCTATAGTGATTATCTTATTTGATAAGATTGTCTTGGTTAGTTTTTAATTGTAATTGGAATTTAAAAAGTCCTATTCACCCCCCCTCTAGGACATTAGGCATATCTCCAAGTATCTCAATAGGCGGTAAAACCGCAATTTCAATTGGTATCAGAGAGGGTTCCTCCGTTCAGGTTAAAAAACCCGGAGTAAGATCCTAAGAGAGCTTGAAAATATGTCTAGAGAGGACTCTTCATCCGTTACTAAGCCTCCCTTCTCTGATGGGTCTAACTATCCATATTGGAAAGCCCGAATGCGAATCTTTTTGGAATCTATTGATTCGGACGTTAGGGATATGATTGATATTGGATATAAACCCCCAATGTTCACTATATGTAAGGAAGGTGAACCGGATGTCCTCAAGCCTAAAGATAAGGCGATGTGGACCGATTATGATAAAGCTCAATGGGTTTGTAATGCCAAAGGGCTGAATGCCATCTTTTGTTCAGTATCTAAAGATGAATTTGGCCGGATTCAAAATTGCACAACCAGTAAGCAGGCATGGGACATCCTTGAAGTTACTCATGAAGGAACAAGCATTGTTAAAAACTCAAAACTTCAGCGCCTCTCCACACAATTTGAAAATATTACTATGGAGGAGCATGAAACATTTACTGACTTCTATACCAAGCTGAACAAGATTACAAATGAAATGTGGGGCTTGGGGGATCCCGTTCCGGAGCATAGACTATGTAGGAAAATTCTGAGATCCCTACCGGAACGGTTCTCTTCCAAAGTTACTACCATCGAAGAATGTAGGGACCTAAATACCATGAAAGTTGAAGAACTTCTCGGGTCCCTTCAAACCTATGAGCTAGGTTTCAAAACTCCCTCAAAATCCAAAAGTACTGCCCTGAAACCTTCTCACAAAAAGCAAGAGTCTGAATGTGGAAGTGAGGAAGATCCTGATTTAGAAGAAATGGCACTTATGGCCAAGAAATTTCAAAATTTCTTCAAAACTAGGGGAAATACCTCTAGAAGGAAACCCTACCAGAAGGGTAAACCTTTTGACTCTAAGAACAACAAAGGAAAATTTTTTAAGTCAAAAGATCCTCAATGCTACAAGTGTAGAGGATTTGGTCACATTGCATCCGAGTGTATTGATAAAAAGGCCAAGAAAAAGGCAATGGCAGCTACATGGGATGACACTGAAGAATCAGAATCAGAATCAGTCATATACCAAAGTGAGGAGGAGCAAGGGTCAATCAAGATCTTAATGGCCTCCATTACTGATATTGTGCCTCAAATTGAGCCCATTCCTGAGATCACCGGTGGCATTGATGATCATGAATCCTCTAACACTGAAAATGATTCCTTGAGTGATGATGAGAATGAGGATGAAAGCCTTCAGGAGGTATATAACCAACTATACATTGAAAATATGAATACCATTAAAAAGTTGGGCCAAATGAAGGCTGAAAATGACAAATTAACCAAAAATATTGACGGATTGAAAATTGAAAATCAAAAGTTGTGTCAAGATCTAGAAGAACTGAAAAGGAAGAATGATGAGCTTGAACAAGAAAAGAAAAAGCTCGCAAGTGGTGAATCTCTTGACAAGCATGCTAGACTTGAGAGAGAACTCAAAGAGGCGAACAATGAAATCAATCGTCTTAAGTGTCAAGTCGTTGACTCTAGAAGACGGTTCGCTCAAGGAGAAGAAAACCTGGAAAAACTCCTCGGTGTTGCAAGATCACCAATGGACAAAAGAGGTTTGGGCTATGATAGTCACATTTCAAAAACTACCTCAGTCCATCCAATTGTAAGAAATGATCATGGTGCATCCGGAAGTAAAACTAGAGCATCTCCTATCTGCCATGCTTATGGAGACATTGGCCATTTAAAATTTGAGTGCTTGGTATTCAAAAATCCGGTCAGAAACTTGAAAGGTAAATTTGTACCGACCGGGAAAAATGTCCAAGCTAATTGGAATCCTCCCATGCATTCTTCACCTAAGAGGGGAAACATTCGAAAGAATTATCCTACTTTTCCTAGGAAGGACAAGAGGATGGATGAACTATTAGAGCAAGTTAAAATGCTAAATTTGAAAACTGCTCTTCTTTTGCGTGAAAAAGAAAAATCTGATTCTCCCAAGAAAACTAGAGAATCCCACCAGAAGAACACCTCTCATAAAAGGACAACAACTAAATGGGTTGTCAAGAACAAGTGCTTGGTCATTCATACTGCCTTAAAAGCTGGGAATACCCCTTGATGGTACTTAAATAGTGGTTGCTCTAGACACATGACAGGTGATAGATCTCAATTTTGTGCATATGATGAATTTGATGGTGGGTCTGTCACATTTGGTGATGGGAGCATAGCTAAAATCATTGGTAAAGGAACCATCACAGGGCCAGGTTTGCCCGAAATTGAAAATGTACTGTATGTTGATGGCCTCAAACACAACTTACTGAGTATCTCACAGATTTGTGATGAAGAGCACTCAGTAAGCTTCTCCAAAGATATGTGCAAGATCTTGAACTCCATAGGAAAATTAGTCATGAAAGGTCTACGCACAGGAGACAACTGCTATGTCATTGAAAATCACAACAATTCAAGCTCCTCCACCATGTGTCACGTGGCCGTTCAGGATGAAACAGAATTATGGCACCATCGACTCGGTCATGTACATTATAGAAATCTGTTCAAACTAAGTCAGAAAAATTTGGTGAGAGGTCTACCCAAGATGGGTAAAAGACCAAATACTGTGTGCGCCGCATGCCAAAAAGGTAAATAAATCAAGGTTGAACACAAGAGAACCTCTATCCTGGTAACATCAAAACCATTTGAAATGCTACACATGGACCTAGTTGGTCCTACCAGGGTACTTAGCCAAGGTGGAAAATGATACTTCTTTGTAGTCGTTGATGATTACTCCAGATTCACATGGGTCGCCTTCCTAAGAGAAAAACCTGACACTTTTGAGGAATTAAAAAAACTAGTGAAGCGACTACAAAATGAGAAAGGATACATGGTAGCAAGAATCAGGAGTGATCACGGCGGTGAATTTGAAGATCATCGCTTCAAGTCATTATGCGATGAATTGGGCATTCGTCATGAGTTCTCAGCACCCAAAACACCTTAACAAAATGGGGTTGCTGAAAGGAAAAACAGAGTGTTGTTGGATATGGCCACAGCTATGCTTAATAATAAGAAACTTGCTCAAAATCTGTGGGCTGAAGCTGTTAACACTGCTTGCTATATTGTTAATCGAGTTCATTTAAGGGCAGGTCTAAACAAAACAGCCTATGAACTGTGGTGTGGAAAAACACCGAATGTTAAATACTTTAAGGTCTTTGGTAGTACATGCTATATTCTGAGAGACCGAGAAAATTTGGGAAAATTTGAATCCAAAAGTGATGAGGGTATCTTCTTGGGATACTCATTAAATAGTAGAGCTTTTCGTGTTTACAACCTTCGAACCTCATCAGTCCAAGAGTCAATCAATGTGACTGTGGATGATAGCTTGGATAAACCTGTGTCTCCAGGTGATGAAGAAGAAGATGAGGGCATATGCGAGATAGGTAAATATTATAAACCACCCTCATCTTCAAATGTCCCTACTGCTCCTGGTGATGTACAAATCGTCAAGGATCACCCCCTCAATCAAATCATTGGGGATCCTAGCATTGGTGTCAAAACCAGGAGACAGTTGGAGGCAGTCAACAGTCATCTGTGTTTCACATCACAAATAGAACGAAAAAATGCTGATGAAGCTCTAAATGATGAATTCTGGATCCTTGCAATGCAGGAAGAGCTTCAACAATTCATTAGAAATGAAGTATGGTATCTGGTCGACAGGTCGGAAAGGAAAAATGTTATTGGAACCAAATGGATTTTCAAGAATAAATCCGATGAATCTGGGAATGTGATACGAAATAAGGCTCGGTTAGTGGCTCAGGGTTATTCACAAATTGAAGGCATTGATTTTGATGAAACATTTGCCCCTGTAGCCAGACTCGAGTCTATTAGAATTCTTATGGTTGTTGCTTGTGCGTTAAAGTTCAAACTATTTTAAATGGATGTAAAGAGCGCCTTCTTGAATGGTATTCTTGATGAGGAAGTGTATTGTTGAACAACCAAAAGGATTCATTGATCCTAAGTATCCTCACAAAGTGTACCGGTTGAAAAAAGGTACTTTATGGACTCAAGCAAGCACCCCGTGCATGGTATGAACGCTTAACTCATTTTCTTATTGACCATGATTTTGTTAGGGGGAGCGTTGACAAAACTCTATTTATTAGAGAAGCCGAGAATTCTGTGTTGATTGCCCAGATTTATGTGGATGACATTGTTTTTGGATCCACTTGTGAGAAAATGTCCATCTCCTTTGCTGAATTAATGACATCTGAATTTGAGATGAGTATGGTGGGAGAACTGAACATGTTTCTAGGGCTTCAAGTCAAACAACTTGCATCAGGTATATTCATTACTCAAGCCAAATATGCTAAAGACCTTGTTAAGAGATTTGGCTTAGATTCTGGTCGTTCCTACACTACACCTATGAGCACCACTGTTAAATTATCAAAAGACCTTGTAGGGAAAAGTGTAGATCAACATCTTTATAGAAGCATGATTGGTAGTCTCCTTTATCTCACTGCTAGTAGACCAGATATTGCTTTTAGTGTAGGTGCGTGTGCTCGATTTCAGGCTGATCCCAAAGAATCTCATCTTACCGCTGTTAAGCGGATCATTCGGTTTGTTGGAAGCACCACCGAATACGGTCTTTGGTACCCCTTTGATTCCTCTACAGATATTGCAGGGTACTCAGATGCCGACTGGGCTGGTAACATGGATGATCGTAAATCTACCAGTGATGGGTGCTTTTATGTTGGAAATTGCCTTGTGGCATGGCACAGTAAGAAACAAAATTCTATCTCTTTATCCATAGCCGAAGCAGAATACATTGCTGCTGGTAGTTGTTGTGCCCAGCTATTATGGATGAAACAAACCCTAACCGATTATGGGATCAAACAAGGCACAATGACGTTATTTTGCGACAATACGAGTGCCATAAATATATCGAAGAATCCTATTCAGCACTCTCGCACTAAGCACATAGACATTAGGCACCATTTTATTCGAGAATTGGTTGAAGATCAAATAATATCTCTCAAACATGTGCCTACAGAGAATCAGCTAGCTGGCATCCTAACGAAACCTTTGGACTCGGTTCGCTTTGCGAACCTCCAGAAGTCCATCGGTGTTGGATGTATCTAGTGTATCTAACAAAGTATTGGTTTTGCAGGAAAAATCTGAGGATTTAGCCTCTCTTTCTGATCGTTATAGGTATATCTGAGGATCATGGCCTCTTTTCATTGCTTTTCACGATTATCCGGGATCATAGTCCCAAATTCTTGCCCTTTATCGATATATCTGGACCTTAAGGGTCCCTCATTTTGGGTTAAGGTGTACCTAGGTACACCATGACCATGGTTGTTGTATCCCTGGTAAGGGTACCTGTGTTTAAAAGAAAATGGTCTGTCCAAAGGACAGACTTTCTTCTCCAGTCATAGTGCAGGAATTGCAGAAATGCTCTATTCAAAATGCAGAAATTCTCTGCTATGGAAAAACTTTGCCAGCCGACCGGTCAGGACCGGTCGGCCTTCAGTAAAAATCCGTCTGGGCTCCTTCAAATAAGCCAGCCGACCGGTCAAGACCGGTCGGCCTGTGAAGAAACTTTTGCTAATGGTCCAGTTTGCATCCCACGATCGGTCATGACCGGTCGTGCATCTCTAAAAAGGGTGCCCGCACGTGAGCCGACCGGATGGGGGGGGGGGGGGGGGGGGGGTATTTAAACACGTTAGAGCCCATTTTAGGTCAGTCCCTTCAAATTTTTTCACCTCCACAAGCTGCTCCAGCTCCCTCTCTTGATCTTCAAGCTGATCTCTCGCTGATTCGTTGCAAGATTTGAGGTTCTAACCTGCTCTTCTTCACTCCTCTTCTCTTTCACTCTTTTGGTAAGGGATTCCTTCTCTTCACTCTCTATCTCTTTGGTTCATCCCTTTCCTTCATCTCTTGGAGTGTTTAGAGACCTTCTTGGAGCTTCCATGTCATCCCAAGAGAGCGAGGATGAGCTCCCTTTGAGGAGGAGCGATCGTCCCAAGGTAAAATCTAAGCCTCCTCCTCCTCGCCCTTTAAAGTCCAAGAAAGCCGCTTCCAAAGGGAAAGGGGCTGCCTCCTCTTCGGTTCCTCCTATTAAATCTAAATCTTTGGGGACAAAAGTCTCATCCCATTCCACCCATTGGGATGATTTTAAGGATAAGGAGGTCGTCTGTGAAAAATCCGTCAATTTGGGTGATTTGTCTGACTACAATGTGCGTTCTATGTTGGATGCCATCAATTGGGGCCCCGTACTCCACATGGGGGGCCCGGTCCAATTTGATGTTGTTAGGAAATTCTATGCATCCTGTGTTCATGTCACGTCTTCGCCCCCCTCCTTCAATGTCGAGGTTGGCGATCGGGATTGCCTGTTTACTTTGAAGTCCATATCAGATTTTGTTGGCGTTCCAAGGGTTGATGAGCCTTCTTTCGATTTTTCATCCTTGGGTCCCAAACCCAAGCTAGTTATCGCTCAATTCCTCTGTGGTGAGGGGACACCCAAATGGGTGGGCGGTGCTCTTCGAGCATCCTCAATGACGTGGGATTTTTGCCTTTTGCATAACCTCTTTTTCCGCAATGTCTACCCGCGGATGAGTAACAAAGCGGATGTCTCCGAAACTATGTTTCGGTTGTTGTATCGGGTTGGTAAAGGTCATTCGCTCTGTCTTCCCACTCGTATCATGCGTACCATCCACCAAGTCATCCTGCGCGACGACGGGAACTCCACTAGTCTGCCATTTGGGTATCTCATATGCAAAATGGCTGAGCGCATTGGCATTGTTGGTACCGATAAATTTCACAAACCTGTCATTATCAACCGTACCATCATTGCTCGCATGGAGCTTACCAGAGACGTTATCCAGAGTCGTCTGCAGGAGGAGCAGCAGGAGCAGGTAGAGCCGTCCCAGCTTGAGGCACCACCTATCTCTACTAGCCCTTCACACTCTTCAGCTCCGTCATCAGATCCATCCCTAGATCCTCGCGACGCTCCAGGACGATTCAGCACGCCGCCTCGAGCTTTTTCTCGTCGGCACTCTCCTTCCGTGGATCCCCATTCATACATTGCGGAGCTTCACCAGCTTCGAGCGGATATATTTCAGAGGTTTGATAGGCTTGAGCAGACCGGCGACCAGATCTTGCAGGGCCAGGCCACCATATTGGTACAGCAGGAGGCCCTAGTCACTCGTCAGGCGCAGATAGAGAGGCGGATCGAGCGATGGGAGCGTGCGGCTCGTGGGGACGTTCCACCCCCTGATCTGGGCGATGGCACAGATTATTAGGCTTATGTCTTGGTCACAGTTACTTTTTGAATGACCAATGACGTTGTTTGGATTTCATGCTATATCATTCTATGGTTGTCTGTATATTTTGGATTGATACATCTCTACATTGGGCTACTTGCCCATTTTGGTATATATGTGGATGTTTTTTGTTTTATATATGAGCTGGTTGTTCTTTTATTTGAATATCCTTGGGAGGTTGGATGGCTTGGGCGTATTTGCCCATATTAGCTCATGCATTGTGTTTTCTTTTGGGTCTAGATATACATCTGGAGGGGTGGTTGGTTGATTGGGCTATAAGCCCTCTGTGCTTTCATGTTTACTTGTATATCTGGCATGTGTTGTTTCTTTAAATCTCCTCAGGACTTAAAATTGTATATCTCTTCCTTATCTTATGTGATTGACATATTTTCGGCGCCAGCCTTGCAGCTTTATTAGGCATATCTTTTTGCTGGCTAACCCTTGTCAATTACTAACAAAAAGGGGGAGAATCATCCCACCTAGAAGGTCCGATTATATCTTTTTGCAGGACTTTATAGGGGCAAGCTTTGAGGGGGAGATTTTGAAGAAAATCGAGTCTGTACATGTCATTTTGTAAAGATCATTGTGTATATTTGTATAGACATGTATATGGGTGTATTTTGCTTTCCGTTTAAGGGTCAATCATGATAAGGAGTCAGGATTTGTCTAGGTTAGAGGTTTTGTCACGCAATTGACAAAGGGGGAGATTGTTAGTACACCTTTTTATTGTCAATTGACGTGTTGGTTGGTCGCGTCGTGTAGTGTGAGCCCCAGTCGAAGTATTGAAGATCAAGACTTGAAGATTACGCTTCGTCCATTGCTCAAGTTCATGCTGCAACAAGATCTCAGGTAAGTTGCATATAGATCGACCATAGGAAACCCCAAAACATCAAAGAATGGCGTAAAAGACTCACATCCCCATTACCTCTCGACCCTTGCACAAGTTGATCAGACTTGCGAACCATGGCTGGTGCGAAGCATATTGAAGATATGTCCATACATTGGACCCTATGCACCTCGTCGCTTGAAGAAGATCCGTTGCTGTGTTGAGAATCTTGGTCCTGCAAGCTCAAATCCATCTAGTCAGAGGCCAGGCTTCTCAAACACTTCATCAACCTTGCTGTAAAGTGGACTGAATGGACAGCCGACCGGTCTTGACCGGTCGGCCAGCTATGTACAAACACTCCAACAGCTCTGCTGAAGAATTCATATAGGCAGCCGACCGGTCATGACCGGTCGGCCTTCACAAAAGCTTGAATGTCCAACAAGTAGGTCCGACCGGTCATGACCGGTCGGCCTTCACAAGAGGTGATTGTCCAGCAACTATAGCCGACCGGTCATGACCGGTCGGCCTTCACAAATGGTTGTAGTCCAGCAAGGGGGTTCGACCGGTCATGACCGGTCGGCCAGTCTCATATGTGGCCTATTGCTTTTGAATGCTGACCGGTCCGTCCGGCCGGTCGAGTCCTATCTCTGACAGGTCGGACGTGACCGTTTTAGAACCGTTGGGGCCATCATTTGGAGCTCTATAAAGCCTTGTCTTGAGCTCTCTCTTGGTATGCATTCAACACCCATCCAGAGTTGAGAGAGAGAGCATTTACTCTCATCCTTCCTCCCTCTTAACTCCCTTGAGTTCATCATTCAAAGTTGGCCATTAATGGCTTGTCATTGAGTATTCTAAGCTCGGTTTGAAGTATGAACTCAAGACTTTCATTCATGGCTGACCTTCCTTCTGAATATCTTTATTAGGTCACTTAAAGCCATTGAATGCTTGAAGATTGGTAGTTCCCTCATTACCATTGCATTGAATAGGCAAGAGGAACTAGACCAACTCTCTCCCAACTACCCGACATCAACATATCCTCATCATTTGCATCGGTAGCTGATTGGGAGCTCAAAGAGAAGCTGAAGCACATGGAGTTGAAGCTACTCATCAAAGGCATCGCATCGGGGCTCAATCGTCTAGGTATGTCTAGTATTTGAGAGTCCATCTTTTAAATCTATATTCCCTAGATTGGGAAACTCCGGCGGGAGGGTACGTGACCATCCTTGGATTAGGATTGGTGAGAGTTTGAGATCCAAACTCGTCAAGTCCCTGGATTGGGCCATCGGCGGATGGTAAACACGGTCCTAGATCAAAGGATGTCAAAGTTGATGGTTAACCTGATTTAAAACCAAGACTATAGTGAAATCCGGTGGTCTCATAGGTTGAGATCGTGAACCAGGAGTGGAGTAGGGAAACCGAACCACTATAAATCGCTGTGCATTGTGAGATTGAATGTTTGCTATGTGTTGAATGGTTTAGTCTATCATGAATGCTAACTGTTTGATGAAATGCCTATGATAGTCCTTGCTTACAAACTGCTCATATAAATGCCTTGAATGCTATAGTGATTATCTTTTTTGATAAGATTGTCTTGGTTAGTTTTTAATTGTAATTGAAATTTAAAAAGTCCTATTCACCCCCCCTCTAGGACATTAGGCATATCTCCAAGTATCTCAATAGGCGGTAAAACCGCAATTTCAAAAGGGTCTACCATGCCCGGAGTCGATGATAGATCAATGAACTACACAAGCATAAACAATGCTCAGAAGCTAAATTACTAAGTTAGGATCACTAAGAATCACATGAGCTCGGAGTCATCAAGAGATCAAAGTAAAAACCCAACTAGTACTTGATTTAAGCTCACAAAAAAGGAAACCTAGGTTGCATCAATCCATAAAACACGAATAAAAAGCTTCACCTCTTAGCCCTAGCTAGGAGGTTTTAGTTCATCTCTAACATCCTTGAACTAGAAGCCTCAAAAACATGAAAACTACTACAACAGGAAGAAAACTAAGAAAACTTGAAGTAGAATCCGTCTCCCAAGCAATCCCCACGTCCTAGCATGCCTTGGTATGAAGAGGAGAAGTCCCTTTTATAGATTGGCGCGGAAGATTCCAGATTTAGCAAGGAATTACGCAATTACGCAGAGAAAATCGGAGCTTTGCGTACAATCTGTTACGCTGACGACCGGTCGCACGACCGGTCTCAAAACTGCAGAATCTGTTCAGAGAGTTTTTGTGTTTCTGGACTACTCTTGACCTGTCTGGCGATCGGTCTAGCGACCGGTCTAAGATGAGAAAAATAGTCCAAAAAATTACACTGTCGACCTGTCTGGCGACCGGTCTAGCGACAGGTCTAAGAACAAATTTCAGATTTTCTTCTTCATCTCCTCTCTTTCTTTCTTACTTCTTTCTTCCACCTTTTGGCACTTGTTCTATTGATCTTCAATGCATATAAAGTGACTCTTTTAACTATGAATTAGTGAAGTCTCCCTCTCATTCCTACAATCACAAATCCATGCATTAGAATAGTCTTTAAACATAAAATCCATGCATAATGAGTGATGAATTGGGGTTAGAATATACACAATTAAGAGCTCAACAGTGAACCCCTATAACGACCGAGTCATTACTCATGAGAAATCTCTTATGAGGCACCGACCCCTCCCGAGCATCGAGCCATCCCATGATCAAGGCCCTTTTCAGTTTTACGGGGTTGGAAGGTGGACATCTGTTCCCGAGCAGTTGTTGACTACTTTCTTGGTTGACGATGGGAGAGAACAATAGGTACGTCTCCCAAGAGAAATGGTCTTCCTTGCTCCGACTTGTGATCCTCACGCTCTTTATCCAGCCCATTATTTCGAGACAGTTTAGCAAAGGTTTCGGCATATGGATAAGACAATGATGTGGGCGACGAGTAGTTTCCATACGTGAGGTCATTTGAACGAGCGAGTTGGTTATGAGCCGTGGGCAAAAGAGATTTTGGTCCGTCACGAGAGGATTCTGAAGCAAGTTGGTCTGTATCAGGCTATCGATGCAACTTCTAGGCATTTCTTCCGCGATCCAACAATCATTCAGAGCTTCTTGAATTATTGGTCTTTTGTTACCAATTCATTCGACTTTCCGTATGGGGAGATGAGTATAACTTTATGGGATCTCCAGATGATGGCTGGCTTGCCTGTACTAGGACGATATTACCAGGAATACGTCCCAACTAATGAAGAGCTGTCTTCGTCTTGGCTTAAAAGTCCTCGAGATGCTTACCATTCGGAGGCTTGTCTGGAGTTATTCGCTGAGTTTTGCAGTTTGACAATATTACAAAGATCCATTACGATGACTGTTAATCTACTTTAGCCAGAGGATGAAGTAATATTTCTTCTGATACCTTCTTTTGTACTTAATATTTTGCCTGCTCTTAGCTTCTTTTCTTCTGACATGAAACTTTCCTTTCTTCTCGAAGCATTGATTATGAAGAATATAAAACCCCGCAGGAAGACCAAGTCTTGATGAATGAACGTTTCGAATATAGATTCCGCAATCCGAATGAGCTTACGTCAACTTGAAAACTAGCGGGCTTCTTAGCATACTGGCTGTCGGCAGTTGTGCTGCCTAGCTCTAAGGGTGCTGATGGGGTCAGGGTTTCTTGTTTCGTCATGGCAGGAGCTCTTGCAAATGGCCATCGATATTCTTTAGCACCGCCGGTGTTGTGCAGTCTATATAGGGCTTTCGGCAATATTTTCAGTAACAAAGATCGACCCGGGAGAGGGATCAATGTGGCTTATTGTCCATGGCATTTCTTTTGTGGGTGTTTGGGCGTATATTTCCAGTTGACATATGGAATGGATCTCTTTCAATATCTCCACACCAATCACGCGCCTCTTTATCGCTACAGAAAGCTTGAGATGATAGCATAGTCATTTGATTGGATAGCTTCGAAAATCGGCAGCTGGATGGATATTTGCTTCTACCAATTTCCTGTTTCTAACGTCAAAGAGGTTCGAGAAGTCATTGACAACTAACGTTCTGTGAATATTCTCGACAGGGAATTTCTGGTGTTTATTCGTACTGCTTCACTTCCACTACGTGAAGGAATAGAGTTTTGGCAGGAGCCTTATTACCCCGGCCGGTTTGCCAGGCAATTCGGATATGATCAGGGTGTTCCGATAACATTACCAGATGTAACCAAAGTAGAGCAGGCATATGGCACAGGTCCTGTTCACTAGGAGTGGATATGGCATCAACTTCTAATGACCCGAACGGGCACGAGGTTCATGCTTCCCGGCCTCTATCAGAAGACTGACGGCCCCTATGGCTGGCTGAGATGGTGGGTGCATCAGTATGCTCTGATTCGGAACAATAGCTCTGTTGATGATCCAATCTAGATTCTTCCTCTAGAGCTGATAGAGGTCCTCCCTGATGGATTAGGCTATTATAGAGAATAGGCCGAAGCGTATTTGTCGTTAAGTATTAGGCATAAGACTTCTCTAAGTGTGTCAATTGACCATCGTAAGGAGGATACAGCATTGGACGGCTGGCATACCTTAGGAGTATCTTTGGTGAAATGGTCACAAGAATTTGGGTTCACACGTCTTCTGGTGATTGAAGGTGACGAGGATGATAATTAGTTAATTAGTGAAGAGGGTCCGACGACGACTAAGCCAGTGAATGAAATATCAAACCATGTCGGTGTGAGAGAACGGGTCGGGCAGATTGGAGAAGATAATTTGCAAGGAACCACTATGTTAGTGAATGACACCATTGTGTTCGTGACCTCTGGTGCTTCTAATGTTGGAGGTATGGCGGAGGTGCCAACATCGACTGGGGTAATTAATGCTGATAATAACACTATTAAATCTTCGATCATGACTTCGGAGCTACCGACTGAGATCACTGAGTTATTCGTTGACACGACGACGCACGTTGAGGATCGCTTAGAATCTGTTGCTAGCTCACTCTGGCCCCTGGTAGCGCTCTTCCATAACTTCTTGATATATTCATTTTTTCTACGTTTATCATTTCATTATGCTCACCACATTTCTTTGCCACAGTTATTGTTGACTCTGGTGCTGTCGTTCATAGAGCGTCCGATGTTCCTTGTTTCGATCATTTAGACTGTTTCGGGCGAAGCATATTGAGGAGTTTGTTATCGAGTATCTCAAAAACGCTGGCTGATCCACATGAATGGCATATGTTGGGTGCCAGAATGAAAGTGTTGGAGGCTTGCGTTGGAGTGATAGGACCTAATGCACTCGTGATTGTCGATCATATTTCTTCGTTCGAAAGCTCCGTCACGAGGGTAGTGGCTGCTGGACGCACCGAGTTAGACCCTATTATTGAAGGGAAACGAACGATCATGGATTCTCTGGGACCTGCAGTAGAGCATCATATGCGGTCAACGATGGATGCACGAGCGTCTTCTCAAATCAATAAGACACAACATAAGGGGTGTCTGAATCGTCTGGCCGAAATCGATGTCGAGATTAAGTACTTGCAGGCAGAGAAAATAGCTGTGGGCTTCGAAGCTACTCGCCTTGAGTCAGTAGTTGCTCAGGATCAAATAACTATTATAAGGCTTGAAAGTGAGAGCGAAGCGATGCGCAAGCAGCTAAAAGATTTGACCACTGAGCTCCAGAATGTTCCCGATCCTGCATTGATATTATCCGATGTGAAGTCGGCAATGGAAGCTGCTAAGGTGGTCGTAATCAGGTTGATATCAGGATGTCTAGAGAAGCTGTGATCTTTACTTCTGATATTCTTCTTGCCAATCTTTATATATAGAGACGATCACGGGGCTTCATCTTGACTAGATTTCACAATCATTGTAATCGATGCAAGGGATCCTTACTTTTGACCATTCATGTATGCGGTGTTGAAAGATGTTAACCATACTTTTGTTAATGAAATGACAATGGCAATTACCTTTCTATTGTGTGATATTGTGCAATGGGTGTTAGAATGCTTTGCAATATAACTTAATAGCAATCATAACTATGATGAATAGTAATATTAAATATTTATGATAATTAATATAGAATGAAATGAAGAAAGTAATACTTCCCTTTGTCGTTAATCTCGGGATGTCTTGGGTTTCCAGATCTGGGATATGCTCGCGTCGTAACCGGATATTTTTTGGCCTGCTCCCAATCATTTCCTTCCTACAAACTTGAGTTTCTCATCATATATTGGGGCTTGCCCCCAGTTGTCTTCTTTTATAAACCTGAGTTTCTGATCATATATCGGGGCTTGCCCCCAATTGTTTTCTTCTATAAGCCTGAGTTTCTGATCATATATCGGGGCTTGCCTTCAGTTTTTTTCTTCTATAAGCTTGAGTTTCTGATCATATATTGGGGCTTGCCCCCAGTGTATTCAGCTCTTTGTTTTGCGCTATTGTCTCCTTTTGATAAAAGATGCCCTGTGCTTTAGAAATCCATATAGAATACCCGTCTGATCAAAATCTTTCATCGCATGTTCTTGTTGCGGAATTATTCATAAGAGAAAGCCGTTGATATTCTCAAAGCAAAGTGATACATAATAGAATGCCCTGACCATCTTCACATAAAGCCATGTGTATATATAGGAGGAACCTGGTTCTGACCCGTCCTCATATAGAATAGGAGAATATCACAATAATGATGAGGAGATCTGCTATAGAATATGAAAGTCGAATATATAACGAGACATTCTGATCATCTTCATATAAGACCAAGTGTGTGTGTTTAAAAGATTGATAATAATAGAATATCCTGCTCATCTTCATATAGAACCATATGTATAAGACACCATCATCTCTGGATTGCTTTCACAGAACGCTTTCTTCTCTCTTCATATAAGATAATATATATAAAAGATCGATGACTCTTAATTGCTCTCAAATAGAGTAGGAGCATGCAAGAATGTCATAATGATAACAAGAAGACCATGATAAAATAATAATATGAAGACATTGCATCTCATGCATATCTTCTATAAGATACCATCCTCTTATCAGACTGGATTGATCCAAAAATTCCTAGAGGGATCTGGTGTAGTTTAATATCATATCCTGGAGGGATCTGGTTCAGTTTCACCTCATAACCTGGAGGGATTTGGTGGAGTTTAACCTCATATCCTGGAGGGATCTGGTGTAGTTTAACCTCATATCCTGGAGGGATCTGGTGCAGTTTAACCTCATATCCTGGAGGGATCTGGTTCAGTTTCACCTCATAACCTGGAGGGATTTGGTTCAGTTTCACCTCATAACCTAGAGGGATTTGGTTCAGTTTCACCTCATAACCTGTAGGGATTTGGTTCAGTTTATCCTCGTAGCCTGGAGATTGTATGGTTCAGTTTATCCTCGTATCCTGGAGATTGTATGGTTCAGTTTATCCTTGTAGCCTGGAGATTGTATGGCTCAGTTTATCCTCGTATCCTGGAGATTGTATTGTTCAGTTTATCCTTGTATCCTGGAGATTGTATGGTTCAGTTTATCCTCGTAGCTTGAAGATTGTATGGTTCAGTTTATTCTCGTAACCTGGAGTATTTTCTCAAATCATTTAGACCCGGAGCGCAAGGGGTATATTTTTTCTCAACTCGTTTAGACCCGGAGTGCGAGGGTATATTTGTTTCTCAACTCGTTTAGACCCGGAGTGCAAGGGTATATTTGTACATATGTAGAGCTCAATGACTTTGTGCCTATACAAAGTTCGGCGAGGTTCGCGCTTATGCGAAGTTCAGTGACTTTGTGCCTATACAGAGTTATGCAAGATTGTACACTCAGTAGGGATTACCCATAACACTATGGCACTTACCGGAACCAGCTAAGTCGGCTAGCAATTTCCTTTTCCTTTCGCCCTTTTAATTTTTGTGTCGATAGCTGCTTTGATTGTTACTTTAATTATCAAGTTGATAGCTGCTTTGGCTGCTTCTCTGGCCTTGAGATTGACCGCTAGTTCACTCGCTCATTCACTTGATGAGGAAACCCGTTACTTGCCCCCTGTGATATATTAGGCAAAAATGATGTTTTGCTTGGCCCCCCCTACGCTATTAAGATTGTCAGAGCATCATGAATGTCCTTCAACTACTTTGCTAAGTCATTCTGAATCTTCAACTAGCTCATCAATTTGTTCTTGGATTGCTGGCGGTTAATTAGTCTGTTCAAACAATTCTTCATCTTGGGCCACCTAAACCACCGTGTCCTGCATTGATCGCCCCTCACGTGTCAGCTTCTGCTTTGTTAGAATGACTTTGATGACGATCGTTTCTACCATCTCTTCAACTGTTTTCTGTATAAATGGCCTGATCTGCCCCCTGTGATTCTTTCGTCGGCCGTCGAGTGGGTGAAGCGGCACTACAGGCTATTCTCTGTGCAATTGGGGTGGCTAAGGCATCCTCGATCTCCTTCACTCACCTCGATAGATCACTCTGAGCTTGGGTCAATTCGTTGATCTACTTTTGAGTCGTTAACAGTTCAACATCTTATTTGATCGACTCTTCGCCTTCAATTATCTACACCATCACGACCTATGCTGGCTGCTCCTCACGAACCGGCCTTGATTTCATCTGACTAGTCTCGATGACAATCTCCTCTCTTGGTTTTGTGACTGTCATAGTCGGCTTGATTGGCCCCCTATTTAGGTGGTTCACTTCCAAGAGAGCTGGGAAGCTACCAACTGAGCGTGTGAACTTTTGTGGCCTCATTGCGGTAGTCTGGTTAGCAGTGGAAGCGCTGCTAACTTGTGTTGGTTACCACTGCCTTTTTTATGGTGAATCATGCCTTGACCACAGTGGTCTTCTAATATGGAGCCTTCATCATTGTTTTCTTCATTCCCTTCGACTGTTTGCGGCTTCGAGTTAGCTGTTAGCCAGACTTGGAAGCGGTTGGTGTTGTCACAGTGGAATGCGAGAAGTAGAATCCTCCAGTCACCAAAAAGATAAGTACAGAGGACATTTCTCCTGTTCTTAAGGTTAGTATTTTGGCTAACTTTCACTGTACAATCACATGTCCATTAGAGCATTCTACAAATAGATATAGAAAGTGCACGACCTTACCAGTCGCAATAAAAGTTTGACATAAAACTAAATGAGCAACAAGAATACACATACTTCTGTTATCTTTTAAAACTTTAGGATTTTTGAAAGTTTTGAAAACTTCGATTTTAGATGCTTTTGCCTTAAAGATGAAGGGAAGAATGATCCCGTTGAGAGTCGCCAATTTGGCGCCCGTGAAGGCGCCGAACATTTCTCCTTGTGGTAACCTTTCTTACGTACACATCAGTGTCTGCAAATGATTTATCTTAGAATGTCCATTTATTCAGAAATAACCAGAGCTTCTGGTATTGTTTGAATTTCCCAGCAGAGTCGCCAGTTTGTTAGAGCTAGAAAAAATCGTGCTCGTCAGCAGTCTTTTTCCTGTGTTTCATTATTCTGGGGGAATTCTGAGTATAGAGCTATTCATAGACAATCATAAGCAATCACAAAGTGTACGCAAGAGAGATATCACAAGGAGAATTTTATTCCAGAGATTCTGAGATCTTTTACATTCCGGGCCGTGATACTGGTCACGAGCCTTTAATTACATCAATGGATGATCACCCTTGATTAAAAGGCAAAAGTAAATGAATGCATGCATCATAGACAAGTTAAATAAAGCATTAAGAGAGCATGAATGTAAATGAAACAAATCAGAGACAACACAAATATTTTACGTGGAAACCCTTGCGGGAGAAAACCATGGCACAAAGCGACAAGATTCCACTATAAATGTAGTTAGACAATAGATGGAATATTAGAAAGAAAGCCCGGATAGATCGAGCAAGTAATTTAAATCGTCAGGGATTATGGTCTTGAGTTCATGGTGTATAGACCTATTTGTTTTCTTGTTATTGACTGAACCACATTTCTTAGACAAGCCAGATGTCTATGTCCCATTTTCTTTCGGACTGTCCGGGTTGAGAGACTGTCAGGATTCGAGTGGTGCAACTCTGGCCCCGCGCCTATTACTGTGAACAGGTGACCGCTGGAATACACGATCCTCGAATGTTGGTCGGCATAACCCAAGGCCCGCGCCCATACTTTTATGATGGGTGACCTTAGGAGAGCACTCCACAACGTTCCCGAATGAGGTTTTTAATCAAGTGGTGCAACTCCGGGCCCGCGCCTGTTACCGTGAACAGGTGACCTTAGGAAAGCAATCCGCAACTACCTCATCAGCTCAACCGACGGACCCGTTGTCAATGGTTAGGGTATCGACTATCTTTTTATAATGGCAATCCATAGCAGGATGTTTCAAGCTTAGTTAGAACTCTTTGTTTGTGGTTTCTCATGGTAACCATAACCCTTTAGGTTTAGCCTCGGACCTTTATCCGGGATGAATAGAGCTTTGTACAGTAAAGTAAATGTATTTCTTCTGGAGTCGGGCGACTCGTCTTCGAGAACACTCTTTCTTCTGAGTATTTTCAATGATCTATTTGGGATCAAATGGGCTTTATCGAGCCAAGATCCTTTGAGGATTCAAAATTCAATAGGCTAGATCGGTTGTTTCCGATGCCTGCAAATGGCTAAGTATCAGGTCCGATGGGTTCCCGTTCATGCCAATTTTTTACGAATGATGGGGATTAGTGCCCCGTAAATGTTTAACTCGGCTGTTGGATAGCCTGAGTACTTTAGCTTTGCCTCAGCATCTTTAAGATTGCGGTTGATTTCATTTGGCATAGGTCGATTTTCGGGCCAACAGGGCACTTTCCAAGGCTGAAAATGACTAAGTAGTGGGCCTGTTTATGGTCTGATCAGGGAAATTGGTGAATTTCATCGATGACCATTTCAGAACAGGGGTGGATTATGTCCACGAGGATCG
Source organism: Liriodendron chinense (assembly GCA_003013855.2). Taxonomy (NCBI): domain Eukaryota; kingdom Viridiplantae; phylum Streptophyta; class Magnoliopsida; order Magnoliales; family Magnoliaceae; genus Liriodendron; species Liriodendron chinense. Next base: position 284,625 of record PVNU02004009.1, on the reverse strand, counting down.
CCTTTCGATTCGCTTAGCATAGGTCGATTTCGGGCCAACAGGGCACTTCCTAAAGCTGAAAATGACTAAGTTGTGGACCTGTCTGCGGTCTAATCAGGGAAATCGGTGAATATCATCGATGATCATTTCAGAACAGGGGTGGATTATGTCCACAAGGATCGCAGTGTGATCGCGTTTCGATTTGCTTAGCATAGGTCGATTTTCGGGCCAACAGGGCACTTCCCAGGGCTGAAAATGACTAAGTAGCGGGCCTGCTTACTGCTTGATTAGGGTATTCGAGGGTCTTGAGATTGGGTAACCTCGTCATGGTGCATGATTATGGTGTGTTATGTCATGTAGAAGAAAAGCTTCCCTCTCGGGCTTGGTCCAATTCTGCCCGATTCTTCTCGGTTTTGGCCGTTTTCGGCTCTTTCTGAGGGATTTTTGGAACCGCCAAATTGGCTAAGTGTTGGTTGTTTTGGACCAAAATACTGATTTGGGACATTTATCATTGAACGTTGGAGAATCTGATCCAGGGGATGGATAGATCTCATCGAGATGCATCTAGGAGAAGCGGTTTGATCGAAATCCGATCCCGGACGAAGGCGGGTCGCACGATCAAAGGCCCACCCCTCCAACCAGTGTCAAGGCATATGGAGGGGATAGTACAGAAACATGTCTCATTTTGAACAGGGTTCCAGGCACATGTGCCTGATGGTGGGCGCATGTGGCCATTTTCTGGGCGTATTTGCCCATTTCATATGAAAAATAGATGAAGTAGAGGTGTTCCGGGCGCATGTGGTAGTGCACATGCGCCTGGACCCAAATAGTGGGCGCATGTCATCTCAGACTTGGTGGAATTTCATGTTTTTTCCGACGGGGAAAAGCCAGCGCATGTGGGGGGAAAAGCCGGGGCATGTGGGGGAAAAGTCGGGGCATGTGTCCGGCACTTAGAAAATTTTCAGGATTTCTCCCTAAACTTGGGATTCCGGCGAGGAAATCCCTATCCGGCGAAGGATTCCGGCGAGGGAATCCACTCCGGCCAAGGCATCCGGCGAGGGGAAACAAAGCGGGCGCATGTGGTGCTTACATCGCTCTGAGGTCGGCAGGGGATGATCTCGTGATGATGAATGAAACGACTCCGCTATTTATAGGGAGGTAATCGGGTTCGGGCCTGGCCCGGCGGGTATTTCCCGACGCATGTCGTAGAAGCAAAGTCAAGCGCACGTGGCAGAAAGAAGCCAGGCGCATGTGCATGGTCCGGGCGCATGTCCTTTTCCGGCGCAATTCTTGGCTCTTTTCGAAAAAGTATTTGGATCACTTCTTTTCATACATAGGGTGTAGGCGCATGTGGTGGGAGGCCAGGCACATGTCTTTGCAGGCGCTTTTCCCACTACTTAGCCAGATTTTTAGAATTCCAGCACTTAGAAAATTTCAGGATTTCAGCTCCGACGGGAGACCTCCAAAGCACAGCTACCTTTTCTAGACATGCACTCACTATCGCCAAGCCACTTATAGGGTAGGATTGACCTCCTGAATGAACGGGGTAGGGTGTGGAAGTCCAGATGTTGCAAACTTTGGTACTTCCTTCCTAATTTGTAGCCTCCGGGTTGGCTTATCGTATAGGAACATTGTTCCTGGGAGCGCGCACATAGAAATACGCAACGTAATGACTTCAAACTTGCTATTTAAGGGTTTTGGGGCACTCCGGATCATTTGACAATGAAGCGTGTTCGCTCGCCTCAAGTACAAGGCTACGATGTAGTAATAATCTCGGTAAGACCGAGGTTGATCCACAGGGACTTATGTAAGATTTCACAAATCCATCCACAAGTGTCTATTGAAGTCTACTAATCAGATTTTTGTATGAAGTTGATGTAAATAATAAAAGTTGAATTAAATTGAAAGTAATTAATTATAAGAGGGCACTAGGGGTTCAAGGATCCACTTGTAGCAACCCTTGATGTTCAATCCGCTATGGTTTCTTATTCTCTCAACTAGAATCGACATTCCTGTCTATCTAGTCGGATGATAGAGCTGTTAAACCAAACAGTCTGTAATATGTGAGTTCTATGCATAAGATTCACTCAATGTAGGCTGAGCTGAGCATGCTCAATTGCATAGGTTATTCCCCTTTTCTATAGATCCAGTTCTCAATCATAACCATCCTCAAGTCCTCTCACAAGACAAGGCTAGATCAGGATTTGAACTGGATTCAAATCACATGCACAGTCATTACATATTTCAGAAAATCAACAAAAATAGAACTTTGGCATGAAATCCCTTTATGAAGAGCTTAGTACTAGAGCGCACTCCGATTCCTCGGATCATACAGGTCTAGACCGTTGCAAACGAATTAAGAAGATAAGTAATTCATCCAAACATCCATGAGTCATCACAAGACTAAGAAAAATTACTTAAAAACTTGTATAAACTTCAAACCTTAGTTCATAATCATGAATTCCAACTGAAAACCACTTAACTACGAATTAAAACATCTTGGATTCACTACAAGCTTCACCTCTTAGCCCTAGCTAAGAGGTTTAGCTGCTCATGATCCAAGGAAACATGAAACAACTACAAAAAAGCATGAAAACAGCAAAGCAAACCAAAAGGAGTTGTGAAACTCCAATCTCCACTTCCACAGTCTCCAACCTCGCTTGAACCCTTCTAGGATGCCCTAGGAACAATCCCTAGGTGTCTTTTTATAGTCTGGAGGCTCCACAACTTCGGAAGAATCGAGAAATTGCGTAGGAGTTACGCAGCGCAGAGAAAATCGGGCTGAAATTAGAAAATTCTAGCTTCTTACGCACAGCCGACCGGTCACGACCGGTCGGCCTTAATAGACAATCACTCCAGCAAGTATACCCGACCGGTCAAGACCGGTCGAGCCTGTTTATCTTCAGTCCAGCAATGATGTCCGACCGGTCATGACCGGTCGGACGTTTTTCTTCTTATTCCAGCAACAATGACCGACCGGTCATGACCGGTCGGACCTCCTTAGTACATCCAAATACGCATGGCTGACCGGTCACTGACCGGTCTGGCTTCCGTGGCCGACCGGTCACGACCGGTCAGCTCCTCTGTCTCTTCTTTTTCTTGCTTTCTTTCTTCTGCTTTCTTCTTTCTTTGCTTCCTTCTTCCTTTTCTTCTTTGGTCCTCAAATGTTCTTCATCAAAATGATCCCAAGTGAACCCTTTTTTTCTTCAATTGAGTGGAGCTCCCTCTAGTCCTGTAGTCACAAAACATGCATTGGATTAGCCTATAAACCATACAAACCTTGCACAATGAGTGATGAATTGGGGTTAGAATATGCACAATTAAGAGCTCAACACACCCCCCAACCAGCATTTTGCTAGTCCCGAGCAAAACATGCGTGAAACTAATCCCATTCTTCAAAACTCAACTCTCTTTCAGAAACCATCCTTCTATACATTCCAAGGTTTATAAGCATAAGATTCAGAAAGATTAGGCGTCAATGGTTGGAACCGTAAATCCTCAAAACATAATAAGCATTCATATGAAATTCCCGCTGATTGGTTGATGAATAGAAGGACTTGAACAAATTCAACCTAGTGTGGGTAGTGAAAATTCATCCCACGAGTTTCTAGGTTTATCTTCTTCATAGATCAACTAGACTATAGAGCTCAAGGTACATAGAGCCACATCAAGCCAATGACAGGAGTTTGCCTTACCGTCCTTCCTACGACTTTCACACTACGTCCCATTTCCGGCTTTGGTTACGGTTAGACCATCCCCCGGTTGGTAGTAGGTAGCCCTAATCGGAATTTTCCACCGTTTTTCCACATTCCCAATTTCATCCTTCCTTTTCCTTTTTCTTTTTAAATTAGATAGGATATTTTAAAAATCCATATCTTTTATTATTTTCCCATGGACAAGGATGGACAAAGTACCCTGGCCTGATTTCTCAACACCTTAATTCAAAGACTAGCTAATCTATAAATCACATAATCCCTTCAACTCATGAAAATCGTGTAATGTGATCTAGGTGTAAAAGTGTTCAGGTTTTCTATCAATCACAAAAATAGGAGAGTTCACATATAAAACCATTATGTTATGAGAGATTCCAGACATCCAGCCTCATACACTTCATATCTCCTCCTCTTATGCTCATATCAACTCGAATGCATAGAACCGGTGTCTTCCAAAAGAGTTTTAAATTTTTGAAAAATCGAAAAAATTTCCACATGATTGATTGAAATGTTGCAAACCGCTGGATTCATCCAAGTGACCCTACACCCCCCAACCAAATCTTGCATTGTCCTCAATGTAAAAGATGTGCAATGAGCAAAACATGAGAGCAATTTGAAAATAAAAGGGAGTGAGGAATGATAGTACCTGAGAGAGTGAAAAGTGGAAATCTTCCTCCTTTTATCAAACCTATGAAAAAGAAAAACAGAAGCAGTAAAATCCTAATCCTAACTACTCTATACCTCCATCAGACTAGGAGATCAATCATCCTGATACACAGGATCATTCAGAGGTATGGACATACCTTCTGAAGGGAATTTCTCAAAGAACGGCTTTAATCGCTGCCCATTCGCTTTAAAAATGTTGCCGTTCCTCGGATTCAACAGCTCGACAGTCCCATATGGATAGACAATTTGCACAATGTAGGGACCAGTCCATCGAGATCGCAATTTTCCCGAAAATAGATGTAAGCGAGAATTATACATGAGGACTTTTTGATTTATCGTGAATGTCTTGCGAAGAATATTCTTATCATGGAATATCTTCGTCTTGTCCTTGTAAATTCTCGCATTCTCATAAGCTTCATTCCGGATTTCTGCAAGTTCATTCAATTGTAGTTTGCGTAACGAGCTTGCCTTGTCAGAATTGAAATTCATTTTCTTAATAGCCCAATATGCCCTATGTTCCAACTCCACAGGCAAGTGACAAGCCTTCCCATAGACAAGTCTATAGGAAGACATTCCAATAGGGGTTTTAAAAGCAGTACGGTAAGCCCAAAGCGCATCGGTAAGCCGAAGTGACCAATCCTTGCGATCGGGATTCACCATTTTCTCTAAAATGTGTTTAATCTCCATATTGGATATCTCAGCTTGTCCACTAGTTTGTGGGTGATAGGGAGTGCTCACTTTGTGTGTTACGCCATATTTCTTCATTAAGGCTTCAAAAGGGCGATTGCAAAAGTGAGACCCTCCATCACTTATGATGACTCGAGGCGTTCCAAACCGGGAAAGAATATTTTCTTTTAAAAATAGGATGACCGTTTTATGGTCATTATTCCGGCAAGGGATGGCCTCGACCCATTTGGAAACATAATCAACAGCAAGCAAGATGTATAAGTTTCCAAAAGAAGATGGGAATGGGCCCATGAAATCGATGCCCCAACAATCAAAAATTTCGATAATTAAGATCGGATTGAGTGGCATCATATTTCTATTGGAGATTCCTCCTAATTTCTGACAAGGTTCACATGCTTTGCAAAACTCATGTGTGTCTTTGAACATAGTGGGCCAATAAAACCCACATTGCAGAATTTTCGCTGTGGTCTTTTTAGCCGAAAAATGGCCACCACATGCTTGAGAATGACAGAAGGAGATGATGCTTTGTTGCTCATCATCTGGGACACATCTCCTTATGATTTGATCGGGACAATACTTGAATAAGTATGGGTCGTCCCATAGGAATTTCTGTACCTCCGAGAAGAATCTATCCTTATCTTGCTTTTTCCAATATGTAGGAATTGTACCTGTAGCAAGATAGTTAGCAATATCCGCATACCATGGCAATTGGGAAACAACAAAAAGTTGTTCATCAGGGAACATGTCATTAATTGCAGTCGTTTCAGGGGAATCAGTGAGGACAAGTCGAGAGAGGTGGTCAGCTACTACATTCTCTACTCCTTTCTTATCACGTATTTCTATGTCGAATTCTTGGAGTAGGAGGATCCATCTTAGTAACCGTGGTTTAGCATCCTTTTTAGAGAGAAGATACTTAAGCGCGGCATGGTCAGTGAATACAATGATCTTGGACCCAATCAAGTAGGATCTAAACTTCTCCAAGGCAAAAACTACGGCTAAAAGTTCCTTTTCAGTAGTGGTGTAGTTTGCCTGGGCTGAGTTTAGGGTTCTACTTGCATAGTAGATGACACATGGCTCTTTATCTTTTCTTTGGCCTAACACGGCCCCAATAGCATAGTCGCTAGCATCGCACATAATCTTAAAAGGAAGGCTCCAATCAGGTGGTTGCATTATTGGGGCACATGTCAACATACCTTTAAGGGTGGTAAAGGCCTTTTGACATTCTTCATTCCACTCGAATGAATTTTCCTTTTGAAGTAGGTTACATAAAGGGCGAGAGAGTGAACTGAAATCCTTTATGAACCTTCTGTAAAATCCTGCGTGTCCTAAAAAGGACCGTATATCTCGTATGCTTTTGGGTGGTGGAAGGTTAGAGATAAGATCAATTTTCGCCTTGTCCACCTGAATTCCATTTTGAGAAACGATGTGACCAAGTACAATTCCCTTTTGAACCATGAAGTGACACTTTTCCCAATTGAGCACAAGGTTCTTCTCTTCACATCTTTTTAGCACAGATTTCAAGTGCTCAAGGCACTCATCAAAGCTACAACCCAATACGAAAAAATCATCCATGAAGACTTCGAGAATGGTCCCCACCATGTCAGAAAAGATGCTCATCATACAACGCTGAAAGGTGGCAGGGGCATTACATAGTCCAAACGGCATCCGTCGATAGGCGAAAGTGCCGAATGGACATGTGAATGTAGTCTTTTCTTGGTCTTCACGGGCAATTTCTATTTGGTTGTACCCTGAATAGCCATCAAGGAAGCAAAAGTGGGAATGACCCGCCAACCGTTCTAAAATTTGATCAACAAACGGTAGGGGAAAGTGGTCTTTCCTCGTGACAGTGTTTAGCTTCCTGTAGTCAATGCACATTCTCCAATCGGTAGTGACTCTAGTTGGCATGAGTTCGTTATTGGCATTGGCTACGATGGTTATTCCGGATTTCTTAGGCACCACTTGAGTTGGGCTCACCCATTAGCTATCAGATATTGGGTAAATGATACCTACATCCAATAGTTTCACCACTTCGGCCTTAACCACATCCTTCATGTTTGGATTTAGTTGTCTTTGTGTTTGCCGGGATGTCTTTGCATTTTCCTCAAGGTGTATGCGGTGAGTGCAAATCAGTGGGTCTATGCCCTTGAGATCCGCAATTGTACATCCAATGACACTCTTGTGTTCTAATAGAGTGGCTATTAGCCTACTCTCTTGTTCCTCATCCAAGTGGGAAGAAATCACCACTGGATATGTCTCATCTCGACCTAAATAAACATATTTTAGCTCACTTGGCAATGGTTTTAGGTCGAGTTTTGGTGCCTTGATGTTGGATGGGAGGGCCTTGTTCTCATTTATAGGCAAAGGTTCAATTGGGGCCTTTCATCTTTTATTCTCAAGCACCAGCATCACATCTAGAATGGCATCCATCTCTTGTGTTGTGTCATCATTCATCTCGTGAAGATGGGCCACACATGCCTCCAAAGGGTCGGAAAATAGTGACAAGGGGACTGTATCCTCCACGAATGATTCAATCATGTTTAACTCGTGGACATCATCATCAACCTCCCGTGGTTGTTTGCATAAATCAAATATGTTAAGCTCAAGGGTCATATTTCCAAAGGACATTTGTACAAGTCCGTTTCTACAATTGATAATGGCATTTGAAGTAGCTAGAAACGGTCGTCCAAGTATGACGGGAATTTGAGTACCGGTGCCTATCACGGGATGTGTGTCCAAGACAATAAAATCTACTGGGTAGTAGAATTTATCAACTTGGACTAGAACATCCTCTATCATTCCTCTCGGTATCCGGATGGATCTATCAGCAAGTTGGAGTGTGGTTTTAGTGGGTTTCAATTCACCTAACCCAAGTTGTTCATAGACCGAGTATGGAATGAGATTCACACTTGCCCCCAAGTCGAGTAGAGCTTGTTTAATCTAGTAGTCTCCTATGATGCATGAGATGGTTGGACTACCTGGATCCTTGTATTTTTGGGGCACCTCTTGTTTGATGATGGCGCTCAAATTCTCAGCCAAAAGAACTTTGTTGTGAACGTTGTGTTTCCTTTTGACTGTACACAATTCCTTTAGAAATTTGGCATAAGATGGTATTTGTTTTATTGCATCCAACAGCGGGATGTTGATCTTTACCTGCTTGAAAATTTCCAGAATCTCCAGATTCTTATCTAAAGGTTTAGGTGAAATCAACCTTTGTGGAAATGGGGCAACCGGCTTGTATTGCCTTTCCGGTTCTTTCTCTTGTGGAATATTGTTTGGGCTATCATCCTCTTTGGGAATTTCCGGATCCTTAGGCTTTGGGGCCTTCACCGGATTAGATTTGTCAATTTCTTTCCCACTTCTCAAAGTGGTGATGGCTTGGACATGTTCCGTATGGTGGGAGGATGAGCTAGCATCTTGTATCTCATATTGGGTCCTTGGGTTAGGAAGAGGTTGAGCAGGAAGTGTGCCCTTCTCTCTAACACTAAGGTGAGCTTCAACTCTAGCCAGAGATGTTTTCAATTCATTGATGGCTTGGTTTGAATTTTGATTGAATTTCAATTGCTCTTGCATGAACCCATCTATTTTTAGAGAATTTGTCTTGTTATACTCATTCTGGACCGATACGAATGCACCCAACATCTCTTCTAGTGATACTTTTGGAGTGTTGTTTGCATTTGCATTGGGCCCATTCCTCCAACTGAAGTTGGGATGGTTCTTCCAATTAGGATTAAACGTGATTGAGTTTGGAGCACCATATTGCTGTTGATAACTGTTTATGCCATTTGTTTGTTCTTGTAAGATGCCTTGGACTGCTGAAATTGTGGGACAATCTTGTGTAGCATGTTGATTTCCAGCACAAATTTCACAAACAGTTTCAACATCAGTGGAGTTGATTGTTTCTCCTTTCCTTAATTCCATGGCTTCGACCTTTCATGTAAGGCTAGCCAACCGTGCACTTATGCTATCTTCTTCTGATAAGACATACATTCCTCCCTTTTCCTTTTGTTGGCCAGTCTTGGAATTTGTTGGTTTAGATGTGTCCCAAGACTGTGCACTCTCAGCCAATTCTTCCAAATAATCCCATGCTTCATCAGCTTCCTTATTTATGAACTCTCCATTACACATCATCTCTACAAATTGGCGCATGGATGAAGTCAGTCCTTCATAGAGAAAACTTATAATCCGCCAAATTTCATAGCCATGATGTGGGCATGCGTTTAATAGGTCCTTAAACCTCTCCCAACATTGGGAAAAGGTTTCATCTTCCTTTTGGGCGAAGTTCATGATAAGGCGCTTAAGCATGTTCGTTTTGTGAGTAAGGAAGAATTTTTTTATAAATTCTCTATGCATATCAGTCCATGAACCAATTGATCTTGGCCTCAATGCATAAAGCCAACCCTTGGCTTTATCCTTAAGAGTGAAAGGGAAGAATTTAAGTCTTACTACATCTTCAGTCACATTTGCAAAGTGCATGGTGGTGATTACCTCATCAAATTCCCTAAGGTGTTGATAGGCACTTTCACTATCTAAACCATGGAATTTAGGGAGAAGATTGATCACTCCCGGTTTCAAATCCACATTCCCTGCATTTTGTGGAAAAACTATGCATGAGGGAGTGCTCGTTCTTGCAGGTTGCAAGAAATCACGTAAAGTCCTTGGTCGGGGAACATCCTCAACCACATTTTTCCCTGTTTCAGTTTGATTTTGGACCGGGTTAGGTTGATTTGCAGCCATATTTTCAGATAAAATTGGAGAATCTAGATGTCTCCTAGCACGTGGCTCTCTATCAATTCCTTCTACTATCCCCCCTTCACTTATGAGTCGGTTATTGGAATCCCGAGCCCAATGTGGCATGCAAAAACCAAAAATAAGAAACAAAAAGAAAGAAGAATTCTTCTTCCTTTTTCTTTACTCTTCTCTAAGACCGAAGCACAAGGTGTCTTGCAATGGCTAGTCCAGAAGCAAGGATAGAGACCGATTTCTCCTGGTCAATAGGGGTTCAGAGAACTCCCCACCCACTCTTTGAATCTTTTGAGAAAAAGTGCAGAAAAAGGAAAAAGAGGAGTACAGATGAGAAAAGAAATCTCTAAGCACAAGGTGATCCAAGGCGGCAGAACCGACCAATAGGAATCCAGGTGGCAAAAAAACTGACCTTTCAGAGATCCAAAAGAAGTCTCCACCTACTCTACAAGAGATGAATAGAGTAGGAATGAATAGGAGAAAGAGAAGAATAAGGTTTTAGAAGGATAGAACCTGATTCGCACTTGAAATCCTTGAATCTTCTTCAGCTTCCTAGAAATCCCTGAAAAGAAAAATCAAATAAACAAACTAAGTTAGTCTAAAAATCTAAAAAAAATCCTAAATAGATACTAATTACAGAAATTTGTGAAAACCGTCAAAGTTCCCCGGCAACGGCGCCAAAAACTTGTTCGCTCGCCTCAAGTGCATGGCTGCGATGTAGTAATAATCTCGGTAAGACCGAGGTCGATCCACAGGGACTTATGTAAGATTTCACAAATCCATCCACAAGTGTCTATTGAAGTCTACTAATCAGATTTTTGTATGAAGTTGATGTAAATAATAAAAGTTGAATTAAATTGAAAGTAATTAATTATAAGAAGGCACTAGGGGTTCAAGGATCCACTTGTAGCAACCCTTGATGTTCAACCTGCTATGGTTTCTTATTCTCTCAACTAGAATCGACATTCCTGTCTATCTAGTCGGATGATAGAGCTGTTAAACCAAACAGTCTGTAATATGTGAGTTCTATGCATAAGATTCACTCAATGTAGGCTGAGCTGAGCATGCTCAATTGCATAGGTCATTCCCCTTTTCTATAGATCCAGTTCTCAATCATAACCATCCTCAAGTCCTCTCACAAGACAAGGCTAGATCAGGATTTGAACTGGATTCAAATCACATGCACAGTCATTACATATTCCAAAAAATCAACAAAAATAGAACTTTGGCATGAAGTCCCTTTATGAAGAGCTTAGTACTAGAGCGCACTCCGATTCCTCGGATCATACAGGTCTAGACCGTTGCAAACGAATTAAGAAGATAAGTAATTCATCCAAACATCCATGAGTCATCACAAGACTAAGAAAAATTACTTAAAAACTTGTATAAACTTCAAACCTTAGTTCATAATCATGAATTCCAACTGAAAACCACTTAACTACGAATTAAAACATCTTGGATTCACTACAAGCTTCACCTCTTAGCTCTAGCTAAGAGGTTTAGCTGCTCATGATCCAAGGAAACATGAAACAACTACAAAAAAGCATGAAAACAGCAAAGCAAACCAAAAGGAGTTGTGAAACTCCAATCTCCACTTCCACAGTCTCCAACCTCGCTTGAACCCTTCCAGGATGCCCTAGGAACAATCCCTAGGTGTCTTTTTATAGTCTGGAGGCTCCACAACTTCGGAAGAATCGAGAAATTGCGTAGGAGTTACGCAGCGCAGAGAAAATCGGGATGAAATTAGAAATTTCTAGCTTCATACGCACAGCCGACCGGTCACGACCGGTCGGCCTTAATAGACAATCACTCGAGCAAGTATGCCCGATCGGTCAAGACCGGTCGAGCCTGTTTATCTTCAGTCCAGTAATGATGTCCGACCGGTCATGACCGGTCAGACGTTTTTCTTCTTATTGCAGCAACAATGACCAACCGGTCATGATCGGTCGGTCCTATTCATTGAAGTCCCAGCAATCCTATCCGACCGGTCATGACCGGTCGGACCTCCTTAGTACATCCAAATATGCATGGCTGACCGGTCACTGACCGGTCTGGCTTCCGTGGCCGACCGGTCACGACCGGTCAGCTCCTTTGTCTCTTCTTTTTCTTGCTTTCTTTCTTCTGCTTTCTTCTTTCTTTGCTTCCTTCTTCCTTTTCTTCTTTGGTCCTCAAATGTTCTTCATCAAAATGATCCCAAGTGAACCCTTTTTGTCTTCAATTGAGTGGAGCTCCCTCTAGTCCTGTAGTCACAAAACATGCATTGGATTAGCCTATAAACCATACAAACCTTGCACAATGAGTGATGAATTGGGGTTAGAATATGCACAATTAAGAGCTCAACAAAGCGCATGTTCGATTATGCTCCAAAATGGTAGCTGTAGGCTTACGGACCCTTTTTAGTCAGCTCCGGGCAGGGATGAAACACATTTCAAGGTACGCAGGTAAAGATATGCACCGGATGACTTCGAAACTTGCAGGTTAAGGGTTTTAGGACATTCCGGACCATTTGGCGGTGAAGCGCATGTCCAATTATGCTCTGAAATGCTGTTTATTGATTTTGGTCGCTACCAAGCGATTAGGGTTGCATTGACATTTTCAGGGCTTTTCCGGCCTCAAAACTAATTCAAATCGTTGTCGATGGACCAAGGGATGTTGTTGTACAACAGGTACAAATTTGAGCCCCAACAACAGTCACACTTCAAAAACTACCCCAGTCCATCCAATGGTAAGAAAAGATCATGGTGCATCGATGAGTAAAATCAAAGCATCTCCTATTTGCCATGCTTGTGGTGACATTGGCCACCTAAAGTTTGAATGCATGGTGTTCAAAAATCCGGTCAGAAACTTGAAAGGTAAATTTGTACCAACCGGAAAAAATGTGCAAGCTAATTAGAATCCTCCTATGCATACTTCACCAAAAAGAGGAAACATTCAAAAGAATTATCCTATACTTCCTAGGAAGGACAAGAGGATGATGAACTATTGGAGCAAGTTAAAATGCTGAATTTGAAAACTGCTCTTCTCTTGCGTGAAAAAGGAAAATCTGATTCTCCCAAGAAAACTAGAGAATCTCACCATAAGAATACCCCTCATAAAAGGACAACAACTAAATGGGTAGTTAAGAACAAGTGTTTGGTCATTCATACTGCCCTAAAAGCTGGGAATACCCTTAGATGGTACTTGGATAGTGGTTGCTCTAGACACATGACAGGTGATAGATCTTAATTTTGTGCATATGACAAATTTGATGGTGGGTCTGTCACATTTGGTGATGGGAGCATGGCTAAAATCATTGGTAAAGGAACCATCACTGGGCCAGGTTTGCCTGAAATCGAAAACGTACTTTATGTTGATGGTCTTAAACACAATCTTCTGAGTATCTCACAATTTTGTGATGAAGAGCACTCAGTAAGCTTCTCCAAAGATATGTGCAAGATCCTGAACTCCACAGGCAAATTAGTCATGAAAGGTCTATGCACAGGAGACAATTGCTATGTCATTGAAAATCACAACAATCCAAGCTCCTCCACCATGTGTCACGTGGCCATTAAGGAGGAAACAGAACTATGGCACCATCGACTCGGTCATGTTCATTATAGAAATCTATTTAAACTGAGTTAGAAAAATTTGGTGAGAGGTCTACCTAAGATGGGTAAAAGACCTAATGCTGTGTGCATCGCTTGCCAAAAAGAAAAACAAATCAAGGTTGCACACAAGAGAACCTCTATCCTGGTCACATCAAAATCATTTGAACTGCAACACATGGACCTAGTTGGTCCTACCAGGGTACTTAGCCAAGGTGGAAAACGATACTTCTTTATAGTCATTGATGATTACTCTAGATTCACATGGGTCGCCTTTCGTTAGAACTTAGAAAAAGAGGATCAAAACTGCTCGTCAACAGTCCTTTTTTCTGTGTTTCTTTTATTCTGGGGAAATTCTGAGTATAGAGACATTCATAGACAATCATAAGCAATCACAAAGTGTACACAAGAGAGAGATATCGCAAGGCGAATTTTATTCCAGAGATTTTGAGATCTTTTACATTCTAGGCTGTGATACTGGTCACGTGCCTTTAATTACATCAATGGTTGATCACCCTTGATTGGAAGGCAAAAGACTAATCCACCGGAGATTATGGTCTTGAGTTTATGGTCGTGTAGACCTTTGTTTTCTTGTTATGGACTGAACCACGTTTATTAGACACGCGGGATGTCTATATCCCATTTTCTTTCGGATTGTCTGGGTTGAGAGACTGTCAGGATTCGAGTGGTGCAACTCTGGGCCCGCACCTGTTACTGTGAACAGGTGACCGCTGGAATACACGATCCTCGAATGTTGGTCGGCATAACCCAAGGCCCGCGCCCGTATTTTTATGACGGGTGACCTTAGGAGAGCACTCCGCAACGTTCCCGAACGAGGTTTTTAATCGAGTGGTGCAACTCTGGGCCCGCGCCTGTTACTGTGAACAGGTGACTGCTGGAATACACGAACATCGAAATGTTGGTCGGCATAACCTAAAGCCCGCGCCTGTTACTGTGAACAGGTGACCTTAGGAAAGCAATCCGCAACTGCCTCATCAGCTCAACTGACGGACCCGTTGTCGATGGGTAGGGCATCGACTGTCTTTTTTCATAGTGGCAGTCCATAGCAGGATGTTTCAAGCTTAGTTTGAACTCTTTGTTTGTGGTTTCTCGTGGTAACCATAACCCCTTAGGTTTAGCCTTGGACCTTTATCCGGGATGAATAGAGCTTTGTACAGTAAAGTAAACATATTTCTTCTGGAGTCGGGCGACTCGTCTTTGAAAACACTCTTTCTTCTGAGTATTTTCAATGATTTATTTGGGATCAAATAGGCTTTATCGAGCCAAGATCTTTTGAAGATCCAAATTCAATAGGCTGGATTGTCTATTTTCGATGCCTGCAAGTGGCTAAGTATAGGGTCCGATGGACTCCTGTTCATGCCAATTTCTTATGAATGATGGGGATCGGTGCCCCGTAAATGCTTAACTCGGTTGTTGGATAACCTGAGTACTTCAGCTTTGCCTCGGCGTCTTTGAGATCGCGGTTGATTTCATTTGGCATTAGTCAATTTTCAAGCTAACAGGGCCCTTCCCAAGGCTGAAAATGACTAAGTAGTGGACCTGTTTGCGGTCTGATTAGAGAAATCGGTGAGTATTATCGATAACCGTCTTTGAACAGGGGTGGATTACGACCACGAAGATCACGGTGCGATCGCGTTTCGATTTGCGTAGCAGAAGTCGATTTCCGGGCCAATAGGGCACTTCCTGGGGCTGGAAATGATTAAGTAGTGGACCTGTTTGCAGTCTAATCAGGGAAATCAGTGAATATTATCGATGACTGTCTTGGAACAGGGGTGGATTATGTCCACGAAGATCGCGGTGCAATCGCGTTTCAATTTTCTTAGCAAAAGTCAATTTTCGGGCCAACAGGGCACTTCCCAGGGCTGAAAATGACTAAGTAGCGGGCCTACCGACCGCTTGATTAGGATATTCGAGGGTCCTGAGATCGGATAACCTCATCGCGGTGCATGATTATAGTGTATCATGTCATGTAGAAGAAAAGTTTCCCTCTCGGGCTTGGTCCAATTCTGCCCGATTCTTCTCGTTTTAGGCCGTTTTCGGCTCTTTCGGAAGGATTTTCGGAGCTGCCAAGTATTGGTTATTTTGGACCAAAACACTAATTTAGGCCACTTATCATTGACCATTGAAGAATCTGATCCGGTGGATGGATAGATCTCATCGAGACGCATCCGGGAGAAGTGGTTTCATCAAAATCCGATCCTGGACGAAGGCGGGCCGCGCGACGGAAGGTCCACCCCTCCCATCAGCGTCCAGGCGCATGGGGGGGTGTGTGCAGGAGCATGTGGCCATTTTGAGCAAGGTTCCAGGCGCATGTGCCTGATGGTGGGCGCATGTGCCCGTTTTCCGGGCGCATGTGCCCATTTCACATGAAAATAGATGAAGGAGAGGTGATCCGGGCGCATGTGGTAGTGCACATGCGCCTGGACCCAAAGAGTGGGCGCATGTCCCTCCCAGACTTAGAGAAAATTTGAGATTTTTTGGTGGGAAAAGCCAGCGCATGTGGGAGAATAAGCCGACGCATGTGGGGGATAAGCCGGCGCGTGTGCCCAACACTTAGAAATTTTCAGGATTTCTTCCTGAACTTGGGATTCCGGCGAGGAAATCCCTTTCCGGTGAGAGAATCCACTCCGGCCAAGGCATCCGGCGAGGGGAAACAAAGCAAGCGCATGTGGTGCTTACATCACTCTGAGGTCGGCAAGGGATGATCTCGTGCTGATGAAATGAAGTGACATCGCTATTTATATGGGCTAATCGGGTTCGGGTCCGGTCCGACGGGTATTTTCCGGCACATGTGGTAGAAAACAGTGTCAAGTGCATGTGGTAGAAAGCAGCCAAGCGCATGTGGTGGATCCGGGCGTATGTGATTTTTCGGCGCTTTTCGAAAAAGTGTTTAATTCACTCCCTTTCACTAATAGGGTGCAAGCGCATGTGGTTGGAGGCCAAGCGCATCTCCTTTGCCGGCGCTTTCCCACCACTTAGCCAGATTTTTAGGATTCCAGCACTCGGAAAATTTCAGGATTTCAACTCCGACGGGGGACCTCCAAAGGACAGCTACTTTTTCTAGACATGCACTCACTGTCGCCAAGCCACTTCTAGGCTAGGATTGACCTCCTGAATGAACAGGGTGGGGTGTGGAAGTCCAGATGTTGCCAATTTTGGTACTTCCTAATTTGGAGCCTCCGGGTCGGCTTGTCGTATAGGAACGTTATTCCGGGGAGTGCGCGCATGGAAATACGCATCGTAATGACTTTAAACTTGCTATTTAAGGGTTTTGGGGGGCTCTAGATCATTTGGCAGTGAAGTGCATGTCCAGTTCCGCTCTGAAATGGTAGCTGTAGGCTTATGGACCCTTTTTGGTTAGCTCCAAGCGGGGACGAAACGTATTTCGAGGTGCGCAGGTAAAAATATGCATCGGATGACTTCAAAACTTGTAGGTTAGGGGTTTTAGGACATTTCAAATCATTTAGTGGCGAAGCGCATGTCCAGTTCCGCTCTGAAATGGTAGCTGTAGGCTTACAGACCCTTTTAGTCAGCTCCCGGCAGGGACGAAACGCGTTTCGAGGTGCGCAGGTAAAAATATGCACCAGATGACTTCGAAACTTGCAGGTTAGGGGTTTTAGGATATTTCAGATCATTTGGCGGTGAAGCGCATGTCCAGTTTCACTCTGAAATGCTGTTTACGGATTTTGGTCGCTACCAAGCGATCAAGGTTGTGCTGGCATTTTCAGGGCTTTCCTGGCCTAAAACTTATCCAAATCATTGTCAATGGACCACGGGATGTTGTTTTACAATGGGTGCAAATTTGAGCCCCAACACCTTCCTAAGAGAAAAATCTGACACACTTGAAGAATTCCAAAAACTAGTGAAGCGACTTCACAATGAGAAAGGATACTTGGTAGTGAGAATCAGTAGTGATCACGGTGGTGAATTTGAAGATCATCATTTGAAGGAATTGTGTGATGAATTGGGTATTCGCCATGAGTTCTCAGCACCCACAACAACTCAACAAAATGGGGTTGCTGAAAGAAAAAATTGAGTATTGTTGGATATGGTCACAACTATGCTTAATAATAAGAATCTTGCGCAAAATCTGTGGGCCGAAGCAGTAAAAACTGCCTGCTATATTATAAATTGAGTTTACTTAAGGGCAGGTTTAAACAAAACTACTTATCAACTGTGGTGTGGAAAGACACCAAATGTGAAATACTTTAAGGTCTTTGGTAGTACATGTTATATTCTGAGAGACCGTGAAAATTTGAGAAAGTTTGACTCCAAGAGTGATGAGGGTATCTTCTTAGGGTACTCGTTAAATAGTAGAGCCTTTCGTGTTTACAACATTCGAACCTCATCAGTTCAAGAGTCAATCAATGTGACTGTAGATGATAACTTGGATAAATCAGTGTCTCCAGGTAATGAAGAAGAAGATGGGGGTATATGCGAGATAGGCAAATCTGATAAACAACCCTCATCTCTGTTGTAGGCAAATATAGTCTGGCGGGAAGTGAAGGATCGCGACAATATGAATGCGAGAAGTCCAGGTCGTGCTCGTCAGAAGGGGTCGCATCTCCCGTATGCGAGTAGCTCGGCTCGTGCTCGTCAGAAGGGGTCGCATATCCCGTATGCGAGCAGCTCGGCTCGTGCTCGTCAGAAGGGGTCGCATCTCCCGTATGCGAGCAGCTCGGCTTGTGCTCGCCAGAAGGGGTCGCATCTTCCTGATGCGAGCAGTCCTGACACGAGCAGCTTGTCCAAATTCTTCGACGGCTCCAAGCAGAGTTACATTCAGCGCGGCGGTTTTCGCCCTTTTCGACGTCTCCTTCCTTTTCGGAAGCTATGACTCCAACTACGGTTTCCAGTTCATCATGAGTAATCAGCGCTATTACTACGCCTACAGGCAGCCCGTATAGGTCGGTTTTTGGGCTTATCTTCTCTGATAGTTCCGGATCTCAAGGGATTGCCATCAAGGGACGTGATTGCTGAAATAAGTCATTGGGTTGGATCTCGTCTCTAAAGATAGGATCTTATCCCACGAAATCAGCAAGATCTCAGTATCGTACACGAGATTAGCGGGATCTCGATATCTTGCGTAACGGATTGAACCGCTTCAAATCTATATAAAGGGACGACTCCATTATGGGAAAGGTACACACAACATTCAATCTCTGTCCCGTTTTGCTTGGCTACTCTTCTTCTTGCTTTGGCCTGACTTAAGCATCGGAGGGCTAACGGCTGGTCCCCAGCCACCCTTAGTTGCTGTCTGCCTTCTTTCAGGTTTGGCGGAGGGAAATCTTTGGTGAAGAGAAGGTGAACATCTGGAGGATCCAACTACAAAATCTGACGTTAACAGTTTGGCGCCGTCTGTGGGAACGGCTTGATCGTCAAAATCAATCGTTCCACCGATCAAAATCCTTTGGCGATGCCTCCTAAAAAGGCCGTTCATCCTTCAACTTCAAGGCAGCCACCACCTCCGCCCGATGAGACAGAATCCGTACCTGCTCTTCCACCCACTTCGTCGAACATCCCTCAAGGAGCCCCGACTGTGCCATCAACAAACCCATTACTGGAGGCTTCTGGAAATCAAGACGATGTCTTACGTTTCCTCGGAAACACCCTTCTGACTCTAAATGCCGGAGTTCAAGCGCTGTCAAATCGTCTTGATCAACATCTCCCCGAACCACAGAGACAAGCCTCCGAAGGGTTACCACCGCAGCCCATACCAGTGGCATCTAGACATTCTATGGACGAACCATAGGTCCCACCACTTGGCAGCCATCCCCCTGTACCGTCTCCACATTCTATACATTCTAGTTCGTCTCGATAACCTCAACCGCAGGGCTCCATCGTCGAAACATCGAGCTATACCCTACCATGGGAAGGAGATCTCAAAAGAATCCATGATCGTTTTGACGTCATGGAACAGCGATACCAGGCAAATCGGCCATCTGCCGTCATGGCGGCGATACATCAATCCGAGTCCCCCTTCACCAGCGAGGTTATGGAAGCCCCATTACCTAGAAAGTATCGAACGCCTGTTATCACCCCGTACACAGGTATTGGCGACCCTCTTGAACATCTGGAAATATACAGGTCCCTCATGGAGTTGGAGGGACATGGTTCAGAAATTATGTGTAGGGCTTTTCCCTTAACATTGAAGGAAGCAGCTCGTACGTGGTTCCGGGGGTTAAAGCCTCGTTCCATCAGTTCCTTTTCCCAGTTATCGGAGATATTCCTTTCTCAGTTCATGGGAAGCATTCGCATTAAGAAGCCAGCCTCCCATCTGATGAATCTGAGACAGCAGCATGGGGAGACAATAAAGGAGTTCACAGTACGGTTCACTGCCGAAGCCGTCCAAACTGAGGGTTACACTGAAGAAAAGGGTCTTACAGTTCTCATTGCCGGAATAACGAGCGAGAAATTCAGGTTTGCCTTAGATAAAAGCCCTCCGAAAACTATGGCAGAGTTCCAAGCCAAAGCACAGAAATATATCAATGCAGAAGAAGTCGCATTGACACGCCATGGAGTACAAAGTAAGAAACGTAAGCCAGAAGGAACCTCTTCTACAGATAAGAAATATCGTCGTGATCAGCGCGATCGTTCTCCCAAGAAGCCTTACTCTGGTAAATATCATAACTACACTCCTCTTAATCGGTCTCATGAAAAGGTTCTAATGGAGATTAAACACAAGCCATATGTGAAGTGGCCTGCAAAGATCAAATCCGATCCCGAGAAGAGGGACAAGAGAAAGTTCTGTTACTTCCACAAAGATCACGGGCATAGGACCTAGGATTGCATCTCTCTACGAGACCATATCGAAGCCCTTATTCGAAAAGGCCATCTCCAGGATTATGTTGCTCGTAGAAATCGATCACCAGAAAGGGAGAAGACCTCATCTCGCCAAAAGGAACCGCCTCATCATCAAACCAACCAAGAGGACGCTGAGCCCACGGGAGAAATTCACACTATCGTCGGGGGACCAGCTTGCGGGGGCGACTCTCAAGCTTCAAGAAAGGCATACGCTCGAAAGGCGTCCAAAGAACCCCAGCAAATCTATTGGCTGGAACAGACGTCCAGCTCATCGAAAGTGAACCATCCTCCAATTTTTTCACCCTCGAAGATGCAGCGGGAATTCACTTCCCTCGTGAAGACTCCATCGTAGTCACATTAAAGGTATCGAATTATCTAACTCATCGAATTATGGTGGATACAGGTAGCTCAGCCGACATTTTATATTTAGAGGCTTTCAATAAAATGGCTCTTGCCAGAAACCTCCTCAAGCCAGTATCGACCCCCCTCGTCGGCTTTGGAGGAGAGGTAGTAACACCTGAAGGGAGCATCGATCTCCCAGTTACTTTTGGAGAAAGTCCAGCGAAGACCACCGTCTTCGTGAACTTCCTCGTGGTGGACCAAAAATCAGCATATAACGCCATTTTGGGGCGGCCGTCTCTAACTAAGATTGGGGCAGCCTTACACCCTTCGTATCTGTGTGTTAAATTTCCTACCCCAAATGGTATCGGGGTCGTGCGAGGAAGTCAACAGGAGGCACGGTCTTGCTACCAGATAGCCCTCCAAGATCGAAAGAAGGCCCAAGTGACACCCGTCATGGAGATAGCTCAAGGTTCACCCGACGTTCCCTCCACCACCTCGTTGGATCCGAGAGAAAATGCTCTGAAGTCAGGCACTCCAGGGGAGGAAACAGTGGCGATTCACCTGACCGAAGGCGACCCGCCTAAAATCGTGCACATTGGATCCTCTTTAACCAGTGCCCACCGTGGAGATCTGATCCGTTTCCTCACTGAATATCAGGACGTGTTCGCTTGGTCTCATAAAGATATGTCAGGTATCGACCCCAACGTCATCGTACATCGTCTCAATATCGATCCAAAGCGTAAACCCGTACATCAGTGTCGACGAGCCTTCACTGCAGAAAGGCAAATGGCGATCAAAGCAGAAGTTGAGAAGCTACTCACGGTCAATTTCATTAAGGAAGTTGACTACCCAGAGTGGGTCGCGAACATAGTTCTCGTCCGGAAAGCTAATGGCAAATGGAGAATGTGCATCGATTATTCAGATCTGAACAAAGCATGCCCCAAAGACAGTTTCCCAACGCCGCGAATAGACCAGTTGGTCGATTCAACAGCTGGACACTCTCTGCTCAGTTTCATGGATGCTTATTCTGGTTACAACCAGATTATGATGCATCCACCTGATAGCCAGCATACTGCCTTCATCACTGATCGGGGACTATATTGCTACCAGGTAATGCCGTTCGGTCTTAAAAATGCAGGGGCCACTTATCAACGTCTTGTCAACAAAATATTCGCTGCTCAAATCGGTAGGAATATGGAAGTTTATGTTGACGACATGCTCGTGAAAAGCATCGTTGAAGATGACCACATTTCTGATCTTCGAGAAGCCTTTGATCTGATGAGGAAGTATCAAATGAAGTTAAACCCAGAAAAATGCGCGTTTGGAGTGTCTGCAGGGAAATTTCTTGGGTTCATGGTTGGCCAGCGTGGAATTGAGGCAAATCCTGAAAAGATTAAAGCATTGATAGAGATGAAATCCCCCGTTACTCTGAAGGACGTCCAGCGTCTGGCTGGTCGCATCGCATCATTGAACAGGTTCATCTCGCGAGCATCTGACAAGTGCTTGCCCTTCTTCAAACTCCTTCGTGCAACGGCCAAATCTGATTGGAAGTGGACACCTCAGTGTGAAGAAGCTTTCCAACAACCGAAGCAATACATGAGCGCTCCTCCCATTTTATCTAAACCTGTAGCACATGAGCAACTCATTCTTTATCTCTCTGTGTCCACTACGGCCGTTAGCACCGCTTTAATAAGAGAAGATTCCGGAGTACAGAGGCCCGTCTATTATATCAGTCGAGCAATGGTTGATGCAGAAACTAGGTATTCTGATATGGAGAAACTGGCCCTAGCCTTAGTCACGGCAGCTCGAAAACTGCGACCATATTTTCAAGCCCACGCTATCTTAGTACCGACTAATCACCCACTACGGCAAATCCTTCAAAAGCCTGAAGCTTCCGAGCGCTTAACTAAATGGGCGGTCGAGATCAGTGAGCATGATATCTCATTCTGTCCTAGGACCGCAGTCAAGGGCCAGGCCGTGGCTGACTTCATCGCCGAATTTACATATTCTTCTGAAGATAATATCATGACCAGCGACCAGCCTCCTTGGTCACTCTTCGTGGACGGGTCGTCGCGGGCCACTGGCAGCGGAGCGGGCCTGATTTTAGTGGCCCCCGACGGTTCACATTTTCAATATGCTCTGCGTTTCGAATCACGCGTCTCCAATAATGAAGCAGAATATGAGGCCCTGATTGTTGGCCTCGAACTGGCCATTGTCCTCGCAGTCCAGAATTTGATAATTCATAGCGACTCCCAGCTCATTGTCAACCAAGTTCTTGGTGAATTCGAAGCCAAAGAAGAAAGAATGGCCTTATACAAGTCTCGTGTCCTCATCCTGCTCGCCAAACTGAAGACTTATGAAATAACCCATATTCCTTGCGAGAAGAACCAACTTGCCGATTCCTTGGCAAAGCTCGCCTCTGCACCAGAATCTGAGTTATCGCATTCGATCCCCATCGAGCACCGTCAGGTTCTGAGTATCGACCAAGCGACTCTCGAGCATGTAACATTGATACAATCATCTCCATGTTGGATGGATCCTATCATCCTCTATCTCCGAGACGGATACCTACTAGAGGACAAGAAAGCTGCAAGGAAAATTCGTCTTCGGGCTGCCAGGTAAACTTTACAAGACGGAATATTGTTGCGCAAAAGCTTTTCCTTGCCTTATTTGAGGTGTCTTCATCCAGAAGAAGCACTTCGTGTTCTAGACGAAGTACACCAGGGGGCATGTGGTAACCATCCCAGGGGGCAATCCCTAGCATATAAAGCGATGAGGCAATGATATTATTGGCCCACTATGAAAGCAGACGCCATCGAATTTTCTAAAAAATGCGACAAGTATCAACGATATCTACCTATACCTCATGTACCGTCCGAGCGGATGACCCCAGTTGATAGCCCTTGGCCTTTTGCTCAGTGGGGGATCGATATCATCGGGCCCTTACTCATGGGGAAGGGACAGAATAGGTTCGCGATCGTGGCAGTTGATTATTTCACCAAATGGGCTGAGGCAGAACCATTAGCCAAGATTACTGAGAAACAAACTACTAAGTTTATATGGAGAAATATCATATGCCGTTTCGGACTTCCTCATACTATAATTACCGATAACGGAACGCAGTTCGACAACGCAGCCTTTGATGAATTTTGTGAAAAATGGAAGATACGTAATCTCCGCACTTCTCCATATCATCCTCAGGCGAATGGGCAGGTCGAGGCAGTGAATAAGATCATAAAGCATCATTTAAAGACCAAGCTAGGTGAATGTAAAGGGGTGTGGCCAGAACTTTTGCCAGAGGTATTATGGGCCTATAGAACCATGGCTTGTACATCAACAGGTGAAACTCCTTTCTCCTTAGCATTTGGTGTTGACGCAGTGGTACCAGTGGAAATTCAAGTGCCCTCGTATCGGATCGAGCAGTATGACCCCACAAGTAATTAGGAAAACCTCGGACTTCATCTCGATCTCTTGGAAGAGCGAAGAAATGCTTCCCAAGTACGAGTGGCGGCATATCAACAACGTATTGCTCGTTATCGAAATGCGAAGGTTCGGCCTAGATCCTTCCAGCTCGGAGATTTGGTCCTAAGGCAAAATCTTGGAGTTCCCTGCTCGTTCGCTGGATCCAAATTGGGAAGGCCCATATCGGGTTATTAGGATTGTGCGACCCGGTACTTACTATCTTGAAGACATGCAAGGAAAGCCTGTACGATGCCCTTGGCACGTGGAGCATTTGCTACGATACTACCCCTAGATTCGATGTAGTTCATTACAACATTTTATGAATAAAGTGAAAGATATCTTTTGGTCGCTACTCCATTTACATGGACCTGAATAGCCCTGAAGAGAATGCATACCATCTCTTGGCCAATTGCCTACCCTTGGTAGGATTGAAATCGTTACTAGTTGGTTGCTTCTCCATTCTATGGATTAAAGATAGCCCTGAAGAGAGCATACGTGCTCTCTTGACCAACCTTCTGCCCTTGGTAGAATCAAAATCTCAATCGATAGATCAGTCTATCTCAACGCGAACACGGTCACACGACCCCCGGATTGAGTCTAATTCATTCTTTCATGAGTTAGTTGCTCGCGACTGGTGAGAGAAGGGATCGCACTTCCGGAATGCGAGCACCGCAGCTCGTGCTCGAATTAAGGGGTCGTAGTCATATACCCTAATCGCAAGCACCGCAGCTCGTGCTCGAATAAGCAGTCATATACCCTAATCGCGAGCAGCGTAGCTCGTGTTCGAATTAAGGGTTCGCATCCTCTGATGAATCAACATGAGATCAACACAAAGCAACAATGAAGGAAAGAGGAGAATACACAACACTGAAAAAGTAGGTGTTCATTAAAATAATGACCTTGCAATTACAAATCTCTTCTCAAAAAAAGAAAAAAATACATGATGTAGGAAGCTGCCGAGGTCAAGGTTGGTCCTCCTCATCTTGCGCAGGCTCACAGCTCTCAGCTTCAGGACCAGCCTCAGGAGCAGGAGCGGCATCTGTTGCCTCGGTGGCTTCGTTCTCAGCGGCAGCCCGTTCCTTAGCTGCAACCTCGAATGCCACTCTGTCGAACTCCTCAACGTTAAAAGTTGGAGCGATCATCTGCATAACTCTGACCGCGAAATCGCGACCAGCGATATACGCATCATATCGCTCCTCATCGTAAAGTTGAGAAGTCCGGAACTCCTGAACTGCGCGAGGACCCTCATCAGATATCATTTGAATGAGGGCCACTCGCTCTTCTTCCCAGTGGATGGAGTCATCCTTCAACTGGTGAAGTTGATGCTGGGCTTCCTCGAGTTTCTTCTGGGTCTCCTCGAGCTTGGTCCGCGCATCCTTGAGCCATCCTTCAAGCTGGATCTTGTCCTGGCGGAAAATCTCCTTCTCCTTCTCGCTCTTGGTATGGATTTCTTGAAGCTTTGCGAGTTGGAGGTCCACTGACTGAAAGCGCTCAGTCAGGGATTGGATCTTGACAAGGAGAATTTTCTTCTCTTCGTCCAGCTTGGTGATCTGAACCTCCAAGGCCTTCACCAAACGGTCCCTCCCTTGGACCTCGGCTTCCATTGTCTTCTTCTTCTTTTCCGCATCCTCCACGCTGCGGCGGGCTGCTTCGACATCCCGCCTAACGCGGAGCGTGAGATCCAGGCTCTGAAACAAATAAAGAAAGAAGGATTAGATTGCTAGTCATCTAATAAAATCCTGAATAGATTGGTAGAAAGGAAAAAGGTTGTTACCTGAACCAGTCTCACTCCAATATCAGTAGAGAGAGCCTCTGGGCATGGCTCAGGCAAACTCCTGAAGGAGTTGGGGGGAATGTTATCAAACATAAACTTGCATACAGGATGCAAGTGCGGGGGGATAACAAAAACCCCCGACCCGGAAGGTTGGGCTACCACCATCTCGCCAGAGCCCGTCTTGTGAGCACTCACGGCACCCATAGAAGGCATCGCAGACTCGCGAGCACCAGTAGGCTCGCTTCTCATATCCTTAGGAGGGAGGCCCCCTCCCTCCGATCGCCTTTCAGCGAATTGTCGGCGACTTCGATCACCGGCTGGCCGCGAGCACCTGACGGTGGAGTCACAGTAGCCGGAGGGGACACGGCAGATAGAGGGGTCGTGATAACAGGAGGAGTCGTGGTCGTACGAGAAGTCGTAGCGACCCCACTCGAACCGATCCCTCGCGATTGAAGACCGCGAGCAGTCCCATCAGCGGGAGCAGGTGCATTTGAGGGCCCCCCATTTTTCTTTTGCCTCTTCGAGGCCACGCCCTTCAGACGGGGAAGCACCCCTAGTGCACCTCTTTTTTCCCCAGCATTTGTCATTTCCTCTCTGGAGATGAGACCCGCTGCACAGAGGTGATGGGACTCTAATGCGACGTTGACGTGTCGCGTAGTCGCAGGAAGCTTGTAGACTCTAACCAGCTTCTCGTTGAGTCCTCCCCGCAGATTCGGTTTCACACCAATTGGGATTCCTGCGAGAAAAAAAAGAAGGTTCATTAAAACGTCAATGTAGCAAAGCTATTGTTTCTGTCGGAAAAATCAACAAGCACTTGACCCACCTTCGCCAAAATGGCGATTAACATTATGGCCTTTGGGGTCAGATCCCATCTCGGACTCCCAGTTGCCGGAGACATAGAACCACTTCTTTCTCCACCCCGGGCAGTTAGAGGAAGGGTTCCCTAGAATGAAGTTTTTCCGGTGCCAGAAGCAGAGGTAGTACCAACCCTCGCTAGCTGGCGCCTTATTCAGCTGGAATAACCTTAAAAATTCCTCAGCAGTTAACTCCTCGTTACCCGCTTGCTTCCAGAGAACGAAAGCACTCAGGAGTACCCGCCAGCCATTTACTATTAATTGGCCCGGGGCAATCTTGTAGAGACGGAGGAAGTTCCGTATAAAAGGGTGGAGGGGAAGACGTACGCTTACTTTGAAAAAATATTCATAAAAAGCCACACACCCTGGTGGTGGGGCATCGGCTGTCTCCACTCTCCCGGGTAATCTAAATAAAACAGAGTCTGGGACTCTGTATGCCTCTCTAAGGTTAGAGAGCCTCTCCTCCGTCAAGATGGAAGAATACCAGGAGGCAGAATATCTACCAGCCGGTACTCTGGCATTATTGGATTCGGAAGAATCAGGGGTGTGATCTCCTAAGGGAACAATCTCTTCATCTGAGGACCCCGCCATCGCAAGAAGAAAAGCAAGAAAGAAAGATGAAGGGAGCAGAGATGAAGGGAGAAAGTTGGAGAAAGACTACCTCTGTGAAGAGGTTTTTCGCACCAGAAGCAAAGGAAGAAGAAGAAAGCAGAGAGCGCCGCAGCAGAAAATTCAAAAATGAAGGAATTTCTTCTAAGTCCGGTATTTATACGCAATCATTCCGTCTGATTTGCTGGACACGCGGCAGTTTCTCATCCGGCGCACCAGACGAACGGACGCTAGCATTAAATACGGAAACACGTGGCGCCCGACGTCTCATTTCTGGCGGCAGAAAAAGCTGCGCGAAAGCTGGCCATCATAAATGCGGAAGCACGCTAAGTGAATCATGCGCGATTATTGTTCGCTTCCCCAAGTGTAAGGTTGCGATGTAGTAATAAACTCAGGTAAGACCGAGGTCGATCCACAGGGACTATGTAGGATCTCACAAATTCATCTATTGAAGTCTACTAATCCGATTGATGTATAAAGTTGATATGAGTAACAAAAGCTGAATTAAATCGAGAGTAAGTAATTATAAGAGGGTACTAGGGTTTCAAGGATCCACTTGTAGCAATCCTTAATGTTCAATCCGCTGTGGTTTCTTATTCTCTCAACTAGAACCGACATTCCTGTCTGTCTAGTCGGATGATAGAACTGTTAAACCAAAGAGTCTGTAATATGTAAGTTCTATGCATAAGATTCACTCAATCTAGGGTGAGCTGAGCATGCTCACTTGCATAGGTCATTCCCCTTTTCTATAGGTCCAGTTCTCAATCATAACCATCCCCAAGTCCTCTCACAAGACAAGGCTAGATTAGGATTTGAACTAGATTCAAATCACCAGCACAGTCCTTACATATTCCAGAAAATCAACTAAAATAGAACTTTGGCCTGAAGTCCCATTATGAAGAACTTAGTACTAGAGCGCACTCCGATTCCTCGAATCATATAGGTCTATACCATTGCAAACAAATTAAGAAGATAAGTAATTCATCCAAACATCCATGAGTCATCACAAGACTAAGAAAAATTACTTAAAAACTTGTATAAACTTCAAACCTTAGTTCATAATCATGAATTCCAAACTAAAACCACTTAACTACGAATTAAAACATCTTGGATTCACTACAAGCTTCACCTGTTAGCCCTAGCTAAGAGGTTTAGCTGCTCATGATCCAAGGAAACATGAAACAACTACAAAAAGCATGAAAACAGCAAAGCAAACCAAAAGGAGTTGTGAAACTCCAATCTTCACTTCCACAGCCTCCAAACTCGCTTTTACCCTTCTAGGATACCCTAGGAACGATCCCTAGGTGTCCTTTTATAGTCTGGAGGCTCCACAACGTCGGAAGAATCGAAAATTTGCGAAACTCTTACGCAGCGCAGAGAAAATCGGGAAGAAATTAGAATCTTCTAAGTCAGTACACATGCCTCAAGTGAAAACACTTCAGCAAGCACCTCCGACCGGTCATGACTGGTCGGGCCTATTCATCCTTGGTCCAGCAAGCATGTCCGACTGGTCATGACCGGTCGGACGCCTTCAGCAATTTTCCAGCAACAATGACCGACCGGTCATGACCGGTCGGTCCTCTTCAGTAGTGCCCAACATGCATGGCTGACCGGTCACTGACCGGTCTGGCTTCCTTGGCCGACCGGTCACGACCGGTCAGCTTCATTTTCTTCTTATTTTCTTCCTTTCTTTCATCTGCTTTCTTCTCTTCTTTAGTTCTTTCTCTCTTTTCTTCTTTAGTCCTCAAACATTCTTCATCAGAATGATCCCAAGTGAGCTCTTTATGTCTTCAATTGAGTAGAGTCCACCCTCAATCCTGTAGTCACAAAACATGCATTGAATTAGCTTACAAACCATACAAACCTTGCACAATGAGTGATGAATTGGGGTTAGAATATGCACAATTAAGAGCTCAACACACCCCCCAACCAGCATTTTGCTAGTCCCGAGCAAACCATGCGTGAGGCTAATCTCATTCTTCAGACTCAACTCTCTTTCAGAAACAATCCTTCTATACATTCCAAGGTTCATAAGTGTAAGATTCAGAAAGATTAGGCGTCAAAGGTTGGAACCGTAAATCCTCAAGACATAATAGGCATTCATATGAGATTCCCACTGATTGGTTGATTAATAGAGGGAATTGAACAAATTCATCCTAGTGTGGGTAGTGAAAATTCATTCCACGGGTTTCTAGGATTATCTTCTTCATAGATCAACTAGACTATAGCACTCAAGGTACATAGAGCCACATCAAGCCAACGACAGGAATTTGCCTTACCGTCCTTCCGACGACTTTCACACTACGTCCCATTTCCGGCTTTGGTTACGGGTAGACCATCCCCCGGTTGGTAGTAGCTAGCCCTAATCGGAATTTTCCACCGTTTTTCCACATTCCCAATTTCATCCTTCCTTTTCCTTTTTCTTTTTAAATTAGATAGGATTTTTAGAAATCCATATCTTTCATTATTTTCCCATGAACAAGGATGGACAAAGTACCCCGGCCTGATTTCTCAATACCTTAATTCAAAGTCTAGCTAATCCATAAATCACATAATCCCTTCAACTCATGAAAATCGTGTAATGTGAACTAGGTGTAAAAGTGTTCAGATTTTCTATCAATCACAAAAATAGGGGAGTTCACATATAAAACCATTATGCAATGAGAGATTCCAGACATCCAGCCTTATACACTTCATATCTCCTCCTCTTATGCTCATATCAACTCGAATGCATAGACTCGGTGTTTTCCAAAAGAGTTTCAAATTTTTGAGAAATCGAAAAATTTCCACATAATTGCTTGAAATGTTGCAAAACGCTGGATTCATCCAAGCGATCCTACACCCCCCCAACCAAATCTTGCATTGTCCTCAATGTAAAAGATGTGCCATGAGCAAAACATGAGAGCAATTTGAAAATAAAAGGGAGTGAGGAATGATAGTACCTGTGAGAGTGAAAAGTGGAATTCTTCCTCCTTCTAACAAACCTATGAAAAAGAAAACAAAAGCAACGAAATCCTAATCCTAACTACTCTATACCTCCATCAGACTAGGAGATCAATCATCCTGATACACAGGATCATTCAGAGGTATGGACATACCTTCTGAAGGGAATTTCTCAAAGAACGGCTTTAATCGCTGTCCATTTGCTTTGAAAATGTTGCCGTTCCTCGGATTCAACAGCTCGACAGTCCCATACGGATAAACAGTTTGCGCAATGTAGGGACCGGTCCATCGAGATTTCAGTTTTCTCGGAAATAGATGTAAGCGAGAATTATACATGAGGACTTTTTGGTTGATCGTGAATGTCTTGCGAAGAATATTCTTATCATGGAATATCTTCGTCTTGTCCTTGTAAATTCTCGCATTCTCATAAGCGTCATTCCGGATTTCTGCAAGTTCATTCAATTGTAGTTTGCGTAACGAGCTTACCTTGTCAGAATTGAAATTCATCTTCTTAATAGCCCAATATGCTTTATGTTCTAACTCCACAGGTAAGTGACAAGCCTTCCCATAGACAAGTCTATAGGGAGACATTTCAATAGGGGTTTTAAAGGCAGTACGGTAAGCCCAAAGCGCATCGGTAAGTCGAAGTGACCAATCCTTGCGATCGGGATTCACCGTTTTCTCTAAAATGTGTTTAATCTCCCTATTGGATATCTCAGCTTGTCCACTAGTTTGTGGGTGATAGGGAGTGCTCACTTTGTGTGTAACGCCATATTTCTTCATTAAGGCTGCAAAAGGGCGATTGCAAAAGTGAGACCCTCCATCACTTATGATGACTCGAGGCGTTCCAAACCGGGAAAGAATATTTTCTTTTAAAAATCGAATGACCGTTTTATGGTCATTATTCCGGCAAGGAATGGCCTCGACCCATTTGGAGACATAATCAACGGCAAGCAAGATGTATAAATTTCCAAAAGAAGATGGGAATGGGCCCATGAAATCGATGCCCCAACAATAAAAAATTTCGATAATCAAGATGGGATTGAGTGGCATCATATTTCTACGGGAGATTCCTCCTAGTTTTTGACAAGGTTCACATGCTTTGCAAAACTCATGTGTGTCTTTGAACATGGTGGGCCAATAAAACCCACATTGCAGAATTTTCGCTGTGGTCTTTTTGGCCGAAAAGTGACCACCACATGCTTGAGAATGACAGAAGGAGATGATACTTTGTTGCTCATCATCTGGGACACATCTCCTTATGATTTGATCGGGACAGTACTTGAATAAGTATGGGTCGTCCCATAGAAATTTTCGCACCTCCGTGAAGAATCTATCCTTATCTTGTTTTTTCCAATATGTAGGAATTACACCTGTAGCAAGATAGTTAGCAATGTCTGCATACCATGGCAATTGGGAAACAGCAAAAAGTTGTTCATCAGGGAACATGTCATTGATTGCAGTCGTTTCAGGGGAATTAGAGAGGACAAGTCGAGAGAGATGGTCGGCTACTACATTTTCTACTCCTTTCTTATCACGTATTTCTATGTCGAATTCTTGGAGTAGGAGGATCCATCTTAATAACCGTGGTTTAGCATCCTTCTTAGAAAGCAGATACTTAAGCGCGGCATGGTCAGTGAATATAATGATCTTGGATCCAATCAAGTAGGATCTAAACTTCTCCAAAGCAAAAACTACGGCTAAAAGTTCCTTTTCAGTGGTAGTGTCGTTTGCCTGGGCTGAGTTTAGGGTTCTACTTGCATAGTAGATGACACATGGCTTTTTATCTTTTCTTTGGCCTAACACGGCCCCAATAGCATAGTCGCTAGCATCGCACATAATCTCAAAAGGAAGGCTCCAATCAGGTGGTTGCATTATTGGGGCACATGTCAACATACCTTTAAGGGTGTTAAAGGCTTTTTGACATTCTTCATTCCACTCGAATGAATTTTCCTTTTGAAGTAGGTTACATAAAGGGCGAGAGAGTGAACTGAAGTCCTTTATGAACCTTCTGTAGAATCCTGCGTGTCCTAAAAAGGACCGCACATCTTGTATGCTTTTGGGTGGTGGAAGGGTAGAGATAAGATCAATTTTCGCTTTGTCCACCTCAATTCCATTTTGTGAAACGATGTGACCAAGTACAATTCCCTTTTGAACCATGAAGTGACACTTTTCCCAATTGAGCACTAGGTTCTTCTCTTCACATCTTTTTAGCACAGATTTCAAGTGCTCAAGGCACTCATCAAAGCTACAACCGAATACGGAAAAATCATCCATGAAGACTTCGAGAATGGTCCCCACCATGTCAGAAAAGATGCTCATCATACAACGCTGAAAGGTGGCAGGGGCATTACATAGTCCAAACGGCATCCGTCGATAGGCGAAAGTGCCGAATGAACATGTAAATGTAGTCTTTTCTTGGTCTTCACGGGCAATTTCTATTTGGTTGTACCCTGAATAGCCATCAAGGAAGCAAAAGTGGGAATGACCCGCCAACCGTTCTAAAATCTGATCAACAAATGGTAGGGGGAAGTGGTCTTTCCTCGTGACAGTGTTTAGCTTCCTGTAGTCAATGCACATTCTCCAACCAGTAGTGACTCTAGTTGGCACGAGTTCGTTATTGGCATTGGCTACGATGGTTATTCCGGATTTCTTTGGCACCACTTGAGTTGGGCTCACCCATTGGCTATCAGATATTGGGTAAATGATACCTACATCCAATAGTTTCACCACTTCGGCCTTAACCACATCCTTCATGTTTGGATTTAGTCGTCTTTGTGGTTGCCGGGATGATTTTGCATTTTCCTCAAGGTGTATGCGGTGAGTACAAATCAGTGGGTCTATGCCTTTGAGATCCGCAATTGACCATCCAATGGCACTCTTGTGCTCTAATAGAGTGGCTATTAGCCTACTCTCTTGTTCCTCATCCAAGTGGGAAGAAATCACCACTGGATATGTCTCATCTCGACCTAAATAAACATACTTTAGCTCACTTAGCAATGGTTTTAGGTCGAGTTTTGGTGCCTTGATGTTGGATGGGAGGGCCTTGTTCTCATTTACAGGCAAAGGTTCAATTGGGGCCCTCCATCTTTTATTCTCAAGCACCAGCATCACATCTAGAATGGCATCCATCTCTTGTATTGTGTAATCATTTGTCTCATGAGAGTGGGCCATACATGCCTCCAAAGGGTTGGAAAATACTGATAAGGGGACTGTATCCTCCACGAATGATTCGATCATGTTTAATTCGTGGACATCATCATCAACTTCCCGCGGTTCTTTGCATAACTCAAATATGTTAAGCTCAAGGGTCATATTTCCAAAGGACATTTGTACAAGTCTGTTTCTGCAATTGATAATGGCGTTTGAAGTAGCTAGAAATGGTCGTCCAAGTATGACGGGAATTTGAGTACCGGTGCCTATCACGGGATGTGTGTCCAAGACAATAAAATCTACTGGGTAGTAGAATTTATCAACTTAGACTAGAACATCCTCTACCATTCCTCTCGGTATCCGGATGGATCTATCAGCAAGTTGGAGTGTGGTTTTGGTGGGTTTCAATTCACCTAACCCAAGTTGTTCGTAGACCGAGTATGGAATGAGATTCACACTTGCCCCCAAGTCGAGTAGGGCTTGTTTAATCTGGTAGTCTCCTATGATGCATGAGATGGTTGGACTACCTGGATCCTTGTATTTTTGGGGCACCTCTTGTTTAATGATGGCGCTCAAATTCTCAGCCAAAAGCACTTTATTGTGAACGTTATGTTTCCTTTTGATTGTACACAATTCCTTTAAAAATTTAGCATAAGATGGTATTTGTTTTATTGCATCCAACAGCGGGATGTTGATCTTCACCTGCTTGAAAACTTCCAGAATCTCCATATTTTTATCTAAAGGTTTAGGTGAAATCAACCTTTGTGGAAATGGGGCAACCGGCTTGTATTGCCTTTCCGGTTCTTTCTCTTGTGGAATATTGTTTGGGCTATCATCCTCTTTGGGAATTTCCGGATCCTTAGGCTTTGGGGCCTTCATCGGATTAGATTTGTCAATTTCTTTCCCACTTCTCAAAGTGGTGATAGCCTGGACATGTTCCGTATGGTGGGAGGATGAGCTTGCATCTTGTATCTCATACTTGGTCCTTGGGTTAGGAAGAGGTTGAGCAGGAAGTGTGTCCTTCTCTCTACCACTAAGGTGAGCTTCAACTCTAGCCAGAGATGTTTTCAATTCATTAATGGCTTGGTTTGAATTTTGATTGAATTTCAATTGCTCTTGCATGAACCCATCTATTTTTAGAGAATTTGTCTTGTTATACTCATTCTGGACCGATACGAGTGCACCCAATATCTCTTCTAGTGATACTTTTGGAGTGTTGTTTGCATTTGCAGTGGGTCCATTCCTCCAACTGAAGTTGGGATGGTTCTTCCAATTAGGATTAAACGTGTTTGAGTTTGGAGCACCATATTGCTGCTGATAACTGTTTATGGCATTTGTTTGTTCTTGTAAGATGCATTGGACTGCTGAAATTGTGGGACAATCTGATGTAGCATGTTGATTTCCAGCACAAATTCCACAAACAGTTTCACCCTCAGTGGAGTTGATTGTTTCTCCTTTCCTTAATTTCATGGCTTCGACCTTTCTTGTAAGGCTAGCCAACCGTGCACTTATGCTATCTTCTTCTGATAAGACATACATTCCTCCCTTTTCCTTTTGTTGGCCAGTCTTGGAATTTGTTGGTTTAGATGTGTCCTAAGATTGTGCACTTTCAGCCAATTCTTCCAGATAATCCCATGCTTCATCAGCTTCCTTATTCATGAACTCCCCATTACACATCATCTCTATAAATTGGCGCATGGATGGAATCAGTACTTCATAGAAAAAACTTATAATCCGCCAAATTTCATAGCCATGATGTGGGCATGCGTTTAATAGGTCCTTGAACCTCTCCCAACATTGGGAAAAGGTTTCATCTTCCTTTTGGGCAAAGTTCATGATAAGGCACTTAAGCATGTTCGTTTTGTGAGTAGGGAAGAATTTTTTTATAAATTCTCTGTGCATATCATTCCATGACCCAATTGATCTTGGCCTCAATGCATAAAGCCAACCCTTGGCTTTATCCTTAAGAGTGAAAGGGAAGAATTTAAGTCTTACTACATCTTCAGTCACATTTGCAAAGTGCATGGTGGTGATTACTTCATCAAACTCCCTAAGGTGTTGATAGGCACTTTCACTGTCTAGACCATGGAATTTAGGGAGAAGATTGATCACTCCCGATTTCAAATCCACGTTCCCTGCATTTAGTGGAAATACTATGCATGAGGGAGTGCTCGTTCTTGCAGGTTGCAAGAAATCACGTAAAGTCCTTGGTTGGGGAACATCATCAACCACATTCTCCCCAGTTTCAGTTTGATTTTGGTTCGGGTTAGGTTGATTTGCAGCCATATTTCCAGATAAAATTGGAGAATCTAGCTGTCTCCTAGCACGTGGCTCTCTATCAATTCCTTCTACTATCCCCCCTTCACTTATGAGTCGGTTATTGGAATCCCGAGCCTAATGTGGCATGCAAAACCAAAAATAAGAAACAAAAGAAAGGAGAATTCTTCCTCCCTTTTCTTTACTCTTCTCTAAGACCGAAGCACAAGGTGTCTTGCAATGGCTAGGCCAGAAGCAAGGATAGAGACCGATTTCTCCTGGTCAATAGGGGTTCAGAGAACTCCCCACCCACTCTTTGAATCTTTTGAGAAAAAGTGCAGAAAAAGGAAAAAGAGGAGTAGAGATGAGAAAAGAAATCTCTATGCACAAGGTGATCCAAGGCGGCTGAGCCGACCAATAGGAATCCAGGTGGCAAAAAGGCCGACCTTTTAGAGATCCAAAAGGAATCTCCACCCACTCTACAAGAAATGAATAGGAATGAATAGGAGAAGGAGAAGAGTAACGTTTAGAAAGATAGAACCTGATTCGCACTTGAAACTCTTGTATCTTCTTCAGCTTCCTAGAAATCCCTGAAAAGAAAAAAATCAAATAAATAAACTAAGTTAGTTCTAAAAATCTAAAAAAAAATCCTAAATAGATACTAATTTCAGAAATTTGTGAAAACCGTCAAGGTCCCCGGCAACGGCGCCAAAAACTTGTTCGCTTCCCCAAGTGTAAGGTTGCGATGTAGTAATAAACTCGGTAAGACCGAGGTCGATCCACGGGACTATGTAGGATCTCACAAATTCATCCACAAGTGTCTATTGAAGTCTACTAATCCGATTGATGTATAAAGTTGATATGAGTAACAAAAGCTGAATTAAATCGAGAGTAAGTAATTATAAGAGGGTACTAGGGTTTCAAGGATCCACTTGTAGCAATCCTTAATGTTCAATCCGCTGTGGTTTCTTATTCTCTCAACTAGAACCGACATTCCTGTCTGTCTAGTCGGATGATAGAACTGTTAAACCAAAGAGTCTGTAATATGTAAGTTTTATGCATAAGATTCACTCAATCTAGGCTGAGCTGAGCATGCTCACTTGCATAGGTCATTCCCCTTTTCTATAGGTCCAGTTCTCAATCATAACCATCCCCAAGTCCTCTCACAAGACAAGGCTAGATTAGGATTTAAACTAGATTCAAATCACCAGCACAGTCCTTACATATTCCAGAAAATCAACTAAAATAGAACTTTGGCCTGAAGTCCCTTTATGAAGAACTTAGTACTAGAGCGCACTCCGATTCCTCGGATCATACAGGTCTATACCGCTGCAAATAAATTAAGAAGATAAGTAATTCATCCAAACATCCATGAGTCATCACAAGACTAAGAAAAATTACTTAAAAACTTGTATAAACTTCAAACCTTAGTTCATAATCATGAATTCCAAACTAAAACCACTTAACTACGAATTAAAACATCTTGGATTCACTACAAGCTTCACCTCTTAGCCCTAACTAAGAGGTTTAGCTGCTCATGATCCAAGGAAACATGAAACAACTACAAAAAGCATGAAAACAGCAAAGCAAACCAAAAGGAGTTGTGAAACTCCAATCTTCACTTCCACAGCCTCCAACCTCGCTTTTACCCTTCTAGGATACCCTAGGAACGATCCCTAGGTATCCTCTTATAGTCTGGAGGCTCCACAACGTCGTAAGAATCGGGAATTTGCGAAACTCTTACGCAGCGCAGAGAAAATCGGGAAGAAATTAGAATCTTCTAAGTCAGTACACATGCCTCAAGTGAAAACACTTCAGCAAGCACCTCCGACCGGTCATGACCGGTCGGGCCTATTCATCCTTGGTCCAGCAAGCATGTGCAACCGGTCATGACCGGTCGGACGCCTTCAGCAATTTTCCAGCAACAATGACCGACCGGTCATGACCGGTCGGTCCTCTTCAGTAGTGCCCAACATGCATGGCTGACCGGTCACTGACCGGTCTGGCTTCCTTGGCCGACCGGTCACGACCGGTCAGCTTCATTTTCTTCTTATTTTCTTCCTTTCTTTCATCTGCTTTCTTCTCTTCTTTAGTTCTTTCTCTCTTTTCTTCTTTAGTCCTCAAACATTCTTCATCAGAATGATCCCAAGTGAGCTCTTTATGTCTTCAATTGAGTAGAGTCCACCCTCAATCCTGTAGTCACAAAACATGCATTGAATTAGCTTACAAACCATACAAACCTTGCACAATGAGTGATGAATTGGGGTTAGAATATGCACAATTAAGAGCTCAACAATTGTCTCCCAGCACCCAGCTGTCAGCACTAGAAAACCCTTGGCATAGTTTCTCAATACCAAGGGTTTGGGGGGCCTCTGTTGTAGGAAAATATAGTCTGGCGGGAAGTGAAGGATCGCGACAATATGAATGCGAGAAGTCCAGGTTATACTCGTCAGAAGGGGTCGCATCTCCCGTATGCGAGCAGCTCGGCTCGTGCTCGTCAAAAGGGGTCGCATCTCCCGTATGCGAGCAGCTCGGCTCGTGCTCATCAAAAGGGGTCGCATCTCCCGTATGCGAGCAGCTCGGCTCGTGCTTGCCAGAAGGGGTCACATCTTCCTAATGCGAGCAGTCCTGACACGAGCAGCTTGTCCAAATTCTTCGACGGCTCCAAGCAGAGTTACATTCAGCGCGGCGGTTTTCGTCCTTTTCGGCGTCTCCTTCCTTTTCGGAAGCTATGACTCCAACTACGGTTTCCAGTTCATCATGAGCAATCAGCGCTATTACTACGCCTACCGGCAGCCCGTATAGGTCGGTTTTTGGGCTTATCTTCTCTGATGGTTCCGGATCTCAAGGGATTGCCATCAAGGGACGTGATTGCTGAAATAAGTCATTGGGTTGGATCTCGTCTCTAAAGATAGGATCTTATCCCACGAAATCAGCAAGATCTCAGTATCGTACACGAGATTAACGGGATCTCGATATCTTGCGTAACGGATTGAACCGCTTCAGATCTATATAAAGGGACGACTCCATTATGGGAAAGGTACACACAACATTCAATCTCTGTCCCGTTTTGCTTGGCTACTCTTCTTCTTGCTTTGGCCTGACTTAAGCATCGGAGGGCTAACGGCCGGTCCCCAGCCACCCTTAGTTGCTGTCTGCCTTCTTTCAGGTTTGGCGGAGGAAAATCTCTGGTGAAGAGAAGGTGAACATCTGGAGGATCCAACTACAAAATCTGACGTTAACAATCTCCAAATGCCCCCACTACTCCTGGTGATGTGCAAGTTGTCAAGGATCACCCCCTCAATCAAATCATTGGGGATCCTAATGCTGGTGTCAAAACCAGGAGACAGTTGGAGGTAGTCAACAGTCACTTGTGTTTCACTTCTAAAATAGAACCAAAAAATGCTGATGAAGCTCTAAACGATGAATTCTGGATCCTTGCAATGCAGGAAGAGCTTCAAAAATTCATTAGAAATGAGCTTCGGTATCTAGTCGACAGGCCTGAAAGGAAAAATGTTATTGAAAACAAATGGATTTTCAAGAATAAATCCGATGAATCTGGGAATGTAATACGAAATAAGGCTCGGTTAGTTGCTCGGGGATATACACAAATTGAAGGTATTGATTTTGATGAAACATTTGCCCTTGTAGCTAGACTCGAGTCTATTAGAATTCTTATGGCTGTTGCTTGTGCTTTAAAGTTCAAACTATTTCAAATGGATGTAAAAAGTGCCTTCTTGAATGGTATTCTTGATGAGGAGGTGTATGTTGAACAACCAAAAGGATTCATTGATCCTAAATATCCTCACAAAGTGTACTGATTGAAAAAGGCTCTTTGCGGACTCAAGCAAGCTCCTCGTGCATGGTATGAACGCCTAACTCACTTTCTTATAGACCATGATTTTGCTAGGGGGAGCGTTGACAAAACTCTCTTTATAAGAGAAGTCGAGAATTCTGTGTTGATTGCCCAGATTTATGTGGATGACATTGTTTTTGGATCCACATGTGAGAAAATGTCCATCTCCTTTGCTAAATTAAGGACATCAGAATTTGAAATGAGTATGATAGGAGAACTTAACATGTTTCTAGGGCTACAAGTAAAACAACTTGCATCAGAAATATTCATTACCCAAGCCAAGTATGCTAAAGATCTTGTTAAGAGATTTGGCTTAAACTCTGGTCGATCATACACTACACCTATGAGCACCACTGTTAAACTATCGAAAGACCTTGTAGGGAAAAGTGTAGATCAACATCTTTATAGAAGCATAATTGGTAGTCTTCTTTATCTCACTGCTAGTAGACCAGATATTGCATTTAGTGTAGGTGCATGTGCTCGGTTTCAAGCTAATCCCAAAGAATCTCACCTCACCGCTGTTAAGCCAATCATCTGGTTTGTAGGATGCACTACCGAATACGGTCTTTGGTACCCATTTGATTCATCTACAGATATTGTGGGGTATTCAGATGCCAACTGGGCTGGTAACATGGATGATCGTAAATCAACCAGTGGTTGGTGGTTTTATGTTGGAAATTGCCTTGTGGCTTGGCATAGTAAGAAACAAAACTCCATTTCTTTATCCATAGCCGAAGCAGAGTATATTACTGCCAGAAGTTGTTGTGCACAATTATTATGGATGAAACAAACCTTGACCGATTATGGGATTAACCAAGGCACAATGACTCTATTTTGCGACAATACTAGTGCTATAAATATTTCGAAAAATCCAGTACAACACTCGCGCACTAAGCACATCGATATTAGGCACCACTTTATTCGAGAATTGGTTGAAGATCACATAGTATCTCTCGAACATGTGCCTACCGAGAATCAGCTAGGCGACATCCTAACGAAACCCTTGGACTCAATTTGCTTTGCGAACCTCCAGAAGTCCATTGCTGTTGGGTGTGTCTAGTTCATCTAACAAGTGTATGTTTTGCAGGTAATATTTGAGGATTAAGCCTCTCTATCTAATCTTTATAGGTATATCTGAGGACCTTTGCCTCTATTCTCATTGCTCTCTAAGAATATCCGGGAACATAGTCTCATTTTTTGTCTTGTATCAATATATCTGGACCTTTAAGGGTCCCTCATTTTGTGTTGGGTAGTATTTTGGTACACCAGGAGCATGGGTGGTGTATCCTTAGTAAGGGTATTCGATTTTAAAAGCTAATGGTCTGTCCAAAGGACAGACCTTCTATCCTGTCAATCCAGTGCAGAATCACTCTACTGCTGTTAAAATCGCTGGCCGACCGGTCAGCCGACTGGTCAAGACCGATGGGGCTCCAATGAAACCTATCTGGACACCCCCTTTCAAGCCATCCGACCGGTCAAGACCGGTCAGGCTACCAACAAACAGGTCTGGACGCACCCTTTTCATTAAATACGACCGGTCAAGACTGGTCGTGCAACCCTAGACCGGTTAGCCCATGCGACTGTTCATTCATGGGGGGGTCTTTATAAGCATCTGGAGTTCATTTGAGTCACTCATTCCTCCATTTCTCACCTCTACTTGCTGCTCCAGCTCCTCCTCTTGCATTCCAAGGTGATTCAAAGGTGATTTTTGCCAAGATTAGAGTTTCTTACCTCCTCTACATTTCTCCTCTCCACTCTCATTCCATAGGTAAGGGATTCACTCCCATCCTTCTTTGTTAAATCCTTTCCTTTCAAATCTAGGAGTGATTTAGGGTGCTTTGTTGTGTCTTCAATGTCTTCCCAAGAGAGTGAAGATAAGCTCCCCTCGAGGCGGAGTGGTCAGTCCAAGGCAAAAGCTAAACCTCCTCCTCGCCCTTTAAAATCAAAGAAAACCCTATCAAAAGGGCAAGGGGCTGCCTCATCTTCCGTTCCCCCTCCTCAATCTCAATCCTAGGGTAAAAATGTCTCATCTCATCTCACCCATTGGGATGACTTCAAGGACAAAGAGATGGTGTGTGAAAAGTCCAGAAATTTGAATGACCTGGCCAAATATAATGTCGCTTCCATGTTGAATGCCATCAATTGGGCTCTCATACTCCACATGGGGGGCCCTGTCCAGTTTGAGGTCATTCAGAGGTTCTATTCCTCATGCGTTCATGTCACCGTCTCTCCCCCCTCTTTTAAAGTTGAGGTTGGTGAACGGGTATGCGTCTTTACTTTGAACTCTGTTAATGCAAAGATTTGTCAATTACCATAGTTAGTGTGTCGTAAGACTGCTTGCGGCTGAAGACAGAAGCTACTCAAAGAAGATCGCTCATCCAGTCAAGCTTCAAGCCTCTTCATCCAAACCTTTGATCCCAAAACCCTTCTATAGATGGCCCAATCCTTCTTAGTTACATCCTTAGCCCCATCTATAGTCCACCTTCCATAAAGTTCAGCTATGGAAGGGTCCATTATGGCAGTTGTTGCTTAAAAGATGAAAAATAGTATATCTGCTGTCTCCGATAGGTGTCCGATCCATCGGAGCTGTGTCTGATAGGTGTCCGATCAATCGAAAGTTATGTCCGATCAATCGGAGATTTGCCCAGCAACTGTGAAAAACTCTCTAGACATTTTTTCGATCACTCGGAGGACCGTCCGATCAATCGGACAGGGTGCTCCGATCAATCGGAGAATGATCCGATCCATCGTATGAAATTCCAGAAAAACACATAAACTCTCTGGAAGAAATTACGATCAATCGGAACATCTGTCCGATCAATCGGACGAGGTGCTCCGATCCATCGGAAGGACATCTGATCCATCGGATGAAAATCCAGAAATACACATAAACTCTCTGGAAGAAATTACGATCAATCGGACCATCTGTCCGATCAATCGGACAGGGTCCTCCGATCAATCGAAATTAAGTCCGATCAATCGGAGAACCTTTTTTTCAATAAAAATTCAAATCAACCTAATACTTATGTCCGATCGATCGGATCCTATCGAGGTGACCGTTTTCTGACCGTTGAAAGTCATCTCTATATATGAAACTCGGTTGGATCTTGTGGGAATGACCTTGAGCATCATCTAGGGTTTGTTTGTGCTTTCTCCTTGAGATCCCCTTCTCTCATACCCTGTGATTTGTTGAGTTCATACTTCAATCCATGTTGATTTGACCAACATTGAAGAGGATTCAAAGCTTGGATTGAATCATGAACTCAACCCCTCTTTAATGGCATCTTGACCTACCCCTCAAAGTTATACTCTTGTCATCAATGCCATTAATGGTGGTTTAGGTAGAAGCTACTCCTCATATAAAAGCCATATCCCAATATAGCCTCAACCAAACCCTAATCCCTCACCTTAGAATCTACAAGGAGTCATCCGTAGCAAGGTTGCTGATCGAGGGAGCTGAAGAAGGTATCTTCCGTGCAAGCCGAAGCTTCTTCAACAAAGGCATCATCAAGGGGCTCAATCAGCTAAGTATATTTAGTCTTTCGAGTCCAAGAAACCTCCTCAAAGTTGAGATTTGGGTTTCAAAGTTTGAAGACCCAAACTCGTAAGAGTCCTTGCGTAGGACAAGTCCTTGAGTAGGACAAGCCCTTGAGTAGGACAAAGTGGTTCATGGATTAGTCCTATGGAAGGATGAATCCATGTGTTGAGTTTTAAGTCCTTTTGTAGGCTGTTAAGGTTTATGGTTAACCTCATTTAAAACCATAGTGATAGTGAAATCCGGCCACTCAAGGAGTGAGTGGATCAGCCGGGAGTGGAGTAGGTACATAACCGAACCACTATAAAAATCTCTTATTGTGTGATGAATGGTTGAACTGCTTTACTTCTTTCACTTATGTTTTTATTGATTAATATTCTACATATCTTGTGCTTGAAGTAAGTTCTCTAAGAATACTTTGCATGTTTACAAGTGTGTAATTTGCTAATTTTAAAAAGTGTCCTATTCACCCCCCTCTAGGACAAGGTAACTTATTTCTTGCTTCTATAAAAGCGGTAATCAAACTTATACCGCATTTTCAATTGGTATCAGAGAGGGTTCCTCCTCAAAGGCGTAATAGCCCGGAGAGTAATCCGTTTCTAGAAGCTTGAAATCATGTCAAAAGGGGATTCTAGTATGGTTTCCAAACCTCCATATTTTGATGGATCAAACTATGCATATTGGAAAGCAAGAATGAGAGTCTTCTTGCAATCATTGGATCATGCAACATGGAGGTCTGTGGAAATTAAATATGAAATACCCCTCTTGAGCACAGTCACAGATGGGGTCACCACCACCACAGTCAAACCTGATGATTTATGGAGTGATCTTGAACAACTGAGATACATTAGCAATACAAAGGCACTCAATGCTATCTTTTGTGCCGTTTTAGCAGATGAGTTCAAAAGAATTTGTAATTGCACAACTGTTAAGGAAGCATGTGACAACTTTGAAACTACTCATGAAGGGACTAGTACAGTCAAGAGGTCGAAACTTCAGCTCTTGACTACTCAATTTGAGAATATGAAAATGGAAGAACATGAGAACTTCATGGACTTTTACACCCGGCTGAGCGATGTCACCAATGCTATGCGGGGATTGGGGGAGAGGATATTGGATCCGCGCATTTGTAGGAAAATTCTAAGATCCTTACCCGAACGATTCTCCTCCAAGGTCATAACTATTGAGGAATGTAGAGATATTGATACTATGAAAATAGAAGACTTACTAGGATCTCTACAGACCCATGAACTTCATTTCAAGAAATCCCAAAAAAGTAGAAACACAGTGCTGAAAACCTCACACACTACACAAGAATCTGTAGTTGATAGTGATGAAGAAATGGATATGAATGAAATGGCTCTTATGGCCAAGAAGTTTAGAAAATTCTTCAAAAACAAAGGAAAGAGGGTTGACAAAAATAGCAAATCTTTTGACAAAAAGCGCTATACAGGAAAATCTTACAACAAGCCAAAAGATCCTAAGTGCTACAACTGTGGACGCTATGGTCATATTGCCTCTGACTGCCAAGCTCCTGCCAAAGAAAAATTAAAAAAGAAAGTAATGGCAGCCACATGGGACAACCTCGAGAGTTCAGATTCAGAAACAGATGAATATTAAAGTGATGGGAGAGGATCAGTTAAAATTCTGATGGCCTCTATCTCGGAGATTGTCCCAGACATACAAGGCGAAAGAGACAAGGATGATCATGAGCTATCAGA
Source organism: Liriodendron chinense (assembly GCA_003013855.2). NCBI lineage: Eukaryota > Viridiplantae > Streptophyta > Magnoliopsida > Magnoliales > Magnoliaceae > Liriodendron > Liriodendron chinense. The sequence goes on along the minus strand of PVNU02004009.1, from coordinate 239,929 downwards.
AAACAATGTGACATCCTCCGATGATGACGAGGATGATAATGAAGGTTTGCAAGTTGCCTATGATGAGTTATTTCGTCAAAGCATCCTTCTTACTAAGAAGTTGAGCCAAGCTAATATTGACAACAACAAATTGGCTGATGAAATGCAAGAAGTAAAAGGAGAAAACAACAGATTTCACTTTCAGATCTGTGACTTGGAAAGGAAAAACAAAGCAGCTCAAGACAAAATTAATACCCTAGAAGATGAGCTTAAAAAGTTAAAATCTACAAATCAATGTCTAATCTTGCAGCTTAATCAAGAACGTCAACTCAATGAAAGATTTGCTCAGAGTAGAGAAAAACTAGACGATATCCTTAAATCAGGTAAGCCTTGTAGGAATACAAGAGGGCTAGGCTATGGTGAGCAAACTAAGGTTAGTAACCCAGAACCTGAAAAGACTAGGAATGCATCAGGAAGCGCTAAGAAAAATTCACCTATATGCCATGCATGCGGAGATGTTGGACATTTGAAGTTTGAATGCTTGATCTTTAAGAATCCAGTTTGGAACTTGAAAGGTAAATTTGTACCTACCAGAAAAAGGATGAATCATATGTGGAGTCCTCCAAAACAAACACCATACAAAAATGGAAACATGAGGAGAAATTATCCCACTTCACCAAAGAAAGACAAAAGAATGGAAGAGCTCCTTGAAATGGTAAAAGAGTTAAACAAAAGAACCATGGAGCTGATGCAAGAGAAATCAAGCAAAAAAAAATACTCAACACCTTATGCTCAAACGATGACATCTCTAGAATCAACCAAGAAGCCTGGTTCTTCAAAAAGGGTAGTATCTAAATGGGTAGTAAAGAACAAATGCTTAGTTATCCATACAGCCCTTAGAGCCGGAAGAAACACTAGGTGGTATCTTGATAGTGGATGCTCCCGACACATGACAGGTGACAGGACTCAGTTTTGTGATTATGCTGAGTTTGATGGTGGGTCTGTTACCTTTGGAGATGGGAGCGTTGCCAAAATTGTTGGAAAGGGAACCATCACCGGGCCAGGATTGCCCAAAATTGAGGATGTACTGTATGTTGACGGTTTGAAACATAATCAATTAAGCATCTCTCAAATATGTGATGAACAGCATTCCGTAAAATTCTCCAAAGAAATGTGCGAAATTATGGACCAAACTGAAAAATTGATACTAAAAGGGCTTCGCACTGGAGATAACTGCTATGTTATTGAAAACAAGGGTGATGAGGGACCATCTGCCGTATGCCACATGGCCATTAATGATGAGACTGAGTTATGGCATCAACGGCTTAGCCATGTCCATTATAGGAACCTTGCTAGGTTAAGTAGAAAGAAATTAGTTAGAGGATTACCTAAGATTGGGAAGAAACCAAAAGAAGTATCTGCAGAGTGCTTGAAAGGTAAACAAATTAAAGTTGCACATAAGAAGACATCTATCATTGCTACATCAAAACCTCTTGATCTACTTCACATGGATCTCGTAGGTCCCACAAGAGTAATGAGTCAAGGTGGTAAGAGGTACTTCTTTGTTATCGTTGACGACTATTCCCGATATACTTGGGTTGTATTTTTGAAAGAAAAGTCTGATACATTTGAGGAATTTGAGAAACTCATGAAATGACTCCACAATGAGAAGGAATGTACAGTGAAACGTATTAGGAGTGATCATGGGGGGGAATTCGAAGACGGGCGATTTGAACTATTCTGCGAAAATCTAGGCATCAAACATGAATTCTCAGCCCCAAAAACTCCACAACAGAATGGAGTAGCAGAGAGGAAAAATAGAGTTCTTCTTGACATGGCCACAGTTATGATGAACAGCAGAAATATAGCAAAAAATCTGTGGGCCGAAGCAGTGAATACAGCTTGTCACATCATTAATCGAGTTTATTTGAGAGCTGGCCTAGATAAAACCCCATATGAGCTGTGGAATGGAAAAGTTCCAAACATCAAGTACTTTAGGGTCTTTGGCAGCAAATGTCACATCCTTCGAGATCGAGAAAATCTAGGAAAATTTGACTCTAAGAGCGATGAGGGAATATTTCTAGCATATGCTTTTGATAGTCGTGCCTATAGGGTGTACAACACAAGGACTAAAACAACTCAAGAATCCATAAATGTTATCATTGATGACCAATCCATAGAAGATACAAGACTTGATGATGATGAAGTGGGAGAACCATGCAACATAGGTAAACCTGTTGAAAAATCTCCCACTCCCAATGCCTCAATAGCTTCTGGAAATGTTCCACATATCAAGGATCATCCCCTCAATCAAATCATTGGAGATCCGGATGTTGGAGTCAAGACTAGGAGACAACTTGAGGCCATCAACAGTCATGTGTGCTTCACTTCAAAAATTGAACCAAAAAATATAAATGAGGCTCTCAATGATAAGTTTTGGATACTTGCAATGCAAGAGGAACTTCAACAGTTTACCAGAAATGAAGTTTGGTTTCTGGTTGAAAGACCATATGAGAAGAACGTCATTGGAACTAAATGGATCTTAAAAAACAAAACAGATGAGTCTGGCAATGTGATTTGAAACAAAGCACGTCTTGTAGCTCAAGGGTACTCTCAAATTGAGGGAATTGATTTTGATGAAACTTTTGCCCCGGTTGCTAGACTAGAATCTATCCGAATTCTCTTGTCCATAGCATGTGCACTCAAATTCAAATTATTTCAAATGGACGTGAAGAGTGCCTTTCTAAATGGTATACTTGATGAGGAAGTTTATGTTGAACAACCCAAAGGGTTTGTGGACCCTAGTTATCCTCAAAGAGTCTACCGATTGAAAAAGGCTCTCTATGGGTTAAAACAAGCCCCCCGAGCATGGTATGAACGTCTTACTCAATTTCTAATTACTCACAAGTTTGTTAGGGGGAGTGTTGACAAAACCCTATTTGTTAAAAGGACGACTGATTCATTTCTCATTGCTCAGATTTATGTGGATGATATTGTATTTGGCTCAAACTGTGAAGAATTTTCTGGCTTATTTGCTGAATTAATGAAATCTGAATTTGAGATGAGTTTGGTAGGCGAACTGAATTTTTTCCTGGGATTGCAAGTTAAACAACTGAAAAATGGAATCTTCATCAACCAAACTAAGTATGCAAAAGATTTAGTCAAGAGGTTTGGGCTAAACTCGGGTCGATCACACACCACGCCTATGGTCACTACCATTAAACTTTCCAAATACCTGTCAGGCAAAAGTGTTGATCAACATTTATATAGAAGTATGATTGGGAGTCTCCTCTACCTCACAGCAAGTAGACCCGATATTGCCTTTAGCGTAGGGGCATGTGCTAGATTTTAAGCCGATCCTAGGGAATCACACCTCATTGCTGTAAAAAGAGTGATCAAATATGTGGCCTGCACAACTGAATATGGCTTGTGGTACCCCTTTGACACCTCCACCATCATCTATGAGCGGGAGGTAGTCCTGTCGTGCATGGAGCCGTTTGGCATTCCAGCACTCCTAGCACAGATCGATTGGGATGGTGTGCAACGGTTTGGAGGCGTGACACATCCAGAGGTTGTGTATGTTTTCTTGTCCAAAATTATCAACCCTGTTGGAAATCCTCCATCGTGCGAGGTCATTGTCGGAGGTCGCATTGTGAAGATCACAGCCCAAACAATAGTAGACCTCATTGGGATTCCCATGTCCACAGCCCCCCAACCTAATGACAATCTTCTTGACTCTTCTCTACGGGCTGATTGGACACTGATATTTATGTCGGGGTCCCAATCCCGAGTGGATAGATGGTAGTGCACTCCAGGCGTCCGAAATGTCCAACAGATTCCGAATGCTCCACCAAATTTTCAGCACCAATGTCTACCCACGTAGCACCAACAAATCAGATCTCACAGCCAATATGGTCAATCTACTCTATCACGTTGGTCACGGGACGCGTCTATGTCTTCCATCCATCATTTTGCATCACATTCTGGACTCACTCCTAACACCCGCAACACCATCCCCTTTGGCTGGATCATTACTCGTCTGGGCCAAGACTGCGGGTTCACAAATATTGTGGTTCATCCTATTCCTCGACGTACCTTCAAGGACCTCAATATAAAAAAGATGGCTCTACCAAGGGAGGATGACGTGGAAGACCGAGACTTCTCCCATACTCCCACACAGGTGTCTTCTGGCACCCATAGCGGGTCTTCAGCCCCAGCCCCGACGCCGGCCCCAGCTCGACGATCGGTCAAGCGGCTACTTCAATTTGACGCCTCTTCCACACCTCCTCCTCCCAACTAGGAGCAGATCATTGCTCAACTGGATCGTGTGGAGGGCGCCCTAGCACAGCACGGTGATCGGTTGACGCGTCTTGAGAGCCTGATGCAGACCGTACACGATGCCGTTCAGCGCCTCACATCAGCTCTCTCGTGTCGACGTGATGACGTCTCTGGCCCTGCTCCGTAGCTGTCTATATTTCTCGCTAGGATCCGTAGTGTGTGTGCAGTCGCGGATATCTTTTTGGGGCGACTTTAGCACCCAAGTTCAGCACCTTCATAGTTATATCTTTTGATAGATTTTTCTTTAAAACATTTTGATGCTCTCATTGCTGGATCTGACTCTATGATCCTTTTGTTTTGGATATTTTGATGATCATTTTGTTTTAGACATTTTGATGATCCTGCGTTGGATTTGGATATTTTGATATTACTCATTTTGTGCATCATTTCTCATTTATCTGACTCCTATGCGTATATATATACTTGTGCGTAATTGCTTTATCTTTATTGGGCTTCTTACCCCATTTTGGGTTGTATATATGGGATTTTTGGTCATGATATACATTTCAGAAGGGGAGGTTGGCTGCTTGGGCTATATGCCCACTGTGCTAACTGTCATATACTTTATATCCTTGCATGACCATGTGTATTTGGCTTCCTCCCTCGGCTCGTTCATGTCTATTTCCTCCTTCAGTCTATGACATGTGTGCTGCATTCTCATTTCACTAACCTTTATCAATCACTGACAAAAAGGGGGAGAAGTTATCCCACCAAAAGATCCAGGTTATTTTTTTTTTGTTGATCTTTTGTGTGCAGGGACTTAGGGGGAGTTCAAGTGAAGCCTGTTAGTGCACTTTTCCGTGGCATACTAGTGCACCTTGTTTGTCAATCACTTACATCAGTGAGTCTAGTGTCGGTTGAGCCTAATGAAGATGAAGACCGAAGACTCAGTGGCCCCGCTGCATCAAGGAAGAAGATTCAGGTAAAAGTGATGCCTTGATGTGCCTTAACCTTGTCCAAAACCCAACCCCTTTGCTTCTTTGATGACCTTGACCATATTAGGGAACCTTTAGTCATCATAGATTGGCCCTAGGTGTCCCAAAACATCACCTAAAACTTGGCCTAAGTGAGAGGGTTGAAAAATAGCAGGGTCAGCAAACAACCAGGCTGAACCCAGGCCTGTCCGACCGGTCGCGACCGGTCGTGGACCCCTGGCCGACTGGTCAAGACCGGTCGGACGGACATTCCAGAGAGTCAGCAGGCTGCTGGAATGGAGGGCCATAGGGCCGACCGGTCGTGGACCCTAGACGACCGGTTGTGGACCCCTGGCCGACCGGTCACGACCGGTCGTGCAGACCATCCTCCTTAAGACAGCGTGTTCTGGTCAGCTCTGGCATATGGCCGACCGGTCATGGACCCTGGACGACCAGTCGTGGCCCCTGGCCGATCGTTCGTGCGACCGGTCGGCACTAGCCGTTATTTGCCCATTTTTCGCCCGTTGTGCAATCTTTTATAAATGGGCTTGGCTTGTTTTGAGGGGTAGGTAGAGGGATTTCGAGAGGAGTGAAGCCACCATTGTTGGAGACCATTTGAGGCTCATTCCCAACCTATGCAAGGCATCTTCCTTGTGCTTTAATACAAGATTAGAGCATTCCAAGCTCATGAAGAAGATGACCTTCATCCCCTCTTGATCTCTAGAGTTTGGAACCTTCTTGATTGGCAAATCCTTGTCCAAAACTCTAAGATGAGATCGTTGTAGGAGAGAACCTCTAGGAAACCCATTCTCATTAGTTGTAGAGTTCTCAAACCTACCCTCCTAGTACCTTGGGCATCTCAAAGGCATCACATGCAAGGTGTTTGATCAAGTGTGGCTGAGGCATTGGCGACGCAACGGCAACACGATCGCGGGAGCAAGGGAAGCTGATTGAAGCACGGGAGAGCAGAGATCAAGCAACCCAAACCGGCGATAAACAAGGGGCTCATCCGACAAGTAAGGTTGTCCTTTTTGAGAGTCCATTTAGAGTTTGTTTGTCAAACTCGATCTAAGGACGTTAGCCGTTCCTTGGCCCATTTGCCGGGCCTAAACTAAGTCTCCAAGGGGGAGCCTCCGTCATGGGAGTGAACGTGAGATGGGTTGAGAGTTAGCCTATGTCCAAAACTCCGTTTGGGTTGAGAGTTAGCCCTTTGTCCAAAACTCCGGTCATGGTTGAGAGGTGAACCTCATTTAAAACCTCCGATAGTGAATGCTGGTGTGCTCAAAGGTGTTGAGTACTTGAACCGGGAGTGGAGTAGACAAGTAGTCGAACCATTATACATGCTTGTGTTTGTGATTGAATTGAGCACATTGATATCTTAGCATTGTTAGTTTAATTGTCTAATTATGAATGCTTGATAGGAATGTATGCTAGGCACCAATTAGGCACATCCTCACACAAGATGTACTTTCACTAGTTGTGTAGACTTGAGCTCATTGATCCATTCTCAAAAGTTTACATAGGTTGCATAGGAGCTTGATTAGTTAAATCTTTTGATTACCTATGCATGCCTTAGACTAGGTTGTTTATTGTTTAATCATATGCTAGTCTTGTGATTGGACCCACTTAGGCTTGGAAGCTGAAGTGTTCTTGCTTACTTAGTTTGATTTGTTGAATTATATAAGTAGGCGAAAAGAATTTCAAAATAGGTCCTAATCACCCCCTCCTATAGGTTTAGCCATAATTCTAGTTGCTCTTACGCTTCCGCACGCATACGTGGGTGTCGTGTTAGACTACCCGACGTACTTTCAAAGCCTAGTCTATACATTGAGTCTGTACATTTTATATGTAATGAGTCATGTCTATGTGTAAAGCATTTATTTTCTACGACATGTTCAATGTATGTATGTATTTTGGCTTTGGTGTCTAGGAAAAGTCTGTGGTATGGACCAAGACTTTTATAGGTTTGATTTTGTCCGGTAATTGACAAAGGGGGAGATTGTTAATGCAAAGATTTGTCAATTACCATGGTTATTGTGTCGTCAAGACTGCTTGCGGCTGAAGACAGAAGCTACTCAAAGAAGATCGCTCATCCAGTCAAGCTTCAAGCCTCTTCATCCAAACCTTTGATCCCAAAACCCTTCTATAGATGGCCCAATCCTTCCTAGTTACATCCTCAGCCCCATCTATAGTCCACCTTCCATAAAGATCAGCTATGGAAGGGTCCATTATGGCAATTGTTGCTTAAAAGATGAAAAATAATATATCTGCTGTCTCCGATAGGTGTCCGATCCATCGGAGCTATGTCCGATAGGTGTCTGATCAATCGAAAGTTATGTTCGATCAATCGGAGATTTGTCCAGCAACTGTGAAAAACTCTCTGGACATTTTTTCGATCACTCGGAGGACTGTCCGATCAATTGGACAGGGTGCTCCGATCAATCGGAGAATGATCCGATCCATCGGACGAAATTCCAGAAAAACATATAAACTCTCTAGAAGAAATTACGATCAATCGGAACATCTGTCCGATCAATCGGACGAGGTGCTCTGATCCATCGGAAGGACATCCGATCCATCGGATAAAAATCCAGAAATACACATAAACTCTCTGGAAGAAATTACGATCAATCGGACCATCTGTCTGATTAATCGGACAGGGTCCTCCGATCAATTGGAACTAAGTCCGATCAATCGGAGAACCTGTTTTTCAGCAAAAATTTAAATCAAGCTAATATTATGTCCGATCGATCGGATCCTATCGAGGTGACCATTTTCTGACCGTTGAAAGTCATCTCTATATATGGAACTCGGTTGGATCTTGTGGGAATGACCTTGAGCATCATCTAGGGTTTGTTTGTGCTTTCTCCTTAAGATCCCCTTCTCTCATACCCTGTGATTTGTTGAGTTCATACTTCAATCCTATGTTGATTTGACCAACATTGAAGAGGATTCAAAGCTTGGATTGAATCATGAACTCAACCCCTCTTTAATGGCATCTTGACCTACCCCTCAAAGTTATACTCTTGTCATCAATGCCATTAATGGTGGTTTAGGTAGAAGCTACTCCTCATATAAAAGCCATATCCCAATATAGCCTCAACCAAACCTTAATCCCTCACCTTGGAATCTACAAGGAGTCATCCGTAGCAAGGTTGCTGATCGAGGGAGCTGAAGAAGGTATCTTCCGTGCAAGCCGAAGCTTCTTCAACAAAGGCATCATCAAGGGGCTCAATCAGCTAAGTATATTTGGTCTTTCGAGTCCAAGAAACCTCCTCAAAGTTGAGATTTGGGTTTCAGAGTTTGAAGACCCAAACTCGTAAGAGTCCTTGCGTAGGACAAGTCCTTGAGTAGGACAAGCCCTTGTGTAGGACAAAGTGGTTCATGGATTAGTCCTATGGAAGGATGAATTCATGTGTTGAGTTTTAAGTCCTTTTGTAGGCTGTTAAGGTTTATGGTTAACCTCATTTAAAACCATAGTGATAGTGAAATCCGGCCACTCAATGAGTGAGTGGATCAGCCGGGAGTGGAGTAGGTACATAACCGAACCACTATAAAAATCTCTTGTTGTGTGATGAATGGTTGAACTGCTTTACTTCTTTCACTTATGTTTTTATTGATTAATATTCTGCATATCTTGTGCTTGAAGTAAGTTCTCTAAGAATACTTTGCATGTTTACAAGTGTGTAATTTGGTAATTTTAAAAAGTGTCCTATTCACCCCCCTATAGGACAAGGTAACTTATTTCTTGCTTCTACAAAAGCGGTAATCAAACTTACACCGCATTTTCAAACTCCATCTCTCAATTCGTTGGAGTTCCGATAGTTGAGGAGTCTCCTTTTTATTTTTCCTCTCTGGGTCCCAAACCTAATGACATTATTGCCAAATTTCTATGTGGTGATGGGACACCCAAATGGGTTGGAGGTGCGCTTCGGGCGTCCTCCATGTTATAGGATTACCGTATTCTTCACAACCTATTTTTCTGCAATGTGTATCCCAAGAAGAGCAACAAGGCGGATGTCACTGAAACCATGTTTCGTCTTCTCTATCGCGTTGGTTAGGGTCATCCACTTTCCCTACCATCCCAGATCATGTCTATCATTCACCAGGTTATCTTACGTGACGATGAAAACTCCTCGAGTCTTCCTTTTGGGCATCTCATATGCAAATTTGTTGATGCGATTGACATTGTCAGTTCCGATAAAGTTCACAAGCCCATCATTATAAATCGCACCATCATTGCTCGTATGGAGCTTACCCAGGAAGCCATACAGAATCGTCGTTTGTAGGATCAGCGGCATGATCCGACAGAGCTATCCCAGCCTGAGGCTCCACCTGTCTCCACTGGCCCTTCCCAGACTTCACCTTCAGCTCCTTCCTCTAATCCTTCCCTCGATCCTCGGTCTGCTCCGAGTCGAGTCAGTACGCCTCCTCGAGCTTTCTCTCGACGTCGATCCCCTTCCGTGTATCCTCCATCATATATTACTGAGCTTCGCCAGCATCAGGAGCGTCTATTTCAGCGACTTGACGGGATCGAGCAGAGCGAGCATCAGATTTTACAAGGACATGCCACTCTTCTTGTACAGTAGGAGGCCATTGTGACTCGCCTCGCACAGTTGGAGAGACGGATGGAGATGTGGGAGCGTACGGCAAGTGGGGACGTTCCACACCCGATCTGGGAGATAGATCAGATTACTAGTCTCATGTCTTAGTCACAGTTCCCTTTTTGTATGACCATTGACATCGTCTGGATTTCATGTACTATTTTTCTATGGGTTTGACTGTATATTTTACACTGGATTGACGCATATCTACATTGGGCTGCTTGCCCATTTTGGTTTATGTATGGATGTTATTTCTGTTCACTCTAGTCATATCTTTTTCTCTTCATGAGCTCTTTATCCTTATTGCATATTTGTGGGAGGTTGGATGGTTTGGACATATTCGCCCTAATTAGCTCATGATTTGTGTTCTTTATGTGTCTGGATATACATTTGGAGGGGTGGTTGGTTGATTGGGCTATAAGCCCTCTATGCTTTCATGATTACTTGTATATCTAGCATGTTTAGTTCTTTAAATCTCCTCAAGGTTTTAATTTCTATATCTCTTCCCTGTTTTATGTGATTGACATATTTTCGGCGCTCTCCTTGTAGCTTTCTTAGGCATATCTTTTTGCTGGCTAACCCTTGTCAATTACTAACAAAAAGGGGGAGAATCATCCCACCTAGAAGGTCCGATTATATCCTTTTGCAGGACTTTGTAGGTGCAAGCATTGAGGGGGAGATTTTGAAGAAAATCGAGTCTGTACATGTCCTTTTATAAAGATCATTTTGTATATCTGTATAGACATGTAATTCGGTGTATGTTTCTTTCTGTTTAAGGGTCCATCATGATAAAGAAGTCACGATATGTCTAGGTTAGATGTTTCGTCACGCAATTGACAAAGGGGGAGATTGTTAGTACACTTTATTTTGTCAATTGTAGTGTTGGTTGGTCGCGTCTTGTCGTGTGAGCCCCGGTCGAAGATTTGAAGCTCAATACTTGAAGATTACGCTTCTTCCATTGCTCAAGCTTAAGCTGAAATAAGATCTCAGGTAAGTTGCATATAGATCGACCTTAGGAAACCCAAAACATCAATGAATGGCGTAATTACCAACCTAACTTATCCCATTCCTTCTCGACCCTAGCACAAGTTGATCAGACCTGTATGTCCATGGCAGGTGCTAATCATGATTGAAAACATGTCTAAATATTGGACTCCTTGCACCAAATCACTTCATACTTCATCATTGAAGTGTTCTGCCCTGTGTTGATAGACCTCAAGGAAGCCGACCAGTCATGACCGATCGGACTGACCCTTCACCTTAGTTCAACAAGCTTACTATGATAAAGAGGTCTAAACAGCCGACCGGTCTTGACCAGTCGGCCAGGCACATCTGCATTGACAACAACCTTTCTGTGATAAATTCAGCTGGACAGCCGACCGGTCTTGACTGGTCGACCAGTATTACAAACTCAGTCCAGCAGCCTTACTGAAATTAAAAAGCTGGACAGCAGACCGGTCTTGACCGGTCGGCCAGAAGTTCAAAATCTGTCCAGCAGCTATGCTGCATTGATCTAGGGAGGCAATCGACCGGTCTTGACGGTCAGTCTGCATATTTGAATATGTTCAGCAAGCTCAGCCGACCGGTCTTCACCGGTCGGACAAACCTAAATGAGTGCCAACACATTTAAATTACAACCGGTCTGTCCGACCGGTTGAGACCTCTCTCTGACAGGTCGGACGTGACCATTTTTGATCCGTTGGGGCCATCATTAGGGGTTCTATAAAGCCATATCTTGTGGTCTTTCTTGGTATGCATTCAACACCCATCAAGAGCTAAGAGAGAGAGTCTTTACTCACATCTTCCTACCCTCCTTGCTCTTAACTCCCTTGAGTTCATCATTCAAACCTAGCCATTAATGGCTTGTCATTGAGTATTCAAAGCTCGGCTTGAAGTATGAACTCAAGATATGCATTCATGGCTGACCTATCTTCGAAATATCTTATGAGGTCGTTTATAGCCATTGAATGCTGAAGTTTAGTAGTTCCCTCATAACCATTTCATTGAATAGGCAAGAGTAAGTTGACCATCTCTCTCCCAACTACCTGGCATAATCATACACACATCATTTACATCGGTAGCTGATCTTGGGAGCACAACAAGAAGCTGAAGCACATAGAGCTAAAGCTACTTATCAAAGGCATTGAATCGGGGCTCAATCGTCTAAGTATGTCTAGTATTTGAGAGTCCATTTATTGAATCATTATTCCCTGAATTGGGAAACCCCGGCACGAGTGTAGGTGGCCGTCCTTGGATTAGGATTGGTGAGAGTCTGAGATCCAAACTCGTCAATGTTCGCTTCCCTAAGTATAGAGTTGCGATGTAGTAATAAACTCGGTAAGACCGAGGTCGATCCACAGGGACTTGTGTAGGAATTCACAGACACATCCAATAGTGTCTCTTGAAAGCTAACAACCAGATTTTGTATGAGATTGATGTAAGTAACAACTTTGAACTAAATTGAAGGTAAACAATTATAAAAAGTCACTAGGGGTTCAAGGATCCACCTGTAGCAATCCTTGATGTTCAATCCGCTGTGGTTTCTCACTTTCTCAACTAGAATCGATATTAAGATCTATCTAGCCGAATGATAGAGCTGTTAAACCAAACAATATGCCATATGTAAGACTAATGCATATAACTCACTCAATGCAAGCTAGGATGAGCATGCTCAATTGCATAGGTTAGTCCCAATTCCAATAGGCTCAGATCACAATCATAACCATCCTCAAGTCCTATCATAAGACAAGGCTAGATTATGATTTGAACTTGATTCAAATCACATGCACAGTCCCACATAGCACAGAATTTCAGAAAAGTAGAACTTTGGTAGGAAGTTCCCATATGAAGATCATAGTACTAGAGCGTACTCCAATTCCTCGGATCATACAGGTCTAGACTAACACAAATCAATTAAGAACTTAAGTAATTCTCCCAAACATCCATAAGTTATCATAAGACTAAGAAAAACTACTTTGAACTTGTATAAACTTCAAACCATTGTTCATAAACATGAAATTCAATCTTAAAACTAACTTAAAACGAATTAAAACATCTTAGATTCGCTACAAGCTTCACCTCTTAGCCCTAGCTAAGAGGTTTAGCCGCTCATGATCCAAGGAAACATGAAACAACTAAGAAAAACATTGAACAGTAAAACAAACTAGAAGGAGTTGTGGAACTCCGAAATCCACTTCCGCCGCCTCCCACCTTGCTCTCACTCTTCTAAGATACCCTATGAACGATCCCTAGGTGTCCTTTTATAGTGGGGAGGCTCCGCAACTTCAGAATATTCGAGAATTTGCATAAAACTTACGCACTGCGCAGAGAAATCCAGACCGAAAATAGAAAGTTCCTGTTTTAATCACATGGCCGACCGGTCTGGGTGACTGGCCGACCGGTCGCGACCGGTCGTGCCTCACTGTGAAATAGTCCAGCAAGCTCTGGAGTTGGAAAATTCTCTTGCCGACCGGTCACGACCGGTCGGACCTCCCTTGTATTCAGTCCAGCAAGCTTCCAGGCCACAAAACCCTCTGGCCGACCAGTCAAGACCGGTCGGACCATGTTGGCCATTTAGTCCAGCGTGTGCACAGGGTTGGCCGACCGGTCGTACGACCGGTCTTGGCCCTATTCTTCTTCAGTTTCTTCTTTCTTTCTTCTTCTTGATTTCTTCTTTCTTTGGTCCTTCTTCAACCTTCATCCAAAGGCTTCATAATGGCTCTTTTTAGTCTCTTATCGGATGAAGTCCACTCTCATTCCTGTAATCACAAAACATACATTAGGTTAGTCTTTAGATCATGAAAACCATGCATAATGAGTGATGAATTGGGGCTAGAATATGCACAATTAAGAGCTCAACACACCCCCCAACCAGCATTTTGCTACTCCCGAGCAAAACATGCGTGAAACTAATTCCATTCTTCAAAACTCAACTCTTTTTCAGAAACCATTCTTCTATATATCCCAAGACATACAAGTATAAGATTCAGAAATATTAGGCAACAGAGGTTGAAACTGTAAACCCTCAAAACATGATAAGCATTCATATAAATTCCCGCTGATTGGTTGAAAATAGAAGAACTTGAACAAATTCAACCTAGTGTGCATAGTGAAACTTCATCTCATGAGTTTTTAGGATTATCTTCTTCATAAATCAACCAGACTATAGATCTCAAGGTACATAGAGCAACATCAAGCCAATGACAGGAATTTTCCTTACCATCCTTCCGACGACTTTCACACTACATCCCATTTCCGGCTTTGGTTACGGGTAGACCATCCCCCGGTTGGTAGTAGGTAGCCCTAATCGGAATTTTCCACCATTTTTCCTTCATTCCCAATTTCATCCTTCCTTTTCCTTTTTCTTTTAATTTAGATAGGATTTTTAGAAATCCATATCTTTCGTTGTTTTCCCATGGACAAGGATGGACAAAGTACCCCGGCCTGGTTTCTCAGCACCTTAAATCAAAGTCTAGCTAACCCACAAATCACATAATTCTTTCAACTCATGAAAATCGTGTAATGTGAACTAGGTGTAAAAGTGTTCAAATTTTCTATCAATCACATAACTAGGGGAATTCACATATAAAACCATTATGCTATGAGAGATTCCAGACATACAACCTCATACACTTCATATCTCCTCCTCTTATGCTCATATCATCTTGAACGCATAAAAACAATATTTTCCAAAAGAGTTTTGAATTTTAGGAAAATCGAAAAATTTCTACATGATTGCTCGAAATGTTACAAAACGCTGGATTCATCCAAGTGATCCTACACCCCCAACCAAATCTTCCAATGTCCTCAATGTAAAAGATGTGCAATGAATAAAACATGAGAGCAAATTGAACATAAAAGGGAGTGAGGAATGAGAGTACCTGAAAAAGTGAGAAGTGGAATTCTTCCTCCTTCTAACAAACCTGAGCGAAAGCAAACAAAAGCAACAAAATCCTAATCCTAACTACTCTATACCTCCATCAGACTATAGGAGATCAATCATCCTGGTAGACAGGATCAATCAGAGGTATGGACATACCTTCTGAAGGAAATTTCTCAAAGAACGGCTTTAATCGCTGCCCATTCGCCTTAAAAATGTTGCCATTCCATGGATTTAACAACTCGACAGTCCCATATGGATAGATAGTTTGCACAATGTAGGGACCGGTCCATCGAGATCTCAATTTTCCTGAAAATAAATGTAGACGAGAATTATACAGGAGGACTTTTTGATTGATCGTGAATGTCTTACGAAGAATGTTTTTATCATGGAATATCTTCGTTTTGTCCTTGTAAATTCTCGCATTCTCATATGCTTCGTTCCGGATTTCTGCAAGTTCATTCAATTGTAGTTTGCGCAACGAGCTCGCCTTGTCAGAATCAAAATTCATCTTTTTAATTGCCCAATATGCCCTATGTTCCAACTCCACAGGCAAGTGACAAGCCTTCCCATAGACAAGTCTATAGGGAGACATTCCAATAGGGGTCTTGAAAGCAGTACGGTAGGCCCAAAGCGCATCGGTAAGCCGAAGCGACCAATCCTTACGATCGGGGTTCACCGTTTTCTCTAAAATGTGTTTAATCTCCCTATTGGATATCTCAGCTTGTCCACTAGTTTGTGGGTGATAGGGAGTGCTCACTTTGTGTGTTACGCCATATTTCTTCATTAAAGTTTCAAAAGGGCGATTACAAAAGTGAGACCCTCCATCACTTATGATGACTCGAGGTGTTCCAAACCGGGAAAGAATATTCTCTTTTAAGAAGCGAATGACCATTTTATGGTCATTATTCCGGCAAGGGATGGCCTCGACCCATTTGGAAACATAGTCAACGGCAAGCAAGATGTATGTGTTTCCAAAAGAAGATGGGAATGGACCCATGAAATCGATGCCCCAACAATAAAAAATTTTGATTATTAAGATGGGATTGAGTGGCATCATATTTCTACGGGAGATTCCTCCCAATTTCTGACAAGGTTCACATGTTTTGCAAAACTCATGTGTGTCTTTGAACATAGTGGGCCAATAAAACCCACATTGCAGAATTATTCCTGTGGTCTTTTTAGCCAAAAAGTGGCCACCACATGCCTGAGAATGACAGAAGGACATGATACTTTGTTGTTCATCATCTGGGACACATCTCCTTATGATTTGATCGGGACAATACTTGAATAAGTATGGGTCGTCCCATAGGAATTTTCGCACCTCAGTGAAGAATTTATCCTTATCTTGCTTTTTCCAATGTGTAGGAATTGTACCTGTAGCAAGATAGTTAGCAATGTCCGCATACCATGGCAATTGGGAAACAGCAAAAAGTTGTTCATCAGGGAACATGTCATTGATCGCGGTCGTTTCAGGGGAATCAGTGAGGACAAGTCGAGAGAGATGGTCAGCCACGACATTTTCTACTCCTTTCTTATCACGTATTTCTATGTCAAATTCCTGGAGTAGAAGGAGCCATCTTAACAACCGTGGTTTACCATCCTTCTTAGAGAGAAGGTACTTAAGTGCAGTATGGTCAGTGAATATGATGATCTTAGATCCAATCAAGTAGGACCTAAACTTGTCCAAGGCAAAAACTACGGGTAAAAGTTCTTTTTCAGTAGTAGTGTAGTTTGCTTGGGCTAAGTTTAGGGTTCTACTTGCATAGTAGATGACACATGGCTTTTTCTCTTTTCTTTGGCCTAGCACGGCCCCAATAGCATAGTCGCTAGCATCGCACATAATTTCAAAAGGAAGGCTCCAATCAGGTGGTTGCATTATGGGAGCACATGTCAACATACCCTTAAGTGTGGTAAAGGTCTTTTGACATTCTTCATTCCACTCGAATGAATTTTCCTTTTGAAGTAGGTTACATAAAGGACGAGAGAGTGAACTGAAGTCCTTTATGAACCTTCTATAAAATCCTGCGTGTCCCAAAAAGGACCGCACATCTCGTATGCTCTTGGGTGGTGAAAGGTTGGAGATAATATCAATTTTCGCTTTGCCCACCTCGATTCCATTTTGTGAAACGATGTGACCAAGTACAATTCCCTTTTGAACCATAAAGTGACACTTATCCCAATTCAGCACAAGGTTCTTCTCTTCACATCTTTTCAGCACAGATTTCAAGTGCTCAAGGTACTCATCAAAGCTACAACCAAATACTGAAGAATCATCCATGAAGACTTCGAGAATTGTCCCCACCATGTCAGAAAAGATACTCATCATACAACGCTGAAAGGTGGCAGGGGCATTACATAGTCCAAACGGCATCCGTCGATAGACGAAAGTGCCGAATGGACATGTGAATGTAGTCTTTTCTTGGTCTTCATAGGCAATCTCTATTTGGTTGTACCCTGAATAGCCATCAAGGAAGCAAAAGTGGGAATGACCCGCCAACCGTTCTAAAATTTGATCAACAAACGGTAGGGGGAAGTGGTCTTTCCTCGTGACAGTGTTTAGCTTCCTGTAGTCAATGCACATTCTCCAACCGGTAGTGACTCTAGTTGGCACGAGTTCATTATTAGCATTGGCTACAATGGTTATTCCGGATTTCTTAGGCACCACTTAAGTTGGGCTCACCCATTGACTATCGGATATTGGGTGAATAATACCCACATCCAATAGTTTCACCACTTCGTCCTTAACCACATCCTTCATGTTTGGATTGAGTCGTCTTTGTGATTGCCTGGATGTCTTCGCATTCTCCTCAAGGTGTATGCGATGAGCACAAATCAGTGGGTCTATGCCTTTTTGAGATCCGCAATTGACCATCCAATGGCACTCTTGTGCTCTAATAGAATGGCCATTAGCCTACTCTCTTATTCCTCATCCAAGTGGGAAGAAATCACCACCGGATATGTCTCATCTCGACCTAAATAGATATATTTCAGCTCACTTGGTAATGGTTTTAGGTTGAGTGTTGGCGCCTTGATATTGGATGGGAGGGCTTTGTTCTCATTTACAGGCAAAGGCTCAAATAGGGCCCTCCATCTTTTATATCAAGCACCAGCATCGCATCTAGTATGGCATCTATCTCTTGTATTGTGTCATCATTTATCTCATGAGAATGGGCCACACATGCCTCCAAAGGGTCGGAAGATAATGACAAGGGGAATGTATCTTCCACGAATGATTCAATCATGTTTATTTCGTGGATATCCTCATCAACTTCCCGTGGTTGTTTGCATAAATAAAAAATGTTAAGCTCAAGAGTCATATTTCTAAAGGACATTTGTACAAGCCCGTTTCTACAATTGATAATTGCGTTTGAAGTAGCTAGAAAGGGGCGGCCAAGTATGACGGGAATTTGAGCACCGGTACCTATCACGGGATGTGTATCCAAGACAATAAAGTCTACTGGGTAGTAGAATTTATCAACTTGGACTAGGACATCCTCAATCATTCCTCTTGGTATACGAATGGATCTATCAGCAAGTTGGAGTGTGGTTTTGGTCGGTTTCAATTCACCTAACCCAAGTTGCTCGTAGACCGAGTATGGAATGAGATTCACATTGCCCCCAAATCAAGTAAGGCTTGTTTAATCCAGTAGTCTCCTATGATGCATGAGATGGTTGGACTACCCGGATCGTTGTATTTTTAGGGCACCTCTTGTTTGATGATAGCGCTCAATTTCTCAGTCAAAAGTACTTTGTTGTGAACATTGTGTTTCCTTTTGACCGTACACAATTCCTTTAGAAATTTGGCATAAGATGGTATTTGTTTTATGGCATCCAACAATAGGATGTTGATCTTCACCTGCTTGAAAACTTCTAATATTTCTAGATTTTTGTCTAAAGGTTTAGGTGAAATCAACCTTTGTGGAAACAGGGCAACCAGCTTGTAATGCCTTTCCGGTTCTTTCTCTTGTGGAGTGTTGTTTGAGCTATCATCTTCTTTGGAATTTTTCGGATCCTTAGGCTTTGGGGCCTTCACCAGATTAGATTTGTCAATTTCTTTCCCACTTCTCAAAGTGGTGATAGCTTGAACATGCTCCGTATGATGGGAGGATGAGCTTGCATCTTGTATCTCAAATTGGGTTCTTGGGTTAGGAAGAGGTTGGGCAGGAAGTGTGCCCTTCTCTCTAACACTAAGATGAGATTCAACTCTAGCCATTGATGTTTTCAATCATTGATGGCTTGAGTTGAATTTTGATTGAATTTCAATTGCTCTTGCATGAACCCATCTATTTTCAGAGAATTTGTCTTGTTATACTCAGCTTGAACCGATACAAATGCACCCAACATCTCCTCTAGCATAACTTTTGGAGTAATGACTAGAGATGGACCTAGTATAGGTTGAGCTTGAGGGATATTGGTTGCATTCGCAGTGGGTCCATTCCTCCAACTGAAGTTGGGATGGTTCTTCCAACTAGCATTAAACGTGTTTGAGTTTGGAGCACCAAATTGCCATTGATAACTGTTTATGGCATTTGATTGTTCTTGTAAAATGTCCTGAACTGCTGAAATTGTGGGACAATCTTGTGTTGCATGTTAATTTCCGACACAAATTCCACAAACAGTTTCAACGTCATTGGAGTTAATCATCTCTCATTTCCTCGATTCCATGGCTTCGACCTTTCTTGTGAGGCTAGCCACCCGTGCACTTATGCTATCCTCTTCCGATAAGACATACATTCCCCCTCTTTCCTTTTGTTGGCCAGTCTTGGAATTTGTTGGCTTCGATGTATCCCAAGACTGTGCATTTTCAGCCAATTCTTCGAAATAATCCCATGCTTCATCAGCTTCCTTGTTCATGAACTCCCCATTACACATCATCTCTACAAATTGGCGCATGGGTGAAATCAGTCCTTCATAGAAAAAGCTTATAACCCGCCAAATTTCATAGCCATGATGTGGGCATGCGTTTAATAAGTCCTTAAACCTCTCCCAACATTGGAAGAAGGTTTCATCTTCCTTTTGGGCAAAGTTCATGATAAAGCGCTTCAACATGTTTGTTTTGTGAGTAGGGAAGAATTTTTTTATGAATTCCCTATGCATATCAGTCCATGCACCAATTGATCTTGGCCTTAATGCATGAAGCCAACCTTTAGCTTTATCTTTAAGAGTAAAAGGGAAGAATTTAAGTCTCACCACATCATCAGTCACATTAGCGAAGTGCATGGTGGTTATTACCTCATCAAACTCCTTAAGGTGTTGATAGGCACTTTCACTATCTAATCCATGGAATTTAGGGAGAAGTTGGATCACTCCCGATTTTAAATCCACATTCCCTGCATTTTGTGGAAAAATTATGCATGAGGGAGTGCTCGCTTTTGCTGGTTGTAAGAAATCACGTAAAGTTCTTGGTCGGGGAACATTCTCAACCACATTCTCCCCCGTTTCAGTTTGGTTTTGGCCCAGATTGGCCATCGGATTAGGTTGATCTGCAGCCATGTTTTCAGACAAAATTGGAGAGTTTAGATGTCTCCTAGAACGTGGCTCTCTGTCAATTCCTTCAACTATTCCCCCTTCACTAATGAGTCGGTTATTGGAATCCCGAGCCCAATGTGGCATGCAAATCCAAAAAAAAAAAAAAAAATATGAAACGAAAAGAGAAACGAATTCTTCCTTCCCTTCTTTACTCTTCTCTAGGACCGAAGCACAAGGTGTCTTACAATGGTTAGGCCAGAAGTAAGGATAGAGACCGATTTCTCCTGGTCAATAGGGGTTCAAAGAACTCCCCACCCACTCTTTGAATCCTTTGAGAAAAAGTGCAGAAAAAGAAGAAAGAGGAGTAGAGGTGGGAAGAGAAATCTCTGAGCACAAGGTGATCTAAGACGGCAGAGCCGACCAATAGGAATCCAGGTGGCACAAGGCCTACCTTTTAGAGATCTAAAAGGAGTCTCCACCCAATCTACAAGAGATGAATATGATAGGAATGAATAGGAGAAGAAGAAGAGTAAGGTTTAGAAAGATAGAACCTGATTCGAGCACTTGAGATCCTTATGTCTTCTTCAACTTCCTAGAAATCCCTGAAAAAAGAAAAATAAATGGAAATAAACTAAGTTAGTCCTAGAATCCTAAAAATCCTAAATAGATACTATTTTCAGAAATTTATGAAAAATCGTCAAAGTCCCCGGCAACGGCGCTAAAAACTTGTTCGCTTCCCCAAGTGTAGGGTTGCGATGTAGTAATAAACTCGGTAAGACCGAGGTCAATCCACAGGGACTTGTGTAGGAATTCACAAACACATCCAATAGTGTCTATTGAAAGCTAACAACCAGATTTTGTATAAGATTGATGTAAGTAACAACTTTGAACTAAATTGAAGGTAAGCAATTATAAAAAGTCACTAGGGGTTCAAGGTCCACTTGTAGCAATCCTTGATGTTCAATCCGCTGTGGTTTCTCACTTTCTCAACTAGAATCGATATTAAGATCTATCTAGCCAGATGATAGAGCTGTTAAACCAAACAATCTGCCATATGTAAGACCAATGCATATAACTCACTCAATGCAAGCTAGGATGTGAAATTGCGGTTTTACCGCCTATAGAGATACTTGGAGATATGCCTAATGTCCTAGAAGGGGGGTGAATAGGACTTTTTAAATTCCAATTACAATTAAAAACTTAACCAAGTCAATCTTATCAAATAAGATAATCACAATAGCATTCAAGGCATATATATGAGCAGTTTGTAAGCAAGGACTATCATAGGCATTTCATCAAACAGTTAGAATTCATGATAGACTAAACCATTCAACACATAGCAATCATTCAATCTCACAATGCACAGCGATTTATAGTGGTTCGGTTTCCCTACTCCACTCCCGGTTCACGATCTCAACCTATGAGACCACCAGATTTCACTATAGTCTTGGTTTTAAATTAGGTTAACCATCAACCTTGACATCCTTTGATCTAGGACCACGTTTACCATCCGCCGATGGCCCAATCCAGGGACTTGACGAGTTTGGATCTCAAACTCTCACCAATCCCAATCCAAGGATGGTCAATCCAGGGAATAGTGAATGAAGAGATGGACTCTAAAAAACTAGACATACCTAGACGATTGAGCCCCGATTCGATGCTTTTGATGAGTAGCTTCAGCTCCACGTGCTTCAGCTTCTCTTTGTGCTCCCAAGATCAGCTACCGATGCAAATGATGACAATATGTTGATGCCGGATAGTTGGGAGAGAGTTGGTTTAGTTCCTCTTGCCTATTCAATGCAATGGTAATGAGGGAACTACCAAACTTCAAGCATTCAATGGCTATAAATGACCTGATAGATATATTCCGAAGGTAGGTCAGCCATGAATGAAGGTCTTGAGTTCATACTTCAAATCGAGCTTTGAATACTCAGTGAAAAGCCATTAATGGCTAGGTTTGAATGATGAACTTAAGGGGAACAAGAGCAAAGAGGGTAGGAGGATGTGAGTAAAAGCTCTCTCTCTTAGCTCTTGAAGGGTGTTGAATGCATAACATAAAAGACCTCAAGTCCTGGCTATATAGAGCCCCAAATGGTAGCCCCAATGGATAAAAAACGGTCACGACCGACCTGTCAGAGAAAGGTCTCAACCGGTCGGACGGACCGGTCGACATTTGAAATCCAAGCCATATCTGGGACTGGCCGACCGGTCAAGACCGATCGGACCCCTTTGCTGAAAGCACTCAGAATATAGGCCGACCGGTCAAGACCGGTTGGCATACCTTGCTGGAGGCATTCAAGAACAACAGGCCGACCGGTCTTGACCGGTCGGCTATGCTTGCTGGACGTATTCATAGAACAACAGGCCGACCGGTCTTGATCGGTCGGCTATGCTTGCTGGAGGCATTCATAAGCTGTGAAGGCTGACCGGTCTTGACCGGTCGGCTATCTATTTGATCAATGCAGCAAGGCTGCTGGAGAGTTTTATATGCTCGGCCGACCGGTCAAGACCAGTCGGCTGGCCATTTGAAGTACATCCAGCAATGGTTTAACCTTGTAAAGCCTGGTCGACTGGTCAGGACTGGCCGGCTGCCCCAGCAGCAAATCCACAGCAAGGTCTATGATCTTTTTTATGCTTGTGGCTGACCGGACAAGTCCGGTCAGCTGCCCAATTGCTTCATTACCGCAAGCTGCTGTTGTGTTGAGAAGCCTGGCCGACCGGTCAAGACCGGTCGGCTTGTCTAGATGGTTTGTTGTGACAACGTTCTTTCAACACATCAGCGGATTACTTCAAGTTATGAAGTGATGAGGTGCATAGGGTCCAATGTATGGACATATCTTCAATACGCTTTGCACCAGCCAAGGACCACAAGTCTGATCAACTTGTGCAAGGGTCAAGAGGGTAAAATGTGTGAGTCTTTATGCCATTCTTTGATGTTTTGGGTTTCCTATGGTCGATCTATATGCAACTTACCTGGGATCTTGTTTCAGCATGAGCTTGAGCAATGGACTGAAGCGTAATCTTCAGGTCTTGATTCTTCAATACTTCGACCGGGGCTCACACGACAAGACGCGACCAACCAACACGCCAATTAACAACAAAAGATGTACTAACAATCTCCCCCTTTGTCAATTGCATGACAAAACATCTAACCTAGACTAATCATGACTCCTTATCATGATTGACCCTTAAACAGAAAGTAATATACACCCATTTACATGTCAATACAGATATACAACATAATCATTACAAAAGGACATGTACAGACTCGATTTTCTTCAAAATCTCCCCCTCAATGCTTGCACCTACAAAGTCCTGCAAAAAGATATAATCGGACTTCTAGGTGGGATGATTCTCCCCCTTTTTGTTAGTACTTGACAAGGGTTAGCCAGCAAAAAGATATGCCTAATAAAGCTACAAGGCTAGCGCCGAAAATATGTCAATCACATAAGATAGGGAAGAGATATACAAATTTAAGTCCTGAGGAGATTTAAAGAACAACACATGCCAGATATACAAGTAAACATGAAAGCACAGAGGGCTTATAGCCCAATCAACCAACCACCCCTCTAGATGTATATCTAGACACAGAATAGAACAAAAAGCATGAGCTAAAATGGGCAAATATGCCCAAACCATCCAACCTTCCAAGGATATTCAATAAAAGAACAAAAAGCTCATATAAAAAGATATAACTGTAGCATCCACATATATACCAAAATGGGCAAGCAGCCCAATGTAAAGATGTATCAATCCGTGCAAAATATACAGATAACCCATAAAGGATAGTGCATGAAATCCACACAATGTCGTTGGTCATACAAAAAGTAACTGTGACCAAGACATAAGACTAATAATCTGTTCCATCTCCCAGATCAGGGGGTGGAACGTCCCCACGAGCCGCACGCTCCTATCTCTCTATCCACCTCTCTATCTGCGCCTGACGAGTGACTAGGGCCTCCTGCTGTACTAGTATGGTGGCCTGACCCTACAAGATCTGGTCCCCGAGCCTGTCAAGCCACTGGAATATATCCGCCCTAAGCTGGCGAAGCTCCGTAATGTAGGAAGGTGGATCGATGGAAGGAGAGTGCCGATGAGAAAAAGCTCTAGGCGGCGTGCTGAATCGTCCCGAAGCGTCGCGAGGATCGAAGGAGGGATCTGAGGACGGAGCTGAAGAGTGTGAAGGGCCAATAGAGACAGGTGGAGCCTCAAGCTGTGACGGCTCGGCCTGATCTTGCTGCTGCTCCTGCAGATGACGACGCTGGAGAACTTCTCTGGTAAGCTCCATACGAGCAATGATGGTACGGTTGATAATGACCGGTTTGTGAATTTTATCCGTACTAACAATGCCAATATGCTCAGCCATTTTGCATATGAGATGCCCAAAAGGTAGACTAGTGGAGTTCCCATCGTCGCGCAGGATGACCTGGTGAATGATATGCATGATCCGAGTGGGAAGGCAGAGCGGATGACCCTTACCAACACGATACAGCAACCGAAACATAGTTTCGGTGACATCCGCTTTGTTACTCATCCGCGGGTATACATTGCGGAAGAAGATGTTGTGTAAAATGCGAAAATCCCACGTCATAGAGGATGCTCAAAGTGCACCTCCCACCCATTTGGGTGTCCCATCACCACATAGAAATTGAGCAATAACAAGATTGGGTTTGGGACCCAAAGAGGAAAAAATCGAAAGTAGGCTCCTCAACCCTTGGAACGCCAACGAATTCTGATATGGATTTCAAGGTAAACAGGCAATCCCGATCACCAACCTCGACGTTGAAAGAAGGGGGAGAGGAAGTGACATGGACACAAGATGTATAAAATTTCCTAACAACATCAAATTGGACCGGGCCCCCCATGTGGAGTACGGGGCCCCAATTGATGGCATCCAACATGGAACGCGCGTTGTAGTCAGACAAGTCACCCAAATGGACTGATTTTTCACAGACGACCTCCTTATCCTTGAAATCATCCCAATGGGTGGAATGGGATGAGACATTTTTCCCCAAAGATTTAGATTTAACAGGGGGAACAGAAGAGGAGGCAGCCCATTTCCCTTTGGAAGCTGCTTTCTTGGATTTTAAAGGGCGAGGAGGAGGAGGCTTATGTTTTTCCTTGGGACGATCACTCCTCCTCAAAGGGAGCTCATCCTCGCTCTCTTGGGATGACATGGAAGCACCAAGAAGATCTCTAGAACACTCCAAGAGATGAAGGAAAGGGATGAACCAAAGAAGATAGAGAGTGAAGAGAAGGAATCCCTTACCAAATGAGTGAAAGTGAAGTGGAGTGAAGAAGAGGAGGTTAGAACCTCGAATCTTGCAACGAATCAGCGTGAAATCAGCTTGGAGAGCAAGAGGAGGAGCTGGAGCAGCTCGTGGAGGTGAAAAAAATGGAAGTGTCTGACCTAAAATGAGCTCCAACGGTTTTATAGACCCCCCCTTATCGGTCGGCACACGCGCAGGTACATTGGACTGGGACGCACGACCGGTCTTGACCGGTCGTGGGATGAGAATTGAAACTTCCAGCAGAATTTTTTACTTAGCCCGACCGGTCTTGACCGGTCGGATGGTGTGAAGCATACAAGACTGGGCATTTTGAAAGCCGGCCGACCGGTCTTGACCGGTCGGCTGATCGTTTGTTTTCCACGGTATCCACCAGCAGAAGGTTTCTGCACTTGTTTAGCTGGATAGGAAGTCTATCCTTGTGACAGACCTTTATCTGTTAGATTCAAGTACCCAGTGCCATGGTGTACCAAGGTACACCCCAATCACAAAATGAGCCTTAAGGTCTAGATTCATCGATAGAGGACAAGAATTGGGACTATGATCCCGGATTTTCATGGAAAGCAATGAAAAGAGGCAAAGATCCTCAGATATACCTATAAAGATCAGAAAGAAAGGCTTAATCCTCAGATTTTTCCTGCAAAACATACACTTGTTAGATAGACTAGATACATCCAACACCGATGGACTTCTGGAGGTTCACAAAGCGAACCGAGTCCAAAGGTTTCGTTAGGATGTCAGCTAGCTGATTCTCGGTAGGCAAATGTTCGAGAGATATTATGTGATCTTCAACCAATTCTCGAATAAAATGGTGCCTAATGTCTATGTGCTTAGTGCACGAGTGCTGAACTGGATTTTTCGATATATTTATGGCACTAGTATTGTCGCAAAATAGAGTCATTGTGCCTTGTTTGATCCCATAATCGGTCAAGGTTTGTTTCATCCATAATAATTGGGCACAACAACTACCAGCAGCAATGTATTCTGCTTCGGCTGTGGATAAAGAGATGGAGTTTTGTTTCTTACTGTGCCATGCCACAAGGCAATTTCCAACATAAAAACACCCACCGCTGGTTGATTTACTGATCATCCATGTTACCAGCCCAGTCGGCATTTGAATACCCTGCAATATCTGTAGAGGAATCAAAGGGGTACCAAAGACCGTATTCGGTGGTGCTTCCAACAAACCGAATGATCTGCTTAACAGCGGTAAGGTGAGATTCTTTGGGATCAGCTTGAAACCGAGCACAAGCACCTACACTAAAAGCAATATCTGGTCTACTAGCAGTGAGATAAAGAAGACTACCAATCATGCTTCTAAAAAGATGTTGATCTACACTTTTCCATGCAAGGTCTTTTGATAATTTAATAGTGGTGCTCATGGGTGTAGTGTAGGAACGACCAGAGTCTAAGCCAAATCTCTTAACAAGGTCTTTAGCATATTTGGCTTGAGTAATGAATATACCTGATGTAAGTTGTTTTACTTAAAGCCCTAGAAACATGTTCAGTTCTCCTACCATACTCATCTCAAATTCAGATGTCATTAATTCAGCAAAGGAGATGGACATTTTCTCACAAGTGGATCCAAAAACTATGTCATCCACATAAATCTGGGCAATCAACACAGAATTCTCGGCCTCTCTAATAAATAGAGTTTTGTCAACGCTCCCCCTAACAAAATCATGGTCTGTAAGAAAATGAGGTAAGCGTTCATACCATGCACGGGGTGCTTGCTTGAGTCCGTAAAGCGCCTTTTTCAACCGGTACACTTTGTGAGGATACTTAGGATCAATGAATCCTTTTGGTTGTTCAACATACACTTCCTCATCAAGAATACCATTCATGAAGGCGCTCTTTACATCCATTTGAAATAGTTTGAATTTTAACGCACAAGCAATAGCCATAAGAATTCTAATAGACTCGAGTCTGGCTACAGGGGCAAATGTTTCATCAAAATCAATGCCTTCAATTTGTGAATATCCCTGAGCCACTAACCGAGCCTTATTTCGTATCACATTCCCAGATTCATCAGATTTATTCTTGAAAATCCATTTGGTTCCAATAACATTTTTCTTTTCCGGCCTGTCGACCAGATACCACACTTCATTTCTAATGAATTGTTGAAGCTCTTCCTGCATTGCAAGAATCCAAAATTCATCATTTAGAGCTTCCTCAGCATTTTTTGGTTCTATTTTCAATGTGAAACATAGGTGACTGTTGACTGCTCCAAGTGTCTCCTGGTTTTGACACCAATGCTGGGATCCCCAATTATTTGATTGAGGGGGTGATCCTTGACGATTTGTACATCACCAGGAGCAGTAGGGGCATTTGGAGATGAAGGTGGTTTATCAGATTTACCTATCTCGCATATGCCCTCATCTTCTTCTTCATCACCTGGAGACACAGGTTTATCCAAGCTATCATCCACAGTCACATTGATTAACTCTTGAACTGATGAGGTTCGAAGGTTGTAGACATGAAAAGCTCTACTATTTAATGAGTATCCTAAGAAGATACCCTCATCACTTTTGGATTCAAACTTTTCCAAATTTTCTCGGTCTCTCAGAATATAGCATGTACTACCAAAGACCTTAAAGTATTTAACATTCGGTGTCTTTCCACACCACAGTTCATAAGCTGTTTTGTTTAGACCTGCCCTTAAATAAACTCGATTAATAATATAGCTGGCAGTGTTAACAGCTTCGGCCCACAGATTTTGAGCAAGTTTTTTATTATTAAGCATAGCTGTGGCCATATCCAACAACACTCTATTTTTTCCTTCAGCAACCCCATTTTGTTGAGGTGTTTTGGGTGTTGAGAACTCATGACGAATGCCCAATTCATCACATAATGCCTTGAAACGATGATCTTCAAATTCACCGCCGTGATCACTCCTGATTCTTACTACCATGTATCCTTTTTCATTTTGAAGTCACTTCACTAGTTTTTTGAATTCCTCAAAAGTGTCAGATTTTTCTCTTAGGAAGGCGACCCATGTGAATCTGGAGTAATCATTAACGACTACAAAGAAGTATCGTTTTCCACCTTGGCTAAGTACCATGTTAGGACCAACTAGGTCCATGTGTAGCATTTCAAATGATTTTGATGTGACCAGGATAGAGGTTCTCTTGTGTGCAACCTTGATTTGTTTACCTTTTTGGCATGCGGCGCACACAGCATTTGGTCTTTTACCCATCTTGGGTAGACCTCTCACCAAATTTTTCTGACTTAGTTTAAACAAATTTCTATAATGTACATGACCAAGTCAATGGTGCCATAATTCTGTTTCATCCTGAACGGCCACATGACACATGGTGGAGGAGCTTGAATTGTTGTGATTTTCAATGACATAGCAGTTGTCTCCTGTGCGTAGACCTTTCATGACTAATTTTCCTGTGGAGTTCAAGATCTTGCACATATCTTTGGAGAAGCTTACTGAGTGCTCTTCATCACAAATCTGTGAGATACTCAGTAAGTTGTGTTTGAGGCCATCAACATACAGTACATTTTCAATTTCGGGCAAACCTGGCCCTGTGATGGTTCCTTTACCAATGATTTTAGCTATGCTCCCATCACCAAATGTGACAGACCCACCATCAAATTCATCATATGCACAAAATTGAGATCTATCACCTGTCATGTGTCTAGAGCAACCACTATCCAAGTACCATCTAGGGGTATTCCCAGCTTTTAAGGCAGTATGAATGACCAAGCACTTGTTCTTGACAACCCATTTAGTTGTTGTCCGTTTACTGAGAGGTGTTCTTCTGGTGGGATTCTCTAGTTTTCTTGGGAGAATCAGATTTTTCTTTTTCACGCAAGAGAAGAGCAGTTTTCAAATTCAGCATTTTAACTTGCTCCAATAGTTCATCCATCCTCTTGTCCTTCCTAGGAAGAACAGGATAATTCTTTCGAATGTTTCCCCTCTTAGGTGAAGAATGCATGGGAGGATTCCAATTAGCTTGGACATTTTTTCCGGTCGGTACAAATTTACCTTTCAAGTTTCTGACCGGATTTTTTAATACCAAGCACTCAAATTTTAAGTGGCCAATGTCTCCACAAGCATGGCAGACAGGAGATGCTCTAGTTTTACTCCCTGATGCACCATGATCTTTGCTTACAATTGGATGGACTGAGGTAGTTTTTGAAGTGTGACTATCATAGCCCAAACCTCTTTTGTCCCTTGGTGATCTTACAACACGTAGGAGTTTTTCAAGATTTTCTTCTCCTTGGGCGAATCGTCTTCTAGAGTCAACGACTTGACACTTAAGACGATCAATATCAGTGTTTGCCTCTTTGAGTTCTTTCTCAAGTCTAGCATGCTTGTCTAGAGATTCACTACTTATGAGCTTTTTCTTTTCTTGTTCAAGCTCATCATTCTTCTTTTTCAGCTCTTCTAAATCTTGAATTATCTTTTGATTCTCTATTTTCAATCCGTCAAGATTTTTCATCAGTTTGTCATTTTCAGCCTTCATTTGGCCCAACTTGTTGATGGTATTTATATTCTCAACGTATAGTTGGTTGTATAACTCCTGAAGGCCTTCCTCCTCATTCTCATCATCACTCAAGGAATCATTTTCAGTGTTAGAGGATTCATGATCATCAATGTCTCCGGTGATCTTTGCAATGTGCTCAATCTGAAGCACAATATCAGTAATGGAGGCCATTAAAATTCTGATTGAACCTTGCTCCTCCTCACTTTGGTATAGGACTGATTCTGATTCAGATTCTTCAGTCTCATCCCATGTAGCCGCCATTGCCTTTTTCTTGGCTTTATTATTGGTGCACTCGGATGCAATGTGACCAAATCCTCTACACTTGTAGCATTGAGGATCTTTTGACTTAACAAATTTTCCTTTGTTGTTCTTAGAATCAAAAGGTTTACCCTTCTGGTAGGGTTTCCTTCTAGAAGTATTTCCCTTAGTTTTGAAGAATTTTTGAAATTTCTTGGCCATGAGTGCCATTTCTTCTAAGTCTGGATCTTCCTCACTTCCACATTCAGATTCTTGTTTTTTGTGAGAAGATTTCAGAGCTGTACTTTTGGATTTGGAGGGAGTTTTGAAACCTAGCTCATAGGTTTGAAGGGACCCGAGAAGTTCTTCAACTTTCATGGTATTTAGGTCCCTACATTCTTCGATGGTGGTAACTTTGGAAGAGAACCGTTCCGATAGGGATCTCAGAATTTTCCTACATAGTTTATGCTCCGGAACGGGATCCCCCAAGCCCCACATTTCATTTGTAATCTTGTTCAGCTTGGTATAGAAATTAGTAAATGTTTCGTGCTCCTCCACAGTGATGTTTTCAAATTATGTAGAGAGACGCTGAAGTTTTAAATTTTTAATAATGCTCGTTCCTTCATGAGTAACTTCAAGAATGTCCCATGCTTGCTTACTGGTTGTGCAATTTTGAATCCGGCCAAATTCATCTTTAGACACTGAACAAAAGATGGCATTCAGCCCTTTGGCATTATGGACCCATTGAGCTTTATCATAATCGGTCCACATTGCCTTTTCTTTTGGCTTGAGGACATCCGGTTCACCTTCCTTACATATAGTGACCATTGGGGGTTTATATCCAATATCAATCATATCCTTAACGTCCGAATCAATAGATTCCAAAAAGATGCGCATTCGGGCTTTCCAATATGGATAGTTAGACCCATCAAAGAAGGGAGGCGTAGTAACGGATGAAGAGTCCTCTCTAGACATATTTTCAAGCTCTCTTAGGATCTTACTCCGGGTTTTTAAACCTGAACGGAGGAACCCGCTCTGATACCAATTGAAATTGCGGTTTTACCGCCTATAGAGATACTTGGAGATATGCCTAATGTCCTAGAGGGGGGGTGAATAGGACTTTTTAAATTCCAATTATAATTAAAAACTTAACCAAGTCAATCTTATCAAATAAGATAATCACAATAGCATTCAAGGCATATATATGAGCAGTTTGTAAGCAAGGACTATCATAGGCATTTCATCAAACATTTAGCATTCATGATAGATTAAACCATTCAACACATAGCAATCATTCAATCTCACAATGCACAGCGATTTATAGTGGTTCGGTTTCCCTACTCCACTCCTGGTTCACGATCTCAACCTATGAGACCACTGGATTTCACTATAGTCTTAGTTTTAAATCAGGTTAACCATCAACCTTGACATCCTTTGATCTAGGACCGCGTTTACCATCCGTCGATGGCCCAATCCAGGGACTTGACAAGTTTGGATCTCAAACTCTCACCAATCCTAATCCAAGGATTGTCACGTACCCTCCCGCCGGAGTCTCCCAATCCAGATAATAGTGAATGAAGAGATGGACTCTCAAAAACTAGACATACCTAGACGATTGAGCCCCGATTCGATGCCTTTGATGAGTAGCTTCAGCTCCACGTGCTTCAGCTTCTCTTTGTGCTCCCAAGATCAGCTACCGATGCAAATGATGAGGATATGTTGATGCTGGCTAGTTGGGAGAGAGTTGGTTTAGTTCCTCTTGCCTATTCAATGCAATGGTAATGAGGGAACTACCAAACTTCAAGCATTCAATGGCTATAAATGACTTGATAGATATATTCCGAAGGTAGGTCAGCCATGAATGAAGGTCTTGAGTTCATACTTCAAACCGAGCTTTGAATACTCAGTGAAAAACCATTAATGGCTAGGTTTGAATGATGAACTCAAGGGGAACAAGAGCAAAGAGGGTAGGAGGATGTGAGTAAAAGCTCTCTCTCTTAGCTCTTGAAGGGTGTTGAATGCATAACATAAAAGACCTCAAGTCCTGGCTATATAGAGCCCCAAATGATTGCCCCAACAGATCAAAAATGGTCACGACCGACCTATCAGAGAAAGGTCTCAACCGGTTGGACGAACCGGTCGACATTTGAAATCCAAGCCATATCTGGGACTAGCCGACCGGTCAAGACCGGTCGGACCCCTTTGCTGAAAGCACTCAGAATATAGGCCGACCGGTCAAGACCGGTCAGCATACCTTGCTGGAGGCATTCAAGAACAACAGGCCGACCGGTCTTGACTGGTCGGCTATGCTTGCTGGAGGTATTCATAGAACAACAGGCCGACCGGTCTTGAGTGGTCCGTTATGCTTGTTGGAGGCATTCATAAGCTGTGAAGGCCGACCGGTCTTGACCGGTCGGCTATCTATTTGATCAATGCAGCAAGGCTGCTGGAGAGTTTTATATGCTTCGGCCGACCGGTCAAGACCAGGTCGGCTGGCCATTTGAAGTACATCCAGCAATGGTTTAACCTTGTAAAGCCTGGCTGACCGGTCAGGACCGGCCGGCTGCCCCAGCAGCAAATCCATAGCAAGGTCTATGATCTTTTTGATGCTTGTGGCTGACCGGACAAGACCGGTCGGCTGCCCATTTGCTTCATTACCGTAAGCTGCTGTTGTGTTAAGAAGCCTGGCCGACCGGTCAAGACCGGTCGGCTTGTCTAGATGGTTTGTTGTGACAACGATCTTTCAACACATCAGCGGATTACTTCAAGTTATGAAGTGATGAGGTGCATAGGGTCCAATGTATGGACATATCTTCAATACGCTTTGCACCATCCAAGGACCACAAGTCCGATCAACTTGTTCAAGGGTCAAGAGGGTAAAATGTGTGAGTCTTTACGCCATTCTTTGATGTTTTGGGTTTCCTATGGTCGATCTATATGCAACTTACCTGGGATCTTGTTTCAGCATGAGCTTGAGCAATGGACGAAGCGTAATCTTCAGGTCTTGATTCTTCAATACTTCGACCGGGGCTCACACGACAAGACGCGACCAACCAACACGCCAATTGACAACAAAAGATGTACTAACAGGATGAGCATGCTCAATTGCATAGGTCAGTCCCAATTCCAATAGGCTCAGATCACAATCATAACCATCCTCAAGTCCTGTCACAAGACAAGGCTAGATTATGATTTGAACTTGATTCAAATCACATGCACAGTCCCACATAGCAAGAATTTCAGAAAAGTAGAACTTTGGTAGGAAGTTCCCACATAAAGATCATAGTACTAGAGCGTACTCCAATTCCTTGGATCATACAGGTCTAACTAACGCAAAGCAATTAAGAACTTAAGTAATTCTCCCAAACATCCATGAGTCATCATAAGACTAAGAAAAACTACTTAGAACTTATATAAACTTCAAACCATTGTTCATAAACATGAAATTCAATCTTAAAACCAACTTAAAACTGAATTGAAACATCTTATATTCACTACAAGCTTCACCTCATAGCCCTAGCTAAGAGGTTTGGCCGTTCATGATCCAAGGAAACATGAAACAACTAAGAAAAACATAAAACAGTAAAACAAACTAGAAGGAGTTGTGGAACTCCGAAATCCACTTCCGCCTCCTCCCACCTTTCTCTCACTCTTCTAAGATACCCTAGGAACGATCCCTAGGTGTCCTTTTATAGTGGGGAGGCTCCGCAACTTCAGAATATTTGAGAATTTGCGTAAAACTTACGCACTGCGCAGAGAAATCCGGACCGAAAATAGAAAGTTCTGTTTTAGTCACATGGCCGACCGGTCGGACGACCGGTCTGGGTGACTGGCCGACCGGTCGCGACCGGTCGTGCCTCACTATGAAATAGTCCAGCAAGCTCTGGAGTTGGAAAATTCTCTGGCCGACCGGTCAAGACCGGTAGGACTGACTTGATTTAGTTTTAAATTGTAATTGGAAATTCAAAAAGTCTTATTCACCCCCCTCTAGGACATTAGGCATATCTCCGAGTATCTCTACAAGCGGTAAAATCGTAATTTCAGATTTTTGGAGGTTTGAACTTGTTTCACTCATGTTTTGCTTGGGACTAGCAAAAAGCTAGTTGGGGGGTGTGTTGAACCTCCAATTTATACATTGCATAGCCCATTACATCACATTATATGCATGCTTTGCATGTTTATAAGGCCCATCTAAATGTGTGTTTTGTGATTGTAGGAATGAGAGGGGGGACTTCACCAATTCACGATTAAAAGAGTCATTTTGGACACATTGAAGAACAAAGAATTAAGTGCCACAGATGGGAGAAAGAAGCGAGAGAGAGAGAGAGAGAGAGAGAGAGAGAGAGAGAAGAATGAAGAGGAAGTACAGAATACACAACACTAAGGACCGGTCATCCGATCAGTCTGCAACTCAATAGGGACCTCTCCATTGCTACACGTTTCACTGGACCAAGCTCGACCGGTCGTCAGACCGGTCGTCCGACAGGTCGCATACTCAACAGATAGGTCAAAAATTCAAAAGAACTCACTAGACTATTTTTGCCATTTCACGACCGGTCGTCCAGGAGCTCAGACCGGTCGTCCGACCGATCGCCTGCGTAACAGAACGTGTCCTACAAGCTCTGATTTTCTCTGCGCAGTCCGGGATTTCTTGCATAATCCGGAACCTTCCGCACTATTCTATAAAAGGGGACCTAGGGTTTCTTCCAAAGGTATCAGAGAAGCTAAGGAACTTCGTGGGAGAGGAAGCCGTCGTGAAGCATTTGCAACCCTCCAAACTCTGCGTTTTTATGTTTTCTAGTTTTCTTTTATGAGTTCTACTTGTAGTATGACAATGCTTGGCTAGAATCTCTCAGCTAAGGCTGAGAGGTGAAGCTTGTAGCCAATTTCATGTTTGATTCAGTTTAGTTCAAGCAGTTCTACTTCAAGTTCGAATTTTGATATTCTAGTTCCTATAAAATTGATAGTTTTAGACGTTTTATAAGAGTTCATGTGCTCCGGACATGGATTCCTTGCAATTCTCTGAGATTATCATGTGTTGCTTGATTAGATTCGAATTATGGTAACCCTTGAGCATGCCATAGTCCATAGGCATCGCTGTTACTCCGAAGGCTGTAATTTCGAATTCTATATGTGTTGAATAGGACTAGAACTTGGAAGTTCAACTTGAGTGGGATTGAATGTGTTTAATGCTTTATCTTCCAATTAGATGAGAGATAGGACTTCAAATCTAGTTGTGTATCATGCTTGGATTGATTGGATTGACATGGAATTACTACAAGTGGATCCTTGAAAGCCTTAGAACCTTTAATCACTATTTTTCTTAAAGTTACTGTTTTAGCATAATTATCTCAATTGAACCTTTAAATTGTGGCAATCCTAGTTGCTGGAACAACTTAGAAATTGTTCTCTAATTCCCTGTGGATCGACCTCGGTCTTACCGAGATTTATTACTACATCGCAACCTTGCACTTGAGGCGAGCGAACAAATGCCTTGATCTGGACACAGTATGCCCGATCCTGACACGAGTCACATTCTCAATATAAGACAACGTTACACTGCCCCAGTCATGTGTGGTAAGGCCCCGATCCTGACTACGGTACGCTCAATCCTAACATGAGTCATATTCTCGATCCTTACATGAGACAACGTTACCCCACACAACATCACCATGAAATTATGCATGATTAACCGATAACCATAACCATCCTATACACCATAAACTAACCGACTCAACTAGACTTGACAAGCCCTGGGAAAGGACTATCCCACATGCCCCTACCCTGACCTCCCCGTAGGATCCAATCACCACTGCAAGTCTCTTATACACAAATGCACATGATATATATACATCTAAGCCTGGACATAACATATTACGCATTATGAAGGAATTATTGCATATAAAATAATTAATGAATTGCAAGGTATATGAATTAAAGAGTGGACACAAAATGCAAGAATTAAAGTACCAAATTATTACATTTTAGACGACCAATTACATCACAAAATATAAGAATTAAAGTGTCAAATTTATAAAGTGGAAACCTAAATTCGAATTAGATAAACCTAACAGTTTAATCCAAATTTGATGCAAATGTTCTAAAATAGTGGACATATGTCATCTCCACTGTTTGACTTAGTATGATCAATTGAAATGTCCTCTCTATGCAAGATTTATTTTGTTCACTTAAAATTTATCAGTCTAGACATTGGGTGGTTTAGATTGAAGAAATCACCTCTCCGTGAAGCCCAGAAGTGCTAATTATACCAAGTTCAAGTTCGGTCACCATATTGGGTAGTTAGCACCACTGTTTCAAATGGTGTGGGTCATCCAGGACTCCAATTTATCCCATCTTTTTATGGTAAGTCTCACATAACCCAGTAGACATTTTAGACAGGGTGTATCTTGCAAAGACACACCAATGTCGCCCACGAGTGGGCAGTTATCTAGCCTAGAAAAATGCAGTTTTCTATCTGTTTTATTTTTTCGAGACACTGCCACTGTTCGAGATGGTGTGGCTCGCTCGGTTGTCAGACTGGCCTAAAACTTAGTGACCCACATAATGAGGAGATGGAGAAATAGATGGGCGGTGTGGATTTTACAAATGTCAGCGCACATTGTGACACTGTTGGGCAGCGGCGTCCACTGGACAGCGGCTGGTAGCAGCCTCTCTATTATTTTTTTTGACACAAGGTGGGGTCCACTTTGAAAATCCACTCCGTTCATTTAGTCTTTCAGTCTTCAACCTATCTAAAGAGCCCGGTCTTAAATATATTGCAAAGTATAATGAAACCATGGCAGGCCTTTAACATATTTTAATAGCTGGTTTTGATTCTCCCAGCACGGCCCACTACAATTTGAGATCACTGTCAAATTTGGGCCCATACGCAAAAATAGTCCAAAGAATATGATGAATGACATGGATTTAAACAAGATAACATGCTTGATTTATTAAGCATAAAACCATCAATCAAATGCGTAAATCAAATAAGGGACTGAAGTGAGTGTCTCCCTAAACTCACCAATTAATCTTCCGATCTGAGATTTTGAGAAAGGGTAATAGTAAGGAAATCCAGTCCCCGGCCCACTCCAATAATCACGATCCCACGACTTCCTCCTCTCCAATAAACGGTAGTATGATGATGAAAAATGGTAATGATGATGATGGATGGTTTAGATGAGGCTATGGAAGAGATGGAACAGCTAGTAACTTGGTTCGTAGGTGGTATTGAAGCTATGCATTAGGACTATTACAAGAGTTTAAATAGAGCTAACTTGCTCACTAGCTCATGAGAAGTTAGTGATGGAAATATGTGTGATCCTTTAATGGTCCACCTAGTGTTCTTTCTTTGAATCCAAGACGTCCATCACATGAAGGACCAACTCAACAAGTCATGGTGAACTTTTGGGTCAAAAGATCAGCGGACAGACTCATAATGATCTAAATAAGAGTTAGCCTAAACAAACGATCTAGAATGGATGTGAAGTATCTTAAAATCGAGCCCACCTTTCACAAATCCGGGACTATCATGATGTCGGCCTTGAAAAACTGTTAAAGTAGTGTAAATTTGGAAAATTTTGGTAGTGTCCATACTCATGATCTAATAAGGACATAAAAGAGCCTAAATGGTGGTAAACACCACATCTTAAGGAGGTTAGTTTCAAGAGGTACATAATTGGTTTTTAAGATAAACTTGACCACTTTGAAGTGTTATTAAATCGCACCTGTTAAGAGTTGTACAAAACGGTTCGTACCATTATTGGGGTGGCCTGGATTAGATAATGGACCATTGACTTATTGATTCTCCTACCAGTTCGAGAGTAAATGTTCAAAAACATGATGGACAGTGGACACACCTCGGTTCAAAATTCTGGAAACATGGGGGCATGAGCCATCCTTGAAAATCTTAGATGCACAAAACTTGGATGCACAACGATGACCACACTCAAAGATGGACAATTATCAACGAAGATAGGAAACCTCTCATCCTTATCTACGTAACCATATTGATTTTGAATTAGTACGTTGCATCGAATATGACTTTGGCACATCTCGGTCCACATGGATACACCTAGGATCTTACGATGGAATCTAATCTAATAGATCACCTAAGCACATGGAAAAGGTCATCCATAAGTGGTTTCATCTTGATCGGTGGTTCACATGGCCCTACATAATAAATCTTTGATTTAATGGTCTCAAAAGATCATTCAGTGATGAAATTTCACATAAATGGCTAAAATACCATAACAAATGTGTGGGTAAAGTCCCATGGCTATTTGACACACCAATTGGAATAAATCACGGGGTTCACCTTCACCATTAATTTGGTGTTAGGATAAGGTTTAACGGCTTAATCGAATGGTGATGGGGATTTCAATGGTCGCGAATGTTCCTCTAAGAACATACTATGATTTCAATGAAACAAAACTTGATTTGATCAATTCGGCGTGCCAAGATGACCAAAATAAGGACAACTAGCCATGATCGAAAGTTCTATAGTTGGATCTGAGTCGATCAAACTATACTATTAGATTTTACACGTTTGAATCTATCAATCTATGTCTAGGATCAATTCCGTAAATGACATGAATAATTTAAAATGAATTACTAAAGTTTATGTATGTGAAATGTAGCTTAAAATTCCACTTTTCTACCTAATTATTCCATAGAAACAAACATCAATTACGTTCTCAACCTTACACACATCAAATGTTATTGTTTTAATTTCAAAACTTTTAATTCAGGTTTTTAATCTAAATTAAAACGCAAAATAGATAACCAGAAAAAAAAGCGGATATTACATCTTACCCCCCTTAGAAAAAATTTCATCCTCGAAATTTAATCCATTCTAGTAAGCTAACAAATGAAGATCCTATGCTATGGCATATCTAAGTGTCTTTTATATTCTACAATTTGTATGCTTACTTGCACATAACTGTATATAACGACTTATAGGAATTTGAGTTCTTACAATCTACCCTCCTTATGGGAATCTCACCCTCGAGATTCAAATACCTCTAATAGAGTTTACTGAATCGCCTTCTTCCCTATCCTAATCATTTTTTTTTATACTTTGTAAATTCGATGATTTGGTTCCTTCAAACACTTTTTTTACCTTCCATAAGTTAAGGATACGAGTTCTATGTTGGTTCTAGGACGATCACTCTAGGTTATTTACTATGGCTCTAAAATGCACTAAATAATCTTTCATGTCTCACCCAATTATAACTATCATCAACCAAATTACTACTTTGGTTCTTTGGGAAGGTTCTAGCTAAAACTTCACTAATCACCATAACTCTAATTCTAACTTCACTAGGTGTTAGCCCTAACCCTAGGCACTTCGGAATTTTAGAAATTTCTCTTTGATACCATTCTGTCATGCCCCAAAATTCAGCGCCCGAATTATTACTCGAGTATGAATTTCTAAGCGTGATAAAGGAAATACATGTGGAATTATAGATAATAAATCGGGTTGCATCACACTCTTATTCCAACTAAAATCATAAACTAAAATTCAAATGTTCATAAATCATAAACATATAGTTAATGACTTTATCAAATCTAACTACGATTCCATTAATTTCAAACTAAATAGAAATTATAAAAATATATGAAATTGTCTTCATTTGTGTTGGCTTCCCCATCCAGTGTAGTCGCCGCTTCTTCAACTTGCACCTCGTCACCTACAGTTTCCATATCATCTCTAAAACCTACGGTTCCCTAAGAAGGGTGATTAAAATAATTCCCATCAAGTAGAATTATTTACTCCACTCCATTGTATGATTTAAGCATTCATATATCATGCAAACGGAATTATAATAGTAATCAAATAATAATTCGGAATGTATGTTGAAGTATGCCATGCACACAGGCTCCATCCCGTGACAATACATAAGAAACACTAAACAAACATCCCACAATGAAAGCCCATGCAACACATGTAAATCAACCATACACGTAGCCTTTAACACAATGTCTTCAATCTAGTTTTACCCTTGCAAGTCGACTATACAACATTTGATCGCCACAACCAAATAGGTGCAATAACCCCCC
Source organism: Liriodendron chinense (assembly GCA_003013855.2). NCBI lineage: Eukaryota > Viridiplantae > Streptophyta > Magnoliopsida > Magnoliales > Magnoliaceae > Liriodendron > Liriodendron chinense. Next base: position 199,660 of record PVNU02004009.1, on the reverse strand, counting down.
GATCCTGACCCGTTACGCCTAATGCTGACACGGGTCGCATTCTCAATATGATACAATGTTAGACTGCCCTAGTCAAGTATGGTAACACCCCGATCCTAACACGGTATGCTCGATCCTGACACGAGTTGCATTTTCGATCCTTACACAAGACAACGTTACACCACATAACATCACCATAAAATTATGCATGCTTAACCCATAACCACAACTATCCCATACACCATAAACTGACCGACTCAACCAGACTTGACCATCCCTAGGCAAGGACTATCTCACATGCCCTTACCCTGACCTCCCCGTAGGACCCAATCCTCATTGCAAGTCTCTTATGCACAAATGCACAGTACATGTATACATATAAGCCTGAACATAGCATATTACGCATTATGAAGGAATTATTGTGTATAAAATAATTAATGAATTACAAGGTACATGAATTAAAGAGTGGACACAAAATGCAAGAATTGAAGTTCCGAATTAGTACATTTAAGATCACCAATTACATCATAAAATATTACAATTAAAGTACCAAATTTATAAAGTGCACACCTGAATTCAAATTAGATAAAACTTGAAGCTTTAATCCAAATTAGATACACATGTTCCAAAATAGTGGACAAATGTCATTGCCACTATTTGACTTAGTATGATCAATTGGAATGTCCTATCTGCGCAAGATTTATTTTTTTCACTTAAAACTTGCTGGTTCAGACATCACCTCTCTGTGGGGCCCAGAAGTGTTAATTATACCAAGTTCAGGTTTTGTCTCCATCTTGGGTAGTTAGCACCACTATTTTGAACGGTGTGGGCCATCCGGGACTCTGATTTGTCCCATCTTTTTATGGTAAGTCCCAAATAACCTAACAGACATTTTAGATGGGGTGGATCACCTAAATAAACATCAATGGGGCCCACGAGTGTGCTGCTGTCCAGCCTAAAAAAATGCAGTTTTCTATCTGATTTATTTTTCTAAGACATAGTCCATAGGCATGGCTGTTACTCTGAAGGCTATGGTTTCGAATTCTACATGGTTGAATGGGACTAGAACTTGGAAGTTCAACTTGAGTGGGATTGAATACGTTTAATGCTAAATTTTCCAACTAGGTGAGAGACAGGACTTCACATCTAGTTGTGTATCTTGTTTGGATTGATTGGATTGACATGGGATTGCTACAAGTGGATCCTTAAATGCCTTAGTGCCTTTAAACTATTGTTTTCATTAAAGTTACTATTTTAGTATAATTGCTTCAATTGAATCTCCTATTTATTGCAAAATTGAGTTGCTGGAATAGTTTGGAATCTGTTTTCCAATTCCCTTGTGGATTGACCTCGGTCTTACCGAGTTTTATTACTACATCGCAGCCTTACACTTGAGGTGAGTGAACAATACACTTCATATCTCCTCCTCTTAAGCTCATATCATCTTGAATGCATAGATACAAAGTTTTCCAAAAGAGTTTTGAATTTTAGAAAAATAAAAAAATTTCTACATAATTGCTCGAAATGTTACAAAACGCTGGATTCATCCAAGTGATCCTACACCCCCCAACCAAATCTTGCATTGTCCTCAATGTAAAAGATGTGCAATAAGTAAAACATGGGAGCAATTTGAAAATAAAAGGGAGTGAGGAATGATAGTACCTGAGAGAGTGAAAAGTGAAATTCTTTCTCCTTCTAACAAACCTATGAAAAATAAACAAAAGCAACCAACTCCTAATCCTAACTACTCTATACCTCCATCAGACTAGGAGATCAACCATCCTGATACACAGGATCAGTCAGAGGTATGGACAAACCTTCTGAAGGAAACTTCTCAAAGAACGGCTTTAATCACTGACCATTAGCCTTAAAGATGTTGCCGTTCCTTGGATTTAACAACTCGACGGTCCCATATGGGTAGACAGTTTGCACAATGTAGGGACCGGTCCATCGAGATCTCAATTTTTTCGGAAATAAATGTAGATGAGAATTATACAGAAGGACTTTTTTATTGATCGTGAATGTCTTACGAAGAATGTTCTTATCATGGAATATCTTCGTCTTGTCCTTGTAAATTCTTGCATTCTCATATGCTTCATTCCGAATATCCGCAAGTTCATTCAATTGTAGTTTGCGCAATGAGCTCGCCTTGTTAGAATCAAAATTCATCTTCTTAATTTCCCAATATGCCCTATGTTCCAACTCCACAGGCAAGTGATAAGCCTTCCCATAGACAAGTCTATAGGGAGACATTCCAATAGGGGTCTTGAAAGAGGTACGGTAAGCCCAAAGCGCATCGGTAAGTCGAAGCGACCAATCCTTGCGATCGGGGTTCACCGTTTTCTCCAAAATGTGTTTAATCTCCCTATTAGATATCTCAGCTTGTCCACTAGTTTGTGGGTGATAGGGAGTGCTCACTTTGTGTGTTACGCCATATTTCTTCATTAAGGTTTCAAATGGGCGATTACAAAAGTGAGACCCTCCATCACTTTTGATGACTCGAGGTGTTCCAAACCGGGAAAGAATATTCTCTTTTAAGAAGCGAACGACCGTTTTATGGTCATTATTCCAACATGGGATCACCTCGACCCATTTTGACACATAGTCAATGGCAAGCAAGATGTATACGTTCCCAAAAGAAGATGGGAATGGACCCATGAAATCGATGCCCCAACAATAAAAAATTTCAATTATTAAGATGGGATTGAGTGGCATCATATTTCTATGGGAGATTCCTCCCAATTTCTGATAGGGCTCACATGTTTTGCAAAACTCATGTGTGTCCTTGAACATAGTGGGCCAATAAAACCCACATTGCAGAATTTTGGTTGTGATCTTCTTAGCCGAAAAATGGCCACCACATGCTTGAGAGTAACAAAAGGAGATGATACTTTGTTGTTCATCATCTAGCACACATCTCCTTATGATTTGATCGGGACAATACTTTGAATAAGTATGGGTCGTCCCATAGGAATTTTCGCACCTCAGTGAAGAATTTATCCTTATCTTGCTTTTTTCAATGTGTAGGAATCGTACCTGTAGCAAGATAGTTAGCAATGTCCGCATACCATGGCAATTGGGAGACTTTAAAAAGTTGTTCATCAGGGAACATGTCATTGATCGCGGTCGTTTCAGGGGAATCGGTGAGAACAAGTCCAGAGAGATGGTCAGCCACTACATTTTCTACTCCTTTCTTATCACGTATCTCTATGTGAAATTCCTGGAGTAGAAGGATCCATCTTAACAACCGTGGTTTAGCATCCTTCTTAGAGAGATGATACTTAAGCGTGGCATGGTCAGTGAATATGATGATCTTAGATTTAATCAAGTAGGACCTAAACTTGTCCAAGGCAAAAACTACGGCTAAAAGTTCTTTTTCTGTTGTAGTGTAGTTTGCTTGGGCAGAGTTTAAGGTTCTACTTGCATAGTAGATAACACATGGCTTCTTCTCTTTTCTTTGGCCTAGCACGGTCCCAATAGCATAGTCGCTTGCGTCGCACATAATTTTAAAAGGAAGGCTCCAATCAGGTGGTTGCATTATGGGAGCACATGTTAACATTCCTTTGAGTGTGGTAAAGGCATGTTGACAATCTTCATTCCACTCAAAAGAATTCTCCTTTTGAAGTAGGTTACATAAAGGACGAGAGAGTGAATTGAAGTCCTTTATGAACCTTCTATAAAATCCTGCGTGTCCTAAAAAGGACCGCACATCTCGTATGCTCTTGGGTGGTGGAAGGTTAGAGATAAGATTGATTTTCGCTTTGTCCACCTCGATTCCATTTTGTGAAACGATATGACCAAGTACAATTCCCTTTTGAACCATAAAGTGACACTTCTCCCAATTCAACACAAGGTTCTTCTCTTCACATCTTTTCAGCACAGATTTCAAGTGCACAAAGCACTCATCAAAGCTACAACCAAATACAGAGAAATTATCCATGAAGACTTCGAGAATTGTCCCCACCATATCAGAAAAAATACTCATCATACAACGTTGAAAGGTGGCAGGGGCATTACATAGTCCAAACGAGATCCGTCAATAGGCGAAAGTGCCGAATGGACATGTGAATGTAGTCTTTTCTTGGTCTTCACGGGCTATCTCTATTTGGTTATACCCTGAATAGCCGTCAAGGAAGCAAAAATGGGAATGACCCGCCAACCGTTCTAAAATTTGATCAACAAATGGTAGGGGGAAGTGGTCTTTCCTCGTGACAGTGTTTAGCTTCCTGTAGTCAATGCACATTCTCCAACCGGTAGTGACTCTGGTTGGTACGAGTTCATTATTGGCATTGGCTACGATGGTTATTTTGGATTTCTTAGGCACCACTTGTGTTGGACTCACCCATTGACTATCGAATATTGGGTAGATAATACCCACATCCAATAGTTTTCCACTTCGGCTTTAACGACATCCTTCATGTTTGGATTGAGTCGTCTTTGTGGTTGCCTAGATGTCTTCGCATTCTCCTCAAGGTATATGCGATGAGTACAAATCAGTGGGTCTATGCCTTTGAGATCCGCAATCGACCACCCAATGGCACTCTTGTGTTCTAATAGAGTGGCCATTAGCCTATTCTCTTGTTCCTCATCTAAGTGGGAAGAAATCACCACCGGATATGTCTCATCTCGACCCAAATAGACATATTTCAGCTCACTTGGTAATGGTTTTAGGTCGAGTGTTGGTGCCTTAATATTGAATGGGAGGGCTTTGTTCTCGTTTACGGGTAAGGCTCAAATATGGCCCTCCATCTTTTGTTGTCAAGTACCGGCATCACATCTAACATGGCATCCATCTCTCGTATTGTGTTATCATTTATTTCATGAGAGTGGGCCACACATGCCTCTAAAGGGTCGGAATATAATGACAAGGGGAAAGTTTCATCCACGAATGATTCAATCATATTTATCTCGTGGATCTCATCATCAATCTCCCGTGGTTGTTTGCACAAATCAAATATATTGAGCTCAAGAGTCATATTTCCAAAGGACATTTGTACAAGCCCGTTTCTACAATTGATAATTGCATTGGAAGTAGCTAGAAAAGGGCGGCCAAGTATGACAGGAATTTGAGCACCGGTACCTATCACGGGATGTGTATCCAAGACAATAAAATCTACTGGGTAGTAGAATTTATCAACTTGGATTAGAACATCCTCAATCATTCCTCTCGGTATACGAATGGATCTATCAGCAAGTTGGAGTGTGGTTTTGGTGGGTTTCAATTCACCTAACCCAAGTTGTTCGTAAACCGAGTATGGAATGAGGTTCACACTTGCCCCCAAATCAAGCAAGGCTTGTTTAATCGGGTAGTCTCCTATGATGCATGAGATGGTTGGACTACCCGGATCCTTGTATTTTTGGGGCACCTCTTGTTTGATAATGGCACTCAAATTCTCAATCAAAAGTACTTTGTTGTGAACATTGTGTTTCCTTTTTACTGTGCACAATTCCTTTAGAAATTTGGCGTAGGATGGCATTTGCTTTATGGCATCCAACAACGAGATGTTGATCTTCACCTGCTTGAACACCTCTAAAATTTTCAGATTTTTGTCTAAGGGTTTGGGTGAAATTAACCTTTGGGAAAACGGGGCAACTGGCTTGTATTGCCTTTCCGGTTCTTTCTCTTGTGGAGTGTTGTTTAAGCTATCATCCTCTTTGGAATTTTTCGGATCCTTAGGCTTTGGAGCCTTCACTGGATTAGATTTATCAACTATTTTCCCACTTCTTAAAGTGGTGATACCTTGAACATGCTCCGTGTGTTGGGAGGATGAGCTAGCGTCTTGTATCTCAAATTGGGTTCTTGGGTTAGGAAGAGGTTGGGCAGGAAGTGTGCCTTTCTCCGTAATATTGAGGTGAGATTCAACTCTAGCCATTGAGGTTTTCAATTCATTGATGGCTTGAGTTGAATTTTGATTAAATTTCAATTGCTCTTGCATGAACCCATCTATTTTCAGAGAATTAGTCTTGTTATACTCAGCTTGAACTGATACAAATGCCCCCAACATCTCCTCTAACGTAACATTTGGTGTAATGACTAGAGATGGTCCTAGTATAGGTTGAGCTTGGGGGATATTGTTTGCATTTGCAGTGGGTCCATTCCTCCAACTAAAGTTGGGATGGTTCTGAAATTGCGGTTTTACCGCTTATAGAGATACTTGGAGATATGCCTAATGTCCTAGAGGGTGGTGAATAGGACTTTTTAAATTCCAATTACAATTAAAAACTGATCAAGTCAATCTTATCAACTAAGATTATCACAATAACATTCAAGGCATTTATATGAGCAATTTGTAAGCAAGGACTATCATAGGCATTTCATCAAACAGTTAGCATTCATGATTGACTAAACCATTCAACACATAGCAATCATTCAATCTCACAATGCACAACGATTTATAGTGGTTCGGTTTCCCAACTCCACTCCCGGTTCACGATCTCAACCTATGAGACCACCAGATTTCACTATAGTCTTGGTTTTAAATCAGGTTAACCATCAACCTTGACATCCTTTGATCTAGGACCGCGTTTACTATCCGCCGATGGCCCAATCCAGGGACTTGACGAGTTTGGATCTCAAACTCTCACCAATCCTAATCCAAGGATGGTCACGTACACTCCCGCCGGAGTTTCCCAATCCAGGGAATAATGATTCAATAAATGGACTCTCAAAAACTAGACATACCTAGACGATTGAGCCCCGATTCGATGCCTTTGATGAGTAGCTTCAGCTCCACGTGCTTCAGGTTCTCTTTGTGCTCCTAAGATCAGCTACCGATGCAAATGATGAGGTTATGTTGATACCGGGTAGTTGGGAGAGAGTTGGTCTAGTTCCTCTTGCCTATTCAATGCAATGGTAATGAGGGAACTACCAAACTTCAAGCATTCAATGGCTATAAACAACCTCATAAATATATTCCGAAGGTAGGTCAACCATGAATGAAGGTCTTGAGTTCATACTTCAAACCGAGCTTTGAATACTCATTGATAAGCCATTAATGGCTGGGTTTGAATGATGAACTCAAGGGGGACAAGAGCAAAGAGGGTAGGAGGATGTGAGTAAAAGCTCTCTCTCTTAGCACTTAAAGGGTGTTGAATGCATACCATGAAAGACCATAAGTCATGGCTATATAGAGCCCCAAATGATGGCCCCAACGGATCAAAGATGGTCACGACCGACCTGTCAGAGAGGGGTCTCAACCGGTCGGTCGGACTGGTCGAAATTCAAATCACAAGGCCATATTTGAGTCTGCCCGACCGGTCAAGACCGGTCGGATCCCCTTGCTGGAAGCAATCAAAATACAGGCCGACCAGTCAAGACCGGTCGGCTCACCTTGCTAGATCAATTGGAGAAAATAGGCCGACCGGTCAAGACCGGTCGGCTGAGCTTGCTGGACAAATTGCTGAAAGTAGGCCGACCGGTCAAGACCGGTCGGCTATGCTTGCTGGACAGATTGTATATTGCTGGCCGACTAGTCTTGACCGGTCGGCTGTCAATCTGAATGTATTATAGCAATTTTGTTGTCTTGATAATGTCCTTGGCCGACCGGTCAAGACCGGTCGGCTGTCAATCTGAATGTATTATAGCAATTTTGCTGTCATGATAATGTCCCTGGCCGACCGGTCAAGACCGGTCGGCTGTCCAGCTGAATACATCACAGCAAGCCTCTGTTGTTAACTTGAAATGCCTGGCCGACCGGTCAAGACCGGTCGGCTGCCCATCTGCATTCTTCACAGCAAGGTTGCGTTGTGTTGAGAAGCCTGGCAGACCGGTCAAGACCGGTCGGCTTGTCTAGTTGTTTTCATTTCAGCACAACTGCTGGACACATCTTGTAGTTCGGGCCGACCGGTCAAGACCGGTTGGCTGTCTAGATGGTTTTGTCACAGCGAGCTTGCTGGACCAAGTCCTTCAACACAGCAGCGGATCACATTCATAGATGAAGCATGAAGTGATGAGGTGCATGGGGTCCAATGTATGGACATATCTTCAATTACGTTTTGCACCAGCCATGGACCACAAATCTGATCAACTTGTGCAAGGGTTGAGAGGGAATGGGATAAGATGTGTGAGTCTTTACGCCATTCTTTGATGTTTTGGGTTTCCTATGGTCGATCTATATGCAACTTACCTAAGATCTTGTTTCAGCATGAGCTTGAGCAATGGACGAAGCGTAATCTTCAAGTCTTGATCTTCAATTCTTCGACCGGGGCTCACACGACAAGACGCGACCAACCAACACGCCAATTGACAACAAAAGGTGTACTAACAATCTCCCCCTTTGTCAATTGCGTGACAAAACATCTAACCTAGACAAATCGTGACTCCTTATCATGATTGACCCTTAAGCAGAAAGAAATATACACCCATTTACATGTCTATACAGATATACAAAATAATCTTTACAAAAGGACATGTACAGACTCGATTTTCTTTAAAATCTCCCCCTCAATGCTTGCACCTACAAAGTCCTGCAAAAAGATATAGTCGGACCTTCTAGGTGGGATGATTCTCCCTCTTTTTGTTAGTAATTGACAAGGGTTAGCCAGCAAAAAGATATGCCTAATAAAGCTGCAAGGCTAGCGCCGAAAATATGTCAATCACATAAGACAGGGAAGAGATATAGAAATTTAAGCCCTGAGGAGATTTAAAGAACAAATCATGCCAGATATACAAGTAATCATGAAAGCATAAAGGGCTTATAGCCCAATCAACCAACCACCCCTCTAGATGTATATCTAGACAAACACAGAACACAAAGCATGAGCTAAAAAGGGCAAATGTGTCCAAACCATCTAACCTCCCACAGATATTCAATAAAAGATCAAAAGCTCATATAAAAAGATATAACTATATCATCCATATATATACCAAAATGGGCAAGCAGCCCAAATGTAAAGATGTATCAATCCGTGTAAAATATACAGACAACCTATAAAAGATAGTGCATGAAATCCAGACAATGTCATTGGTCATACAAAAAGTAACTGTGACCAAGACATGAGACTAGTAATCTGTTCCATCTCCCAGATCAGGGGGTGGAACGTCCCCACGCGTCGCGCGCTCCCATATCTCTATCCGCCTCTCCAATTGTGCGAGGCGAGTGACAAGGGCCTCCTGCTGTACAAGTATGGTGGCCTGACCCTGCAAAATCTGGTCCCCAGTCTGCTCGAGCCTGTCTAGCCGCTGAAATATACTCTCCCTAAGCTGGCGAAGCTCAGCAATGTATGAAGGTGGATCCACGAAAGGGGATCGTCGTCGAGAAAAGGCTCTAGGAGGCGTACTGAATCGACCCGGAGCTGCTCGCGGATCAAGGGATGGATCAGAGGAAGGAGCTGATGGTGAAGTGTGGGAAGGGCCAGTGGAGGCAGGTGAAGCCTCAGGCTGGGACGGCTTGGCCGGATCCGGCAGCTGCTCCTGCAGAAGACGACTCTGAATGACTTCTTTGGTAAGCTCCATACGAGCAATGAGGGTATGGTTGATAATGACAGGCTTGTGAATTTTATCAGTACCGACAATGTCAATCTCATTAGCTAATGTGCATATGAGATGCCCAAAAGGTAGACTGGTGGAGTTTCCATCGTCTCGCAGGATAACCTGGTGAATGATGTTCATGATCCGAGTTGGAAGGCAAAGCGAATGACCCTTACCTACACTATAGAGCAACCGAAGCATGGTTTCGGTGACATCCGCCTTGTTACTCATCCGCGGGTATACATTGCAGAAGAAAAGGTTGTGCAGAATGCGGAAATCCCATGTCATAGAGGACGCTCGAAGCGCACCTCCTACCCATTTGGGTGTCCCATCACCACATAAGAATTGAGCAATAACAAGGTTAGGTTTGGGACCCAAGGAGGCAAAATCGAAAGTAGACTCCTGTACAATAGGAACACCAACAAATTTCGAGATGGATTTCAAAGTAAGAAGGCAATTCCGATCACCAACCTTGACGTTAAAAGAGGGGGGAGAGGCAGTGACATGGACACAAGATGCATAAAATTTTCGAACAACGTCAAACTGGACCAGGCCCCCCATGTGGAGTACGGGGCCCCAATTTATGGCATTCAAAATAGAAAGAATATTATAGTCGGCCAAGTCAACCAATTTGACTGATTTTTCACAAACTACCTCCTTGTCCTTGAAATCATCCCAATGGGTGGAATGGGATGAAACATTTTTCCCCAAGGATTTAGATTGAACAGGGGGAACAGAAGATGAGGCAGCCCCTTTCCCTTTTGAAGCTGTTTTCTTGGTCTTTAAAGGGCGAGGAGGAGGAGGCTTAGGTTTTGCCTTGGGTCGATCACTCTGCCTCAAGGGGAGCTCATCTTCACTCTCTTGGGAAGACATGGAAGAGGCAAGAAGATACTCTAAATCACTTCTAGATATGAGGAAAGGGAGGAAACAAAAAGGAGTGAGAGTGAATCCCTTACCAAATGTATGAGAATGAAGAGGAGTAAAGTAGAAGAGGTTAGAACCTCGAATCTTGCAACGAATCACCTCGAAATCACCTTGGAGAGCAAGAGGGGGAGCTGGAGCAGCAAGTGGAGGTGAGAAAATGGGAAGTGGGTGACCTAAAATGAGCTCCAACTGTATTTAAAGACCCCCCCTTTCGGACGGGTGACGCACGAGCTGGCTGGACTGGTGATGCACGACCGATCGTGACCGGTCGTGGGACGAGAAATGAGAGTCTAGCAGCATTTTGTTCACAGCCCGACCGGTCTTGACCAGTCGGATGGCATAAGTGACTTGAGTCCAAACAGGTCTTGGAGACCCCCGACCGGTCTTGACCAGTCGGCTGGCAGGTCGGCAGGCAGATTTTCACAATTTTGACAGGAATCCTGCACTGGATTAGCTGGATAGAGAGTCTGTCCTTTGGACAGACCCTTATCATTTAAAACCAAGTACCCTTACCAAGGATACAACATCCATGGTCATGGTGTACCAAGGTACAACTTAACAAAAAATGAGGGACCCTTAACGTCCAGATTTATCAATAGAGGACAAGAATTGGGACTATGATCTCGGATTTTCGTAGAAAGCAATGAAAAGAGGCAAAGGTCCTTAGATATTCCTATAAAGATCAGATAGAGAGGCTTAATCCTCAGATTTTACCTGCAAAACATACACTTGTTAGATAAACTAGACACATCCAACACCAATGGACTTCTGGAGGTTCGCAAAGCGAACCGAGTCCAAAGGTTTCGTTAGGATGTCAGCTAGCTGATTCTCGGAAGGCACATGTTCGAGAGATATTATGTGATCTTCAACCAATTCTCGAATAAAATGGTGCCTAATATCTATGTGCTTAGTGCACGAGTGCTGAACTAGATTTTTCGATATATTTATGGCACTAGTATTGTCGCAAAATAGAGTCATTGTGCCTTGGTTAATCCCATAATCGGTCAATGTTTGTTTCATCCATAATAATTGGGCACAACAACTTCCAGCAGCAATGTATTCTGCTTCGGCTGTGGATAAAGAGATGGAGTTTTGTTTCTTACTATGCCACGCCACAAGGCAATTTCCAACATAAAAACACCCACCACTGGTTGATTTACGATCATCCATGTTACTAGCCCAGTCGGCATTTGAATACCCTTTAATATCTGTAGATGAATCAAAGGGGTACCAAAGACCATATTCGGTGGTGCATCCAACAAACCGGATGATCCGTTTAACAGCGGTAAGGTGAGATTCTTTGGGATCAGCCTGAAACCGAGCACAAGCACCTACACTAAAAGCAATATCTGGTCTACTAGCAGTGAGATAAAGAAGACTACCAATCATGCTTCTATAAAGATATTGATCTACACTTTTCCCTGCATGGTCTTTTGATAGTTTAACAGTGGTGCTCATAGGTGTAGTGTAGGAACGACTAGAGTCTAAGCCAAATCTCTTAACAAGATCTTTAGCATATTTGGCTTGAGTAATAAATATACCTGATGCAAGTTGTTTTACTTGAAGCCCTAGAAACATGTTAAGTTCTCCTACCATACTCATCTCAAATTCAGATGTCATTAATTTAGCAAAGGAGATGGACATTTTCTCACATGTGGATCCAAAAGCAATGTCATCCACATAAATCTGGGCAATCAACATAGAATTCTCGGCTTCTCTAATAAATAGAGTTTTGTCAACGCTCCCCCTAGCAAAATTATGGTCTACAAGAAAATGAGTTAGGCGTTCATACCATGCAAGGGGTGCTTGCTTGAGTCCGTAAAGCGCCTTTTTCAACCGATACACTTTGTGAGAATACTTAGGATCAATGAATCATTTTGGTTGTTCAACATACACTTCCTCATCAAGAATACAATTCAAGAAGGCGCTCTTTACATCCATTTGAAATAGTTTGAACTTTAGCACACAAGCAACAGCCATAAGAATTCTAATAGATTCGAGTCTAGCTACAGGGGCAAATGTTTCATTAAAATCAATACCTTCAATTTTTAAATATCCTTGAGCAACTAACCAAGCCTTATTACGTATTACATTCCCAGATTCATCGGATTTATTCTTGAAAATCCATTTGGTTCCAATAACATTTTTCCTTTCTGGCCTGTCGACCAGATACCACACTTCATTTCTAATGAATTGTTGAAGCTCTTCTTGCATTGCAAGGATCCAGAATTCATCATTTAGAGCTTCATCAGCATTTTTTGGTTCTATTTTTGATGTGAAACATAGGTGACTGTTGACTGCCTCCAACTGTCTCCTGGTTTTGACACCAATGCTAGGATCCCCAATGATTTGATTGAGGGGGTGATCCTTGACAATTTGTACATCACCAGGAGCTGTGGGGGCATTTGGAGATGAGGGTTGTTTATCAGATTTACCTATCTCGCATATGCCCTCATCTTCTTCTTCATCACCTGGAGACACAGATTTATCCAAGCAATCATCCACAGTCACATTGATTGACTCTTGAACTGATGAGGTTCGAAGGTTGTAGACACGAAAAGCTCTACTATCTGATGAGTATCCTAAGAAGATACCCTCATCACTTTTGGAGTCAAACTTTCCGAAATTTTCTCGGTCTCTCAGAATATAACATGTACTACCAAAGACCTTAAAGTATTTTACATTCGGTGTCTTTCCACACCACAGTTCATAAGCTGTTTTGTTTAGACCTGCCCTTAAATAAACTCGATTAATAATATAGCAGGGAGTGTTAATAGCTTCGGCCCACAGAGTTTGAGCAAGATTTTTATTATTAAGCATAGCTGTGGTTCTCGACGCCCCATATTTATTATTAATATCCAACAACACTCTATTTTTCCTTTCAGCAACCCCTGTCACGCCCCAAATTCGGTTCTTGACGTCCATTCGCTGTAACCCGAATTCAGCGGTGGCAGCCTCCGTAGTACCCCGATCTCGGATCTTAACCCCACATGCCAGGTTCCAATCCTGGGATACCACAAGGAGGATTTTAGGGTCTAAATTTTTTTTTTTGAAACATGAGCATCACCATATGAGTACCATCAAAGACAAACACAATATTCTCACTAAATCATTTCGTTTATATACAGTACTGAAAAGTAAATACACAATGCGTAAATATAAAAACTGTGCACAATCCGGCACCTCCTGCTACTGCACTCCCAACTCCAACTCAACGCTGCTGATACACTCTGGTATAACCTGCAGCGTAACAAACGCGCATAAGCTTCGAATGAAGCTTTGTGAGTGCGTGTGTGCGTGCGCAATGCGTATGACAAACATGACAAATATCAGAGTAAACAGTAAAGCATGATGAGAAATCTAAACCAAAACTTAGCCTAATTAGGCTACACGATCATGTGATATGAATAACCAGCCTACAACGGCTATGCAAGCATGCAATACAGATAACTAGCCTGCCATGGCTATGCAAGCATGCAATACAGGTAACCAGCCTACCAAGGCTATATACTCATACTATGCAATGGCCTACAGGGCCTAATGTCGCATATAATGATCCAATGCATGTATGCAAATCACCACCTCTAAGTACAGTGGTCCAGATACGAACAGTCATAACGCGATCGCCTAAGTAATGCAGGACTCGGAACTGGTAGCTCGCCCAGTGTGGTAGCTCGCCCAGGCTTACAGCCCCGCCCACATCACACCCACCCACGTCAGGACCGTCCCACACCATACAGAACATCAGTCACATCACTGATACCAATACCATCTCCAAAACGGGACATCACCGGGGTCTCACAGACCTCACTACTCACCAATAGAATGCCAAAGCCTATCTGGTGCAATAGCGGGCCTACTCACAGCTGGTCAAACTCAACCCACTTTGCCAACACTCTTCCGGCAGGTTAGGTCAGACCTCCTTCCAAACTGACCACGTGTAGTGGAAAACACCGCCGTTTGGTATTCGGCATACTGGTGTATGATTAAACCACCCGGTCCTTGAATGGAGCACCCACCTTGGTACCAACGGGATCAGGGACTTTCACCCAGGGACATCTTTGGCATCCAGTTTAAAGATCACATATTTCAGGTGTTCTGCAAACCACGATGGAGCTGTGGTTGCAACGTAGTAACCATGCTATATGCGGCACAAGCAGACGGTGCGAAATACAACCATGCATACAAACGTGGGACGACATGCCTGTGTAAGTCTCCAAAGAGCACCATAAAACTATAAGGTCTCAAACACAATGTCACCGTCAGCTGGTAATGAACTGCACGCCAATCATGACCGATATGGCCGGTTGATACAAGACAATCCGATGAACCAAGCATTCATGATGCATGAGTCAAGTATACATATGAGTGCCAACAAGTAGTCCATCTACCACGATGGCTATAAATCAATCTAGTCCAACTTATTTGAGATATGATTAAAATGAGGGGACACATATGAATGATCGAGTTATAGTGCGGGATGTCGCTAGCCAGGAAATCTCGCACCAAGGGCTACAAGGTATGCTAAGTTATGCCTACCATACAGTGTAAGTCAGGATGATAGATTCCTGTCCTCAAATAGTCCCATACCTATTGGAGAGGTTTGCGATAGAGAGCACGTGAATTACATTTGCGCGACTACATCTCGAATGCTTTATGAATGCGTTTATGCCCTAGTGGTCCCCAACTAACAATGGTGATTCGGGATGCATACTCATTACACACGCATAGTGGTCATCAAAGCATATACTATATAGATCGCATAAGAGTATTCCAAATAACACTACGTGTGGCAACAGACATACTAAAAATAGCATAAAAAGATAATTCACTTATAATACAAGCAAACATAAAGAGATAAGACTCTAAATGGATGGTATACAACAATACAGACGGTCCAACAACTGAATGGTGTGGATTAACCTTCAATATTCAGATAACCCAAATGGAAAGAAAATGATTGAAAACACTACCGACACATCAAAGGTAGAACCTACTTGAGCGGCAAGAGTGGAATACTCAAAATCATGCCGAGACCCATAATCCTGTAGTACAGTTGAGATAAACACAATAATGGTCCGTAAAAGGAATGTCATAGAACGGGTTGTAAGATAGGCAGGTCATAACAGAGAATCATACATGGTAGGGTAATCTGAGATAGATGGTCAATACAATGAGGTCCAAAAAGGGACGACAGGTCTAACCTCATACTACAAGATATGCTCCATATAATGGATGGCCTAGATGACATACGAACGTCGAGGATGAGCCCCACACTCGCCCTAAGGGTAAACGGACGGTGTGGATGGGATATACACGATATGGTGGTCTTTAATAGTTGGGTACAAGGGTAGAAGGGGTGAGTCATATGAGTATACAAGCTGAGTTACCAAGATCAATCAACATGGTGAGTCAACAAGGTGAGTCAATAAGGCAGGTTGACAAGGCGGGTCAACATGGTGAGTTGACAAGGTGAATTGACAAGACGGTTCAACAGGGTGAGTTTAAGAAGGTAGCCCTGTGACTTGGATCAAGCAAACTCTAAGGATGACCTTTCAATAAGGGTTTACACAACTAATCATCAAGGTGGATCCACGGGATGGACAACGCGGTCATTCGAACACGTACACAGAGGTGGTCCTAAGGCCATCCTGTACATAACATGCTAGGGTCCATTCATTTGGATGGTTTGGATCAAGCACAAAATTAAGGCGGTCCTTATGGATGGCCGACATACATATCGCACCATGGTGGCCAATGGCTGACGTGGATAGAACACATGCATAACAAGGTGGACCCATGGTTGGGTATAACCGTACAAAGGAGTGGGGAAGCCACATACATCAATGGGCCACAATAGTTTAGGATCAACCCGATATTTGTGCTTTCCCACTAATCAAGTGAGATGGCAACCAAACACCATGGTGGGGCCCGCACACCACACGTGTGGAACCCTACCCATGGTTGAGTGACTTAAGAACAAGGAGAATGGCAAATAAACATAACAGATGGGTCCTATAAAGTTTCCAATGGTAGGCATCTGTTGTAGGCAAATATAGTCTGACAAGAAGTGAAGGGTCGCGACCATATGAATGCGAGGAGTCCAGGTCGGGCTCGCCAGAAGGGGTCGCGTCTCCCTGATGCGAGCATGCTCGGCTCGTGCTCACCAGAAGAGGTCGCATTCCCTGGATGCGAGCAGCTCGGCTCGGGCTTGCCAGAAGAGGTCGCATCCCCCGGATGCGAGCAGCTCGGCTCGGGCTCGTTAGAAGGGGTCGCATCCCTCGGATGCGAGCATCTCCGCTCGGGCTCGTCAGGAAGGGTCGCACATCATGAATGCGAGCATCCCTGGCACAAGCAGCTCCCGACATCAGAATAGTCCTGAGTCTTTTGGTTCGGATGATCTTCATACTTCCAGCACCCGGTCCTCGTCGAGCGGCTTGTTCAATCCCCTGCGACACCAAGCAGAGTTACAGCCAGCGCGGCGGTCTTCTTCCTTTCGGCGTCTCCTTCCTTTTCAGTAGCTATGACTCCAACTACGAGCAATCAGCACTATTACCATGTCGATCAGCAGCCTGTATAGGTTGGTCTTTGGGCTTATCTTCTCTGGTGGTTCCGAATCTCAGGGGATTGCTATCAAGAAACGTGATTGCCGGAAGGAGTTATTAGGATAGATACTGCCTTTGAGGATAAGGATCTTGTCCCACGAAATCAGCGATATTTCAGTATCGTACGCGACATCATCGGGATTTCGATATCTTATGTAACAAATTGGCTAGCTTCAGATCTATATAAGGGGGTGACTCCATTAAGAGAAAGGTACGCACACATCATTCAATCTTGGTCCCGTTTCGCTTGGCTTCTCTTCTTACTGTGGCCTAACTTAAGCATCGGAGGGCTAACGGCTGGTCCCCAGCCACCCTTATTTACTGTCTTGCTTCAGGTCTGGTGGTGGAAATCCCTGCTGGAGTGAAGGAAAAAAGCCGGAGGATCTCGTTACAAAATCTGACATTAACAGCTTGGCGTCGTCTGTGGGAACGACTTGATCGTCAAAATCAATCGTGTTAACCACCGATCAAAATCCTTCGGTGATGCCTCCTAAAAAGGCTGTTCATCCTTCAACTTCGAGGCAGGCACCACCTCCGCCTGATGAGACGGAATCCGCACCTACCCTCCCACCTGTTCTGACGGATATCCCTCAAGGAGCCCCAAATATGCCGCCAACAAACCCATTATTGGAGGCCTCTGAAAATCAAGATGATGTCCTACGTTTCCTCGGGAACACTCTCCTAACTCTAAACGCCGGAGTTCAGGCGCTGTCAAATCGGCTTGATCAGCACTTCCCTGAACCGCAAAGACAACCCTTCGAAGGGTTACCACCGCCACCCATACCAGTTGCTTCCAGACATTCTATGGATGAACCACAGGTCCCACCACTTGGCGGCCATCCCCCTGTGCCGTCTCCACATTCTATACATTCCAGTTCGTCTCGACAACCTCAACCGCAAGGCTCCACCACCGAAACGTCTAGCTATACCCTGCCATGGGAAGGAGATCTCAAAAGAATTCAAGATCGTTTTGATGTCGTGGAACAGAGATACCAGGCAAATCGGCCATCTGCCGTCATGGCGGCGATACATCAATCTGAATCTCCCTTCACTAGCGAGGTCATGGAAGCCCCGTTGCCCAGAAAGTATCGAGCGCCTGTTATCGCTCCATATACAGGCATTGGCGATCCTCTGGAACATCTGGAAATATACAGGTCCCTCATGGAGTTGGAGGGACATGGTTCAGAAATCATGTGTAGGGCTTTTCCCCTTACATTGAAGGAAGCGGCTCGTACGTGGTTTCGGGGGTTAAAGCCTCGTTCCATCAGTTCCTTTTCCCAATTATCGGAGATATTTCTTTCTCAATTCATGGGAAGTATTCGCATTAAGAAGCCAGCCTCCCATCTGATGAATCTGAAACAGCAACATGGGGAGACAATAAAAGAGTTCACAGTACGGTTCACTGCCGAAGCCGTTCAAACTGAGGATTACACTGAAGAAAAGGGTCTCACAGCCCTCATCGCTGGAATAACGAGCGAGAAATTCAGGTTTGCCTTAGATAAAAGCCCGCCGAAAACTATGGCGGAATTCCAAGCCAAAGCTCAGAAATATATCAATGCAGAAGAAGTCGCATTAACACGCCATGGAGTACAAAGTAAGAAACGCAAGCCAGAAGGAACTTCTTCTATAGATAAGAAATACCGTCGTGATCAGCGCGATCGTTCTCCTAGGAAGCCTTACTCTGGTAAATATCATAATTACACTCCTCTTAATCGGTCTCCTGAAAAGGTTCTAATGGAGATAAAACACAAGCCATATGTGAAGTGGCCTGCAAAGATCAAATCCGATCCCGAGAAGAGAGATAAGAGTAAGTTCTGTTACTTCCATAAAGATCACGGGCATAGGACCCAGGACTGTATCTCTCTACGAGACCATATCGAAGCCCTTATTCGAAAAGGCCATCTCCAGGATTATGTTGCTCGTAAGAATCGATCACCAGAAAGGGCGAAGACCTCATCTCGCCAAAAGGAACCGTCTCATCATCAAACCGATCAAGAGGACGCTGAGCCCACAGGAGAAATTCGCACTATCGTCGGGGGACCAGCTTGTGGGGGTGACTCTCAAGCTTCAAGAAAAGCATACGCTCGGAAGGCGTCCAAAGAACCCCAACAAATCTATTGGCTGGAACAGACATCCAGCTCATCAAAAGCGAGCCATCCTCCAATTTCTTTCACCCTCGAAGATGCAGAGGGAATCCACTTCCCTCATGAAGATTCTATCGTAGTCACATTGAAGGTATCAAATTATCTGACTCATCGGATTATGGTGGATACAGGTAGCTCAGCCGACATTCTGTACCTGGAGGATTTCAACAAAATGGCACTATCCAGAAGCCTCCTCAAGCCAGTATCGACCCCCCTCGTCGGCTTTGGAGGAGAGGTAGTAACACCCGAAGGAAGCATCGATCTCCCAGTTACTTTTGGAGAGAGTCCAGCGAAGACCACCGTCTTCGTAAACTTCCTCGTCGTGGATCGAAAATCAGCATATAACGCCATTTTGGGGCGGCCGTCTCTGACTAAGGTTGGAACGGCCTTGCACCCTTCATATCTGTGTGTTAAATTTCTGACCCCAAATGGCATCGGGGTCGTGCGAGGAAGTCAGCAGGAGGCACGGTCCTGTTACCAGATAGCCCTCCAAGATCGAAAGAAGGCTCAAGCGACACCTGTCATGGAAATAGTTCAAGGTTCATCCGACGTTCCCGCCACCGCGTTGGATCCGAGAGAAAATGCTCTGAAATCAGGAACTCCAGGGGAGGAAACAGTGGGGATCCGCTTGACCGAAGATGACCCGTCTAAGATCGTGTACATCGGTTCCTCCTTAAACAGTATCCACCGTGAAGATTTGATCCGTTTCCTCATTGAATACCAGGACGTGTTTGCTTGGTCTCATAAAGATATGCCAGGCATCGATCCCAATGTCATCGCACATCGTCTCAACCTTGACCCGAAGCATAAACCCGTACATCAGCGTCGACGTGCCTTTACTGCAGAAAGACAAATGGCGATCAAAACTGAAGTTGAGAAGCTGCTCGCGGCTAATTTCATAAAAGAAGTTGACTACCCACAGTGGGTCGCAAACGTAGTTCTCGTCCGGAAAGCTAATGGCAAATGGAGGATGTGCGTCGACTATTCAGACTTGAACAAAGCATGTCCCAAAGATAGCTTCCCGACACCACGAATCGACCAGTTGGTCGACTCAACAGCTGGACATGCTCTTCTCAGCTTTATGGATGCCTATTCTGGTTACAATCAGATTGTGATGCATCCACCTGATAGCCAGCACACTGCCTTCATCACAGATCGAGGACTATATTGCTACCAGGTAATGCCGTTCGGTCTTAAAAACGCAGGGGCCACTTATCAACGTCTTGTCAACAAAATATTCGCTTCTCAAATCGGTAAGAATATGGAAGTATATGTTGACGACATGCTCGTGAAAAGCATCGTTGAAGATGACCACATTTCTGATCTTCGAGAAGCCTTTGATCTAATGAGGAAGTATCAAATGAAATTGAACCCAGAAAAATGCGCGTTTGGAGTGTCTACAGGGAAGTTTCTTGGGTTCATGGTTGGCCAACGTGGAATTGAGGCAAATCCCGAAAAGATTAAAGCATTGATAGAGATGAAATCCCCCGTTACTCTGAAGGACGTCCAGCGCCTGGCTGGTCACATCGCATCATTGAACAGGTTCATCTCGCGAGCGTCTGACAAGTGCTTGCCCTTCTTCAAACTCCTTCGTGCAACGGCCAAATCTGATTGGAAGTGGACACCTCAGTGTGAAGAAGCTTTTCAACAACTGAAGCGATACATGAGCGCTCCCCCCATTCTATCTAAACCTGTAGCACATGAGCAACTCATTCTTTATTTATCTGTGTCTTCCACGGCCGTTAGCGCCGCTTTAATAAGAGAAGATTCCGGGGTTCAAAGGCCCGTTTATTATGTCAGTAGAGCAATGGTCGATGCAGAAACTAGGTATTCTGATATGGAGAAACTGGCCCTAGCCTTAGTCACTGCGGCTCGAAAACTGCGACCATACTTTCAAGCCCATGCTATTTTAGTACAAACAAATCATCCACTACGCTAAGTCCTTCAAAAACCTGAGGCTTCAGGATGCTTGACTAAATGGGCGGTCGAGATCAGTGAGCATGATATCTCATTCTGTCCTAGGACAGCAGTCAAGGGCCAGGCCGTGGCTGACTTCATCGCTGAATTTACGTATTCTTCTGAAGATAATGTCATGACCAGCGACCAGCCTCCTTGGTCTCTCTTCGTGGACGGGTCGTCGCGGGCCACTGGCAGTGGAGCGGGCCTGATTTTAGTGGCTCCCGATGGGTCGCATTTTCAATATGCTCTGCGTTTCGAATCACGCATCTCCAATAATGAAGCAGAATATGAGGCCTTGATTGTTGGCCTCGAGCTAGCCGTTGTCCTTGCAATCTAGAATTTGATAATTCATAGCGACTCCCAGCTCATTGTCAACCAAGTTCTTGGCGAATTCGAAACCAAAGAAGAAAGAATGGCCTTATACAAGTCTCGTGTCCTCATCCTGTTCGCCAAACTGAAGACTTATAAAATATTTCATATCCCTCGTGAGCAGAACCAACTTGCCGATTCCTTGGCAAAACTCGCTTCTGCACCGGAATCGAAGCTATCACATTCGATCCCCATCGAGCACCGTCAGCACTTGAGTATCGACCAAGTGACTCTCGAGCAAGTTATATCGGTACAATCGTCTCCATGCTGGATGGATCCTATCATCCTTTATCTCAAAGATGGATACCTACCAGAAGACAAGAAAGCTGCAAGACAAATTCGGCTTCGAGCTGCCAGGTACACCTTACAAGATGGAATCTTGTTGCGAAAAAGCTTCTCCTTGCCTTATTTAAGGTGTCTTCATCCAGAAGAAGCACATCGTGTTCTAGATGAAGTACACCAGGGGGCATGTGGTAATCATCCCAGGGGGCGATCCCTAGCATATAAAGCGATGAGGCAAGGATATTATTGGCCTACTATGAAAGCAGACGCCATCGAATTTTCTAAAAAATGCGACAAGTGTCAACGATATCAACCTATACCTCATGTACCGTCTGAGCGGATGACCCCAGTCGACAGCCCTTGGCCTTTTGCTCAGTGGGGGATCGATATCATCGGGCCCTTACCTATGGGAAAGGGACAGAATAGGTTCGCGATCGTGGCGGTTGATTATTTCACCAAATGGGCCGAGGCAGAACCATTAGCCAAAATTACTGAAAAACAAACTACTAAGTTTATGTGGAGAAATATCATATGTCGCTTCGGACTTCCTCATACTATAATTACCGATAACGGAACGCAGTTCGACAACGCAGCCTTTGATAAATTTTGCGACAAATGGAAGATACGTAATCTCCGCACTTCTCCATATCATCCTCAGGTGAATGGGCAGGTCGAGGCAGTGAATAAAATCATAAAGCATCATTTAAAGACCAAGCTAGGTGAATGTAAAGGGGTGTGGCCAGAACTTCTGCCAGAGGTGTTATGGGCCTATAGAACCACGGCTTGTACATCGACAGGTGAAACTCCTTTCTCCTTAGCATTTGGTGTTGACGCAGTAGTACCAGTGGAAATTCAAGTGCCCTCATATCGGATCGAACAGTATGATCTCACGAGCAATCAGGAAAACCTCCGACTTCATCTCGATCTCTTGGAAGAGCGAAGAAATGCTTCCCAAGTACGAGTGGCGGCATATCAACAACGTATTGCTCGTTATCGGAATGCGAAGGTTCGACCTAGATCCTTCCAGTTCGGAGATTTGGTCCTAAGGCAAAATCTTGGAGTTCCTGTTCGTTCATTGGATCCGAATTGGGAAGGCCCGTATCTGGTTATTAGGGTTGTGCGACCCGGTACTTATTATCTTGAAGACATGCAAGGGAAGCCTGTACGTCGCCCTTGGCACGTGGAGCATTTGCTACGATACTACCCCTAGATTCGATGTAGTTTATTACAACGTTTTATGAATAAAGTGAAAGATATCTTTTGGCCGCTACTCCATTTATATGGACCTGAATAGCCCTGAAGAGAGTGCTTACACATCCTCTTGGCCAATTGCCTACCTTTGGTAGGACTGAAATCATTACTAGTTGGTTGCTTCTCCATTTACATGGACCTGAACAGCCTCGAAGAGAATGAATACCATCTCTTGACCAACCTTCTGCCCTTGGTAGAATTAAAATCTCAATCGATAGATCAGTCTATCTCAACGCGGACACGGTCGTATGACCCCCGGATTGAGTCTAATTCATTTTCATGAGTTATTTACTCGCGACTGGTGAGAGGAGGGACCGCACTCCGGAATGCGAGAACCTCAGCTCGCGCTCTAATCGCGAGCACCGCAGCTCGGGCTCGAATGGCAGTCGTACACCTTAATTGCGAGCACCACAGCTCACGCTCGAATTGTGGTCATACCCCCTAAATGCGAGCAGCGCAGCTCGTGCTCAAATTAAAGGGTCGCATCTTTAATGAATCCATTTGAGATCAACATAAAGCAAAAAATGAAAGAAAAGGAGAATACCTTACAGAAACAGATATTCATTCAAAAAGACCAAAAGGTCGAAACAATTACAAGATTTCTTCAAAATATATATATATATATATATATATATATATATATATATATATATATATATATATAATATAGGAAGCTGCCGAGGTCAAGGTTGGTCATCCTCATCTTGCGTAGGCTCGCGGCTCTCAGCTTCAGGACCACCCTCAGGAGCAGGAGGGGCATCTGTTGCCTCAGTGGCTTCGTTCTTAGCGGCAGCCCGTTCCTTAGCTGCAACCTCGAATGCCACCCTGCCGAACTCCTCAACGTTAAAAGTTGGAACGATCATCTGCATAACTCTGACCGCGAAATCGCGACCAGCAATATATGCATCATACCGCTCCTCATCGTAAAGTGGAGAAGTCCGGAACTCCTGAACTGCGCGTGGACCCTCATCAGATATCATTTGAACGAGGGCCACTCGCTCCTCTTCCCAGTGAATGGAATCATCCTTCAACTGGTGAAGTTGCTGCTGGGCTTCCTTGAGCTCCTGCTGGGCCTCCTCAAGCTTCTTCTGAGTCTCCTCGAGCTTGGCCCGCGCATCCTTGAGCCATCCCTCAAGCTGGATCTTGTCCTGGCGGAAGATCTCCTTCTCCTTCTCGCTCTTGGTATGAATTTCTTGAAGCTTCGCGAGTTGGAGGTCCACTGACTGAAAACGCTCAGTCAGGGATTGGATCTTAACAAGGAGAATTTTCTTCTCTTTGTCCAGCTTGGAGATCTGAACCTCCAAGGCCTTCACCAAACGGTCCCTCCCTTGGACCTCGGCTTCCATGGTTTTCTTCTTCTTCTCCACATCCTCCACGCTGCGGCGGGCTGCTTCGACATCCCGTCTAACGCGGAGTGTGAGATCCAGGCTCTGAAACAAACAAAGAAGGAAGGATTAGAATGCTAGTCGTCTAAAATCCTGAAAAGATTGGTAGAAAGATAAAAGGTTGTTACCTGAACCAGTCTCACTCCAATGTCTGTAGAGAGAGCCTCCGAGCTTGGCTCAGGCAAACTCCCGAAGGAGTTGGGGGGAATGTTATCAAACATAAACTTGCATACAGGATGCAAGTGTGGGGGGATAACAAAAACCCCCGACCCGGAAGGTTGGGCCACCACCATCTCACCAGAGCCCGTCTCGCGAGCACTCACGGCACCCATAGAGGGCGTCGCAGACTCGCGAGCACTAGTAGGCTCGCTTCTCATATCCTTAGGAGGGAGGCCCCCCTCCCTCCGATCGCCTTTCGGCGAATTATCAGCGACTTCGATCACCGGCTGGCCGCGAGCACCTGGTGGTGGAGTCGCAGTAGCCGGAGGGGGCACGGCAGATAGAGGGGTCGCGATAACCGGAGGGGTCGCAGTCGTACGAGAAGTCGTAGCGACTCCACCCGAACCGATCCCTCGCGGTTGAGGACCGCGAGCAGACCCCTCTGCTGGAGTGGGCGCATTAGAAGGACCCCCCGCAGTTTTCTTTTGCCTCTTCGAGGCTGCATCCCTTCAGACGAGGAAGTGCCCCCAGTGCGCCTCTTTTATCTCCCACGTTCGCCATTTCGTCTTGAGAGATTAAACCCGCCGCATAGAGACAGTGAGGCTCTAGAGCAGCGTTGACGTGACGTGCGGCCGCAGGGAGCTTGTAGACCTTGACGAGTTTTTCGTTGAGCCCTCCTCGCAGATTGGGCTTCACACCAATTGGGATTCCTGCGAGTAAAAAAGAAGGTTCGTTAAAACGTCAAAGTAGTAAAGATTCTGTCGGACAAATAAAACGAGCACTCGACCCACCTTCGCCAAAATGGCGATTAACGTTATGGCCTTTGGGGTCAGAGCCCATTTCGGACTCCCAGTTTCCGGAGACAGAACCACTTCTTTCTCCATCCCGGGCAGTTGGAAGAAGGGTTCCCCAAGATAAAGTTATTCCGGTGCCAGAAGCAGAGGTAGTACCAACCCTCGCTAGCTGGTGCCTTCTTCAGTTGGAATAACCTCAAAAATTCCTGAGCGGTTAATTCTTCGTTACCCGCCTACTTCCAAAGGGTGAAAGCACTCAAAAGAACCCGCCAGCCGTTAACTATAAGTTGGCCCGGGGCAATCTTATAGAGGCGGAGGAAATTTCGAATGAAGGGGTGGAGGGGGAGACGTACGCCTACTCTGAAAAAGTATTCATAAACCGCCACACACCCAGGCGGTGGTGCATCGGCTGTCTCCCCTCTCCCGGGCAATCTGAATATAACAGAGTCCGGCACTCTGTATGTCTCTCTAAGGCTAGAGAGCCTCTCCTCCGTCAAGATGGAAGAATACCCGGAGGCAGAATATCTACCAGCCGGTACTCTGGCATTATTTGACTCGGAAGAATCAGGGGTGTGATCTCCCAAGGGAACAATCTCTTCATCTGAGGACCCCGCCATCGCAAGGAGGAAAGCAAGAAAGAAAGATGAAGGAAACAGAGATGAAGGGAGAAAGTTGGAGAAAAACTACCTCTGTGAAGAGGTTTTTCGCACCAGAAGCAAAGGAAGAAGAAGAAAGCAGGAGCGCCGCAGCAAGGAAATTCGAAAATGAAAGAATTTTCTTCTAAGTCCGGTATTTATACGCAATCATTCCGTTTGATTTGCTGGACACGCGGCAAGTTTCTCATTCGGTGCACCAGACGAACGGACGCTAGCATTAAATACGGAAACACGTGGCGCCCGACGCTTCATCTCTAGCGGCAGAAAAAGCTGCGCGAAAGCTGGCCATCATAAATGCGGAAGCACGTTAAGCGAATCATGCGCGATTGTCTCCCAGCACCCAGCTGTCAACACTAGCAAACCCTTGGCATAATTCCTCAATACCAAGGGTTTGGGGGGCATCTGTTGTAGGCAAATATAGTCTGACAAGAAGTGAAGGGTCGCGACCATATGAATGCGAGGAGTCCAGGTCGGGCTCGCCAGAAGGGGTCGCGTCTCCCGGATGCGAGCAGCTCGGCTCGTGCTCACCAGAAGAGGTCGCATTCCCTGGATGCGAGCAGCTCGGCTCGGGCTTGCCAGAAGAGGTCGCATCCCCCGGATGCGAGCAGGTCGGCTCGGGCTCGTTAGAAGGGGTCGCATCCCTCGGATGCGAGCATCTCCGCTCGGGCTCGTCAGGAAGGGTCGCACATCATGAATGCGAGCATCCCTGACACAAGCAGCTCCCGACATCAGAATAGTCCTGAGTCTTTTGGTTCAGATGGTCTTCATACTTCCAGCACCCGGTCCTCGTCGAGCGGCTTGTTCAATCCCCTGCGACACCAAGCAGAGTTACAGCCAGCGCGGCGGTCTTCTTACTTTCGGCGTCTCCTTCCTTTTCGGTAGCTATGACTCCAACTACGAGCAATCAGCACTATTACCATGTCGATCAGCAGCCTGTACAGGTTGGTCTTTAGGCTTATCTTCTCTGGTGGTTCCGAATCTCAGGGGATTGCTATCAAGAAACGTGATTGCCGGAAGGAGTTATTAGGATAGATACTGCCTTTGAGGATAAGGATCTTGTCCCACGAAAATCAGCGAGATTTCAGTATCGTACGCGACATCATCGGGATTTCGATATCTTATGTAACAAATTGGCTAGCTTCAGATCTATATAAGGGGGTGACTCCATTAAGAGAAAGGTACGCACACATCATTCAATCTTGGTCCCGTTTCGCTTGGCTTCTCTTCTTACTGTGGCCTAACTGAAGCATCGGAGGGCTAACGGCTAGTCCCCAGCCACCCTTATTTGCTGTCTTGCTTCAAGTCTGGTGGTGGAAATCCCTGCTGGAGTGAAGGAAAAAAGTCGGAGGATCTCGTTACAAAATCTGACATTAACAGCATCCAATCACCCTTATTTTCTACATGTGGCCCACCCAAAACTGGGCCCACACCCCTGCCAAGAAGAACGACAAGGTATACCCAACATTCATCAAGGTGGGACCCAAAGTTGGGCCCCATCACCTTTGGTTAGATGGATAAATAAACATTACAATGGCCCCAAGGAAGGTTTCAAAGGTGGGCATCAATGACCACTGTTTCCTACAATGTGGTCCACTTGGGGTTTGGATATGCTTAAATTTTGGGCTCAGCCACTAAAATGAGCTGGAAAAACATATGAACGTAATAGATAAGGCACATACATTCTAGGTGGGTCCCATGAGTGGGCCACCTGTTGGGCAGCCCAACCAGCCCCGCCAGTGCCCCCTTTTCTCTTCTTTATTTTATTTATTTATTTATTTATTTATTTTTATCTCATCAAGAGCGGCCCACAGAAGCTTTCGATCAAGCTAATATTTTTGTTTTCCCTTCTTCCATGCATGTGTGAACTTATGAACAGGTTGGATCTCAAATAAACATCATGGTGGGCCGTCGGAAGGTCTCAACGATCTGTCACTGTCCCCACTGTTTCCTTTGGTAGGGCCCTCCTGAGATTTGGATCTGTCTCATTCTTGAGATCATGCCCTAAAATGATCTCCCCAAATGGATGGACGGTGTGGATGGTACATATACATCATGGTGGGTCCCACGAGTGGGCCACCCACTGGGCAGCCCAGGGGCCAGCGTTGCTGACGCTGTAGGTGGCCAGCGTGCGGTCGCTGCCTCCCTTTTCCCTTTTTATTTATTTATTATTATATATATTTTTTTGTGTTGTTGTGGTCTTCATCAAGTAGGGCCCACATGAGGACCATCCACTTCATCCATTATATAGACAACCCTATGGTGGGCCCAATGAGTATAAATTTGGACAGGTTTCGTAGCATACACACATCACAGTGGGCCTTGGAAGGTTTTAACATCAAAGAAATCTTTCCTTTGGTATGGCCCACTTGAAGTTTGGATCTCTCACATTATTGGGCCCCTGGCCTAAAATGATACGGAGAGACCGATGGACGGAGCGGATATAACATACGCATCATGGTGGGACCCACACGGTGGCCCACGAGCTGGCACCACGAGCCAGCGTCCGTGGACGCTGGTACGCCCAGTGCCAGGACGCCCCTCCTTTCCTTTCTCTCTTTCTTTTTTTTTTTTTCCATAGTTTTCATTGAGTGGGGCCCACATAAGGGTGATCCACTCCGTCTATCAGGTTCCTCGGCTCATGGAAGACCCAATGAGCCCAATATTGGATATATGATTCAAGCTAGAAGCTTAAAAGTGGGCCGAAGGATTTCTGACAGTAGAAATCATTATTTCCACTGTTTTACGCGGTGCGGTCCACTTAAAATTTGGATCGGTTTCAAATTTGGGGCCTGGCCCTAAAATGATCTGGGCGAACAAATGGACGGCGTGGATACAAAATAAACATCAAGGTGGGTCCCACGAGTGGGGACCCCATTCCAGCCGTCCTAACGCTGGACGGTTCCAGCATCCCAGACGCTGTGAACGTCCAGCGTCTGGACGTTAATTGCTTTCTTTTTTTTTGTTTTGTTTTTTTTTTCTTCTTATTCATCAAGTGGGTCCCACTTAGTGAAGATCCAATCCGTCCATCAGGTTATTCAGCTCCTGGGGAACCCAAAGAACCCTATATTGGGTGTGCTACGGGGCCCACAAACATCAAGGTGGCCCAAAGAAGTTCAGCAGTCCACATCATTATCTCCACTGTTTTCCTATGGTGTGGTCCACCTGCGATCTGGATCTGCTTCATTTTTGGTGTCCAGACCTAAAATGGGCTGGAGAAACAGACGGACAGTGTGGATTAAGTCCATACATCAGGGTGGGTCCCACGAGTGGGGGCAACCGTCAACGCCCAAAAGGGGCCTCGCCCGAGCGCTGCTGGGCAGCAGCGTCCTCTGGACGCTGGCTGTCCAGTGGCCATTTCCTTCCTTCATTCTTTTTTTTTTTACATTATTATTATTATTACAAGTACATGGGGCCCATTCCTGATGATCCAGCCCATCCATCTCATTGCCCATCACAAGGTGGGCCCAAAGAAATAAAATGAAAGGTAAACGAGAAAAAAGGGGGGAATGTTTGCACTCACAAATGATGGTTGGATGGTCGGATGGGGTTGGATTGCCGATCGGACGGTCCGGATGATGATCGGGGTCCTCCAAGCTTGATCTTCACCTTCAATTCCTCTAACTCTCTCTTTCTCTCTCTTGATCTCCCTCTAAATCTCTCTCTACTTCTCTCTCTTCTCTCTCTCTTTCTCTTTCTCTCTCCTTTCTCTCTTTCTCTCAAATCTTGGAATTGTAATGGACGAGTGGTGCTTGGGAAATGGGGGGGTTTCTTAGAAATATAGTGATGATGGCTAGCATGGGAGGTATGGGTTGTGATGATGGCTAGATAATGATGATGATGATGGGAGAGGGCATGGGAGGTATGGGTTGTGTTGACTTTGGAGGTGAGAGAATGATGGGGTGGGTATGGTGATTGATTTGACATGTTGTTGGGATTTGTGCAAGTGGGGCCCACGCCACACGCGCGTTGCGTGGCCCACCTCGAACTGCACAAAAGTACGCATCTTACACATCGGGTATCGCAATGGGGCGTGCCGCGCGGCGTTGGAATCGTGGCGCCTGCGCGGTCGCAAGGGTACAAGTCTTAGGTCATTACGGTACTAAATCAGGGTCGCGATCAAGGCTCTCTAATCTGGTCCATCCGGGACGTACCGGTACCGAAAACTAAACGTACGGAGGGCAATTCAGGGTACGGGTCTTACAACCCCATTTTGTTGAGGTGTTTTGGGTGCTGAGAAATCATGACGAATACCCAATTCATCACATAATGCCTTCAAATGATGATCTTCAAATTCACCACCGTGATCACTCCTGATTCTTGCTACCATGTATCCTTTCTCATTGTGAAGTCGCTTCACTAGATTTTGGAATTCTCCAAAAGTGTCAGATTTTTCTCTTAGGAAGGCGACCCATGTGAATCTAAAGTAATCATCAATGACTACAAAGAAGTATCGTTTTCCACCTTGGCTAAGTACCCTGGTAGGACCAACTAGGTCCATGTGTAGCATTTCAAATGGTTTTGATGTGACCAGGATAGAGGTTCTCTTGTGTGCAACCTTGATTTGTTTACCTTTTTGGCATGCGATGTACACAGCATTTGGTCTTTTACCCATCTTGGGTAGACCTCTCACCAAATTTTTTAGACTCAGTTTAAACAGATTTCTATAATGTACATGACCGAGTCGATGGTGCCATAGTTCTGTTTCATCCTGAACGACCACGTGACACATGGTGGAGGAGCTTGAATTGTTGTGATTTTCAATGACATAGCAGTTGTCTCCTGTGCGTAGACCTTTCATGACTAATTTTCCTGTGGAGTTCAGGATCTTGCACATATCTTTGGAGAAGCTTACTGAGTGCTCTTCATCACAAATCTGTGAGATACTCAGTAAGTTGTGTTTAAAGCCATCAACATACAGCACATTTTCAATTTCGGGCAAACCTGGCCCTGTAATGGTTTCTTTACCAATAATTTTAGCTATGCTCCCATCACCAAATGTGACAGA
Organism: Liriodendron chinense; assembly: GCA_003013855.2. NCBI lineage: Eukaryota > Viridiplantae > Streptophyta > Magnoliopsida > Magnoliales > Magnoliaceae > Liriodendron > Liriodendron chinense. The sequence continues at coordinate 168,679 of PVNU02004009.1, read as the reverse complement.
CCCACCATCAAATTCGTCATATGCACAAAATTGAGATCTATCACCTGTCATGTGTCTAGAGCAACCACTATCCAAGTACCATCTAGGGGTATTCCCAGCTTTTAAGGTAGTATGAATGACCAAACACTTATTCTTTACAACCCATTTAGTTGTTGTCCTTTTATGAGAGGTGTTCTTATGGTGAGATTCTCTAGTTTTCTTGGGAGAATCGGATTTTTCTTTTTCACGCAAGAGAAGAGCAGTTTTCAAATTCAGCATTTTAACTTGCTCCAACAGTTCATCCATCCTCTTGTCCTTCCTTGGAAGAGCAGGATAATTCTTTCGAATGTTTCCCCTTTTTGGTGAAGTATGCATGGGAGGATTCTAATTGGCTTGCACATTTTTCCCGGTTGGTACAAATTTACCTTTAAAGTTTCAGACCGGATTTTTGAACACCATGCATTCAAACTTTAAGTGGCCAATGTCTCCAAAAGCATGGCAGACAGGAGATGCTCTAGTTTTACTCCCTGATGCACCATGATCTTTTCTTACAATCGGATGGACTGAGGTATTTTTTGAAGTGTGACTGTCATAGCCCAAACCACTTCTGTCCCTTGGTGATCTTACAACACCTAGGAGTTTTTCAAGGTTTTCTTCTCCTTAGGCGAACCGTCTTCTAGAGTCAACGACTTGACACTTAAGACGATCAATTTCAGTGTTCGCCTCTTTGAGTTCTTTCTCAAGTCTAGCATGCTTGTCTAGAGATTCACCACTTATGAGCTTTTTCTTTTCTTGTTCAAGCTCATCATTCTTCCTTTTCAGTTCTTCTAGATCTTGACCCATCTTTTGATTCTCAATTTTCAATCCGTCAAGATTTTTTATCAATTTGTCATTTTCAGCCTTCATTTGGCCCAACTTTTTTATGGTATTTATATTTTCAATGTATAGTTGGTTATATACCTCCTGTAGGCCTTCCTCCTCATTCTCATCATCACTCAAGGAATCATTTTCAGTGTTAGAGGATTCATGATCATCAATGTCTCCGGTGATCTTTGCAATGGGCTCAATTTGAGGCACAATATCAGTAATGGAGGCCATTAAAATTCTGATTGAACCTTGCTCCTCCTCACTTTGGTATATGACTAATTCTGATTCAGATTCTTCAGTTTCATCCCATGTAGCTGCCATTGCTTTTTTCTTAGCCTTTTTATCAGTGCACTCGGATGCAATGTGACAAAAACCCCTACACTTGTAGCATTGAGGATCTTTTGACTTAAAAATTTTCCTTTGTTGTTCTTGGAGTCAAAAGGTTTACCTTTCTAGTAGGGTTTCCTTCTAGAAGTATTTCCCCTAGTTTTGAAGAATTTTTGAAATTTCTTGGCCATAAGTGCCATTTCTTCTAAGTCTGGATCTTCCTCACTTCCACATTCAGACTCTTGTTTCTTGTGAGAAGATTTCAGGGCTGTACTTTTGGATTTGGAGGGAGTTTTGAAACCTAACTCATAGGTTTGAAGGGACCCTAGTAATTCTTCAACTTTCATGGTATTTAGGTCCCTACATTCTTCTATGGTAGTAACTTTGGAAGAGAACCGTTCCGGTAGGGATCTCAGAATTTTCCCACACAGTCTATTCTCCGGAACAGGATCCCCCAAGCCCCACATTTCATTTGTGATCTTGTTCAGTTTGGTATATAAATCAGTAAATGTTTCGTGCTCCTCCATAGTAATGTTTTCAAATTGTGTAGAGAGGCGTTGAAGTTTTGAGTTTTTCACAATGCTTGTTCCTTCATGAGTAACTTCAAGAATGTCCTATGCCTGCTTACTGTTGAACCTCCAATTTATACATTGCATTGCCCATTACACTACATAATTTGCATGATTTTCATGGTTTAAAGGCCCACCTAACATGTGTTTTGTGATTGTAGAGATAAGAGTGGATTTCATCAAATTGGAGCCAAAAGATTATATTTGAAGACATTGGATGAAGTCCTAAGATGGACCAAGGAAAGAAGAAGAAAGAGAGAGAAAAGAGAATGAAGAAAAGAAGAAAAAGATGAAGAAATACAAGGCTGACCGGTCGTCCGACCGGTCAGCCACATCAAAGGAATCAAGTAGAAGAGAGGTCCGACCGGTCATGACCGGTCGGCCATGCACACTGGATTAAGGCAATAGATCAGCCCAACCGGTCATGACCGGTCGGGCATGCACGCTGGATGAGTGGGAGGTCAGTCCGACCGGTCTTGACCGGTCGGATGCACCCACTGGATGTTTTAAAAAGCTGGTCCGACCGGTCACGACCGGTCGGCTCTGCGTAATAGGAAAGTCCTTTCTAATTCGGGACTCCGAAAATTGCTGCGCAATGCGTAGGATTTCGCAGAATTCGACGCAAGGGAGGATTGTTGCTATAAAAGGCCACCTAGGGGCTCTCCCTAAGGTATCAGAGAAGAGAAGGAACGTGAGTTTGGAGGCTGAAGGCGACTGTGGAGCGTCTGCAACATCTATCTTCGGGTTTTTCTAGTTTTATGCTTTATTTTTGAGTTTTTAGTTGTAGCATGACTATGCTCGGCTAAAACCTCTCAGCTAAGGCTGAGAGGTGAAGCTTGTAGCCAGTTCTATGTTAATTTCAGTTTGATTCAAGTATTTTTAATTCAAAGTTGGATTTTTCTTATGTTTCAGTCCAATAGGTGGTAGTTTGAGATGTCTTATCTGAGTTTATGTGCTCCGGACATGAATTCCTTTTAATTCTCTGAGATATCACAGGTTGCTTGTTTAGATTCGAATTATAGTAATCCTTGAGCAGGCCATAGTCCATAGGCATGGCTGTTACTCCGCAGGCTATGAATTTGAATTCTACATTGATTGAATGGACTTGAACTTGGAAGTTCAACTTGAATTGGATGAATGTGTGTGAATGCTTTATTTTCCAACTAGATGAGAGATAGGACTTCAAATCTAGTTGTGTTCTCTATTTGGATTGACTGAATTGACATAGGATTGCTACAAGTGGATCCTTGGAAGCCTTAGTACATTAAATCTCTGATTTTTTTTCATTAAGTTACTGTTTTAATTAAACATCCCATTGAATCTGAATTTACTCTATTAAACTGAGTTGCTGGAGTAATTAGGAAGCTGTTACTCTTTCCCTGTGGATCGACCTCGGTCTTACCAAGATTTATTACTACATCGCAGCCTTACACTTGAGGCGAGCGAACAAGTTTTTGGCGCCGTTGCCGGGGAGAGTAGATAATAGTTTTCAAATAGTTTCAGTGGCTGTAGAAGTAGAAGTAGATAGGTTTTTCTGATTTTTCTCAGAACTAACATAGTTTTCTGTTTTGTAGGAATTCTTCTTTCAGTTAAAGCGCATCAGGTGATACCTTTCTAACATAGCTTTTTCAGAATTTTTAGTTCAGATTTTAGTTTTCTAGAATAGGATTAGTTTCAGTTTCTGGTTGAGTGGTTTATGTCCCGTTGGGAACGTAATCATTCAAATCGTCTTCAATCTGAAGGTGGTTTAGTTGGACCATTGTCAGTCCATAGACAAGTCCGGAATTATCAAGAGCATCGTGAAAGTTTGGGGAGTATGGATCAAACACCCTTAAGGAATCCTCCCCCCCTACTCCAACCACAAACGCAAATCAGGAAGGAGTAGGAGAGAATGAGGTACATAATGTTCCTCTAATGAGATCACTACGGGATTACCTACAACCTGCTCGTACAATTACACCTTCCTGCATAGTTCTACCAGCTAACGGTGGGACCCTTGACATAAAACCAGGAGTAATCCAACTTTTACCTAAATTCCATGGGCTAGACTCTGACCGCCCATACTTACACTTGCAAGAATTCGAAGAAGTGTTGGCCACCTTGCATTATCCCAATGTTTCTGGGGATACAATCAGACTTAAACTTTTTCCCTTCACCTTGAAAGAAAGAGCCAAAGATTGGCTTCACTCTCTTAGACCATATTCGATTGGGTCATGGGTTGAGATGAACCGGGAATTCTTGAAAAAGTTCTTCCCAGCTCATAAAACAAACACTCTTCGAAGGGCCATAATGAATTTCTCAGCTAAAGAGGGTGAATCATTCTTTCAATGTTGGGAAAGATTTAAGGAACTCCTGCTTGCTTGCCCACATCATGGCTATGAGAGTTGGCGAGTTATAAATTTTTTCAATGATGGATTAAGTTCTAATATGCGCCAATTTGTGGAAATGATGTGCAATGGCGAGTTTATGAGTAAAAATCCAGATGATGCTTGGAGTTACTTGGACATGTTGGCTGAAAACGCCCAATCTTGGGACACCTCGGATAAACCCAAGAACCCCAAGCCTACTCAAGAGAAAGGAGGGATATATGTCCTTAAAGAGGAAGACGACGTAAATGCAAGGATAGCCAACCTCACAAGGAAGGTTGAGGCCATGGAACTTAGCAAAAATGGAGTTTCCAAGTCCAAGGAAGCTGTTGAAACCACATGTGGGATTTGTCTCACCGACTTACACGCTACGCAAGATTGTCCCACAATTCCTGCATTTAAGGAAGTGATGCAAGAGACAGCCAATGCCACATATGGTTATCAACGGCCCTTCAATGGACCAGTAGGTAATACGTACAATGAGAGTTGGAAGAACCACCCGAATTTCAGTTGGAAGAATGCCCCAACGGGCAATCCTACCAACTCCCAAAGAGGGCCACCCATGCAAAATATGGCCCCACCTCAATTCTCATTAGAGGATACCTTGAGAGCATTTATGCAAGGGCAAGCGCAAATAAATGAATCAAATCAGCAAATGTTCCAAGAGCTGAAAGTCTCGGTTGATGAGATTAAGGGACGCTTGAATGCTAGGGAAGGGACCTTTCCGGCCCAACCTCAGCCCAATCCAAAGCAAGTACATGAAGTGAGCATCCCTAATCCTTCCAACCAAAACATGGAGCAAGCTAAATCCATTACCACCCTTAGAAGTGGTAAACAAATTGACAAAACTATTCCGGTGAAGGCCGATGAGCCTAATGATCCGGTAAATTCTGAGGATGAAAATGGATCTAACTTAGCCCCACAACAACCGGAACGCATTTACAAGCCCATAGCACCATTCCCTTCAAGATTGGTTGCCCCAAAATCTCTCCCAAATTCTCAAGATATTCTAGAGATTTTCAGACAAGTCAAGATCAACATCCCTTTGCTTGATGCCATCAAACAAATTCCCTCTTATGCCAAGTTTCTAAAAGATCTATGCACGACAAAATGCAAATATAATGTGCAGCAAAAGGCATTCTTAACTGAGCAAGTTAGTGCCATCCTCACTCAAAAGACCCCCCCAAAATTCAAAGATCCCGGTAGTCCCACCGTCTCATGTATCATTGGAGACTACCGGATTGAACGTGCCTTGTTAGACTTGGGGGCGAGTGTGAACTTGATCCCATACTCGGTATATGAGCAATTGGGTCTTGGTGAATTAAAACCCACCAAAACCACGTTGCAACTCGCTGATAGATCTATCCGTGTACCGAGGGGGATAGTTGAGGATGTTCTAGTCCAAGTTGACAAATTCTACTATCCAGTAGATTTTATCGTCTTGGACACACAACCGGTTTTGGATGCTAGCACCCAAATACCGGTAATACTAGGCCGCCCATTCCTTGCCACATCAAACGCAATCATCAATTGCCGGAATGGGGTGATGCAATTATCTTTTGGAAACATGACACTAGAGATAAATGTATTTCACTTTGGCAAAAGACATAGGGATGTCGATGATGATGAGTTCTTCGATGTAAACATGCTTGAAACCTTTGAAGAAGAAGAACTCCTCCAACTTGAACCACTAGAAAGTTTGGAGACATGCTTAGCACACTTCATGGATTCTAAAGACCCCATCATCAGTGAGATTGTGCATGCATTAAATATAGAAAGACCGGTAGTTGATACTAGCCGGTGGAGGCCCCATTTTGAAAAATTGCTACCAACCACATCAAGGCCTCTACCGTCTAGCATCAAACCACCAAAGCTTGACCTCAAACCATTGCCATCCGAGCTTAAATATGTATATCTGGGTCAAGAGGAAACTTTCCCAGTTGTCATTGCCTCCCACCTAGAAAAAGACCAAGAGCTCAAGTTGATTGAGTTACTCAAAAAACACCGGGAAGCCATAGGTTGGACAATAGCGGATCTCAAAGGGATAGATCCTTCGGTTTGCACTCACCATATACACCTTGAAGAAAACGCAAAAACGACTAGACAACCTCAAAGACGGCTAAATCCAAACATGATGGAGGTTGTCAAAGCCGAGGTGTTAAAGCTATTGGATGTGGGTATCATCTACCCCATCTCAGATAGCCAATGGGTGAGTCCTACCCAAGTTGTCCCCAAGAAATCCGGTATTACCATCATTGAAAACGCCAACAACGAGCTTATACCGACTAGGGTGACCACCGGTTGGCGTATGTGCATTGATTATAGGAAGCTCAATACGCTCACTAGGAAAGACCACTTCCCTCTCCCATTTATGGACCAAATTTTGGAGAGGTTGGCAGGCCATCCCTACTATTGCTTCCTAAATGGCTATTCCGGATACAACCAAATTGAGATAGCTCCGGAAGACCAAGAGAAAACCACATTTACATGCCCGTTTGGTACCTTCGCCTACCGAAGGATGCCATTCGGGTTATGCAATGCACCCGCCACATTCCAACGATGCATGTTGAGTATTTTCTCGGACATGGTGGGTGAGTTTCTTGAGGTGTTCATGGATGACTTTTCTGTTTTTGGTTGTACATTTGATGAGTGCCTCGAGCACTTGAAGTTGGTCTTAATGAGGTGTGAGGAAAAGCAACTTGTATTAAACTGGGAAAAGTGCCATTTCATGGTACAAAGAGGAATAGTCCTCGGACACATCATCTCGTCCAATGGAATAGAGGTAGACCGGGCGAAAATTGACATAATTTCCAATCTACCACCACCCAAAAGCATACGCGATGTGCGGTCCTTCCTTGGACACGCCGGTTTCTATCGAAGGTTTATAAAGGACTTTAGTCACATCTCAAGGCCTTTATGCAACCTTCTACAAAAGGAGAACCAATTTGAGTGGAGTGCCGAATGTCAATTAGCTTTTTCAAAGCTAAAAGACATGTTGACAACCGCTCCTATCATGCAACCACTAGATTGGTCCATGCCTTTTGAGTTGATGTGCGATGCGAGCGATTTTGCTATTGGGGCAGTGTTAGGCCAAAAGAAAGATAAAAAGCCCCATGTCATCTATTACGCGAGTAGGACCTTGAATCCTGCCCAAGTTAATTATTCCACTACGGAGAAAGAGCTCCTAGCTGTCATCTTTGCCTTGGACAAATTCAGGCCATACTTAATAGGATCCAAAGTTATTGTTTATACGGATCATGCGGCACTGAAATACCTTCTTTCTAAGAAGGATGCTAAGCCCCGTTTGCTAAGATGGATCCTACTCCTTCAAGAATTCGACTTGGAGATCAAAGATAAGAAGGGGGTAGAAAATGTGGTGGCGGATCATCTATCCCGCCTAGTCCTACCAAATTCCATTGACGAGTCACCTATTGAGGACTCATTCCCTGATGAGCAACTCTTTATTGCTATGCATCCACCATGGTACGCTGATATAGCCAATTATCTTTCCACAGGTGCAATGCCGACTCATTGGACTGCGCAAGACAAACGTAAATTTCTAAGGGAAGTGCGCAGATTCTTCTGGGATGAACCTCTATTGTTTAAATATTGCCCAGACCAAATTATAAGGAGATGCGTCCCCGATGATGAACACAATTCAGTCATCTCCTTTTGTCATGATCAAGCATGTGGGGGTCATTTTTCAGCCAAGAAAACAACTGCAAAAATTCTGCAGTGTGGTTTTTATTGGCCCACGTTATTTAAGGACACCCACGAGTTCTGCAAAGCGTGCGAGCGCTGCCAGAAGCTAGGAGGATTATCCCGTCGAAATATGATGCCTCTCACCCCAATCCAACATCTTGAGGTCTTTGACTGTTGGGGCATCGATTTTATGGGACCATTTCCCTCATCTTTAGGGCATGTCTATATTCTTCTTGCCGTAGACTATGTGTCTAAATGGATAGAGCCTATCCCATGTAGAACCAACGATCATCGTATGGTTCTCAAGTTCCTCAAAGAAAACATACTTTCTAGATTTGGGACGCCTCGAGCCATTATTAGTGATGGTGGTTCTCACTTTTGCAATAGACCTTTTGAAACTTTGATGAAGAAATATGGCATTAGGCACAAAGTGAGTACCCCATACCACCCACAAACAAGTGGGCAAGCTGAAATCTCCAATAGGGAAATCAAGCAGATTTTAGAAAAGACGGTGAGACCAGATCGCAAGGATTGGTCCCTAAGATTAGATGATGCACTTTGGGCTCACCGTACGGCCTACAAGACACCCATTGGAATGTCCCCTTATAGACTTGTCTATGGGAAAGCTTGCCACTTGCCTGTGGAGATAGAACACAAAGCCTATTGGGCAATTCGGGCTCTAAATTTTGACATTGACAAGGCTAGCTCGCTTCACAAACTTCAATTAAATGAGCTTGATGAGATCCGGAACGATGCATATGAGAATTCGAGAATTTACAAGAGCAAGATGAAGGCCTTTCATGACAAGCACATCTTAAGGAAATCCTTCCATGAAGGACAGAAAGTGCTCTTGTATAATGCCCGACTTCATCTTTTTCCGGGAAAATTACGATCTCGATGGACCGGCCCATATATTGTTAAAGAAGTTTTTCCCCATGGGGCTGTTGAGATTGAGAATGCAGCGAATGGTGACTGTTTCAAAGTTAATGGACAACGCCTTAAACCATTTGTTGAGAAATTTGATTCAGAGGACATGTCCATCTCCCTGAATGATCCTGTCTATCAGGATGATTGATCTCCTAGTCTGATGGAGGTATAGCATAGGTAGGTTTAGTTTTGTTTTACTGTTTTAGTAGGATTTAGTTGTTGGAATTGCAGACCTCCATGATCGCTCTCTCAGGTACTATTGATTCTCACTCTCTCATATTTTACCATTGTTCTCATGTTCATGCTAACTAACTATCTTTTTACATTGAGGACAATGCAAGATTTGGTTGGGGGGTGAGATGAGATCCCTCATCTAGCATATTGCAACATTTCGAGCTTCATATGCACAAATTTTTTTTGAATTTTCTAACATCTCAAAACTCTTTTAGAAAATTTTGTTTCTATACATTTGAGAGGCTATGAGTAGAAGAGGAGGAGAAACGAAGTGTGTGATGTTGTAGTCTTGAATTTCTTCCAACATAATGGCTTTATATGTTAATTCCCCTATTGTTGTGATTGATAGAAAATTTGAACACCTTTACACCAAGTTCACATTACACGATTTTCATGAGTGACAGGTTTATGTGATTTGTGGATTAGATAGACTTTGGTTTAGAGGTGTTGAGCAGCCAAGCCGGGGTATTTTGTCCATCCTTGTCCATGGGAAAATAATGAAAGATATGGATTTCTAAAAATCCTATCTAAGTTAAAAGAAAAAGGAAAGAAAGGATGAAATCGGGAAGGAAAGAAAAATGGTGGAAAATTCCGAAAAGGGCTACCTATTACCAACCGGGGGATGGTCGAACCGTAACCAAAGCCGGAAATGGGACGTAGTGTGAAAGCCGTCGGAAGGATGGTAAGGCAAATTCCTGTCATAGGCTTGCTGTTGCTCTGTGCACCTTGGAATCCCTGGTCTACTTAATCTATGAAGAAGATGGTTCCAGGAACTCATGAGATGAACTTTCACTATGCACACTAGGTTGAATTTGTTCGAATTCTTCTATTTATCAATCAGTCAGCGGGGATTTCATGTAAACACTTCTTATGTTTTGAGAGTCCAAGGTTCAGCTTCTAACACCTAATCTTTCCAAATTTTACACTTATACATCTTGGAATGGATAGAAACATGGTTTCTGGAAGAGGGTTGGATTTGGAGGTTTGAAACTGTTTCACGCATGTTTTGCTCGGGACTAGCAAAAAGCTGGTTGGGGGGTGTGTTGAACCTCCAATTTATACATTGCATTGCCCATTACACTACATAATTTGCATGATTTTCATGGTTTAAAGGCCCACCTAACATGTGTTTTGTGATTGTAGAGATAAGAGTGGATTTCATCAAATTGGAGCCAAAAGATTATATTTGAAGACATTGGATGAAGTCCTAAGATGGACCAAGGAAAGAAGAAGAAAGAGAGAGAAAAGAGAATGAAGAAAAGAAGAAAAAGATGAAGAAATACAAGGCTGACCGGTCGTCCGACCGGTCAGCCACATCAAAGGAATCAAGTAGAAGAGAGGCCGACCGGTCATGACCAGTCGGCCATGCACACTGGATCAAGGCAATAGATCAGCCCGACCGGTCATGACCGGTTAGGCATGCACGCTGGATGAGTGGGAGGTCAGTCCGACCGGTCTTGACCGGTCGGATGCACCCACTGGATGTTTTAAAAAGCTGGTCCGACCGGTCACGACTGGTCGGCTCTGCGTAATAGGAAAGTCCTTTCTAATTCGGGACTCCGAAAATTGCTGCGCAATGCGTAGGATTTCGCAGAATTCGACGCAAGGGAGGATTGTTGCTATAAAAGGCCACCTAGGGGCTCTCCCTAAGGTATCAGAGAAGAGAAGGAACGTGAGTTTGGAGGCTGAAGGCGACTGTGGAGCGTCTGCAACATCTATCTTCGGGTTTTTCTAGTTTTATGCTTTATTTTTGAGTTTTTAGTTGTAGCATGACTATGCTCGGCTAAAACCTCTCAGCTAAGGCTGAGAGGTGAAGCTTGTAGCCAGTTCTATGTTAATTTCAGTTTGATTCAAGTATTTTTAATTCAAAGTTGGATTTTTCTTATGTTTCAGTCCAATAGGTGGTAGTTTGAGATGTCTTATCTGAGTTTATGTGCTCCGGACATGAATTCCTTTTAATTCTCTGAGATTATCACAGGTTGCTTGTTTAGATTCGAATTATAGTAATCCTTGAGCAGGCCATAGTCCATAGGCATGGCTGTTACTCCGCAGGCTATGAATTTGAATTCTACATTGATTGAATGGACTTGAACTTGGAAGTTCAACTTGAATTGGATGAATGTGTGTGAATGCTTTATTTTCCAACTAGATGAGAGATAGGACTTCAAATCTAGTTGTGTTCTCTATTTGGATTGACTGAATTGACATAGGATTGCTACAAGTGGATCCTTGGAAGCCTTAGTACATTAAATCTCTGATTTTTTTCATTAAGTTACTGTTTTAATTAAACATCCCATTGAATCTGAATTTACTCTATTAAACTGAGTTGCTGGAGTAATTAGGAAGCTGTTACTCTTTCCCTGTGGATCGACCTCGGTCTTACCGAGATTTATTACTACATCGCAGCCTTACACTTGAGGCGAGCGAACACTTACTTGTTGTGCAATTTTGAATCCGGCCAAATTCATCTTTAGATACTGAACAAAAAATGGCATTCAGGCCTTTGGCATTATGAACACGTTGAGCTTTATCATAATCGGTCCACATCGCTTTATCTCTTGGCTTGAGGACATCCGGTTCACCTTCCTTACTTATAGTGTCCATTGGGGGTTCATATCCAATATCAATCATGTCCCTAACATCCGAATCAATAGATTCCAAGAAGATGCGCATTCGGGCTTTCCAGTATGGATAGTTTGACCCATCAAAGAAGGGAGGCTTAGTAACGGATGAAGAGTCCTCTCTAGACATATTTTCAAGTTTTCTTAGGATCTCACTCCGGGTTTTTAAACCTGAGCGGAGGAACCCGCTCTAATACCAATTGAAATTGCGGTTTTACCGCTTATAGAGATACTTGGAGATATGCCTAATGTCCTAGAGGGGGGTGAATAGGACTTTTTAAATTCCAATTACAATTAAAAACTGATCAAATTAATCTTATCAACTAAGATTATCACAATAACATTCAAGGCATTTATATGAGCAATTTGTAAGCAAGGACTATCATAGGCATTTCATCAAACAGTTAGCATTCGATTGACTAAACCATTCAACACATAGCAATCATTCAATCTCACAATGCACAACGATTTATAGTGGTTCGGTTTCCCTACTCCACTCCTGGTTCACGATCTCAACCTATGAGACCACCAGATTTCACTATAGTCTTGATTTTAAATCAGGTTAACCATCAACCTTGACATCCTTTGATCTAGGACCGCGTTTACCATCCGTCGATGGCCCAATCCAGGGACTTGACGAGTTTGGATCTCAAACTCTCACCAATCCTAATCCAAGGATGGTCACGTAGACTCCCGCCGGAGTTTCCCAATCCAGGGAATAATGATTCAATAAATGGACTCTCAAAAATTAGACATACCTAGACGATTGAGCCCCGATTCGATGCCTTTGATGAGTAGCTTCAGCTCCACGTGCTTCAGCTTCTCTTTGTGCTCCCAAGATCAGCTACCGATGCAAATGATGAGGTTATGTTGATGCCGGGTAGTTGGGAGAGAGTTGGTCTAGTTCCTCTTGCCTATTCAATGCAATGGTAATGAGGGAACTACCAAACTTCAAGCATTCAATGGCTATAAACGACCTCATAAATATATTCCGAAGGTAGGTCAGCCATGAATGAAGGTCTTGAGTTCATACTTCAAACCGAGCTTTGAATACTCATTGATAAGCCATTAATGGCTAGGTTTGAATGATGAACTCAATGGGGACAAGAGCAAAGAGGGTAGGAGGATGTGAGTAAAAGCTCTCTCTCTTAGCTCTTGAAGGGTGTTAAATGCATACCATGAAAGACCACAAGTCATGGCTATATAGAGCCCCAAATGATGGCCTCAACGAATCAAAGACGGTCACGACCGACCTGTCAGAGAGGGGTCTCAACCGGTCGGACGGACCGGTCAAAATTCAAATCACAAGGCCATATTTGAGTCTGCCCGACCGGTCAAGACCGGTCAGATCCCCTTGCTGGAAGCAATCAAAATACAGGCCGACCGGTCAAGACCGATCAGCTCACCTTGCTGGATCAATTGGAGAAAACAGGCTGACCGATCAAGGCCGGTCGGCTGAGCTTGCTGGACAACTTGCTGAAAGTAGGCCGACCGGTCAAGACCGATCGACTATGCTTGCTGGACAGATTGTATATTGCTGGCCGACCGGTAAAGACCGATCGGCTGTCAATCTGAATGTATTACAGTAATTTTGCTGTCTTGATAATGTCCCTGGCCGACCGGTCAAGACCGGTCGGCTGTCCAGCTGAATACATCACAGCAAGCCTCTGTTGTTAACTTGAAATGCCTGGCTGACCGGTCAAGACCGGTCGGCTGCCCATTTGTATTCTTCACAGCAAGGTTGCTGTTGTGTTGAGAAGCCTGGCAGACTGGTCAAGACCAGTCGGCTTGTCTAGTTGTTTTCATTTCAGCACAACTGCTGGACACATCTTGTAGTTCGGGCCGACCGGTCAAGACTGGTTGGCTGTCTAGATGGTTTTGTTACAGCGAGCTTGCTGGACTAAGTCCTTCAACACAGCAGCGGATCACATTCATAGATGAAGCATGAAGTGATAAGGTGCATGGGGTCCAATGTATGGACATATCTTCAATTACGTTTTGCACCACCCATGGACCACAAGTCTGATCAACTTGTGTAAGGGTCGAGAGGGAATGGGATAAGATGTGTGAGTCTTTACGCCATTCTTTGATGTTTTGGGTTTCCTATGGTCGATCTATATGCAACTTACCTGAGATCTTGTTTCAACATGAGCTTGAGCAATGGACGAAGCGTAATCTTCAAGTCTTGATCTTCAATTCTTCGACCGGGGCTCACACGACAAGACGCGACCAACCAACACGCCAATTGACAACAAAAGGTGTACTAACAGGTTCTTCCAACTAGCATTAAACGTGTTTGAGTTTGGAGCACCAAATTACCATTAATAACTGTTTATGGCATTTGATTGTTCTTGTAAGATGTCTTGAACCGCTGAGATTGTGGGACAATCTTGTGTTATATGTTGATTTCCGGCACAAATTCCACAAACAGTTTCAACGTCATTAGAGTTGATCGTCTCTCCTTTCTTTAATTCCATGGCCTCGACTTTTCTTGTGAGGCTAGCCACCCGTGCACTTATGCCATCCTCTTCTGATAGGACATAAATTCCTCCTTTTTTCCTTTGTTGGCTAGTCTTGGAATTTGCTGGTTTAGATGTATCCCAAGACTATGCATTCTCAGCCATTTCCTCCAAATAGTCTCATGCTTCATCGGCTTCCTTATTCATGAACTCCCTATTACACATATGTTGAGCTCTTAATTGTGCATATTCTAACCCCAATTCATCACTCATTATGCATGGTTTTCATGATTTAAAGACTAATCTAATGCATAGTTTTGAGGTTGTAGGAATGAAAGAGAGACTTCATTATTTGGATGCTTTGAGACCCTTCCTACATACCTTGACGATCAAAGGAAAGGAATAACAAAAGAGGGAAGAAGAAAGGAAAGAAGAGAAAGAAGAAAGGAAAGAAAAAGGAGCCCCACAAGGTGGTCCGACCGGTCTTGATCGGTCAGCCGAACAGGCCCCGACCGGTCTTGACCGGTCGGCCAAAAGATCTCCCCTCTATTAAAGCTGCTGGAGCAAGTCCAGCCTTGTCCGACTGGTCTTGACCGATCGGCCAGCCCTGTCCGACCGGTCTAGATCGGTCTTGACCGATCGGCCATGCAATTTCAGGGTTTCGGATTGTAGACAGCAGGCCATTCCCGTTTTAGGTTTTTTGGACCAGTTTTCTAGGCCTATCTTAATGATATTTGGAAATCCAACACATCCATGTTGAAGAGGAACTCGACGCCGAATTAACCCAAGTGGTTTCGTGTCGATCGGAGCTACGGACAGATCGTGGTGGCCAAAACAATACGAACTGTCCAGAAAGTTCCAGATTCTGCCTACTCTACTCTGGGCCAGTCCAGGTGGCCCATCATTGATGATATGAAGAATCTACTTTGAGCATATCCATATATGAATAAACACAAAGTTTCAGATCAAAAGGATGTGTGGTTTGATCGTACTGGTTGAAGAAAGATGGACCATCCAGAAAGATTCAACTGCACAGAGTTTATAAAAGCCCTAAGTGTTCTAATTTTCAGACCACATTCTGGGATTGTTTTGACAATCTAATCCATCTATCATGTAGAAGATGAAGTTTTCTACCAATGTTCTAATTTTGGGATCAATCCGACATCTGTACACTCAGGAGCGTTGAAAGCAAGATGACTAGTTCTGAAGGTACCCGAAGTGCGCAATTTTGAGAGGCGGTCGCTGATCTGATTGGTGGGCCCATTCAGAAGATAATCTTGGAAATCTAAATCATCTATGAGGAAGATCACATTACAAGGAAGCTACAAATCAAATTTGAAGGCAATCCGACCATTGGTTAAGTCATACCAAGCGAAACAAATTCTGCTATGTTGTTGTACTATTGCTGCACTATAAAAGGAGGTGCTCTCTTCTATTCCAAATCAACCAAGGACGTGGGGAGCAAGGAGTTCAAGTCATAGGAGGCTTCCTAGCCTCCTCCAGCTAGTTTTTCTTCTTTTCCTTAGTTCTAGTTTTATTTTTAATATGCTTTTCATTAGCTAATCTCTTAGCTAGAGCTAAGAGGTGAACCTTATAGTTTTCTTAGATTGTTTAATTCGTTTTATTGGTTTTAAAGTTGGATTTCATGTTTATGAACAATGGTTTGAAGTTAATACAAGTTCCAAGTAGTTTTTCTTAGTCTTATGATGACTCATGGATGTTTGGGAGAATTGCTTGAGTTCTTAATGGTTGTGTGCTAGTCTAGACCTGTATGATCCGAGGAATTGGAGTACGCTCTAGTACTATGATCTTCATGTGGGAACTTCCTACCAAAGTTCTACTTTTCTAAAATTCTGAACTATGTGAGACTGTGTATGTGATTTGAATCAAGTTCAAATCATAATCTAGTTTTGTCTTGTGACAGGATTTAATGATGGTTATGATTGTGATCTTAGCCTATTGGAATTGGGATTGACCTATGCAATTGAGTATGCTCGTCCTAGCTTGCATTGAGTGAATCATATACATGGATCATACATATGTCAGGTTGATTATTTTAACCGCTCTATCATCTGACTAGATAGAACTTAATTTCGATTCTAGTTGAGAAAGTGAGAAACCATAGCGAATTATGCATCTAAGGAGAGCTATAAGTGGATCCTTAATGCTCTAGTTATCTTTTCATTATCAGATTTTCTATTTTATGTTCAAAACCAATTTTCCAACCCTCTTAAGATTCTAGTTATTAGGATAGTTTGAATTGTTTCCTTCCTTCCCTGTGGATTGACCTTGGTCTTACCTAGATTATTACTACATCGCAAACCTACACTTGGGGAAGCGAACAAGTTTTTGGCGCCGTTGCCGGGGAAAGAGGTTAAACAGTTCTAATTGTTCTAGTAGCTATAGAGTAGTCTTAGTTAGGTAGGATTTTCAGTTTTTATAGAAGTAGATTTTCTGATTTTTTTTTCTAGATTACTAACAATTTTTTATTGGATTTTGTAGGATATTGTTGCTGACATATATCTCACTCTATTGGGTAACATCTCTCCATCTCCCTTCTTTTTGTTCTTTTTTCTAGATTAGGGTAGTTTCCAATTCCTTAAATTTCATCATGTATGATTGGACAAATGGTGCGTACAAGTACCTTTTGGAGGATGAGACGTCGGTTTGGGAGACCCAAACTCATTGTGATCAGAATTCATCCAAGCATGAATATTTTACTGAGATACAAAGAACCTCCACTACCCCCCAACGTAAGACGCTACGTGATTACTGGGTTGAAAATAACAAAGAGTGTTCCACCAAGTTTAACAGGAGGTAGGAATAAGAAAAAGGACCGGGGGAGTAATGACCAACCGGTAAAGACATTACGTGATCGCTTGTATGGTTATGCCTATCAACCATCTTATCAGTATTCGTCATATAACACATATGGTCTTCATCGAGAGAGTCCTCACACCTCTAGTCCAATGGAAGATGAGACAACCATGGATGCCAACAATTATCCTCAAGAGTTCCTTTCTTATGATCCACAACCGACACGAACTCTTGAGGATACGCTACGAGAGTTTATGGAAATAACTAAGCAATGCATACAAAACCTCTCGCCATCTCAAAATCCTGAACCCGACATTTGGAACACTGAATCAATCCCCAACATAGAGGAGGATGTGGCTATCTAAGCCCAACCCTCTTCCGATTTGATGACTAAACTTTTAGGGGATGTAGATCTCAGTGATCCCACCATTACCATCGATTATGGTGAATCAATTATCTCTTTTAGCTATTCCGATTTGAATGATGAAGAGATTTCAAGGACGGTTGACGAACCCGAGGAATCTACAAAATCTGAAAGTGATAGTTTGATTGCCTACAATGAGGTTTTGAAGGATAATTGTGAGTCCATGATTTCTTCTTCCAAAGGGCCGAATGTTTTTGAGTCACCGGAAGATATTCTTGCTAGAGAGATGGCCGAAGTCGATATTTTTGAGTCCTTCCACCAACAACACATGCCGGATTCTATTGTGGAAGAACTCCCTTGGGTTGAAAATTCTGTTTCTTTGGATGACGGGGTGGCACAATCTGAAATTTCAAAAGATCAACCAATGCTAGATGATGTGCTTACCACTGAATCTGAAAATTTTCTTTAGAAGACCTCCCCTCTATAGAGGAGGAATTCCTTATCCTTGAAACAGAATTTCCTCAATCACTTAGGGAGAACAAGGACCCTTTATCCCACTCTCTCGATTTCCTAGAGGAATGCATGACCCACCCCTATGATCTGGATGATGAGATGATTATGGAGTTGGATAGTTTGTTAGACACGATGTCGGTGCCTGAAGAACACCATTCCACTGATTTACACTCTTTACCGTTATTTGTGGAAACAACGTGCAATTCTGAATTTGTGGAGGAGACAACCCAAACTAAAGAATACTTAATGAATGTCCCTCCACCATCATGGGTTCTTCAACCCATTGAAAATTCTGATTGGGAGGATCCGTTTTTAATCAATTAGGAGATATCTTTTTGCTGCTCTTATCTCCTCCTTACATGCGTGTGATGCACACTATGATTGGACCTTCATGAAGAAATGCACCCAGGTATACATTCGAGCAGGACTTTGGATGGTCCTCATGAGAAACCTATTGAAATTCATGAAGATCCTGCTCAAATTTGAACATGTAGTCGATCGGACTAATCAAAGGTAGGTAGGTAGGTTAGGATTTCTTTTCTACATTTAAGATTGAATAAGTCTCATTGAGAAAATGGAATATGCTAGAATTGATCAACTTGCTACCTCAGGTACACTCGTTCTCACTCTCCTTTATTTTATGTCATTGCTCTCATGTCATGCATATTGCATATCTTATTACATTGAGGACAATGTAAGATTTTGGTTGGGGGGTGAGATTCCTTAGATGAATCTACTAGCTTTTGGGACATTTCGAGCAATTATGTAGAAAATTTTCAATTTTTCTAAAATTCAAAACTCTTTTGGAAAACTTTGTTTCTATGCATTTGGGATGATACGAGTATAAGAAGAGGAGATACGAAGTGAGTGATGTCGCAAGCTTTGAACTTCTCTTAATATAATGGTTTTATATGTGAATTCCCCTATTTATGTGATTGATAGAAAATTTGAACACTTTTACACCTAGTTCACATTACACGATTTTCATGGGTTGAAAGGATTATGTGATTTGTGGATTAGTTATACTTTGATTTAAGGTGTTGAGAAACCAAGCCGGGGTACTTTGTCAATCCTTGTCCATGGGAAAATAACAAAAGATATGGATTTTTAAAAATTTTATCTCATGTAAAAGAAAAGGGAAAGGAATGATGAAATTGGGAATGATGGAAAAATGGTGGAAAATTCCGATTAAGGCTACCTACTACCAACCGGGGGATGGTCTACCCGTAACCAAAGCCGGAAATAGAACGTAGTGTGAAAGCCGTCGGAAGGATGGTAAGACAAATTCCTGTCATAGGCTTGTTGTTGCTCTATACACCTTGAGATCTATAGTTTAGTTGATCTATGAAGAAGATAATCCCGAAAACTCATGAGATGAACTTTCACTATGCACACTAGGCTGAATTTGTTCAAGTTCTTCTATTTATCAATCAATCAGCGGGAATTTCATATAAACACTTATTATGTTCTGAGAGTTTAAGGTTTCAACATCTATCAGCAAATTTCTCTGATTTTTATGCTTGTGTGTCTTGGAATGTATAGAAGAATAGCTTCTAGAGGAGAGTTGGATTTTAGAGAATGAAACTTGTTTCATGCATGTTTTGCTCTGGACTAGCAAAATGCTGGTTGGGGGGTGTGTTGAGCTCTTAATTGTGCATATTCTAACTCAAATTCATCACTCATTATGCATGGTTTTCATGATTTAAAGGCTAATCTAATGCATAGTTTTGTGGTTGTAGGAATGAAAGAGAGACTTCATCATTCGGATGCTTTGAGACCCTTCTTACATACATTGACGATCAAAGGAAAGGAATAACAAAAGAGGGAAGAAGAAAGGAAAGAAGAGAAAGAAGAAAGGAAAGAAAAAGGAGCCCCACAAGGTGGTCTGACCAGTCTTGACCGGTCAGCCAATAGATCTCCCCTCTCTTAAAGCTGCTAGAGCAAGGCCAGCCCTGTCCAACCGGTCGGCCATGCAATTTCAGGGTTTCAGATTGCAGACAACAGGCCATTCCATTTCTGGTATTTTGGACAAGTTTTCTGGGCCCATCTTAATAATATTTGGAAATCCAACACATCCATGTCGAAGAGGGGCTCGACGCCGAATTAACCCAAGTGGTTTCGTGTCGATCGGAGCTACAGACTGATCGTGGTGGCCAAAACAATACGAACTGTCCAGAAAGTTCCAGATTCTGCCTACTCCACTTTGGGCCCGTCCAGGTGGCCTATCATTGATAATATGAAGAATATACTTTGACCATCTTCTAGACCACATCCATATATGAATAAACACAAAGTTTCATATAAAAAAGAAGTGTGGTTTGATAGTACCGGTTGAAGAAAGATGCACCATCCAGAAAGATTCAACTGCGCAGAGTTTATAAAAGCCCTAAGTGTTCTAATTTTCGGACCACATTCTGAGATTGTTTTGGATAATCTAATCCATCTATCATGTAGAGGATGAAGTTTTCTACCAATGTTCAAAATTTGGGATCAATCTGACATCTGTACACTCCGAAGCGTTGAAAGCAAGATGACTGGTTCTGAAGGTACCCGAAGTGCGTGATTTTGAGAGGCGGTCGCTGATCTGATTGGTGGGCCCATTCAGAAGATAATCTTGGAAATCTAAATCATCTATGAGGAAGATCACATTACAAGGAAGCTACAAATCAAATTTGAAGGCAATCCGACCATTGGTTAAGCGGTACCAAGTGAAACAAATTCTGCTATGTTGTTGTACTATTGCTGCACTATAAAAGGAGGTGCTCTCTTCTATTCCAAATCAACCAAGGACGTGGGGAAGCAAGAAATTCAAGTCATAGGAGGCTTCCTAGCCTCCTCCAGCTAGTTTTTCTTCTTTTTCTTAGTTCTAGTTTTATTTTTAATATGCTTTTCATTAGCTAATCTCTTAGCTAGAGCTAAGAGGTGAACCTTATAGTTTTCTTAGATTGTTTAATTCGTTTTATTGGTTTTAAAGTTAAATTTCATGTTTATGAACAATGGTTTGAAGTTAATATAAGTTCCAAGTAGTTTTTCTTAGTCTTATGATGACTCATGGATGTTTGGGAGAATTGCTTGAGTTCTTAATGGTTGTGTGCTAGTCTAGACCTGTATGATCCGAGGAATTAGAGTACGCTCTAGTACTATGATCTTCATGTGGGAACTTCCTACCAAAGTTCTACTTTTCTGGAATTCTGAACTATGTGAGACTGTGTATGTGATTTGAATCAAGTTCAAATCATAATCTAATTTCTTCTTATGACAGGATTTAATGATGGTTATGATTATGATCTTAGCCTATTGGAATTGGGATTGACCTATGCAATTGAGTATGCTCGTCCTAGCTTGCATTGAGTGAATCATATACATGGATCATACATATGTCAGGTTGATTGTTTTAACCGCTCTATCATCCGACTAGATAGAACTTAATTTCGATTCTAGTTGAGAAAGTGAGAAACCATAGCGAATTATGCATCTAAGGAGAGCTATAAGTGGATCCTTAATGCTCTATTTATCTTTTCATTATCAGATTTTCTATTTTATGTTCAAAACCAATTTCACAACCCTCTTAAGATTCTAGTTATTAAGATAGTTTGAATTGTTTACTTCCTTCCCTGTGGATTGACCTCGGTCTTACCGAGATTATTACTACATCGCAACCCTACACTTGGGGAAGCGAACAACATCATCTCTATAAAGTGGCGCATGGGTGAAGTCAGTCCGTCCTAAAAAAGCTTATAACCTGCCAAATTTCATAGCCATGATGTTGGCATGCATTTAACATGTCCTTAAACCTCTCCTAACATTGGAAGAAGGTCTCATCTTTCTTTTGGGCAAAGTTCATGATGAGGGCACCTCAACATGTTCGTTTTGTGAGTAGGGAAGATTTTTTTTTATGAATTCCCTATACATATCAGTCCATGCACCAATTGATCTTGGCCTTAATGCATGTAGCCAACCTTTAGCTTTATCTTTAAGGGTAAAAGAAAATAATTTATGCCTAACCACATCATCAGTTACATTTGCAAAGTGCATGGTGGTTATTACCTCATCAAATTCCCTAAGGTGTTGATAGGCACTTTCACTGTCTAATCCATGGAATTTTGGGAGGAGTTGGATCACTCCCGGTTTTAAATCTACATTCCCTGCATTTTGTGGAAAGATTATGCATGAGGGAGTGCTCGCTCTTGCTGGTTGTAAGTAATCACGTAATGTTCTTGGTCGGGGAACATTCTCAACCACATTCTCTCCCGTTTCGGTTTGGTTTTGGCCCAGATTAGGATTGGCCATCGGATTAGGTTGATTTACAGCCATATTTTCAGACAAAATTGGAGAAGTTAGATGTCTCCTAGCACGTGGTTCTCTGTAAATTCCTTCTACTATTCCCCCTTCACTAATGAGTCGGTTATTGGAATCCCGAGCCCAATGTGGCATGCAAAACCAAAAAGAATGAAACAAAAAGGAAAGAAGAATTATTCCTTCCTTTCTTTACTCTTCTCTAAGACCGAAGCACAAGGTGTCTTGCAATGGCTAGGTCAGAAGCAAGGATAGAGACCGATTTCTCCTGGTCAATAGGGGTTCAGAGAACTCCCCACCCACTCTTTGAATCTTTTGAGAAAAGTGCAGAAAAAGAAGAAAGAAGAGTAGAGGTAAGAAGAGAAATCTCTGAGCACAAGGTGATCCAAGACGGCAGAGCCAACCAATAGGAATCCAGGTGGCACAAGGCCTACCTTTTAGAGATCCATAAAGGAGTCTCCATGCACTCTATAAGAGATGAATATGATAGGAATGAATAGGAGAAGAAGAAGAGTAAGGTTTAGAAAGATAGAACCTGATTTGGGGCACTTGAGATCCTTATATCTTCTTCAGCTTTCTAGAAATTCCTGCAAAAGAAAAATCAAACAAAACAAACTAAGTTAGTTATAGAATCCTAAAAATCTTAAATAGATACTATTTTCAGAAATTTTGTGAAAAACCGTCAAAGTCCCTCGCAACGGCGCCAAAAACTTGTTCGCTTCCCCAAGTGTAGGGTTGCAATGCGGTAATAATCTCGGTAAGACCGAAGTCGATCCACAAGGACTTATATAGGAACTTATATAGGAATTCATAAACACTTCCAATAGCTTCTATTGAAAAGCTAACAACCACATTTGAGAAGATTGATGTAGATAGCAATTCTGAACTTAAACTGAAGTAATCAATTAATAAAAGGCACTAGGGGTTCAAGGATCCACTTGTAGCAATCCTTGATGCTCAATTCGCTATGGTTTCTCACTTTCTCAACTAGAATCGAAATTAAGATCTATCTAGTCGGATGATAGAGCAGTTAAACCAAACAATCTGCAATATGTTAGAGCTGTGTGTATGATTCACTCAATGTAAGTTAGGACGAGCATACTCAATTACATAGGTCAGTCCCAATTCCAATAGACTAAGTTCACAATCATAACCATCATTAAGTCCTGTCACAAGACAAAGCTAGATCATGATTTGAACTTGATTCAAATCACATACACAATCTCAAACATACTTCAGAATTTCATAAAAGTAGAACTTTGGTAGGAAGTTCCCACATGAAGATCATAGTACTAGAACGTACTCCAATTCCTCAGATCATACAGGTCTAGACTAACACAAAACAATTAAGAACTCAAGTACTTCCTCCAAACATCCATGAGTCATCATAAGACTAAGAAAAACTACTTAGAACTTGAATTAAACTTCAAACCATTGTACATAAACATGAAATCCAATCTTAAAACCAATTTAAACGAATTGAAACATCTTAGATTCACTACAAGCTTCACCTCTTAGCCCTAGCTAAGAGGTTTAGTCGTTCATGATCCAAGAAAACATGAAACAACTAAGAAAAACATAAAAACGAGAAAGCAAACTAGAAGGAGTTGTGGAACTCCGAAATCCACTTCCGCTGCCTCCCACCTTGCTCAAACCCCTCCAAGATACCCTAGGAACGATCCCTAGGTGTCCTTTATAGTGGGGAGGCTTCGCAGCATCAGAATCTTCCAGAAATTGTGTAAGAGTACGCAGTGCGCAGAGAAATTTGGGACTTGTAGAACACGCTTCATTACGTAGACGACCAGTCGCACGACCGGTCTGACGACCGGTCTGAGCTCCTAGGCGACCGGTCGCACGATCGGGACTCAAAAGTGTAAAAAAACGTCTAGAGAGTTTCTGAAAAATTCAGCCTCAGATATTTAATTCAAGGACCGGTCGCACGACCGGTCTGAGCCATGGACGACCAGTCGTGGACAGTCCAATGAGTTGTGGCCCTGTGGCCCCTCCTGTTGAGTGATCGGACCGGTCGTTCAACCGGTCCTGGGCTATGGACGACCGGTCCTGGGCCTCTTCTTCTGCTTTCTTTCTTCTTTTCTCTGACTTCTTTCTTTCATCCTTTGACGCTTAGCCCTTTGATCCTCTATGCTTGTAAATGGCTTCTTTAAGTCTCCAATTGATGCATCCTCTCTCTCATCCTACAATCACAAATTCATGCATTAGATTAGTCTATAAATTGTGAAAACCTTGCATAATGAGTGATGAATTGGAGTTAGAATATGCATAATTAAGAGCTCAACAACTTACAAAGCGTCTCAGAAGCCCCAGCATATCTATTAGTTGGAAAAGACGCCCGATGCATCAAATCCTGGCCATCATCCGATCACTTTTTCTCTTGAAGATGTGGAAGGGATTCATTTCCCTCACGAGGACTCCATTGTGGTCGCATTAATGGTATCAAATTAACCCATTGTATTATGTTGGATACAGGTAGCTCCGCTGATATTCTCTACCTGGAAGCTTTCAATAAAATGACACTCGCCAGGAGCCTACTCAAACCGGTCTCAACTCCCCTCGTCGTCTTCGGGGGCGAAGTGGTAACACCGGAGGGAAGCATCGACCTTCCAGTCACCTTCGGAGAAAGCCCAGCAAAAACTACTATCTTCGTTAATTTTCTCATGGTGGATCGGAGATCAGCATATAACGCTATTTTGGGCCGACCTTCGCTTAACAGGATAGGGGCAGCTTTACACCCCTTGTATCTATGCATCAAATTCCCTACTCCAAACAGAGTCGGGGTTGTACGAGGAAATCAAAAGGAAGCACGAACATGTTACGAAATCGCCGTACAAGATCGAAAGAAGGCTCAGGCAACGTCGGTTATGATGGTTACAATAGATTCATCGGATCCTCCGATATTTACAACATTGGATCTAAGAGAGAGCGCTCTTCAGTCAGGTACTCCAGGGGAAGAGACAGTCGCAATCCACTTATCTGAAGAAAATTCGTCCAAGAAGGTCTACGTTGGATCTTCTTTAAGCAATGTCTTTCGTGAAAATCTGGTTCGTTTTCTCACCGAATACCAAGATGTATTTGCTTGGTCCCATAGTGATATGCCAGGTATAAACCCCAGCGTCATAGTGCATCGTTTGAATGTTGATCCAAAGTACAAACCTGTTCACCAGCGTCGACGTGCCTTCACCGCAGAAAGGCAAATGGTGATTAAAACTAAAGTCGAGAAGTTGCCGACCATCAATTTCATAAAGGAAGTTGACTACCCAGAATGGGTCGCAAATGTGGTCCTCGTTTGAAAAGCTAATGGCAAGTGGAGAATGTGCGTGGACTACTCTGATTTGAACAAAGCATGCCCGAAAGATAGTTTCCCGACTTCACATATCGACCAGTTGGTTGATTCAACAGCAGGGCATACCCTGCTCAGTTTTATGGACGCCTACTCTAGTTATAACCAAATTATGATGCACCCGCTTGATAGTCAACACATTGCTTTTATCACTGATCGCGGCTTGTATTGTTACAAGGTAATGCCCTTTAGTCTAAAAAATGCAGGACCCACCTATCAACGCTTGGTCAATAAAATATTCGCCGTGCAAATCGGTAGGAATATGGAAGTTTATGTCGACGACATGCTCGTGAAAAGCATCGTAGAAGACAACCACCTTGCAGATCTTCGAGAAGCCTTCGATTTGATGAGGAAGTATCAGATGAAGTTAAATCCAGAAAAATGTGCATTCGGGATTTCCGCTAGAAAATTTCTTGGGTTTATGGTTGGCCAGCGAGGAATCGAGGCGAATCCCGAGAAAATAAAAGCTCTGATCGAAATGAAATCGCCGTCCACTCTCAAAGATGTCCAACGATTGGCTGGTCGCATCGCTTCATTGAATAGGTTTATTTCGCGTGCCTCTGATAAGTGCCTACCTTTCTTTAAGCTTCTTCAAGCTACTGCAAAAACTGACTAGGTGTGGACTTCGCAATGCGAAGAAGCATTTCAACAACTGAAGCAGTATATGAGCGCGCTTCCCGTTTTATCAAAACCCATTTTACACGGGCAGCTCCTTCTTTATTTATTCGTGTCTTCTACGGCCATTTGCGCCGCATTAATAAGAGAAGATTTCGGGGTACAGAGGCATGTTTATTATATTAGTCGAGCGATGGTGGATGCCGAAACTCGATACTCTGATATGGAGAAATTAGCTTTCGCCTTAGTTACAGCCGTTTGAAAACTGCGACCCTATTTCCAAGCCCACGTTATATTGGTGCCAACGAATCACCCGTTGAGACAGGTCCTTCAAAAACCTGAGGTCTCAGGGCGATTGACCAAATGGGCGATTGAGATTAGTGAGCACGATATATCGTTCTGCCTAAGAATGGTGATTAAGGGTCAAGCCGTGGCCGATTTCCTTGTTGAATTCACATATTCTTCCTCCAGCGACAACTCTGCGACCAGCGACCAGGCCCCTTGGTCGCTCTTTGTGGATGTGTCTTCGCGAGCCACCGGTAGTGGGGCCGGATTAATTTTAATTGCTCCTGACGGGTCGCATTTTCAATAAGCCTTACGATTTGACACTCACATTTCAAACAACGAAGCAGAATACGAGTCTTTGATCATAGGTCTAGAACTAGCAAACGTTCTCACAATTCAAAGTTTACTTATTCATAGTGACTCTCAACTCATTGTCAATCAAGTGCTCGGTGAATTTGAGGTGAAAGAAGAGCAGATGGCTTTATACAAATCCCGAGTACTCATCCTGCTCGCGAAGCTAAAAAAGTATGAAATTATTCACATCCCTTGCGAGATGAATAAACTCGCAGATTCCTTGGCGAAGCTAGCCTCGGCACCAGAGTCTAAATTATTACAATCTATTCCCATCGAGCATCTTCATGCTCCAAGTATTAGCCAAATGACCTCCGAGCAAGTGGTCACATTATATTCCTCTCCATGTTAGATGGACCCCATCGTCCTTTATCTCAGAGATGGACAACTCCCAAATGATAAAAAATCCGCATGACAAATCCGTCATTGCGCTGCCAGGTATACCCTACAAAATGGAACACTATTATGTAAAAGCTTTACTTTACCATATTTAAGGTGTCTTCATCCAGAAGAGGTGCATCGTGTTGTTGATGAAATACACCAGGGGGCATGTGGTAACCATCCTAAGGGACGCTCTTTAGCATATAAAGCAATGAGGCAAGGGTATTACTGGCCCACTATGAAGGCGGACGCAATTGAATTTTCGAAAAGATGTGACAAGTGCCAGCGATATTCTCCTATACCTCATGTACCGTCCTAGCAAATGACATCAATGGATGGCCCCTGGCCCTTCGCCCAATGGGGAGTCGATAACATCGGGTCCTTGCCCACAGGGAAAGGTCAGAACAGATTCGCAATTGTAGCAGTCGATTATTTCACCAAATGGGTCGAGGTAGAACCATTAACCAGAATCACTGAAAAGCAAACCACTAGGTTCATGTGGAGAAATATCATATGCCGTTATGGGCTTCCCCATACTATAATCACTGACAATGGAAAGCAATTCGACAACACTGTGTTCTCAGAATTTTGATAAAAATGGAAGATACGAAGTGTTCGCACCTCCCCGTATCATCCTCAGGCTAATGGGTAGGTTGAAGAGGTGAATAAGATCATCAAACATCATCTAAAGACCAAGCTCGGTGAATGTAAAGGCATGTGGCCAGAACTCCTACTGGAAGTCTTATAGGCCTATAGAACTACAACTTGCATGTCAACCGGAGAAACTCCTTTCTCATTGGCTTTCGGCACCGACGCAGTGGTCCCAGTCGAAGTCTAAGTACCTTCGTATCAGATCGAGCAGTATGACCCCACTAGTAATCAGGAGGGTCTGAGGCTTCACCTTGACCTCTTGGAAGAACGAAGGGACGCATTCCAACTTCGAGCAGCAGTTTATCAATAGCATATCACTCGTTATCGTAACGCCAAGGTCCGACGTAGAGCATTTCAACTCGGCGATTTGGTCCTTAGACAGAACCTCGGAATTCCTGCTCGTTCATTGGATCCAAACTGGGAAGGCCCCTACCGAGTTATTAAAACTGTACGACCAGGCACATATTATCTCAAAGATACGCAAGGAAGGCCTTTACGTCGCCCTTGGCACGTAGAGCACCTACTCAGATATTTCTCTTAAACCTGATGTAAACCCAAACGACATTTAAATAAAGATGGATTTTTCTTTTGGTCGCTACTCCACTAGTTGGACCTAAATAGCCCCAAAGGGAATATACGCATTCCCTTGACCAAACCCTCTATTTTCGACAGAGTCAAAGCCTCAATCGATAGACTAGTCTATCTCAATGCGGACATGGTCATCACGACCCCCGGATTGAGCCTAACTCATTCATTCATGAGTTAAGCATTCAGGCATTCAATATGCGATCAACAAAGAAAGAAAAGGGAGAGAAGGTACATAACATCAAAAAGATTTTTGTTTCATTTGACTAAAACAATCGAATCTTTTACAAAGGAGGAAAGATACACTTAAGTTCAAAAGGAAAAAGAGGAGAAGGGGGGCAACTCATAGATCAGTCATTCCTCGTCCGGGGGAGCATCTCGACTTTCTACCTCGGGGCCTGCCTCGGGAGCACGTGCAGAGTCTGTAGCCCCAGTGACCTCATTCTCGGTTGCATCTCGCTCTCTAGCTGCGACCTCGAAGGCCACTCTCTCGAACTCCTCGACGTTGAAGGAGGGGGCAATTTGTTGCATAACCCTGATCGCAAAGTCGCAACCAGCGATATACGACTCATAATGCTCCTCGTCGTAGAGTTGAGAGGTTTGGAACTCCAGAACCGCACGAGGACCTTCTTCAGATATCATCTTGACGAGAGCCACTCTTTCCTCCTCCCAGTGAATGGAATCGTCTTTCAGTTGAGCGAGATTCTTCTCAGCATCTTCAAGCCGATTCCGACAATCCTTGAGCCGCTCCTTGAGGGAGATCTTATCCTGGCGAAAGATCTCCTTCTCCTTCTCGCTCTTGGTATGAACTTCTTGGAGCCTCTCAAAATTAATGTCCTATGACTGAAAACGATCAGTCAGAGCTTGGACCTTGGTGATGAGGATTTGCTTCTCCTCATTTATCTTCGCGATTTGGGCTTCCTGGGATTTTATTATATGGTCCCTTCCCTGGATCTCGCCCTCCATCGCCTTCTTCTTCTTCTCCCCATCATCGACGATGCGACGGGCAGCATCGATGTCACACCTTACTCGCAGCGTGAGGTCCAGACTCTGCTAAAAAAGAAAGAAGAATTAGAGGCAGTTTACCAGATGAACTATTCAAAGAAGAAAGAAAGACGGGGAAAAGGTTGTCACCTGAACTAATCTCACTCCAATATCGGTGGAGAGAGCCTCTGGACTTGGTTTAGGGAGGCCCCCAAAGGAGTTGGGGGCAATGTTTTCGAATATAAACTTGCATATTGGATGCAAGTGTGGTGGGATGACGTAGACTCCCGACCCTGAAGGTTGGGCTACGACCATCTCGCAAGAGCCTGCCTCGCGAGCATTCGCGGGCCCAGAGGTGGGTGTGGTTGATTCGCGAGCAGTGTTAGGCTCGCATGACACCTCTCTCGGAGGAAGACTTGGCTTCGTCCGATTGCTTTTTGGCGAGTTATCGATGACCTCGATTATTGGCTGCCCGCGAGAGCTAGCCGGAGGGGTCGCAGCAGTAGAAGGGGTCGCAGCAACCTCATTCTGAGGAGCTTTACGCGGTTATGAGCCTCGAGCAGGCCCCTCTGGTTGAGCGGGTGCAGCTAAAGGACCAGCTGCTAACTTCTTTTGCCTCTTCGAGGCCGTGCCCTTCAAACGGGGAAGCAACCCCAGCGTACCCCTTTTGCCCCCAACGTTCGTCATCTCTTCTTGGGAGATTAGACCGGCGGCAGAGAGATGGCGAGGGTCCAAGGCAGCGTTAACGTTGCGAGCAGCCATTGAAAGCTTGGAGACTTTGATGAGTTTCTCGTTAAGTCCTCCCTGCAAGTTCGGCCTAGCCCCAATCGGAATGCCTGCGAGAAGAAGAAGAGGGCAAGTTAGTCGAAGCAGCACAAAACTCATTTTCTCTTCGGGCAAAGGGGTAAAAGTTTAACCCACCTTCGCCGAAGAAACAGTTAACATTGTGGCCTTTGGGGTCGGAGCCCACATCAGACTCCCAATTGCCGGAGATGTAAAACCATTTTTTCCTCGACCTGGGATAATTGAAGGATGGGTTTCCCAGGATAAAGTTATCCCGGTGCCAGAAACAAAGGTAGTACCAACCCTCGTTGGCTGGGGCCTTTTTCAGCTGGTACAACCTCAAAAATTCCTCAGCGGTCAGATCCTCGTTACCCGCTTGTTTCCAAAGAACAAAGGCGCTTATAAGCACCCTCCAGCCATTTATAATAAGTTGGCCGGGGGCATCTTATAAGTACGGAGGAAGTTCCGGATGAAGGGATGAAGGGGAAGACGCACGCCAAGCCGAAAAAAATATTCTTAAATGCTACACAACCCGGCGGTGGGGAATCGGCAGTCTCTCCTCTCCTTGGTAACCTAAGTATGACGTAGTCCGAAATCCGATACCTCTCTCGTAAGTTCAAGAGTTGCTCTTCCGTCATGATAGATGGATAACTGGCGACAAACACTACGCCAAAATAGCAAAAAAACGACACAAAAATGGTTAATTTAACGACGGACTTGGTCCGTCGTTAAAAATGCTTGGTTTAACGACGGACTGTATCCGTCGTTACAGCGAAAACAGTCCGTCGCTAACTACTACCACCTCCGGATTTGGCGCTTAATCGACAAAATTGTACGACGGACCAGATCCGTCGATAACTGTGAATTAACGACGAATATAGTCCGTCGTTAATATTACGACGGATCTAAATCGTCGTAAATTAATGTATTCAAGAAGGATTTCCTGCGTCGTAAAATTCTGCGTCCGGAGACGGGATGTTGGGATTTATCGACGGACCTTCTTGGAATTAACGAAGGATATAGTCCGTCGTAAATTGAAAATTATACATACCGCAATTCATTTTAAATAAATTTGTTTCTTTAATAAGTTTTTAAAAAAAATTGGATTTTTAGAAAAAAAGTTGACAAGTTTAATAAAAATTAAGAATATTTAAGAAAAAAATGGGATTTGGAAAAATAATATTCTAAATTTTAAAAAGAACTAGAATTTTGAAAGAAATTGACATTTTGAAATAAATTGAGACGTTTGAATGAAGTGTATAAGTTTGAAATAATGTAGACTTTGAGAAAGATTGAGGTTTTGCATTTTGAAAGATATTGACATATTTTGATAAAAAAAATTAGATTTTAAAAAAATTGGCATTTTGAAAACGAACATCGGAAAGTTTAAAAAATTGTGATTTTGAAAAAATGTTGAGTTAATCTTGAATAAAATTTATAAGTTTGAAAAAAAATATAATAAAATTAATAATGTTTAAGAAAAATTGAAATGTAGAAAAAATCAAAATTTTGAAAATAATTAGGATTAAAAAAGAATAAAAAATCTGAAAGAATTTTGACATAAATTAGGATTTAAAAGGATTTTTAAAAAGTTGGCATTTTGACATAAATCAAGAATTTTGAATAAAATTTATCGGTTTGAAAAAATAGATTTTCAAAAAAGAAATTGTGATTTTTAAAAAGAAATTTAGATTTTGTATTTTGTAAAAAAATTGAGAAATTTGATAGAAAATGAAATGTTGAAAAAACAATTGACATTTTGAAAAAAGTGTTTATGTATTGAATTGCGATTTTGAGAAAAAATTAAGAAGTTCTGAAAAAAAATTGTAATAAAATTAATAATGTTTAAGAAAAATTAAGATTTAAAATAACGAGATTTTGAAAAGAAATTCGGGATTTACAAAGAACCAAAAAGAAATTGTCATTCTTAAAAAAATGAAGATTTTGAAAAAAAACTGCAAAGATAGAATAAAATTTTTAAGTGTGAAAAAAAATTGCAATTTTTAAAAATAAAATAGGATTTTGTATTTTGAAATTTTTTGAGAAATTTGATAAAAAAAAAATTGACATTTTGAATTCTGAAAGTTGACAAGTTTATTAAAAAATGTGATTTTGAAAAATAAAATTGTATTGTTTAAAAAAAATTAACAATTTTAGGACATTAGGACATAATACCAAAATTGATATTTTGAGAAATCTAAACCGGTCCATCCACTTTGTGAGATAATTTTAGTATATTTTACAAAAAAAGGTGAGAACTCGGATCCTGGTGGGTGGGAACCCTGACCGTGGGGCCACTCTGATGAATGTGACTACATCCACGCCGTACATCCATATTGAAAGTTCATTTTAGGGCGTGTTCCAAAAAAATGAAGCAATTCCAAGTCCCAGATGGAGCATAGTAGAGGAAACAGTGCTGATTGACTATTAAAGACTTCCTGTGGGGCCACAAAAGCTTTGGATCAAGATGATATTTTTGTGGTCTATTCATCTAGGTGTTTGTGACCTTACAAACAGGTTGGATGGAAAATAATGGCAAATAAACATTCCAGTGAAATCCATGAAGTTTTCAGGTGGAGAGATTCAATCACAACTGTTTCTATGGTGTGGTCCACCTAATATTTGACCCAGCTTCATTTTTGGTATCATACCCTAAAATGATATTTCAAAATGGTTGGATGGTGTGGATTTAAGACACATACATCACTGTAAGCCCCACAATCAAGGTGTGGACCTCACAGAGTTTACTCAATACGCAAGCCTTTTTATCCAAGCGCAGTTTGGGTGGATCCCTGTATCCGCTAAGGTTGGTGGATCCCCAATTGTGGGGCCACTTTGATGTATATACCTTACATCTACACCGTCCATGCATTTTGAAAGCTCATTTTAGGGCATTACCCAAAAAATGAGGAAGATCCAAATCTTAGGTTGACCATACCACATGAAATAGTAGCAATTGAATCCCCACCATTAAAAAATTCATGGGGACCACTGGAATGTTTATTTTCCATCCAATTTGTTGAAAAGGTCACAAAGACCTGGATGAAGATACCAAACAAATATCAGCTTGAGCCAAAACTTTTGTGACCCACTATAAGCTTTTAATGGTTGAGTACCATTGTTTATTGTATTATGGTCCACCTGAGATTTGGATATACTTCATTTTTTTAATCATGCTCTAAAATGTGTTTTCAAAATGAATGGACGGTGTGGATGTAACACACACACATCACACAGTGGACGGCATAGTAATGGATCCACCCACCTCGGTGGATACGGGTACAGCGAAGCCGCGCCCCTTCCAAAGGGGGCGTGGATTTCCTGTGAAAGCCTTGCGTAGGAAGTTCCTACACTGGGAACCAAGGTGGGGCCCACAGTGATGTTTTTCAATAAATCCACCTCGTCTATCGGTTTTGGGAGCTCATTTTAGTGCATGAAAATAAAAATGAAACGGTTCCAATACTCAAGTGGGCCTCATTAAAGGAAAAGGTGGGCAGGTAAATTACTACCAATGAAACCTCCATGGGGTCCACAGTGATGTTTATATGACATCCATACCGTTCATAACGTCACTACTACTGGGATGAACAGGAAACACAAATATTATCCTGATTCGAAACACTTGTGACTCCACAGATATTTCAACTATGGACGTTCAATCCTCACGTTTTCAGCCCACTTGAGTCTTGGATCGGGTTCATTTTTGTTCTCATGTCCTAAAATGAGCTCCCAAAATGGATGGACGGGGTGGATTTATCAAAATAATCACTGTGGGCCCCACCTTGGTTCCCAGCGCAGGAACTTCCTGCGCAAGGCTTTCGCTGGAAATCCGCGCCCTTCCAAAGGGGGGGCGAATTAGGTGTTACCCGGGGACAACACCGTGGGTGTTACCCCTACCGGCCCACATGGACAGTATTTTGTATATCCACGCCGTCCATCCGCTTCTCCGGCCCATTTTAGGATGGTCTTCCAAAAATTATGCAAATCCAAATCTCAAGTGGACCATACCACTGGAAACAGTGCTGATTGAGTGCCCACCATTAAAAATTCCAAAGAGCCCATGGTAATGTTTCCGTAATGTTTATTTGCAATCCAAGCTCTTGATAATGTTAGGAAGATCTGGATGAATGGAAATTTTGAAGATCAGCTTGATCTAAAACTTTTGTGGCCCGCGAAATGCTTTTAATGATTATTATCATTCTTTCTATTGTTATGGTCCACCTGAGATCTGGAACTTCTTATAATTTTCGATTTCATCTTAAAATTAGACATAACAACAGATGAACGACATGGATATATAAAAGATACATAAATCTAGGCCCCACACGGTAGAGGTAACACCCACTAAGGTGTTACCAGGGTAACATCTAACTCGCTCCAGCCCAAGCAGCGGACGGAAGCGGATTAGCTGGTGCACCGCACACCAGTGACCAATTTTTGTAAGGCCCACCATGAGGTTCGTGGTATATCCAAACCGTTCGTCCATTTGGAGACATCGTTATAAAGGTTTAACAAAAAAATAGGGCAGATCCAATGATCAAGTGGACCACACTGCAGAATGCAGTGGGAGATTGAACGTCAACCATTGAAACCGTCTTGGTGGTCACAGAAGTTTTGGATTAATCTGATATTTATTTGTACCCTTCATCCATGTCTATGTGACCTTATGAACAGTTTGGATGGCAAATAAACATCATGGTGGGCCCTAGGAATGTTTTAACGGTGAAAATCATTGTTCCCATTGCCTTTTGTGGTGTGGTCCACTTGAGATTTGGATACATTTTTTTTATCATGCCCTAAAATGATCTTGTAAACGGGATGGACGGTGTAGATATGTTAAATACACCATCTTGGGGCCCACATGAACTTGATTTTCTTTGAACCGTTGGTATGAACACGGAGCTCAAGGACTGACAAAGCTGTCTGCAAGCTGGGAGCGAATTAGATGTTACCCTGGTAACACCTTAGTGGGTGTTACCCCTACCGTGTGGGGCCCATCTTGATGTATTTTTTTATATATCTATGCCGTCTATTATTTTCTCATATCATTTTAGGATATGATCCAAAACCTTAAGAAGATCCAAATCTCAGGTGGACCATACCACTAAAAACAGTGATTAATAACCATTAAAAACGTTTTATGGGCCACAAAAGTTTTTGATCAATCTGATATTTATATTTTCCCTTAATCAAGACCTTATTGACATTATCAAGAGCTTGGATTGAAAATAAACATTATCAAAACCTTACCATGGGCTCTTTGGAATTTTTAATGGTGAGGCACTCAATGACACTGTTTCCAGTGGTATGGTCCACTTGAGATTTGGATCTGCATAATTTTTGGAACCTTATCATAAAATGGGCTGTATAAACGGATGGACGGAGTGGATATAAAAAATATCATCCATGTGGGCCATACGGTAGGGGTAACACCCACTAAGCTGTTACCGGGGTAACACCTAATTCGCGCCCCTGCAAGCTACACGTACTCACACCAGCAAAGGCAATCCGCTTCCGAAGCGGACTGGCGCGACTTGGGTGAGACCGTCGAACTAGCGATGTGGGTGGGACCCTAAACTTAGGGCCCACCTGGATGTAGGGCTGTAAATGGGTCAGCGGACCCGATGGGGTACCCGGACCCAACCCATTTAGACCCGACCCAGACCCAACCCATTTGTCAAATGGTACGGGTTTGGGTCCAAGAACAGA
Organism: Liriodendron chinense; assembly: GCA_003013855.2. Taxonomy (NCBI): domain Eukaryota; kingdom Viridiplantae; phylum Streptophyta; class Magnoliopsida; order Magnoliales; family Magnoliaceae; genus Liriodendron; species Liriodendron chinense. The sequence goes on along the minus strand of PVNU02004009.1, from coordinate 132,936 downwards.
CCCGGTTGCTAAACGGGTCTGGGTCTGGTTTCCTTTATTTTAGGCCCGACCCGACCCGACCCGAACCCATTTAGTAAGTGGGCGGGTTTAGTCTATGTTTCAAGGGACCCGTCTAGCCCAGACCCGTCCAGACCCGGTTTTAAAGCCTTGTAAAATGCTTGCATACTTGATCCAGACCCGGACCCATTAGACCCGACCCATTTATAAATGGGTCTGGGTGGATCTCCCTCTACCAGACCCGGACCCATTTATAAATGGGTCAAGTGGGTTGACTCGGACCCGACCCGGACCCGCCCATTTAGTAAAAGGGTCTGGGTCTAAACTTTGGACCCAGACCCAGTTAGTAAATGGGCGGGTCTGGTTTTGGCTAAACCCGCCCCGAACCCGACCATTTACAGCCCTACCTGGATGTATTCTTTGTAGATCCATGCCGTCCATCTGTTTTTTAGTATTATTTTAGGATACAGTACCAAAAATTTAGGACTGAAAATTTTAGGTGGACCACAACCCAAGAAACAGTTATCATTCAACTATGACCATTAAAAACTTCCTGGAGTCCACCGTAATGTTTATTGACCATCCAATCTGTTGATAAGGGCACGTAGACAAGGATGAAAGGAAAAAAAAATATCAGGTTGATAGAAAACTTTCGTGGCTCAGAAAAGGTTTTTAATGGTCATTAACCAGTGTTTCTTATGTTGTAGTCCACTCAAAATTTTAATCTTCTTTATTTTTGGTACCATAGTACAAAATAATCTGGAAAAGCAGATTAATGGCATGGATCTACTAGGAATACATCAAGGTGGGCCCTAGGTTCAGGGTCCCACCCACATCGCTGGTTCCGCGGTCTCACCCGAGTCGCGCCCAAAAGCGGACTGGTGGTAAGCAACTCCGCATGCTAAGCGTGCAAAGAGGGACCCGCCGTGATTTATTTATTTTATCCACTCTGTCCATCCATCTTAAAAGTTAATTTTAAGTATGGAACCGAAAATTGAAGCATATCAAGTTCTAAAGTGGACCACACCACAGGAAAAGTGTGAACTGAATGTCTACCATTGAAAAATTCTTGGGAGGAAACTCAAGTTTTGGATTAAGCTGATTTTTGTGTTTTCCCTTCATCCATGTCCATGTGATCTTATGAACAGGTTGGATGACAAATAAACATCACCGTGGGGCATGGAAAGGTTTCAACGGTGGAAATCATTATTCCCACTGTTTCCTGTGGCATGGTACACTTGAGATTTAGATATGCTTAAATTTTGGACTCAACCCCTAAAATGATGTGTAAAAACATATGGACGGAATAGATGAAGCACATACATTCTAGGTGGGCCCAACAGAGTTTACTCTGCACGGAGAAAGCGTGCGGAGTAAGTCCGACGCAATCCTCTATTCTCCCCAAAAGAGAGACCTCTCTCTGTCTCTGTCTCTCTCTCTCTCTCATGCAGGCTCTCTCTCTCTCTCTCTCTCTCTCTCTCTCTCTCACGCACGCCCCCCCCCCCTCTCTCTCTCTCTCACTCACGGCCCTCTCCCCCTCTCTCACTCACGGCCCTCTCTCTCTCTCTCTCTCTCTCTCTCTCCCTCTCTCCCTCCCTCTCTCCCTCCCTCTCGATCCAGTTCTTTGTTCCAGCGTGTGGGCGTACAACAACTGCTCCCTCTCTCTCTCTCCTCTACTTCCTCCACCAGGTAAAAAACCCTAACCCTAACCTTGCTTTCTTTTCTTTTTTGGATTTTTATTGTCGAATCCCAAATTAGGGATTTGTATTGTCAAATCCCTAATTAGGGATTTCTAAATTCTATGCTCATAAAAAATTGTAAATTGGATGGTTTACAATTTAAGTAGGCAAATGTTGGCTAGGCTTCAGCTTAGCCGTTGGCAACACTAGACCACACGAGTATACAGTGTCACCGATATGCAGATATGCCATCTGTGCTAACTCCAAACTTTCCATGAGATGAATATATGGTTTAGATCATCTTACCCAAGAAATCAGGCCCATTTATTTCTGCCACATCCACAGGTTTGAAATTTGGTTTAGGCCATTTTTTACTTTCGAGAGATTCTATCAAAATAGCGGCAGAATTTAAAATATCACATTTTTTAGGCCATACTGATATTATAGTGAAAGTAGTAAAAAAAAAACCAAATTAAATTTGCTATATAAATTTATTTGCTATATAAATTTATTTAATTATTTAATATATATATGATTTTGTACAATTTTTTTCCTGATAATATCCTTAAAAAAATAATAAAAAAAAATTGAGCTTTCAATACTGAATGTAGTCATATTCATCACAATGGGCCCCACAGTTAGGGGTCCAACCCACCCACCTAGGTGGTTCCGGGGATCCACTAAAGCTACGCCGTCCATTTGGCGTACTTGAATATGGCAAGCACCATTATGAACATAGGGTAGCGTTGTAGACGGTCTGGATCAACGTGTTAGGCTTCAAATTGCGGGTCTTAAGTTATCATTTCAATTAAAATCCCTCCAAGCTTATCTTTTTCTTCAAATTTAAATTTACCAAACCATTGGACTTTGATGCGTAGAGCAACCAATGGTAGGCAACCACTTGCCATGCAAGAATTCATCGTCTGGTGATTATATACGATGAATTGAGTGAGGAAAGGAGATGTGGATGTGGAACATGCCCTTGATGGGTCCTTTCTCATAAAAAATGAGAAAATGTGAATTGATGGGAGAGGTGTATTAGAGGTCAGCTTTTGGCCACATTTCCTCTGTCTAAAGGCGCATTTATTCCAATGTTCTTTCTATGCCTGCTCATATTTACTTGAAACGAGAGGCAACAGTAGAGAATCGCATCTCACATGGTTGCTTTTATAAACATGTCTAGCCCAACTGTACTCATTTAAAGTCCCCTTCCCCATTTCAGCACATGTACATCTACATTAAACTCAAAATAAAATATAAAAAAGAAAAGCACTCGCACAGCTAAGATACAGCCATTTTTGTAACTTGGATGTCGACACCACCACATTCTTCCATTGGTGCTGTCACCCTGTGTTTTGGTTCTCCAACGTTTCACTTGCTTCCCTAATTATAATTACATATGTAAAAATACATAAAAAGATCTATCTTCTTCTCCCTCTAAAATCTTTTATTTATAATCGTCCTTATTATAAAAATAATTATCATTTTAAAAAGAAATACTTATCAAAATAAATTAAATAACCAAAAGATATATATATATATATATATATATATATATATATATATATATATATATATATATATATATATATATATATATATATATATATATATATATAGTGTCCGTCAGGAACACACGAAAGTATACACCAATATGGTGCACTACAAGTACACACATGTTGTATACTTGAACAACATTAAGTATTCAGATTTCACATCGTCCAATTGCCTGTTTAATATTCTTTTTTGTTTGTCTAATGTAGACATATTTCTTGTGTGATTTGTTATGAGTTTCTATCTGTTTATGTGTAAAATGACATGATTTGAAGATTAAAAGAACTACGTAGTGGCTTGATCCCAAATCCCTTTTGGGTACGTAGGCAGCCGTTCGTAGTAGACCGTATCGGTTCAGCCATAATTTTTTTTTCCTTCTTGCAGTGTGGATCTTCATTCAAAAGTGTTTTCGAAAGATTTACAAGACATAACGACTATGGGAAATGTATAATATTCTCAATGAGGTTAGTCATTTTTCTTTTCAATCTCCTCTTCAACTTAAATCTTCTATACTCCTCTATAGTTATGAAAATTTCCAATTTTTACACATAGCATTGTGTACTTCTGTAAATTCATTTAGTATGTGAAATTAGCAACTTTCTACCACTAGATTTCATGCACCCTAAAGTAATTGCTTGTGAGTCATTGTTGGATTTGTAGTGTTCCATCTGAATGTACATCTGCTAGTTTTCTATTGGTTGCCAATCCATGGGCCATTTGCTAAGTTTGAACATTTTTCATGGGATTGCTTTCTATTGGCTAACAGAAGCATTGCAAGTGTTTGATGGTGCTTTTTCGTTTCCTTAACATTATCTGATATATGATTTTGTCGCTGGTTTCCACTTTAATCTAGATGCCCATGATTTAAGCATGTCCATCTGATAAATGCAGGATATCAACTGAACTTGCTGACTCGTCTAGTCAGTAACATGCATGAGGCCTTGTTTCAAAATAAAAGCGGCAATGATAACTTATTCCGACAAGGCATGGAAACCACTTTGTTGTATTTGCTTATACAGACTTCATTTGATGCTTGATTTATGTCCTTCACTGCAACTTGTAGGCTAGGAGATTGATGAAATAGTAAGTGGAACTTCTGCTTTATATTGTTTAATAGAATTGCTTGTTGACGTGGGCTCCACCAAGATGTGTTGATGACATCCATTTCAACCATCATGCATGCTCTCTTGTTTGTCATGGGCCCAAAAATCAGGCCAATCCATGACTCAAGGGAACCACCATTAGCAAAAGTAGTCTCTTGGGTATATACCCAACTTAAAACATGCTCCATTGTCTTTGCATGAAAATAATTTAAAAGAAATTGAAGGTGGAGTTGTCTTAGAAAGCCTGGTAATTTCAGAGTCCTACACCATACCTATGGGATCTCTGTCTAACCATTCAATAATTAGCCTAAGCAAGGTACTAGATTTCAGTACCTTGCTTTAGATATCCTTAGGTATACGTAAAATTTACAAACAATTTTTAACTGATAGAAGCAAATTCATCCTTTCTAAATATATCCAAATGCAAAGATTTTATCAAAATGGAGAAACATACAATAGCATGCATCATGGCTCAGTTTTGTTTCTTGCAAAATTGGCGTTTCTTTAGGTTTGTTTAGCTCGATTTTTGAAATCTTGTGCATTTTCTGAAGGTTTTGGATCTATTGCTGGTTTCAATCTACCATTTATGTTAGCTTTTGCCATTGATTTGCTCATTTTCGGTTCTTTTATTGAAATTGCTATAAGTAGAATCATTTTGATTGGATTGATTTGATATTTTTCTTCAGCTTGCGTTGATCAGTGGAATTAAGCAGTGAGTGATCGGATTTTACTGAGATTTTGAGTGTTTTTTTCTTTTCTTTTTAATGTTTTGATTTGTTTCATGGGGTTGTTGACCTTAGAATTGATTGAGCTAACACTAACACTAACACATTAGTTGTTTATGTTTGCATTTTAGGCCCATACTGACAGAAGCAGAGACCACACAATCCCTGATTCGGGTTACTGGCAAAAGCTAACGTGGGCCCATAGAAGTTTTGGATTAGGAATGGATGGTATTTAAGGATGACCGTAGGCCTCAGGAAATTTTCAATGGTTGGTGTTTCCATTCCTATTGTTTTCTATGGTGTGGCTTACTCGAATTTTGGATCTCCCAAAAATGATGGAAGGATCGGATGTCAGGTGGACATCATGGTGGTCCTCACAGAGTTTTCTGCTGCACAGCCATGTGACAAGGATTGATAGGATGGATCTCACCTTGTAACCCGGTGTTAGGATCTGTGGCACCCACCATGACATTTATGTTAGGATTTGAGCCCAAACACGATGGAGATCCCAAACTCAAGTTGGCCACACTTCACAAAACAGTGGGGATAGAAATGCCGACCATTAAAACCTTCTATGCAAGCATTTGTTGCTATTTTACTAATTGTTTGCTTCATGTGCTGAAACTGTAGGATCTGATGCAAGTTCCACCAGTTTACATCATTGCTATCATAATACCAGCTGTACGGCCTTTTGTTTTTCAATCACAGCATAGCTTCACAGCTGCCTTAACCGGAGGTAGTTCAATATGAAAAACTCGCCTGCTTATCATTATGACATTTTATTTCTTGGGTTCATGGTATATGTCTAGTTTTGAATATCGCCAATTCATTTATGTAAACTCCATCCTTGTCGTTATTTTATCAATAGCTTAATTAGTTCTTTCAAAATCATGATTTCAGGTTCAGCTTTGCGGTTTGCTTAGAATTCCTCATTTGAATGGGGTCGTCCCACAATTTTTCCATGCACACTAAAAGCCTTGCTGTTTTAGAAAGACAGCTTAACTGGAGGGTTTCAAAAGATTTTGTTGCTGCATTGTTGATTAGAAGACTAATATATTTTCTTGCTGAAGTAATCGGATATTTAAGATGTCCGCAGCTAGTTTGCAAGATGTAAGAAATTCAATATGCAATAAATGATGGATGTGTGAATTAGAAATGGTTAGTTTATTTTATGTATTGAATTGGTTTGTACTGCTTCGATGATATCAGGTGTAAGAAATTCAAAATGCAACAAACGGGTGCTGATTTTTTTTTTTAAACATTAACGACGGACCATATCCGTCGACAATGTTATAAGAAAACTAACAGATCCTAGTATTATCGACGGACAGTATTATCGACGGATTTGGTCCGTCGTTCTTTTTACAACGACGCATAGAATCCGTTGCTGGAACGATGATGGTTTTGGAGGCTACGACGAACATGGTCCGTCGTTTATTTAACGACGGACTATATTCGTCGTAATTTACCGACGGATTCAGTCCGTCGTTTATGATTAACGACTTGCAAAAGAACGTGTGCCCATGCGACGGACGAAGTCCGTCGTTAATGACAATTAACGACGGACTTGGTCCGTCGTGTTTTTGTGATTTTGGCGTAGTGAGAATATCTTCCCGCCGGTACTCGAGCATTGTTCGATTCAAAAGAAGCGGAAGTATCATCTCCTAAAGGAACAATTTCTTCATCGAAAACCCCCGCTATGGTAAAGGAAAAGGACAGGAAGAAAGAGAAAAAAAACAAGGGAAAGGAATACCTCTGTGAAGAGGTTTACACCAAAGACAGAAGGAGAGAAGAAGGGGGGTTTCTGGAACTCTGTGGCAGAATTTTGAAAATGAGGTAGACTCCGCAGGATCCGATATTTATAAGCAATCATTCCGTTTGATTTGGGTGACACGCAGCAGCCTCTCATCCGGCACGACAGTTGAACGAGCACGAGCATTAAATTCAGAGGCACGTGGCGAGCATCGCTTCACCTCTCTCGACCGAAAAGCTGTGGAAAGCTGGCAATCATAAATGCAAGGTTACTCCTGATAGGTTACGTACGATCTCTCCTCAAACAGGCGGTTATATATATACGAACAAAATCCTTGGCGCAGCTTCTCAAAACGCTAAGGATTGGGGGCATCTGTTGTAGGATAAAGTTGGTCGTCGAAAGATATGATCAGGAAGTGATTGAAAGAAGTTGCGGCCAGTCGGTCCAACTGCGAGCAGCTAGGCTCGTGGTCGTTGAAAAGGGTCGCATCTCAACATGCAAGCATTTCGGCTCGTGGTCATTAAAAAGGGTCGCATCTCAACATGCGAGCAGCTCGGCTCGTGGTCGCTGAAAAGGCTCACATCTTAACATGCAAGCAATTATCCCCGAGCCCGAGCATCCTCTGCTTTCCTAGTACCAGCAGCCCGTATAGGCCGGTCTTGGGCTTATCTTTGTTCATGGCTCCGAATCTCAGGGGAGCACCATCAGGGAACGTAATCAACTAGATGTCCAATTGAGTTAGGACTATCTGCTTATCTAAGGATTCACCGGATAACCCCCTATCCCTGAAAAATCAGCAGTAATCTTAACGTCTTGCGTAATAGACTGGGTCACTCGAATCTGTATAAATAGATGACTCCACAGAGGATAAAGGTACTCAATCTTTAAGCTTATATCCTGTTCTTTTCATTTACAACCGGGTCCCGTCTGAATTAAGCTTCGGAGGGCTAATGGTCAGCCGCCTGCCGCCCTTAGTTTTCTCTTTGTATTCTTTCAAGTTTGGAGGGAAACTGCTTAGAAGGAAGGTGAACGTCTTGAGGATCCTGTTACCAAATCCGACGTAAACAAGCTGAAGTCTAATTCGATGTCAAAATCATATGATTCGACTTCAAACTCATGCGACTCTTCAGACGAACTTGGCACATTATTGAATGCAGGAAAAGAAATGCTCTTTGGTTTTTGAGAATTTTTTGAAATTGAAATGCTAGATGTTTTTTGCTTTTGAAAGTTTTTATTTTTTTTGGATTTTTGAAATTCAAAGGACCCTGAACAAGCGGGTATTGCAGACCATAATTGATCACAGCTTGTCCCAGAGTACCGCTCGTTACTTAAACTGGCTTTTTTTGGAAGCCAGAGCCCTCAGATAACTCTCTGGCTAATTCAGAAGTTATGGGAATAGATGACCATTCAAGACCCCAAACTCCTTCCCCTGGAGGGGGTTGATGATTTGGGCAGAGAACATAGTCTGGCCTAATAACCATGATTTCTCGCTGGTCGGGTTTGAGATCTGAGTCGTACTCAGTCTCTCCTGGATCACTTACCTCATATTGTAGTTTTTCTGGTTCCATGGCGAGACATAGGCTTAGAATCTGGACATCGGACCAATCCAAGGCTGACCATTTCCCTTTCTTGGCCCAATGGATGGGCTGCTTTTGCCCTTGGCTGATGATTGATGGTATTGATTCCACAAAGAAGGGCGGGTTATGCCCCTTGCTGATTGATGCTGAGATGGGCGAGTTGTGCCCCTGGTTGGCTGGAATGGAAGTGGGCAGGTTGTGCCCCTGGTTAACTGGAATTGAAGTGGGCAGGTTGTGCCCTTGGTCTTGAAGTGCTGTATTTGATCTTCTTCTTTGTCTTCATCCTCTTCTTATGGAGGCTTAAATGGTTTGAGAATCCATCTCATCGAATGGGTGGCCACATGGCCCAAGCTAGGCTCATCGGGAGGCCTTTATGTAGTGCAATTGGTCGATTTCTTCTTGGATCTCTACAAGGCTCTCCTGGCCTGATGAATTGAATGGGTGAGCACGGAAACTTGTTTTTTCTTTTATCCATGATGACTGACCTATACCCAAGTCCCCATTTGTGTTGATTATATATCAGAGGTATCTTTCTGAACTTGAAATGATTCTTCATATGATACTTGAGGCTCAGACGTTCTGCTGGTGAAAAGACACGATCCACACTTATCGGTTCTGGATTGGCGATAGTGTTCATGGTTTCGAACTCGAAACTATGAAACGGGACATCTTCTTCAGAGTGTTGGATGTCGATGACAGGGATATTTGATTCAGTGGCCACAACATTGGAAGGAATGATGAGCTCCTTCTCTGCATGGACAGAGATCACTTGGTTTCCACATATATACTTCACCCGTTGATGTAAAGTTGATGGTATGGCCCCGACCTTATGCGGCCAAGGTCGTCCGAGCAACATGTTGAAAGAGGCTGATATATCTAGGATTTGGAATGTGATGGTGGAGACTTCTGGACCTATTAGTACCTTTATGTCGACTTCTCCTTCTACTGATCGGCGGATGTTGTCGAATGCTCTGACGTACATGGTGCTGGGTCGAAATGAGGAGGGATTGATTCCCAAGCGTTCTGCGGTCTTAAGAGGGCAAACATTTAAGCTTAAGCCGTTATCGATAAGGACCAGCAGGGTCACAGAGGTCTTTATATCATAAGGCTATGTTAAGGGACCGCTCATGGTTGCGTCCTTCTGGTGGTAACTCATTATCGGTGAAGGTGATGGCGCGTGGAGCCAGGAGCTGTTCGATCATCAATGCTATCATTTCAGGTGCTATATCGGAGGAGACATGGGCATCGCTTAGGGTCTTGGCGAACATTTCTCAATGTATGCGAGATGTGCAGAGTAACTCCCATACCGAGATTTGGGCAGGAATTGACTTGAGCTGAGTTGCAAAATCATATGCAGCTTCATTTTTTTTGCCGAGGCCTGAGAGAGTGCTTTTGGGATCTCCTTTGTTCTGATTATCTCTTCGGATGCAATACCCATTGGGGTTCATATTTCCTACCTCGACACATTCTAGGTAGTGCCATGGGACTTCTTTGTAATTTTCCTCTCCTTTGCTTTCCAGGACCATTGGTTCTTGTAGCTATGCTGGTGTGGGTACCAGGTCTTCCTCATATGGAGCCTTTGTCTTGAGGACTACATTATTGCCTGTGATAAAGGGATAATATCGAGGCTTGTCTTCATAGATCACATAAAGGTTGTGGTCCTGGCTTAACTGTTCCTGGAGCTGGAGGTTCCCATGGAATGAACATTGCTCCTCTTGATATGGCGAGGGGTCTCTCTGTTTGACCCAGCTATTGTAGTGTAATTGACACACCTCCAGGACGTCTGTATGGCTCGGGGGTAGGGATTGCCCCTTGCAATATGACTAGCTTGACTGGGGGAGCCCCTTTATAAGACAATGGGTTCTTACTACTGATACGTATAATCCCTCCACTGTGGATTGGATTGTTCCTGAGCTGAAGTTACCCCTTGCCAAATGACAGGTTTGTATGCAGGATCGATGTATGACCTGAAATTGCGGTTTCACCGCTTGTAGAGATACTCGGAGATATGTCTAAGGACCTAGAGGGGGTGATATGGACCTTTTTCAAATTCTTTTCGCCTACTTATGCAATTCAATAAAATAAGCTTTGTAAGCAAGAACACCTCGGCTTCCAAGCCTTGGTGGGTCCAATCAAAAGACTAGCAAGAGGATAAGCAATAAACAAACTTAGTCTAAGCATGCATAGGAAGTAAATTACACAACTAATCAAGCTCCTAACCTATGCATCTTGTGTAGACTTATGAGAGTGGATCAATGAGCTCAAGTCTACACAAGTAGTGAAGGTACATCTTGTGTGGGGATGCCTATAAAATGCCTAGCATGCATTCCTATCAATCATTCATAATTAAGCCATTAAACAAACAATGCAAAGATAGAATGTGCTCACAAACACAAGGATGTATAGTGGTTCGACTACTTGTCTACTACACTCCCGGTTCAAGTACTCAACCCCTTTGAGCACACCGGCATTCACTATCAGAGGTTTTAAATGAGGTTCACCTCTCAACCTTTACACGGAGGTTTTATCGGTTCACCTCTCAACCGTATCCGGAGTTTTAGACATAGGCTAACTCTCAACCTTATCGCACGTTTACTCCCGTGTCGGAGGCTCCCCCTTGGAGACTTAGTTTAGGCCCGGCTGACGGGCCAAGGAACGGCTAACGTCCCTAAGGCGAGTTGACAAACAAACTCTAAAATGGACTCTCAAATAAGACAACTTACTTGTCGGATGAGCCCCTTGTTTAACGCCGTATTGGGTTGCTTGATCTCCGCTCTCCCGTGCTTCAATCAGCGTCCCTTTGCTCCCTCGATCGTGCCGCCGTTGCGTTGCCAATGCCTCAGCCACATTCGATCAAACACCTTGCATGCGATGCCTTGAAATGCCCAAGGTGCTAGGAGGATGGGTGAATCTCATACATGGGATGTGTAGGTTGTTCCAACTAGGAGATTCACCTAGAGAGTCTTCTAGAGGTCTTGGACAAAGGATATACCTATGTGGAATAGTGTCACACCTCTAGATTTGAGAGAGGAATCAAGTCATCTCTTGATAGCATTTGAATGCCCATACTTGTGTTTGAAACACAAGGGATATGACTTGAAAACCTCCTCTTTGAGGCCCCAAAGGATGAACAAGATAAGTGTGGAATGGGCTCTCAAAAACTTCTCTCATGTTGCCCAAGAATGGAGCACCATATATATAGAAAAGAGGGCTCCAACGGCTCTAAAACGGGTAGAAAACGGTCATAAACGACCTGACCCTACCGGTCATGACCGGTCGGAGTCCCCTGCTGCATGAAGCCACAAGCACAGGCCATATACACTGGCCGACCGGTCATGACCGGTCGGCCTCCTTTGCTGGATGGGCAGAGAAACTCTGTCCGACCGGTCATGACCGGTCGGACCCCTCTGCTGTCCAAAAGAAGCCTCCAGGCCGACCGGTCATGACCGGTCGGCCATACCTGCTGGCCATATTGAAATGTAAAGGGCCGACCGGTCATGACCGGTCGGCTGGCCATTGCATAAAGCAGCAAGGCTGCTGGCAGACCGGTCATGACCGGTCGAACCAGCCTGGTTCTCCCCTCCATAAAGCTGAACACTTCTTTCTTCAGCTAGATGTTTTAGGCCAAGGTTAGGGTGATCAAAAGGAATACCTAGGGCCTATCAATGATGCCTAAAGGGTTCTAAATATGGTCAAGGTCATCAAGGATACAAAGGGGATAGGTTTTGGTCGAGGTTAAGGCATCAAGGCATCTCATTTACCTGAATCTTCTTCCTAGATGCAGCTGGACATCTTGAGTCTTCGGTCTTCGTCTTCTTTGGGCTCAACCGACACAAGACTCACTAGCTGTAAGTGATTGACAAACAAGGTGCACTAGTATGCCACGGAGAAGTGCACTAACAATCTCCCCCTTTGTCAATTACTTACAAAAACTTAACCTACCAAAACAAATTACATGTTCAAGATATTACAATGACAAAGCATAAATTACAGGACTCTTGACATGTCTAAACTATGCTGCTCCGCTTCAGTTTGCTCCCCCACAACCTGTCAATCCCTGCATCACAAAACATAGCAGACTAGTTTTGGTGGGATTTGATCTTTCTCCCCCTTTTTGTTAGCAATTGACAAACTATTCTCTCCCCCTTAATGATATACCAATGAAGTTAAGGTAAGAGGAGATAGTGTGTCGTAGTTATAACTATAAGCACATGCTAAAAGGAGAGTGTAGGGTGCATGAACATAAAATCATGGAGCATGCTAAAGAACATGATTAACAAGAAAATATAACTATCTAAGCTTAGGTAATCATGCAATATTGGTCAAGGACATACATTTGCAATGAAGCACAAAGGGCTTATAGCCCAATCAACCAACCTCCCCTAATGGTATATCACGACCAATACTAAGCAAAGATTAGCATACATGAAGCATAAAACTCAAGATGGTTAGCTAATCTAAGCAATATGATAATCTAGCAAGCAAATGTATCAATAAAAGCAAAGCTAAATCACCAAAATTTGGGCGAATGAGGCTGGAATCCTCTGATTTGCCCATATACACAGAAATGAGGCTGAAATCCTTAGTTTCACCAATAAAAGCATAACTAGCTACCCTCTCTTACCATGATGAGATTAAAAAGCCAAAGGGTAGCTAAATTCCATAACACCCTCATAGAATGTAGCATGAGGTGAGGGGTTGGGAACACCTTCACCTAGAAGGGATAGCGGTTGGGATCCCCTCTTAGATAATCTGGTAAAGGGGTCGTGATGGAGGCCGAGAGAGCAAGATCATTATGTTGGCTCTCATCATCAGATTCGGACTCCTCCGTATCATCCCAAGTGGCAGCCATTGCCTTTTTACCTTTCGGTTTAGGCCCTTCCGGACATTCCGAGGCAATATGGCCATGACGACCGCAACCGTAACAACGGACGGATGAAGGTATGGATGATTTTCCTTTATGGTTATCACCCTTCTTGTCCTTTTTGTCACGGCTATTCCCTCTATCAAATTTGAGGAATCTCTTGAATTTTTTGTTTAATTTCTCTTCCTCATCATCCTCATCATCGCTATCTTCCTTCGACTCACTTTTGATTTTCTTGTGTTTGTGAGAGGACTTAAAGGCGATGTTTTTCCTTCTAGAGGGGGCTTTAAAGCCTAGCTCAAAGGTTTGTAGGGAACCTATGAGTTCTTCAACTTTCATTGTATTAAGATCCCTACACTCTTCAATGGTGGTGACTTTAGAGGAGAACCGTTCCGGAAGAGATCTCAGAATTTTCCTACAAAGCCTATGTTCCGGAACCGGATCCCCTAAGCCCCACATATCATTTGTGATTTTGTTCAGTTTGGTATAAAATTCAGTAAACGTTTCATCCTCCTCCATAGTAATATTTTCAAAGAGAGTGGAGAGGCGCTGGAGTTTAGAATTTTTAACAACATTTGTCCCTTCATGGGTAACTTCCAGAATATCCCATGCTTGTTTACTGGTAGTGCAATTTTGGATCCGACCAAATTCTTCTCTAGATACTGAACAAAATATGGCATTCAGGCCTTTGGCATTATTAATACGTTGAGCTTTTTCATGAGCAGTCCACAATGCCTTGTCTTTTGGCCTGAGAACATCCGGCTCACCCTCCTTAGAAATAGTAACCATTGGGGGTTCATATCCAAAATCAACCATGTCCCTCACATCCGAATCAATGGATTCCAAGAAGATGCGCATTCGGGCTTTCCAATATGGATAATTTGACCCATCAAAGAAGGGAGGCTTAGTGACGGATGAAGAGTCCTCTCTAGACATATTTTCAAGTTTCTCTTTAGGATCTACCTCTAGGCAATTAAGCCCTTAAAGAGGAACCCTCTCTGATACCAATTGAAATTGCGGTTTCACCACTTGTAGAGATACTCGGAGATATGTCTAAGGACCTAGAGGGGGTGATATGGACCTTTTTCAAATTCTTTTCGCCTACTTATGCAATTCAATAAAATAAGCTTTGTAAGCAAGAACACCTCGGCTTCCAAGCCTTGGTGGGTCCAATCAAAAGACTAGCAAGAGGATAAGCAATAAACAAACTTAGTCTAAGCATGCATAGGAAGTAAATTACACAACTAATCAAGCTCCTAACCTATGCATCTTGTGTAGACTTATGAGAGTGGATCAATGAGCTCAAGTCTACACAAGTAGTGAAGGTACATCTTGTGTGGGGATGCCTATAAAATGCCTAGCATGCATTCCTATCAATCATTCATAATTAAGCCATTAAACAAACAATACAAAGATAGAATGTGCTCACAAACACAAGGATGTATAGTGGTTCGACTACTTGTCTACTCCACTCCCGGTTCAAGTACTCAACCCCTTTGAGCACACCGGCATTCACTATCAGAGGTTTTAAATGAGGTTCACCTCTCAACCTTTACACGGAGGTTTTATCGGTTCACCTCTCAACCGTATCCGGAGTTTTAGACATAGGCTAACTCTCAACCTTATCGCACGTTTACTCCCGTGTCGGAGGCTCCCCCTTGGAGACTTAGTTTAGGCCCGGCTGACGGGCTAAGGAACGGCTAACGTCCCTAAGGCGAGTTGACAAACAAACTCTAAAATGGACTCTCAAATAAGACAACTTACTTGTCGGATGAGCCCCTTGTTTAACGCCGTATTGGGTTGCTTGATCTCCGCTCTCCCGTGCTTCAATCAGCGTCCCTTTGCTCCCTCGATCGTGCCGCCGTTGCGTTGCCAATGCCTCAGCCAAATTCGATCAAACACCTTGCATGCGATGCCTTGAAATGCCCAAGGTACTAGGAGGATGGGTGAATCTCATACATGGGATGTGTAGGTTGTTCCAACTAGGAGATTCACCTAGAGAGTCTTCTAGAGGTCTTGGACAAAGGATATACCTATGTGGAATAGTGTCACACCTCTAGATTTGAGAGAGGAATCAAGTCATCTCTTGATAGCATTTGAATGCCCATACTTGTGTTTGAAACACAAGGGATATGACTTGAAAACCTCCTCTTTGAGGCCCCAAAGGATGAACAAGATAAGTGTGGAATGGGCTCTCAAAAACTTCTCTCATGTTGCCCAAGAATGGAGCACCATATATATAGAAAAGAGGGCTCCAACGGCTCTAAAACGGGCAGAAAACGGTCATAAACGACCTGACCCGACCGGTCATGACCGGTCGGAGTCCCCTGCTGCATGAAGCCACAAGCACAGGCCATATACACTGGCCGACCGGTCATGACCGGTCGGCCTCCTTTGCTGGATGGGCAGAGAAACTCTGTCCGACCGGTCATGACCGGTCGGACCCCTCTGCTGTCCAAAAGAAGCCTCCAGGCCGACCGGTCATGACCGGTCGGCCATACCTGCTGGCCATATTGAAATGTAAAGGGCCGACCGGTCATGACCGGTCGACTGGCCATTGCATAAAGCAGCAAGGCTGCTGGCCGACCGGTCATGACCGGTCGGACCAGCCTGGTTCTCCCCTCCATAAAGCTGAACACTTCTTTCTTCAGCTAGATGTTTTAGGCCAAGGTTAGGGTGATCAAAAGGAATACCTAGGGCCTATCAATGATGCCTAAAGGGTTCTAAATATGGTCAAGGTCATCAAGGATACAAAGGGGATAGGTTTTGGTCGAGGTTAAGGCATCAAGGCATCTCATTTACCTGAATCTTCTTCCTAGATGCAGCTGGACGTCTTGAGTCTTCGGTCTTCGTCTTCTTTGGGCTCAACCGACACAAGACTCACTAGCTGTAAGTGATTGACAAACAAGGTGCACTAGTATGCCATGGAGAAGTGCACTAACATGACCGTGCTCCTTCCAGAATGACCGGCTCCCAACATGAATGATTGTAAGGTGCCTCTTACAAACAGTTGGTCCTTGGACGACTGATGCATCATATGGAGGTGCTCCCTCGAGTACTAATGGCTCAAAGACTGAAGGAAGAAAGGGTTTTCCCCTTACAAGATCGAAGGAGAATTTGTTGGCCCATAAGTGTAAGCATGAATGGACTGGATAGGGGAGAAGAAGCGATCGAGGCGCTCTCCTTCTTCTATGTTGTTGACGGCAGGGCCGCGAGACGAAATGGGGTCCGTCAGATGCTGAGGTAGAGGATTCTGAAGGATGTTGGTAGGAGCAACTCGAGGAGTTTCAGGGACCGAGATGACGATCTTGCGGTCGTCAATCAAATTTTGTATGGCATTCTTCAGAGTCATGCATCGATCAGTGGTGTGGCCACGCCCTTGATGGTAGGCACAATATTCATTTTCTCGTAGTTCGGAGGCAGAGGATTTGGAGGAGGCCTGGGTGCCGTCAGAGTGAGTAACTGCTTTTGTACCAGCATGGTTATGACTTGACTGAGTGGCTGAGTGAGAGGAGTGAATTTCCTGAACTCCCTGTAATTTTGCCTGTTCTGATATGAGTATTGGCCATTCCCCCTGAACTGCTACTGTTGTCGAGGTAGTTGTGGCTATGGTTGAGGATTTGGTTGCGGGGGGAGTGGCGGTGGCTGATACCTCTAAGGTTGATGCTGAGCCTAATTCTGTTGATATGGTTGACGTCCCTATGGGGGAGCATATTGGTTACCCTGAGCAGTGGAGATGATGTTATTGACCTTTGTCGAGCGAGGAGGAGAGCCGCTGCGATTTCCATTCCCGTATCCAATAGGTCTTCCTTCCACTCTATTTCGTTTGACTAGAGTGGATTGATGAGGCCATGGGGAGATTGTTCCTGCATGGATTACTACTTCGACTTGTTCTCCAACACGGATTAACTGTGAGAAATTCGCATATGGATGAGAAATGAGATACCCCGATATGCTAGGATATGTTGAGTGAACAATCATGGAGATTTATTCTTCGTCGTTGATGGGTGTCCGCATTCTGGCTGCCATTGCTCACCAACGTCCCACACAAGCTGACAATGTTTCGTCCCTCCTTTATCTGAGGGCTGCGAGGTCCGCTCTCCTGGGTGCCATGTTAAGATTGTATGCGAACTTATCGACGAAAGCCTGGGAAAGTGTTCGCTTCCCCAAGTGTAGGGTTGCGATGTAGTAATAAACTCGGTAAGACCGAGGTCGATCCACAGGGACTATGTAGGATCTCACAAATTCATCCACAAGTGTCTAATTAAGTCTACTAATCAAGTTGTTGTATGAAGTTGATGTGAGTAACGAAAGCTGAATTAAATCGAAAGTAATTAATTATAAGAATGCACTAGAGGTTCAGAGGATCCACTTGTAGCAATCCTTGATGTTCAATCCGCTGTGGTTTCTTATTCTCTCAACTAGAATCGACATTCCTGTCTATTTAGTCGGATGATAGAGCTGTTAAACCAAACATTCTGTAATATGTAAGTTCTATGCATAAGATTCACTCAATGTAGGCCGAGCTGAGCATGCTCAATTGCATAGGTCATTCCCCTTTCCTATAAGTCTAGTTCTCAATCATAACCATCCTCAAGTCCTCTCACAAGACAAGGCTAGATCAGGATTTGAACTGGATTCAAATCACATGCACAGTCATTACATATTCCAGAAAATCAACAAAAATAGAACTTTGGCATGAAGTCCCTTTATGAAGAGCTTAGTACTAGAGCGCACTCCGATTCCTCAGATCATACAGGTCTAGACCGTTGCAAACGAATTAAGAAGCTAAGTAATTCATCCAAACATCCATGAGTCATCATAAGACTAAGAAAAATTACTTAAAAACTTGTATAAACTTCAAACCTTAGTTCATAATCATGAATTCCAAACTGAAAACCACTTAACTACGAATTAAAACATCTTGGATTCACTACAAGCTTCACCTCTTAGCCCTAGCTAAGAGGTTTAGCTGCTCATGATCCAAGGAAACATGAAACAACTACAAAAAGCATGAAAATAGCAAAGCAAACCAAAAGGAGTTGTGAAACTCCAATCTCCACTTCCACGGTCTCCAACCTCGCTTGAACCCTTCTAGGATACCTTAGGAACGATCCCTAGGTGTCATTTTATAGTCTGGAAGCTCCACAACTTCGGAAGAATCGAGAAAGTGCGTAACACTTACGCAGCGCAGAGAAATTCGAGCTGAAATTAGAAATTTCTAAGTCTTCACGCACAGCCGACCGGTCACGACCGGTCGGCCTCAATAACTGAACACTCCAGCAACCATAGCCGACCGGTCATGACCGGTCGGGCTTGTAAAACCTTAACCCAGCAAGTATGCCCGACCGGTCAAGACCGGTCGGGCCTGTTTTATCTTCAGTCCAACAATGATGTCCGACCGGTCATGACTGGTCGGACGCCTTCAGCAATCTTCCAGCAGCAATGACTGACCGGTCATGACCGGTCAGTCCTCTTCAGTAGCATCCAAACATGCATGGCTGGCCGGTCACTGACCGGTCTGGCTTCCTTGGCCGACCGGTCACGACCGGTCAACCTCTTTTCTTTTTGTTTTCTTTCTTTCTTTCTTCTGCTTTCTTTTCTTCTTTACTTCTTTCTTTCTTTTCTTCTTTGGTCCTCAAATGTTCTTCATCAGAATGATCCTAAATGAACCCTTTTTGTCTTCAATTGAGTGGAGCTCCCTCTCAGTCCTGTAGTCACAAAACATGCATTGGATTAGACTATAAACCATACAAACCTTGCACAATGAGTGATGAATTGGGGGTAGAATATGCACAATTAAGAGCTCAACACACCCCCCAACCAGCATTTTGCTAGTCCCAAGCAAAACATGTGTGAACTAATCCCATCCTTCAAAACTCAACTCTCTTTCAGAAACCATCCTTCTATACATTCCAAGGTTCATAAGTGTAAGATTCAGAAAGATTAAGCGTCAAAGGTTGGAACCGTAAATCCTCAAAATATAATAAGCATTCATATGAAATTCCCGCTGATTGGTTGATAAATAGAAGAACTTGAACAAATTCAACCTAGTGTGGGTAGTGAAAATTCATTTCACGAGTTTCTAGGTTTATCTTCTTTATAGATCAACTAGACTATAGGACTCAAGGTACATAGAGCCACATCAAGCCAATGATAGGAATTTGCCTTACCGTCCTTCCGACGACTTTCACACTACGTCCCATTTCCGGCTTTGGTTACGGGTAGACCATCCCCCGGTTGGTAGTAGGTAGCCCTAATCGGAATTTTCCACCATTTTTCCACATTCCCAATTTCATCCTTCCTTTTCCTTTTTTTCTTTTTAAATTAGATAGGATTTTTAAAAATCCATATCTTTCATTATTTTCCCATGGACAAGGATGGACAAAGTACCCCAGCCAGATTTCTCAATACCTTAATTCAAAGTTTAGCTAATCCATAAATCATATAATCCCTTCAACTCATGAAAATCGTGTAATGTGAACTAGGTGTAAAAGTGTTCAGGTTTTCTATCAATTACAAAAATAGGGGAGTTCACAAATAAAAACCATTATGCTATGAGGAATTCCAGACATCCAGCCCCATACACTGCATATCTCTTCCTCTTATGCTCATATCAACTTGAATGCAAAGAACCGGTGTTTTCCAAAAGAGTTTCGAATGTTTGACAAATCGAAAAATTTCCACATAATTGCTTGAAATGTTGCAAAACGCTGGATTCATCCAAGCGATCTTACACCCCCCAACCAAATCTTGCATTGTCCTCAATGTAAAAGATGCGCAATGAGCAAAACATGAGAGCAATTTGAAAATAAAAGGGAGTGAGGAATGAAAGTACCTGAGAGAGTGAAAAGTGGAAATCTTCCTCCTTCTACCAAACCTATGAAAATGAAAATAAAAGCAGCACAATCCTAATCCTAACTACTCTATACCTCCATCAGACTAGGAGATCAATCGTCCTGATACACAGGATCATTCAGAGGTATGGACATACCTTCTGAAGGGAATTTCTCAAAGAACGGCTTTAATCGCTGCCCATTTGCTTTAAAAATGTTGCCGTTCCTTGGATTCAACAGCTCGACAGTCCCATATGGATAGACAGTTTGCACAATGTAGGGACCGGTCCATCGAGATCGCAATTTTCCCGAAAATAGATGTAAGCGAGAATTATACATGAGAACTTTTTGATTTATCGTGAATGTCTTGCGAAGAATATTCTTATCATGGAATATTTTCGTCTTGTCCTTGTAAATTCTCGCATTCTCATAAGCGTCATTCCGGATTTCTGCAAGTTCATTTAATTGTAGTTTGCGTAGCGAGCAAGCCTTGTCAGAATTGAAATTCATCTTCTTAATAGCCCAATATGCCTTATGTTCCAACTCCACAGGCAAGTGACAAGCCTTCCCATAGACAAGTCTATAGGGAGACATTCCAATAGGGGTTTTAAAGGCAGTACGGTAAGCCCAAAGAGCATCGATAAGTCGAAGTGACCAATCCTTGCGATCGAAATTCACCGTTTTCTCTAAAATGTGTTTAATCTCCCTATTGGATATCTCAAGCTTGTCCACTAGTTTGTGGGTGATAGGGAGTGCTCACTTTGTGTGTAACGCCATATTTCTTCATTAGGGCTGCAAAAGGGCGATTGCAAAAGTGAGACCCTCCATCACTTATGATGACTCGAGGCGTTCCAAACCGGGAAAGAATATTTTCTTTTAAAAATCGAATGACCGTTTTATGGTCATTATTCCGGCAAGGGATGGCCTCGACCCATTTGGAAACATAATCAACGGCAAGCAAGATGTATACATTTCCAAAAGAAGATGGGAATGGGCCCATGAAATCGATGCCCCAACAATAAAAAATTTCGATAATTAAGATGGGATTGAGTGGCATCATATTTCTACGGGATATTCCTCCTAGTTTTTGACAAGGTTCACATGCTTTGCAAAACTCATGTGTGTCTTTGAACATGGTGGGCCAATAAAACCCACATTGCAGAATTTTCGCTGTGGTCTTTTTAGCCGAAAAGTGGCCACCACATGCTTGAGAATGACAGAAGGAGATGATACTTTGTTGCTCATCATCTGGGACACATCTCCTTATGATTTGATCGGGATAGTACTTGAATAAGTATGGGTTGTCCCATAGAAATTTCCTCACCTCCGTGAAGAATCTATCCTTATCTTGCTTTTTCCAATATGTAGGAATTGCACCTGTAGCAAGATAGTTAGCAATGTCTGCATACCATGGCAATTGTGAAACAGCAAAAAGTTGTTCATCCGGGAACATGTCATTGATTGCAGTCGTTTCAGGGGAATCAGTGAGGACAAGTCGAGAGAGGTGGTCAGCTACTACATTCTCTACTCCTTTCTTGTCACGTATTTCTATGTCGAATTCTTGGAGTAGGAGGATCCATCTTAATAACCGTGGTTTAGCATCCTTCTTAGAGAGAAGATACTTAAGCGCGGCATGGTCAGTGAATACAATGATCTTGGATCCAATCAAGTAGGATCTAAACTTCTCCAAGGCAAAAACTACGGCTAAAAGTTCCTTTTCAGTAGTGGTGTAGTTTGCCTGGGCTGAGTTTAGGGTTCTACTTGCATAGTAGATTACACATGGCTTTTTATCTTTTCTTTGGCCTAACACGGCCCCAATAGCATAGTCGCTAGCATCGCACATAATCTCAAAAGGAAGGCTCCAATCAGGTGGTTGCATTATTGGGGCACATGTCAACATACCTTTAAGGGTGGTAAAGGCCTTTTGACATTCTTCATTCCACTCGAATGAATTTTCCTTTTGAAGTAGGTTACATAAAGGGCGAGAGAGTGAACTGAAGTCCTTTATGAACCTTCTGTAGAATCCTGCGTGTCCTAAAAAGGACCGCACATCTCGTATGCTTTTGGGTGGTGGAAGATTAGAGATAAGATCAATTTTTGCTTTGTCCACCTCAATTCCATTTTGTGAAATGATGTGACCAAGTACAATTCCCTTTTGAACCATGAAGTGACACTTTTCCCAATTGAGCACAAGGTTCTTCTCTTCACATCTTTTTAGCACAGATTTCAAGTGCTCAAGGCACTCATCAAAGCTACAACCGAATACGGAAAAATCATCCATGAAGACTTCGAGAATGGTCCCCACCATGTCAGAAAAGATGCTCATCATACAACGCTGAAAGGTGGCAGGGGCATTACATAGTCCAAACGGCATCCGTTGATAGGCGAAAGTGCCGAATGGACATGTGAATGTAGTCTTTTCTTGGTCTTCACGGGCAATTTCTATTTGGTTGTACCCTGAATAGCCATCAAGGAAGCAAAAGTGGGAATGACCAGCCAACCGTTCTAAAATCTGATCAACAAACGGTAGGGGGAAGTGGTCTTTCCTCGTGACAGTGTTTAGCTTCCTGTAGTCAATGCACATTCTCCAACCGGTAGTGACTCTAGTTGGTACGAGTTCATTATTGGCATTGGCTACGATGGTTATTCCGGATTTCTTAGGCACCACTTGAGTTGGGCTCACCCATTGGCTATCGGATATTGGGTAAATGATACCTACATCCAATAGTTTCACCACCTCGGCCTTAACCACATCCTTCATGTTTGGATTTAGTCGTCTTTGTGGTTGCCGGGATGTCTTCGCATTTTCCTCAAGGTGTATGCGGTGAGTACAAATCAGTGGGTCTATGCCTTTGAGATTCGCAATTGACCATCCAATGGCACTCTTGTGCTCTAATAGAGTGGCTATTAGCCTGCTCTCCTGTTCCTCATCCAAGTGGGAAGAAATCACCACTGGATATGTCTCATCTCGACCTAAATAAACATATTTTAGCTCACTTGGCAATGGTTTTAGGTCGAGTGTAGGTGCCTTGATGTTAGATGGGAGAGCCTTGTTTTCATTTACAGGTAAAGGTTCAATTGGGGCCCTCCATCTTTTATTGTCAAGTACTGGCATCATCTCTAGAATGGCATCCATCTTGTATTGTGTAATCATTTGTCTCATGAGAATGGGCCATACATGCCTCCAAAGGGTTGGAAAATAGTGATAAGGGGACTGTATCTTCCACGAATGATTCGATCATGTTTAATTCGTGGACATCATCATCAACTTCCCGTGGTTGTTTGCATAACTCAAATATGTTAAGCTCAAGGGTCATATTTCCAAAGGACATTTGTACAAGTCCATTTCTACAATTGATAATGGCGTTTGAGGTAGCTAGAAACGGTCGTCCAAGTATGACGGGAATTTGAGTACCGGTGCCTATCACGGGATGTGTATCCAAGATAATAAAATCTACTGGGTAGTAGAATTTATCAACTTGGACTAGAACATCCTCTATCATTCCTCTCGGTATTTGGATGGATCTATCAGCAAGCTGGAGTGTGGTTTTAGTGGGTTTCAATTCACCTAACCCAAGTTGTTCATAGACCGAGTATGGAATGAGATTCACACTTGCCCCCAAGTCGAGTAGAGCCTGTTTGATCTGGTAGTCTCCTATGATGCATGAGATGGTTGGACTACCTGGATCCTTGTATTTTTGGGGTACCTCTTGTTTGATGATGGCACTCAAATTCTCAGCCAAAAGAACTTTGTTGTGAACGTTATGTTTCCTTTTGACTGTACACAATTCCTTTAGAAATTTGGCATAAGATGGTATTTGTTTTATTGCATCCAACAGCGGGATGTTGATCTTCACCTATTTGAAAACTTCCAGAATCTCCAGATTTTTATCTAAAGGTTTAGGTGAAATCAACCTTTGTGGAAATGGGGCAACCAGCTTGTATTGTCTTTCCGGTTCTTTCTCTTGTGGAGTATTGTTTGGGTTATCATCCTCTTTGAGAATTTTCGGATCCTTAGGCTTTGGAACCTTCACCGGATTAGATTTGTCAATTTCTTTCCCACTTCTCAAAGTGGTGATAGCTTGAACATGTTTCGTATGGTGGGAGGATGAGCTTGCATCTTGTATCTCATACTGGGTCCTTAGGTTAGGAAGAGGTTGAGCAGGAAGTGTGCCCTTCTCCCTACCACTAAGGTGAGCTTCAACTCTAGCCAGAGATGTTTTCAATTCATTAATGGCTTGGTTTGAATTTTGATTGAATTTCAATTGCTCTTGCATGAACCCATCTATTTTTAGAGAATTTGTCTTGTTATACTCATTCTGGACCGATACGAGGGCACCCAATATCTTTTCTAGCGATACTTTTGGAGTGTTGTTTGCATTTGCAGTGGGTCCATTCCTCCAACTGAAGTTGGGATGGTTCTTCCAATTAGGATTAAACGTGTTTGAGTTTGGAGCACCATATTGCTGTTGATAACTGTTTATGGCATTTGTTTGTTCTTGTAAGATGCCTTGGACTACTGAAATTGTGGGACAATCTGGTGTAGCATGTTGATTTCCAGCACAAATTCCACAAACAGTTTCAACGTCAGTGGAGTTGATTGTTTCTCCTTTCCTTAATTCCATGGCTTCGACCTTTCTTGTGAGGCTAGCCAACCGTGCACTTATGCTATCTTCTTCTGATAAGACATACATTCCTCCCTTTTCCTTTTGTTGGCCAGTCTTGGAACTTGTTGGTTTAGATGTGTCCCAAGACTGTGCACTCTCAGCCAATTCTTCCAAATAATCCCATGCTTCATCAGCTTCCTTATTCATGAACTCTCCATTACACATCATCTCTACAAATTGGCGCATGGATGAAGTCAGTCCTTCATAGAAAAAACTTATAATCCGCCAAATTTCATAGCCATGATGTGGGCATGCGTTTAATAGGTCCTTAAACCTCTCCCAACATTGGGAAAAAGTTTCATCTTCTTTTTGGGCAAAGTTCATGATAAGGCGCTTAAGCATGTTCGTTTTGTAAGTAGGGAAGAATTTTTTAATAAATTCTCTGTGCATATCAGTCCATGAACCAATTGATCTTGGTCTCAATGCATAAAGCCAACCCTTGGCTTTATCCTTAAGAGTGAAAGGGAAGAATTTAAGTCTTACTACATCTTCAGTCACATTTGCAAAGTGCATGGTGGTGATTACCTCATCAAACTCCCTAAGGTGTTGATAGGCACTTTCATTGTCTAAACCATGGAATTTAGGGAGAAGATTGATCACTCCCGGTTTCAAATCCACATTCCCTGCATTTTGTGGAAAAATTATGCATGAGGGAGTGCTCGTTCTTGTAGGTTGCAAGAAATCACGTAAAGTCCTTGGTCGGGGAACATCCTCAACCACATTCTCCCCTGTTTCAGTTTGATTTTGGATCGGGTTAGGTTGATTTGCAGCCATATTTTCAGATAAAATTGGAGAATCTAGCTGTCTCCTAGCACGTGGCTCTTTATCAATTCCTTCTACTATTCCCCCTTCACTAATGAGTCGGTTATTGGAATCCCGAGCCCAATGTGGCATGCAAAACCAAAAATAAGAAACAAAAAGAAAGAAGAATTCTTCCTCCCTTTTCTTTACTCTTCTCTAAGACCGAAGCACAAGGTGTCCTGCAATGGCTAGGCCAGAAGCAAGGATAGAGACCGATTTCTCGTGGTCAATAGGGGTTCAGAGAACTCCCCACCCACTCTTTGAATCTTTTGAGAAAAAGTGCAGAAAAAGGAAAAAGAGGAGTAGAGATGAGAAAAGAAATCTCTGAGCACAAGGTGATCCAAGGCGGCTGAGCCGACCAATAGGAATCCAGGTGGCAAAAAGGCCGACCTTTTAGAGATCCAAAAGGAATCCCCACCCACTCTACAAGAGATGAATAGGAATGAATAGGAGAAGGAGAAGAGTAAGGTTTTAGAAGGATAGAACCTGATTCGCACTTGAAATCCTTGAAACTTCTTCAGCTTCCTAGAAATCCCTGAAAAAATCAAATAAACAAATTAAGTTAGTCTAAAAATCTAAAAAAAATTCCTAAATAGATACTAATTTCAGAAATTTGTGAAAACCGTCAAGGTCCCCGGCAGCGGTGCCAAAAACTTGTTCGCTTCCCCAAGTGTAGGGTTGCGATGTAGTAATAAACTCGGTAAGACCGAGGTCGATCCACAGGGACTATGTAGGATCTCACAAATTCATCCACAAGTGTCTAATTAAGTCTACTAATCAAGTTGTTGTATGAAGTTGATGTGAGTAACGAAAGCTGAATTAAATCGAAAGTAATTAATTATAAGAATGCACTAGAGGTTCAGAGGATCCACTTGTAGCAATCCTTGATGTTCAATCCGCTGTGGTTTCTTATTCTCTCAACTAGAATCGACATTCCTGTCTATTTAGTCGGATGATAGAGCTGTTAAACCAAACATTCTGTAATATGTAAGTTCTATGCATAAGATTCACTCAATGTAGGCCGAGCTGAGCATGCTCAATTGCATAGGTCATTCCCCTTTCCTATAAGTCTAGTTCTCAATCATAACCATCCTCAAGTCCTCTCACAAGACAAGGCTAGATCAGGATTTGAACTGGATTCAAATCACATGCACAGTCATTACATATTCCAGAAAATCAACAAAAATAGAACTTTGGCATGAAGTCCCTTTATGAAGAGCTTAGTACTAGAGCGCACTCCGATTCCTCAGATCATACAGGTCTAGACCGTTGTAAACGAATTAAGAAGCTAAGTAATTCATCCAAACATCCATGAGTCATCACAAGACTAAGAAAAATTACTTAAAAACTTGTATAAACTTCAAACCTTAGTTCATAATCATGAATTCCAAACTGAAAACCACTTAACTACGAATTAAAACATCTTGGATTCACTACAAGCTTCACCTCTTAGCCCTAGCTAAGAGGTTTAGCTGCTCATGATCCAAGGAAACATGAAACAACTACAAAAAGCATGAAAATAGCAAAGCAAACCAAAAGGAGTTGTGAAACTCCAATCTCCACTTCCACAGTCTCCAACCTCGCTTGAACCCTTCTAGGATACCTTAGGAACGATCCCTAGGTGTCCTTTTATAGTCTGGAAGCTCCACAACTTCGGAAGAATCAAGAAAGTGCGTAACACTTACGCAGCGCAGAGAAATTCGGGCTGAAATTAGAAATTTCTAAGTCTTCACGCACAGCCGACCGGTCACGACCGGTCGGCCTCAATAACTGAACACTCCAGCAACCATAGCCAACCGGTCATGACCGGTCGGGCTTGTAAAACCTTAACCCAGCAAGTATGCCCGACCGGTCAAGACTGGTCGGGCCTGTTTATCTTCAGTCCAGCAATGATGTCCGACCAGTCGGACGCCTTCAGCAATCTTCCAGCAGCAATGACTGAACGGTCATGACCGATCAGTCCTCTTCAGTAGCATCCAAACATGCATGGCTGGCCGGTCACTGACCGGTCTGGCTTCCTTGGCCGACCGGTCACGACCGGTCAGCCTCTTTTCTTTTTGTTTTCTTTCTTTCTTTCTTCTGCTTTCTTTTCTTCTTTACTTCTTTCTTTCTTTTCTTCTTTGGTCCTCAAATGTTCTTCATCAGAATGATCCTAAATGAACCCTTTTTGTCTTCAATTGAGTGGAGCTCCCTCTCAGTCTTGTAGTCACAAAACATGCATTGAATTAGCCTATAAACCATACAAACCTTGCACAATGAGTGATGAATTGGGGGTAGAATATGCACAATTAAGAGCTCAACAGAAAGCTGTTCCCAAGTCCTAATGTGATGACAGTCCAATGATGTGTACCAGTCTAGGGCATCACCCTTCAGAGATTTTTGGAACAAGCGAATGAGGGCTCCTTCATTTCCTGTGATTGCACTCAATTCTCCATGGAAAGCCTTGAGATGTGCTATGGGACAGCCGCTGCCGTCGTATCTTTTGAATTTTGGGACCTCAAAGTTTTGAGGTATCTGAGCATCTGGAAAAGGACACAAGTCTCTAAACTTGGTCGAGGGTAGATTGATTCCCTGTTGTCGCTGTACTTGATTTTTGCAAGATCTGGAACTGCTCTCACAACTCGTCCAGTCCTGCATGATCCACTCGAGCGATTGGTGCCTCTCGCAGTAAGGCACGTTCTTCTTTGGCATAGTGGTCAATGTCTTCGACCCTATGGGCTTGCCGGAAAGCAACCGTGGGTTACTAAATTTTATTCGATGATTGAACTGGATTCTGATGAACTTGTGCTTGAAATGACTGTAATTGAGCTGGAGATTGGACTTAAGGTTGAACTGGAACTTGTTGCAAATTAAATGGAGTTTGCTGAATTGAAGATTGATGGAAATTAACTGGAATCCCATCGGTGGGGATGTGTTGGAATTGAAAAGTGCTCCTGTTTGTAAGAGGCTAAGATGTTGGGAAGTGACCTCCTTGTTGCATATTCGCCACTGTCCGCTGATTGATGTGGGCTTGACACTAACCCCCATTGTGGGCATTCGCCAGTGCTATCTTTACTGTTGTAAATTGAATTGAAATCCCATCGGCAAGGATGTGCTGAAATTGATTAAAGGTCCCATCGGCGGAGACATGCTGAGAAAGAAAAGGGGTCCCATCGGCGGGGACATGTTGGAATTTACTAAGATTGTTGCTTACAAGATTGACTAGAAGTTGATTGGAAGTCCCTGCGATGGGAATGCTCTGAGACGGTCTTGTTGTCGCAAGAAGATATTGAGAAGGATGCCCCATAATAGAGGGCTGAGATGGTTATTGTCGGCAGTCTTGGGCAGACTCTGATGGTTGTGCTTAATTTGAACTGGAGGCCGAAAGGGCCCGGCATGGCTGTTGAGATTGTTGAACTGGGCCAACTTGATTGTTGGCTGCTGTGGTAGCTTATGCTTGCATGAATTACACGAACATTTCTTGCATGATTGGTGTATTCTTAATTGGTTGTTGCATTGGAGGTTGTGCTTCAGCCATGTCAAGGGCAGGGAAGAGGTGAGCTTCCTCTTCATGGTCTGACATGGCTGGCTAAGCTCAGGTGTGGATTATGCTAAGAAAGGGAAGTTGTTTCCTAGGACGTTGAACCCGAGGAGGCGCAATGGTAAGGAATATGCTCTACTCTTTTTGGATTTTGGTTTTTTTTTTTTTTTTGATGAAATGTTATGCAGATGAAATTGTATGAGGACTATTGACTTTCAAATACAAGAAGGATTCTGTTTTTCAAATTGGATCATGACTAGTGGGACTAGTATTTCCCCAGTAGAGTCACCATTCTGTGGACGCTCGCCTTTCCGCGCTCCCATCCCTCCCTTTCGAAAAGGGAGTACGTGTGAATCGCTGTTGTGCCGCTGGCTCACCTCGTTCTCGAGGGCTTTTTCGGTTGTCGTATTATCGGATATGTTTAAATGAGTTTGTATAAGACCAGAGTCGCCACTAGCCAGTTACTTCGAATCTACAGTCGATTAGACCCCGTAGAAACATTAGAGAAGGGAATCCGAAGATTCCTTCCTCCAAAATGACTCCTTTTGATCTGCGATCAGAGATTCGAAGTAAGGAATCACGGTTACAGGGTAGGAGGGTGTTAGGTGTTAGTGCACTTTTTCGTGGCATACTAGTGTACTTTATCTGTCAATCACTTAGGTCAGTGAGTCTAGTCTCGGTTGAGCTTAATGAAGACGAAGACCGAAGACTCAAGACGAACCAGCTACATCAAGGATGAAGAAACAGGTAAAAGAGATGCCTTGGTGTGCCTTGCCTTGAACCTACCCAAAACCATAACCTCTTAGATGACTTGCACCAACTAGGTATACCTTTAGTCATCATCATTAGTCTTAGAACTCCATGAAAAACATAAGTTAGACTAATTAAAGAGGTGGAAGTTGCTGTAAACAATTCAGCTCAAACAGCAGTTTCCGATTGATCTCCGATCAATCAGACATTGGCTTTGATAGGACTCTGATCAATCGGACCGAAGTTCCGATCAATCGAAAATTGTTCCAGCAACTTTGAAAATCCACTGGACATATTTTCGATCAATCGGACAGTCTTCCGATCCATCGGAAGGGGTCAGTCCGATCAATTAGACCATGTTTCCGATCAATCAGAATATCTTCCAGAGAATCCACTGGACTGATTTTTTTTATCAATCAGACATGTCTCCAATCAATCGGACTGGTCTACTGATCAATCAGATCCTTTTTGCGATCAATCGGAGATGCGCAAATCTGCCCGTTTTTTTTACCGTTGGAAGAAAACCTATTTAAGATAGGGGATTCATTTTTGAGGAAGAAGACGGGATTTTGAGGAGATAGAAGCCACCATTGTTAGAGACCATTAGAGGCTCTATCCCAAACCCATAACAAGTCATTCTCCTTGTGTTTTCACCACAAGCTTGGGCCATTCAATGGCATCTTGAGAATGGACTTGTTCCCTCTTGATTCCTAGGGTTTAGACACCTTGATCATAGTTAAATCCCTTGTCTAAACACTACCTAGGAGTCCAAATAGGTGTATTCCTCTAGGAAACCTATTTCCTACCATTCGTAGAGGATTCACCATTCCCTAGCACCTTGGGCATCTTTAATAAAGCATCACATGCAAGGTAGCTGATCTTGGAACTGAAGCCTTGGCAAAGCAGCGGCGTCAAAGATCAGGGGAGCACAAGGGGAGCTGATTCAAACACGGGAGAGCAAGAAGAAGCAACCCAAAGCGGTGCTATAAAGGGGCTCAATTCGACAAGGAAGGTTGTCATGTTAAGAGTCCATCCACTCAATTCCCTGTGGGAGTTTAGTGTAGAGCTTGTTTAACAAACTCGAACTAAGGTCGTTTGCCGATCCTTGGCCTGTTTGTCGACCTAAAGTCTAAGGGCTATTAGGCACCCCTTGGCTCGTTTGCCCGGCCTAAATTCAGGGACGTTAGCCGTTCCTTGGCTCGTTAGTCGGCCTAAACAAAGTCTCCATGGGGGAGGTGTAAACGTGTAGGTTGGGAGGAACCTATAAACTCCTCTGTTGGGTGGATCCGAGTTAAAACACCTTGGTTGGGAGGAACCAGATTTAAACTCCCCAGTGAATGCCGGTGTGCTCAAAGGGGTTGAGTGCTTAAACCAGGAGTGGAGTAGATAAGTAGTCGAACCACTATACATGCCTGTGTTTGTGATTGTATTTGAGCACATCTTATTATGCATTGTGTTTAACTGCTTAATTATGAATGCTTAATTAGAATGTATGCTAGGCACTAAATAGGCACATCCACACACAAGATGTACTTTCACTTAGTTGTGTAGACTTAAGCTTAATTGATCCATCCTCTATAGTCTACTTAGGTTGCATAGATTAGGAGCTTGATTAGTTAAATCATTTGATTATTTATGCATGTTTAGACTAGGTTGTTTATTGCTTAAACCATATGCTAGTCTTGTGATTTGACCCACTTAGGCTTGGAAGCCGAAGTGTTCTTGCTTACTTAGTTTAATTTGTTAAAACTGTTAAGTAGGCAAAAAGAATTTCAAAAGGTCCTAATCCCCCCCATAGGACTTAGCTATAATACTAGTTGCTCTTTAAGCTTCCGCATATACGTAGGTGTCGTGTTAGACTACCGGCGCAATTTCATTAGGCACCCACTCTGCCCGTACCGAAGTATGGTCTTTACTTCACAGAATCGAACTCATACTTGAAAGTCTGATTTAATCCTCATACATTCTTATGAATGATATGATGCATGAATATGAGTCTGAACAGTATGAGTTTCTGATGGGCAGGTTTCCATTAACAGGCAAGCCCAGAGCATACGCTCGAATTGACAGGTGCTTTATGCGAGATGCATGCTGTGTGTTTGATCGATCAAAGTTTCTGATGAATGAATTTCGGGCAAACCGGAAAACTTCAGGGCATATGCTAAGATCTGATCAAGTGCTTGTGGTGGAATAATAAGCAGGAATACTAAATGTTGCACTTATGATAAATGCGAATGAGATGATGTAGATATAAGAGTAGTTGGATGGACGGAGGTGTCGCAAGGATTTACTTTGAGCGGCTATGATCAGGACTTAGGTAGCTTGGGAGACTTAAACCAGGGTCAGGCTGGGTTGGACCAGGGATAGGCTCTTCTCACTCGGGCTCTCCTTGGTGGAGGAATGGGCTAAAGGGATGTGGAGATGGACTCGAAAATCGAATTTTCTGGGATGTTGAGTGATGCTGTGAATGAGAGGGAACAGGGGTATTTATAGTTGCGAACAGTGGCAGTTTTCGTAAATATGTTTGGGAGGCCCCCAGGGGACCACCCGTATGGACGCGCTGCTTTAGCTTCGGAGCGTACGACCCTCGAACCTAAAGTAGAAAAGCTGTAGGTTCGAGGTTCGGAGCTACTCCAAAGCTGTGGCTCGGAACCAGATGAGTTGACTGGGTTTGAAAGATGGCTTGATAAGGTGAGTTGACTGGGTGCAGGAGCTAGACTGACCCGATGAATTGACTCGGTGGTTTGACTCAGCGGGTTGACTCACCAAGTTTGACGTTTTTGGGATTTTTGAACTGTTTTTTTTATGGATGGTTTTTCAGGCTGGTGATTAGGGGTGAGTCGACTGGGTTAAGGCTTAAGCTAGGCTATGGATTGGGGCTTACAAGGATGAGCTTAGCTGGGTTTGGACATGGGATTTGGGGGTATGGACCTCCATCCATTCAGCTATCTCAACCATCTTTGCAGCCGAAGGTAAAGTTTCTACAAAAGTATAATGAAACCATGGCAGGCCTTAAACATATTTTAATAGCTAGTTTTGATTCTCCCAGCACGGCCCACTCCAATTTGAGATCACCGTCAAATTTGAGCCCATACGCTAAAATAGTCCAAAGAATATGATGAATGACATGGATTTAAACAAGATAACATGCGTGATTTATTAAGCATAAAACCATCAATCAAATGCGTAAATCAAATAAGGGACTGAAGTGAGTGTCTCCCTAAACTCACCAATTAATCTTCCGATCTGAGATTTTGAGAAAGGATAATAGTAAGGAACTCCAGTCCCTAGCCCACTCCAATAATCAAGATCCTACCACTTCCTCCTCTCCAATTAACAGTAGTTTGATGATGAAAAATGGTGATGATGATGATGGATGGTTTAGATGAGGCTATAGAATAGATGGAACGGCTAAGAACTTGGTTTTGTAGTTAGTAAAGAAGCGATGCATTAGGACTCTGTTGCGAGAGTTTAAATAGAGCTTATTTACTCACTAGCACATGAGAAGTTAGTGATGGAAATATGTGTGATCCTTTAATGGTCCACTTATTGTTCCTTCTTCGAATCTAAGATGTCTATTACACGGAGGACCAACTCAACAAGTCATGGGTGAACTTTTGGGTCAAAAGATCAGCGGGCAGACTCATAATTATCTAAATAAGAGTTAGCTTAAACAAACTTTCTAGAACGGATTGAAATATCTTGAAATTGAGCCCACCTTTCACAAATTCGAGACCATCACGACATCGGCCTTGGAAAATTGATAAAGAGTGTGAATTTGGGAAATTTTGGTAGTGTCCATGTTGTACCTCCACTTTATACATTGCATAGCCTATTACATCACATTATATGCATGGTGTTCATGTTTAAAAGGCCCATCTAATGCATGTTTTGTGATTGTAGGAACGAGAATGAACTTCGCCAATTGGAGATAAAAAATTTATACTTAGGAGCTTTGGATGAAGACCCAAGGTGGGCCAAAGAAAGAAGAAAGCAAAGAGAGAAGAAAGAAAGAAGGAAACGAAGAAGAAAAGGGCAAAGACCGGTCGGCCAGGAGGGCCACGACCGGTCTAGACTAGTCGACCATCTCCTCCCAACCCTCTAGACGTTGAAAGTATCAGGTCCGACCGGTCTAGACTGGTCGGCCAGAGCCCGTCCACCTTCAGCTTACACTCTGGACTGCCCCAGATCAGGTCCGACTGGTCTTGACCGGTCGGCCATGTGGTGATAGCATGATTTCTATTCTGGGCTCCGATTTTCTCTGCGCACTGCATAACCTTACGCAATTTCTAGATGATTCTGATGTAGCGGAGCTTCCCCACTATAAAAGGACACCTAGGGATCGTTCATAGGGAATCCTAGAACAGATTGAGCACGGTGGGAGACGGCGGAAGTCGATTTCGGAATTCTACAACTCCTCCTAGTTTGCTTTCTAGTTTTATGCTTTGTTTAGTTGTTTTCAAGTTTCCTTGGATCATGAACGGCTAAACCTCTTAGCTAGGGCTAAGAGGTGAAGCTTGTAGTGAATCTAAGATGTTTCAATTCGTTTGATTTGGTTTTAAGTTGGATTTCTATTGAAGAACAATGGTTTGAAGTTTAAATCAAGTACTAAGTAGTTTTTCTTAATCTTATGATGACTCATGAATGTTTGGAAGAATTGCTTGAGTTCTTAATTGTTGTGAGCTAGTCTAGACCTGTACGATCTGAGGAATTGGAATACGCTCTAGATCTAGGATCTTCATGTGGGAGCTTCATACCAAAAGTCTACTTTTTTAGAAATTCTGAAGTATGTGAGACTATGTATGTGATTTGGATCAAGTTCAAATCATGATCTAGTTTTGTCTTGTGACAGGATTTAATGATGGTTATGATGAAAATGCGGTATAAGTTTGATTACCGCTGTTGTAGAAGCAAGAAACAAGTTACCTTGTCCTAGAGGGGGTGAATAGGACACTTTTTAAATTTCTTAATACAAAGTATTCTTAGAGCACTTTTATCAAACACAAGATATGCAGAATATAAATCAATAAAAGCACATGTGAAAGAAGTAAATCAGTTCATCCATTCACCACACAACAAGAGATTTTTATAATGGTTCGGTTATGTACCTACTCCACTCCCGGCTGATCCACTCACTCCTTGAGTGGCCGGATTTCACTATCACTATGGTTTTAAATGAGGTTAACCATAAACCTTAACAGCCTACAAAAGGACTTACGACTCAACACATGGATTCATCCTTCCATAGGACTAATCCATGACCACTTAGTCCTACACAAGGGCTTGTCCTACTCAAGGACTTGTCCTACGCAAGGACTCTACCGAGTTTGGGTCTTTAAACTCTGAAACCCAAATCTCAACTTGAGGAGGTTTCTTGGACTCGAAAGACTAAATATACTTAGCTGATTGAGTCCCTTGATGATGCCTTTGTTGAAGAAGCTTCGGCTTGTACGGAAGACGTCTTCTTCAGCTCCCTCGATTAGCAACCTTGCTCCGGATGACCCATTGTAGATTCCAAGGTGAGGGATTGAGGTTAGGTTGAGGCTATTTTGAGATATGGCTTTTATATGAGGAAAGCTTCTACCTAAACCACCATTAATGGCATTGATGACAAGAGAATGTCTATGAGAGGTAGGTCAAGATGCCATTAAAGAGGGGTTGAGTTCATGATTCAATCCAAGCTTTGAATGCTTAATCAATGTTGGTCAGATCAACATGGATTGAAGTATGAACTCAACAAATCTAAGGGTTTGGAAGAAGGGGATCTCAAGAAGAAGGCTCACACAAACCCTAGATGATGCTCAAGGTGTCTTGGGCAAGATCCAACCGAGTTCTATAAATAGATATAACATTCAACGGTCAGAAAACGGTCAGCTCGATAGGTTCCGATCGATCGGACATACGTTTTAGCCAAATTTGAATTTTGCTTGAAAACAGGTTCTCCGATTGATCGGACTTAGTTCCGATTGATCGGAATACCCTGTCCGATTGATCGGACAGATGGTCCGATTGATCAGAATTTCTTCCAGAGAGTTGATGTAATTTTTCTGAAAATTCCTCCGATGGATCGTATGTGTGTCCGATGGATCGGAGCACCCCTGTCCGATGGATCGGACAGACCTCCGAGGGATCGTAAAAGTGTCCAGAGAGATTTTCATTGTTTGCTGGAAAATTTTACGATTGATCGGACATACTGTCTGATTGATCGGAACACCCTGTCCGATGGATCGGACAGGCCTCCGATGGATCGGAAAAGTGTTCAGAGAGTTTTCAATGTAACTGGATTATTCTCCGATGGATCGGACATCTATCGGACTATTCTTCGATGGATCGGGTATGTATCGGAGAGAGCAGACTAATAGTTTTTCAATTTTAAAGCAACTTCTGCTACCAAGAACCCTTCCATTGCTGATCTTAATGGAAGGTGGGCTATAGATGGTGCTAAGGGTGTGCCTAGGAAGAATTTGGGCCATCTATAGAAGGTTTTGGGATCAAAGGTTTAGGTGGAGAGGCTTGAAGCTGACTTGATCTTTGAAAAGCTTCTGTCTTCAGCCGCAAGGAAAAACTGTCTTCAGCCGCAAGGAAAACTGTCTTCAGCCGCAAGGGGACTCGACGACACTCTAACCATGGTAATTGACAAATCTTTGAATTAACAATCTCCCCCTTTGTCAATTACCAGATAAAACCAAACCTATACAAGTCTTGGTCCATACCACAGACTTATCCTAGACACCAAAACCAAAAATACATCATGTCGAGAAAAATAAAAAACTTTATACATAGACATGACTCATTACATACAAAATGTACAGACTCAATGTACAGACTAGGCTTCACTTGAACTCCCCCTTGGTCCCTGCACACAAAAGATCAACAAAAAAAAGATAACCTGGATCTTTTGAAGGGATAAATTCTCCCCCTTTTTGTCAGTGATTGACAAAGGTTTGTGAAATGAGAATGCAGCGCAAATGTCATAGACTAAAGGAGGAAATAAACATTATCATGCCGAGAGAGGAAGCCAACACACACATGGTCATGCAAGGATATACAAGTATATGACAGTAAGCACAGTGGGCTTATAGCCCAAGCAACCAACCTCCCCTCCTGAAATGTATATCATGACCAACATACCATATATACAAAATCAAAAGAGGGCAAGAAGCCCAAAAGGTTAAAGCAATTTCGCACAATCATATGTATATATGCACAAGATAGCCAAAAAGAATGATCATCAGACGATTCAATATAAGATCATAGCAAAAATAATCATAACCAAAAACATAATGATCATCCGAATATCCATATCGAACACAAATCATACCAAAATATCCAAAATACCCAACAAGAATGACCATCAGACTATCCAAAACAAAATATATCAAAGAAAAGATGTATCAATCAAAACAACTAACAACGTCGCTCCAAAAAGATATCTGCGACGACTAGACACTAAGGACCCTGACTAAAAAGATAGGCAGCTATGGAGCATGGCCAGCGACGTCATCTCGACGACATGAGAGGGCGGATGTGAGGCGCTGGACAGCATCATGAATGGTCTGCATCAGGCCCTCTAGATGCGACAGCCGCTCACCATGCTGTACAAGGGCACCCTCCACTCGATCTAGTTGAGCAGTGATCTGCTCCGTGCTGGGAGGAGGAGGTGCCGAAGAAGCGTCGGACTGAAGTCGCCGCTTGACTGAGCGACGAGCTGGGGCCGGCGACGGTGATGGAGCTGAAGACCTGCTATGGGTGTCAGCCGACACCTGTGTTGGAGTGTGAGAGAAATCCCGATCTTCAACGTTGTCCTCTTTTGGGAGGGACATTTTCTTGATATTGAGGTCCCGGAAGGTGCGGCGAGGAATAGGGTGGACCACAATATCTGTGAACCCGCAATCGTGCCCCAATCTGGTAATGATCCAGCCGAACGGAATGGTGTTGCGGTTGTGTGGCAGAGCGTCCAGAATATGATGCAAAATGATGGATGGGAGACACAGGCGTGTCCCATGACCAACGTGATAGAGCAGATTGACCATATTTGCAGTCAGGTCGGATTTGTTGGTACTGCGAGGGTAGACGTTTGTGCTGAAGATCTGGTGGAGCACTCGAAACCTATTGGACATTTCAGATGCCCGAAGCGCACTACCGTCTATCCACTCCGGATTGGGACCCTCGACATAAGTATCGAGTCCAATCAGCCCTAAGAGAAGTATCAAGAAGATTGTCATTTGGTTGTGGGGCTGTGGACACGGGAACACCAATCAGGGCGGCTATTGTTTGGGCTGTGACCTGGACGACCCGACCTCCGACAATAACTTCACATGAGGGAGGGTTTCCAACGGGGTTGATGATTTTAGATAGAAATGTATACACAACCTCAGGATGGGCTACGCCGCCAAATCGTAGCAAACCATCCCACCCAATCTGTGCAAGAAGAGCGGGAATGCCAAAGGGCTCCACACATGACACAGCGACCTCTCTCTCATATATAATGGTGCGAGATTGAAACCGAGAGAGAGAGGCTGGACTCTCAGGCTGGGCAGGAGGAGCAGCAGGAGGAGGAGTGCCCTGAGAGGGTCGAGAAGTTTGCAACTTCTTGGTCCTGGCAGTGGTGGATGGCCCTGCAGCCATCTTGGACTTGCCTTTAGGATCTTTAGGCATGGTGTATCAAGAGTGGAGAATGGATTTGAACAATGCAGACACCAAGATGGACAGGAAAAACTTCAAATCCCTACAAGTGATAATCTGATGGAGAAAAAGGGACAGAAGGAACCGATCGGACAGCAAGACACCGAACTGACAGTGTGTGAGATCTTACCTAGGAGACACGAAGACCTATTGTTGCTGCAAATGCGGTCCGAAGGAAAGCCAGCTGAGCTATAGATCAATCGCACAGGGATGCCCTACCAGAAGAGGCTGATAAAAAACAGGAACTAGGGCAGAAATGAACAGGGCTCGCGTATTTAACTATTGAACTCCCGATATTTCCGATTGATCGGAGAGTTGTCCGATCAATCGGAAATGCCCCCAGTTGTATTTAAGCAATAAAACCCTTCCTCCCTTCAGCAAATGATTCCCCAGCTTATTTTATGAGAATGTAAGCTTTGGGATATCAATGATCACTCAATAAAATGAGGCTAATTCCTCAGATATACCTATATGCACATGATTTTCCAATTTGCTAGAGTGAGCATACACCGATAGACTTCCGAAGGTGTTCAAACCTTGTGGAGTCTAATGGCTTAGTAAGAATGTCGGCCAATTGCCGCTCGGTTTGGATGTATTCAAGATTGATCAGTTTTTCCTCAACTAGTTCTCTTATAAAATGGTGCCGGATGTCGATATGCTTGGTTCGTGAATGTTGAACCGGATTTTTTGAGATATTAATGGCGCTTGTGTTGTCACAAAAAAGCGTCATTTCATCCTGATTAAGACCATAATCCTTCAACATCTGCTTCATCCAAAGTAGTTGAGCACAGCAACTACCGGCAGCAATATATTCAGCTTCAGCAGTGGACAATGAGATGGAGTTTTGCTTTTTGCTATGCCAAGCAACTAAGCAGTTTCCGACGTAAAAACAGCCACCGCTTGTGGATTTTCTATCATCCATATTTCCGGCCCAATCGGCATCGGAGTACCCCGCAATGATGGTTGAGGTGTCAAAAGGGTACCACAAGCCATATTCAGTTGTGCAGGCCACATATCTAATCACTCGTTTTACAGCAATGAGGTGTGATTCCTTAGGATCGGCTTGAAATCTAGCACATGCCCCTACACTAAAGGCGATATCGGGTCTACTTGCTGTGAGGTAGAGAAGACTCCCAATCATACTTCTATATAAATGTTGATCAACACTATTGCCAGATAAGTCTTTAGAAAGTTTAATGGTGGTGGCCATTGGCGTGGTGTGTGATCGACCCGAGTCTAGCCCAAATCTCTTGACTAAATCTTTTGCATACTTAGTTTGGTTGATAAAGATTCCATTTTTCAGCTGTTTAACTTGTAATCCTAGGAAAAAATTCAGTTCGCCAACCAAACTCATCTCAAATTCAGATTTCATTAGTTCAGCAAATAAGCCAGAAAATTCTTCACAGTTAGACCCAAATACAATATCATCCACATAAATCTGAGCAATGAGAAAGGAATCAGCCGTTCTCTTAACAAATAGTATTTTATCAACACTCCCCCTAACAAATTGGTGAGCAATTAGAAATTGAGTAAGGCGTTCATACCATGCTCGGGGGGCTTGTTTTAACCCATAGAGAGCCTTTTTCAATCGGTAGACTCTTTGAGGATAACTAGGGTCCACAAACCCTTTTGGTTGTTCAACATAAACCTCCTCATCAAGTATACCATTTAGAAAGGCACTCTTCACGTCCATTTGAAATAATTTGAATTTGAGAGCACATGCTATGGACATGAGAATTCGAATGGATTCGAGTCTAGCTACCGGGGCAAAAGTTTCATCAAAATCAATTCCCTCAATTTGAGAGTACCCTTGAGTTACAAGACGTGCTTTGTTTCGAATCACACTGCCAGATTCATCTGTTTTGTTTTTGAAGATCCATTTGGTTCCAATGACATTTTTCTCATATGGTCTTTCAACTAGAAACCAAACATCATTTCGGGTAAACTGTTGAAGTTCCTCTTGCATTGCAAGTATCCAAAACTCATCATTGAGAGCCTCATTTATATTTTTTGGTTCAATTTTTGAAGTGAAGCACACATGACTGTTGATGGCTTCAAGTTGTCTTCTAGTCTTGACTCCAACATCTGGATCTCCAATGATTTGATTGAGGGGATGATCCTTGATATATGGAGCATTTCCCGAAGCTATTGAGGCATTGGGAGTGGGAGATTTTTCAACAGGTTTACCTATGTGGCACGGTTCTCCCACTTCATCATCATCCAGTCTTGTGTCTTCTTTGGATTGGTCATCAATGACAACATTTATGGATTCTTGAGTTGTTTTAGTCCTTGTGTTGTACACTCTATAGGCCCGACTATCAGAAGCATATCCTAGAAATATTCCCTCATCGCTCTTAGAGTCAAATTTTCCTAGATTTTCTCTATCTCGAAGGATGTGACATTTGCTACCAAAGACCCTAAAGTACTTGATGTTTGGGACTTTTCCATTCCACAGCTCATATGGGGTCTTATCTAGGCCGGCTCTCAAATAAACTCGGTTAATGATGTGACAAGCTGTATTCACTGCTTTGGCCCACAGATTTTGAGCTATATTTTTGCTGTTCATCATGACTGTGGCCATGTCGAGTAGTACTCTGTTTTTCCTTTCTGCTACTCCATTTTGTTGTGGAGTTTTTGGGGCTGAGAATTCATGTTTGATGCCTAAATTTTCATAGAATAGTTCAAAGCGCCCGTCCTCAAATTCCCCCCCATGATCACTCCTAATACGTTTTACTGTGCATTCTTTTTCATTGTGGAGTCGTTTCATGAGTTTCTCAAATTCCTCAAATGTATCCGACTTTTCTTTCAAAAATACAACCCATGTATATCGGGAATAGTCGTCAACAATAACGAAGAAATACCTCTTACCACCTTGACTCATTACTCTTGTGGGGCCTACAAGATCCATGTGGAGTAGATCAAGGGGTTTTGATGTAGCGATGATGGATGTCTTCTTATGTGCAACTTTAATTTGTTTACCTTTCAAGCATTCAGCACATACTTCTTTTGGTTTCTTCCCAATCTTTGGTAAGCCTCTTACCAATTTCTTTCTACTCAACCTAGCAAGGTTCCTGTAATGGACATGACCAAGCCGTTGATGCCATAACTCAGTTTCATCATTAATAGCCATGTGGCATACGGCAGATGGTCCCTCATCACCTTTGTTTTCAATCACATAGCAGTTATCACCCGTGCGAAACCCTTTTAATAATAATTTTCCAGATTGATCCATAATTTCGCACATTTCTTTGGAGAATTTCACCGAATGTTGTTCATCACATATTTGAGAGATGCTTAATAGATTATGTTTTAAACCGTCAACACATAGTACATCTTCAATTTTGGGCAACCCTGGCCCGGTGATGGTTCCCTTTCCAACAATCTTGGCAACACTCCCATCTCCAAAGGTAACAGACCCACCATCAAATTCAGCATAATCACAAAACTGAGTCTTGTCACCTGTCATGTGTCGGGAGCATCCACTATCAAGGTACCACCTAGTGTTTCTTCCGGCTCTAAGGGCTGTATGGATAACTAAGCATTTGTTTTTTACTACCCATTTAGAGACTACTCATTTTGGAGAACTAGGTTTCTTGGTTGATTCTAGGGATGTCATTGTTTGGGCATAAGCTGTTGAGGCTTTCTCTTTACTTGCTTTCTCTTTCATCAGTTCCATGGTTCTTTTGTTCAATTATTTTACCATTTCAAGGAGCTCTTCCATTCTTTTGTCTTTCTTCGGTGGAGTGGGATAATTTTTCCTCATGTTTGGAGTTTGTTTAGGAGGACTCCACTCTGATTCATCCTTTTTCCGGTAGGTACAAATTTACCTTTCAAGTTCCGAACCGGATTCTTAAAGACCAAGCATTCAAACTTCAAATGTCCAACATCTCCGCATGCATGACATATAGGTGAATTTCTCTTAGTGCTTCCTGATGCATTCCTGGTCTTTTTAGGTTCTGGGTTACTAACCTTAGTTGCCTCATCATAGCCTAGCCCTCTTGTATTCCTACAAGGCTTACCTGACTTAAGGATATCATCAAGTTTTTCTCTACTTTGGGCAAATCTTTCATTGAGTTGACTTTCTTGATTAAGCTGCAAGACTAAACACTGATTTGTAGATTTTGCCTTTTTCAGCTCATCTTCTAGGGTATCAATTTTGTCTTGAGCTGCTTTGTTTTTCTTTTCCAATTCACAGATCTGATGGTAAAATCCGTGGTTTTCTCTCTTCACTTCTTGCATTTCATCAGCCAATTTATTATTGTCAATATTAGCTTGGCTCAACTTCTTGGTAAGAAGGATGCTTTGACGAAATAGCTCATCATAGGCAACTTGCAAACCTTCATTATCATCCTCGTCATCATCGGAGGATGTCACATTGTGTTCTGATAGCTCATGATCATCATTGTCTCTTTCGCCTTGTAAGTCTGGGACAATCTCCGAGATAGAGGCCATCAGAATTTTAACTGATCCTCTCTCATCACTTTGATATTCTTCTGTTTCTGAATCTGTACTCTCGAGGTTGTCCCATGTGGCTGCCATTACTTTCTTTTTGAATTTTTCTTTGGCAGGAGCTTGGCAGTCAGAGGCAATATGACCATAGCATCCACAGTTGTAGCACTTAGGATCTTTTGGCTTGTTGTAAGATTTTCCTGTATAGCGCTTTTTGTCAAAAGATTTGCTATTTTTGTCAACCCTCTTTCCTTTGTTTTTGAAGAATTTTCTAAACTTCTTGGCCATAAGAGCCATTTCATTCATATCCATTTCTTCATCACTATCAACTACAGATTCTTGTGTAGTGTGTGAAGTTTTCAGCACTGTGTTTCTACTTTTTGGGGATTTCTTGAAATGAAGTTCATGGGTCTGTAGAGATCCAAGTAGGTCTTCTATTTTCATAGTATCAATATCTCTACATTCCTCAATTGTTATGACCTTGGAGGAGAATCGTTCAGGTAAGGATCTTAGAATTTTCCTACAAATGCGCGGATCCGATATCCTCTCTCCCAATCCCCACATAGCATTGGTGACATCACTCAGTCGGGTGTAAAAGTCCATGAAGTTCTCATGTACCTCCATTTTCATATTCTCAAATTGAGTGGTCAAGAGCTGAAGTTTTGACCTCTTGACTGTACTAGTTCCTTCATGAGTGGTTTCAAAGATGTCCCATGCTTCCTTAGCAGTTGTGCAATTACAAATTCTTTTAAACTCATCAGCTGAAACGGCACAAAAGATAGCATTGAGTGCCTTGGCATTGCTAATGTATCTCAGTTGTTTAAGATCAGTCCATAAATCATCAGGCTTGACTGTGGTAGTGGTGACCCCATCTGTGACAGTGCTCAAGAGGGGTATTTCATATTTGATTTCCACAGATCTCCATGTTGCATGATCCAATGATTGCAAGAAGACTCTCATTCTTGCTTTCCAATAAGCATAGTTTGATCCATCAAAATATGGAGGTTTGGAAACCATACTAGAATCCCCTTTTGACATGATTTCAAGCTTTTAGAGACGGATCACACTCCGGGCGGTTACGCCTTTGAGGAGGAACCCGCTCTGATACCAATTGAAAATGTGGTATAAGTTTGATTACCGCTGTTGTAGAAGCAAGAAACAAGTTACCTTGTCCTAGAGGGGGGTGAATAGGACACTTTTTAAATTTCTCAATACAAAGTATTCTTAGAGCACTTTTATCAAACACAAGATATGCAGAATATAAATCAATAAAAGCACATGTGAAAGAAGTAAATCAGTTCATCCATTCACCACACAACAAGAGATTTTTATAGTGGTTCGGTTATGTACCTACTCCACTCCCGGCTGATCCACTCACTCCT
Source organism: Liriodendron chinense (assembly GCA_003013855.2). Lineage (NCBI taxonomy): Eukaryota > Viridiplantae > Streptophyta > Magnoliopsida > Magnoliales > Magnoliaceae > Liriodendron > Liriodendron chinense. The sequence continues at coordinate 88,594 of PVNU02004009.1, read as the reverse complement.
TGAGTGGCCGGATTTCACTATCACTATGGTTTTAAATGAGGTTAACCATAAACCTTAACAGCCTACAAAAGGACTTACGACTCAACACATGGATTCATCCTTCCATAGGACTAATCCATGACCACTTAGTCCTACACAAGGGCTTGTCCTACTCAAGGACTTGTCCTACGCAAGGACTCTACCGAGTTTGGGTCTTCAAACTCTGAAACCCAAATCTCAACTTGAGGAGGATTCTTGGACTCGAAAGACTAAATATACTTAGCCGATTGAGTCCCTTGATGATGCCTTTGTTGAAGAAGCTTCGGCTTGTACGGAAGACGTCTTCTTCAGCTCCCTCGATCAGCAACCTTACTCCGGATGGCCCATTGTAGATTCCAAGGTGAGGGATTGAGGTTAGGTTGAGGCTATTTTGGGATATGGCTTTTATATGAGGAAAGCTTCTACCTAAACCACCATTAATGGCATTGATGACAAGAGAATGTCTATGAGAGGTAGGTCAAGCTGCCATTAAAGAGGGGTTGAGTTCATGATTCAATCCAAGCTTTGAATGCTTAATCAATGTTGGTCAGATCAACATGGATTGAAGTATGAACTCAACAAATCTAAGGGTTTGGAAGAAGGGGATCTCAAGAAGAAGGCTCACACAAACCCTAGATGATGCTCAAGGTGTCTTGGGCAAGATCCAACCGAGTTCTATAAATAGATATAACATTCAACGGTCAGAAAACGGTCAGCTTGATAGGTTCCGATCGATCGGACATAAGTTTTAGCCAAATTTGAATTTTGCTTGAAAACAGGTTCTTCGATTGATCGGACTTAGTTCCGATTGATCGGAATACCCTGTCCGATTGATCGGACAGATGGTCCGATTGATCGGAATTTCTTCCAGAGAGTTGATGTAATTTTTCTGGAAATTCCTCCGATGGATCGTATGTGTGTCCGATGGATCGGAGCACCCCTGTCCGATGGATCGGACAGACCTCTGAGGGATCGTAAAAGTGTCCAGAGAGATTTTCATTGTTTGCTGGAAAATTTTACGATTGATCGGACATACTGTCCGATTGATCGGAACACCCTGTCCGATGGATCGGACAGGCCTCCGATGGATCGGAAAAGTGTCCAGAGAGTTTTCTATGTAACTGGATTATTCTCCGATGGATCGGACATCTATCGGACTATTCTCCGATGGATCGGGTATGTATCGGAGAGAGTAGACTAATAGTTTTTCAATTTTAAAGCAACTTCTGCTACCAAGAACCCTTCCATTGCTGATCTTAATGGAAGGTGGGCTATAGATGGTGCTAAGGGTGTGCCTAGGAAGAATTTGGGCCATCTATAGAAGGTTTTGGGATCAAAGGTTTGGGTGGAGAGGCTTGAAGCTGACTTGATCTTTAAAAAGCTTCTGTCTTCATCCGCAAGGAAAAACTGTCTTCAGCCGCAAGGAAAACTGTCTTCAGCCGCAAGGGGACTCGACGACACTCTAACCATGGTAATTGACAAATCTTTGCATTAACATATGATTGTGATCTTAACCTATTGGAATTGGGACTGACCTATGCAATTGAGTATGCTCGCCTAGCTTGCATTGAGTGAATCATATACATGGATCATACATATGTCAGGTTGATTGTTTTAACTGCTCTATCATCTGACTAGATAGAACTTAATTTCGATTCTAGTTGAGAAAGTAAGAAACCACAGTGAATTGAGCATCAAGGATTGCTACAAGTGGATCCTTGAACCCCTAGTGCCTTTTATTAATTGTTTACCTTTAGTTTAATTCAATGTTACTATTTACATCAAATCTGTTTGTTAGCTCTTTAGTAGAACTATTGGAAGTGTTTTGTGGATTCCTACATAAGTCCTTGTGGATTAACCTCAGTCTTACCGGGATTATTACTATATCGCAACCCTACACTTAGGGAAGCGAACAAGTTTTTGGCGCCGTTGCCGGGGACTTTGACGGTTTTTCACAAAATTTCTAAAAATAGTATCTATTTGAGATTTTTAGGACTAGTACTAACTTAGTTCGTTTTATTTTTTTATTTTTTTTCTTTTGCAGGGATTTTTAGGAAGTTGAAGAAGAAGTAGGCATCTTAAGTTCTCAAATTAGATTTTATCTTTCTAAACTTACTCTTCTTCTCCCCCTATTCATTCTCATCATATTCATCTCTTGTAGAGTGGGAGGAGATTCCTTTTTGGATCTCTGATAGGTTGGCCTTGTGCTGTCTTGATTCCTATTGGTCGGCTCTGCCGTCTTAGATCACCTTGTGCTCAGAGATTTCTCTTCTCAACTCTATTCCTCTTTCTTCTTTTTCTGCACTTTTCTCAAAAGATTCAAAAAGTGGGTGGGGAGTTCTCTGAACCCCTATTAACCAAGAGAAATCGGTCTCTATCCATGCTTCTGGCTCAGCCATTGCAAGACACCTTGTGCTTCGGTCTTAGAGAGAAGTAAAGGAAGAAAGAATTCTTTTTATTTCCTTCTTTTAGGATTTGCATACCACATTGGGCTTGGGATTCTAATAATCGACTCATTAGTGAAGGGGGAATAGTTAAAGGAATTTACAGAGAACCACGTGCTAGGAGACATCTAAATTCTCCAATTTTGTCTAAAAGTATGGCTGTAAATCAACCCAATCCTATGGCCAATCATAATCTGGGCCAAAACCAAACCGAAACGGGAGAGAATGTGGTTAAGAATGTTCCCCGACCAAGAACATTACGTGATAACTTGCAACCAGCAAGAACGAGCACTCCCTCATGCATTGTTTTTCCACAAAATGCAGGGAACATAAATTTGAAACCGGGAGTAATCCAACTCCTTCCGAGATTCCATGGATTAGACAGTGAAAGTGCCTATCAACACCTTAAGGAATTTAATGAGGTAATAGCCACCATGCACTTTGCAAACGTAATTCATGATGTGGTGAGACTTAAATTATTTCCTTTTACCCTTAAAGATAAAGCTAAAGGTTGGCTTCATGCATTAAGGCCAAGATCAATTGGCACATGGACTGATATGTATAGGGAGTTCATTAAAAAGTTCTTCCCTATCCACAAAATGAACATGTTGAGGCGCCTTATCATGAATTTTGCCCAAAAGGAGGATGTGACCTTCTTCCAATGTTAGGAGAGGTTTAAGGACTTGTTAAATGCATGCCCACATCATGGCTATGAAATTTGGCGGGTTATAAGCTTTTTCTATGAAGGACTGACTTCACCCATGCGCCAATTCGTAGAGATGATGTGTAATGGGGTGTTCATGAATAAAGAAGCCGAGGAAGCATGGGACTATTTGGAGGAATTGGCTGAGAATGCACAGTCTTGGTATATATCTAAACCGATAAATTCCAACACTAGCCAACAAAAGGAAAAAGGAGGAATTTATGTCCTATCAGAAGAGGATAACATAAGTGCACATGTGGCTAGCCTCACAAGAAAACTCGAGGCCATGGAATTAAAGAAAGGAGAGACGATCAACTCTAAAGACGTTGAAAATGTTTGTGGAATTTGTGCCGGAAATCAACATATAACATAAGATTGTCCCACAATTTCAGCAGTCCAAGACATCTTACAAGAACAATCAAATGCCATAAACAGTTATCAATGGCAATTTGGTTCTCCAAACTCAAACACGTTTAATTCTAGTTGGAAGAACCATCCCAACTTCAGTTGGAGGAATGGACCCACTGAGAATGCAAACAGTATCTCTCAAGCTCAACCTTTACTAGGTCCATCCCTAGTCATTACACTAAAAGCTACGCTAGAGGAGATGTTGGGTGCATTCATATCGGTTCAAGCTGAATATAACAAGACTAATTCTCTGAAAATAGATGGGTTTATGCAAGAGCAATTGAAATTTAATCAAAATATAACTCAAGCCATCAATGACTTGAAAACCTCAATAGCTAGGCTTGAATCTCACCTCAGTGTTAGGGAGAAAGGCACAACTCCTGCCTAACCCCTTCCTAACCCAAGGAACCAATTTGAGATACAAGACGCAAGCTCATCCTCCCAACATATGAAGCATGTTCAAGCTATCACCACTTTGCGAAGTGGGAAAATAATTGATAAATCTAATCCGGTGAAGGCCCCAAGCCTAATGATCCGAAAATTTCCAAAGAGGATGATGGCCCGAACAACACTTCACAAGAGAAAGAATAGGAATGACAATACAAGCCGGTTGCCCCATTTCCCCAAAGGTTGATTTCACCTAAACCTTTAGACAAAAACCAGGAATTTTTGGAGGTTTTTAAGCAAGTCAAGATCAACATCCCATTGTTGGATGCCATTAAACAAATACCGTCATATGCTAAGTTTTTTAAGAATCTTTACACGATAAAAAGAAAAATACATGTGCAAAAGAAGACATTTTTGACAAAAAATGTAAGTGCCATTATAAATCACGGGATGCCCAAGAAATACAAAGATCCTGGTAGTCCGACAATATCATGCATAATTGGAGACTACCGAGTGAAGCATGCTTTACTTGATTTAGGAGCAAGTGTGAACTTAATACCCTTTTCGGTCTATGAACAATTGGGTTTAGGTGAATTAAAACCCATCAAAACCACATTACAACTCGCTGACCGATTGATTCGTATTCCGAGAGGGATGATTGAGGACGTTCTTAGTCCAAGTTGACAAAGTCTACTACCCAGTGGACTTCATTATCTTGGACACACAACCCATGGTTAATATTGGTCCTCAAATTCCTGTCATACTTGGACGCCCATTCCTAGCTACATCAAACGCTATCATCAATTGTAGGAGTGGGGTCATACAAATGTCTTCTGGCAATATGATGATTGAGTTAAATGCTTTCAATATTGACAACCAATAAGAGGATGAAGATGAAGAGGTCCACGAAATAAACATGATCAATACTATTGTGGAAGATGTGCCCCTCTCAACTCGTTACTCCAATCACTTTGAAGAAGATGTGACCTACTCTCTTGATAAGAATGTTGATGTGATAGGGGATATAGTCGCACTTTTAGAGTCGGTATCGGCATATAACGTTAGCCAAGAGAAGGATGTGGAAACAAAATTTTATTGCGCTGAGAAATCAATTCATATTTCCACACCTCTATTGATCATGCATACCGACCTCTACCAACCCTGGGATGATCCATACTTGCAAAATCAATGCCCAGGAAAATCTAAATGGAGACATATTTTTTCTAACAAATATGATGCTGTCTTCTCTTATACATGTGGTGAAAGCATTAAGGAACCTGCTGAAAATCTTTTTTGAAATTTTCAGTAGCTTATCTGGATCACTCACACACATGTATATTGTAACACAGGATATTAGATGACATTATTGCAAAACCTTTTGATCCATCTAATGATTCTGCTTGACTTTATGCTTTTGGACGAGTTGTTGGAATTGATCTCCTAGTCTGATGGAGGTATAGAGTAGTTAGGATTAGGATTTTGTTGCTTTTAGTTTTCTTTTTCATAGGTTTAATAGAAGGAGGTGGAATTCCACTTTTCATTCTCTCAGGTACTATCATTACTCACTCCCCTTTATTTTCGAATTGCTCTCATGCTTTGCTCATTACATATCTTTTACATTGAGGACAATGCAAGATTTAGTTGGGGGGTGTGGGATCACTATGATGAATCCATCATTTTGTAACATTTCGAGCAATTATGTAGAATTTTTTTTATTTTTCTAAAATTCAAAACTCTTTTGGAAAACTTTGTTTCTATGCATTCGAGATGATATGAGTATAAGAAGAGAAGATACGAAGTGAGTGATGTTGCAAGCTTTGAACTTTTTTTAACATAATGGTTTTATATATGGATTTCCCTATTTATGTGATTGATAGAAAATTTGAACACTCTTACACCTAGTTCACATTACACGATTTTCACGGGTTGAAAGGATTATGTGATTTATGGATGAGCTAGACTTTGATTTAAGGTGTCGAGAACCAAGCCGGGGTACTTTGTCCATCCTTGTCCATGGGAAAATAATGAAAGATATGGATTTCTAAAAATCCTATCTAATTTAAAAGAAAAAGGAAAAGGAAACATGAAATTGGTAATGATGGAAAAATGGTGGAAATTCCGAAAAGGGCTACCTATTACCAATTGGGGGATGGTCTACCCGTAACCAAAGCCAGAAATGGGACGTAGTGTGAAAGCCGTCGGAAGGATGGTAAGGCAAATTCCTATCATATGCCTGTTGTTGCTTTGTACACTTCGAAATCCATGGTTTACTTAATCTATGAAGAAGATAATTCCTGAAACGCATGAAATGAACTTTCACTATGCACACTAGGTTGAATTTGTTCGAGTTCTTCTATTTTTCAATCAATCAGAGGGAATCTCATATGGAAGCTTATCATGTTCCAAGAGTTTGAGGTTTCAACTTCTATCACCAAATTTTTTGAATTTTATACTTACATGTCTTGGAATGGATAGAAACATAGTTTCTGAAGGAGAGTTGGGTTTTGGAGGTTTGAACTTGTTTCACCCATGTTTTGCTCGGGACTAGCAAAAAGCTGGTTGGGGGGTGTGTTGTACCTCCACTTTATACATTGCATAGCCTATTACATCACATTATATGCATGGTGTTCATGTTTAAAAGGCTCATCTAATGCATGTTTTGTGATTGTAGGAACGAGAATGAACTTCTCCAATTTGAGATCGAAAAGCTATACTTAGGAGCTTTGGATGAAGACCCAAGGTGGGCCAAAGAAAGAAGAAAGCAGAGAGAGAAGAAAGAAAGAAGGAAATGAAGAAGAAAAGGGCCAAGACCGGTCCAGACCAGTCGGCCAGGAGGGCCACGACCGGTCTAGACCGGTCGGCCACCTCCTCCCAGTCCTCTGAACGTTGAAATCATCAAGTCCAACCGGTCTAGACCGATCGGACAGAGCCTGTCCACCTTTAGCCTACACTCTGGACTGCCCTAGATCAGGTCCGACCGGTCGTGACCGGTCGGCCAGCCCAGTCCGACCGGCCTTGACCGGTCGGCCATGTGGAGATAGCATGATTTCTATTCTAGGCTTCGATTTTCTCTGCGCACTGCGTAACCTTACGCACTTTCTAGATGATTCCGATGCAGCGGAGCTTCCCCACTATAAAAGGACACCGAGGGATCGTTCCTAGGGGATCCTAGAACAGATTGATTACTATGGGAGACAACGGAAGTCGATTTCAGAGTTCTACAACTCCTCCTAGTTTGCTTTCTAGTTTTATGCTTTGTTTAGTTGTTTTCATGTTTCCTTAGATCATGAACGGTTAAACTTCTTAGCTAGGGCTAAGAGGTGAAGCTTGTAGTGAATCTAAGATGTTTCAATTCATTTGATTTGGTTTTAAGTTGGATTTCTATTGAAGAACAATGGTTTGAAGTTTAAATCAAGTACCAAGTAGTTTTTCTTAATCTTATGATGACTCATGGATGTTTGGAAGAATTGGTTGAGTTCTTAATTGTTGTGAGCTAGTCTAGACCTGTATGATCCGAGGAATTGGAATACGCTCTAGATCTATGATCTTCATGTGGGAGCTTCATACCAAAAGTCTATTTTTTTTGAAAATTCTGAAGTATGTGAGACTGTGTATGTGATTTGGATCAAGTTCAAATCATGATCTAGTTTTGCCTTGTGACAAGATTTAATGATGGTTATGATTGTGATCTTAATGTTCTCTTCCCCAAGTGTAGGGTTGCGATGTAGTAATAAACTTGGTAAGACCGAGGTCAATCCACAGGGACTTATATAGGAATTCACAAATACTTCCAATAGTTTCTATTGAGAAGCTAACAACCAGATTTGTAAGAGATTGATGTAAGTAACAACTTTGAACTAAATTGAAAGTAATCAATTAATAAAAGGCACTAGGGGTTCAAGGATCCACTTGTAGCAATCCTTGATGCTCAATTTGCTGTGGTTTCTCACTTTCTCAACTAGACTCAAAATTAAGATCTATCTAGTTGGATGATAGAGCAGTTAAACCGAACAGTCTGTCACATGTATGATTCATGTACATGATTCACTCAATGCAAGCCAGGACGAGCATACTCAATTGCATAGGTCAGTCCCAATTCCAATAGACTAAGTTCATAATCATAACCATCATTAAGTCCTATCACAAGACAAAGCTAGATTATGATTTGAACTTGATTCAAATCACATACACAGTCCACAATACAACAGAAATCCAGAAAAGTAGAACTTTGGTAGGAAGTTCCCACATGAAGATCATAGTACTAGAGCGTACTCCAATTCCTCGGATCATACAGATCTAGACTAGCACACAACAATTAAGAACTCAAGCAATTCTCCCAAACATCCATGAGTCATCATAAGATTAAGAAAAACTACTTGGAACTTGAATTAAACTTCAAACCATTGTTCATAAACATGAAATTCAACTTTAAAACCAACTTAAACGAATTGAAACATCTTAGATTCACTACAAGCTTCACCTCTTAGTCCTAGCTAAGAGGTTTAGCCGTTCATGATCCAAGGAAACCTGAAACAACTAAGAAAAACATAAAAAGATGAGAAAGCAAACTAGAAGGAGTTGCGGAACTCCGAAATCCACTTCCGTGGCCTCCCACCTTGCTCAAATCCTTCTTAGATACCCTAGGAACGATCCGTAGGTGTCCTTTTATAGTGGGGAGGCTCCACAACATCAGAAACTTCCAGAATTTGGGTAAAGCTACGCACTGCGCAGAGAAAATCGTTGCCAAAAACAGAAATTTCTGTTTTAAACACATGGCCGACCGGTCGGACGAATGGTCTGAGTGGCTTGGCCGACCGGTCATGACCGGTCGGACTGCTCAGTAAACTGTCCAGTGAGTTCAGAGCCTGTTGGCCGATCGGTCTTGACTGGTCAGACCAGCTGCTTTTCTGTCCAGGGAGTTTCTGGAGTGCACCTGACCTGCTGGCTGACCGGTCTGGACCGGTTGGACCAACTGGTCCCTTGTCCTGTAGACTTCACATGGGCCGGCTGGTCGGCCGACCGGTCTGCACCGGTCGTCCCTTGAACATTTTCTTCTCTTTCTTCTTTTCTTTCTTTTCTTTTCTCCCTCGTTCTTCTTTCTTCTTTGGTCAACCTTGGGCCTTCATTCAAAGGGTCCTAATGTATCCTTTTTTGTCTCCAATGGGATGAAGTCCCTCTCATTCCTGCAATCATAGAATCATGTATTAGATTAGTCTTTAAATCATGAAAACCTTGCATAATGAGTGATGAATTGGGGTTAGAATATACACAATTAAGAGCTCAACACACCCCCCAACCAGCATTTTGCTATTTCCGAGCAAAACATGTGTGAAATCAATTCCATTCTCCAAAACCCAACTCTCTTTTAGAAACTATTCTTCTATACATCCTAAGACACACAAGTGTAAGATTCAGAAAAATTAGGTGACAGAAGTTGAAACAGTAAACTCTCAAAACATAATAATGTATCCATATGAAATTCCCGCCGATTGGTTGATAAATAGAAGAGTTTGAAAAAATTCAACCTAGTGTGCATTGTGAAAATTCATCTCATGAGTTTCCAGGATTATCTTCTTCATAGATCAACTAAGCTATAGATCACAAGGTATATAGAGCAACACAAGTCCATGACGGGAATTTGCCTTACTGTCCTTCCAACGGCTTTCACACTACGTCCCATTTCCGGCTTTGGTTACGGGTAGACCATCCCCTGGTTGGTAATAGGTAGCCCTAATCGGAATTTTCCACCATTTTTCCATCATTCCCAATTTCATACTTCCTTTTCCTTTTTCTTTTGAATTAGATAGGATTTTTAGAAATCCATATCATTCGTTATTTTCCCATGGACAAGGATGGACAAAGTACCCCGGCTTGGTTTCTCGACACCTTAAATTAAAGTCTAGCTAATTCATAAATCACATAATCCCTTCAACCCATGAAAATCGTGTAATGTGAGCTAGGTGTAAAAGTGTTCAAATTTTCCATCAATCACAAAACTAGGGGAATTCACATATAAAACCATTATGCTAAGAGAAGTTCAAGACTTACAACTTCCTACACTTCATATCTCTTCTTCTTATACTCATATCATCTCGAATGCATAGAATCAAAGTTTTCCAAAAGAGATTTGAATTTTAGAAAAATCGAAAAAATTTCTACATAATTGCTCGAAATGTTACAAAATGCTGGATCCATCTGGTGATCCTACCAAATCTTGCATTGCCCTCAATGTAAAAGATGTGCAATGAACAAAACATGAGAGCAATTTGAACATAAAAGGGAGTGAGGAATGATAGTACCTGAGAAAATGAAAAGTGGAATTCTTCCTCCTTCTAACAAACCTAAGCAAAAGTAAACAAAAGCGACAAAATCCTAATCCTAACTACTCTATACCTCCATTAGACTAGGAGATCAATCATCTTGATACACAAGATCAATCAGAGGTATGGACATACCTTCTGAAGGAAACTTCTCAAAGAACGGCTTTAATCGCTGACCATTTGCCTTAAAGATGTTGCCGTTCCTTGGATTTAATAACTCGACGGTCCCATATGGGTAGACAGTTCGCACAATGTAGGGCCCGGTCCATCGAGATCTCAATTTTTCCGAAAATAGATGTAGGCGAGAATTATACAGAATGACTTTTTGATTGATCGTGAATGTCTTACGAAGAATGTTCTTATCATGAAATATCTTCGTCTTGTCCTTGTAAATTCTCGCATTCTCATTTGCTTCATTCCGGATTTCTGCAAGTTCATTCAATTGTAGTTTGCGCAACGAGCTCACCTTGTCAGAATCAAAATTCATCTTCTTAATTGCCCAATATGCCCTATGTTCCAATTCCACAGGCAAGTGACAAGCCTTCCCATAGACAAGTCTATAGGGATACATTCCAATAGGGGTCTTAAAAGCGGTACGATAGGCCCATAGCGCATCGATAAGTCGAAGCGACCAATCCTTGCGATCGGGGTTTACCATTTTCTCTAATCTTGTCCCTATTGGATATCTCAGCTTGTCCACTAGTTTGTGGGTGATAGGGAGTGCTCACTTTGTGTGTTACCCCATATTTCTTCATTAATGTTTCAAATGGGCGATTACAAAAGTGAGAGCCTCCATCACTTATGATGACTCGAGGTGTTCCAAACCGCGAAAGAATATTCTCTTTTAAGAAGTGAATGACCATTTTATGGTCATTATTCCGGCAAGGGATGGCCTCGACCCATTTGGAAACATAGTTAACGACAAGCAAGATGTATGCGTTTCCAAAAGAAGATGGAAATAGACCCATGAAATCGATGCCCCAACAGTAAAAAATTTCAATTATTAAGATGGGATTGAGTGGCATCATATTTCTACGGGAGATTCCTCCCAATTTCTGACAAGGCTCACATGAATTGTGTGATTTTGAGAAGCAGGTGGCTGATCTGATTGGTGGGCCCATTTAGAAGATAATCTTGGAAATCTAAATCATCTATGAGGAAGATCACATTACAAGGAAGCTACAAATCAAATTTGAAGGCAATCCGACCATTGGTTAAGCCGTACAAAGCGAAACAAAATCTGTTATGTTGCGGTACTCTTGCTGTATTATAAAAGGAGGTGCTCTCTTCTATTCCAAATCTAACAACGTGGGGAGCAAAGAGATCAAGATCTAAGAGGTTTCCTAGCCTCCTACAACTAGTTTCTTCTTCTTCTAGTTCTAGTTTCTAGTTTTTAATGTTTTCTTTTAGCTAACCTCTTAGTTAGAGCTAAGAGGTGAAGTTTGTAGTTTGTTTCAATGCTTTAATTCGTTTCTCTAAGTACCCTTTACTTTAATTATGGATTTTCAAGTTCTAGTTTGAATAAAGTTTGGTTTTTTAGAAGTTTTGTGAGAGTTTGTGTGCTCCGGACATGAGTTCCTTGCAATTCTCTGAGATTACCATGATTGGGTTGTTTGAATTCGAATTATAGTAACCCTTGAGCATGCCATAGTCCGTAGGCATGACTGTTACTCTGAAGGCTACAAGTTTAAGTTCTATGTGCTTCATTAGAACTAGAAATCTGATTTCCAGATTTAAGTGGGACTGTTTGTGCTTGAATGTTATATCTTCCAATTAGATGAGAGATAGGACTTTGATTCTAATTGTGTTGTACTTGGATGAATGGATTGGCATTGAACTACTACAAGTGGATCCTTGATGCTCTAGTTCTTCTTATTTCCAGATTTTCCTATTTCATGTGAAAAAATACTTTCTTAAACTTCTTAGATTCTAGTTATTAGAGTACTTGGAATTGTTTACCTCTTTCCCTGTGGATCGACCTCGGTCTTACCGAGATTTATTACTACATCGCAGCCTTACACTTGAGGCGAGCAAACAAGTTTTTGGCTCCGTTGCCGGGGAAAAGGTTAAACGGTTCTAATTATTCTAGTAGCTATAGAAAAGTCTTAGTTAGGTAGAATTTTCTGTTTTTATAGAAGTAGATTTTCTGATTTTTTTTATTACTAACAATTTTTTTTGTTTGATTTTTTAGGACATTGTTGCTGACATAGATCTAACTCTATTGGGTAACATCTCCCCATCTCCCTTCTTTTTGTTATTTTTTCTAGATTAGAGTAGTTTTCAATTCCTTAAAATTTCATCATGTATGATTGGATGAATGGTGCGTGATTACATTAATGAAAGCAATATACATATTGAGACACGACGTAAGACGATGGGCGAATACCGGAATGAAGCAAAATCAAATAATGATCATCTGGGGAAAACATTACTTGATTACCGGATTGAAAATAACATGAGTGTTCCTCCGGTTATGGGTAGGAGGTGTGCAACAACAAAAGGAACGGGTGAATAGTGGCCAACCGGTTAAGACAATGCGTGATCACTTGTACGGATATGCCTATCAACCATCATATAACTCTTCATCCTACAATGCGTACGGTCTTAATTGGGAAAACCACCATTCTCCTTGTTCAAGGGACGAACCAACCATGGTTATTAACAATCACCCTAAAACGTCTTCCTCTTGTGATCATAAGTATACACAAATACTTGAGGAAATATGGAATGAGTATGTAGATGAACAATCAAATACTCACGATCTTATGAAGACGTTGAGCCCGAAATTGAGGGCATCAAATCAATCCCCTTTAATGAGGAGGATGGGGCTACCCAAGTCCCACCTTCTTCGGATTTAATGAATAGACTTTTAGAGGAGATTGATCTCGATGATCCTAATGTCATCATCAATTATGGTGAGTCCACTATCTCTTTTGCATGCTTTGAACTTAATGATGAAGAGATTTCAATGACGGTTGACGAACCCGAGGAATCCATAAAATTTGAAAGCGGTAGTGGGGTTGCCTACAATGAGGGTTTGGTGAATGCTTATGAACTTATGGTTTCTTTTTCCAATGGGCATAATGATTATGAGTCTCTAGAGGATATGCATGCTAGAGAGATGGCCGAAGTCGATCTTTTTGAGTCCTTCCACTAACAACACATGCCAAATTCTATTGTGGTAGACCTCCATTTGATTGAAAATTCATTTCCCTTGGATGATGAGGTGGCACAATCTGAAATTTTAAAAGATCAACCAATGTTAGATGATGTGCTTACCACTAAATTTGAAAATTTTTCCTTGGAAGACCTCTTCTCTATAGAGGAGGAATTCCTTACCATTGAAACATAATTTCTTCAATTATTAAGGGAGGACGAGGACCCTTCATCCGACTATCTCGATTTCCTAGAGGAATGCTTGGCCCACTCTTATGATCTTGATGATGAGATGATTAAGGAGTTGGATATTTTGTTAGACACGGTGTCGGTGCCGGAAGAACACCATTCCACTGATTTACACTCTTTACCATTGTTTGTGGAAGCACCGTACAATTCTGAAATTGTGGAGGAGACAACTTTAACTAATGAAAACTTGATAAATGTCTCTCCACCACATGGGTCCTTCAACCCATCAAAAATTCTGATTGGGAGGACCCGTTTTTAATTGATCATAACCCATATCAGAATTTGAGGAGATATCTTTTTGCTGCTCTTGTCTCCTCCTTTTATGCATGTGGTGCACAATAAGATTGGACTTCAACGATAAGAAGCACACATGTTTACTGTCGAGCAAGACTTTGGATGGTCCTCATGAGAAATTTATTAAAATTCATGAAAATCCTGCTCAAATTTGATCATGTAGTCGATCGGACTAATCAAAGGTAGGTAGGTAGGTTAGGATTTATTATTTTTGAAATTAGAATTGAATAAGTCTCATCAAGACAATGGAAGATGCTAAAATTGATCAACTTGCTACCCCAGGTACTCTCGTTCTCACTCTCCTTTGTTTTATTTCATTGCTCTCATATCTGCTTATTGCATATCTTGTTACATTGAGGACAATGTAAGATTTTGGTTGGGGGGTGAGATTCCTTAGATGAATCTACTAGCTTTTGGGACATTTCGAGCAATTATGTAGAAAATTTTCAATTTTTCTAAAATTCAAAACTCTTTTGGAAAACTTTGTTTCTATGCATTTGGGATGATACGAGTATAAGAAGAGGAGATACGAAGTGAGTGATGTCGCAAGCTTTGAACTTCTCTTAATATAATGGTTTTATATGTGAATTCCCCTATTTATGTGATTGATAGAAAATTTGAACACTTTTACACCTAGTTCACATTACACGATTTTCATGGGTTGAAAGGATTATGTGATTTGTGGATTAGCTAGACTTTGATTTAAGGTGTTGAGAAACCAAGATGGGGTAATTTGTCCATCCTTGTCCATGGGAAAATAACCAAAGATATGGATTTCTAAAAATCCTATCTAATTTAAAAGAAAAAGGAAAAGGAATGATGAAATTGGGAATGATGGAAAAATGGTGGAAAATTACGAAAAGGGCTACCTATTACCAACCGGGGGATGGTCTACCCGTAACCAAAGCCGAAAATGGGACGTAGTGTGAAAGCCGTCGGAAGGACGGTAAGGCAAATTCCTGTCATAGGCTTGTTGTTGCTCTGTGCACCTTGAAATCCATGGTTTACTTAATCTATGAAGAAGATAATTCCCGAAACCCATGAGATGAACTTTCACTATGCACACTAGGTTGAATTTGTTCGAGTTCTTCTATTTATTAATCAATCAGTGAGAATTTCATATGGACACTTATTATGTTTTAAGAGTTTAAGGTTTTAATGTCTATCAGTTAATTTTTTCAAATTTTATACTTATATTTCTTGGAATGGATAGAAACATAGTTTCTAAAGGAGAGTTGGTTTTTGGAGGTTTGAACTTGTTTCACGCATGTTTTGCTCGGGACTAGCAAAAAGCTGGTTGGGGGTGTGTTGAACCTCTAATTTATACCTGATATGGCCCATTACATCACATTATATGCATGGTTTTCATGTTTAAAAGGCCAATCTAATGCAGGTTTTGTGATCATAGGAATGAGAGTGTACTTCATCTAATTGGAGACCAAAAAGAGACATTTAGGAGCCTTGGATGAAGACCCAAGGTGGGCCAAAGAAAGAAGAAAGCAAAGAGTGAGGAAGGAGAGAAGAAAAGAAAGAAGAAAAAATGCAGAAACTAGGTCCGACCGGTCAAGACCATTCTAGACCGGTCGGCTACACTCACTGGACACCTGCAAGACAGGCTAGACCGGTCAGGACCGGTCAGCCAGCTTGTCCGACCAGTCAAGACCGGTCGGCCATGCAATTTCAGGTTTGCAGATTTAAAACAGCAGGCTATTCCCGTTTCTGGTTTTTTGAACCAGTTTTTTGGGCCCATCTTGATGATATTTGGATATCTAACACATCCATGTCAAAGAGGAGCTCGACGCCGAAATAACCCAAGTGGTTTCGTGTCAATCGGAGCTACGGATTGACCGTGGTGGCCAAAACAATACAAACTGTCCAGAAAGTTCCAGATTTCACTGTTCAACACTGGAATGGTCCAGGTGGCCCATCATTGATGATATGAAGAATCTACTTTAACCATCTTCTAGATCACATCCATATATGAATAACTACAAAGTTTCAGATCAAAAGGATGTGTGGTTTGATCGTACTGGTTGAAGAAAGATGGACCATCCAGAAAGATCCAACTGCACAGATTTTATAAAAGCCCTAAGTGATCTAATTTTCGGACTACATTCTGGAATTGTTTTGGACAATCTAATCCATTCATCATGTAAGGGAGGATGTTTTCTACCAATTTTCAAAATTGGAGATCAATCTGACCTATGTACACTCGGGGGCATTGAAAGCAAGATGACTGGTTCTGAAGGTACCCGAATTGCGTGATTTTGAGAAGCGGTGGATGATCTGATTGGTGGGCCCATTCAGAAGATAATCTTGGAAATCTAAATCATCTATGAGGAAGATTACATTACAAGAAAGCTACAAATCAAATTTGAATGCAATCTGAACATTGGTTAAGCCGTACGAAGCGAAACAAAATATGTTATGTTGCGGTACTCTTGTTGTATTATAAAAGGAGGTGCTCTCTTCTATTCCAAATCTAGCAACGTGGGGAGCAAAGAGATCAAGATCTAGGAGGCTTCCTAGCCTCCTACAACTAATTTCTTCTTCTTCTAGTTCTAGTTTCTAGTTTTTAATGTTTTCTTTTAGCTAACCTCTTAGCTAGAGCTAAGAGGTGAAGTTTGTAGTTTGTTTCAATGCTTTAATTCGTTTCTCCAAGTACCCTTTACTTTAATTATGGATTTTCAAGTTCTAGTTTGAATAAAGTTTGATTTTTTAGAAGTTTTGTGAGAGTTTGTGTGCTCCGGACATGAGTTCCTTGCAATTCTCTGAGATTACCATGATTGGGTTGTTTGAATTCGAATTGTAGTAACCCTTGAGCATGTCATAGTCCATAGGCATGTCTGTTACTCCAAAGGCTACAAGTTCAAGTTCTATGTGCTTCATTAGAACTAGAAATCTAATTTCCAGATTTAAGTGGGATTGTTTGTGCTTGAATGTTATATCTTCCAATTAGATGAGAGATAGGACTTTGATTCTAATTGTGTTGTACTTGGATGAATGGATTGGCATTGGACTACTACAAGTGGATCCTTGATGCTCTAGTTCTTCTTATTTCCAGATTTTCCTATTTCATGTGAAAAATTACTTTCTTAAACTTCTTAGATTCTAGTTATTAGAGTACTTGGAATTGTTTACCTATTTCCCTGTGGATCGACCTCGGTCTTACCAAGATTTATTACTACATCGCAGCCTTAGACTTGAGGTGAGCGAACACTCAGCTACTTCCTCCAAATAATCCCATGCTTCATCGGCTTCCTTGTTCATGAACTCCCCATTACACATCATCTCTACAAATTGGCGCATGGGTGTAAGTCAGTCCGTCATAGAAAAAGCTTATAACCCGCCAAATTTCATAGCCATGATGTGGGCATGCATTTAACAAGTCCTTAAACCTCTCCCAACATTGGAAGGTCTCATCTTCCTTTTGGGCAAAGTTCATGATAAGGCGCCTCAACATGTTCGTTTTGTGAGTAGGGAAGAATTTTTTAATGAATTCCCTATGCATATTAGTCCATGCACCAATTGATCTTGGCCTTAATGCATGAAGCCAACCTTTAGCTTTATCATTAAGGGTAAAAGGAAATAATTTAAGTCTTACGACATCATTAGTAACATTCACAAAGTGCATGGTGGTTATTACCTCATCAAACTCCTTAAGGTGTTGATAGGCACTTTCACTGTCTAATCCATGGAATTTTGGGAGGAGTTGGATTACTCCTAGTTTCAAATCTACATTCCTTGCATTTTGTGGAAAGATTATGCATGAGGGAGTGCTCGCTCTTACTGGTTGCAAGTAATCACGTAATGTTCTTGGTCGGGGAACATTCTCAACCACATTCTCTCCTGTTTCGGTTTGGTTTTGGTCCAGATTTGGATTGGCCATTGGATTAAGTTGATCCACAGCCATACTTTCAGACAAAATTGGAGAGTTTAGATGTCTCCTAGCACGTGGTTCTTTATCAATTCCTTCAACTATTCCCCCTTCGCTAATGAGTCGGTTATTGGAATCCCGAGCCCAATGAGGCATGCAAATCCAAAAAGAATGAAACAAAAAGGGAAAAGAATTCTTCCTTCCTTTCTTTACTCTTCTCTAAGACCAAAGCACAAGGTGTCTTGCAATGGCTAGGCCAGAAGCAAAGATAGAGACCGATTTCTCCTGGTCAATAGGGGTTTTGAGAACTCCCCACACACTCTTTGAATCTTTTGAGAAAAGTGCAAAAAAAGAAGAAAGAGGAGTAGAGATGAGAAGAGAAATCTCTGAGCACAAGGTGATCCAAGACGACAGAGCTAACCAATAGGAATCCAGGTGGCACAAGGCCAACCTATCAGAGATCCAAAAGGAGTCTCCACCCACTCTACAAGAGATGAATGCGATAGGAATGAATAGGAGAAGAAGAAGGGTAAGGTTTAGAAAGAAGATATAAGAAGATCCTTATATCTTCTTTAGCTTCCTAGAAATCCCTGCAAAAGAAAAATCAAACAAAACAAACTAAGTTAGTCCTAGAATCCTAAAAATCCTAAATAGATACTATTTTCAGAAATTTGTGAAAAACCGTCAAAGTCCCCGACAACGGCGCTAAAAACTTGTTCGCTTCCCCAAGTGTAGGGTTGCGATGTAGTAATAAACTCGGTAAGACCGAGGTCGATCCACAGGGACTTATATAGGAATTCATAAATACTTCCAATAGTTTCTATTGAGAAGCTAACAACCAGATTTGTAAGAGATTGATGTAAGTAACAACTTTGAACTAAATTGAAATTAATCAATTAATAAAAGGCACTAGGGGTTCAAGGATCCACTTGTAGCAATCCTTGATGCTCAATTCGCTGTGGTTTCTCACTTTCTCAACTAGAATCAAAATTAAGATCTATCTAGTCGGATGATAGAGCAGTTAAACCAAACAGTCTGTCACATGTATGATTCATGTACATGATTCACTCAATGCAAGCTAGGACGAGCATACTCAATTGCATAGGTCAGTCCCAATTCCAATAGACTAAGTTCACAATCATAACCATCATTAAGTCCTATCACAAGACAAAGCTAGATTATGATTTGAACTTGATTCAAATCACATACACAGTCCACCATACAACAGAAATCCAGAAAAGTAGAACTTTGGTAGGAAGTTCCCACATGAAGATCATAGTACTAGAGTGTACTCCAATTCCTCGGATCATACAGATCTAGACTAGCACACAACAATTAAGAACTCAAGCAATTCTCCCAAACATCCATGAGTCATCATAAGATTAAGAAAAACTACTTGGAGCTTAAATTAAACTTCAAACCATTGTTCATAAACATGAAATCCAACTTGAAAACCAAGTTAAACGAATTGAAACATCTTAGATTCACTACAAGCTTCACCTCTTAGCTCTAGCTAAGAGGTTTAACCGTTCATGATCCAAGGAAACATGAAACAACTAAGAAAAACATAAAAAGATGAGAAAGCAAACTAGGAGTTGTGAAACTCCGAAATCCACTTCCGTCGCCTCCCACTTGCTCAAACCCTTCTTAGATACCCTAGGAACGATCCCTAGGTGTCCTTTTATAGTGGGGAGGCTCCGCAACATCAGAAACTTCCAAAATTTACGTAAAGCTACGCACTGTGCAGAGAAAATCGACGCCAAAAATAGAAATTCATGTTTTAAACACATTGCTCACCGGTCGGACGATCGATCTGAGTGGATTGGCCGACCGATCACGACCGGTCGGACTGCTTAGTAAAACTGTCCAGCGAGTTCAAAGCCTGTTGGCCGACCGGTCTTGACCGGTCGGACCAGCTGCTTTTCTGTCCAGGGAGTTTCTGGAGTGCACCGACCTGTTGGCCGACCGGTCTGGACTGGTCGGACCAACTGGTCCCTTGTCCTGTAGACTTCACATGGGCCGGCTGGTCGGCCGACCAGTCTGGACCGGTCGACCCTTGGACATTTTCTTCTCTTTCTTCTTTTCTTTCTTTTCTTTTCTCCCTCTTTCTTCTTTCTTCTTTGGTCCACCTTGGGCCTTCATTCAAAGGATCCTAATGTATCCTTTTTTGGCTCCAATGGGATGAAGTCCCTCTCATTCCTGTAATCATAGAATCATATATTAGATTAGTCTTTAAATCATGAAAACCTTGCATAATGAGTGATGAATTGGGGTTAGAATATACACAATTAAGAGCTCAACACTTAACCTATTGGAATTGGGACTGACCTATGCAATTGAGTATGCTCGTCCTAGCTTGCATTGAGTGAATCATATACATGGATCATACATATGTCAGGTTGATTGTTTTAACTCCTCTATCATCCGACTAGATAGAACTTAATTTCGATTCTAGTTGAGAAAATAAGAAACCACAGCGAATTGAGCATCAAGGATTGCTACAAGTGGATCCTTGAACCCCTAGTGCCTTTTATTAATTGTTTACCTTCAGTTTAATTCAACGTTACTATTTACATCAAATCTGTTTATTAGCTCTTTAGTAGAACTATTGGAAGTGTTTTGTGGATTCCTACATAAGTCCCTGTGGATCGACCTCGGTCTTACTGAGATTATTACTACATCGCAACCCTGCACTTGGGGAAGCGAACAGTCCACACCCATGATCTAATAAGGACATAAAAGCGTCTAAATGGTTGTAAACATCACATCTTAAGGAGGTTAGTTTCAAGAGATTCAGAATTGGTTTTTGAATAAACGTGACCACTTGAAGTGGAAATAAATCACAACCGTTAAAAGTTGTGTAAAACGGTCCATACCACTGGTTGGGGGTCACCATGGATTAGATAATGGACCATTAACTTATTGATTCTCTTACCAGTTTAAGAGTAAATGTTAAAAAACATGATGGACAATATACATACCTCGATTCAAAATTTCGGAAACATGGGGGCATGAGACATCCTTGGAAATCTAAGATGCATAAAACTTGGATGCACGACGATGACCACATGCAAAGATAGACAGTTATCAACGAAGATAGGAAACCTCTTATCCTTATTTACGTAACCATATTGATTTTGAATTGGTACGTTGCATCGAATGGGACTTTGGTACATCTCGCTCCACATGGACACACCTAGGACCCTACGATGGAATCTAATATAATGTATGACCTAAATACATGCAAAAGGTCATCCACAAGTGGTTTCACCTTGATCGGTAGTCCACATGGCCCTACACAATAAATCTTTAATTTAACGATCTCGAAAGATCATCTAGTGATGAAATTTCACATGGATGCCAAAATACCATAACAAAGGTGTGGGGAAATTTCCACGGCTATTTGACTCACCAATTGGAATAAATCACGGGGTTCATCTTCACCATTAGTTTGGTGTTAGGATAAGGTTTAAGAGCTTGATCGAATTCCGATGAGGATTTCAATGGTCACAAATGTTTCTCTAAGGAGATACTTGTTAGTACACTGTATTTTGTCAATTGTCATGTTGGTTGGTCGCGTCTTGTCGTGTGAGCCCCGGTCGAAGATTTGAAGCTCAGGACTTGAAGATTATGCTTCTTCCATTGCTCAAGCTCAAGCTGAAACAAGATCTTAGGTAAGTTACATATAGATCGACCTTAGGAAACCCAAAACATCAATGAATGGCGTAATTACCGACCTAACTCATCCCATTCCTTCTCGACCCTTTTGCTCAAGTTGATCAGACTTGACTTTCCATGACAGGTGCTAATCGTGATTGAAAACATGTCCAAACCTTGGACTCCATGCACCAAACACTTCATACTTCATTCTTAAAGTGTTTTGCGGCTGATGTGTAAAGAGTTCAAGGCAGTCAACCGGTCATGACCTGTCGGATGACCCTTCTCTTAAGACCAGCAACTTGTCATTGAAATTTTCCTTGCTGAACAGGCAGCCGATCGATCTTGACCGGTCGGTCCATCAGAGCAACTAGGACAGCAAGCTTGCTGTGATAAAATCATCTAGACAGCCGACCGGTCTTGACCGGTCGGCCAAAACTATAAGAAATGTCCAGCAACCTTGCTGTAATGAAAACGTCTAGACAGCCGACCGGTCTTGACCGGTCAGCCAAGCACATCAACATATACAGCGACCTTGCTGTGTTAAAATCAGCTGGACAGCCGACCAGTCTTGACTGGTCAGCCAGTAGTTCAAAATCTGTCCAGCAACTATGCTGCATTGATCCAAGAAGGCAGCCAACCGGTCTTGACCGGTTGGACTGCATATATCAGGTAGTCCAGCAAGCTCAGCCGACCGGTCTTGACCGGTCGGACTACTTTCCAAATTCTGTCTAGCGAGCTCATCCGACCGGTCTTGACCGGTCGGATAGACTTATATGAGGTCCAGCTGTTTGAAATATGACTTGTCTGTCCTACCGGTTGAGGCCTTTCTCTGACAGGTCACACGTGACGGTTTTTTTATCCGTTGGGGCCATCATTTGGGGATCTATATAGCCACATCTTGTGGTCTCTCTTTATATGCATTCAACACCCATCAAGAGCTAAGTGAGAGAGTCTTTACTCACATCTTCCTACCCTCCTTGCTCTTAACTCCCTTGAGTTCATAATTCAAACCTAGCCATTAATGGCTTGTCATTGAGTATTCAAAGCTCGGTTTGAAGTACGAACTCAAGATATGCATTCATGCTGACCTACCTTTGAAATATCTTTATGAGGTCTTTTATAACCATTGAATGCTGAAGTTTGGTAGTTCCCTCATAACCATTGCATTGAATAGGCAAGAGGAACTTGACCATCTCTCTCCCAACTACCCTAGCATAATCATACACACATCATTTGCATCGGTAGCTGATCTTGGGAGCACAAAGAGAAGCTGAAGCACGTGGAGCTGAAGCTACTCATCAAAGGCATTGAATCGGGGCTCAATCGTCTAGGTATGTCTAGTTTTGGGATTCCATTTATTGAACCACTATTCCCTGGATTGGGAAACTCCAGCGGGAGTGTACGTGGCCGTCCTTGGATTAAGATTGGTGAGAGTTTGAGATCCAAACTCGTTAAGTCCCTGGATTGGGCCATCGGCGGATGGTAAACGCGATCCCAGATCAAAGGATGTTAAGGTTGATGGTTAGCCTGATTTAAAACCACGACTATAGTGAAATCCGGTGTTCTCATAGGTCGATATCGTAAATCGGGAGTGGAGTAGGGAAACCGAACACTATAAATCGTTATGTATTGTGAGATTGAATGATTGCTATGTGTTGAATGGTTTAGTCAATCATGAATGCTAACTGTTTGATGAAATGCCTATGATAGTCTTTTCTTGCAAATTAACCATATAATTGCCTTGAATGTTATTGTGATAATCTTGGTTGGTAAGATTGACTTGATTTAGTTTTAAATTGTAATTGGAAATTTAAAAAGTCCTATTCGCCCCCCTCTAGGACATTAGGCATATCTCTGAGTATCTCTACAAGCGGTAAAACCGTAATTTCAATTGGTATCAGAGCAGGTTCCTCTGCTAAGGTTTAAAAACCCGGAGTAAAATCCTAAGAGAACTTGAAAATATGTCTAGAGAGGACTCTACATCCGTTACTAAACCTCCCTTCTTTGATGGGTCAAACTATCCATATTGGAAAGCCCGAATGTGCATCTTTTTAGAATCCATTGATTCGGACGTTAGGGACATGGTTGATATTGGATATAAACCCCCAATGAACATTATGTAGGGAAGGTGAACCGGATGTTCTCAGGCCAAGAGAGAAGGCTATGTGGACCGATTATGATAAAGCTCAACGTGTTCATAATGCTAAAGGCCTTAATGCCATTTTTTGTTCAGTGTCTAAAGATGAATTTGGTCGGATTCAAAATTGCACAACCAGTAAGCAGGCATAGGATATTCTTGAAGTTACACATGAAGGAACAAGCATTGTTAAACGCTCAAAACTTCAGCGCCTCACTACACAATTCGAAAACATAATAATGGAGGAGCATGAAACATTTACGGACTTCTATACCAGACTGAACAAGATCACAAAGGACATGTGGGGCTTGGGGGAACCTGTTCCAGAGAATAAACTGTGTAGGAAAATTTTGATATCCCTACCGGAATGGTTCTCTACCAAAGTTATTACCTTAGAAGAATGTCGGGACCTAGATCCATGAAAGTTGAAGAATTACTAGGGTCCCTTCAAACCCATGTGTTACAGTAAAAAATAGCGAAGATCATCTGCTGGTGATAGACCCCGCGAGCACGTCTATCCGACTATCGAGAACGTCTGTTCGCAACTCGTATATTCTGATGATACGCCGACCCCGCGAGCACATCTATCCGACTATCGAGAACGTCTGTTCGCGACTCGTATATTCTGATGATACGCCGACCCCGCGAGCACGTCTATCCGACAATCGAGAACGTCTATTCGTGACTCGTATATTCTGATGATGCACCGACCCCGCGAGCACGTCTATCCGACTATCGAGATCGTATGTTCGTGACTCGCATATTAGGAAAAACGATGCTCGATTACCAAAGCTTGGAGAAGTTGTATTTTCCCTGCGAGCATACCTTCTCACAAGTCGTTGAAAGGTATCGTATCTAAATGAGCGGGCCCTTGGACTCGTGACCATCTTCCAACACGCGAACAAGCTTTTTCTGTGGTGACATCTCTTAGCCCTCAGTACCAGCAGCCCGTATAGGCCGAGATTGGGCTTATCTTCTTCAGTGGTTCCGAGTCTCAAGGGATCGCTATCAAGGAACGAAGTTATCGGACGAGTCATTGGATTAGATTTCCCTTCTATATGAAGATAAGATTCTTATCCCACGAAATCAGGGATCTCGATATTTTACGTAACAGATTGGATCATTTCTGATCTATATAAGGAGAAGACTCCATTAAGATACAGGTACACAATATTCAATCTCTAGCCTCGTTTTAGCCTGTCTATTCTTCTTCTTGCTTTGCCTGACTTAAGCATCGGAGGGCTAACGGCTGGACACCAGCCACCCTTAGTTGCTTTCTGTCTTCTTACAGGCCCGGCGGAGGAAGTCTCTGTTGGAGAGAAGGTGAACGACCGGAGGATCCTGTTACAAAATCTGACGTTAACAGTTTGGCGCCATCTGTGGGAACGACTTGATCGTCAAAGTCAATCGTTCTAACCACTGATCAAAAACCTTTTGATATGCCTCCTAAAAAGGCTGTTCATCCTTCGACTTCATGACAGGCACCACCTCCGCCCGTTGAGACGGAATTCGTACCTGTCCCTCTCCCCACTTCGACGAATATCCCTCAAGAAGCCCCAAATATGCCGTCAGCGAATCCATTATTGGAGGCCTCTGGAAATCAAGACGACGTTCTGCGTTTCCTCGGAACTACTCTTCTAACTCTAAATGCCGGAATTCAGGCCCTGGTAAATCGGCTTGATCAGTATTTCCCCGAACCGCAAAAACAACCCTCCGAGGGGGTACCACCGCAACCCATTCCAGTGGCTTTCAGACATTCTGTGGACGAACCACGGGTTCAACCAAATCATCCTCCGTCAAACCGAACACCACTCGGCGACCACCCCCCTGTGCTGCGTCCACATTCCGTACATTCTAGTGCGTCTCGCCAACCTCAACCTCAGGACTCCACCGTCGAAACATCAGGCTATACCTTACCATGGAAAGGAGATCTCAAAAGAATCCATGATCGTTTTGACGTTATAGAGTAGCGATACCAGGCAAATTGACCGTCTGCCGTCATGGCGGCGATACATAAATCTGAGTCCCCCTTCACCAGCGAGGTTATGGAGGCACCTTTACCTAGAAAATATCGAACGCCTGTTATCACCCCGTACACAGGTATTGGTGACCCCCTTGAACACTTGGAAACATATAGGTCTCTTATGGAGTTGGAGGGACATGGCTCAGAAATCATGTGTAGGGCTTTTTCCCTAACATTGAAGGAAGCAGCTCGTACGTGGTTCTGGGGGCTAAAACCTCGTTCCATCAGCTCCTTTTCACAGTTGTCGGAGTTATTCCTTTCTCAATTCATGGGAAGCATTCACATTAAGAAACCAGCCTCCCATCTAATGGATTTGAAACAGCAGCATGGGGAGACAATAAAGGAGTTCACAGTACGGTTCACTGCCGAAGCCGTTCAAACTGAGGGTTATACTGAAGAGAAAGGTCTTACAGCCCTCATAGCTCGAATAACGAGCGAGAAATTCAGGTTTGCCTTAGATAAGAGCCCTCCAAAAACTATGGCAGAATTCCAAACCAAAGCGCAGAAATATATCAATGCAGAAGAAGTCGCATTGACACGCCATGGAGTACAGGGTAAGAAACGCAAGCCAGAAGGAACCTCTTCTACAGATAAAAAATATCGTCGTGATCAATGCGACCGTTCTCCCAAGAAGCCTTATTCTGGTAAATATCATAACTATACTCCTCTCAGTCGGTCTCATGAAAATGTTCTAATGGAAATTAAACACAAGCCATATGTAAAGTGGCCTGCAAAGATCAAATCCGATCCCGAAAAGAGAGATAAGAGCAAGTTCTGTTACTTCCATAAAGATCATGGGCATAGAACCCAGGACTGCATCTCTCTACGAGATCATATTGAAGCCCTTATTCGAAAGGGCCATCTCCAGGATTATGTCGCTCGTAAAAATCGATCACCAGAAAGGGCGAAAGCCTCACCATGCCAAAAAGAACAATCTCATCATCATACCGCCCAAGAGGACGCTGAGCCAACTGGAGAAATCCGCACCATCGTCGGAGGACCAGCTTGCGGGGGCGATTCTCAAGCTTCAAGGAAAGCGTACACTCGGAAGGCGTCTAAAGAACCCCTACATATTTATTGGCTGGAACAGGCATCCAGCGTGTCAAAAGCCAGCCATCTTCCAATTTCCTTCTCCCTTGAAGATGCAGCAGGAATTCACTTCCCTCACGAAGACTTCATCGTAGTCGTATTAAAGGTATCGAATTATCTGACTCATCGAATTATGGTGGATATAGGTAGTTCAGCGGATATTTTGTATTTGGAGGCTTTCAACAAAATGGCACTTGCCAGAAGCCTACTCAAACCAGTTTCGACTCCTCTTGTTGGCTTCGGAGGTGAGGTGGTAACACTTGAAGGAAGCATCGATCTCCCAGTTACTTTTGGAGAAAGTCCAGCGAAGACTACCATCTTCGTAAACTTCCTCGTGGTGGATCGTAAATCAGCATATAACGCCATTTTGGGGCGACCATCGCTTAATAAGGTTAGGGCAGCTTTACACCCATCCTATTTATGCATCAAGTTCCCTAACCCTAATGGTGTTGGGGTTGTGCGAGGAAATCAAAAGGAGGCTTGGTCTTGCTACGAGATAGCCCTACAAGATCGAAAGAAAGCTCAAGCGACACCCGTTATGATGATAGCACAAGATTCACCCAACTCTTCAACAAACACCTCGTTAGATCTGAGAGAGAACGCCCTTCAATCAGGAACTCCTGGGGAAGAAACAGTGGCGATTCAATTAACCAAAGACGACCCATCCAAGGTCGTATACATTGGGTCCTCTTTAACTGGTGTCTATCGTGAAGATCCGGTCCGTTTTCTCACCGAATACCAAGACGTGTTTGCTTGGTCTCATAAAGATATGCGAGGCATCGACCCTAATGTTATCGCACATCATCTGAATATCGACCCGAAGCATAAACCCGTACACCAGCGTCGACGCGCCTTCACTGCAGAAAGGCAAATGGCGATCAAAGCTGAAGTCGAGAAGCTGCTTGCGGTTAATTTCATAAAAGAAGTTGATTACCCAGAGTGGGTCGCTAACGTAGTTCTCGTCCGCAAAGCTAATGGCAAATGGAGAATGTCCGTCTACTATTCAGATTTGAACAAAGCCTGTCCCAAAGATAGCTTCCCAACGCCGCGGATCGACCAGCTGGTTGATTCAACAGCAGGACACGCTCTGCTTAGTTTTATGGATGCTTATTCTGGTTACAACCAGATCATGATGCATCCACCTGATAGCCAGCATACCACCTTCATCACGGATCGGGGATTATATTGCTACCAGGTAATGCCGTTTGGTCTTAAAAATGCAGGGGCCACATATCAGCGCCTCATCAACAAAATATTCGCTGCCCAAATCGGCAGAAATATGGAAGTTTACGTTGATGACATGCTCGTGAAAAGCATCGTAGAAGATGACCATCTTTCTGACATTCAAGAAGTCTTTGATCTAATGAGGAAATATCAGATGAAGTTGAATCCAGAAAAGTGTGCATTCGGGGTATCTGCTGGAAAGTTCCTCGGATTCATGGTCGGTCAGCGAGGAATTGAGGCAAATCCCGAAAAAATAAAAGCATTGATGGAGATAAAATCCCCGACCACTCTTAAGGACGTCCAGCGTTTGGCTGGTCGTATCGCATCGTTGAACAGGTTCATCTCGTGAGCGTTTGACAAATGCTTACCATTCTTCAAACTCCTTCGTGCAACGGCCAAGTTTGATTGGAAATGGACACCACAGTGTGAAGAAGCCTTTCAACAATTGAAGCAATACCTGAGCACACCCCCCATTTTGTCTAAACCTGTAGTACATGAGCAGCTCATTCTTTATTTATCTGTGTCCTCTACGGCCGTTAGCGCCGCCTTAATAAGAGAAGATTCCAGGGTGCAAAGGCCCGTTTATTATATCAGTCGAGCAATGGTTGATGCAGAAACTCGGTATTCTGATATGGAAAAACTGGCCCTGGCCTTAGTCACGGCAGCTCGAAAACTGCGACCATACTTTCAAGCCCACGCTATTCTAGTACCAACAAATCATCCGCTATGGCAAGTCCTTCAAAAACCTGAGGCTTCCGGACGCTTAACTAAATGGGCGGTCGAGATCAGCGAGCACGATATCTCATTCTGCCCCAGGACTGCGGTCAAGGGCCAGGCTATGGCTGACTTTATCGCCGAGTTCACATATTCTTCCAATGATAATGCCGCGATCAACGACCAACCTTCTTGGTCACTCTTCGTGGACGGGTCGTCGCGGGCCACTGGCAGCGGAGCGGGCCTGATTTTAGTGGCTCCCGACGGGTCGCACTTCCAATATGCTCTACGCTGCGATTCTCGCGTCTCAAATAATGAAGCGGAATATGAGGCCCTGATCGTTGGTCTCGAACTAGCAATTGTCCTTTCAATTCAGAATCTGCTAATTCATAGCGACTCCCAGCTCATTGTCAACCAAGTACTCGGTGAATTCGATGCCAAAGAAGAAAGGATGGCCTTATACAAGTCTCGTGTCCTCATCCTGCTCGCGAAACTGAAGACTTATGAAATAATTCATATTCCTCGCGAAAAGAACCAACTCGCAGATTCCCTGGCAAAGCTCGCCTCTGCACCAGAATCTGAGTTATCACATTCAATCCCCATCGAGCATCTTCAGAACCCGAGTATCGACCAAGCAACTCTTGAGCAAGTAATATCGGTACAATCATCTCCATGTTGGATGGACCCCATTATCCTTTATCTCAGAGATGGATACCTACCAGAGGACAAGAAAGCTGCAAGACAAATTCGTCTTCGAGCTGCCAGGTATACCTTGCAAGACGGAATATTGTTACGTAAAAGTTTTTCCTTGCCTTATTTAAGGTGTCTTCATCCAGAAGAAGCACTTCGTGTTCTAGACGAAGTACACCAGGGGGCATGTGGTAACCACCCCAGGGGGCCATCCCTAGCATATAAGGCGATGAGGCAAGGATATTATTGGCCCACTATGAAAGCAGATGCAATTGCATTCTCTAGAAAATGTGACAAGTGCCAGCTATATTCTCCTATATCTCGTGTATCTTCCGAGCGAATGACTCCAGTAGATAGTCCTTGGCCTTTCGCACAATGGGGGGTCGATATCATCGGGCCCCTACCTACTGGAAAAGGACAAAATAGATTCGCGATAGTGGGGGTTGATTACTTCACCAAATGGGCCGAGGCAGAACCATTAGCCAAGATTACTGAGAAACAAACTACTAAGTTCATATGGAGAAATATCATATGCCGTTTCGGACTCCCTCACACTATAATTACCGACAACGGAACGCAGTTCGACAACGTAGCCTTTGATGAATTTTGTGAAAAATGGAAGATACGTAATCTCTGCACTTCTCCATATCATCCTCAGGCGAATGGGCAGGTCGAGGCAGTGAATAAAATCATTAAGCACCATTTAAAGACCAAGCTTGGTAAATGCAAAGGTGAATGGCCAGAACTTCTACCAGAGGTATTATTGGCATATAGGACTACAACTCGTACATCAACGGGTGAGACCCCTTTTTCCTTAGCATTTGGTGTCGACGCAATAGTACCAGTGGAAATTCAAGTGCCTTCGTATCGGATCGAGCAGTATGACCCCGTGGGTAATCAGGAAGATCTTCGACTTCATCTCGACCTCTTGGAAGAACGAAGAAATACCTCCCAAGTACGAGCGGCCGCATATCAACAACGTATTGCTCGCTATCGGAATGTTAAGGTTTGGCCTAAATCCTTCAAGCTCGGAGATTTGGTTCTGAAGCAAAAACTTGGAGTTTCCGCTCGTTCACTGGATCCAAATTGGGAAGGCCCGTATCGGGTTATTAAGATTGTGCGACCCGGTACTTATTACCTCGAAGATATGCAGGGAAAACCCGTACGGCGCCCTTGGCACGTGGAGCATTTGCTACAATACTACCCCTAGATTCGATGTAGTTCATAGCAACATTTTATGAATAAAAAGCCAAAGATATCTTTTGGTCGCTATTTCATTCACATGGACCTGAATAGCCCTAAAGAGGATGCATACAATCTCTCAACACTGCAGAAGAGCCTGTCTGTACTCTCGACCATCCTTCTACCCTTGGTAAACTTGGAGTCTCAATCGATAGATCAGTCTATCTCCACGAGGGTATGGTCATCACGACCCCCCGGATTGAGCACACTACATTTGTCAACCGATAGATCAGTCTATCTCCACGAGGGTATGGTCATCACGACCCCCCGGATTGAGCACACTACGTTTCTCAATCGATAGATCAGTCTATCTCCACGAGGGTATGGTCACTACGACCCCCTGGGTTGAGCATAAACTCATTGAAACAAGAAGGCATTCATTACATGGAAAGGAAAGAGAAAGTAAACAACAAGAACAAGGACACTTCCAAAAATATGTTTTCATTAATATCAAATGTTTACAAAATATCTGCTCGCGAGTACAGGAGAAAGGAAAACAAAAAGGAAAATCAATCTCTCGGAGGAGAAGCCGTGCTCTCGACTTCAGGGCCCATTTCTGGAGCCCCTCCAGCCTGCGTGGCTTCAGTCACCTCGTTCTCAGCAGCAGCTTGCTCCTCTCAGCTATGATGGTCGCGACTCGCCCAAATTCCCCCATATCGAAGGATGGGGACATTCGTTGCACTACTCTTAGCGCAAAGTCGCGACCAGTATCATATGACTCATATCTTTCATCGTCATATAGTTGCGAATTTCGAAACTCGGAAATTGCCCGAGGCCCTTCCTCCGAGAGCATTTTTACCAAGGCGACTTTCTCCTCGTCCCAGTGGATCGAGTCGTCCTTGAGCTGTGCGAGATCGGAACGCTCCTTCTCCAAGTTCTCGCTGACTTCTTTAAGCTGCGACTTGGCCTCCGCAAGCCGCTCCTCCAGTGAGATCTTGTCTTGACGAAAGATCTCCCTCTCTCTCTCCGCTTTCTCCTTCAACCCTGTGAGTTTCGCAAAGTTCGAGTCCAAAGCTTGATACCTATCGGTCAGGACTTGGACTTTCTCGATGAGGATCTTCTTCTTCTCATCTCTCTTCGAGATCACTGCCTCACGGGCTTTGAGCAGTTGATCCTGTCCCTGGACCGCCTTCTCCAAGGCGATCCTCTTCCCTTCTGCCTCATCGATCACGCGACGAGCGGCGACGATATCTCGCTTCGTCCGCAAGATGAGATCTAAGCCCTGCAAAATGAAAAAGAAAAACGTGAGAAAAAAAAACACTTGAGAGCCCAAAAATTAATGAAGTTAAATAAAAACTCCAAGGTCTTACCTGAACCATCCTTACCCCCGCCTCAAGGAAGAGGTTCTCAGGGCTTAGCTCGGGAAGAGAGCCAAGAGTTTGGGGGGTAACGTTGTCGAACAAAAATTTACAAATTGGGTGGAGGTGGCGAGGAATAGAGTATGTCCCACCTCCAGATGGCTGGGCAACGACCAACCCAGCCGTGCTCGTGACAGGCGGGGCCACCGACTCGCGAGGCGGGGCCATCGACTCGCGAGCAGGTCCCTGCTCGACAGTAGGGATCAGCTCGCGAGCGGGAACCGGCTCGCGAGGTTCTATTTGCTCGCGAGCCTCTTCAGCTGGGGGGCAGCTGGACCCTGCCCCATCTGGGGAGTTGTCAGTGTTGTTAATCACTGGCGGTCTAGGTGCGACCACCAGTGGGGGAATGTTGGGCACCACCGGTGCCCCCACCTGTGCTCGCGAGAAGAGCAGGTTGGTCGCTACCCTTGCGGGTGGATGGTTGAGAAGGTCCGGCAGACTTTTTCTGTCTTTTCGGATTTGTGCCTTTTAATCGAGGCAATAGACCCCTCTTTTCCCCCGCCTTTGTCATTGCGACTTCTTCGCTGGATATCAATCCCGCTGCTGCGAGTCGCGAGGGGGACAAGCAAGCCTCGATGTGCCTATCACCAACAGGCACCTTGTACACCCTTACTATCTTCTCGTTAATCCCTCCCTTCAAATTTGGTTTGTTCAAGGCCGGGATACCTGCGAGCACAAACAGAGGTCAAAGAATGAAGTGAAACCCTAAAATTCTAACTGGAGAAACAGCACAATGTGGGATTGTGCCTACCTTCCCAGAAAAAAAAACGGGTAACTCCTGGACCCCTGGAGGAGGCAGACTCCCAATTCCCAGAAGCATAGAACCACCGTTTCCTCCAGCCGGGATAGTTCGAGGAGGGCTTCCCCAACACGAAGTTATCCCGGTGCCAGTAACAGAGGTAGTACCAGCCTTCGCTGGAGGGTGCTTTCTTCAATCGGAACATACATAGGAATTCTTCAGCGGTGAGCTCCCCGTTGCCGGCCTGAGCCCAAAGGGCGAAGGAGCCCAGGACCACCCTCCATCCATTCACAATAAGTTGCCCGGGGGCAATCTTATAGCTTCGCAGCACATCCCTAACGAAAGGATGGAGCGGAAGGCGTACCCCCAGGATGAGCTGGTACTCATAGAAGGCCACACATCCTGGGGGAGGAGAGTCCGGTGTTTCTCCATCTCCGGGCAACCGGAGAGTGACGGAGTCAGGGATCCGAAATCTCTCCCATAATTCAGCTAACCGGTCCTCCGATAAAATGGAGGGATATCCGGCCGCCGTATATCTGCCTGCCGGAACCCTCGCATTACTAGAAGCAGAGGATTCTGGTGTAGCATCTCCCAGTGCGACGGTGGTCTCATCAGAGTCCCCAGCCATAAGGAGGTTAAAGAAGATAAAAAAGAAAAAAGAAAAGAAATGTACCCAAGTACGAAAGAAAGAGGAAGGAGGAACACCGGGGAAAGGAGTATGAGAGGAAGATGACGAGAGAATTCTTTCCTTCGAAAAAACTTCTGTAGAAAACCAGAGAAATGGCGAACTCCGAATATTTATAGGCAATCATTTCGCCGCATCTGGTGATACGTGGCAGCCCCCCCTTTGGCTCGGCAGTCGAGCAGGCACGCCCATTAACTCTCCGGACACGTGGCGAGCGTCTCTTCACTTCCTGACTGCGGAAAGGCTGCGAAAAGCTGGCACTCATTAATTCTAGCCTAATCATGTACGGTTTCGTTCTCGATAAAGGTAGCAGGATGTTACGTGTGATAGTGAATAGAAGTCCTTCCCTTAGAATTCTTGACGGAAAGGACTTGGGGGGCATCTGTTATAGTAAAAAATAGCGAAGATCATCTGCTGGTGATAGACCCCGCGAGCACGTCTATCGGACTATCGAGATCGTATGTTCCCGACTCGTATATTAGGAAAAACGATGCTCGATTACCAAAGCTTCGAGAAGTAGTATTTTTCCTGCGAGCATACCTTCTCACAAGTCGTTGAAAGGTATCGTATCTAAATGAGCGGGCCCTTGGACTCGCGACCATCTTCCAACACGCGAACAAGCTTTTTCTGTGGTGACATCTCTTAGCCCTCAGTACCAGCAGCCCGTATAGGCCGAGATTGGGCTTATCTTCTTCAGTGGTTCCGAGTCTCAAGGGATCGCTATCAAGGAACGAAGTTATCGGACGAGTCATTGGATTAGATTTCCTTTCTATATGAAGATAAGATTCTTATCCCACGAAATCAGGGATCTCGATATTTTACGTAACAAATTGGATCATTTCTGATCTATATAAGGAGAAGACTCCATTAAGATACAGGTACACAATATTCAATCTCTAGCCTCGTTTTAGTCCTGTCTATTCTTCTTCTTGCTTTGCCTGACTTAAGCATCGGAGGGCTAACGGCTGGACACCAGCCACCCTTAGTTGCTTTCTGTCTTCTTACAAGGCCCGGCGGAGGAAGTCTCTGTTGGAGAGAAGGTGAACGACCAGAGGATCCTATTACAAAATCTGACGTTAACACCATGAGTTACATTTCAAAACTCCCTCCAAATCTAAAAGTACACCCCGAAAATCTTCTCACAAGAAACAAGATTCTGAATATGAAAGTGAAGAAGATCCAGACATAGAAGAAATGACACTTATGGCTAAGAAATTTAAAAAATTCTTCAAGACTAGGGGAAATACTTCTAGAAGGAAACCCTATCAGAAGGGTAAACCTTTTGACTCTAAGAACAACAAAGGAAAATTTTTTAAGTCAAAAGATCCTCAATGTTACAAGTGTAGAGGATTTGGTCACATTGCATCTGAGTGCATCGATAAAAAGACCAAGAAAAATGCAATGGTGGCTACATGGGATGATACTGAAGAATCTGAATCAGAATCAAACCTATACCAAAGTGATGAGGAACAAGGTTCAATCAAAATTTTAATGGCTTCCATCACTGATATTGTGCCTCAAATTGAGCCAATTGCAAAGATCATTGGAGACATTGATGATCATGATCCTCTTAACACTGAAAATGATTTCTTGAGTGATGATGAGGATGAGGATGAAGGCCTTCAGGAAGTATATAACCAATTATACATTGAAAATATGAATACCATTAAAAAGTTGGGCCAAATGAAGGCTGAAAATGATTAATTGACAAAAAGTCTTAACGGATTGAAAATTGAGAATCATAAGATGAGTCAAGATCTAGAAGAACTGAAAAGGAAGAATGATGAGCTTGAACAAGAAAAGAAAAAGTTCATGAGTGGTGAATCTCTAGACAAGCATGCTAGACTAGAGAAAGAACTCAAAGAGGCAAACACTAAAATTGATCGTCTTAAGTGTCAAGTCGTTGACTCCAGAAGACGTTTCGCCCAAGGAGAAGAAAACCTTGAAAAACTCTTAGGTGTTGTAAGATCACCAATGGACAAAAGAGGTTTGTGATATGACAGTCACACTTCAAAAACTACCTCAGTCCATCCGATGGTAAGAAAAGATCATGGTGCATCGGGGAGTAAAACCAAAGCATCTCCTATTTGCCATGCTTGTGGTGACATTGGCCACCTAAAGTTTGAATGCATGGTGTTCAAAAATTCGGTCAGAAACTTGAAAGGAAAATTTGTACCGACCAGGAAAAATGTGCAAGCCAATTGGAATCCTCCTATGCATACTTCACCAAAAAGAGAAACGTAAGAAAAAATTATCCTACACTTCCTAGGAAGGACAAGAGGATGGATGAACTGTTGGAGCAAGTCAAAATGCTGAATTTGAAAACTGCTCTTCTCTTGCGTGAAAAAGAAAAATCTGCTTCTCCTAAGAAAACTAGAGAATCTCACCATAAGAATACCACTCATAAAAGGACAATAACTAAATGGGTAGTTAAGAACAAGTGTTTGGTCATTCATACTGCCCTTAAAGCTGGGAATACCCTTAGATGGTACTTGGATAGTGGTTGCTCTAGACACATGACAGGTGATAGATCTCAATTTTGTGCATATGACGAATTTGATGGTGGGTCTGTCACATTTGGTGATGGGAGCATGGCTAAAATCATTAGTAAAGGAACCATCACTGGGCCGGGTTTGCCTGAAATCGAAAATGTACTTTATGTTGATGGTCTTAAATACAATCTTTTGAGTATCTCACAAATTTGTGATGAAGAGCACTCAGTAAGCTTCTCCAAAGATATGTGCAAGATTCTGAACTGCACAGGAAAATTAGTCATGAAAGGTCTATGCACAGGAGACAACTGCTATGTCATTGAAAATCACAACAATCCAAGCTCCTCCACCATGTGTCACGTGGCCATTAAGGATGAAACAGAACTATGGCACCATCGACTCGGTCATGTTCATTATAAAAATCTATTTAAACTAAGTCAGAAAAATTTGGTGAGAGGTCTACCTAAGATGGGTAAAAGACCTAATGCTGTGTGCATCGCTTGCCAAAAAGGTAAGCAAATCAAGGTTTCACACAAGAGAACCTCTATCCTGGTCACATCAAAACCATTTGAACTGCTACACATGGACCTAGTTGGTCCTACCAGGGTACTTAGCCAAGGTGGAAAATGATACTTCTTTGTAGTCGTTGATGATTAGTCTAGATTCACATGGGTCGCCTTCCTAAGAAAAAAATCTGACACATTTGAAGAATTCCAAAAACTAGTGAAGCGACTTCACAATGAGAAAGGATACATGGTAGCGAGAATCAGGAGTGATCACGGCGGTGAATTTGAAGATCATCGTTTGAAGGAATTGTGTGATGAATTGGGTATTCGACATGAGTTCTCAGCACCCAAAACACCTCAACAAAATGGGGTTGCTGAAAGAAAAAATCGATTATTGTTGGATATGGCCACAACTATGCTTAATAATAAAACTCTTGCTCAAAATCTGTGGGCCGAACAGTAAACACTGCCTGCTATATTATAAATCGAGTTTATTTAAGGGCAGGTTTAAACAAAACTGCTTATGAACTGTGGTGCGGAAAGACACCAAATGTGAAATACTTTAAGGTCTTTGGTAGTACATGTTATATTCTGAGAGACCGTGAAAATTTGGGAAAGTTTGACTCCAAGAGTGATGAGGGTATCTTCTTAGGGTATTCATTAAATAGTAGAGCCTTTCGTGTCTACAACATTCGAACCTCATTAGTTCAAGAGTCAATTAATGTGACTGTAGATGATAACTTGGATAAATTAATGTCTTCAGGTGATGAAGAAGAAGATGAGGGTATATGCGAGATAGGCAAATCTGATAAACAACCCTCTTCTAAAAAGCCCCCACTACTCCTGGTGATGTGCAAGTTGTCAAGGATCACCCCCTCAATCAAATCATTCGGGATCCTAACGTTGGTGTCAAAACCAGGAGACAGTTGGAGGCAGTCAACAGTCACTTGTGTTTCACTTCTAAAATAGAACAAAAAAATGTTGATGAAGCTCTAAACGATGAATTCTAGATCCTTGCAATGCAGGAAGAGTTTCAACAATTCATTAGAAATGAGGTTTGGTATTTGGTCGACAGGCCT
This sequence comes from Liriodendron chinense, assembly GCA_003013855.2. NCBI lineage: Eukaryota > Viridiplantae > Streptophyta > Magnoliopsida > Magnoliales > Magnoliaceae > Liriodendron > Liriodendron chinense. The sequence goes on along the minus strand of PVNU02004009.1, from coordinate 51,100 downwards.
GAAAGAAAAAATGTTATTGGAACCAAATGGATTTTCAAGAATAAATCCGATGAATCTAGGAATGTAATACGAAATAAGGCTCAATTAGTTGCCCAGGGATATTCACAAATTGAAGGTATTGATTTTGATGAAACATTTGCCCCTGTAGCTAGACTCGAGTCTATTAGAATTCTTATGGCTGTTGCTTGTGCTTCAAAGTTCAAACTATTTCAAATGGATGTAAAAAGCGCCTTCTTGAATGGTATTCTTGATGAGGAAGTGTATGTTGAACAACCAAAATGATTCATTGATCCTAAATATCCTCATAAAGTATACCGATTGAAAAATGCTCTTTACGGACTCAAGCAAGCTTCCCGTGCATGGTATGAACGCCTAACTCACTTTCTTATAGACCATGATTTTGCTAGGGGGAGCGTTGACAAAACTCTCTTTATAAGAGAAGCCGAGAATTCCGTGTTGATTGCCCAGATTTATGTGAATGAGATTGTTTTTGGATCCACATGTGAGAAAATGTCCATCTCCTTTGCTACATTAATGACATCAGAATTCGAAATGAGTATGGTAGGAGAACTTAACATGTTTCTAGGGTTACAAGTAAAACAACTTGCATCAGGAATATTCATTACACAAGCCAAGTATGCTAAAGATCTTGTTAAGAGATTTGTCTAAAACTCTGGTCGATCATACACTTCACCTATGAGCACCGCTGTTAAACTATCGAAAGCCTTGCAGGAAAAAGTGTAGATCAACATTTTTATAGAAGCATGATTGGTAGTCTTCTTTATCTCACTGCTAGTAGATCAGATATTGCATTTAGTGTAGGTGCATGTACTCGGTTTCAGGCTGATCCCAAAGAATCTCACCTCACCGCTATTAAGTGTATCATCTGGTTTGTAGGATGCACTACTGAATACGGTCTTTGGTACCCCTTTGATTCATCTACAGATATTGCGAGGTATTCAGATGCCGACTGGGCTGGTAACATGGATGATCGTAAATCAACCAGTGGTGGGTGCTTTTATGTTGTAAATTGCCTTGTGGCGTGGCATAGTAAGAAATAAAACTCCATTTCTTTATCCACAGCCAAAGCAGAGTATATTGCTGCCGGAAGTTGCTGTGCACAATTATTATGGATGAAACAAACCTTGACGGATTATGGGATTAACCAAGGCACAATGACCCTATTTCGTGACAATACTAGTGCCATAAATATTTTGAAAAATCCAGTACAGCACTCACGCACTAAGCACATCGATATTAGGCACCACTTTATTCGAGAATTGGTTGAAGATCACATAGTATCTCTCGAACATGTGCCTACCGAGAATCAGCTAGCCGACATCTTGACGAAACCCTTGGACTCAGTTCACTTTGCGAACCTCCAGAAGTCCATTGGTGTTGGGTGTCTCTAGTTCATCTAACAAGTGTATGTTTTGCAGGTAATATCTAAGGATTAAGGCTCTCTATCTTATCTTTATAAGTATATCTGAGGACCTTTGCCTCTTTTCTCATTGCTTTCTAAGAATATCCGAGAACATAGTCCCATTTTTCTGTCTTGTATCGATAAATTTGGACCTTTAAGGGTCCCTCATTTTGTGTCAGGTAGTTATTTTGGTACACCATGAGCACGGGTGTTGTATCCTTAGTAAGAAGGGTATTCGGTTTTAAAAGCTTATGGTATGTTCAAAGGACAGACCTTCTATCATGTCAATCCAGTGCAGAATCACTTTCTGTTGCTAAAATTGCTGGCCGACCGGTCAGCCAACCGGTCGGGCTACCTCGAGACCAGTCTGGATGCCCCTCCGTCAAGCCATCCGACCGGTCAAGACTGGTCGGGCTACCATCAGATAAGTCTAGGCGCCCCTTTTGCACTCCATACGACCGGTCAAGACCGGTCGTGCAACCCTAGACCGGTCAGCCCGTATGACCGTCCGTCCATGGGGGGTCTTTATAAGCATCTGGAGCTCATTTAAGTCCCCCATTTCACCATTTCTCACCTCTACCTGCTGCTCCACCTTCTCCTCTTGCATTCCAAGGTGCTTCCATGGTGATTATCTCCAAGGTTGAAGGTTCCAACCTCATCTCTTTTGCTCTCCACCTCATTCATTCCATAGGTAAGGGATTCACTCTCATCATTCTTTGATAAATCCTTTCCTTTCATAATCTAGGAGTGTTTTAGAGTGGTTTATTGTGCCTTCAATGTCGTCCCAAGAGAGTGAAGATGAGCTCCCCTTAAGGCGGAGTGGTCGGTCCAAGGCAAAAGCTAAACCTCCTCCTCGCCCTTTAAAATCAAAGAAAACCCTCACAAAAGGGCAAGGGGCTACCTTATCTTCCATTCCCCCTCCTCAATGCCAATCCTTGGGTCAAAATGTCTCATCCCATCTCACCCATTGGGATGACTTCAAGGATCAAGAGGTGGTATGTGAGAAGTCAGGAAATCTGAATGACTTGGCCAAGTATAATGTCCTTTCCATGTTGAAAGCCATCAATTGGGCTCCCGTACTCCACATGGGTGGCCCTGTCCAGTTTGACGTAGTTCGGAGGTTCTATTCCTCCTGTGTTCATGTCACTGCCTCTCCCCCCTCTTTTAAAGTTCAGGTTGGTGAACGGGTTTGCATCTTTACTTTAAACTCCATCTCTCAATTCGTTGGAGTTTCGATTATTGATGAGTCTCCTTTTGATTTTTCCACTCTGGGTCCCAAACCTAATGAAGTCATCGCCAAATTTCTATGTGGTGATGGGACACCTAAATGGGTCAGAGGTGCGCTTCGGGTGTCCTCCATGTTATGGGATTACCGTATTCTTCACAACCTATTCTTCCGTAATGTGTATCCCAGAAACAAGGCGGATGTCACTGAAACCATGTTTCGTATTCTCTATCGAGTTGGTCAAGGTCATTGTTGAGCTCTTAATTGTGCATATTCTAACCCCAATTCATCACTCATTGTGCAAGGTTTGTATGGTTTGTAAGCTAATTCAATGCATGTTTTGTGACTACAGGATTGAGGGTGGACTCTACTCAATTGAAGACATAAAGAGCTCACTTGGGATCATTCGGGTGAATAAAGTTTGAGGATCAAAGAAGAAAAGAAAGAAAGAACTAAAGAAGAAAAGAAAGCAGAAGAAAGAAAAGAAAAATACAAAAAGAAAAGAGGGCTGACCGGTCGTGACCGGTCGGCCAAGGAAGCCAGACCAGTCAGTGACCGGTCAGCCATGCATGTTTGGAGATATTGAGGACGTCCGACCGGTCATGACCGGTCGGATAGGATTGCTGGAACATCAATGGACAAGGCTTCTGGGTCATTGCTGCTGGATGAGGAGAAAAAAATACATCCGACCGGTCATGACCGGTCGGAATTGCTTGCTGGACTGATGTTCTATATGGCCCGACCGGTCATGACCGGTCGGCCATGCGTACTGAGTTAGAAATTTCTAATTTCATCCCGATTTTCTCTGCGCTGCGTAAGTGTTACGCAAGTTCTCGATTCTTCCGAAGTTGTGGAGCTTCCAGACTATAAAAGGACACCTAGGGATCGTTCCTAGGGCATCCTGGAAGGGTTCAAGCGAGGTTGGAGGCTGTGGAAGTGAAGATTGGAGTTTCACAACTCCTTTTGGTTTGCTTTGCTGTTTTCATGCTTTTTGTAGTTGTTTCATGTTTCCTTGGATCATGAGCAGCTAAACCTCTTAGCTAGGGCTAAGAGGTGAAGCTTGTAGTGTATCCAAGATGTTTTAATTCGTAGTTAAGTGGTTTTCAGTTTGGAATTCATGATTATGAACTAAGGTTTGAAGTTTATACAAGTTTTTAAGTAATTTCTCTTAGTCTTGTGATGACTCATGGATGTTTGGATGAATTACTTATCTTCTTAATTTGTTTGCAACGGTCTAGACCTGTATGATCCGAGGAATTGGAGTGCGCTCTAGTACCAAGCTCTTCATAAAGGGGCTTCATGCCAAAGTTCTAGTTTTGGTTGATTATCTGGAATATGTATGGACTGTGCATATAATTTGAATCCAATTCAAATCATGATCTAGCCTTGTCTTGTGAGAAGACTTGAGGATGGTTATGATTGGGAATTGGACCTATAGAAAAGGTGAATGACCTATGCAATGAGCATGCTCAGATCAGCCTAGAGTTGAGTGAACTTTATGCACAGAACTTACATGTTACAGACTTCTGGTTTAACAGTTCTATTATCCGACTAGATAGACCTGACTGGTGATTCTAGTTGAGAGAATGGGAAACCACAGCGGATTGAACATCGAGGATTGCTACAAGTGAATCCTCGAACCCCTAGTGCCTTCTTATAATTGTTTACATTCAATTTAGCTTAAACTGTTAATCACACACATTCTATTCAAACTTTGATTGTTAGCTTCAATAGAAACTTGTGGATGAATTTGTGACATCCTACATAAGTCCCTGTGGATCGACCTCGGTATTACCGAGTTTATTACTACATCGCAACCCTACACTTGGGGAAGCGAACAAGTTTTTGGCGCCGCTGCCGGGGATTTTTGACGGTTTTCACAAATTTCTGAAATTAGTATCTATTTAGGATTTTTTTATTTTTAGACTAACTTAGTTTATTTATTTGATTTTTCTTTTCAGGGATTTTTAGGAAGCCGAAGAAGAGTCAAGGATTTCAAGTGCAATTCAGGTGCTATCCTTCTAAAACCTTACTCTTCTCCTTCTCCTAGTCATTCTTATTTTATTCATCTCTTGTAGAGTGGGTGGAGACTCCTTTTGGATCTCTGAAAGGTCGGCCTTTTTGCCACCTGGATTCCTATTGGTCGGCTCTGCCGTATTGGATCACCTTGTGCTCAGGGATTTCTTTTCTCATCTCTACTCCTCTTCCTCCTTTTTCTGCACCTTTTCTCAAAAGATTCAAAGAGTGGGTGGGGTGTTCTCTGAACCCCTATTGACCAGGAGAAATCGGTCTCTATCTTTGTTTCTGGCCTATCCATTGCAAGACACCTTGTGCTTCGGTCTTAGAGAAGAGTAAAGAAAAAGAAGGAAGAATTCTTTTTCCTTTTTGTTTCTTATTTTTGATTTTGCATGCCACATTGGGCTCGGGATTCCAATAACCGACTCATAAGTGAAGGGGGGATAGTAGAAGGCTTTGATAGAGAGCCACGTGTTAGGAGACATCTAGATTCTCCAATTTTATCTGAAAGTATGGCTACAAATCAACCTAACCCGGTTCAAAATCAAACCGAAACAGGGGAGAATGTGGTTGAGAATGTTCCCCGACCTAGGACTTTACGTGATTTCTTGCAACCTGCAAGAACTAGCACTCCCTCATGCATAGTATTTCCACCAAATGCAGGGAATGTGGATTTGAAACCGGGAGTGATCAATCTTCTCCCTAAATTCCATGGTTTAGACAGTGAAAGTGCCTATCAACACCTTAGGGAGTTTGATGAGGTAATCACCACCATGCACTTTGCAAATGTGACTGAAGATCTAGTAAGACTTAAATTCTTCCCTTTCACTCTTAAGGATAAAGCCAAGGGTTGGCTTTATGCATTGAGGCCAAGATCAATTGGGTCATGGAATGATATGCACAGAGAATTTATAAAAAAATTCTTCCCTACTCACAAAACGAACATGCTTAAGCGCCTTATCATGAACTTTGCCCAAAAGGAGGATGAAACCTTTTCCCAATGTTGGGAGAGATTCAAGGACCTATTAAACGCATGCCCACATCATGGCTATGAAAATTGGCGGATTATAAGTTTTTTCTATGAAGGACTGATTCCATCCATGCGCCAATTTATAGAGATGATGTGTAATGGGGAGTTCATGAATAAGGAAGCTGATGAAGCATGGGATTATCTGGAAGAATTGGCTGAAAGTGCACAATCTTGGGACACATCTAAACCAACAAATTCCAAGATTGGCCAACAAAAGGAAAAGGGAGGAATGTATGTCTTATCAGAGGAAGATAGCATAAGTGCACGGTTGGCTAGCCTTACAAGAAAGGTCGAAGCCATGGAATTAAGGAAAGGAGAAACAATCAACTCCATTGAGGTTGAAACTGTTTGTGGAATTTGTGCTGGAAATCAACATGCTACACCAGATTGTCCCACAATTTCAGCAGTCCAAAGCATCTTACAAGAACAAACAAATGCCATAAACAGTTATCAGCAGCAATATGGTGCTCCAAACTCAAACACGTATAATCCTAATTGGAAGAACCATCCCAACTTCAGTTGGAGGAATGGACCCACTGCAAATGCAAACAACACTCCAAAAGTATCACTAGAAGAGATGTTGGGTGCACTCGTATCGGTCCAGAATGAGTATAACAAGACAAATTCTCTAAAAATAGATGGGTTCATGCAAGAGCAATTGAAATTCAATCAAAATTCAAACCAAGCCATTAATGAATTGAAAACATCTCTGGCTAGAGTTGAAGCTCACCTGAGTGGTAGAGAGAAGGGCACACTTCCTGCTCAAACTCTTCCTAACCCAAGGACCCAGTATGAGATACAAGATGCAAGCTCATCCTCCCACCATACGGAACATGTCCAAGCTATCACCACTTTGAGAAGTGGGAAAGAAATTGATAAATCCAATCCGGTGAAGGCTCCCAAGCCTAAGGATCCGGAAACTCCCAAAGAGGATGATAGCCCAAACAATATTCCACAAGAGAAAGAACCGGAAAGACAATACAAGCCGGTTGCCCCATTTCCACAAAGGTTGATTTCACCTAAACCTTTAGATAAAAATCTGAAAATTCTGGAAGTTTTCAAGAAGGTGAAGATCAACATTCCGCTGTTGGATGCAATAAAACAAATACCATCTTATGCCAAATTTTTAAAGGAATTGTGTACAATCAAAAGGAAACATAACGTTCACAACAAAGTGCTTTTGGCTGAGAATTTGAGTGCCATCATCAAACAAGAGGTGCCCCAAAAATACAAAGATCCGGGTAGTCCAACCATATCATGCATCATAGGAGACTACCAAATTAAACAAGCCCTACTCGACTTGGGGGCAAGTGTGAATCTCATTCCATACTCGGTCTATGAACAACTTGGGTTAGGTGAATTGAAATCCACCAAAACCACACTCCAACTTGCTGATAGATCCATCCGGATACCGAGAGGAATGGTAGAGGATGTTCTAGTCCAAGTTGATAAATTCTACTACCCAGTAGATTTTATTGTCTTGGACACACATCCTGTGATAGGCACCGGTACTCAAATTCCCGTCATACTTGGACGACCATTTCTAGCTACCTCAAACGCCATTATCAATTGTAGAAACGGACTTGTACAAATGTCCTTTGGAAATATGACCCTTGAGCTTAACATATTTGAGTTATGCAAACAACCGCGGGAAGTTGATGATGATATCCACGAATTAAACATGATCGAATCATTCGTGGAAGGTACAATCCCCTTGTCACTATTTTCCGACCCTTTGGAGGCATGTGTGGCCCATCTCCATGATATGAATGATGATACAACACAAGAGATGGATGCCATTCTAGATGTGATGATGGTGCGTGAAAATAAAAGATGGAGGATCCCAATTGAACCTTTGCCTATAAATGAGAACAAGGCCCTCCCATCCAACATTAAGGTACCAAAACTCGACCTAAAACCATTGCCAAGTGAGCTAAAATATGTTTATTTAGGTCGAGATGAGACATATCCAGTGGTGATTTCTTCCCACTTGGATGAGGAACAAGAGAGTAGGCTAATAGCCACTCTATTAGAGCACAAGAGTGCCATCGGATGGACAATTGCGGATCTCAAAGGCATAGACCCACTGATTTGCACTCACCGCATACATCTTGAGGAAAATGCAAAGACATCCCGGCAACCACAAAGACGACTAAATCCAAATATGAAGGATGTGGTTAAGGCCGAAGTGGTGAAACTATTGGATGTAGGTATCATTTACCCAATATCTGATAGCCAATGGGTGAGCCCAACTCAAGTGGTGCCTAAGAAATCCGGAATAACCATTGTAACCAATGCCAATAATGAACTCGTACCAACTAGAGTCACTACCGGTTGGAGAATGTGCATTGACTACAGGAAGCTAAACACTGTCACAAGGAAAGACCACTTCCCCCTACCGTTTGTTGATCAGATTTTAGAACAGTTGGCGGGTCATTCCCACTTTTGCTTTCTTGATGGCTATTCAGGGTACAACCAAATAGAAATTGCCCGTGAAGACCAAGAAAAGACTACATTCACATGTCCATTCGGCACTTTCGCCTATCGACGGATGCCGTTTGGACTATATAATGCCCCTGCCACCTTTCAGCGTTGTATGATGAGCATCTTTTCTGACATGGTGGGGACAATTCTCGAAGTCTTCATGGATGATTTTTCCGTATTCGGTTGTAGCTTTGATGAGTGCCTTGAGCACTTGAAATCTGTGCTAAAAAGATGTGAAGAGAAGAACCTTGTGCTCAATTGGGAAAAGTGCCACTTCATGGTTAAAAAGGGAATTGTACTTGGTCACATCGTTTCACAAAATGGAATTGAGGTGGACAAGGCGAAAATTGACCTTATCTCTAACCTTCCACCACCCAAAAGCATACGAGATATACGGTCCTTTTTAGGACACGCAGGATTTTATAGACGGTTCATAAAGGATTTCAGTTCACTCTCTCGTCCTTTATGCAACCTACTTCAAAAGGAAAATTCATTTGAGTGGAGTGAAGAATGTCAAAAGGCCTTTACCACCCTTAAAGGCATGTTGACATGCGCCCCAATAATGCAACCACCTGATTGGAGCCTTCCTTTTGAGATTATGTGCGATGCTAGCGACTATGCTATTGGGGCCGTGTTAGGCCAAAGAAAAGATAAAAAGCCATGTGTTATCTACTATGCAAGTAGAACCCTAAACTCAGCCCAGGCAAACTACACCACTACTGAAAAGGAACTTTTAGCCGTAGTTTTTGCCTTGGAGAAGTTCAGATCCTACTTGATTGGATCCAAGATCATTGTATTCACTGACCATGCCGCGCTTAAGTATCTTCTCTCTAAGAAGGATGCTAAACCACGGTTATTAAGATGGATTCTCCTACTCCAAGAATTCGACTTAGAAATACGTGATAAGAAAGGAGTAGAGAATGTAGTAGCTGACCACCTCTCTCGACTTGTCCTCACTGATTCCCCTGAAACGACTGCAATCAATGACATGTTTCCTGATGAACAACTTTTTGCTGTTTCCCAATTGCCATGGTATGCGGACATTGCTAATTATCTTGCTACAGGTACAATTCCTACATATTGGAAAAAGCAAGATAAGGATAGATTCTTCTCAGAGGTACGGAAATTTCTATGGGACGACCCATACTTGTTCAAGTATTGTCCCGACCAAATCATAAGGAGATGTGTCCCAGATAATGAGCAACAAAGTATCATCTCCTTCTGTCATTCTCAAGCATGTGGTGGCCATTTTTCGGCTAAAAAGACCACAGCAAAAATTCTGCAATGTGGGTTTTATTGGCCCACCATGTTGAAAGACACACATGAGTTTTGCAAAGCATGTGAACCTTGTCAGAAACTAGGAGGAATCTCCCATAGAAATATGATGCCACTTAATCCCATTTTAATTATCGAAATTTTTTATTGTTGGGGCATCGATTTCATGGGCCCATTCCCATCTTCTTTTGGAAATTTATACATCTTACTTGCTGTTGATTATGTCTCCAAATGGGTCGAGGCCATTCCTTGCCGGAATAATGACCATAAAACGGTCATTCGATTTTTAAAAGAAAATATTCTTTCCCGGTTTGGAACGCCTCGAGTCATCATAAGTGATGGAGGGTCTCACTTTTGCAATCGCCCTTTTGCAGCCTTAATGAAGAAATATGGCGTTACACACAAAGTGAGCACTCCCTATCACCCACAAACTAGTGGACAAGCTGAGATATCCAATAGGGAGATTAAACACATTTTGGAGAAAACGGTGAATCCCGATCGCATGGATTGGTCACTTCGACTTACCGATGCGCTTTGGGCTTACCGTACTGCCTTTACAACCCCTATTGGAATGTCTCCCTATAGACTTGTCTATGGGAAGGCTTGTCACCTACCTATGGAATTGGAACATAAGGCATATTGGGCTATTAAGAAGATGAATTTCAATTCTGACAAGGCAAGCTCGTTACGCAAACTACAATTGAATGAACTTGCAGAAATCCGGAATGACGCTTATGAGAATGCAAGAATTTACAAGGACAAGACGAAGATATTCCATGATAAGAATATTCTTCACAAGACATTCACGATCAACCAAAAAGTCCTTATGTATTATTCTCGCTTACATCTATTTCCGGGAAAACTGAAATCTCGATGGACCGGTCCCTACATTGTGCAAACTGTCTATCCGTATGGGACTGTCGAGCTGTTGAATCCGAGGAACGGCAACATTTTCAAAGCAAATGGGCAGCGATTAAAGCCGTTCTTTGAGAATTTTCCTTCAGAAGGTATGTCCATACCCCTGAATGATCCTGTGTATCAGGATGATTGATCTCCTAGTCTGATGGAGGTATAGAGTAGTTAGGATTAGGACTTTGCTGCTTTTGTTTTCGTTTTCATAGGTTTGTTAGAAGGAGGAAGATTTCCAATGTTCACTCTCTCAGGTAATATCATTCCTCACTCCCTTTTATTTTCAAATTGCTCTCATGTTTTGCTCATTGCGCATCTTTTACATTGAGGACAATGCAAGATTTGGTTGGGGGGTGTAGGACCGCTTGGATGAATCCAGCATTTTGCAACATCTCAAGCAATTATGTGGAAATTTTTCGAGTTTTTTCAAAAATTCGAAACTCTTTTGGAAAACATTGGTTCTATGCATTCGAGTTGATATGAGCATAAGAGGAGGAGATATGAAGTGTATAAGGCTGGATGTCTGGAATCTCTCATTGCATAATGATTTTATATGTGAACTCCCTATTTTTGTGATTGATAGAAAATCTGAACACTTTTACACCTAGTTCACATTACACGATTTTCATGAGTTGAAGGGATTATGTGATTTAGGGATGAGTTAGACTTTGAATTAAGGTATTGAGAAATCAGGCCGGGGTACTTTGTCCATCCTTGTCCATGGGAAAATAATGAAAGATATGGATTTCTAAAAATCCTATCTAATTTAAAAAGAAAAAGGAAAAGGAAGGATGAAATTGGGAATGTGGAAAAACGGTGGAAAATTCCGATTAGGGCTACCTACTACCAACCGGGGGATGGTCTACCCGTAACTAAAGCCGGAAATGGGACGTAGTGTGAAAGTCGTCGGAAGGACGGTAAGGCAAATTCCTGTCATTGGCTTGATGTGGCTCTATGTACCTTGAGTTCTATAGTCTAGTTGATCTATGAAGAAGATAATCCTAGAAACTCGTGGAATGAATTTTCACTACCCACACTAGGATGAATTTGTTCAATTCCCTCTATTTATCAACCAATCAGTGGGAATCTCATATGAATGCCTATTATGTCTTGAGGATTTATGGTGCCAACCTTTGACGCCTAATCTTTCTGAATCTTACACTTATGAACCCTGGAATGTATAGAAGGATGGTTTCTGAAAGAGAGTTGAGTCTGAAGAATGAGATTAGCTTCACGCATGTTTTGCTCGGGACTAGTAAAATGCTGGTTGGGGGGTGTGTTGAGCTCTTAATTGTGCATATTCTAACCCCAATTCATCACTCATTGTGCAAGGTTTGTATGGTTTGTAAGCTAATTCAATGCATGTTTTGTGACTACAGGATTGAGGGTGGACTCTACTCAATTGAAGACATAAAGAGCTCACTTGGGATCATTCGGGTGAATAAAGTTTGAGGATCAAAGAAGAAAAGAAAGAAAGAACTAAAGAAGAAAAGAAAGCAGAAGAAAGAAAAGAAAAATACAAAAAGAAAAGAGGGCTGACCGGTCGTGACCGGTCGGCCAAGGAAGCCAGACCGGTCAGTGACCGGTCAGCCATGCATGTTTGGAGATATTGAGGACGTCCGACCGGTCATGACCGGTCGGATAGGATTGCTGGAACATCAATGGACAAGGCTTCTGGGTCATTGCTGCTGGATGAGGAGAAAAAAATACATCCGACCGGTCATGACCGGTCGGAATTGCTTGCTGGACTGATGTTCTATATGGCCCGACCGGTCATGACCGGTCGGCCATGCATACTGAGTTAGAAATTTCTAATTTCATCCCGATTTTCTCTGCGCTGCGTAAGTGTTACGCAAGTTCTCGATTCTTCCGAAGTTGTGGAGCTTCCAGACTATAAAAGGACACCTAGGGATCGTTCCTAGGGCATCCTGGAAGGGTTCAAGCGAGGTTGGAGGCTGTGGAAGTGAAGATTGGAGTTTCACAACTCCTTTTGGTTTGCTTTGCTGTTTTCATGCTTTTTGTAGTTGTTTCATGTTTCCTTGGATCATGAGCAGCTAAACCTCTTAGCTAGGGCTAAGAGGTGAAGCTTGTAGTGTATCCAAGATGTTTTAATTCGTAGTTAAGTGGTTTTCAGTTTGGAATTCATGATTATGAACTAAGGTTTGAAGTTTATACAAGTTTTTAAGTAATTTCTCTTAGTCTTGTGATGACTCATGGATGTTTGGATGAATTACTTATCTTCTTAATTTGTTTGCAACGGTCTAGACCTGTATGATCCGAGGAATTGGAGTGCGCTCTAGTACCAAGCTCTTCATAAAGGGGCTTCATGCCAAAGTTCTAGTTTTGGTTGATTATCTGGAATATGTATGGACTGTGCATATAATTTGAATCCAATTCAAATCATGATCTAGCCTTGTCTTGTGAGAAGACTTGAGGATGGTTATGATTGGGAATTGGACCTATAGAAAAGGTGAATGACCTATGCAATGAGCATGCTCAGATCAGCCTAGAGTTGAGTGAACTTTATGCACAGAACTTACATGTTACAGACTTCTGGTTTAACAGTTCTATTATCCGACTAGATAGACCTGACTGGTGATTCTAGTTGAGAGAATGGGAAACCACAGCGGATTGAACATCGAGGATTGCTACAAGTGAATCCTCGAACCCCTAGTGCCTTCTTATAATTGTTTACATTCAATTTAGCTTAAACTGTTAATCACACACATTCTATTCAAACTTTGATTGTTAGCTTCAATAGAAACTTGTGGATGAATTTGTGACATCCTACATAAGTCCCTGTGGATCGACCTCGGTATTACCGAGTTTATTACTACATCGCAACCCTACACTTGGGGAAGCGAACAGTCATCCACTTTGCCTACCATCTCGGATCATGTCTATCATTCACCAGGTTATCTTGCATGACGATGGAAAATCCTCTATTCTTCCTTTTGGGCATCTCATATGTAAATTTGCTGATGCGATTAACATTGTCAATTTTGATAAAGTCTACAAGCCCATCATTATAAATCGCACCATCATTGCTCGTATGGAGCTTACCCAAGAAGCCATACAGAGTCGTCATTTGTAGGATCAGCAGCATGATCCGGCAGAGCCATCCCAGCCTGAGGCTCCACCTGTCTCCACTGGACCTTCCCAGACTTCACCATCAGCACCTTCCTCTGATCCTTCCCTTGATCCTCGGTCTGCTCCAAGTCGATTCAGTACTCCTCCTCAAGCTTTCTCTCAACATCGATCCCCTTCCATGGATCCTCCATCATATATTGCTGAGCTTCGCCAGCATCAGGAGCGTCTCTTTCAGCGACTTGACGAGATCGAGCAGAGCGAGCAGCAGCTTTTACAGGGACAGGCCACCATTCTTGTACAGCAGGAGGCCATTGTGACTCGCCTCGGACAGTTGGAGAGACGGATGGAGATGTGGGAGCGTGCGGCACGTGGGGACGTTCCACCCCCCGATCTGGGAGATGGATCATATTACTAGTCTCATGTCTTGGTCACAGTTCCCTTTTTGTATGACCAATGACATCATCTAGATTTCATGTACTATTTTTCTATGAGTTTGACTGTATATTTTGCATGGATTAATGCATATCTACATTGGGCTGCTTGCCCATTTTGGTGTATGTATGGATGCTATTTCTGTTCACTCTAGTCATATCTTTTTCTCTTTATGAGCTCTTGATCCTTATTGCATATTTGTGGGAGGTTAGATGGTTCGGGCATATTCGACCTAATTAGCTGATGATTTGTGTTCTTTATGTGTCTAGATATACATCTGGAGGGGTGGTTAGTTGATTGGGCTATAAGCCATCTATGCTTTCATGATTATATGTATATCTAGCATGTTTAAATCTCCTCAGGGCTTCAATTTCTATATCTCTTCCCTGTTTTATGTGATTGACATATTTTCGGAGCTAGCCTTGTAGCTTTCTTAGGCATATCTTTTTGCTGGCTAACCCTTGTCAATTACTAACAAAAAGGGGGAGAATCATCCCACCTAGAAGGTCCGATTATACCTTTTTGCAGGACTTTGTAGGTGCAAGCATTGAGGGGGAGATTTTGAAGAAAATCGAGTCTATACATGTCCTTTGTAAAGATCAGTTTGTATATATGTATAGACATGTAATTGGGTATATGCTTCTTTCTGTTTAAGAGTCCATCATGATAAGAAAGTCATGATATGTCTAGGTTAGATGTTTTGTCACGCAATTGACAAAGGGGGAGATTGTTAGTACAGTGTATTTTGTCAATTGTCGTGTTGGTTGGTCGCGTCTTGTCGTGTGAGGCCTGGTCGAATATTTGAAGCTCAAGACTTGAAGATTATGCTTCTTCCATTGCTCAAGCTCAAGATGAAACAAGATCTCAGGTAAGTTGCATATAGATCGACCTTAGGAAACCCAAAACATCAATGAATGGCGTAAATACCGACCTAACTCATCCCATTCTTTCTCGACCCTTTTGCTCAAGTTGATCAGACTTGACTTTCCATGATAGGTGCTAATCGTGATTTAAAATATGTCCAAACATTGGACTCTATGCACCAAACACTTCATACTTCATTCTTAAAGTGTTCTGCGGCTGATGTGTAAAGAGTTCGAGGTAGTCAACCGATCATGACTGGTCGGATTGACCCTTCTCCTAAGACCAGCAGCTTGTCATTGAAATTTGCCTTATTGAACAGGCAGCCGACCGGTCGATCCATAAGAACAATTAGGACAGCAAGCTTGCTGTGATAAAATCATCTAGACAGTCAACCGGTCTTGACCGGTCGGCCAGAACTACAAGAAATGTCCAGCAACCTTGCTGTAATGAAAACGTCTAGACAGCCAACCTGTCTTGACCGGTCGGCCAAGCACATCAACATATACAGCAACATTGCTGTGTTAAAATCAGCTGGACAGCCGACCGGTCTTGACCGGTCGGCCAGTAGTTCCAAATCTATCCAGCAGCTATGCTGCATTGATCCAGGAAGGCAGCCGACCGGTCTTGACCGGTCGGACTGCATATATCAGGTAGTCTAGTAAGCTCAGCCGACCGATCTTGACCGGTCAGACAGACCCAGATGAGGTCCAGCAGTTTGAAATATGACCGGTCTGTCCGACCCGTTGAGGCCTCTCTCTGACAGGTCGGACGTGATCATTTTTTATCCGTTGGGGCCATCATTTGGGGTTCTATATAGCCACATCTTGTGGTCTCTCTTAGTATGCATTCAACACCCATCAAGAGCTAAGTGAGAGAGTCTTTACTCACATCTTCCTACCCTCCTTGCTCTTAACTCCCTTGAGTTCATCATTCAAACCTAGCCATTAATGGCTTGTCATTGAGTATTCAAAGCTCGGTTTGAAGTACGAACTCAAGATATGCATTCATGCTGACCTACCTTTGAAATATCTTTATGAGGTCTTTTATAGCCATTGAATGCTGAAGTTTGGTAGTTCCCTCATAACCATTGCATTGAATAGGCAAGAGGAACTTGACCATCTCTCTCCCAACTACCCGGCATAATCATACACACATCATTTGCATCGGTAGCTAATCTTGGGAGCACAAAGTGAAGCTGAAGCACGTGGAGCTGAAGCTACTCATCAAAGGCATTGAATCGGGGCTCAATTGTCTAGGTATGTCTAGTATTTGGGAGTCCATTTATTGAATCACTATTCCCTGGATTGGGAAACTCCGGTGGGAGTGTACGTGGCTGTCCTTGGATTAGGATTGGTGAGAGTTGAAGATCCAAACTCGTCAAGTCCCTGGATTGGGCCATCGGCGGATGGTAAACGCGGTCCTAGATCAAAGGATGTTAAGGTTGATGGTTAACCTGATTTAAAACCACGACTATAGTGAAATCCGGTGTTCTCATAGGTTGAGATCGTAAACCGGGAGTGGAGTAGGGAAACCGAACCACTATAAATCGTTGTGCATTGTGAGATTGAATGATTGCTATGTGTTGAATGGTTTAGTCAATCATGAATGCTAACTGTTTGATGAAATGCTTATGATAGTCTTTTCTTGCTGTAGACACCCCACATTCGGCTACACTGTTGGTAGAGATAGCTGGTTGAATGGAGGACCATACCCCTAAATCCCAAGTCCAAACTCAGCCAAACTCACCCTTGTAAGCCCCATTCCATAGCCCAGATCAAGCCTGAACCCAGTCAACCCAGTCTTAAACATCAGCCTGAAAAACCCACCAGAAAAAAGCCAGTCAAAAAATCCTAAAAAAGTCAAATTCACTGAGTCAACCCGCTGAGTCAACCCGCTAAGTTAACCCGCTAAGTCAACCCGTCGAGTCAAAACACCGAGTCAACCCGTCGAGTCAAACCACCGAGTCGACTCACTGAGTCAACTCACTGAGTCGACCAGCGAGTCCAACAGTAGCCCCGAGGGAGCGACCGTACTCGCTGGAAACCAAGGAGAGGCCGTACGGGCGGCCCATAGCAGGCCGCCCGGAAAAATTACGAGAGTGCCACTCTCCGCTGCTATAAATACCCCCCTCCCCTTCTCATTTCAACAATCCACTTCCCTCTCTTCAGCCCGAGTGCGATTCGAATCCTCTTTAGCCCATTCCTCCACCAAGGAGAGCCCGAGTGAGGAGAGTCTAGCCCTGGTCCAGCCCAGCCTGACCACTGGTCCAAGCCTCCCAAGCCATCCAAGTCTTGATCCATCCACTCGAAGCCAATCCTTGCGACACCTCCGTCCACCCGGCTACTCTTTTCCAGCATCATCTCATTTGCATCTACCATAAGTGCAACATTTACTTTTCTTCCAACCCCCCTGCTTCACTGCAAGCACCTTGATTTGTCAAACACACTGCATATGTCTTAAATTAAGCACCTGTCAGTTCGACCGTATGCTCTGGGCTTGCCCGTTGTTGGAACCTGCCCATCAGAAACTCTTACTATTCAGACCTGCATTCATGCTTCACCATAAAGCACCTTGATTATTCAAACACACTGCATACGTCTTACATTAAGCACCTGTCAGTTCGAGTGTACACTCTGGGCTTGCCCGTTGTTGGAACCTGCCCATCAGAAACTCTTACTGTTCAGACCCGCATTCATGCATCATGTCATCCATGAGAATATACGAGGATTAAACTAGACTTTTAAGTATTCGATCGATTCTGTGAAGTAGAGACCGTACTTCGGTACGGGCAGTGTGTGGGGTGCTTAACCTCTTCCCACCCTGTAACCGTGATCCCTTACCTTGAATCTCTGGCCGCAGATCAACAGGAGTAATTTTAGAGGAAGGAATCTTCGGATTCCCTTCTCTAACGTTTCTACGGGGTCTACCCGACTGTAGATTCGAAGTAACTGGCTAGTGGCGACTCTAGTCTTATATAAACTCATTAAAACATATCCAGCTTAACACGACAACTAAACGAAGCCCTCGAGAACGAGGCAAGCCAGTGGCACAAACGGCGATTTCACACTCACGCAACCTCTTCTTCTTCTTCTTCCGAAAGGAAAGGGAGAAGAACGTCGTCGTGTGGGAGCGCGAAAAATCGGCGAGGGTCCACAGAATGGCGACTCCGCTGGGGATTAGCTAGTCCCACTAGTCGTGATCCGACTTGAAAAACAGAATCCTTCCCGTACTTAAAAGCCACTAATCCTCATACAATCTCATCTGCATAGCATTCTACCCAGAACAAAAAAAAAAAAAAATATAGAAGATCCCAAAACCAAAAAAAAATAGAAAATCCCAAAACCCAAAAAGTGTAGAGTATAGTCCTCACCATTGCGCCTCCTCGGGCTCAACGTACGCGGAGACAACTTCCCTTCCGCAGCATAATCCGCACTCGAGCTCAACAAGCCATGTCCGACCACGAAGAAGAAACTCGTCTCTTCCCTGCTCTTGAGATGACCGAAGCGCAACCTCCAGCGCAATAGCCCATTGATAATACACCAATCATACAAGAATTGGCACAAGGAGTGAGAGCAATGCAAGAAATGCTCTTGCAATTCATGCAAGCACAAGCCACCGCAGCAGCCAACAATCAAGTTGGCCCAGTTCACCAGTCTCAGCAACCATGCTGGCTCCTCCCGGCCTCCAGTTCAAATCAAGCACAACCATCGGAGTCTGCCCAAGACTACCGACAGCAGCCATCTCAGCCCTTTGCTATGGGGCATCCTTCTCAATACCTTCCTGCAACAACGGGGCCATCTCAGAACATCCCAGTCGCAGGGACTTCCAGTCAGCTTCCAGTCAATCTTGCAAACAACAATCTCAGTTGATCTCAGCATGTCCCCGTCGATGGGACACCTTTTCAATTTCAGCACATCCCCGCAGATGAGATTTCAATTCAATTTCCAGCAACAGGGACAACACTGGCGAATGCCCACAATGGGGGTCAGTGTCAAGCCCACATCAATCAGCGGACAGTGGCGAATACCCAACAAGGGGGTCACTTCCCAGCATCTCAACCTCCTGCAAACAGGAGCACTTTTCAATTCCAGCACATCCCCGCCGATGGGATTTCAGTTAATTTCCAGCAATCTTCAATTCAGCAAAATCCAGTTAATTTCCAGCAATCTTCAATTCAGCAAAATCCAGTTAATTTCCAGCAAGTTCCAGTTCAACCTTCAGTACAGTCTCCAGTTCAGTTACAATCATTTCAAGCACAAGTTCATCAGAATCCAGTTCAGTCATCAAATCAATTTCAGCAACCCGCGGTTGCTTTTCAGCAAGCCCATAGGGTCGAAGACATCGACCACTATGCCGAAGAAGAACGTGCCCTACTCCAGGAGGCACCAGTCGCTCGAACAGATCACTCAGGACTGGATGAGTTGCGGGAGCAGTTCCAGATCTTGCAAAATCAGCTTCAGCGACAACAAGGAATTGATCTACCTTCGACCAAGTTCAGAGACTTGTGTCCTTTCCCAAATGCTCAGGTACCTCAAAACTTTGAGGTTCCAAAATTCAAAAGATACGATGGCAGCGGTTGTCCCACAGCACGTCTCAAGGCCTTCTGTGGAGAGCTGAGTGCAATCTCAGGAAATGAAGGGGCCCTCATTCGCTTGTTCAAAAAATCTCTGAAGGGCGATGCCCTAGATTGGTACACTTCATTGGACTGCCACCGTATCAGGACATGGGAACAGCTTTCCCAGGCTTTCGTCGACAGATTCGCGTACAATCTCAACATGGCACCCAGAAGAGCCAACCTCGCAGCTCTCAGGCAAAGGAGTGATGAAACACTATCAGCTTATGTGGGTCGTTGGCGGGCTATGGCAGCTCGAATACGAACGCCTATCGATGACGAAGAACAAATCTCCATGATTATTCATTCAACATATCCAGGCATATCCGGGTATCTCATCTCGCATCCATATGCGAATTTCTCACAATTGATCCGTGCTGGAGAGCAAGTCGAAGCAGGAATCCGGGCCGGGACAATCTCCCCATGGCCTCATCAGGCCACTCCAGTCAAGAGGAACAGAGTGGAAGGAATACCTATCGGGCATGGGAATGGAAACCGCAGTGGTTCTCCTCCCCTCCCAACAGAGGTAAACAACATCAATACCACTGCTCAAGGAAATCAACATGCTCCCCCACAGGGACGTCAACAGTATCAGCAGAATCAAGTTCAACATCAGCCTCAGCGGTATCAGCCACAACCAAATCCTCAGCCACAACCACCTCGACAACAGCAGCAGTTCAGAGGAAACGGCCAATACTAATACCAGAACAGGCAGAATTACAGGGAGTCCAGGAAGTTCACTCCACTCAGTCAACCACTTAGTAAAATCATGACTACGCTGGTACAAAAGCAGTTACTCACTCTGATGACACCTAGGCCTCCTCCTCATCCTTTGCCACCAAACTACCGAGAAAATGAGTATTGCGCCTATCATCAAGGATGTGGCCACGCCACTGATCGATGCTATACTTTGAAGAATGCTATACAAGACCTGATTGATGACCGCAAGATCGTCATCTCGGTCCCTGGAATTTCTCCAGCAGCTTCCACCAACATCCTTCAGAATCCTCTGCCTCAGCATCCAACGAACCCCAGTTCGTCTCGTGGCCCTGCAGTCAATAGTATAGAAGAAGGGGACCATCTCGATCGCTTCTTCTCCCCCATCCAATCCATTCATACCTACACCTATGGGCCGACAAGTCCTCCTCTGATCATGCAAGGGGCAAGTCCCTTTCCTCCTCCAGTCCTCGAGCCAGTAGTACTAGAAGGAGCATTTCCATATGATGTGCCAGTTGTGCAAGGGGCATCTTACGGCCTTCATGTTGGGAACCAGTCGTCCTGGAAGGAGCACAATCATACATTGAGCCCACATACGAACCTGTCATCTTGCAAGGGGCAACTCAAGAACAATCCAATCCACAATGGAAGGATTATACTCATCAACAACAAGAACCCGTTGTATTGGAAGGAGCTCTTCCAGTCGAGCCAGTCGTATTGCAAGGGGCAAACCCCGGAGGCGTGTCAATCACACTACGGTAGCTGGGACGAACAGAGAAACCTCCTGCCATATCAAGAGTACCAGTATTCATTCCATGGGAGCCTCCTGCTCCAGGAACAATCAAGCCAGGACCACGACCTTATGTGGTCTATGAAGACAAGCCTCGATACTACCCCTTCAGCACAGGCAACAATGTAGTTCTCAAGGCAAAAGCTCCATACGAGGAAGATCTGGTACCCACACCAGCACCGTTGCAAGAACCGGTGGTCCTAGAAGGCAAAAGGGAGGAAAACTACAAAGAGGTTCCATGGCACTATCCAGAATGTGCGGAAGTGGGGAACATGAATCCCAATGGGCGTTGCATCCGAAGAGATAATCAGAACAGAGGAGATCCCAAAGGCGCTCTCTCAGGCCTCGGCAACAAAAATGAAGCCGCATACGATGTGGCAACTCAGCTCAAGTCAATCCCTGCTCAAATCTCAGTATGGGAGCTACTCTGCACATCTCGCATACACCGAGAAATGTTTGCCAAGACCTTGAATGATGCTCACGTCTCCTCTGATACGGCACCAGAGATGATAGCATTGATGATTGGACAACTCCTGGCTCCACGTGCCATCACCTTCACTGATAATGAATTGCCACCAGAAGGGCGCGATCATGGGCGATCCCTCAACATAGCCTTACGATACAAAGACCTTTGTGTCCCGCTGGTCCTTATCGATAATGGCTCAAGCTTAAATGTCTGCCCACTCAAGACTGCGGGACGTCTGGGAATCAGCCCTTCTTCATTTCGGCCCAGCACCATATGTGTCAGAGCATTCGACAACACCCGCCGATCGGTGGAAGGGGAGGTCGACATAGAGGTACAGATAGGTCCGGAAGTCTCCACCATCACATTCCAAATCCTGGATATATCAGCCTCTTTCAACATGTTACTTGGACGACCTTGGCTACACAAGGTTGGAGCTGTGCCGTCAACCCTGCATCAACGAGTGAAGTACATCTGTGGAAATCAAGTGATCTCTATCCACGCAGAGAAGGAGCTCATCATTCCTTCCAATGCTGCTGCCACTGAACCAGACATCCCGGTCATTGATATCCAGCACTCTGAAGAGGACATCCCGTTTCACAGTTTCGAATTCGAGACCGTGAACTCTATCGCTAATCCAGAACCGATAAGGGTGGACCGTGTCTTTTCACCGGCAGAGCGTCTGAGCCTCAAATACCGAATGAAGAATCATTTCAAGTCCAGAAAGGTACCACTGATATATAACCAACGCAAATGGGGACTCGGATACAGGGCAACCTTCATGGACAAAAGGAGGAAGAAATTTCGGTGCTCACCTATCCAATTCGTCAAGCCAGGAGAACCTTGCAAAGATCCAGGAGGGAATCAACCGACTGCACTACACAAAGGCCTCCCGATGAGCCTAGTTTGGGCCACATGGCCCCCCATTCGATGGGATCAGATTCTCGAACCATCTAAGCCTCCAGAAGAAGAAGGAAATGATGAAGACGAAGAAGGAAGACAAATACAGCAGCTTCAGGACCAGGTTACCCTGACACCAACTCCCAACCAGGGGCACAACCTGCCCACGTCAGCATCAATCAACCAGGGGCACAACCTGCCCACTTCAATCAGCCAGGGGCACAACCTGCCCACTTCAATTAGCAAGGGGCACAACTTGCCCATCTCAGCACCAATTAGCAAGGGGCACGACTTGCCCATCTTTGCAGAATCAACATCATCAATCATCAGTCAGGGGCAGAAGCAGCCCATCCATTGGACCAAGAAAGGGAAGTGGCCGGCCCTAGATTGGTCTGATGTCCAGATTCCAAACTTGTGTCTAGCTGTAGAACCAGAAGAACTGCAATGCGAGGTAAGTGACCCGGGAGAGACTGAGTATGACTCAGATCTCGAACCCGACCAGCAAGAAATCATGGTCATTGGGCCAGACTGTGATTCTTCGCCCGAATCATCAACCCCCACCTTTTCAGGGGAGGAAGTGTGGGGTCCTGAATGGTCATCCGTTCCCCTAACTTTTGAATCAGCCAACGAGCCGTCTGAGGGCTCTGGCTTCCAAAAAAAATGCCTGTTTAAGCAGTGACCGAAACTTTGGAACAAGTTGGGCTCAATCATGGTCTGCAATGGCCGCTTGTTCAAGGTCCCGTGAATTTCGAAAATCCAAAAAAATCAAAAACTTTCAAAAGCCAAAAACATCTAGCATTTCAATTTCAGAAAAATCTCAAAAACCAAAAAACATTTCTTTTCCTGCATTCAATAGTGTGCCAAGTTCGTCTAAAGAGTCGCATGAGTTTGAAGTCGAATCATATGATTTCGACATCGAATTAGACTTCGAGCTCATGGGTCTGGACGAAGCTCGGGATGAGGAAGATGATGATCCAGCTCCCGAACTAGAGGATCTCCTCAAAAAGTTCGAATCTAAAGCCAATGTTGTAGCCGATGATTTCGAGATAGTAAACTTGGGGACGCCTGAGATCCCTAGGGAAGTACGCATTGGAAAATCGTTGCCACCTGAGATGAAACAGAAAATGATAGAGTTCCTAGCTCCAAGATTGTCCAACTTCGCGTTCTCATATGAAGACATGCCGGGGCTCGATGAAGAGCTCGTTGTACACCATCTGCCAACCAAGGCAGATATGATGAAGCCAGTGAAGCAGAAACTTCGAAGAATGAAGCCAGAATGGGCTCTGAAAGTCCAAGATGAAGTCATCAAGCAGTACAACGCGGGATTCTTGGTAGTCTCCAACTACCCTGAATGGCTCGCCAACATCGTGCCAGTACCAAAGAAGGACGGCAAGGTTCGAATGTGCATCGACTTCCGAGATCTCAACAAAGCCAGTCCTAAAGATGACTTCCCTTTGCCACATATCGACACTCTGGTCGACAACACCGCTGGATACAAGATCTTCTCATTCATGGACGGGTTCTCAGGTTACAATTAGATCAAGATGGCCGTCGAAGATCGTGAGAAGACATCGTTCATCACTCCCTAGGGAACCTTCTGTTACAGGGTAATGCCGTTCGGTCTGAAGAATGCAGGAGCAACATATCAGCGAGCAATGACAGCATTATTTCACGACATGATGAACAAGGAGCTCGAAGTATATGTGGACGACATAATCGTCAAATCTCGCACAATTGAAGGACACTTTGAAGATCTGAAGAAGTTATTCAACAGATTAGAAAAGTACAAGCTCCGCCTCAACCCTCAGAAATGCGTCTTCGGTGCAATGGGAGGAAAGCTCCTCGGCTTTATGGTGAGCGAGGATGGCATCAGGGTCGACGAGACCAAAACCAGAGCAATCATCGAGATGCCCCCTCCTAGAACAGAGAAACAAATTCGTGGGTTCCTCGGCAGAATTCAATACATCAGTCGCTTCATTGCACAGCTCACACCTATTTGTGAGCCCATTTTCAAGCTCCTTCGGAAGAACGTTCCAAAAGAATGGAATGATGATTGCCAAGTCGCCTTCGATCGCATCAAGAAATATCTCATGAATCCTCCAGTCCTAGTGCCGCCCGCTCCCGGACGACCACTATTGTTATACATCTCAGTAGCAGCAGAAGCCATTGGCTGTGTCCTCGGCCAACACGATGAGACCGGGAAGAAGGAACAAGCAATATACTATTTAAGTCGAAAGTTCACCGACTATGAGACCAGGTATTCCCCGATCGAGAAGACTTGCCTTGCCCTAGTCTGGGCAACTCAGCGACTCTGTCAATACATGATTGCATTCCCTATTCTCCTCTTCGCTCACATGGATCCGCTCAAGTACCTGTTTGAGAAACCGGCACTCACTGGAAGGATAGCTAAATGGCAGCTACTCCTGTCTGAGTTCGACATCACCTATGTCACTCAGAAGGCAATCAAGGGACAGGCCCTCGCCGATCATCTTGCCGCCCACTCCCTCCTGGATTATCAACCGCTCAAGACATTCTTCCCTAATGAAGATCTCTTGCTCATTGAAGAAGAAGAAAAGAAGAAGAAAGGTGAGTGGACGTTATTCTTCGACGGCGCAGCAAACTCTAAAGGGAGTGGTATTGGAGCAATCCTCTACTCTCCAGATGACGTCCCTATTCCTATCTCAAGGCGCATAGCATTCGAGTGCACCAACAACATGGCAGAGTAAGAAGCATGCATCGCTAGCTTAAGGGAAGCCATAATCTTGGGCGTCAAGAAGCTACGAGTATTTGGAGACTCACAACTTATCATCAATCAGACCAATGGCGAATGGAAAACTAAGGACGAGAAGCTGATACCATATCATGTGTATCTTGACAATCTGATTGAAGAATTCAAGGAAATCACCTTCTCATACATGCCCAGAGCCAAGAACCAGTTTGCAGATGCTCTCGCCACACTTGCATCAATGCTCGAGATACCAAAAGGAGCTTCAGAATGGGAGCTCACAATTGAAGTTCAAGAAGAACCTGCTTTTTGCCTGCAAATAGAAGAAGCCGAAGCTGTCCCTGACAAACCCTGGTATGCCGACATCAAGCAATATCTCGAAACCCAGGAGTATCCAGAATCGGCAACAGCAACAGATCGCCGAACCATTCAGCGTTTGGCCAGCCAGTTCACCATCAGTGGCGAAGTTCTTTACAAGCGATCTTATAATCACATCCTCCTTCGATGCGTCGACGAAACAGAAGCTGCAAAGATCATGGAAGAAATACACGAAGGAATCTGTGGCCCACACATGAACGGGCACATGATGGCAAAGAAGATTTTACGACTCGGCTACTATTGGCTCACCATGGAGACAGACTGTTCCCAGCACATCAGAAAATGCTTCAAGTGTCAGGAGCATGCGAATCAAATCCATGCCCCATCATCAGAGTTATACAACCTGACCACCCCCTGGCCCTTCTCCATGTGGGGACTCGACATCATCGGCAAGATCAGTCCCAAAGCATCAAATGGTCATGAGTACATACTTGTGGCAGTCGATTACTTCACCAAGTGGGTTGAGGCAGCCTCCTACACCCCAATTGCAGCATCTCAGGTGATCAAATTCATGAAGAACAACATCATATGCCGGTATGGAATCCCCAATGCCATCATCACAGATAATGGGACCCCTTTCGTCAACAAGAAGATGGATGACTTCCTCAGCAAATTCAAGATCCAACGTCATCGATCAAGCCCCTACCGTCCTCAGATGAATGGTGGGGTAGAAGCCGTAAACAAGACAATCGTCAGGATACTCAAGAAGATGGTCGTGACCTATCGAGATTGGTCAGATATGCTCCCATATGCACTTTGGGCCTATCGAACGTCTGTACGGTCTGCTACGGGCGTTACTCCTTTCGAGCTTACTTATGGAATGTAAGCAGTTCTACCAGTCGAAGTGGAAATACCATCACTACGGGTGTTATTAGAAAGCGGAATTGAAGAAGGAGAATGGCAACAGGCCAGATTCGATCAGTTGCAGCTAGCAGATGAAAAACGCATGCGTGCACTAAGTCATTCACAGTGCTATCAAAAAAGGATCGCTCGGGCTTACAACAAGAGAGTCCGAAAAAGAAGTTTCAAGGTAGGCGACATGGTTATGAAGAAGATTCTACCGTCGCACCTTCCGGACCCCAGAGGAAAGTTCAAACCCTCGTGGGACGGGCCACTGATCGTCAGAGAAGTACTTCCCGGAGGCGCCCTCAGACTCACCAGCATGAGAGGGGTGGATCTTCCTGAGCCAACCAACGCCGACAACTTGAAGATCTTTCACGGGTAAGTTATTCTGACCTTATCAAAGGTTACTTTAATAGAGCTGAAGTCAAGAGGTCGAAGCTAAGATCTCTGAGAAATCATTTCCGTCCACCAACAAGTGTTTCAAATAAGGGGATTCAAAAAGAGGAAAATACAAAAAAAAGGGGGGAATTCAAAAGGAAAAGACAAAAAAAAGGAGAGAAAAAGAATATAAAAGAAAAAAAAAAGAAGAGAAGAAAAGAGAAAGAAAAAAGGAAGCCAAAGCAAGGCACCCAAGAGAAAAAAAATCAGTCCAAGAAGAAACACATCCATCCATCCATCCACCTCAGAAGGGTCTTTAGCAAAGACCGACAGCTCTATTATCGTAACTCAGGATAAGGGCTGAAAGACTGCCATCGGCCGGCAATGACGGATTCCCGACCTCTAGCTGCCGCAGTTATCCAGAGATCCAGAAAAAAAAAAAAGAGAGAGAAAAAATGTGTGCCTAAACAAAGAGGGCGGAGTGAAAACCCGAAAGGGCGCTCCGAGTAAAAACAGTGGGCATACAGCGGACTTGGTGAAAACCTGAAAGGGCGCCAAGGGTAAAAACAGTATAGCTGCCAAGGGGCAGGCAAGATCAAACACCCGGGACGTGGTGAAAACCCGAAAGGGCGCCACGGGCAAAAATGACGAGAAAAGGCCGGCTGTGGTGAAAACTCGAAAGAGCGCTGCAGGCAAAAATGGCTCGAATGAAAAAAGAAAAAAGAAAAATAAAATAAAAGTGCAGGTACCAAGAAGTCAGACGATCCAAATCGGTTCAAGCAGTTACAGTTTAAGAACAAGAAGAAGTACAGTCAGGAGCGAAGAACTCTACAAATTCTGACAATCTCAAGAAGCAACAGTTTCCATTGCCTACACCTCTAGGGAACCAAAGGATCAAGCAAGTCAAATCTCGAGACATTGGTCAAAGCATTGGCTGAGCCCCAGTTCTGATTCCTATATCCCGACACAAAATCCGGACACACACTCACAAGACAACTCATGGCACAGTAGATTTTCAAACAGTTTTCTTTTCAATTAAATGCATCATATTTCTTTTACACATATCATATCATCTTTTTCAAAAAAAAAATATACAAAAAAAAATGCATCATCATCAATCATATATGCAAAAAAGAATGTGCAGGTGGCCAACACAATCAATCTCTACCCTCCTCCTCGGCCACATCAGGTGAGTCCTCTGACTTATAATGAAGTAGTCTCGCTCTCAACCTACTCACCTCCATACGCAGGTAATGCACCTCGTCGCGCTCAAGGGTACGGATCGCTGTCTCCTTATCTGACAACCTCCGATCGGCAGCCAATCTCCTCGACATCATCTCACAATGATACCGAAGTGCGGAGATCTCAGACAGCAAATGGCCATGAGTGGCCAAAAGGAAGCCAGGATCGATAAACGGGCGCTCCTCAAAAGGTTCTTATGAACCAGATGAAGAGCCAGCATCTCTAAGAATATCCTGCTCATCCTCATCAACAGTCTGGTGCCAACAAGGGATACGTCGATACAAAGACTGCTCAGCAACCCAATACTGATATGGGGCGGTCGCCATCGAAAAAGTCCGTAGCTCAAATCCCAACAAATCAGCTGTCAAATAACTCGCCCAAGAACAATCAATCCGGGTCCTAAAGTCAGAGGATCTGGATGGAAGTACTCGACGCCCGATACCCGTAAAAGCGAAAAGAGGAACATCCTGCTCGTAACCAAACTGCCGCAGGAATCGGATGGGATGGTAAGAAAAGTAAGATCGAAAGCCTACCAACATCAGAGGAAGGCGATGTGCATCGCAAAGCACTGGAGGAAGTGAAAGCCAAGATGACTCCCAACGAACGTTCCAGTCACGAAGTTCAGCGAACATCCTGCGATATAAGGGCTCGCTCATCCTAGCTGTAGGCGGAAGGAACTCCATGATATAACGCATGATGTCAGAGCCCGGGATGCCAGGAAGAGGTACAGGAACGGTCAGAGAAAGACGCTCCCATAGCCAGACCTAATCACAAAAGAAGTTCAGCTAGAGCAAAACAAGTCCTGACAAAGCAAAAGGAAAAGGCGTAGGAGAAATACCTGAAGAAATGCACAGCAGCCGCGAAGGACACGAGTGCGGCCCAAGGCGCAGTCGGTCAGCCCATCGAATAGCTCGGCCAAGATGAGAGAAATGATCCCCTGCCGACGGATAGCTCGGCTCATCACCTCAAAAAGCAAAGGAATCTGGGATCTGCGCCATCCCGAGAACAGCACCTCAGCAATCAAGCAAAACATCAGTGCGTTCCGAGCAAAGGTAGAGCCGGCCGTACTCTGAAGACCCGAAAAAAGATCATACAGCAGGTCCAAAGAGAACACTACAGCATCCTGGCCACCAGCTGCAGGCCAAACATGATAAGGGATCCCGAACCAGTTCTGCGGTGTAGCAGTCTTCGGCGACGTCTTCGGCGAAAAATATTGAGCATAATCCCAGGGTAGGCCTGTCAAGCGAGCAAGCTCCTCCAAATAAGGTCCCATCTCCATATCGTTGAACGTGAACAAGTTCAACGAAGGGACCCAGTCAATCAAGGCAGCTCCAAGCATCCTCCAATCAATATCAACTCTGGCCATATGAATCAGACCGCCGAAGCCATAAGACTCCAAATCTCGAATCTCATAAACTGACAAGCTGTCAAGCCAAGCAAGCAGTCGTGGCGAGCAGGAAGAACGAGGAAGCAGCTGACAAGTCCTCACTGGTACCCCCTCCAGCACAAAAGGCCCAGAAATCAACGATGACTCATCAAGGATCGGAAGGTCAACGGGCGAAGAAGAAGGAAAAGCTGGAACCTCTGCAGACTCGACAGCCTCTGACCTGCCCCCAGTGATGGCTATGTCTGATATAGTCGCATCGCTGTCTGAAACTGTCATAATCTCAGCCGCATGAGAAGACTCGCCCACCTTATGAACAGAGTGCGCAAAGGACCGATGACCAGGGGAAGGACAATGCTCCCCATCAAAAGGACTATCAGTGAAGATCACACCGCACATCGTGACATCCTGGCTAATCTGACCGTCAAAGAATACATCTGAACCATCAAAAAGGGTCCCGGCAGCCCCGATCGAAGAATCAACGGTCAGATCTGGACCTGCGGCCCCCTCCAACAGGAAATCATGAATCCAAACATCATCCTGGCCGATCAAAGGGATCATCGAGGCATCTACACCGTCCATCATCAGGGGGACATCATCAATGACCACATCAAGTCCACCCAAGCAAGTATATCGCACATCTCGGCCCTCATCCAGAGCATCCAAACCGTCAAAGGTATCATCTGAACCATCCATCCCATCCAAGCATGAGATCAGCCCATCTATGTCCTTTGTGGTCCCATCACCACCATCCATCACATCATCCATGTGGCCCACATTCAAGGGATGCATAGCCTCACCTATGTCCCACCCCATCATCCTATCCATACCATTCATTCCTCCCATAATGAAGGTCCCATTCAAATCTGGAATTTTAGCATGGCTGCCATTAATGGGGCCATTCAAAACACCATCAACCACCATCCCTAACCCCTCATCAATGCCTCCATTCAATGCACCATCTACACCCTCCATTAAAGGAATCCCTCCACCATTAAAGCCCTCACCAAATGCTGGAGTGTGGGACCCACCAACCTCTCCCACTATGGCCCATAAATCATCATCTAAAGCTGCCCAAGAAAGGACAAAATGGGAAGAGGACAAAATGAAGAGAAAAGACAAGGGGAAAAGAAGATTCATGGCTGAATCGAATAACCCAGAACAGAGAATGTGGGGGACAGGAGAAGGGGACAGCAGAGGATGTCCGAACCAGAGCCAGCCCAGGCCGCTCAAGAGGCGAGCCTTGGGCGGCCTGCCCTGGGCCGCCCGTACGGACGCAGATTTCCTCTCTCCGCGGGATTGGCTCCAAGGTTCTTGGTAGGTGAGGCTGACAGTCCACGTCAGCAGATGGCGCTCCATGGGCCGCCCAAGGCTCCGGTCCACTCCAGATTTCAACTGAGATTGATCAAGATCATATAAAAGGTGTCCCACCGATCCAATCACGGAGCAATGCGGCCAAAACATGGCTGATCAGGCCAAAGAGAAGAAAAGGTGATCAAGTGGGGGCCACAAGCAATCCAAGCCGTTCAAAGACCAGATCATCATGATGTAAACCGTTGAAGGACCTACATGAACCATCAAACAACAAGATCAAAGGGGTGATCATCAAAAGAAGGGCCAGAATCCAAGATCTAATCATCAAGTGGGCCCACAAAGCCAAATCAAGCGATCTGAGACGTTCAAGCCGTCATCCACACCATGAGAAGCCTTCTTAGCCTCACAAATCATCAAAAGAGGTGCCCCAAAGTAAAGCCAAGATCGCAAGTGGGCCCACAGGGCTGAATCTATCAATCTGAACCATTCAAGGGCTAAATCATCGAGATCCAAACCATTGGAAGGCTTACACAAGTCAGAAAGCAGCAAGATCAAAGGCATGATCATCAAGAGAGAAGGCCGGAATCCAAGATCCGATCATCAAATGGCCCGCAGGGCCAAATCAAGCAATTCGGACCACTCAAATCACAGTCAGCCCCGTCAGAAGCCAAAAAAAGCAAGGTAAGTATGACCAACCCCAAAAATTGGTCCGAAGACCTTAAACTACGTCGGGATCGACATCCCGAGAGATTTTTAATAAAAGTCGGTATCGGTCTTGATCGCTCGAATTAAGATTCGACGACACCGAGTACTTTCAAAAAAAAAATGTCTTTCCTGTTTTGTGCAGTACTGGTCCGAAGACCTTAAACTACGTCGGGATCAAGATCCCGAGGGATTTTCAATAAAAACCGGATATTTTCGGATAGTTTGGATCGAATCAAGACCCGACGATCGAATAAAAACCGGATAGTTTGGATCGAATCAAGACCCGACGATCTCGGATATTTTCAGAAAACCAGAAAAATATATACATCACCTGTACATATTTTAGTCCGAAGACCTTAAACTACGTCGGGATCAACATCCCGAGGGATTTTAATAAAAACCAGCATCGATCCCAGTCTTTAAGACCAACATCGGATGATTTGGATCATTTCGAAAAATAAAAAATATATCACCAGCCCCTCTTTTAAAGTTTTTAGGTCCGAAGACCTTAAACTACGTCGGGATCAATATCCCGAGGGATTTTCAATAAAAGCCGGTATCGGTCTTGATCAAGATCCACTGACACCGGACATTTTCCAAAAACAAAAAAAAAAGTGTTTGCCCCCTTTTGTACAGTTTTTGGTCCGAAGACCTTAAACTACGTCGGGAACAAAATCCCGAGAGATTTCCAATAAAAACCAATGTCAATCCTGACCGTTCAAAATTGAGATTTATGACCTGGAACAGTTTTCGAAAAATCACAAAAAAGGAACGTATTTTAATCATGTACAGATTTTGGTCCGAAGACATTAAACTACACTGGGATTAATTTCTCGGGGGACCTTTTCTCGCTTTCAACTAAAAACCGGCATCGGCCTCTACCGTTGGGATCAAGGTTTGATAACCCGGATCATTTCCAAAAATACCAAAAAGATTTCAAGCTTTCCATAAAACCAGTGTCATCTTCGATTACTTGAGTTGAACTCTGGAACCTTTTCAAAATACAAAAAAAATATAAAATAAAAAATAAAAAAATTTTGCCATCAATTTCAACTGCACAAATTCATCTCCAGTGGTCCGAAGACCTAAAACTACACTGGGATTAACTTCTCGGGGGCTTTCTTTCCTAATCTGTTCCCGGCATGGCTGACACTTGATCGTACGGGTGCCTGAAATCTTTTAAACAGGTAAGGGCTGTGGCGGGCAGAACTCCGCAATCCTGTTCGTGTTGAACGCACCATGATAGACAACCTTGATTTGGAAGTCGCTGTTGAATCTGACGGATGTTCCCTGTTCCTAAAACTCATGAAGGGGATTAAGGCTGTTGGGAGGTGGAGCGCACCCTCACGGAATTGTGAGCAACGTAAGACCCCAAACTGGATTGACTAAGGGAAATGTGAGGATGTGGCTCATCTTGTAGCCGAAGGAGTCCGTCGGACGATACGTGGTCTATGTGCATTGCACATGAGGAACAGGCAACCTTGTGGGTGTGTTGACTAAAAACCCTCGAAATCTCCTCATCCGAAGATGTAAAACTATGGCACTTAACTGTGTGAGACTCGTCTTGCTCGCTGACATAAAATGGATCGGGTACCTTACCAGCAGTAGAAGCTGGAAGTGGATGAAAATTCCATACTTTTCCCTGCATTTCATAAAAATCACAAAAATACAAAAACATTGCAAAATCACCTTTTCAAAAATCACAAAAAATATTTCCCTTGCTTTCAACAAAATATTTTCAAAAATCACAAAAATATTTCCTTTGCTTTCAAATCAAAATATTCTAAAAAATCACCAAAAATATTTCCTTTGCTTTCAAATCAAAATATCTCAAAAATCACAAAAATATTTCCCTTGCTTTCAATCAAAAATATTCTCAAAAATCACAAAAAATATTTCTCTTGCTTTCATCAAAAATATTCGAAAATCACAAAAAAATTTCCTGTGTTTTCAATAAACCGATCTCTATCCTGACCACTCAGTTGAAGACTCGGACCACATATTTACAAAAAATCACAAAAATTAGTATCCCCAGCACTACAACTCAGGAGTCTTGAACTCCGCTCACTTCACAGTATGGGATGACGGATCCAATCGCCCGCAAATTGGAATCTTGACCAAAACGGGCAACCAAACACAATCTCAATCCCATGTATGCCCAGAAGAACATCTTGAAGTCGAATGATATCCTCATACATTCTCATTAGCAAAGAAACAGCATCTTGGGACGATGGACCTGATCGACCACGGGTTGGGATCTTGACCAACCCGCTGTCCAAACCTCCATATCAAAAAGAAAATCCCCAGGGGACACAACCCTGCAAACAATAAGCTCAAAGTTCTCTGCACCCACAGTAAAAGCAAAATCATCAAACGAGAAGAGAATGAACCAAGCCATGCATTCATCATGCATCTCCATGCATCAGCATCCATTGCATCCATCATCATGTTTACCTGCTTTCAAAATAAAAGTCGGTTAGCCAAAAGCCCCACAGGCATCCCTAGTGGAGGCGCATGCAAACCAGATTTCCATTTCAAAAAGAAAAAAAAAATTCTATTTGCAAATAAAAACCCCACGGAGTATCACTCCCCAGAGTGGGTGCCTTTTAAAAAATCCAAAAATATTTTCCCAGTAGAGCGTTCTGCCTCCAAAACACCAGGAGATCTTCCATATCTCTGGGTAGGAGCCAATGCAAAAATCAAATAAGATCTGATATCTCGCGGTTTCCCCAGAGACCATCGGATCCAATGCACTCAAAGTACGGTCGAACTGAACTCAAGTGTCAGTGCGGTCGTACCACATGCCAAGATACAAAAAAGATGAAAGCCAAAAAGCTCGGTCACAGAAACCATTTGAACAGGTGGAAACGATGAATTGTAACCCAAGTATCAAAATCAGCAGATTGGGTGGAAAGAGTTCACCCGCACATACCTAGGCGTGGATGCCTGAAGTACCTTGACTGAGTCCAAGTCGGCATAGTAGAATCCCGTAAGACTATCTGACGCAGGGCGTCTAACCACTTTGACAGTCAAGCGAAACAAGTACTCCTGGAGTGATCTGGGAAAACATCAAACATCACACAAACAGTCTCAGGGTCAGCAACCTCGTAAGACTACGGACGCAGAGGCTCTGCTGTACCTTTCCGATGTTAGTACCGATCGGGAATGGAAGGGTTGCGATTGGGTACCCAGGTTGCAGCGCATGCAGGGACAATTGCAACGTTTTCTCCAAACTCTCGCGGTATGTGCGAGTTATCAACTCCCAGACAATCAACTGACTCAGATACAAAGGATAACAAAGATTCCAGACCACAATCAAGGAAATAATGAATTGCAAACCAAGCATCGAAGCCAGCAGATCGGGTGGAAAAAGCCCACCCGCACATACCTAGGCGTGGATGCCTGAAGTACCTTGACTGAGTCCAAGTCGGCGTAGTAGAATCCCGTAAGACTATCTGACGTAGGGCGTCTAACCACTTTGACAGTCAAGCGAAACAAGTACTCCTGGAGTGATCTGGGAAAACATCAAACATCACACAATCAGTCTCAGGGTCAGCATCCTCGTAAGACTGTCGACGCAAAGGCTCTGCTGTACCTTTCCGATGTTAGTACCGATCGGGAATGGAAGGGTTGCGATTGGGTACCCAGGTTGCAGCGCATGCAGGGACCATTGCAACGTTTTCTCCAAACTCCCGCGGTATGTGCGAGTGATCGATTTTCAAACGATCAACTGGCACAGATGCAAAGGCAAGCAATGATTTCAGACCATGATCCATGAATGACCGGGTCAGACGAGGGGTGTCCACTCGCTTTGCATTCGGTTGCACGCAACCTCTGCCAAAGAGGGGCATCTGTAGATACCCCACATTCGGCTACACTGTTGGTAGAGATAGCTGGTTGAATGGAGGACCATACCCCTAAATCCCAAGTCCAAACTCAGCCAAACTCACCCTTGTAAGCCTCATTCCATAGCCCAGATCAAGCCTGAACCCAGTCAACCCAGTCTTAAACATCATCCTGAAAAACCCACCAGAAAAAAGCCAGTCAAAAAATCCTAAAAAGGTCAAATTCACTGAGTCAACCCGCCGAGTCAACCCGCTGAGTCAACCCGACGAGTCAACCCGTCGAGTCAAAACACCGAGTCAACCCGTCGAGTCAAACCACCGAGTCGACTCACTGAGTCAACTCACTGAGTCGACCAGCGAGTCCAACAGCAGCCCCGAGGGAGCGACCGTACTCGCTGGAAACCTAGGAGAGGCCGTACGGGCGGCCCATAGCAGGCCGCCCGAAAAAAATTACGAGAGTGCCACTCTCCGCTGCTATAAATACCCCCCTCCCCTTCTCATTTCAACAATCCACTTCCCTCTCTTCAGCCCGAGTGCGATTCGAATCCTCTTTAGCCCATTCCTCCACCAAGGAGAGTCCGAGTGAGGAGAGTCTAGCCCTGGTCCAGCCCAGCCTGACCACTGGTCCAAGCCTCCCAAGCCATCCAAGTCTTGATCCATCCACTCGAAGCCAATCCTTGCGACACCTCCATCCACCCGGCTACTCTTTTCCAGCATCATCTCATTTGCATATAGCATAAGTGCAACATTTACTTTTCTTCCAACCCCCCTGCTTCACTGCAAGCACCTTGATTCGTCAAACACACTGCATACGTCTTACATTAAGCACCTGTCAGTTCGAGTGTACGCTCTGGGCTTGCCCGTTGTTGGAACCTGCCCATCAGAAACTCTTACTGTTCAGACCCGCATTCATGCATCATGTCATCCATGAGAATATACGAGGATTAAACTAGACTTTCAAGTATTCGATCGATTCTGTGAAGTAAAGACCGTACTTCGGTACGGGCAGTGTGTGGGGTGCTTAACCTCTTCCCACCCTGTAACTGTGATCCCTTACCTTGAATCTCTGGCCGCAGATCAACAGGAGTCATTTTAGAGGAAGGAATCTTCGGATTCCCTTCTCTAACAGTTTCTACGGGGTCTAGCCGACTGTAAATTCGAAGTAACTGGCTAGTGGCGACTCTGGTCTTATATAAACTCATTTAAACATATCCAGCTTAACACGACAACCAAACGAAGCCCTCAAGAACGAGGCAAGCCAGTGGCACAAATGGCGATTTCGCACTCACGCAACCTCTTCTTCTTCTTCTTCCGAAAGGAAAGGGAGAAGAACGTCGTCGTGTGGGAGCGCGGAAACGGCAAGGGTCCACACTTGCAAATTAACCATATAATTGCCTTGAATGTTATTGTGATAATCTTGGTTGGTAAGATTGACTTGATTTAGTTTTAAATTGTAATTGGAAATTCAAAAAGTCCTATTCAGCCCCCTTTAGGACATTAGGCATATTTCCGAGTATCTTTACAAGTGGTAAAACCACAATTTCAATACTATGATTTCAACGGAACAAAACTTGATTTGATCAATTCAGCAGGCGACGTTGATCAAAATAAGGATAATTGGCCATGATCGAAAGGTCTACGGTCGGATTTGAGTCGATCAAACTATACCATTGGATTCAACACATTTCAATCTATAAATCTATGACTTGGATCAATTTCGTATATGATGTAAATAATTTAAAATGAATTATTAAAGTTTATGTGTATGAAATGTGGCTTAAAATTCCACTTTTCAACCTAATTATTTCATAGGAACAAATATCAATCACGTTATCAACCGTGTACACATCAAATGTTATTATTTTAATTTCAAAACTTTCAATCCATATTTTTAATTTAAATAAAAATGCAAAATAGATGAAACAAATCTAGAAAAATAGCGGATATTACAATTTAACTAAATATGAAATAAATTCATGCATTCACTAGGGCCTGACTTGGTGGGCCATTGTTCCCTCGCCTCAAGTGCAAGGCTGCGATGTAGTAATAATCTCGGTAAGATCGAGGTCAATCCACAGGGAATTAGAGAACAAATTCTAAGCTATTCCAGCAACTAAGACTGCAACAAATAAGAGATTCAATTGATAGAATTATGCTAAAACAGTAACTTAAGAAAATTCAGTAATTAAGGAACCAAGGCTTTCAAGGATCCACTTGTAACAATCCCATGCCAATCCAATCAATCCAAGCATAACACACAACTAGATTTGAAGTTCTATCTCTCATCTAGTTGGAAGATAAAGCATTAAACACATTCAATCCCACTCAAGTTGAACTTCCAAGTTCTAGTCCCATTCAACCACATGTAGAATTCGAAATCATAGCCTTCGGAGTAATAGCCATGCCTATGGACTATGGCATGCTCAAGGGTTACCATAATTCGAATCGAATCAAGCAAAACATGATAATCTCAGAGAATTACAAGGAATCCATGTCCACAGCACATGAACTCTCATAAAACTTCTAAAAATATCAACTTTATAAGAACTAGAATATTCAAAATTCGAACTTGAAGTGAAGCTACATGAATTGAACTGAATTAAATATGAAATTAGCTACAAGCTTCACCTCTTAGCCTTAGCTGAGAGATTCTAGTCGAGCATTGTCATACTACAACTAAGAGTCATAAAAGAAAACTAGAAAACATAAAAACCTGGAGTTTGGAGGGTTGCAAAGACTCCACGACGGCTTCCTTCCTCTCCCACGAAGTTCCTTAACTTCTATGATGCCCTAGGAAGAGCTCCTAGGTGTCCTTTTATAGGGGGAAGCTCTATTGCGTCAGAATCTTCCAGAATTTGCGTAAGGTTATGCACTTGCGCAGAGAAAATCGGATCCTGATTTAGAAACTTGCTGTTTTAATGCATGGCCGACCGGTCACGGCCTGTCGAACTAGGCTGGTCGACCAGTCAGGATCGGTCAGACTGCTTAAAATGGACGTCCAGCGTGCACAGAGGAAGATCCAACCTGTTGGCCGATTGGTCGTGACCGGTCGGACCAATTGGAATTGAGTCCAGGAAGTCAGCATTGTGATCGACCTGTTGGCCGATCGGTCAGGACCGGTAGGACCAACTGGTCCTTTGTCCAGTGAGCTTCAAGGTGGCCGGCAGGTCTGCCGACTGGTCAGGACCAGTCAGTCCTTGTTCTTTTTCTTCTTTTCTCTCTTCTCTTTCCTCCCTCTTTCTTCTTCCTTCTTTGGTCCTCCTTCAATCTTCATCCAATGGTTCTAAATAGACCCTTTTGGTCTCGAATTGGGTGAAGTCCGCTCTCATTCCTACAATCACAAAACAAACATTAGATGAACCTTTTAAACATGGAAACCATGCATATAGTGTGATGTAATGAGCTATATCATGTATAAATTGGAGGTCAACACACCCCCCAACCAGCTTTTTGCTAGTCCCGAGCAAAACATGCGTGAAACAAGCTCAAACCTCCAAAACCAACTCTCCTTCAGAAACTATGTTTTTATCCATTCCAAGACATACAAGTATAAAATTCGAAAAAATTAGGTGATAGAAGTTGAAACCTTAAACTCTCTAAGCATAATAAGTGTCTATATGAAATTCCCACTGATTGATTGATAAATAGAAGAATTCGAACAAATTCAACCTAGTGTGCATAGTGAAAGTTCATCTCATGATTTTTTGGGATTATCTTCTTCATTGATTAACTAAACTATGGATCTCAAGGTGTGCAGAGCAACAACAAGCCTATGAAAGGAATTTGCCTTACCGTCCTTCCGACGGCTTTCACACTACGTCCCATTTCCGGCTTTGGTTACGGGTAGACCATCCCCCGGTTGGTAAATAGGTAGCCCTTTAGAAGTTTTCCACCATTTTCTCCATCATTCCCAATTTTCATCCTTCCTTTTCCTAATTCTTTTACATTAGATAGGATTTTTAGAAATCCATATCTTTCGTTATTTTTCCATGGACAAGGATGGACAAAGTACCCCGGTTTAGTTTCTCAACACCTCAAATCTAAGTCTAGCGAATCCACAAATTACATAATCCTTTCAAACCATGAAAATCGTGTAATGTGAACTAGGTGTAAGAGTATTCAAATTTTCTATCAATCACATAAATAGGGGAATCCACATATAAAACCATTGTATTAAGAGTAGTTCAAGACTTGCAACATCACTCACTTCGTATATCCTTTTCTTATACTCGTATCATCTTGAATGTATAGAAATAAGGTTTTCTAAAAGAGTTTTGAAATTTTAGAAAATTTAAAAAAATTTGCAAATATGATGCTCGAAATGTTGCAACTTGCTAGATGAGGAATCTCATCTCACCCCCCAACCAAATATTACATTGTCCTCAATGTAAAAAGATATGCAATGAGAATGAACATGAGAGCATTGGTGAAATATAAGAGAGTGTGAACAATAGTACCTGAGATAGTCGATCATGGAAGTCTGCAACTCCGACAACTAAATCTACTAAAACAGAAAAAAAAAACCACTAAACCTATCTACGCTATACCTCCGTCAGACTAGGAGATCAATCATCCTGATACATAGGATCATTCAGAGTGATGGACATGTCCTCTTAATCAAATTTCTCAACAAATGGTTTAAGGCGTTGTCTATTAACTTTAAAACAGTTACCATTCGCTGCATTCTCAATCTCGACAGCCCCATGAGGAAAAGCTTCTTTAACAATATATGGGCGGTCCATCGAGATAGCAATTTTTCTGAAAAAAGATGAAGTCGGGAATTGTACAAGAGTACTTTCTGACCTTCATGGAATGATTTCTTAAATATATGTTTGTCATGAAAAGCCTTCATCCTACTCTTGTAAATCCTCTAGTTCTCATACACATCGTTCCGGATCTCATCAAGCTCATTAAGTTGGAGTTTGCGAAGCGAGCTAGCCTTGTCATTGTCAAAATTTAATGCTCGAATTGCCTAATAGGCTTTGTGTTCAATCTTCACAGGCAAGTGGCAAGCTTTCCCATAGACAAGTCTATAAGGGGACATTCCAATGTGGGTCTTGTAAGCGGTATGGTGAGCCCAAAGCGCATCATCTAATCGCAGTGACCAATCTTTACGATCCAGGCCTCACCGTCTTTTCAAAATTTGTTTGATTTCATGATTGAAAATTTCAACTTGCCCACTCGTCTGAGGGTGGTATGGGGTACTCACTTTATACCTAATGCCATATTTCTTCATCAAGGCTTCAAAAGGCCTATTGCAAAAGTGAGAACCACCATCACTAATGATGCCTCGAGGTGTTCCAAATCTGGAAAGTATGTTTTCTTTAAGGAACTTTAGAACCGTACGATGATCGTTGGTTCTACATGGAATAGCCTCTATCCATTTAGACAAATAGTCTACGGCAAGCAATATATATACATGTCCAAAAGATGAGGGGAATGGTCCCATGAAATCGATGCCCCAACAGTCAAAGACTTCAAGATGTTGAATTGAGGTAAGAGGCATCATATTTCAATGGGATAATCCTCCTAAATTTTGGCAACGCTCGCATGCTTTGCAAAACTCGTGGGTGTCCTTAAATAGAGTGGGCAATAAAAATCACACTGCGAAATTTTTACAGTGGTTTTCTTGACGAAAAAATGACCCCCACATGCTTGATTATGGCAAAAGGAGATGACGGAAGTATGTTCATCATCAGGGACACATCTCCTAATAATTTGGCCTAGGCAATATTTAAACAGTAAAGGTTCATCCTAGAAAAATCTGCGCACTTCCCTTAAAAATTTTCATTTGTCCTGCGCAGTCCAATGAATCGGCATCGCACCTGTGAAAAGATAATTGGCTATGTAGTGTACCATGGTGCATGCATAACAACAAAGAGTTTCTCATTAGGGAATCAGTCCTCAATAGGTGACTCGTCAATGGAATTAGGT
The DNA here is from genome assembly GCA_003013855.2 of Liriodendron chinense. Classification (NCBI taxonomy): domain Eukaryota; kingdom Viridiplantae; phylum Streptophyta; class Magnoliopsida; order Magnoliales; family Magnoliaceae; genus Liriodendron; species Liriodendron chinense. Next base: position 10,122 of record PVNU02004009.1, on the reverse strand, counting down.
AGGACTAGGCGAGATAAATGAACCGCCACCACATTTTTTACTCCCTTCTTGTCCTTGATCTCCAAATCGAATTCTTGGAGTAGGATCTATCTAAGCAAACGAGGCTTGGCATCCTTCTTAGAAAGAAGGTGTTTCAGCGCCGCATGATTTGTGTAAACGATGACCTTGGATCCTATTAAGTAAGGCCTGAATTTGTCCAAGGTAAAGATGACGGCTAGGAGCTCTTTCTCTATAGTCGAGTAATTGACTTGGGCGGGATTCAAGGTCCTACTAGCATAGTAGATAACATGGGGCTTCTTATCCTTCTTTTGGCCTAACACCGCCCCAATAGCATAATCGCTCGCATCGCACATCAACTCAAAAGGTATGGACCAATCCGGTGGTTGCATGATAGGAGAGGTTGTCAATATGTCTTTTAGCTTTGAAAACTCTAATTGACATTCGGCACTCCACTCAAATTGGTTCTCCTTTTGAAAAGGTTATATAAGGGCCTTGAGATATGACTAAAATCTTTTATGAACCTTCTATAGAAACCCACGTGTCCAAGGAAGGACTGCACATCGCGTATGCTTTTGGGTGGTGGTAGATTTGAAATTATATCAATCTTGGCTCGGTCTACTTCTATTCCATTAGACGAGATGATATGTCTAAGGACTATTCCTCTTTATACCATGAAATGACACTTTTTCCAGTTTAAAACGAGGTTCGTCTCCTCACACCTTGTTAAGACCAACTTCAAGTGACTGAGGCACTCATCAAAAGTACAACAAAAAACCAAAAAATTTTCCATGAATACTTCGAGAAATTCACCCACCATGTCTGAGAAAATACTTAACAAGCATCGTTGGAATGTGGCGGGTGCATTACATAGCCCGAATGTCATTCTTCGGTACGAAATCGTAGCCTTCAGAGTAACAGCCATCCCTATGGACTATGGCATGCTCAAGGGTTACCATAATTCGAATCTAATCAAGTAAAACATGATCATCTAAGAGAATTGCAAGGAATCCATGTCCGAAGCACATGAACTCTCATAAAACTTCTAAAAATATCAACTTTATAAGAACTAGAATATTCAAAATTTGAACTTGAAGTGAAGCTACTTGAAATGAACTGAATTAAACATGAAACTAGCTACAAGCTTCACCTCTTAGCCTTAGTTGAGAGATTCTAGCCGAGCATTGTCATACTACAACTAAAACTTATAAAAGAAAATTAGAAAACATAAAAACCTAGAGTTTGGAGGGTTACAAACACTCCACGACGGCTTCCTTCCTCTCCCACGAAGTTCCTTAGCTTATGTGATGCCCTAAGAAGAACCCCTAGGTGTCCTTTTATAGTGGGGAAGCTCTATTACGTCAGAATCTTCCAGAATTTGCGTAAGGTTACGCACTTGCACAAAGAAAATCGGATCCCGATTTAGAAACTTGTTATTTTAATGCATGGCCGACCGGTCACGACCGGTCAAACTCGGCTGGCCGACCGGTCAAGATTGGTCGGATTGCTTAGAATGGACGTCTAACGTACATAGAGGAAGATCCAACTTGTTGGCCGACCGGTCGTGACCGGTCAAACTAATTGGAATTGAGTCCAGGAAGTTCAGCATTGTGACCGACCTGTTGGCCGACCGGTCAGGATTGGTCAGACCAACTGGTCCTTTGTCTAGTGAGCTTCAAGGTGGCCGGCAAGTCTACCGACCGGTCAGGACCGTTCAATCCTTGTTCTTTTTCTTCTTTTCTCTCTTTTCTTTCCTCCCTCTATCTTCTTCCTTCTTTGGTCCTTCAATCTTCATCCAATGGTTCTAAATGGACCCTTTTGATCTTGAATTGGGTGAAGTCCGCTCTCATTCCTACAATCACAAAAAAAAAGAGAAAACATTAGATGGACCTTTTAAACATGCAAACCATGCATATAGTGTGATGTAATGAGCTATATCATGTATAAATTTGGAGGTTCAACACACCCCCCAACCAGCTTTTTGTTAGTCCCGAGCAAAACATGCGTGAAACAAGCTCAAACCTCCGAAACCAACCGGGGAAAAGGTTAAATGGTTCAATTGTTCTAGTAGCTATAGAGTAGTTTTAGTTAGGTAGGATTTTCAGTTTTTATAGAAGTAGATTTTTTTTTTTTTTTTTAGATTACTAACAATTTTTTGTTTGATTCTGTAGGGCATTGTTGCTGACATAGATCTCACTCTATTGGGTAACATCTCCCCATCTCCCTTCTTTTTGTTCTTTTCTCTAGATTAGGGTAGCTTCCAATTCTTTAAATTTTCATCATGTATGATTGGATGAATGGTGCGTATGAGTACCTTTTGGAGGATGAGACGTCGGATTGGGGGACCCAAACTCATTGTGATCGGGATCCCTCCAAGCATGAGTATTTTTTTGAGATTCAAAGAACCTCCACTACTCTCCCATGTAAGACAATGCGTGATTACATTAATGAAAGCAATATACATATTGAGACACGACGTAAGATGATGGGGGAATACCGGAATGAAGCAAAATTGAATAATCATCCGGGAAAAACATTACGTGATTACCTGGATTGAAAATAACATAAGTGTTCCACTGGTTATGGTAGGAGGTGTGCAACAATAAAAGGAACAAATGATTAGTGGCCAACCGGTTAAGACAATGCGTGATCACTTGTATGGATATGCTTATCAACCATCATATTGTTAGTGCACTTTTCCGTGGCATACTAGTGCACCTTGTTTGTCAATCACTTACATCAGTGAGTCTAGTGTCGGTTGAGCCCAATGAAGACAAAGACCGAAGACTCAGTGGCCCCGCTGCATCAAGGAAGAAGATACAAGTAAAAGTGATGCCTTGATGTGCCTTAACCTGGACCAAAATCCAACCCCTTAACCTCTTTGATGACCTTGACCATATTAGGGAACCTTTAGTCATCATAGATTGGCCCTAGGTGTCCCAAAAGAGCACCTAAACCTTAGCCAATGTGAGTGGGTTGAAGATTGCATGGGTCAGTGAACAACCAGGCTGAACCCAGGCCTGTCCGACCGGTCACGACCGGTCGTGGACCCCTGGCCGACTGGTCAAGACCAGTCGGACAGACAGTCCAGTTTGGACAGTGAGTGTTGGTGCGTGCAGGCCATAAGGCCGACCGGTCGTGGACCCTGGACGACCGGTCGTGGACCCCTAGCCGACCGGTCTTGACCAGTCGTGCAGACCATCCTCCTTGAGACAGCGAGTTCTGTCTTTGCTCTGGCCTATGGCCGACCGGTCGTGGACCCTGAACGACCAGTCGTGGACCCTGGCCGACCGGTCGTGCGACCGGTCGGCACTAGCCATTTTCTGTTCATTTTGTATCCGTTGCACACTTTTCTATATAAGGTCTTGGCTCGTTTTGAGAGCTAGGAGAGAGGGTTTTGAGAGCCTATTCCCTACACCTTTTGTACATCATATGAGGCCTCAAAGACGAGGAGTTTCAAGTCATATCCCTTGTGTTTAAACACAAGTGAGGGCATTTAAATGCAATCTAGAGATGACTTGATTCCTCTCTCAATTCTAAAGGTGAAACACTATACCATATAGGCATATCTCTTATTCAAGACCTCTAGAAGACCCTCTACGTGAATCTCCTAGTTAGAACAAGCTACATATCCCATGTAGGAGATTCAACCATCCTCCCATCACCTTGGGCATCTCAAAGGCATCACATGCAAGGTGTTTGATCGAGTGTGGCTGAGGCATTGGCGACGCAACGACGACACGATCGTGGGAGCAAGGGAAACTGATTGAAGCACGGGAGAGCGGAGATCAAGCAACCTAAACCGGTGCTAAACAAGGGGCTCATCCGACAAGTAAGGTTGTCTTTATTGAGAGTCCATTTAGAGTTTGTTTGTCGAACTCAAACTAGGGACATTAGCCGTTCCTTGGCCCGTTAGCGGGGCCTAAACTAAGTCTCCAAGGGGGAGCCTCCGACATGGGAGTGAACGTGCGTCGGGTTGAGAGTTAGCTTATGTCCAAAACTCCATTCGGGTTGAGAGTTAGCCCTTTGTCCAAAACTCCGGTCAAGGTTGAGAGGTGAACCGGTAAAACCTCCGTGTAAAGGTTGAGAGGGGAACCTCATTTAAAACCTCCGATAGTGAATGCCGGTGTGCTCAAAGGAGTTGAGTACTTGAACCGGGAGTAGAGTAGACCCAAAGTCAAACCACTATACATGCTTGTGTTTGTGATTGAATTGAGCACATTAATATCTTAACATTGTTAGTTTAATTGTCTTATTATGAATGCTTGATAGGAATGTATGCTAGGCACTAATTAGGCACATCCACACACAAGATGTACGTTCACTAATTGTGTAGACTTGAGCTCATTGATCCATTCTCATAAGTCTACATAGGTTGCATAGGTTAGGAGCTTGTTTTGTTAAATCTTTTGATTACCTATGTATGCTTTAGACTAGGTTGTTTATTGCTTAATCATATGCTAGTCTTGTGATTGGACCCACTTAGGCTTGGAAGCCGAAGTGTTCTTGCTTACTTAGCTTGATTTGTTGAATTATATAAGTAGGCGAAAAGCATTTCAAAAAAAGGTCCTAATCACCCCCTCCTATAGGTTTAGCCATAATTCTAGTTGCTCTTTAAGCTTCCGCACATACGTGGGTGTCGTGTTAGACTACCCGACGTACTTTCACATATAACTCTTCATTCTACAATGCGTATGGTCTTAATTGGGGAAACCACCATTCTCCTTGTTCAAGGGAAGAACCAACCGTGGTTATTAACAATCACCTTAAAACGTCTTCCTCTTGTGATGACATGTATACACAAATACTTGAGGAAATATGTAAAGAGTATGTAGATGAACAATCAAATCAAGCTTACTCGCCATCTTGTGAAGACGTTAAGCTCGAAATTGGGGGCATCGAATCAATCCTCTCTAATGAGGAGGATGGGGCTACCCAAGTCCCACCTTCTTCTGATTTAATGAATACACTTTTAGAGGAGATTTATCTTGATGATCCCAATGTCATCATCAATTATGGTGAGTCCACAATCTCTTTTCGATGCGTTGAACTTAATGATGAAGAGATTTCAATGACGGTTAACGAACCCGAGGAATCCATTAAATCTGAAAGTAATAGTGGGGTTACTTACAATGAGGGTTCAATGGATGCTTATGAACCTATGGTTTCTTTTTCCCAAGGGCATAATGATTATGAGTCTCTAGAGGATATGCATGCTAGAGAGATGGCCGAGGTTGATATTTTTAAGTCACTCCACCAACTTGACATGCTTAATTTTAATGTGGAGAATGAGACTCTCATGAGTGAAAATTTAGATTCTTTGGACGAATGCTTGGCTCACTTTGAAAATTCAAACGACCCCATTATTCAAGAGATTGTTAAAGCCTTGCATACTTCCGACTTGGTGCCTCATACTAATTATGGAGAACCTAGTTTGGAAGAATTCCACTCCATGGAGGGTGAGTCCCTCACCATCGAAACTGAATTTTCGCACTCACTCAAGCAAGATCATGATCCTTCATCCGAGTATCTCCATTTCCTAGAGGAATGCTTGGCCCACTCTTATGATCTTAATGATGAGATGATTAAGGAGTTGGATATTTTGTTAGATACGGTGTCGATGCCTGAAGAACACCATTCCACTGATTTACACTCTTTACCATCATGAGTCCTTCAGCCCATTGAAAATTCTGATTGGGAGGGCCCATTTTTAATCAATCATAACCTAAATCAGAATTTGAAGAGATTTCTTTTTGTTGTTCTTATCTCCTCCTATCATGCATGTGTTGCACATAAATATCGGACTTCAATGAAGACAAGCACCCATGTCTATCGTCGAGCAGGACTTTGGATGGTCCTCATGAGAAATTTATTAAAATTCATGAAGATCCTGCTCAAATTTGATCATGTAGTCGATCGGACTAATCAAAGGTAGGTATGTAGGTTAGGATTTATTTTTCTGCAATTAGGATTGAATAAGTCTCATCGAGATAATGGAAAATGCTAGAATTAATCAACTTGCTACCCTAGGTACTCTCATTCTCACTCTCTTTTATTTTATGTCATTACTCTCATGTCATGCTTATTGTATATCTTGTTACATTGAGGACAGTGTAAGATTTTGGTTGGGGGGTGAGATTCCTTAAATGAATCTACTAGCTTTTGTGACATTTCGAGCAAGTATGTAGAAATTTTTTTATTTTTCTAAAATTCAAAACTCTTTTGGACAACTTTTTTTCCATGCATTCGAGATGATACAAGTATAAGAAAAGGAGATACGAAGTGAGTGATGTTGCAAGTCTTGAACTACTTTTAATATAATGGTTTTATATGTGAATTCCCCTATTTATATGATTTGTAGAAAATTTGAACACTTTTACACCTAGTTCACATTACACGATTTTCATGGTTTGAAAGGATTATGTAACTTTGTAGATTGGCTAGACTTAGATTTGAGGTGTTGAGGAACCAAGCTAGGGTACTTTGTCTATCCTTGTCCATGAGAAAATAACGAAAGATATGGATTTCTAAAAATCCTATCTAATATATAAAATAAAAAGGGAAAGGAAGGATGAAAACATGGGAATGATGGAGAATATGGTGGAAAATTTTGAAAAGGGCTACCTATTACCAACCGGGGGATAGTCTACCCATAACCAAAATCGAAAATGGTACGTAGTGTGAAAGCCGTCGGAAGGACGGTAAGGAAAATTCCTGTCATAGGCTTGTTGTTGATCTGTACACCTTGAGATCCATGGTGTAGTTGATCTATGAAAAAGGTAATCCCAGAAAACCCATGAGATGAACATTCACTATGCACACTAGGTTAAATTTGTTCAAGTTTTTCTATTTATCAATTGATCAACGAAAATTCTATATGAACACTTATTATGTTTTGAGAAGTTTTAAGGTTTCAGCTTCTATCACCCAATTTCTCTGATTTCTGCACTTGTATGTCTTGGAATGTATAGAAGCATAGTTTCTGAAGGAGAGTTTGGTTTTGAAGATTTGAACTTGTTTCACGCATTTTTTGCTCGAGACTAGCAAAATGCTGGTTGGGGGGTGTGTTGAGCCTCCAATTTATACATTTGCCAACCCATTACATCACATTATATGCATGGTTTTCATGTTTAAAAGATTCATCTAATACATATTTTTGTGATTGTAGGAATGAGAGGGAGATTTCACCAATTCATGGTTAAAAGAGTCACTTTGTATGCCTTGAAGATCAAAGAAATAAAGGATATGAGATGGAGGAAAGATGCAATGCAATGGAGGAAGAAAAGTATGAAAAAGTCAAAATTTACAGCCTAACCGGCCGGCCGGCCACAACCACCAACCGGCTGGCCAAACCCTCTAGAAACAGCAAACTCCCTGGACTAATTTTATGAAGGCTGACTTGTGGTCCGACCGGCCGGCCGGTCCGATGACAGGTCGGCCATGCACTTTCTAAAGCAGATTTCAAATACAGGCAGTCCCATTTTAGGTTTTTTGGCCCAATTTTCAGGAGCCATCTTAATGATATTTAGAAATTTAACACATCCATGTCGAAGAGGAGCTTGATGCAAAAATAACCCAGTGGTTTCGTGTCGATCAGAGTTACAGATTGACCGTGGCGGCCAAAACAATACGAACTGTCCAGAAGGTTTCCAGATTTCACTGTTCAACACTGAAATGGTCAATCTACTTTGACCATATTCTAGACCACATCTATATATGAATAACCACAAAGTTTCAGATCAAAAGGATGTGTAGTTTGATCGTACCGGTTGAAGAAAGATGGACCATACAAAAAGATTCAACTGCGCAGATTTTATAAAAGGCCTAAGTTTTCTAATTTTCGCACCCAATTCTGAAGTTGATTTGTAAAATCTAATCCATCTATCATCTAGTGGAGGAAGGTTTCTACCGATGTTCAAAATTTGAGATCAATCTGACCTCTGTACACTCCGCAGCGTTGAAAGTAAGATGACTGGTTCTGGAGGTACCCGAATTGCGCGATTTTGAGAGGCGGGCCAAACGGGCATGTAAAAGTGGTCTTCTCTTGGTCTTCTGGGGCTATTTCAATTTGGTTGTAACCAGAATAGCCATCTAGGAAGCAATAATAGGAATGACCTGCTAACCTCTCCAAAATTTGATCCATAAATGGGAGAGGGAAGTGGTCCTTCCTAGTGACAGTGTTTAGCTTCCGATAATCAATGCACATACGCCAATCGGTGGTTACTCTAGTCGGTATAAGCTCGTTGTTGGCATTTTCTACGATGGTAATACCGGATTTATTAGGGACAACTTGGGTAAGACTCACCCATTGGCTATCCGAGATGGGGTAGATGATACCCACATCTAGTAGCTTTAACACCTTGGCTTTGACAACCTCCATCATGTTTAGATTTAGCCTTCTTTGAGGTTGTCTAGTCATTTTCGCATTTTCTTCGAGGTGTATACGGTGAGTACAAACCAAAGAGTCTATCCCCTTGAGATCCGCTATTGTCCGACCTATGGCTCCCCTATGCTCTTTGAGTAGCTCAATCAACTTGAGCTCTTGATCTTTCCCTAGGTGAGAGGCAATGACAACTGGGAATGTTTCTTCTTAACCCAAATATACATATTTAAGATCCGATGGTAATGGTTTAAGGTCAAGTTTCGGTGGTTTGATGTTAGACGGTAGAGGCCTTAATGTGGTTGGTGGTAATGTTTCAAACTGGGGCCTCCATCGGCTAGTACCAACTACCAGTTTCTCAATATTCAATGCTTGCATAATTTCACTAATGATGGGGTTTTTGGAATCCTCAAAATGTGCTAAGTATGTCTCCAAGCTTTCTAGTGGTTCAAGTTGGAGGAGCTCTTCTTCTTCAAAAGATTCGAGCATGTTTACCCCGAAGAGCTCGTCATCATCAACATACCTATACCTTTTGCCCAAGTGGAACACATTCACCTCTAATGTCATGTTCCCAAAGGATAATTACATCACCCAGTTTTGACAATTGATGATTGCATTTGATGTAGCAAGGAACGGGCGGCCTAAAATCACCGGTATTTGAGTGCTAACATCTATAACCGGTTGTGTGTCCAAGACGATAAAATCTACCAGGTAGTAGAATTTGTCAACTTGGACTAGAAGATCCTCAACTATCCCTCTCGGTACATGGATGGATCAATCAGTGAGTTGCAATGTGATTTTGGTGGGTTTTAATTCACTAAGACCCAATTGTTCATATACCGAGTACGGGATCAAGTTTATGCTTGCACCCAAGTCTAGCAATGCACGCTCAATCCGGTAGTCTCCAATGATACATGAGATTGTGGGACTACTGGGATCTTTGAATTTTGGGGGGGGGTCTTTTAAGTGAGAATGGCACTCACTTGCTCATTTAGGAAGGCCTTTTGCTGCACATTATATTTGCGTTTAGTTGTGTATAGGTCCTTTAGAAACTTAGCATAAGAGGAGATTTGTTTGATGGCATCAAGCAATGGGATGTTTATATTGACTTATCTAAAAATCTTTAAAATATCATGAGAGTTTGGAAGAGATCTTGGAGCAACCAATCTCGAAGGGAATGGTGTTACGGGCTTGTAAACGCATTCTGTTTCTTGTGGGGCTAAGTTGGATCTGTCCTCATCCTCAGAATTTATCCGGATCATTAGGCTTATCGGCCTCACTGAAATAGTTTTGTCAATTTGTTTACCACTTCTAAGAGTGGTGACGGATTTGGCTTGCTCCATATGTTGGTTGGAGAGATTAGGAATGGTCACTTCATGTACTTGCTTTGGATTGGGCTGAGGTTGGGCCGGAAAGGTCCCTTCCCTAGCATTCACTTAATCTCATCAACCGAGACTCTAAGCTCTTGGAACATTTGTTGATTCGTTTGATTAATTTTCGATTGCCCTTGTATAAACACCTTTAAAGTATCCTCCATTGAGAATTGAGGTAGGGCCATATTCTGCATGGGTGGTCCTCCTTGAGAGTTGGTAGGATTGCCCATGGGAGCATTCTTCCAACTGAAATTTGGGTGGTTCTTCCAAGTAGAATTGTACGTGTTACCCACCGATCCATTGAAGGGTCGTTGATAACCATATGTGGCATTTGCGTGTTCATGTAACACCTCTTGAAATGCAGGAATTGTA